>OY728156.1:333220933-335720933 GCA_963277665.1 Viscum album | reverse complement strand
CTCAAACCTCATCACCTAACTCCTATTACAGGTTAAATCTCTAATGGGAATTCTCATAGGGAGTAAGCCCTATTAAATCTCAAATGGGTATCCCCATTAAGATTAATCCCCAACCAATCCCAAATGGGCATCCTCCTTATGAGTAATCCCCAACCAAACCCCAAATGGGCATCCTCCTTAGGAGTAAGCCCCAACCAATCTCAAAGAGCATCCATCCTATTTTAAGCCCCTAACCATTCATGTAGGAGGTTTTAGTATTGATCATCTCTACTTTATTCACATTAACTCCTTCCTTACATTGTATCCTTGTCCAATGTAATGTGTATAGAGGTAAGGCTCATTGCCTTGCCCTAATCCTTAGTATCCATGCTATCATCCACCGTCACTACCATAGGCACGCCCTCTTACACCAGCAGGGGTGGAAAAGTGTGAGTTCCTTTGTTGATTTTTTTACATACTCTGGTTTCTCACACCGAGCATTCCTAACGTGGGCTTAGATATTTTTCCTGATCACAACATTTTCACAAGACTTCTTGAACTAAAAAACCATTGATTCCCATTCAAACTAGGATATGTTGGATGCCTACTTGAAGGCCTGAGCTCAAAAGGGTGACATTCTCGGAGGGTTCACCCAGTCATGTTCTCTCAAATGCGCAACTCTAACACATAATACCCAACACAGTGAATGAACAAATAAACCTTTAATTCCTACCATAATTGGGATATGTAGGAATCCTTCTTCAGTGCTAGAGCTCATTGGATATCGTCTTCAGGTGTCCAACCCTAATTCCCTTAATTTGGGAATCCTCCTTAGGAATATGACCCAAATTGAACCCCAATATTATCAAGGCTTCATTTTTAGGAATTAATCCCAATATCATTTCTATCGAAGAACTACACTATCATATGAGACTTATCGAACTACACTATCTTTAATTACCATACACATAGGATATGTAAAAAGCATCCTTGAGGTTCAGACCCAACACTTCAAATCAAGCTTGTTCTCATTGGTCCATATTCCCAACAGGGACTAATATTACTTGGAAACCCATATTATTTCCATATTCTTTTGGGATTATTAGGCATAAGTCCCACACCAAACTTTGACTAAGCACCTTTCTCTTATATGTCCTTACCACATGAAATTAAACTGTATGACTAGGTCCTTATCACATGACCTTAAAAGGTATGATGTGTCCCATTAAGCGGAACTGAACTATAAGGGTTCTATTTCTTTTCATAAGGATATATAGGTAGCCCATTTTATGGGTATGATCCAAATATCAAAACAAACCTTTGTCTCCCTGGATGAAAATAAATTCCAGAGTTCCCCACTGAGTGGCTTAAAAATTAGAATCATCATTATGATGATTAAAAGAATCTATAAATAGTATATGAGAGGATACCATTGATGGGGAACCTGGAATACATACAGATGATTATAAATTTTACCCATAATAATAATTGATTGAAAATTCCAATGGAAATATATGTTAAACTCGGTTAATTATCAAGGATTCATGAAAATATCATAAATTTATAAAGAGAGTCCCAAGGTAGACAATAATTCCACCTAAAAGGGTTTGATGAGTCTGACCTCCCATCCTCTAGACCAATGCATGTTCTTAAGTATCGTAATGGTCAAATGTAATGAACACCTTTCTTTAGAAAGTAGGTCCCTTTTAGATAAAGTGTTGTTGGATGTTTCTAGTTCCATGAATAAATCCAATTGAAACCATCTGGAAGCATGGATTCTTAAACTAGGGCACATTTTTTAAGGAACTACAAAATAGACCATAATAACCAAAAAACCCCAAAAATACCCTAAAATCCCTAAAAATCATAAAACATCATAAAAACCCTTAAACTCCACAAACACCCTAAAACCCCAAAACCCTTGTACACCCTAAAACCCCTCAAATGATTAAAAACCTAAAAGTTATTAAAACTAAAAAAATACCCAAAACCCTTAGAAAATCTAAACAAACTATACCCCCAAAAAATCTATATGACCCATAAAAATCATAAAAACCATAAAAACTCCAAATAATCAATAAACCCCAAAAACAGTCATAATTCCCCTTAACCTATAACAACACTATAACCCTAAATCCACTAAAAATCGTAAAACCAAATAAACCCCTAAAAACAATGGAAAAATAAAACAAACCTAAGGAATCACTAAGAACATTGAACCTCCTATAACCCCTTCATACCCTAAAAACAATAAAACCCCAAAAACCCAAAAATCCATAAAAACATTAAAAAATAAAAAAAACCAAAAAAACCTTCAAAACCAAAATAAACTAAAAACAAGAAAAATATAAAATAATATAAACATAAAAAAACTACAAAACTGTATAAATCCCTTAAAACCCTAAAAACGTAAAACCCTACGAATCAATAACACCCTAACAACCGTAAAAACATTAAAAATCCTATAAAACCCAGGAAACTGTAAAAACCCCAAAAATAATAATGATGCCTAAAAAACCCCAAAGAACCTTAAAACCCCTAAAATCCAAGAACCCCTAAAACAATAATATAGATAAAACCCTAAAAACATAAAAACCGTTAAAAACCCTAAAAACCATAAAAACCATTAAAAACCCTAAAAACCATAAACCACTAAAATAACATAAAAACCAAAAACATAAAAAATCCTAAAACTGATTAAAGGCCCTAAAAGTGCCTAAAACTGTTAAAACACAAAAATGTATCAAAAAACCATAAAACCACTAAATGAAAGTAAAAAACCTAAAATCCCTAAATGTCTCTAAAATCACTAAAACCATAAAATGGCCATAAATGAACAACAAGATTGAACCACCCAAAACCCCATAAAAAACTAAAAGGACCATAAAACCCTAAAAATTATAAAAACCCATCTAACTCATAAAATCCCTAAAACCAATAAAACCCCTAGAAACCCTAAAACAAACTAAAAGACACTAAAACCATTTAAAATATATTAATACTATATGTACCAAAAACCCTACTAAACACTAAAAACATTAAAACCATAATACACTAAATAACTTAAAACCAACAAAAACCCTAAAAACCGTAAAAACACTAAAAATTATAAAAAACAATAAAAACTATAAAACCCCTTATAAGAAATAAATAACCCTAATAGACCCAAAAATACCGTGAAAACCATAAAAACTAAAAATCCTAGAAAATCATAACCCCCCAACCCATAAAGACCGTAAAAACCATTTAAACCAAAAAATAATAATAAACACCTAAAAACCATAAAATATATAAAACCCTAAAACCCTAAATATCCTAAAGACACTAAAAACACATAAAACCAAATATCCCCAAAAACCTTAAATACTCAAAAAATGTAAACCCCTAAATAAATTATAACCTTTAAAAACAAAAAAAAATTAAAATTTCAAACCCTGAAAACCAATACCATACCATAAAATTCCTATAACTCTAAATGATATACCCCCCAATGACTCTAAAACACATTAAAACACCCAAAAGCATAAAGATACATAAAAACCTTAAAAACCATAAAACCCCTAAAACCCCGGAAAACCCCTAAAACACCCCAAAGACCCTAAACACCACTAAAAATACAAGACACGTTTATAAACCTAAAAAATATAAAATAAAAAAAATCAAAAAAACCTAAAAAACACAAAAAACCATTTAAAACTAAAACACCTCTAAGAAACCATAAAAACCCTAAAAACAAGAAACTCTATACCCTACACCCTATACCTTATACCAGTAACTCTATACCCTATACCTTTAGTCTTATACCACACACCCTATAAAATATACCATCCACCATAAACCAAAAACATTATACCCTAAACCCAAAACACTATAATCTATACACAATACCCTACACCCTAAATCATAAACCCTAGAACTGAAATCCAAAACCCTATACCTTGAACTCTAAACCCTAAAACAAAACCCTAAACCCTATACATTGAATCCAAAAACACCATAAACCCCCTATAAGAACCTAAAATCCGTAAAAGAGCTTATAAATCTTCAAACCCATAAATAAATAAAATACCCTATAACATTGCAAAAACCATACCCCCCCCCCCAACAAAACACCCTAATATCCCATAAAACCCCTATAGAAGTATAAAATACCATAAAATCAAAAAACAAACATAAAGGCACTCTAAAATCCATTAAAAACCCTAAAACACCATTTAGATCCATAAAACACTCTAAAAACGGAAAAATCAAAAAACCATCAAAACCCCCTAATTCCATAAAAACCCTGAAATTAGAAAAAATCCTAACACCCTGAATGGCTTTAAAACCCATAAAAATTCAAAAAATTCAAACCCCCCCCCCCCCTCAAATCCATAAAACCCTGGAAAACACAAAAACCACTATAAAAACATCAAAACCATAAAAACCTTATAAAAATTACAAATAAACACTATAAAGCCTAAAACCCTAAAAGAACCTAAAACCCCAAGAATGTACAAAATCCCTTAAAAACCCTAAAAATCCAAATTACCCAAAAAACATAATAAAACACTAAAGTTGCACTAGAACCTATATGCAGCCAGAAATAAACCTAAAAGACTAAAAATCTAAAATCCCTAAAGCCTCAAACAAGTCAAAAAACCCTTAAAACCCACGGAAATAAAAAAACTAAAAAATGCTAAAACCCAAAAATAAGCATAAAACACCTAAAAACTGTAAAACCCCTACAAGTCCTTAAAACATCCTAACAACCAAAAAATACAAAAACACATTCCAAATACTATAATGACAAAAAGAACCCAAAAAATCCAAAAAACGACTAATTTTTTTAAAAAAAACATAAATATTATAACATCATTATTAAAAAACAATGAAAGGCTTTAAGGAACCCTAAAAAACAATAAACCCTAAAGTACCATTATTTACACTAAAATATTAAAATGATCCTGCAAACAACAAAAACCCCTAAAACACTATAAATCCCAAAAAACTATAACCACTTCAAAAATAAAAAAAATCCTTAAAACCTATGAAAACCCTAAAACTACAAAAACGCCTAATGACACTAAAAACCCATAAAACACTAAAAAACACTAAACATCCCTAGAAGGATTAAAAACCCTAAAACCACTAAATCCCCTAAAAACCTAAAAACACCTAAACCCCGAAATAACCCTCAAACCTTTCAAAGAAAATAAAAAATCCATAAATACATAAAAAGACCCTAAAAACCCAAAACACCCTAAAAAGACACTAAAACACTAAAAACCCTATGACCATAAAAACTCTAAAACCATAAAAACCCTAAAACCCATAAAAACTGTTCATCCCCTTAAAACCCGAAAAATCTATAATACCCATAAAACCCCTAAATCCTTATTAAACCTAGAAATCCCGAAATACCAGAAAATGTATTAAGCAACCATAAACCCATAAAACCCTAATTTTATTTAAATCTATACGAACCTTAAAAACCATAAAATGAATTGAAACCATACAAAAACCTAAGACCCCTAAACCCCTTAAAAACACTTTAAAACCCTAAAAACACTAGATAACCTTAAACCCATAAAAGAAACATGAAAACATAAAAGAACCGTGAAACATAAAAAACCATAATGTAATCTTATAGACAAAAAAACTATAAAAACCCTAAAAACCTTTAAAACTCCAAATACCCATAAAACCACCCAAAATGCTAAAATATCCATCAAATCACTAAAAAACCGTAAAACAACAGAATCCCAAAAACTCTAAAAACCCAATAAAATATAAAAAATCCTAAAATCTCCAAAACCCTAATAATTTATTTACTATATTAAAACAACACTTAATTCCCCTAAATTACCCTAAAACCCCAAAAATCTCTATACCCCCCCAAAAAACCTAAAGGCCGTAAATCCCTATAAATTCTAAACACACTGAAAACCCTAAATCCCTTAAAACACCTAAAATTCAAAAAAAACCCTAAACCCACTATTTCCCTCGGAATCTGGGGATGACCGCCTTGATGGGAGGTTCAAACATTCCGATCAATTTCTAATGGGTTTGTTCGTAGAACCGGAAACATCCAATGATTACACATCCATTAGTACCTACTTTCCAAAGGTAGGTGCTCATTAGTTTGTGGATTGATGATGCTTAGGAATTTGCATTGGTCTAGAGGATGGGAGGTCGGACTCATCACACCTTTTTGAGGGGAATTATTTTCTACTCCAGGACTCTCTTTATAGATTTAAGTTATGTTTGTGAATCCTTATTACATTACCAAGTATAA
The DNA here is from genome assembly GCA_963277665.1 of Viscum album. NCBI lineage: Eukaryota > Viridiplantae > Streptophyta > Magnoliopsida > Santalales > Viscaceae > Viscum > Viscum album. Next base: position 335,714,677 of record OY728156.1, on the reverse strand, counting down.
AATGAGATTTCGTTTAGATATAACAATCAATGATTAAATATGTAGGAAATTTAGAGAATCTTTTGTATGTATACGAGGTTCTTCATCGATAGAGTATCATCTATATTTATTAGAGATTCTTGGTCAATGGTACCCTTCGACACATTTATATAGAAGTCTCTTGGTCATTATGATGACCATGATGGTTTTAAAGACAGTCAGTTGGGCACTTGAAGTTTATTGTCATTCAGAAGGACATGGATTATTTTAGAGTTGGGATCGAACCCATAGACGGGCTACCTACGTATCCATTGTTTATAAAAAGGAATCAGAACCCACGTAGTTCGAGTAAGGGAGTATGATGATTATGATTGATGGCTCAAGGAAGGATGTCACAATTACTTTTACACTCTAAGCTCACGTGAGTCATGCTCGGTGCGATAAACAAGAGGTATTGGTAAAAATTAGACAATTGTTCCATGAAAGATGCAATCATAAGAAATAATGTGGGGCATATGTATGTATGAATGCCCAGATAAAATGAAGGTTAGGATTTAATTTAAGGAATAAATCCAGGAATAGGTTCCATAAAGGTATATGTGCTTCATGGAGATTTGGTATACTCTAACTTGGGGCTTACTCTTGAAAAGGAGGCACAAATTCGGAGAAGACTTATGATTGGATTTTACTCCTGAAAAGGAATCCCAGATCAAAGGTAAATTAGGACTCGTTAAGAGAAATTAAGACTGGGGCTCACTCTTAAGGAGGATGTCCAGATTTGAGACTGGGGCTTACTCCTGAAAAGGCGGCCCAGGTTAAGGATTATGACCACGGATTACTCCTAAAAAGGAGGCCCAGGTTAAGGGAATTAAGGTTTGGGACTTACTCATGAGGAGGATGCCCAAATTAGGGGACTGGGGCTAATTCCTGAAGAGGATTCCAATATTTGAGATTGGGGCGTACTCCTGAAAAGGAGGCCCAGGTTAAGGGATCTAGGGCTTATTCATAAAGAGGATGCCCAAAAATTAAGGGACATGGGGATTACTCCTAAAGAGGATGCCCAAATTAGATGACATATGACTGGGGATTATTCCTGAAAAGGAGACCCAGGTTAAGGATTCTCCCATCTTAAAGGATGAGGTTGAATGAATGAAATATCAATCTTTAGTGACAGAAAGATCTGTAAATCACTAGGTCTTGAGAGATATTCCACGGAATTCCTTTTAGATAAGGAAGTCAAATGAAGAAATCATTCCATAAATGGATTTTAAGAGTGTCTTGAACACTGAATCATGAATAGGAAAGGTGGAATGGCTTAAGAGGGGTGAAATAGGCAAGAAGGGCACCCAAAGAGGCAGGGGCGCGCAAGTCCTGACAGGTACGCAGGTTCTGCGTGGGCGCGCAAGTACTGGTCATGTAGGTATTCCTGCACAACACATGGTGTACTTGTGCGACGGTTAACCAGCAGGGTAAAACTTGAGCGACTCTTGATTAAATCCTTTAGAATCCTCTTGAGGTTCTTCCAAAAAAGGGGCGTGCATGTTCTATTGTAGGAGTAAGGTGGCGCGCAAGAGTGGCATTTTTCCATTAAGGGCTGGACACTTAGGCGCGTAAGTGTTGATGAGTCTCAACACTTAGGCCTTCCTCTCCCTCTTTAGATCTTCCGTTCTAGGTAATAAATTACCTTACAGGTGTTTTGGAAGCTTTGAGAAGAGACTAGGGCACTGGGAGCTCAAATATGAGTTTTGGGAAAAAATACTCTTTGAATGGGGGGCCCACATAGTCTATTTATAGGTAGGAGAAGACCCCGGGTGGTTACCACTTAGGTCGCTCAAGTCACTTGCGCGACCACTAGGCGTCGCCCAAGTGGACTTGCGCGACAGTGATAGAACTTGCGCGGAACATGTGCTTTTGATCCCTTGTTCATGCCTTTGTCGATTTTTGATATTTTCTTCAAAGGATGAATCAATTTGTGCTAAGTCATTTCCCTTTTCCAGACGTTAGACTCTGTGATGGAAAGGAGCGTCAACAAAAGTCCCCCCTTAGAGTTGGATCTGGAGAGAAAAGAGGATTTGACTCTGAGGTGAAAAATAAAAAACAAGAAATCTGGCAATTTAAAGTCATGCAAGTCAGACATACAAAGTATAATGTTTAAGGTCAATATATCATTGACCGAAATGGATTAGAATTGACTCAATTCCTTGAAAACTCATCAAAAAACATATTACCATACTCAGGTATGAGGGAAAAAATGTAAGCCATGTCTTAATAATATTTGAATCTGATGAATGATATGAAAAAGAGCTAAAAGGCATTAGAAGAAGTAGTTTTCAAGAATTAAGTTACAATTATTTAACAAACCTGTTAGGGGGTTGAATTGTGAAGGGCCACCTAAGGGCATTGGCTGCATAGTTAAATAAAATAGTATCTTTTTGCTAACAAGTCTGTTATGTAGACTGTTTATGCAAGGCCGCCTATGGGTACGTGCTGCATAGTGAGGCAAAAGAACTCTCAGAAATTTACTTTCCTAGTGCTAAAAGCCAGTGAAATTTTATGGAGATTCAAATCTTCCAATGTATAGAGTTTTCTATATGGAAAGAGGTACTTGAAGATGGAGATGATATTTCCAAACAAGATTATCGATGAACTGGATGAATATCACTCATAAGAAGGTCTGACCCAAACGTAGGGAAGAAGAATATAAACCATATACATGAATACTTTCAGATCATGAAAAAGGATATGGTAAAAATATGTTAAGGATGGCTATTTTTTCGGATCCCTATATACTGTCATGTAAGACAAATAAGGACAAAAGAGGCATTCTTCCCAAGAATGAAGTTACCACTATCTGAAAAATCTGTTAGGGGGTTGAATTATGCAAGGCCACCTAAGGGCATTGGATGCATAGTCAAATAATAATATCTTTTGGCTAACAATTATGTTATGTATACTGTTTATGCAAAGCCGCCTATGGGAACGTGCTGCATAGTCAGGAAAAATAACTCTCAGAAGTTTGACATTTTTGTGACTAGAAGTCATGAAAAGGGTTATGAGGATCTGAAAATATTTAAGGTTAGGATTATGACACATAAATATGGGTATTTTTCAATGTATACAGAGATACATAGATCAATGCTAACCATAATCCTGTTGTGGCTAGGTCCTGAATTGAAATGTTGGACTTCACTATGTATCCCATAAGGATGAGAATCAAGCCATACATAGTTCTTAAACTAAAGTATAACATCGTGTGGGACAAAAGTATTAGATATCTTAGTTTATTGTCATAGTTCTTGGACCATTGTAAGAAATACACAGTGTTTGTTTTCATGTTGACTTTTCAGCCAAGGGACTGAAAGTGGAATTTGTGGATAGGCCTAAAGACTTGGGACTGGATTCGAGGGACACTCGAAGGTTCCTACGTATCCCATAAAGATGGGAATCAAGCCCACGTAGTTCTATAAATTCCCTCTGTACAAATTTGGTTCGTACATGTGAAGGGGGAAAGGGGACTTTAGTGCAATGATGGTTTAACCCAAGATAAATGGTTCGGGCATTTCCATGTATGCACGTAGTCTTTGAAATGAAACATGATTGAAAAATAAATGAAAATAATTATTCCCTCTCAGGTGAGGGTATCAAAGAAATTTTTAGTTTATTTTCATACTCGAAAAAAGTTTTGTATAGTTTAACATCTTATAACAAGGACGAAAGTGAACCAATGTAAAGATATTGATTCTAGGGGCGGTCTCACGAATCAACATCGTATGAGATAGAGATGAACCAATGTGAAGAGATTGGTTTTGGGATTGAACTTTGGGTGGTTGCCTACGTACCCAGCCTGGAAGGCAAGGATCAAAGTCCATGTAGTTCAATTAATGAATGAATTAATGATCAAGTTGTTCTTGAGGAAAACGACATAAAAAATGATGTTGGGACTTACACATGGTTAGCGGCCTAGAGAGAGTGTTATGGTTGAGGTTTTCTCTAATCTCACGTGAGTCATACTCGGTGTGAGAATCAAGAGGTAACAAAAACCTTAACGATGCTTAGTTTAATGTCATATAGGACATATAAAGGGACTATACAGTTTAAAGTCTTGTAGTTAGGACTATTGGTGCTGCACAGTTTAGTGTCATTTAGCAGGGACAAAATACAGTTTAATGTCATGTAGGACGTATCACGGACTTTCTGTACAGTTTAGCGTCATGTAGTTAGGACGATTGGTGTTGCACAGTTTAGTGTCATGTAGCAGGGACAAAATACAGTTTAATGTCATGTAGTATGTATCACAGACTTTCTCACAGTTTAACGTCATGTTGGACGAAAAAGGAATGATACAATTTTGCATCATGTTGGATGAATGTGTGAATAGTTTAAGGTCATATGCATGGACCGTGGATGGTGCAGTTTAATGTCATGCTGGATGGGGGTGTAGTTTAAGGTCATACAGGACCTTTGATGATTATGTAGTTTAACGTCTTTTCGTATGTAAGGGACTTTTATATAGTTTAGCGTCATGTAGTTAGGATGTCATAGTTTAATGTCTTGCTGGATGTAAGGGACTTGCAAATAGTTTAGGGTCATATGCATGGACCATTGATGGTGTAGTTTAAGGTCATACAGAATCTAGTTGCAGTTTAAGGTCATACTAGACCATTTAGGCAACTTTTTCACAGTTTAATATCGTGCGTGACGAAAGTACAAATAGTTTAAGGTCATATGTATGGACCGTTGCTGTATAGTTTAACATCATATAACAAGGACAGAAGAGGGACTATTCAGTTTAATGTCATGCAGTGAGTAAAAATTAGGGATTTTTTTTTCATAGTATAACATCGTGTGGGTCGAAATTAGTACAAATAGTTTAAGGAAATATGTATGGACCATTGTTGTATATTTTAACATCATATAATGAGGACGAAAGAGAGTACTTTGCAGTTTATACAAAATACTTCTTTAAAAATCTGGCATTGGTTGGAGTAGTGATGAGTTCTCCATCCATTGAGATTAATGAATAAGCTCCATTAGAGTAGACCCTATTTATTGAATAAGGTCCTTCCTATTTTGGCTCGAGATTGGGAGGTTTCTTTCCTGTTATCATTGGAGTTCTGAGAACTAATACCAATTCTCCCTGAGTGAATGAACGAAGATGAACTTTTTTGTTAAAATCTCGTGCTATTCGATTCTGATAGACTTCCAAGTTGTGCAAAGTGCACAATCTTTTCTCATCTAACCATTCCAATTCATTCAATCGCTTTTGAGATTGTTCATCTGTAGATGATTGATTACAAATGGAAACTCTGAGCGAGGGTAGTTGAACTTCAATGGGCAAGACGACTTTCGTTCTATATACCAATGAATATGGAGTTGACCGAGTTGCAGTGCGGGTGGTAGTCCGATAAGCCCATAAAGCATGAAAGAGTTTATCAGGCCATGACCTCTTATCATTATCCACCATCTTTTGCAGTATATTTGAAAGAGTCTTGTTAAAGTCTTTTATCTGGTCATTGGCTGCTGCATGATATCGCGATGAATGGTTGGATTTGATGTTGTATTCTTTATACAACTTCTTCACATAGAATGAACAGAAATTGGTGCCATTGTCTGTCAATATGGTATGAGGGACACAAAATCTTTTAATGATGTTTGACTTTATGAAGCTAACAATGCATTTAGAACTGACTTCCTTGAGAGGTATCGCCTCTGCCCATTTGGAAATGTAGTCAGTAGCAGTAAGAATATACTTAAACTGCTTGGCCGTAGCCGAAGGGTAAGGTCCCACCACATCCATTCCCCATGTGGCAAATGGCCATGAGTATTTAGCTGTATGAAGAAACTCTGGAGGGTGATGAATGAAGTTTGCCTTTACATTGCATGAATGACACTTCTTTGTGAAATTGACACAATATCGTATCATTGAAGGCCAAAAGTATCCAAGACTTCGAATCTGATCAGGAAGTCTATGTCCAGGCTGGTGGGCACCACAGACTCCTGCATGCACTTCTTTCATGACAGCCATTGTCTCTTCACCATCAATGCATATGAAGATAACTCCATCAATACCACGTTTGTAGAAAATTTTCTCTAGGTGATCTGGGCTATCATAAAGAGTAAAATTAACCACATGTCGCTGGATTTGTTCTTTCTCGACTCTATCAGGTGGAAGTGTTCCATTTTGAAGGTATTCCCTGATAGGTGACATCCATCCTGTAGTATGACCATACGGTTCTGGAATGGGACAAATTTCATTAATTTCCTCTGTTCTGATTCGAACATAACGTGAAATTGCACGACAGTGGGCAATACTGATGGTTGTATCGTCCCGATTTGGATCTTCCAGAGCTGTGGCTATATTAGCCAATTCATCAGCTTGAGCATTTTGTGATCTTGGGACATAAGAAAATGTCGGTTCCAAAGGGAATTCTGCCATTAACTCTCTGACATAATCATACAAAGGTATAAGTTCTTCTTTTCTAATGGCATAATCCCCATTGAATTGTTTGATTATCAGGTCTGAATCACCTTTCACCTTTAAGTGATTCACTTGTGCTTGAAGTGCTAATTCCAAACCTACGATTAGAGCTTGGTATTCTGCTTCATTATTGGTAACACCTTCCCACAATAAGAAGGAATAAGGTAACACTTCCTTTTCTGGAGAAATGAGCACAATTCCTAAGCCAACTTTGTTGAATTTAGGATTTTCCATTTTCCTCCCTATTGGACTTCTGGAAGCACCATCAAAATACATTTCCCATGCCTGAGGACATTCATGAATAGAGAAGACTTCCTCATCAGGGAGTTCAATATCTGAAGATGTGTCTTCCAATGAAGGGTGTTCAGCTAGGAAATTAGCTAGAGCTTGGCCTTTTATCGCCTTTTGAGACACATACTGAAAGTCGAATTACTGCAAAATAACTTCCCACCTTGCCAGATGTCCTATAAGCATTGGACGACTTAGGATAAATTTTAGAGGGTTATTGTGAGATACCAACTGCACCTCGTGATGTTGCAGGTAGTGTCTCAACTTCTGAACTGCAAATATTAATGCCAGGCAGCACTTCTCAATACTTGAATACCAGGTCTCTACATCAAGAATGGTTTGACTGAGATAGTAGAGGTTGTTTTCATTCCCAGCATCATTCTTTTGAGCAAAAAAGGCACCCAATGATCGCTCTAGAGCCGTAACATAGAGGATAAGTGGTATTCCTTCCACAGGTGGCATGATTACCCACGGACTCAAGAGGTATTTCTTGAGAATATCGAATGCTTCTGGACATTCTTCAGTCCACTGGTAAGTGACTCCTTTCTTCATCAATTTGGTGAAAGGTAAACTTTTGCCTGCTAAATTGGCGATGAAACGCCGAATATATGCTAAGTGTCCTTGAAGTCCCCTTAATTATTTAAAATTTTGAGGAGGTGACTTACCAAGGAATGAATTGGTCTTCTTTGGATCGACATCAACACCACGATGTCGTACAACAAAGCCGAGAAATTTTCCTGAGGTTACCCCAAAAGCATATTTTAAGGGGTCCATCTTCAAATTATGTTGTCGAAGCTTGCAGAATATGACTTCCAAATCAGCCAAGTGATTAGAAAGTTGTTTGGATTTAACTACCAAATCATCTACATAGCATTCAAAAAACTTCCCTAAGAAGTTTTTGAAGATACGATGCATGGCACGCTGATAAGTTTCACCGGCATTCTTTAAGCCGAAGGGCATTACCCGGTAGCAAAACACACCCTGAGGGGATTTGAAGGCTGTAGATTTCTCGTCTTCTGGGGTAATTTGGATCTGATTATATCCGAAATATCCATCCATGAAGGATAGTGCTTCATAGCCAGCAGTAGTATCAATTAGAAGTTCTGTAATCAGAACTAGGAAATCATCCTTAGGACAATGCCGATTAAGATATCTGAAAACGATGAAAACTCTAATTTGTCCGTTCTTTTTATTTACAGGGACAATATTAGCCAACCATTTGGGATATTGAACTTCTCTGATGAAGTTATCTTTGATAATCTTATCCACTTCAGATTCAATTTTGGAATCATAAGTTGGGTGTGTTCTTCTCGCGGCATGCTTAAATCCTCGATGTTCTTCAGGTAAACCCAAATGATGAGTAGAAACATTGGGATCATGCCCGGGAATTTTTGTATAGTTTCGGGCAAATATATCTCAATTTTTATTTAGAAAATAAATATACATCTCTTGCTCTTCAAGAGTCATGGCCGCACTGATTAAAGTGGGGCGTGTATCTCTTTTTTTACCCAAATTTATTTCTCTGAGTTCATCCACAGTGGTAGAGATACCCTCTTCAAATGCTGGAGGACCATCTCTGAGATCTTCCTCTTCTTCTTCATCATGTTTTATTTCTTTCGTTTCTAATTGCATAGTAGATGATAAAGTAGAATTATCATGATCTGAAGAGATGTCAAAATTTTCATATCTTGAAGAAGAAGCTTCCATTTCCAACCCGGTTGATGATGAAGGGTCTTATTTGGGTAATAAAGAGGAGATGATGGATTGAGAATCGACATCATTGTTCGCCTCTGATGTTGCTATAACATCTTATGGCCTAATTGGCGAAGCATAGATTTGTTGGATTTCAGTAGATGAAATGAAGACATCACCATTTGTGCTTTCATCACTGCTTGGTAGATTACCAATTTCTCCCATGTTGTCTGGCTCGATTGCTGTAATTGACATTATGGATCTTTCCATAAGATTATTTTGATTTTGGTCTATCTTGTCAATTTGACTTATAGGCAACACATAATCTGTACTCACACATGTAACTGGATTTACTAGAATTTTTTTTCAAAACATATGAAGTATTAACATTGGTAATCTCTTTTGTTATGGATTTCACCCTTTGCTTCATGTGATAGAATTCCGCCTCAATGTATTGAGACTGACATGTCTTGAACAGGGCCTTATCACCATAAAATGTCCCAAATTGACCATAGAAACAATATTTGAGACATTGATGGTATGATGAAGGGATAACCGCATGTTGATGTTGCCAGGGACTTCCAAGAAAGATGTTGAAGGCTGAGTCTTGATTAACAACCATGAAATCTGAATTGGATAAAAGATCTTCAAACTAAGTTCTGAGTGTAACTTCACCCAGTGGTTCTTGTTCGTTTTTATAATATCCCTGTATCATCATGGTGGAAGGAGATAAATCAGATTCTGTGAGGCCCAATCGACGAAGTGTACGAATGGGCATGAGGTTGACTCCTGAACCATTTTCAATGAAAGCTCTTCGAACATCCATGCCATTGACCATTCTAGACAAGTACAATGGTCTAATATGTCCATGCACAACCTCAACTTCATCTTCATCAGTAAAGGATATTATTGCATGGAATTCTGTAGGATTATTCTCTATGTGATAGACTTTAGCTGCAGTAATTTCAGTTTCAAACTCCTAAGGACTTAACAAAGCCTCGATGAGTCCATCCCGAAGATATTTTGATATATTCAGAGCATCCAGAATTGATAACATGGATGGTACATGGACTAAGTGTTTCAATATATCATACTTTTGATCCAGATTTCTGCGTTTCCCAGTAGAAATATGTGGTTTAGCAGGTACCTTGGTAGCAGATGCTTTGGAAGTTTATGCATCTTGTATTGGGATAAGAGTTGGCAATATTCCTGGTTTTGGAAGATTAGACCATTTACATCCATTTACATGCTGAGAGGAAGAAGATGGAACCTTCAACCGGTCTTCCAAAATAACTATGCTAGGACTGAATTTTCTATAGGTAGAAGGGCTTGCTTGTTCTTGTTGAGCTTGTTGAAGGGTTGTACCACGAGTTTCTGCTGCGTACACAGTTCTAGCCGAGGTAGAATTGGAATGGTGGATTCTGAAAGATCCACGTCTTCCCCTGTATCTTGAGCCCCTGGAACTTCCTCTGATTCCTCTGTTGGATACAGGGAATTCAGGGTCATTGAAATCAAAACATTGACTGGAATATGGATTATTTAATTTAGTCATATTAACAGAACCAAAGATTAATTCTTCGTCTGATGAAGACTATGCCTGATTAGCCTATTCAGGATGTGCCATTTGGTGGGGCGGTGCCCGTGGCTTTGAAGTAGATGGCATGATGTCCGCCAAAGTCAAAGACAACTTAGGCTTTGACACATATTCATCATATTCTTATTCTTTTTCTTTTTTTGAATCATGTCATTTCTTTGAGGACTTTCCCTCTGACGAAGATGGTTTTTCTGCAACATTCATGGTAGAAGACATAATTGGTTTCATTAATTGTGTTCGCAAAATATTGTGAGTTCGATTAATTGTCTTTCTGACCATCCAATCATCATACATCTATGCATTATTTCTTTTGACTTCTTTCTATTCACCTTTCTCCTCTTGAACTGTAGTAGTGACACATGCTATCTAGGCTTAGGAGCCTTTCAATGTGACTTGTCCCGAGTCGACCATCTTTTGCAGGAGGTCTTTGAAGATAAAACACTCCTGGATGGGATACCCCAACATTTGATGAAAAGGGCACCAATTAGGACGGTATTCATCTCTTTTCTTGTTTGGCCTCTTGGGCATTGGCAATTGATCCAAAATTGTTTTCCAGAGCCGAAATGAAATAACCAGGAACTTGTTCATTTCAGAAAGTGTTTTTTTTTCTCTTCTGATCCTTAAATTGATTTCTCCTTTGATCTTTTTGATCATCTGGACGAAAAGGCCATTGTTGTTGGCGCTCAGAAGTTGGAGCCCTTCGAGAAGATGAAGGTTTTGAGGTAGAAATAGGTACAGGTGCTTGTTTAGGCATAATTGTAGTAGTTTCTTCTTTACCCATTATCCTTCCTAGAGCTGATGGAATTACACGAGATTTAGCCTTAGCCTATATAAGGGAATCTTCAATCTGCTGAGCGATTGAAGTAAGGTCTCGAAACCCTCCTGTGTATTTCACAGGGATTTACGGTGTGCGTAATTCGTCATGCAGATTTGCCACACATATTTTCAACAATTCTTTTCGAGGGAGTGCTAAACTCAAAGAATATGTTAATCCCTTCAATCGAGAAATGAAATCAGAGACCCTTTCATTCTCCCTTTTCTTACAGTTTGTAAGATCGAAAACTGTTGTCTTTGGAAAAGTTGAGTTGAACTGAAGGAGATATTTTTGGCGAATATCCTCCCATCCGTTAATTGACTGGGATTGCAAGCTTTTATACCAAACAAAAGCTGGTCCTTACAAGGTTCACATGAAGCATCTGAGTTTCACTGCTTCTTGCTGCTCCAGAGTTCCCATCATAGGATCGCAACAAGACATGTAATGCGTCAAATGTTGTTCAGGATCACCTGATCCATTGAAAACAGGGAATACAGGGTTCCCAAAACGGGATGGAGGAGAAATTGAATCTACCCATTCAGGATAAACTATCTTTTCTTGTTTAACTTGCGCACGCTTCCCTTAAATAATTTCTAACCGAGCTGTCAATGACTCAATAGTAATTATTAACTTTTGAGAAACATCTGGTTGAACTTATACTTGGGTAGGTGCAATGACTAGAGCTTGGACATATGTGGCGATTGGTGCTGCAACTGATGGTAGCACTGCCAACTGTTGTTGCACATGACCCGTAGGATTAGACCTGTGAGGGTGTACTGATAGAGGAGGATATTCTTGATCCATCTCATTAGCTGCAACAAATTGCGTTTCCTGCCTGACTCTAGCATGCTTAAGAAGATGACTACTCTGAAGTAGTTCTGCATTCAACCTTCTCAATTTCTTCATTTCTTCCTCTTGTTGTGAAAACCTCTGCTCTAGTGAGAGTGATTGACTTTCTCGAGAGGAAGGATATGTTACCTGGTTCTTTCCCTTCCTTTGTTGGATCCTTTTCGGAGAGGGGGAAGTGGGTTACTCGAAGGATTACCTATGTTCTGAGTAATCCTTTGACTTCATGTACGCACACCTTCTTCATTTGTGTCGGTGTGTACATCTTCTTGAGTAGGAAACTCTTCATCTGAGTCCCCTGAGTGAGCCTCATCTGGTGGATCAACAACAACGGCATTGATGACATTGATTGATGCATAACTCATCGCATCCCTTCTATCTGCATTTCGGTGATATTTTCTTCTTCCATTTCTTTGATGAGACATTGCCTTTTGTCGATTAGATCCCTCGGGAACTTCTTCACGAACAGTAATTTGGAGGGAATCCTTTGATAATTTGGCTCTTCGTTCCTCTTGAGGTTTCTTCCCCAATTGAGAAAAGATCGACTTTATTTGAGGAGGGGATTGGTGATTTAAAAAAGTCCCCAGTCCAGTGGACTGGGGCTGTTCTTGCTGTTCTTGCTCAACTCCCCGAATCCTTTTTGTTGATTCTGAGGGTTGGTTTAAATGAGTCCTCAGTCTAGCGAGCTGGGGTGGTTCTTGACATGCTATGTCTGATACTTTCTTGAAAGTCCTCCTTATCTTGCGAACCTTAGTCCGGAAATTATCTGGATGCATTAACCTATATCCGCTTTTATCACCTGGTTCAAAAGACCGTTGGATGATTTCCTACATTTCTGTCACTTGGTGACTTTCTTTCTCCAAACGAGAGGCCTATTCAATATTCTCGTTTTCTTGATGCAAGAGTAATTCGACAACTTGTTCTCTGTATTCTTGATTTTGAGAGGATCTAGTTGAAGCCTGATCTTGGGAAAGCTTTTGATTACAAACAAATCCCATTGACTGTGGCCGGCCATGGGCAATAACATTGCATGAGACCATTTTCGGCGGTCATTGCTAACTGGAGAGCACCGTGAAATGCAGTGCTCCATGAACACCCCATCCTCTGACAAGAATACCAGATGGGGCATTGTCAATTAACTAACGCAATCTTCTTAGTGAGTCAAGGCATGAACGTTGAAGGGCTCTCTACTGCTTTTCAGCCTACGGATATCGAGAGACTGATAGAGACGCCAAATCAATCTGACGTTGTAACCCTTATATTATCTTAAGATGATTTTCATATTCATCATAAGATAATAATTTCTTTTTCAACTGACAAAGAGTTTTCCATATGTTGAGACGAATATCATGAATTTCAACTTCCGTCAGCATTTCTAGAATATTATACTGAGAGTTAGCCAGAGGCCAAAACATGACTGGCCCTTCACCTTTCGCCAGTTGTTTTCTCATTTTCATTATTTACTCTTTATCATTTGATGAATATTCTTCTACCTGATTTGACCAGAGTTGGTGTTTCCTTGTTGTTTCATTGGATTCAACAGGATTGGTAGAGAAATCATTGATCAAACTAGAAGATGCATGAATTAGGGGTGGTTTGGAGAATTACCTACACCCTGGGCTATCTTCTAATTGAGAATGTATTTCACCTACTAGCGATGAAGCTTCAGACATGACTGGTTTCGCATTTGCATGTGCCTCAAGATAAGAGGGCTTTCTCGGCACTTCATTGTCCACTGGAGAATTTTCCAGGCAATGTGCATCACTACTGTGGCGAGGACTTTTGCAGATAAATTCATCATCATGGGGAGGACCACTATAATGGGTTATAGAAAAAGATGATATCTCTTGCTCCTTGGCCTTCGGACCACACACACGGTTCTTGTCGCTCTCATCTAAAGCTGAAACTTCGAGATCGACTGAATTGTCATGAAGCAAGCCTTCATGAGGAAGTGTCTGTTGAAGACCCTCGGAATTAATGTTCCCAATATTGGGAAATGAGGGAGTAGAATCTTTAATTTCAACAGATAATTGTTAGAGGGCTTCAATAACTCTAGCATCGAGCAAGGCCTTGTTACAGATTAGCTTTTGATCTCCTGACTGTGCTGGGCAGGTCTTTTTTTTAGATGCCTTCTTACTCTCTTTGGAAACCACTTGTTGATGAAATTGGTTGCTCTGAGAAGGTTTATATGCCTGATCAGGAAAGATGGCCAGGTTAGGCTGATTATCTCAACTCAAATCAGTTGTATGTGCCTGAATTGGTTTTTCGTATGATATGGTGGAGTATCCCCACCACCCTCTTGGACTGGAACATATGTTTGTGTCTGTTCCGGAGTGAATTGTTGATGTGTCACTCCACTGGTACGGATAGATTTATGAGTCTTTCCCTGAGATTCCGCCGAAGTTGTTATAATATCCTGGAAGGAATCCAGAATATGAGCATGGATTTGCTTCTGCTCTTTCACCATTGATAGAATATGCTTTGTGACTTCAGCTTCCAGAACGGGAATATACGACCATTCCGGGCTTGGAGCAGGTGTATGTGCATGCTCGTGTCCTCCATTTCCTGTCATTTAATCCTGATAGTACTCAAGTGTGGGGGCAGAGAGTTTAGTTTGCCTCTTATTTCTTGTCGGGGCTTTCCGACTAACTTCTCTGAATGCTACCAAGCGAGACTGTTGGTAGGCTTGATTAATACTAGAAGGTGTATGTGCCTGCTGATTGCACTTCGCCAAACGTGGTTGATGAGATCCATCATAGTAGTCAGACGAGCCTGCTGACTAGCTGATGATGTATAAACAGGTGTATGTTCCTGCCTATAGTACTCCGCCGGAATTGCCTGGAGGGATTGGTGTGATGCTGGAAGACAAGTCTGCTGGACAACGGAATTAAAACGGGCAGGTGTATGTGCCTTCTTATTGCTTGACAGCAAGTTAGGTTGGTGGACTTCTCCGGAGATGGAAGAGATGAGAACCTTCTCACTGTTGAATAGATTCTACCTCTGGTGGTTCGTCTTGCTTGCTCGGGTTTGAGGAACCTGTGCTGAACACCTGGATTCAGTACCCTCATCATGTTGAGGGTGCACTGTCGCACGAGTCTGGCGTTGATTGTTGGTGGGAGCCCTCAGGAAGGACTCTTGTCTATTTGAAGTAAGGTCCTGAGGGACCTACTCATTCACCTCCCCAGAATAAGGGAACGAATGGTGATTGCATTATGGGGATAACGACCCGAAACGGTTGGAGACGGTAGTCAGCACTGCCTGCTTCTTGATCACTGTTCGTCGTTGTCCGGATGACCGATCTGAGTTATTTACATGGAGGGATTGTCAGGCGGCCTCCAGATTTGAGATGGTACCGTGTTGATGGTACTCCTTAACTGGTGCGTTTGATACCCAGTGTTTAAGACACTGAGTAGGTGATATCATCCTTAGAGCGGACGATGATCCAGCAGGAGTAGCAGCAGTGGCATTTATAGCAGCAGTATTCACAGGTGTGAACTTGAGAGCATAAATTCTAGAAATGCAGAAGATCTTGGAAAAGAGTGCCTATATGATATAACAGAAGTAATCAAGATAAATTCAGCCACTACATATTTTGGATGAGCACATATGTCAATGATTGTTTTTTTGGCCCTCTTATTGAGTTCTAAATACGGTCCTAACAAATGGGTAAAACATTATTTTAACTTGGATAAGGATTCACGTCGGGTTCACCGTTTTTGTTTCCTTCGGAATCCAGGGATGACTGCCTTGATGGGAGTTTCAAACATTCCGATTGGTTTCTAATGGGTTTGTTCGTAGAACCAAAAACATCCACTGATTCCACATCCATTCGAACCTACTTTACAAAGGTAGGTGCTCATTAGTTTGTGGACTGATGAGTCTTAGGAATTTTCATTGGCCGAGAGGATGGGAGGTCGGACTCATCACACCTTTTTGTGGGGAATTATTGTCTACTCCGGGACTCTCTTTATAGATTTAAGTTATGTTCGTGAATCCTTATTACATTACCAAGTATAAAATGAGCTTTCCTTCAGATCTGACAATCAATGAATAAATATGTAGAAAATTTTGAGAATCTTTTGTATGTATTCGAGGTTCTTCATCGATAGAGAATAATCTGTATTTATTAGAGATTCTTGGTCAATGGTACCCTTCGACACATTTATATATAAGTCACTTGGTCATTATGATGACCATGCTGGTTTTAGAGCCACTAAGTGGGGCACTAGAAGTTTATTGTCATTCAGAAGGACATGGATTATTTTAGAGTTGGGATCGAACCCGTAGACAGGCTACCTACGTATCCTTTGTTTAGAAAAAGGAATCAGAACCCACGTAGATCGAGTAAGGGAGTATGATGTTTATGATTGATGGCTCAAAGAAGGATTTCACAATTAATTTTACACTCTAAGCTCTCGTGAGTCATGCTCAGTGTGAGAAACAAGAGGTATTGGTAAAAATTAGACAATTGTGCCATGAAAGATGCAATCATAAGAAATAATGTGGGTCTTATGTATGTATGACTGCCCATATAAAATGATGGTTAGGATTTACATTAAGGAAGAAATCCAGGAATAGGGTCCATAAAGGTATATGTGCTTCATGGAGATTTTGAATACTCTAACTTGGGACTTACTCCTGAAAAGGATGACCAAATTTGGAGAAGACTTATGATTGGGTTTTTCTCCTGAAAAGGAATCCCAGATCAAAGTTAAATTAGGACTGGTTAAGAGAAATTAGGACTGGGGCTTACTCCTAAGGAGGATGCCCAGATTTGAGACTGGGGCTTACTCCTGAAAAGGAGGCCCAGTTTAAGGGAATTAAGGTTTGGGGCTTACTCCTGAGGAGGATTCCCAAATTAGGGGACTGGGGCTGATTCCTGAAGAGGATTCCCATATTTGAGACTGGGGCTTACTCCTGAAAAGGAGTCCCAGGTTAAGGGATCTGGGGCTTATTCCTAAAGAGGATGCCAAAAAATTAAGGGACTTGGGGCTTACTCCTAAAGAGGATACCCAAATTAGAGGACTTATGACTGGGGATTATTCTTGAAAAGGAGACCCAGGTTAAGGATTCTCTCATCTTAAAGGATGAGTTTGAATTAATGAAATCTCAATCTTTAGTGACATAAAGATGTGTAAATCACTAGGTCTTGAGAGATACTCCACAGAATTCCTTTCAGATAAGGAATTCAAATCAAGAAATCATGCCATAAATGGATTTGAAGAGTGTCTTGAAGACTGAATCTTGAATAGGAAAGGTGGAATGGCATAAGAGGGGTGAAATAGGAAAGAAGGGCACCCAAAAAAGTAGGGGAGAGCAAGTCCTGGCAGGCGCGCAGGTACTGCGTGGGCCACAAGTACTGGTCGTGCAGGTTTGCCTGCGCGACACATGGTGTACTTGTGCGACGGTTAACCAGTAGGTTAATTCTTGAGCAACTCTTTATTAAAGCCTTTAGAATCCTCTTGAGGTTCTTCCAAAAAAGGGGCGCACAAGTTCTATTGAAGGAGTAAGGCGGTGCGCAAGTGTGGCCTTTTTCCCTTAAGGGCTGGCCACTCAGGCGTGCAAGTGTTGATGAGTCTCAATATATAGTCCTTCCACCCCCTCTTTAGATCATCCTTTCTAGGTAAGAAATTACCTTAGATGTGTTTCAGAAGCTTTGAGAAGAGACTAGGGCGTCGGGAACTCAAATCTGAGTTTCTGGAAAGAAATCCACTTTGAATGGGGGGCCCATAGGGTCTATATATATGCAGAAAAAGACCCAGGGCGGTTACCACTTAGGTCGCGCAATTCACTTGTGCGACCACTAGGCATCACGCAAGTGGACTTGCGCGACAGTGATAGAACTTGCACGACACATGTTCTTTTGATCCCTTGTTCACGCCTTTGTCAATTTTTGATATTTTCTTCAAAGGATGAATAAATTTGTGATAATTCATTTCCTTTTTCCAGACGTTAGACTCTGTGATGTAAAGGAGCATCAACACCCACTTAAAATGATAAAAATATCTAAAAACAAACAAAATCCCAATAAAATCCCAATAAAAATCCCTAAAACCCCCATAAACCCCAAAAACACCAAGAAAACCTGAAAACTGAAAACCCAAACAACCCTAAAAACCCTCAAATTCCCTAAAAATACTACCCCCCAAAGATCTATAGTGCCCCTAAAATACCATTAAATTCCATATAATCCCTAAAAAACCTAAAATCTCACAAAATCCTTAAAAAATAAGTAACCCCAAAACCCTAAAAACTTCTATAAGCCGTAAAAAGCTGAAAACCGCTACAAAC
This sequence comes from Viscum album, assembly GCA_963277665.1. Taxonomy (NCBI): domain Eukaryota; kingdom Viridiplantae; phylum Streptophyta; class Magnoliopsida; order Santalales; family Viscaceae; genus Viscum; species Viscum album. The sequence continues at coordinate 335,696,695 of OY728156.1, read as the reverse complement.
ATTAAATAAATCCTAAAAAACTAAATCCCTAAACCCAAAAAATTCCTAAAAAACATAAAAATATCCCAAAACCCTCAATAAACTAAAAGGCCCTAAAAACAATTAAAAACGATAAAATGCCCAAAACCCCCTAAAAACCATAAAAAACCACTAAACCCCCCCAAACCCTAAGATAATGTAAAACCACAAAAGATCCCTAAAACCCCAGAAAACCCCATTGAATAAAAAAAGAACACAAAAAAACCTAAACAATAAAAAAGACCCAAAAAAGAACAAACTCCAAAATCTAAAAAAAACAAAAATACATGAAAATACTGAAAAACTCAAAAAAACCTAATATAACTCTAAAAATTCAAAAAACCCTAAATCAATCCTAAAAACCATTAAATTTTTAAAAACCCATAAAACCGTAAAGAATATAAAAATCCTAACAAAACTAAAAAAACTAAAATTCTAAAAAACCACAAAAACCCCAAAAACCCCAAAAACCCTAAAAACCCCAAAACACCCAAAGAACCATAAAACCCCAAAAAATGTTTAAAACCATAAGAAACATTAAAAAGTCTCAAAACCTAAAAAAACAAGACACCATCGATGAAAACTGCATAAACCCCAAAAATACATTAAAACCCCATCAAAACCATAAAACCCCTTAAACCCCTAAAAAACCAAAAACGAAAAAAAACAAAAAAAAAATACACAAAATACCCTAAAAACCAAAAAAACACAAAAAAACCCTAATAAGTTGATAAAACCAATGAACTCTAAAACCTCAAAAAAACCCAAAAAACCTAGAAGACATAAAATACCCAAATACCCTTAAATGATGTAATGCCCCGACCCTAGTTACCAAGAGTCGATGCATTATTTTAATTCATTGACATGATTACAAGGAATCAAGTCCTGAAGGACCGATCGGTTTAGCAGTCTTGTAAAATAGATTCCATACATGAATATTACATTACACTTTATAACAAAAAAAAACAACATAAATAATTCTTTATGAATGCCATTATTCATTTGGAATAAACCTGCATATCAATCAAAATACACTTCTTGGAATCCTGGGAAAAATAAAGCATAGAAAGGGGTGAGCTCAAATTATAAGTAAGTGTAATCAATACAGTGGAAAAAGACATAAATATTAAGCATGGTGAATAATTGATACAACATTACTTTACCAATAATAAACATGAATACTTTTCTGTAAAGAATATGAGTTGAGTAAATAATCCCTTATAAAACATAATCATGGGTATTCTACTAGTAGAATGACCACATGAACCATCAATATTATTTCCATAATGATTGAATATATAATGCCAAACATTCTAAATCATATTTTCAAAGCCTCGGCCAAGACGTCTAAAAATGATTAAGGCCTCAGCCAAAACCATACACCAAATTGGGAAAGGGCCTCAGCCAATTCCATGTCTAGTTGTCTCATGAGACCTACCGATGCATTGAGGAGCTATATCATGCTCCACCTGTCACTTACTGAGTCCAACACATTCTTCATATGAAAAGGTTTAAACATATCATAAAAATTTGTATTAAAACTAGCATACGAAATGTCAATAATTTAACCATAAACCATGAAAGGTATAAAAATATTACATCCACAGTAAAAAATATCACAAAACCTTCAATAAAATATGGAAGTTTTGTATGATAATAATTCAACTAAAAATAAACATAAAATCAATCAAAGGATGTTGACATAGATGAAATCAAAACCATTTTTAGAGAAATATCTCTTTCTATTTTGAAATCATTGAAGAGTCACATAATTATAAAATAAAACATTTACTTTGAAAATATTATTATAATCTTCTAAGGGATGCTTCAACGAGTTTATAATGGTCGAAAATAGCCACACCCACTGTATAAGTTAAAAAATACATTCTTACCTTAATTTTGTCGAAATGGTTAAAATGACCTTGTTTAGAAAACGACAAAAAGATTCCTTTATAAACATATTATAAAAAGTATAAAAGGGTATAAATGAATTTAACCCATATTCTGTAAAATAGTAAGAATGTTTTGAAATACATTTTTATGAAACATTGATGTGGATGATAAAGAGGTCCTAGTATATTATTATGTATAAACAACCTTGGATAATGAAGAGATTGTGAAATAAACCCTTACCTTGTACTTTTCTCTAGTTTAGGGTAGGTTAACCACTTTTATAATGGTGAAATAATTGTTATTAAATTATAAAATAATCATATACATTAATATGATATCATATATTATCTTTTAACATTGCTTTGTTAATAATATCTTAGTATTATCGTGGTTTCGGGTGTTAACTTACTCGTTTTCTTTTATATATTGTGTTACATAAGACGTGTTTGTTATAGATAGGTTGTATATTATTCATATCTAGAATGATATAAAGTCCTTAAAAATTATTTTTAATTATCAAATGAGAATTATACTTGAATGAATGTGATGGGGAATGAATCTCATCGCGTTCGTGGAGACAGTAGTCCGTACATATGCACGAGCAGCAATATAATTCTTTGGATATTATAAATAATATATAATTGGATTGTATATCATATATACAGAATAATTATCATGTTATGTTTATTATTTACATCAAATAAACAACATTATTATACCCATCCAAATAACAATGTATTGAATAACAATTACACCACGACGTGGAGACAGTAAGTCGTACGTACGCACGTATGGTGACATGTCATTCAAAGGATGGATAGAATACTGAATATGGTTGTACCATATTTATAATAACATCGCAGTATATATAAGATACTGGAATTATTATTTAATAATGGAAATAACAAATAAACAATAAGTTGAGGAATAAAGGAACTTGAAAGAGGGTGGTGAAAACATTACCTCTTCTTCGGGTTCTTCCTTTTGATTTGATCAAAAGGGCTCCTTTGGTTGGATTTCTGAATAAAGGAATGCATCTATATTGAAGTGAGGAAATTTGAGAGGATAATTGTTCAGGGGTTGGCCTAACCAAAAGGCTTTGAATGTATGAATAATTGGTTATATGTGGTGTCCTTTTATAAGGGAGAGGAGGGGCTCTTTAGGAACAATTTATAGTATTATTTTATAATAAGTTAATATTCGGTTTCTAATGGATCCAAAGAGTATTATTCAAAGTATAAGGTTGGGATGGGTCTAAATAATTTAATATAATATATTTTAATCGGGTTTGTGTCACTATATTAACCTTATCATTTAGATTTAACTTTTAGTTAAATAGTTTGACATTTACCATGTCACTTTGTATTTTTATATTATATGGTTAATAAACTTACTATATACTTCCAAGAGACCCCCCAAGTGGTCCATTAATGATACAACTATCATTATATAAGTCTTTTTTCCAAACATTTTATTTTTATGAATCGAATATGAATTAATAATATAATATTTGTTTTAAAAACTCTATTATATAAATTTTGACAGTATTTAATAATTGATTTTTGTTAAATTCATAATGACATTATTAATTAGAACCAAATTCATTTAAGAAATACTAAAATGTCATATTAATCAATAAAATTCGTGTATGGCATCAAAACTTTCAAATTATATTTTTTTTAATATTTATAACACCAATTATTTGATTCTTTCATTAATAAAGAAAATACTGCATCATTATTGTGTCATAAATAAATTTAATTATTCAATGTCTAAAAAATATATATAAAATACCATTATGTATGAAATATTCTTATATTTATAATTAATATTTATAGTCAAAAATCTAACATATATAACCCTATGTAAACACTGTGTTTCTAAAAGATATATTCTTATGTCATTTTTGTGTTTAATTTAACAAAATTAATATAAAGTGCCATTATCACTTACAAGTTGATCCATGGGGTCCCAAAATATACTCAATGATGAAATGGTCGGACATGTATCAGACATTATGGTTAGGACATGTTTTAGGGTAATTAATTGTTATTATAATATTATTTGTTAACCCTTATTTACTGGATTTACCATTTAACCACGGTAAATAAAATATTTACCGAAGTAATTATTAAAAATGTATAAAAATAAAATTCACCTATTTACACAATTTGTACATCTTGATTCTAAATATGGAATCAATTTTTCTAAATTCAAAACACAGAAGTGGCAGTAATTAATTTAAAATCAAATCTCTTTGTTAAAACAAAAATCATGTTTTTAAGAGATAATAACTATCAAAATATTGACACTTGCTTATGTCCAGTTTAAATGTGAATTTATATCCAATAACCAACATTAGATTAAATGGTAAAAATATAATGTAATTATAGTCTAAAATCACTCAAATTCATAATTTATCACTATGAATTATTTCGATTTTAAAAGGTTTTTTAAATTAAAATTTATTAATTTTCACTATTCATCAAAATATGAATGTTATCAGAAAAGTTCAAAAAATTCACCCTAAGATAATTTCAATATTCCGAATCCAAAAATGAAGTCCATTTTGAAATATAAAATATCTAAAATTTCAAAAATTGTGTATTACTATTCATAACGACTAGTTTGATTGGTTATGGTGTGTGTTAGAACTCGAAGTTGCGTACAACACACGCCATTGTATTATTCAAAGAGAAGTATACCGTGGAAGATTGGGGTGTTACATTCTCCCCTCCTTCAATAAATTTCTTCCTCGATATTTGAAATTATTTTCCAAAAATAAAAGGTTGAAAATAGAAAAAACCTTTGGGAAAACCCACATTGAAAATTAGGTTGATGAAATTTAGTCTTAATAAGAGGAAAAGAGGAATGAAAGGGTCACCACTAAATTATGATCTCGATTAGGAGAACATTAGTGGAAATTAGAGAAATATAATAGTTGAATAAATGTAAATATTTATAGGTAGTGATTGAGGTCATCAATCACAAACAAGTGTAAAATTGAGGGCCTTAAATTCATCAATCTGTGATGATTTAAAATACCATCGGTTCAACAAAACATATGGTATTAGGATAACACATTATTTCTTTTAAGATCCCTTCACTAAAGTATAAGAATTAATATCTTCATAGAAGAAGAGAAGAAGAAAAATATATACTTGATAAGTAGAGTCCCATCTTTTAACTAATTTCTACCACAAACTCATCTTTCACTCTGAAAGATAATAGAACTTAAAAATAATATTCAATTTATAATATTCATACAGGGTTCAAAAAAATGAATTTATAATTCATCTACCAGAATTTTTTTAATGAAAAGACTACATTATTCAATCTAGGACATCACGTGGGCCAGTGCTAGGTGATACACCCTTGTCGGCCTTCATTTTCGGATTCAAGTCTCGCGGCCTTGCCGGACGTGACGGGTTGCTTCCCGACCATCGGGTTGTCCTTTTTATGGTAATCAAAAAATAATCTCAAACTAGAATTATCCAAAATACTTCTGTCCAAACTCTCAGTCCAAGATTCATAAGGAAGGTAAACACAATGAGGATCCTTTTTCACTTAATAACATGTGAACACCTTCATCATGTATTCTTTTAAAACACTGTAAAATCCTGAATTACCATAAAACATTATTGACTACATTAATGCTCCCTTATTCTTTATAGAATACTGGATGTACACCTTCTATCAAAAAATGTTGTAAAATCCAACAATGAAAAATCATTAATCAGTTTCAAGGTAGTCAATAATATCCTATATAATTTATAAAAATCAACCATCTCATATTCCAAAATCACTAACTCATTATCGGGACAATATTAAGGATTACCTTTCCATCAGCCATGAATTTTACCAAAAGTGTTGCTTATGATTTAAGTCACTTTTCATAGAACCATATAATCTCAAATCCTCAATAAAGTAGTACTACAATACAATCCTTATTTATCTCCATAATTCTTATCACCAGTATATTGTTGATAAAACACTCAAATGAAATAATCCTAAAATAACAACATAAGAACACTTGTCATTCATCATCATCTGAGGTAGTATCATAACTTGATTATTAACCAATAGCATTATTTGTGGCATACTCTGATTATTTGGACACTGGTTCGCGTAGTGTCCCCACTCTTTACAGACAAATCACTGTACATTTGAAACATTTTTCCGACCCTTGCAGTCACGTACTAGGTGTCCTTTTTCTCCACACTTATAACAAACTCTCATTCCCTTCAAGCAAGTTCCTGGGTGTTTCGTCCCACAGTTATCACACATGGGAAAATCATTCTTTACCTTCTTCCCTTTATATGTCCTTCTCTCTACCATTCTTTTCTTCTCTGTCTTTCCTTCAAATCCATAGGACTCCGAGAATTCATTACTTATTTTTTCAACACATTATACTATTTCTTCATATGAGGATAATACGTGGGAGACTATTTACCTTATAAATTCTGGCTTAAGACCATGAAAGATATGATCCTTTTTACTCTTTGGATCATGCGTATTGATGGATTTCTCTTTCCTTCTACTGGGAGCCATTATAAACAATGGAATACACTAGGTCTGTTTATGAATTCCAATAAATAACTCCAAACTTGTAAAATACCTAACGTAAATTGAACAGTTTATGGATATAATCCATTATCATAAAAATGTTTTCTTTGAATAATTATATACTCATAAACCCTTCAAAATGGTTTGTAATAAAAATGAGAACTATCCTAAGCATATCCCTCGGGAGTGTCGTAACCAAGAGTTCAGCAAGGCCCTTTTTCGTACACTAGTTCTTCTTCAGGTCTAGCTCAATGCGGTGCTTTCGGGTTTTACCCCTAGGTATATCTATTCCAGAGCCGCCTCTACCTGCTCGTATCTAGACAAGGATGTATTGCCTGTAAAACTCACAAAATCTCTACAATACAAAAATGATAGGAAGTTCTTCTATTCTAATACTCAATGTATATATTAGGGCTATATTATCTAATCAGAGCTTATCTAAATATAGTTTACAAGGTTATTGCTAAACTTCCTCTGATACCAACTGTAACTCTTCGACCCCAGTTACCCAGAGTTGGTGCATTATTTTAATACATTGGCATGATTACAAGGAATCATGTATCGAAGGACCGCTCAGTTTAGGAATCTTTAAAAGTAGATTACATACATGAATGGTACATTACAATTTATAACATCCAAAAAAACATAAATAATCCTTTATGAATTCCATTATTCCCTTGGATTAACCCTGCATATCAATCACAATACACTTCTTGGAATCCTGGGAAAAATAAAACATAGAAATGGGTGAGCTCAAATGCTCAGTAAGGGTAAGCAATATAGCGGAAAATTACATAAATATTAAGCATGGTGAATAATTGATACCACATGCCTATACCAATAATAAACTTGAATACTTTTATGGAATGAATATGAGTTGAGTAAATAATGCCATAATAAAACATAATCATATGAATTATACTAGTCGAATGACCACATTAACCATCAATATTATTTCCATAATGAAGGAATGTATAATTCCGGACATTCTGAAACATTTTGTCAATGCCTCGGCCAAGACGTCTAGAAATGATTAATGCCTCAGCCAAAACCATTAGTAAAATTGGAAAATGGCCTCTGCCAATTCCACGTATAATTGTCTCATGAGACCTACCGAAGCATCGAGGATCTATATAGGGCTCCACCCGTCACTTACTAAGTCCAATACATCCCTCATATGAAAAGTTTTAAACATATCATAAACATTTGTATTAAAACTAGCTTACGAAATGTCAATACTTTATCTATAAACCTTGAATGGTATAAAAATAGCACATCCACAGTCAAAAATTTCAAAAAACCTTCAATACAATATGGATGTTTTGTATCATAATAAATAAACATCAAATAAACTTAAAATCAATTAAAGGATGTTGACATAGATGAAATCAAAACCATTTTTAGAGAAATATCTCTTTCTATTTTGAAATCATTTAAAAGTCACATAATTATAAAATAAAACATTTACTTTGAAAATATTCTTATAAGAATTTATGGGAAGCTTTGATGAGTTTATAACGGTAGAAAATAGCCACACCCTCCATATAAGTTAAAAAAGACATTCTTACCTTAATTTTGTCAAAAAAGGTTAAAAATAACCTTGTTTAGAAAACGACGGAAAGATTCCTTTATAAACATCTTATAAAAAGTCAAACAAGGGTATAAATGACATTATCCCATATTCTATAAAATATTAAGAATGTTTTGAAATACATTTTAAAGAAACACTGATGTGGATGATAAAGAGGTCCTAGTAGATTATTGTTTATAAACAACATCGGATAATGAAGAGATTGTGAAATAAACCCTTACCTTGTACTTTTCCTCTGATGAGGGTAGGTTAAACTCCCGTATAATGGTGAAATAATTTTTATTAAATTATAAAAGAATCATATAGATTAATATGATATCATATATGATCTTTTAACATTGCTTTTTTAATAATATCATAGTATTATCGTCGTTTCAGGTGTTAACTAAATCATTTTCTTTTATATGTTTTGTTACATAAGCCATGTTTGTTATGGATAGGTTGTATCTTATTAATATCCATAATGATATCAAGTCATTAAACCTTATTTTTAATCATAAAATTATAATTATACTTGAATGGATACGATGGAGAATAAATCTCATCGCGTTCATGGAGACGGTAGTCCGTACGTATACACGAGCAGCAATATCATTATTTTGATATTAAAATAATATATAATTGGATGGTATATCATATATACAGAATCCTTATCATGTTATATTTATTATTTACATCAAATACACATTATTATTATACCCATCCAAATAATAATGTATTGAATAACAATTACACCACGACGTGGAGACAGTAAGTCGTACGTACGCCTGTATGGTGACATGTCATTGAAAGGATGGATAAAATACGGAATATGGTTGTACCATATTTATAATAACATCATAGTATATATAATATACTTTAGTTATTATTTTATAATGGAAATAACAAATAAAGAAGAAGTTGAGGAAGAAAGGAACTTAAAAGAGGGTGGTGAAAACATTACCTCTTCTTCGGGTTCTACCTTTTTATTTGACCAAAAGGGCCACTTAGGTTGGATTTATGACTAATGTAATGCCTCTAGGTTTAATTGAGGGAAGTTGATAGGATAATTGGGTAGGGTTTTGAGGAACCAAAAGGCTTTTATTGTATGAATAACTCGATAGAAGTGGTGTCCTTTTATAAGGGGGAGGATGGGCTCTTTAAGAAATACTTAGAGTATTATTTTATAATAAATTAATATTCAGATTATAATGGCTAAAAAGTTAATTATTGAAAGTCTAATGTGTGTATGGGTCGAAATCAATTCATCCAATAGATTTTAGACAAGTTTGGGTTACTATATTAACCTTATAATTTATATTTAACTCTTAGTTAAATAGATTGACATTTACCATGTCACTTTGTATTTTTATATTATATGGTTAATAAAATTACTATATATTTCCATGAGTCCCCAAAGTGGTCCATTTATGATACACCTATCATTATATAAGTCCTTTTTCCGAACCGTAGATTTTTATGAATCTAATATGAATTAATAATATAATATTTTCTTTAAAAACTCTTTTATGTCAATTTTGACAATATTTAATAATTGATTTTTGGTAAAGTCTTAACAACTTTATTAATTAGAACAAAATTCATTTAAGAAATAATAACATGTCATATTAATAAATAAAATTCGTGTATGGAATCAAACCATTCATATTATATTTATTTTAATAATTATAATATCAATTATTTGATTATTTCATTAATATGGAAAATACTGCATCATTATTGTGTCATAAATAAATTTAATTATTCAATGTCGAAAAATTATAAATAAAATACCATTATTTAGGAAATTGTTTTATCTTTATAATGAATATTTATAGTCTAAAATATTACATACATAACCCTATGTAAAAATTGTTTTTCTAAAAGATATATTCTTATGTCATTTTTGTGTTTACTTTAACTTAATTAATATAAAGTGTCATTATCAACTAAAAGTAAATCCGTGTGGTCCCAAAATCGACCCAAAGATTCCCATGGTCGGAAATGTATCAACCAATAGGGTTAGAACATGATTTAGGGTAATTTATTATTATTATTTTATTATTGTTTTACCCTTATTTACCTGATTTACCCTTTAACCACGGTAAATAAAATATTTAGCGAAGTAATTATTCAAAATGTATAAAAATAAAAGTTACCTATTTCAAAAATTAGGACCTCATAATTCTAAATATGGAATAAATTTTTCTAAATTCATAACACAGAAGTGGCAGTAATTAATTTGAAATTAATTCCCATTGTTAAAACAAAAAGCATGTTTTTAAGAGATAATAACTATCAAAAGATTGGAACTTGCTTATGTCCAGTTTAAATGCGAATTTATATCCAATGACCAAAATTGGATTAAATGGTAAAAATATAATCTAATTATACTCTAAAATAACCCAAACTCATAATCTATCACTATTAATTATTTCGATTAAAAAATTGTTTTTAATTAAAATTTAGTAATTTTCACTCTTCATCAAAATATGAATGTTATCAGAAAAGTACCAGAAATTCGCCCGAACCTAATTTCGATATTATGAATACAAAAATGAAGTCCATTTTGAAATATAAAATTTTAAAAATTTTAAAAATTGTTTATTAATATTCATAACGGCTAGTTTTATTGGTTGTGGTGTGTGTTAGAACTCGATGTTGTGTACAACACACGCTACTGTATTATTCAATGAGAAGTGTACCATGGAATCTTGGGGTGTTACATTCTCCCCTCCTTCAATAAATTGCTTCCTCGCAATTTAAAATTTTTATTGAAAAATAAAAGGTTGAAAATAAAAAATACCATTTGGAAAACCGACATCGAAAACTAGGTTAATAAAATTTAGTCTTAATAAGAGGAAAAGGGAAATGAAAGGGTCACCACCAAATTATGATCTCAATTAGAAGAACATTGGTGGAAATTAGAGACATATAATTGGTGGAAAACGTAAATATTTATAGGTAGTGATTGAGGTCATCAATCACAAACAAGTGTAAAATTGACAGCCTTAAATTCATCAATCTATGATGATTTAAAATACCATTAGTTCAAAAAAACATATGGTATTAGGATAACACATTTTTGGTTTTAAGATCCCTCCAATAAAGTATAAGAATTAATATCATCATTGAATAAGAGAAGAAGAAAAATGTATACATTACAAATAGAGTCCCATATTTTAACTAATTTCTACCACAAACTCATCTTTCACTTTGAAAGATAATAGAACATAAAAATAATATTCTATTTATCCTATTCATATAGGGTTAAAAAATGAATTTATAATGCATTTACCAGTTTTTTTTAATAAAAATACTACATTATTCAATCCAGGACATCACGTGGGGCAGTTCTAGGTGATACACCCTTGTCGCCCTTCAGTTGTGGGTTCTAGTCTCATGGCCTTTTTGGATGCGACGAGTTGCCGCTCGACCTCTGGGTTGTCCTTTTTATGGTAATCCAAAAATAATCACAAACTATAATTATCTAAAATAATTCGGTCCAAACTCGCAGTCCAAGATTTAGAAGTAAGGTAAACACAATGAATATCCTTTTTTCCACGTAATAACATGTCAACACCTTCATCATGTATTCTTTTAAAACACTGTAACATCATGAATTACCATAAAATATTATTGATTACATTAATTCTCCCTTATTCATTATAGAATAATGGATATACGCCTTCTGTAATTTTTTTTTGTAAACTCCAACAATGAAAAAAAATTAATCAATTTCAAGGTAGTCAAGAATATCCAATATAATTTATTCAAATCAACCGTCTCTTATTCCAAAACTAGTACCTCATTATTGGGACCATATTAAGGATTAACTTTACATCACCATGTATTTTACCAAAAGTGTAGCTTACTATTTAAGTCACTTTTCTTAGAACCATATAATCTCAAATCCCCAATAAAATAGTACTATAGTACAATCATTATTTATCTCCATAATTCATTGTTTTCTCTGGAAATGGATATGACCTCATTGATTCAAGGTTCAAACATTCCATGCGGTTTCTAACGGGTTTGTTCGTAGAACTAGAATCATCCAATGATTCCATATCCACTAGGACCTAATTTCCAAAGGTAGGTGCTCATAAGTAGTGAACCAATGAGGCTTAAGAATTTTCATTGGTCGAGAGGATGGGAGGTCAGACTCATCACACCTTTTTGAGGGGAATTATTTTATACTCTCGGACATTCTTTATAGAATTAAGTTATGTTCACGAATCCTTATTAAATTACCAAGTATTAAAATGATCTTTCATCTAGATCTGAAAATCAATAATTAGTATGAATGAGATTTATAGAATCTTTTAACTGTATTCTAGGTTCTTCATCGATAGAGAACCATCTGTACTTGTCATAGATTCTTAGTCAATGGTATTCGTCGACACATTATATAGAAATCTCTTGGTCATTATGATAACCATACTGGTTTTAAAGACACTCAGCAGGTCATTGGATGTTTATTTTCATTCATAAAGATATAGATTATTTTAGAGTTGGGATTGTACCCACAGATGGGATACCTACATATCCTTTGTTTTAGAAAAGGAATCAGAACCCACGTAGTTCGAGTAAAGAAGTATGAGGTTTATGCATGATTGATAGCTCAAAGAATGATGTCAAAATTACTTTGACACTCTAAGCTCACGTGAGTCATGATCGGTGTGAGAAACAAGAGGTATTGGTAAAACCAGAAAGTTATGCCATGAAAGATGAAATTAACGAAATGATATGGGGCTTATGTATGTTTGACTTCCCATATAGATGAAGATTAGGATTTAATTCAGGGAAGAAACCCGGGAAAATGGTCTATAAAGGTATATGTGCATTGTGGATATTTGTATACTTAACTTAGGACGTAATCCTGAAAAGGATGCCCCAATTTGAGAGGACTTATGATTGGGTTTTACTCTGAGATGGAAGCCCAAATAAAACGTAAATTAAGACTGTTTAAGAGGAAATATGACTGGGTCTTTCTCTTGAAGAAGAGGCCCAGGTTAAAGGGAATTTATGACTGGGGCTTACTCCTGAAAAGGAAGCCCAGTTTAAGGGAATTTGGATTTTGGGAACTTGGGGCTTACTCCTAAGGAGGATGTCCATATTAAAAGAATTATGGTTGGGGCTTACTCCTAATAAGGATGCCCAAAATTAAGTAATTGAAGACAGGGGCTTACTTCTGAAAAGGAGGCCCAGGTTTGGGGATTTGGGGCTTACTCCTAAGGAGGATGCCCTTATTTGGGATTTTGAGATTTGGACTTACTCCTGAGAAAGAGGCCCAAGTTAAATATCCCCTGATCTTTAAAGGATGAGGTTGAATGAATGAAATGTTTAACCATAGTGAGGTAAAGATATGTAAATCACTATGTTTTGAGAAATGTTCAACAGAATTCCTTTCAGATAAGGAATCCAACAAAGGAACCATGTCATAAATGACATTAAAGAGGGTTTTGAAGGCTAAATCTTGATATGTAGAGGTGTATTTGCGGATATCAAGTGAATAGGCAGCAGGGGAACCCAAAAAGAGAGAGGCGTGCTAGTACCGTGTGGGTGCGCAAGTCCTGGCTGTGCAAGTATACATACGCACCACATGGGTACTTGCGTGATAGTCAATCCTTAAGGTAATACATGGGCGATACTTGGATCAAGCCATTAGTATTATCCCTAAAGTCTTAAAAAAGAGTGGCACATAAGTTTTATTGAAGTGATATGGATGAGCGCTAGTGTGGCCATTTCCCTAAAGGGCTGGCCACTTAGGCGTGCAAGTGTTTGTTAGTTTCAACACTTATGCTTTGTTTTCCATATTTAGTGCTTTCATTCTAGGCAATAAATTAACATAGAAGTGTTCGGAAGACTTTAGAGGAGACTAGGGTGTCGGGAGCTCGAATCTGAGTTTTGGAATTTTCAGTCCTGGAAATGGGGGGCCCACAAGGGGTATTTATAGGCCAGGGAAGACTTTGGGAGAAAATCAAAGAGGGCGCGCAAGTCACCTGCACAACCACTATGCGGCGTGCAAGTATACTTGCACAGCGATGATGAAACTTGAACGACCCAAGTGGGAAGAAATCCTTCTTCATGCCTTTGTCAGTTTTTGATGTTTCTTCAAGGGATGAATCACATTGGACTAAGGTATTTCCCTTTTTCAGTCGTTAGACTTTTTGACGGAAAGGAGAATCAACAAAAGTCCCCCCCCCCCTCAAAGATGTATCCGAATGAAATGAGGATGTGACTCTGAGGTAAAGAATAAAACCAAGGAACATGTGGCATGCAAGTGATGAGCGTGTAAATGACGTCGCGCAGGTGTTGAGCGTGCAGATGGCGTCGTGAAGGCTACGGCGCACAGGGTTTCATCCTTGCCGATAAATATGGCATCATTCTTGCTCAAAGCACTCGAATTTAAACGGTGTTGAACTCTCTCCACACATGTTTCCTCAGTTATGAAAGTTACTTTTTTTCTGCTATTTCTTTGTTTCGTACTTCTGTAGAGGTATTTTAACCTGTGTGGTGATACTTGCATGCCAAAAACATGCGCGACACAACTATACTTGCACGCAAAAATTTATACTTTCTCACCTTAATTCCATAGCCATTTTTTCACTTTTCATCATAATTTTATGAAAAAATGAACTTACGTAAAATTTAATTATTTGAATTTTGTGCAGATTAAATGGCTCCCAGGAGAATCGGAATGGATGATTAGCTAGCTAGCAAGCAAATTGATGATATGATGAGCATCATTGGCTATGATTATTATACTATATGTGACAGCACTCTTCCAGATTTGGAAAAGTACCTAAAGAAGTATCATATTGACTTCCTGCAGAGTATTTATCTACCTTTGTATGGCTATGGTCATCTGCGAGAAGTCACCATTCCAGTGGCAAAGAACAATCTCCAAATTTCTTGGTTATAAAATTACACCAAATTTGCTTCAGAAAATATCCTAGGTGGAGGAGAATTTATAAATACTGGAAGAGTGGAGAAGGCCTACATAATGCATCATAGCCCATGTACCAAAGATCTAAAACATCACAAGCCTGATCAGCAACCACATTTGTATCCCTCCATTTTCCTAAAATCTCAGATGGATCAATACAAAGGCTGGATGAAAAGTTAGGAATTTTGTCCTGGAGGAGGTGTGAAGGAAACTTGGATGTGGTAATAATGGGTGCGACAAACCTGTGTAGTGTTTATCAAGGATTTGAAAGGAGCTTCAATATATGAAGCTGCCTGGGTTGGGAAAACATATGTTTGCATGAATGATGACTTTGTTCTGGAGATACTCAGCCATTGGAGCCCAGAAACCAATTCATTCCATTTGAATCATGAAGAAGTAGGCATCAATCTTTGGGATTTCTACAAGATCTCAGGGGCTCAAATTTTGGGTGATATGTTGGACAAAATCTCCCCCCTCCCAAGGAAACATGGAATCATTCAGATAAGTCTCTGACTTTAGCTCGGGAATTATTGAAAATATTCCACAAACTCAAGAGTTCAGAGACTTCCCTAACTCATTCTAGAATGGATATTCATCCACATGAGCTGATGAATATGTTTCTTACCATGAATCAGGATAAGGAGCTAAAGGAGAAGGGATCGAAGGGGAAGGGGCCCAAGGAGAAGGGGCGCACCTACACTTGTCCTACCACCTGCTCCAAAACAGAGAAGATGGGTGCTCCTGGAACATTCTAGCCGACTTTAGAAGTAGGATAATTTGAGAAGTGGGGATACGAAGTGAATAAGAGAATCCCAAAAAGTCTAGTCTGATGGGATTCTTGGCCTTGTGGATCAGTGTTTATATTTTTCTAGTCAAGAATTCAAAGGGAGGGGTCAGGCCAGGGACCTTCGTTGTTGCAGCCAAGTTGGCTGAGGGGAAAATGGTTGGGTTGGATAACCCCATTTTAGCAAAGATTCACAGGAGCTTACTCCATGTCTTCATGGGTAAGTCTCCATTGAGTATAGTGGGACCATTCCATGTTTTTTAGGGATGGATCACCACTCACTTCATAACATATAATGTACATAACGGAGTATAGATCCCTAGAAGTTCTTTCAATCCATCAGTGCAGGCATTCCCTGGAATTGCTCTGCTAGCTCTCAATTCCTATGACATGAAGGTGAGGCTGAGCATGTATAAGGAATTCAATTTCTTTCCTTACGGAAACCCAGTAACTGGTCGGTTTGTTGATGATGGAACAGCCAGCCTGGAATTGGGGGCATACATGCTGGCCTGCAGAGATGGTGTAGTGGTCACCAGGATTGACGGAGAGATTATATGTAAGGCCTATACTCAATACAGATTTTCATGTCAATTCAAGTGTTTTCAGTAGACAGTTGTATCTCCCCCTGTGCATGTCAGGTCAGAAGCAACATCTAATGGTTGCTCGACAACTATGAGTGCTAATATCTAGGGAGAAGACCGGGGCAATGTTTGATCTACCAGTTGATAAATTGGCGAGTAACTTATCTACATGGTATGCCGATAATTGGATAGCATCATACCCTGGAGGGGAGTTGAATCACCCATTTTATCAGTTGGGGAAAAGGAAAAGAAACTTAGATAAAGAAACCCTTCATCTGGAAGGTGATTCTTCTACACCACCCGGAGCTGATTTTCCGGGTTCTTCACCTAGGGATGACTCGTCGGATTACCATGATAGGGATGATGAGGCACATCATGCGGAAAAGCTACCTCGTGCCAGATATAATCCCCCTGTCAGAATCAAGAGACCAACACAATCGACTCTTAGTGAGTTACTTCATTGGGGCACTATAAACATCATTACTTTATAGAGCATCAAGTCTTATGTTCTTATTCTCTATCTGTAGTTGCAGGAGATGGGAACAAGCTGAAGTCCAAGATTATAGGACCTTCCTCGCAGTCTTTTGTTACACATACTGAATATCTATAACCAGAGGCTGTCCAGACATGGCCGAGTTTATACTGCAGTGCTGAAACTGCATGGTTGGATTTGTGCGAGGGGATAAACCACCCTGGGATAGGGAATCTTCTGGTTTCTACAGATATCTGTTACAAGGATAAACCCGATGAAGTGAGGGTTTACATCAGAGAACTGGAAATGATCATATATGCCACTGATTATTCCATTCATGTCACCAAGTGGGTGGAGGAGATGATAGATCATGGCACCACTGAGCGGATTTGTGCTTTCGGAGATGAGGAGTTTCATGATTACGTGGATCCTGAAGATCTAAGTCTCTTTCATTATTTTCTTTGCAACTTGATTTTAGTCAAAGATTTGTTACTCAAAGAAATTATTTTCTTTATCTTTAATCTTGAAAATAAAGGATCTGTTGAGGTTCCATCACCAAAGTATAGCCCTGATGGTACAAGAATTGGGGAAAATGAATCTCTTCGTGACCAGGGTGAACTATCTCCAGGCCAGCGAGCCATGATTGAGGATTTGGACATGGATTTCCATTCTCCAATTAATGTACCTGTAGATGATGATACCCTCACTCCCAAGAAGCCAAATACGCAAAAGCATCGAAGGGGGAAGTCCACATCTAAATTCTTCATCAGTAGTGGTAAGTCTTTAGGATAATCATGAGTCTTAACCCATGAAACGATTACTCATACCTTTTGGGATTGTAGGGGATTCTTCAATTTCCCCTCTGAGGGAGAGAACTGAACCTCCTTTGAGAACCACTGAGGGTACTGGTGAAAAATCAGAAGTTCAGGATGACTTGGCTACTCTAGGAAAAGATCCAACGTATGTTCCCAGTATGCCTCCTGGTTCTGTTGCAAGAAAAGAAGAGCCTACTTCTGGTAAGTTAACAATGCTTCATAAAATGTTTAATGAAACATCAACTGACTTCCATTCTGTGATACTTTAGGTTCAACCCCTGCATTAGATCTTTTGGTAGCCATTGCCACTGATGCTGCAATTTTAACTAAAGAAGTTGTCCAGGGTCAGAGGCTGTAGAATGAGTGTCGCCAAGAATACATATCAAATGCTCCCACTGGTGAGATTAACCAAGTTTTTGAGATTACATTGGATGAAATGATGGAACATGGAGCATCTTTTGATGATTTTTTAGATCATGTTAAATTACCATGAAATTTAAAAGATTATGGACGTGAGTTCTATCCTTCGTCCAATTAAAAATAACTTCTTATTACATCTCTTATCATGATCGGTTGAAATGTGAAGTTATATATAAGAAAGCTGGTGAAGTGCCAATTCCTGAAGGGGGTGTAGAGAACCCTACTATTGCAGAGATATTAGCTCAAGTGGAGCTTAACCTGGTAGAGCTTCCTGAAACTCATCTTGAAAATCCTGTTGAAGCTAGGAAAGATGGGAATGAGCCTTATCATGTTACTGATCTACCATTGGGTAAGGGATAATAATATTTTCAACTATACCTAATTTGCAAGACAACCAATTAACTTTTGTTATCCTTTGAAACTAAGCAGAGATTTCAATTGATTATGCAGGGCCGTCAATTTTAGTGGCTAGATCTGGAGGTGAAGCTTCAGCTTCCGCCCCAACGGGAATAGAAAGTGAAGAAACACGGGTCAGGTGGGAAGGAGAAAAATAGGGTACTTCCCTAAGTGAATTAGTCTTTTATTATATTCCTCTCTATGAAAATGATGCTGAGTCAGACCCAAAGATACAAAAGGAGCTCCAATTTTCACGATGCAAGGCATAGAAGAACATATGGATGATCATATCTGAAATGCCTTTAGAAGAGCTGTCATCGACGATTCCCCGACTATCATCCCTGATGGTCATGATGGGACTTGGCAGTTTTGGATATCAAAAGATCCATTCCGTAGTAAAATATGTCATCTTAAGAAGGGAGAAGGAACAGAAGTACCATCAATATTGGACCAGAGTAAGGCTATCATCCAATATCGGCGAATTTGAGGTTGTGATATCCTGAGCTGAGGCTGATCATGCTGTCAAGTTGAAGAAGCTAAAGCATAATATCAAGGAGAAGGTTGTCCATTAGATTCACCTTTAGTAATAGTTGGATGCTATTACTGGGGAACATGACAAACTGAACAGTTCATTGGAAGGAGTTCAGAAAAATGGTATGAAATCCATCACAGATGCCACGAAATCACACCATCAAGCTGAAAATAGTGAGGTCGGTCGAGTGCATGAGCTTCAAGTGGTTGCTGATGAAGCTCGGGATGCTGTAAATCAAATTAAGATTTATGTTGACAGCCTTTTGTAATTCATGGAAAAAAGAAGAGGCTCCAGTCTGTGTATGTCCTTCTAACTTTTGTGCATAAAATGAAAAACAATTTCATCTTCAATCATTTGTGCATGCTTTCTTTTTCTATCTGCAATAAATTTTTATCTAATCCAATGGGCCTAGTAAGAATAATTTGTTTTTTTCTTGTATTATTATAAATAACCCTACAAACTGTGAATATTTTAATTGATCAATATTACCTATAATCATACAAAATGTATGTCTAGTGAGCTGGGACTTGTCTTTTATTCAGAGTTCCTTTGTCTTTTGTGGGAAGTTTAGAGTCATGCACGTTGGACATAAATTGTATAATGTTTAAGGTCAAAATAGCTTTGACCGAATGGATTAACATTGACTCAATTCCTTGATAATTTATCTGAGAACATATTACCATGTTCAAGTATGATGGAAAATATGTAAATGATGACTTAAGAAATTATGAATCTAAGGAATGATATGAAAAATGTCTAAAAGGTATTAGAAGAATTAGTTCCCTAGAATTTAGTTACCACTATTTAACTAACCCGTTAGGGGGTTGAATTATGTAGGGCCACGTAAGGGCATTGACTGCATAGTCAAATAATAGAATCTTATGGTTGATAGGTCTGTTATGTAGACTACTTATGCAAGGCCTCCTAAGGAAACATTATGCATGGTCAGGCAAAAGAACTCTTAGAAATTTACATTTCTACTTCTAAAAAGCCAGTGGATGTTTATGGGGATTCAAATTTTCCAACGCATAGAGTTTTCTATATGGAGAGAAGTACTTTAATATGGAGAAGATATTTCCAAACAATATTTTCTAAGAATTGTATAAATGTCACTCCTACGAAGTTTTGAACCAAACATAGGGAATGGAAATATAAACCATAGACTTGAATACTTTCAGATCATGAAAAAGAACATGGGACAAATATGTTAAGCATGGATATTTTCTACGGATCCTTACATATTGTCGATAAGACCAATAAGGAAAAAATAGGTTTTCTTCTCAAGAAAGATGTTACCATTATTTAAAAAACCCATTAAGGGGTTTAATTATGCAGGGCCACCTTAAGGCATTGGCCGAATATTCAAATAATAGCATATTTTGGCTGAAAAGTCTGTTATGTAGACAATTTATGCAAGGCCACATAAGGGCACATGCTGCATAGTGAAAAAAAGAACTCTCAGAAATTGGAAATTTTGTGACCAGAAGTCAAGAAAATGGTTATAGAAATCTAGAAGTATTTAAGGTTAGAAGTATGACACATGAAAATGGGTATTGTCCAATGCATTAAAGAGATACATAGATCAATGCTAACCATAATCATGTTGTGGTTGGGTCCTGAATTAAAAATTTGGACTTCAATACATATACCAAAAGGATGATAATCAATCCATACTTAGTACTCGAAATACAGTTTAACATCTTGTGGGAAAAAAGTATGGAAAATCTCAGTTTATGGTCATAGAACTCAGACCATTATAATGAATACACAGATTGTGTTTTCATAGGGACTTTTCAACAAGGGGACTGAAAGTAAAACTTGGGGTTAGGCCCAAAGACTTGGGGATGAATTCGAGGGATGCTGGAGCGTTCCTACGTGTCCCATAAGGATGGGAATCAAGCCGCACATAGTTTTTGAAATACCCTATGTACATATTTGGTTCGTACATATGAAGGGTGAAAATGGTACTTTAGTGGAATGATGGTTTGACCCAAGATTAAAGGTTCAGGACATGTACGCACATAGTTTTTAGAATATAAATTGATCAGAGATCAATGTAAATAATGATTCCCACTCATGTGAAGGTGTCAAAGAATGTTGTAGTTTATTGTCATATAGGAAAAAAGTGTGAATAGTTTAATGTCATATGCATGGACCAATGGTGAACCAATGTAAAAGGTTTTGGTTCTGGGGTTTCTTCACAGATCAACATCATATGAGATGGAGGTTAACTGATGTGAAGAGATTGGTTTTGGGATTGAACCTTAGGTTGTTGCCTACATACCCAGCCTAGAAGGCAAGGATCAATGTCTGCGTAGTTCAATTAAAGAATGAATTGGTGATCAAGTTGTTTTTTAGGAAAAATACCTAAAAAATGGTGTCGGGACTTACACATGGTTAGCGGCCCAGAGAGGGTGTTATGGTTGAAGTTTTACTCTAAACTCACTTGAGTCATACTCTATGTGAGAAAAAAGAGGTAGTAACAACCTTAACGATTCATAGTTTAAGGTAATGTAGGACCTATTAAGGGACTATGCAGTTTAAAGTCTTGCAGTGAGGACTATTGGTGCTGCACAGTTTAGTGTCATGTAGAAGGGACAAAATATAGTTTAACATCATGTAAGACGTATTAAGGGACTTTGTTCAGTTTTACATCATGTATGATGAATGAGAAGTATAGTTTAACATCATGTAAGTAAAATATAGGTAACCAGTTTAACGTCATGTTGGACGTGAAAACAGTTTTGCGTCATGTTGGACAATAAGGGTGTTGTACAGTTTAACGTCTTGTAGCTAAGACGACGAGGACAATACAGTTTAACATCATGTTGGACGAAAGGGGGACTGTGCAGTTTAATGTCATCTACTAAGGACAAAATAGACACAGTTTAATGTCATGTTAGATTTATTAGGGATTTTTTCATAGTTTAACGTCATGATGGACGATGGCACAATTTAACCTCTTGCTGGACATAAGGGACTTCTGTACAATTTAGAATTATGTATTTAGGACATCACAGTTTAACATCATGTTGGACGTAAGTTCCAATAGTTTAAGGTCATATTCATAGAACTTATGTATTTTTATTATAAAAACTACTTCTTCAAGAATCTAGCATTGGTTGGAGTAGTGATGAGTTCTCAGTCCATCAAGATTAATGAATAAACTCAATTGGAGTAGACATTATGTATTGAATAAGGTCCATACCATTTTGGCTCCATCTTGGGAGGTTTCTTTCCTAGTATCATTGGATTTCTAAGAACCAATACCAATTCTCCCTGAAAGAATGAACAAAGAAGAACTTTTTTGTTGAAATCTCATGCTATTCGATTCTGATAGACTTCCAAGTGGTGCAGGGTGCACAATCTTTTCTCATCAAACCGTTCCAATTCATCCAATCACTTTTGAGATTTTTCATATATAGATAACTGATAAAAAAATGTCTACTCTGAGCGAGGGTAATTGAAAATCAATGTGCGAGACTGCTTCTGTTCCACATACCAATGAATTTGGAGTTGACCGCGTTGCAGTGCGGGTGGAGGTCCAATAAGCCCATAAAGCATGAAAGAGTTTATCAGGCCAAGATTTCTTATCTTTATCCACCATCATTTTTAGTATGTTTGATAGAGTCTTTTTGAAAGATTATATTTGTCCATTGGACGCTGCATGATACCGAGATGAATTATTGGATTTGATGTTGTATTCTTGATACAACTTCCTCACCTTGGATGAACAGAAGTTGGTACCATTGTTCTTCAATATGGTATGAGGGACACCAAATATGGTAATTATGTTAGACTTAGTGAAGCTAACCATGCATTTATAACTAACTTCTTTGAGGGGTATTTCCTCTGACCATTTGGAAAAGAAGTCAGTAGTAGTAAGAATATACTTAAACTGCTTGGCTGTAGCTGAAGGATAAAGTCCCACTACATCCATTCCCCTAGTGGAAAATGGCCACGAGTATTTTGTTGTATGAAGCAACTCTGGGGGTTGATGAATGAAGTTGGAATGTACATGGAATGAATGACACTTCTTTGTTAAATCAATACAATCTTGTATCATTGAAGGCCAAAAGTATCCAAGCCTTCGAATTTGATCAGATAATCTATGTCCAGACAGATGGGCATCACAGACTCCAGCATGCACTTCTTTCATGACAACCGTTGTCCCTTCACCATCAATGCTTCTGAAGAGAACACCATAAAAACCTCTTTGTAGAGAATTTTCTCTAGGTGATCCAAGCTATCATAAAGAGTAAAATTAAACACATGTCACCAGATTTTTTCTTTCCCTGCTCTATCAGGTGGAAGTGTTCAATTTTGAAGGTATTCTCTGACAGGTGTCATCCATCACATAGTATGACCATATGGTTCAGGAATAGGACTAATTTCATTGATTTCCTCTGTTTTGATTTGAAAAAAAAGGTGAAATTGTATGATGGTGGGCAATACTGATGGATGTCTCATCCTGATTTGGATTGGCCAAAGCTGTGGCTATATTAACCATTATATCATCTTGAGAATTTTGTGATCTCGAGACATAAGAAAATGTTGGTTCTGATGGAAATTATGACATTAACTCTCTAACGTAATCATATGAAGGGATTAGTTTTTCTTTTCTGATTGCATAATCCTCATTGACTTGTTTGATTACCAGGTATGAATCACCTTTCACCTTTAAGTGATTCACTTGTGCTTGAAGAGACAACTCTAATCCTGTGATAAGAGCTTGGTATTCTGCTACATTATTTATACCACCTCCCAATAATGAGAATGAATAAGTTAGCACTACCTTTTCCAGGGAAATCCGTAAAATTCCTAACCCAACTTTGTTGAATTTAGGATCTTCCATTTTCTTCCCTGTTGGACATCTGGAAGCTCCATCAAAGTACATTTCCCATATTTGAATACTATCATGAATATAAAAGACTTCCTTATCAGGAAGTTCAATATATGAAGATGTATCTTCTACTAAAGGATGTTCTGCAAGTAAATAAGCCAGAGCACAGCCCTTTATTGTCTTTTGAGACACATGCTGAATATCAAATTGCTGAAAAATAAATGTCCACCTTGCCAGGCGTCCTATAAGAATTGGACGACTAAGGATGAATTTGAGCTGGTTATTGCGAGATACCAATTGAACCTCGTGATGTTTCAGGTAGTGTCTCAACTTCTAGTATTCAAAGATTAATGCTAGGCAGCACTTCTCAACATTTGAATATCGGTTTTCTGCTTCAAGCATAGTCCGACTGAGATAGTAGAGGTTGTTATCATTCCCAGCATCATTCTTTTGAGCAAGAAAGGCACCCAATGATCGCTCTAAAGCTATCACATAAAGAATCAATGGACTTCTTTTAACAGGTGTAATTAATACCACTGGACTCAAGAGATATTTCTTGAGAATATTTAATGCTTCTTGACATTCTTCTCTCCACTGGTAAGTTACTCACTTCTTCATCAATTTGGTGAAGGGTAAAGGTTTTCCAAATAAATTGTCGATGAAATGCCAAATATAGGATAAGTGTCCTTGAATTCCTCTCAATTATTTCAAATTTTGAGGAAGTGACATACCAAGGATTGATTTTTTCTTCTCAATATCTACTTCGATACCACGATGGCGTATAAAAAGGCTGAGAAATTTTCCTGAGGTTACCCCAAAAGCATATTTTAAGGGGTTCATCTTTATATTATGTTGTTTAAGTTTGTGGAATATGATTTCCAAATCAACAAAGTGATTAGAAAGTTTCCTGGATTTAACCACCAAATCGTCCACATAACATTAAACAGACTTCCCTAAAAAGGGTTTGAAGATACGATGCATGACACACTAATATGTTGCACCTTCATTATTCAGGCCAAAGGGAATTACTTGATAGAAAAATACACCCTAAGGGGCTCTGAAGGATGTAGATTCCTCATCTTCTAAAGCCATTTTGATTTGATTTTATCCTGAATATCCATTCATGAAGGAATGTTCTTCATAGCCAGCTATTGCATCAATTAATAGTTCTGTTATCAGAACCGGAAAATCATCCTTAGGACAATGCCGATTAAGATCTATGAAATCAATGCAAACTCTAATTTGTCTGTTCTTCTTTTTCACAAGGACAATATTAGCCATCCACTTGGGATATTGAACTTCTCTGATGAATTTAGCTTTGAAAAACTTATCCTCATCTACTTCAATTTTGGTAGCATAGGTTGGGTGTGTTCTTCTTCCGGCTTGCTTAAATCCTCAATGTTCTTCTGGAAAACCCAAACAATGAGAAGAAACATCAGGATCAAGGCCTGGCAGCTCTGTATAGTTCCCATAAAATATATCTCGATTTTTCTTTAAAAATGAATTATACATCTCTTTCTCTTCAAGAGTCATGGCCACACTAATTAATGTGTGGAGTGGATCTTATTTTTTACCCAGATTTATTTCTTTGAGTTCATCCACGGTGGTAAATATAACCTCTTCAAATACTGGAGGAGAATCCCTGAGATCTTCCTCTTCTTCTTCAACATGAGTTATTTCTTCTTTTTCTACTTGCATAGTATATGATGATGTAGAATTTCCATGATTATAAGAGATGTTAAAATTTCAACATCTTGAAGAAGAATCTTCCATTTACAACCTGATTGATGATGAAGGGTCTTCATTGGGTAATAAAGAGGAGATTATGGATTGATAATCGACATCATCGTTCACCTCTGACATTGCTGTAACTTCGTCTGGCCTGGTTGGAAAAGTATAGACTTGCTGGATTTCAGCAGATGAAATGAAGACATCCCCATTTGAGAATTCATCATTGCTTGGGGAATCACCAATTTCTCCCATGTTTTCTGGATTAATTTTCGTAATTGACATTATGGAGGTTTCCATAAGAGTATTTTGATTCGGGTCTATCATGTAAATTTGAATAATAGGCAACACATAATCTGTAATCACATGTGTAAATGGATTTACTAGAATCTTTTTGAAACCAAATGGAGCATTGACCTTGGTAACCTCCCTTGCTGTGGATTTCTTATTACCCATAATGTGATAGAATTATGACTCAATGTATTGAAATTCACATGTTTTGAAGGGGGCTTTATCACCATACAATGTCCCAATTTGACCATCGAAACAATATTTGAGGCATTGATGGTATGAAGAAGGGATAACGACATATTGATGTATCCAAGGTCTTCCAAGTAAAACATTTAAGGCTGTATCATGATCAAAAACCATGAAATATGAATTGGATACAAGGTCTCCAAACTGAGTTCTGAGTGTAATCTCTCCTAGTGTTTCTTGTTCATCTTTATCATATCCTTGCAAAATTAGATTAAAATGAGATAAATCAGATTCTGTGAGGCCCAATTGATGATGTGTATGAATGGGGATGAGGTTGACTCCTAAACCATTATCAATGAAAGCTCTTAGGGTGTCTACACCATTGACATTTAAAGATAAGTATAAAGGTCTAATATGTCCATGCACGACATCATCTTCATCTTCATCTGTGAAAGATATCACCGCATGACATTATGAAGGATTATTCACTACATGGTAGACTTGAGGTGCAGAAATTTCTGTTTCAAATTCTTGAGGACTTGACAAAGCCTCGATGAGTGCCTCCTGAAGATGTATTGATAAATTTAAGGCATCCAAAATTGATAAATTGCATGGAACATGGGCCAAGTGTTTCAATAAATCATACTTTTGATCCAAAAGTCTGGGTTTCCCAATAGGAACATGTGATTTCGCAGGTGCCTTAGAAGTTGATGCTTTGGAAGTAGATGCATCATGTATCGGGGTAGGAGTTGGCAATACTCTTGACTTTGGAAGATTAGACCAAATAGGCATATTTACTTGCTGAGAGGAAGAAGGTGTAATCTCTAACCGATCCTATAGAATAATTGTTCCCGGACTGAGTCTGATATTGGTCGAAGAATTTTCTTGTTCTTGTTGAGCTCGTTTAATGGCTCTACCATGAGTTTCTACCGTATACAAAGTTCTTGAAGTGGTAGAATTAGAATAGTGGATTCTGGGATATCCACATCTTCCTCTGTATCCCAGTCCTCTGGAACTCCCTCTAATTCCCATTGATATAGGGAATTCAGACTCATAAAAATTGAAACTGTGACTAGAATAAGGATCTGTTAAATGAATCATATTAATAGAACCAAAGATCAACTTTTCATCTGATGAAGACTATGCCTGATTAGCCAATTTAGGCTGTGCAATTTGGTGGGGCAGTTCCCGTGGCTTCGAAGTAGATGGCATAAAATCTGCCATAGTCAAAGAAAATTTGTGCTTTGACATGATCTCATTTTCTTCTGATTTTTCCTCTTTCTTTGAATTATTCCGTTTCTTTGAAGATTTTCCCTCTGATGAAGAGGGTTTTGCTGTGGAATTTATGGAATAAGACACAATTATTTTCTTCAATTGGATTCTAAAATGGCATGAGTTCGGTTGATCATTTTTCTTACCATCCAATCATCATATTTTTACACATTTTTTTTCTTGACTTCTTGTCACTGGCCATCTTCTTCTGTATTTGTAGTAGTAACACATGCAACCTGAGCTGAAGAACCTTTCAAATTGACTTGTCCTGAGTCCACCATTTTTTGTAGGAGTTATTTTAAGAAAAAAAAACTCTAAAATGGGATTCCCCAACATCTGATGAAATGGGAAATAATTGGTACAGTCTTCATCCCCTTCCTTGTTCAGCCTCTTGGGCCTTGAAAATTGAACCAAATTATTTTTTAGAGCCAAAATGAAGTAACCAGGAACATGTTCATTTTGGAAAGAGTAAACATTACTCTTCATATTCTAAATTTTTTTTCTGTATTTGATCTGCATGATCATCTTGACAAAACAACCTCTGTTGTTGACGCTCAGGAGGTGGAGCCCTTCGAGAAGATGAAGGCCTTGAAGTAGAAGCAGGTACAGATGCTTGTTTAAACATAACTGTAGAAGTCTATGATTTACCCATTCTCCTTCTTGGAGCTGACGGAATTGCATGAGCTTTATCCTTACTATTTGTAAGATATTATTCAATCTATTGAGCGATTGAAGTAAGGTCTCAAAACCCTCCTGTGTATTTCACATCGATCAACGGTGTGCGCAACTCATCATGCAAATTTTCCACACAGATTGGAAACAATTATTCTTGAGGGGAGTGCTAAGCTCAGGGAATATGTTAATCCTTTCCAGCGAGCAATGAAATATGAAACCTTTTCATTCTCCCTTTTCTTACAATTTCTAAGATCAAAAACTGTTGTCTTTGGAAATGTTGAGATGAATTGAAGACGGAATTGTTGACGAAGATCCTCCCACCCGATAATTGACTGGGATTGCAAGCTTATATACCCGACAAAAGCAGGCCCTTGTAATGACTGTACAAAACACCTGATAATAACTACTTCTTATTGCTGAGGGGTTCCCATCATAGAATTGCAATGAGAAAAAAAATGTGTTAAGTGTTTCTCTGGGTCCCCCGAACCATTAATGATTTGGAATGTGGTACTTGCAAAATTTAATGCGGTAGGAATTGCGTCTACCCACTCAGGGTAAGATCTCTTCTCCAGTTGAACCGGAGCACACTTTCCTTCCATAGATTCAAACCGAGCTGTTAATGACTCAATGGTATTCATTACCTTCTTAGAAACATCCGATTGAGCTTGGACCTATACAGGCGCAATAACTAGAGATTGGATAGGTGTGACAATTGGGACTACCAGTGATGGTAGTATTTCCAGTTGTTGTTGCGTATAACTAATAGGATTAGACCTCTAAGGGAATACTGGTAAAGGAGGATACTCTTGATCCATATCAGTAGCCACAACAAATTCCCATCGATGGATGCCTCCAGCACGCTTAGGAGGAATACTACATTGAACTAGTTCTGCATTCAACCTTATTAATTCCTTCATCTCTTCCTCTTGTTGTGGGAATCCTTTCTCTAGTGAGAGTGATTGGCCTTCTCTAGAGGAAGGGTATGTAACCTGTTTCTTCCCTTTTCCTTTATTGGACGCGTTTCGGAGTGGTGTATGTTGGTTATTTGAAGGAATACCCACATTCTGGGAAATCCTTTGAATTTGTGTATGCACACATTCTTCATTTGTGTCTGTACATACAACATATTGGGAAAAGAGCATCCTCATCTGATCCCTCTGAGTGAGCCTCATCTAGGGGACCATAAACAATGACATTGATGAAATTAATTGATTCATAATGCATTGCATCTCTTTTATCAGAATTTCTGCGATTTTGTCTTCTTCCATGTCCTTGTTGAGACACTGTCTTTTGCTAATTTGATCCCTCATGAACTACATAACAAACCATAATTCAGAAGAAATATCCTGATAATTTTGTTCTTAGTTCCTCTAGGGGATTCCTCCTTAATCGAGAGAAGATTGACTTTCTCTGAGGAAAAGATTGAGGATCGGAAAAAGTCCCCAGTTCGGTGTATTGGGGCTGTTCCTGCTGTTTCTTCTCAACTCCTCGAATTCTATATGATGATTCTGAGGGTTGGGTTAAAAGAGTCCCCAATATGGCAAGCTGGGGTGGTTCTTTAGATTCTATATCTAAGACCTTCTTAAAATCTCTCCTGATCTTACATACATTAGTCCGGAAATTGGCTGGATGCATTAACCTGCATCCACTCTTATCACCTAGCTCAAAAGCCCGTTTGATTATTTATGACACTTCTGTTACATGATGATGTGCACGCTATAAATGAGAATCTTGTTCGATGTTCTTGTTTGCCTGTTGGAAAATAAATTCAACAACGTTTTTTCTGTATTCCTGATTTTGAGAAGAACTAGTTGAGGCCGGTTCTTGAGAAAGCCTTTGATTACAAATAAAACCCATTTTTTGTGGCCTTCCATGGGGAATATCATTGAATGAGACCACTTTCGGTGGGCTTTGTTGACTGGAGAGTATAGTGACATGTAGTTCTCCAAGAACACCCCATCCCTGGATATGAATACCTGATGGGGCATTGTCAATTAACTAGTGCAATCTTCTTAATGCACCAATCCATTAATGCTGAAGGGCTCTCTCATGCTTTTCAACCTTAAGATATCGAGAAAATGAGAAATATGGAAAATCAATTTGGCATTGTACCCATTTAATTATCTTGAAATGATTTTCATATTCATCATATGATAATATTTTCTTTTTTAACTGAAAAGAGTTTTCCATATGTTGAGACATATATCATGAATTCCATCTTCCGTCAACATCTCTGGAATTTCATACTGAGAGTTAGCCAAAGGCCAAAACATAACTGGCACTTTACCTTTTGCCAATTGATTACTCATATTCAGTACTTCCTCCTTATCATTTGATGAAGATTATTCAACCTGATTAGACCAAAGCTGGTGCTTCCTTGTTGCTTCATAGGATTCAACAATATTGGTAGAGAATTCACTAATCAAACTAGAAGATGAACGACCCAGGGGTGGTTCAGAGAATGACCTACACCCCAGGCTATCTTCTGATTGAGAAAGTACTTCACCAACTAATGGTAAAGCATCAAACATGACTTGCTTCATATTTTGAAGTACTTCAAGATAAGAGGGATTTCTCGTCACTACATTTTCCATTGTAGCATTTTCTAGGAAATGTGAATTACTACCGTGGAGAGGAATTTTGCAGCTAAATTAATCATCATAGGGAGGACAACCATGGTAGGTTACATCAAAAGATTAAATTTTTTTCTCCTTGGTCTTCTGGCCACATAGAGGGTTCTTGTGGCGCTTATCTGAAGATGATACTTCAAAATCGACCGAACTGTAATGAAGCAAGCCTTCATGAGGATGTGTCTGATGCAAACCTTCAGAATTAATGTTCCCACTATTGGGAACTGAGATAGTAGAATCATGATTTGCAACAGATAATTGTCTGAGTGCATAATGAACTCCAGCATCGAGCAAGGGATTATTACAGATTGGCCCTTGATTTATTTACTGTGGTGGGGAGGTCTTCTTCTTAGACACCTTCTTACTCACTTTAGTTGAATAAAGTGGTCATTATGAGCAGGTATATGTTCCTACTCAGTAGAAAGGATCTGGTGAGGCTGATTATCACCGCTCAAATCAGGTGTATGTGTCTAAAATGGTTGTCTGAAAGACATGGGGGAGTATGCCCCACAACCATCTTGGACTGGAATAGAGGTGTGTGTCTATTCCGGAGTGAACTGTTGATGTGTCACTACACTAGTAGGGATATATTTGCATTTCTTTCCCTATGATGTTGTTGAAGCTGTTATAATATTCTGGTAGGCATCCAGAATATGAGAAGGGATTTGCATATAATCCTTCACCATTGATAGAATATTCTTGGTAAATTCAAGTGCTGAAAGAGGGATATACGTCCATTCTGTGATTGGAGTAGGTGTGTGTTCCTGCTCTTGTCCTCCTTTTTATATTAGTGAATTCGGATATTACTCCTGAATGGGGGCATAGAGTTGAGTCTGCCTCCAGTTTGTCATTTGGTCTTTCCAATTGACTTCTCCGGGTGCTACCAAATGAGACTGTTGGTAGTCCTGATCAATACTAGCAGGTGTATGTGCCTGGTGATTTCACTCTGCTGAACTTTGTTGACGAACTTCCTTTAATACTGGCGGACGAGACTACTGGCATGATTGATCATTGTAAGCATGTGTATGTGCGTGTTTAGCAGTTGTCAACACATTGGGTTGGTGGGTTCATCGTATGTAGTCAGACGAGCATGCTGACTAACTGATGACTTATAAACATGGGTATGTTCTTGTCTATAGTACTCCATCGGAATTGCCAGGCGGGATTGTCATGTTGTTGCCAGATGAGTCTTCTGGACATCAGAATTAAAACAGACAGGTGTGTGTGCCCGCTCGTTGCTTGCCACCAAGTTAGGTTGGTGGACTTCTCCGGAGGTGGCAGAGATAAGAGAATTCTCACTGTTGACCGGTCTTCTCCTCTGTTTATTCGTCTTTCCTACTCGGTTTCAAGGAACCTGAGCCGAATGCCTGGAGACAACACCCTCATCATGATGAGGGCGCACTACCGCACGAGTCTGGCGGTGATTGTTGGTGGGAGCCCTCGGGAAGGACTCTTGTTTCCTTGAATCGAGGCCTTGAGTGTCCTTCTCATTCACCACTTCAGAATATGGGAGGGAATGGTTGTTGTGTTATGGGGATAACGACCTGAAACGGTTGGAAATGGTGGTTGGAATCACCTGCTTCTTGATCGCTGGGCGTCACTATCCGGACTACAAGGGTGAATTATTGACTTGGAGGGCTTGTCTAGAGGCCTCTAGAGTCGGAATAGTACCTTTTTGATTGTATTACATTACCAGCGCATTTGATACCCTGCGTTGAAGACACTGAGTAGGTGATGTCATCCTCAAAGTGGATGACGATCCAGTAGGAGTAGCAGTAGATGCATTCACAGCAGAGGTTTTCATAGCAGAGGCATCTACAACAAAGGCATTCACTGGTGTGAACTTAAGAGAAGACATTTTTTTAACGCAAAAGATCTTGTAAAAGAGTTATTGTTTGATATAACAGACATTATAAAGATAAGTTCGGCCACTACATCATTTGGATTAGTACATATGTTATTGATTGTTCTGTTGGCCATCTCATTGAGTATAAATAGGGGCTTAACAGAATAAGTAAAACACTATTTTAACTTGGTTATGTATTCACGTCGGGTTCACCATTTTTTGGTTCCTCTAGAAATGGGGATGACCGCATTGATTCAAGGTTCAAACATTCGAAGTGGTTTCTAACGGGTTTGTTTGTAGAACAAGAAACATCCAATGATTCCATATCCATTTGGACATACTTTCCAACAGTATGTGCTCATTCTTTGTGAACCAATGAGGCATAATAATTTTCATTGGTTGAGAGTATGGGAGGTCAGACTCATCACACCTTTTAAGGGGATTTATTGTCTACTCCGGGACTCTCTTTATAGATTTAAGTTATGTTCGTAAATCCTTATGAAATTACCAAGTATGAAAATGAGCTTTTCTTTAGATCTGACAATCAATAATTAGTATGAATGAGATTTAGAGAATATTTTATATGTATTTGAGGTTCTTTATCGATAGAGAATCATCTTTATTTGTCATAGATTCTTAGTCAATGGTATCCTTAGACACATTATATAGAAATCTCTTGGTCATTATGATAACCATGCTAGTTTTAAAGCCACTCAGCGGGGCACATAATGTTTATTGTCTTTCAGAAGGACATAAATTATTTCATAGTTGGGATTGTACTCACAGATGGGCTATCTACGTATCCTTTATTTTAGAAAAAGAATCAGAACCCACATAGTTCGAGTAAAGAAGTATGTGGTTTATGCATGATTGATGGCTCAAAGAAAAATTTCATAATTACTTTTACACTCTAAGCTCACGTGAGTCATGCTCAGTGTGAGAAACAAGAGGTATTGGTTAAACCGGACAATTGTGCCATGAAAGATGCAATTATAAGAAATGATGTGGTTCTTATGTATGTATGACTGCCCAGATAGATGAAGATTAGGATTTATATTAGGGAAGAAACCCAGGAATAAGGTCCATAAAGATATATGTGCTTTAGGGAGATTTGGATACTTAACTTAGGACTTAATCCTGATAATAATTCCCAAATTAGAAAGGACCTATAATTGGGTTTTACTCCCAATAAGGAAGCCCAAATCTAATGTAAATTAAGACTGGTTACGATTAATTTTGACTGGGTCTTTCTCTTGAAGAAGAGGCCCAAGTTAAAGGGAATTTATGACTGGGGATTACTCTTGAAAAGGAAGCCCAGTTTAAGGGAATTTGGATTTTTGGAACTTGGGGCTTACTCCTAAGAAGGATGCCCATATTAAAAGAATTATGGTTGGGGAATACTCTTGAGGAGGATGCCCAAAATTTAGGAATTGAAGGCTGTGACTTAATCCTAAAAAGAATGCCCATGATAGGGGACTTGGGGCTTACTCCTAAGGAGGATGACCATATTTGGGATTTTGAGATTGGGACTTACTCCTGAGAAGGGGGCCCAAGTTAAATATCCTCTGATCTTTAAAGGATGAGGTTGAATGAATGAAATCTATAACCATATTGATGTAAAGATATGTAAATCGCTATGTTTTGAGAAATGTTCCACATAATTCTTTTCAGATAAGGATGCCAACAAATGAACCATGTCATAAATGAATTTGAAGAGGGTTTTTAAGGATAAATCGTGAAAAGGAGAGGTGGATTTGAAGAAATCAAGTGAATAGGGTAGAGGCGCGCAAGTCCTATGTGGGCGCGCAAGTCCTGGTCATGCAAGTATACTTGCGCGACACATGGGTACTTGCGCGACGGTCAATCCTTAGGGTAATACTTGGGAGAGACTTGGTTCAAGCCCATAGTATTACCCCTAAAGGCTTATAAAAGAGTGGCACACAAGTTTTATTGAAGGGATAACGCAGTGCACAATTGTGGCCATTTCCCATAAGGGCTGGCCACTTAGGCGCACAATTGTTGATGAGTTTCAACACTTAGTCCTTGTTTCACATGTTTAGAGATTCCATTATAGGTATGAAATTACCATAGAAGTGTTCAGAAGACTTCCATAAGATACTAGGGCGTCAGGATCTTGAATTTGAGTTTTGTAATTTTTCCATCCTTGAAATGGGGGGTCCACAGGGGGTATTTATAGGCCAGGGAAAACATTGGGAGAAAATAAAAGAGGGCATGCAAGTCACCAACACAACCACTATGCGGCGTGCAAGTATACTTGCACAAAAATTGTGAAACTTGTGCGACCCAATTGGGAAGAAATCCTTCTTCATGCCTTTTTCAATTTTTTATGTTTATTCAAAGGAAGAATTACTTTGGACATAAGTATTTCCCTTTTTTAGTTGCTAGACTTTGTGACGGAAAGGAGCGTCGACATTCATATAACCAGTATATTGTTGATACAATACTCAAATGAAATACTCCTAAAATAACAACATAAGAACACTAGTAATTATTCTTCATATGAGGTAGTATCATAACATGATTATTATCCAATAGAATCATTTGGGGCATACTGTGATGATTTGGACAATGGTTCGCGTAGTGTCCCAACTCTTTACAGATGAAGCATTGTACATTTGAAACCTTTTTATGACCCTTGCATTCACGTACTTGGTGTCCTTTTTCTCTACAATTATAACAAACTCACATTCCCTTGAAGCAAGTCCCAAGTTGTTTCTTCCCACAGTTATCACATATGGGAAAATCCTTCTTTACCTTCTTTCCTTTATATGTGCTTCTCTCTACAATCCTTTTCATTTCTGGCTTCCCTTCAAATCCATATGACTCCAATAATTCCTTAATTATCTTATCAAAACCAGATACTATTTCGTCATATGATCATAATACGTGGGAGACTATTTCCCTTCTAAATTCTAGCTTAATACCATGAAAGATATGATCCTTCTTATTATTTCGATCATGCGTATTGTTGTAGCTCTCATTCCTTCTACTGGGCTCTATTTCTAAACAATGGCATATACTAGGTCAGTTTATGAATTGAAAATAATAACTCAAAACTTGTAAAATACCTAACATAAATTGAACAGTTTATGGATATAATCCATAATCAAAAAATTGTTTTCATTGAGGAATTATATACTCGTAAACCCTTCATAATGGTTTGTGAAGAAAATGAGAATTATCCTAAGCATATCCCCTGGGAGTGTTGTAACCAAGAGTTTAGCAAGTCCCATTGTCGTGCACCAGTTCCCATTCGAGTCTAGATCGAAGTGGTGCTTTCGGGTTTTACCCTAGTAACATCTATGCCAGAGCTGCCTCTACCTGCTCGTATCCAGACATGGACGTATTGCTTGTAAAACTCACAAAATCTCTACAATACCAAAATTCTAGGAAGTTCTTCTATTCTAATCCTCAAATTATATCTTAGGGCTATATGCTCTAATCAGAGATTATCTAAATTTAGTTTCCAAGGTTATTTCTAAACATCCTCTAAT
This sequence comes from Viscum album, assembly GCA_963277665.1. Classification (NCBI taxonomy): domain Eukaryota; kingdom Viridiplantae; phylum Streptophyta; class Magnoliopsida; order Santalales; family Viscaceae; genus Viscum; species Viscum album. Next base: position 335,660,710 of record OY728156.1, on the reverse strand, counting down.
ACCAACTGTAATGCCTCGAACCCATTTAACTAGAGTCGGTGCATTATTTTAATACATTGGCATGATTACAAGAAATCATGTCCCGAAGGACCGATCAATTTAGCGGTCTTGGAAAATAGATTACATACATAAATGTTACATTATACTTTATAACATACAAAACATCATAAATAATCTTTTTTGAATGCCATTTTTTCCTTTCATTAACCCTGCATATCAATCACAATAAACTTCTTGGAATCTTGGGAAAAATAAAACATAGAATTTGGTGAGATCAAACACTCAGTAAGGGTAGGCAATATAGAAGAAACTGACATAAATATTAAGCACTGTGAATAATTGATACCACATACCTTTACTAATAATAAACATGAATACATTAACGGAAAGAATATGAGTTCAGTAAATAATTCCATAATAAAACACAATCAGGGGTATTCTACTAGTCAAATGACCACATGAACCATCAATATTATTTCCATAATGAGGGAATGTATAATGCAGGACATTCTAAAACATTTTTTAATGGCCTCGGCCAAGACGTCTAAAAATGATTAAGGCCTCGGCCAAAACCATAAATCAAATTGGGAAAGGGCCTCATCCAATTCCATGTCTAGTTGTCTCATGAGACCTACCAATTCATCGAGGATCTATAGCGAGCTCCACCCGTCACTTACTATGTCCAATACATTCCTCATATGAAACGGTTTATACATATCATAAACATTCATATTAAAACTAGCATATGAAATATCAATACTTTAACCATAAACCATGAATGATATAAAAATTTCACATCTAGAGTCAAACATATCACAAAACCTTCAATACAATATAGATGTTTTGTATCATAATAAATCAACTTAAAATAAACATAAAATCAATCAAAGGATGTTGACCTAGATGAAATCGAAACCCTTTTTAGATAAATATATATTTCTATTTTGAAATCATTTCAGAGTCACATAACTATAAAATAAAACATTTACTTTGAAAATATTCTTATAAGGTTGTAATGGAAGCTTTGATGAGCTTATAATGGTATAAAATAGCCTCACCCTCCGTATAATTTATAAAAGACATTCTTACCTTAATTTTGTCGAAAAGGTTAAAAATGACCTTATTTAGAAAAAAACGGAATGATTACTTTATAAACATCTTATATAAATTCAAACAAGGGTATAAATGACTACAACCCATATTCTATAAAATAGTAATAATGTTTTGAAGTACATTTTTAATAAACATGGATGTGGATGACAAAGTGGTCCCAGTAGGTTATTAAGTATAAACAACCTCAGATAATGAAGAGATTGTGAAATAACCCCTTACCTAGTACTTTTCCTTGGTTGAGGGTAGGTTAATCTCATGTATAATGGTGAAATAATTTTCATTAAATTATAAAATCATAATATACATTAATATGATATCATATATGATCTTTTAGCATTGGTTTGTTAATAATATCTTATTATTATCGTCGTTTCGGGTGTTAACTTACTCATTTTATTTTATATGTTTTGTTTCATAAGATGTGTATGTTATGGATAGGTTGTATATTATTCATATCCAGAATTATATCAAGTCCTTAAACATTTTTTTAATCATCAAATGAGAATTATACTTTAATGGATACGATGGGAAATGAATCTTATCGCGTTCGTGGAGACGGTAGTACGTACATACGCACGAGCAGTAATATCATTCTTTTGATATTAAAATAATTTATAATTGGATCGTATATAATATATACATATTCCTTATCATGTTATATTTATTATTTACATCAAATAGACATCTTTATTAACCCATCCAAATAATAATGTATTGAATAACAATTACACCACGACGTGGAGACGGTAAGTCGTACGTACGCACGTATAGTGACATGTCATTCAAAGTATGGATAGAATACTGAATATGGTTGTACCATATTTATAATAACATAAAATTATATATAATATAATGGAGTTATTATTTATGAATGTAAATAAAAAATAAAGTAGAAGGTGCGGAAGAAAGGAACTTGAAAGTGGGTGGTGAAAACATTACCTCTTCTTCGGTTTCATCCTTTTGATTTGATCAAAAGGGATCCTTAGGTTGGATTTCTGACTAAATTAAGGCCTATAGTTTGAATTGAGGGATGTTGAGAGTATAATTGGGAAGGGTTTGTCCGAACCAAAAGGCTTTTAATGTATGAATAATTGGTTAGAATTTGTGTCCTTTTATAAGGCAGAGGAGGGGCTCTTTAGGAAAAACTTATAGTATTATTTTATAATAAATTGATATTCGAATTCTAATGGTTTAAAAGTGGATTATTTAAATTATAAGGTTGGAATGGGTAAAAAACCTTTCATACAGTTGATTTTAGATAGGTTTTTGTCACTATATTAACCTTATCATTTATATTTAACTCTTAGTTAAATAGTTTGACATTTACCGTGTCACTTTATATTTTTATATTATATGGTTAATAAACATACTATATACTTCCAAGAGACCCCCAAGTGGTCCATTATTGAAACACCTATCATTATAAAAGTCCTTTTTGTGAACCTTAGATTTTTAGGAATCAAATATGAGTTAATAATATAATATTTGTTTTAAAAACGTTTTTATGTCAATTTTGACATTATTTAATAATTTGTTTTTGTTAAAGTCTTAAAAAATTTATTAATTAGAACCAAATTCATTTATGAAATTCTAAAATTTAATATTAATCAATAAAATTCTTGTATTTCATCAAAAATTTCAAATTATATTTATTTTAATATTTATAATACCAATTATTTGATTCTTTCCTTAATAATGAAAATACTGCATCATTATTGTGTCATAAATAAAATTAATTATTCAATGTATAAAAATTATAAATAAAATACCATTATGTTGGAAATATTTATATCTTTTTAATTAATATTTATAGTCTAAAATATGTCATATATAACCCCATGTAAAAATTGTTTTTATAAAAGATATATGCTTATGTCATTTTTGTGTTTACATTAACTTAATTAATATAAAGTTTCATTATCACTTACATGTGGATCCATGGGGTCCCAAAATTGACCCAAAGATTTCTATGGTCGGACATGTATCAACCAATAGGGTTAGGACACGTTTTAGGGTAATTTATTATTATTATTATAATATAATCTTCTACCCTTATTTACCGGATCTACGCTTTAACCAAGGTAAATAAAATATTTACTGAAGTAATTATTCAGAATGTCTAAAAATAAAATTTATCTATTTACACAATTTTGACCTCCTGATTCTAAATATAAAATCCATTTTTCTAAATTCAAAAACACATAAGTGGTAGAAATTAATTTAACATTAATTCTCGTTGTTAAAACAGAAAGTGTGTTTTTAAGAGATAATAACTATCAAAAGATTGGCACTTTCTTTTGTCCAATTTAAATGTGAATTTATATCCAATGACCAAAATTGGATTAAATGGTAAAAATATATTCTAATTATACTCTAAAATCACTCAAATTTACAATTTATCACTATTAATTATTTCGATTAAATAATTTGTTTTTAATTAAAATTTAGCAATTTTCACTATTTATCAAAATATGAAAGTTAACAGAAAGGTACCAAAAATTCACCCTAAGATAGTTTCAATATTCTGAATCCAAAAATGAAGTCCATTTTGAAATTTAAAATTTATAAATTTTCAAAAAGTGTGTATCACTATTTATAACGGCTATTTGATTGGTTGTGGTGTGTGTTAGAACTCGAAGTTTCATACAACACACGCTATTGTATTATTCAAAGAGAAGTGTACCATGGAAGCTTGGGGTGTTACATTCTACCCTCCTTTAATAAATTGCATCCTCACAATTTGAAATTATTTTTCCAAAATAAAAGGTTGGAAATAGAAAATACCTTCGGGAAAACCCACATCGGAAATTAGGTTAATAAAATTTAGTCTTAATAAGAGGAAAAGGGAAATCAAAGGGTCACCTACAAATTATGATCTCAATTAGAATAAAATTTGTGGAAATTAGAGACATATATTTGGTGAAAAACATAAATATTTATAGGTAGTTATTGAGGCCATCAATCCCAAACAAGTGTAAAATTGAGGGCCTTAAAGTCGTCAATCTATGATGATTTAAAATACCATCGGTTCAACAAAACATTTGGTATTAGGATAACAAATTTTTGGTTTTAATATCCCTTCACTAAAGTATAATAATTAATATCTTCATAGAATAATAGAAGAAGAAAAATATATACTTGAAAAGTAGAGTCCCATATTTTAACTAATTCCTACCACAAACTTATCTTTCACTCTGAATGATAATAGAACTTAAAAATAATATTGTATTTCTCCTATTAATATAGGGTTCAAAAAAATGAATTTATATTTCATCAACCAGATTTTTTTTTTAAAAAAAGACTACATTATTCAATCAAGTACATCACATGGGCCACTGGTAGGTGATACACCCTTCTCGCCCTTCGGTTGCGGGTTCAAGTCTGGCTGCCTTGCCGGACGCGACGGGTTGTCGCCCGACCTCCGGGTGGTCCTTACTATGGTAATACAAAAATAATCTCAAACTAGAATTATCCAAAATACTTCTGTCCAAACTCGCAGTCCAAGATTTATAAGGAAGGTGAACACAATGAAGATCCTTTTTGCCACATATTAATATGTGAACACTTTCATCATGTATTCCTTTAAAACACTGTAACATCTTTAATTACATCAAACTTTTTTGATTACATTCATGCTCCATTATTCATTATAGAATACTGGATATAATCCTTCGATCAAAAAATGTTTTAAACTCCAACAATGAGAGATCATTAATCAGTTTCAAGGCAGCCAAGAATATCCAATTAATTTTTTTGAAATGAACCATCTCTTATTCCAAAATCAGAACCTCATTATCACGACCATATTAAGGATTACCTTTCCATAAATCATGTATTTTACCAAAAGTGTAGCTTACTATTTATGTCACTTTTCTTAGAACCATATAATATCAAACCCTCAATAAAATAGTACTGCAGTACAATCCTTATTTATCTCCATAATTCATATAACCAGTATATTGTTGATTCAACACTCAAATGAAATAATCCTAAAATAACAACATAAGAACACTAGTCATAGTTCTTCATCTGAGGTAGTATCATAACTTGATTATTATTCAATAGCATCATTTGGGGAATACTATGATGATTTGGACATTTGTTCGCGTAGTGTCCCAACTCTTTACAGACGAAGCATTGTACATTTGACACCTTTTTCTGTCCCTTGCAGTCACATACTTGGTGTCCTTTTTCTCCACACTTTTATCAAATTCCCATTCACTTCAATCAAGTTCAATGGTGTTTATTTCCATACTTATCACATATGGGAAAATATTTCTTTTCCTTGTTCCCTTTATATGTCCTCTACCATCCTTTTCTTCTCTAGCTTCCCTTCAAATCCATAGGACTCCGAGAATTCTTTACATATATTATCAACACACAATACTATTTCTTCATATGATGATAATACGTGGGAGACTATTTAACTTCTAAATTCATGCTTAAGAACATGATAGATATGATCCTTCTTACTCTTTGGATCTTGTCTATTGCTGGATTTCTCATTCCTTCTACTGGGCTCCATTTATAAACAATGGCATAAACTAGGTCAGTTTAGGAATTGCAAAGAATAACTCCAAACTTGTAAAATAACTAATGAAAATTGAACAGTATATAGATATAATCCATAATCAAAAAAAAAATTCATTGAGGAAGTATATACTCATAAACCCTTCATAATGGTTTTTAATGAAAAGGAGAATTATCCTAAGCATATCCCTCGGGAGTTTCGTAACCAAGAGTGCAGAAAGGCCCAATGTCATGCACCAGTTCCCGTTCGAGTCTAGCTCAAAGAGGTGTTTTTGTGTTTTACCCCAAGGTACATCTGTTCCAGAGCCGCCTCTACATGACCGTATCTAGAAATGGATGCATTGCTTGTAAAACACACAAAATCTCTACAATACCAAAATTCCAGGAAGTTCTTCTATTCTAATTACCAATGTATATCTTGGGGCTATATGCTCTAATCAGAGTTTATCTAAATCTAGTTTCCAAGTTTATTTCTAAACTTCCTCTGATACCAACAATAACACCCCGAACCCAGTTACCTAGAGTCGGTGAATTATTTTAATACATTTTCATGATTACAAGGAATCAAGTCTCGAAGGACCGATCAGTTTAGCAGTTCTGGAAAATATATTACATACATGAATGCCACATTACACTTTATAACATACAAAACAACATAAATTATCCTTTATGAACGCCATTATTCCCTTGGATTAACACTGAATATCAATCACAATACACTTCTTGTAATCCTTGGAAAAATAAAACATAGAAAAGGGTGAGCTTAAACGCTCAGTAAGGGAAAGCAATACAACGGAAAATGACATAAATATTAAGCATGGTGAATAATTGATACCACATGCCTTTACCAATAATAAATATGAATACTTTTATGGAAGGAATATTAGTTGAATAAATAATGCCATAATAAAACATAATCATGGGTATTCTAGTAGTAAAATGACCACATGAACCATCAATATTATTTCCATAATTAGGGAATGTATAATGCAGGACATTATGAAACATTTTGTCAAGGCCTCGGAAAAGACGTCTAAAATTTATTAAGGCCTCAGCAAAAATCATAAATCAAATTGGGAAAGGGCCTCGGCCAATTCCACATCTAGTTTTCCCATGAGGCCTTCCGACGCATAGAGGAGCTATATCGCGCTCCACCCTTCACTTACTAAGTCCAATACATTCCTCATATTAAAAGCTTTAAACATATCATAAATATTAGTATTAAAACTAGCATAAGAAATGTCAATACTTTAACCATAAACCATGAATAGTTTAAAAATAGCACATCTACAGTCAAACATGTCACAAAACCTTCAATACAATATGGAAGTTTTGTATCATAATAAATCAACATCAAATTAACATAAAATCAATCAAAGGACGTTGACATAGATGAAATAAAAACCCTTTTTAGAGAAATATCCCTTTCTATTTTGATATCATTTAAGAGTCACATAATTATAAAATAAAACATTTACTTTGAAAATATTTTTATAAGCTTGTCGGGGAATCTTGTACATGTTTATAATGGTAGAAAATATCCTCACCCGCTCTATAATTTAAAAAAGACATTATTACATTAATTTTGTCGAAAAGGATAAAAATGACCTTGTTTAGAAAACGATGAAATGATTCATTTATAAACATCTTATAAAAAGTAAAACATGGGTATAAATGACATTAACACATATTCTGTAAAATATTAAGAATGTTTTGAAATAAATTTTTCAGAAACATGGATGTGGATGATAAAGAGGTCCTAGTAGATTATTATGTATAAACAAGCTTGGATAATGAAGAGATTGTGAAATAAACCCTTACCTAGAACTTTTCCTTGGTTGAGGGTAGAATAAAATCCTCTATAATGGTGATATAATTGTTTTTAAATTATACAAGAATCATATACATTAATATGATATCATATATGATATTTTAATATTTATTTGTTAATAATATCTTAGTATTATCATCATTTCGGGTGTTAACTTACTCGTTTTCTTTTATATGATTTCTTACATAAGCCATGTTTGTTATGGATAGGTTGTATATTATTAATATCTAGAATTATATAAAGTCCTTAAACATTATTTTTAAACATCAAATGAGAATTTTACTTGAATGGATACAATGGGTAATGAATCTTATCGCGTTTGTGGAGATGGTAGTCCGTACATACGCACGAGCAGAAATAACATTCTTTTGATATTAAAATAATATATAATTGGATGGTATATCATATATAAATAATAATTATCATGATATATTTATTATTTACATCAAATACACATCATTATTATACCCATCCAAATAATAAGCTATTGAATAACAATTACGCCACGACGTGGAGACGGTAAGCCGTACATACGCACGTATGGTGACATGTCATTCAAAAGATGGATAGAATACTGAATATGGTTGTACCATATTTAAATTAACATAAATTTATATAGAATATATGAAGTTATTATTTTAGAATGGAAATAAAAAATAAAGAAGAAGTTGAGGAAGAAAGAAACTTGAAAGAGGGTGGTGAAAACATTACCTCTTCTTCGGGTTCTTCCTTTTGATTTGATCTAAAGGGTTCCTTAAATTGGCTTTTTGACTAAAAGAAGGCATCTAGGATGAAGTGATGGAATTTTAGAGGATAATTGGGCAGAGGATTTCCGAACCAAAAGCCTTTGAATGTATGAATAATTAGTTACAATTGGTGTCTTTTTATAAGGGGGGGAGGGGCTCTTTAGGAATAACTTATGGTATTATTTTATAATAAATTCATATTTGGTTTCTAATTGCTCCAATGTGGATTATCCAAAGTATAAGGTGGGTATGGGTTGAAATACTTTCATACAATAGATTTTAGATAGTTTTGTGTCACTATATTAACCATATAATTTATATTTAACTCTTTGTTAAATAGTTTGACATTTACCATGTCACTTTGTATTTTAATAGTATATTGGTAATAAACATACTATATACTTCCAATGGACCCCCCAAGTGGTCCATTAATGATACAAATATAATTATATAAGTCCATTGTCCGAACCTTAGATTTTTAGGAATCAAATATGAATTAAAAAATATAATATTTTTTTAAAAAACTCTTTTATGTCAATTTTGACACTATTTTATATTTGATTTTTTTAAAGTCTTAACAACATTATTAATTAGAACAAAATTCATTTAAGCAATACTAACACGTCATATTAATCAATAAAATTCATGCATGGCATCAAAAAATTCAAATTATATTTTTTTTATATTTATAATACCAATTATTTGATACTTTAATTAATAAGGAAAATACTGCATCATTATTGTGTCATAAATAAATTTAATTATTAAATGTCTAAAATTTATAAATAAAATACAATTATGTAGGAAATATTTTTAGCTTTATAATGAATATTTATAGTAGAAAATATAACATATATAGTCCTTTGTAAAAAAAAATTTTCAAAAAGATATATGCTTATGTCATTTTTGTGTTTACTTTAACTTAATTAATATAAAGTGCCGTTATCAGTTACAAGTGGATACATGGGGTCCCAAAATCGACCTTAAGATGGCCAGGGTCGGAAATGTATTAACTAATAGGGTTAGGACACGTTTTAGGGTAATTTATTATTATTATAATGTTATTTTTTTACCCTTATTTACTGGATTTACCCTTTAACCACGGTAAATAAAATATTTACCGAAGTAACTATTCAAAATGTCTAAAAATAAAAGTTACCTATTAACAAAATTTGAACTCCTGATTCAAAATATGGAATCCATTTTTCAAAATTAAAAACACAGAAGTGGTAGTAATTAATTTAAAATTAATTCCCATTGTTAAAATATAGAGCGTGTTTTTATGAGATAATAACTTTAAAAAGATTGGCACTTGCTTATGTCCAGTTTAAATGTGAATTTATATCCAATGACCAACGTTGGATTAAATGGTAAAAATATAATCTAATTATATTCTAAAATCACTAAAATTCATAATTTATCACTATTAATTATTTCGATTAAAAAATTTGTTTTTAATTAAAATTTAGTAATTTTCACTATTCAACAAATTATGAAAGTTATGAGAAAAGTACCAAAAATTCACCCTAAGTAAATTTCGATATTCCAAATCCAAAAATGAACTCCATTTTTAAATATAAAATTTATAAAATTTCAAAAAGTGTGTATTACTATTCATAACGGCTAGTTTGATTGGTTGTGGTGTGTGTTAGAACTCGAAGTTGTGTACAACACACGGTAATGTATTATTCAAAGAGAAGCGTACCGTGGAAGCTTGCAGTGTTACAAATGACCTAAAAATGAAAAAACAATAAATGAACCTAAAGCCCTAAAACCCCTATAGAAGCTATAAAAAAAAACTAAAATTCCTCAACCACCATTAAAAACTCTAAAATAACCCTGAAAACCACATAAAACATTTTAAAACCCTAAAACTCCCTGAAAACAAATAAAACCATATAAACATAAAAAACTAAAAACACAAAAGAACCATAAAACCCCAAAAAACAGGAAAAACCCTTAAAACTCTAAATACCCACAATTATTCTTAAAACAATAAAAAATGATAAAACCCCAAAATACTAATAAACCGAAAACCCCTAAAAACCTAAAAAACTATAATACTTCCATGAAAAACCCTAAAACCATAAATGGACTAAAAACTAAAAAAACCCCAACAATCCTAAAACCCCTAAAACCATATAAAATCTAAAATATTAAATATCAATTATGTATTAAAACAAAAAAAATTTCCTAAAAACCATATAACCCCTAAAGCCCCAAAAAATTCCTAAAAAATGTTAGAATCTAAAAAAACATAAAAACTTGAAAAATCATAAAATCCCCCTAAAAAATCGTAATAACTCTAAGCCTAGAAAAACCCCTTAAATATACTAATACCCAAAAAAATCATTAAACCCCCCCTAACCCCAAAAATCTAGTCAAAAAAATTAAAACCCCTAAATCCCTATAATCATTTAAATAACATTAAAACCCTAAATAAACTAAAAATCCAAAAGGAACCCCAAAACCATAAAAGATCGAGAACCCCTAAATAATTGTAAAAATCCAATAAACTCCCTAAAATCACTAAATTTTTTTTAAACCCCTTAAAATCCTAAAAACCAATTAAAACCCTAAAAACTATAAAAATCATGTGAAATAAACTAAATAAACAAACCCAAAAAGACCCCAAAAAACCTTACAGACCCCTAAAATCCATAAAACCCCTAAAATAACTAATGGTGCCTAAAAACCCTAAAAGACACTAAAACAATTAAATCCACTAAAATTCTATAAACACCCTAGTGGACCCTAAAACCCATAAAACCCTAAAGGGATGTAGAATCCCTAAAAAACTAGAGGACCCTAAAATACTTAAAAACCCCTAAAGGACTCTAAGTAACAATAATAAATCATAAAAGACCCTAAATCCCAAAAAATTATAATTGACCTTAAAGACACTAAAACAGATAAAAGACCTTAAAAAACTAAAGACCATGAAATGACTCCAAAAACACTAAAATACCTAAAAACCCTGAAAACCCTAAACCATCCTAAAATAAAAAAAACATTAATAACAAAAAGAAACCTAAAAAACATAAAACCCATAAAAACCCTCAACACATAAAAAAATACCTTATGGACCTTCAAAATCCTAAAAACCCTAAAAACCTTAAAAACCGTTATAAATAAAAAAATTGCAAACATGACTAGAAACCCAAAAAAATCAAAAACCCCTAAAAACCCTAAGAATCTATGAAAATTCCAAAAAATACCAAAAAACACTTACAAACCCAAATAAAACACTAAAATCGCTAAAAACCCTCAAAACCAATAAAATTTACAAAAACCATTTCAAAACAATAGAAAAACCAAAAAAACATAAAAACCATAAACCCCATTAAAACACATAAAACCATAAAAAACCATAAAAAATCCCCCAAAAATAGAAAAACCTACAAAACTAGTTAAACCCATAATACCCCTAAACCCATAAATAACCCTAATTATGAAAAGAAACCTAAAACCCTAAAAAATACCCAAAACACCCAAAAAATAAAACAACTAAAAAAATTAAATACCCCTAAAAAAACTAAAATCCATAAAAGGCACTAAAAACTATAAAAAATAAAACCCTAAAACCCCTAAAAAATAAAATCCCCAAAAAATTGAAAAATCTCAAAAACAAACGTAAAAAAATGAAAAATAGTAAAAACCATAGACACTGAAAAAAGGACCTAAAACCCATAAAACCCTATAAACCCCCAAACCCCTAAAATCCCTAAAACACCCTAAATCCCTAATCTCCCTTAAAATTTTAACACCACTTATAACTCCTAAAAACCATAAAACCCCCTTAAAACAATTTAAACCAAAAAAAATTTAAATACCAAAATTATAAAAAACCCTAAAACCTAAAAAATCAAAAAAAAAACATGAACAACCTTTCAAACCCCTGAAACCCCTTAAATACAAAAAAGAACAAAAATTCCCCAAAAATGAATATATATACCAAAACATTGAAAACACATAAAAATATAAAAACAACCATGAAAATCCCCATAAAGATATTAAAAATCTTTTAAATCCATAAACCCCAAAAAAATTAAATACCCTAAAACCTATAAAACCCTAAAAATAATAAAAACCAATAAAACCCCAAGAATCTCAAGAAAAACCTAAAACCCTTAAAACCACAAAAATTTGAAAAAATCCACAAAAACCCTATGAACCAAAAAAGCCTTAAAACATAAAAATCCCTTTAATCCCAATGAACCCAAAAAACCATACACCAGAAACCCTGTACCATAAACCCTAAAACACAAACCCTATTCCATATACCCAAAATCATACACCCAAATCCCCAAAACCTATACGCTAAATCCTCTACCCTACACCATAAACCCAAATCCCTCAACACTATAACCTAAACACTAAACCCTAAACCCCACACCCTAAACCCTATAACCTACATCCCAAACCATTTACCATTCTCCCTAAACCGTATACCATAAACTCTATAACATATACCCTACACCCTAAACCAGATACCCTACTCCCTAAAACCTAAACCCTACACCCTAAACCCTTTACCCAACACCATAAAACCTAAACATAAATTATATAACATATACACAAAACATAAAAACTAAAACTTACACCCTATAACTTGAGCACTATACCATATTCACTAAAATCCTTACCCAATATGATAACCCTAAACCATAGACCCTAACCCTACACAATAAACAATAAAACCTACTCCCTAAACCCTCAACCCACACCCAAACCCATAAAACCAAGATCCTAAATACTATAACCAACATGGTGAACCTTTAACTGAAAACCCAAAATTGGTACCCTACACCTAAAACACAAAAAAATACCCTATACACTATAACCTATACCTCGAACACCAAAACATAAACCCTAAACCCAACCACCTACACCCTAAAAACAAAACCCAACAACCCAAACCCTACACAATACACCCTAAACCCTAAACCCTATCAACTAAACCTTATACGTGACACCCAAAAGAAAAAACCATAAACTTAAACACTAAATCTTAAACATTATACCCTCCACTAAAAAACTAAAATCCTAAACTCTATACCCAACTTACAAAACACTAAACTCTACTCAATAAACTATATACCTTACACAATAAACCATGACACCTACACCCTAAACCCAATACCTTAAAACCTATACCCTTAACTGTACAACCTAAACCATATACCCTACATCTTAAATTCTAAACCCAACTACATAAACCTTATACCCTACACCAAAAACCGGAAACACTTCACCCTATATCATATACCCTACACTCTAAACCCTAAACCATATAGCATTCACCCTAAACCATACACCCTATTTCCTCCGCCCCAAAACTAAAAACACTACCCCCTAAACCTTATACCCTAAAATCTAAACACAACACCCTATAGCCTATACCCTAGACCCTAAACCTTGAACCATAAAACCAAAACCATACACACTATACTCTACACCGTAATCCCTAAACCCTACACCCTACACTATATAACATACACCCTAAACCCAAAACAATGCACCAATAGCCTATAACCTACACAAAAAACTCTATTCTCTATACTGTAATCCTGATACCCTACAACGTATACCCTAAATGATATACCCCAAACCGCATAAATGTAAAACTAATCCTTAAACCCTACACCCTAAACCATATACCATACACCATAAAACCTAATCCGTACACCCTAAATCATTTCCCCGCACCATAAACCATAAAACGTACACCATATACCCTATACCATATATCATAATCCCTAAACCCTACACGATAAAACTTATACCCTAAACCATAAACCCTAAAACCTACACTCAAAAGTCTACAACCTACACCATAAACCGTAAACCCTATCCCATCCAACCAATACCCTATACCCAACACCCTAAACCTTATACCGTACACCCTAAACCCTACACTTTAAACCCTAAAACCTAAACCCTAAACCCTAAACCATAAACCCCACATCCCAAACCCATACCTAAAACCCTAAAACCTTTTCCTTAAACCCTAAACCCTAAACCTTGTACCCTACACCCTATACCTTACAGCATAAACTCTAAAATATATAACCATTATGACAGACTCTAAACCCTAAACCCCACCCTATAAACCCTAAACCATATACCCCAAACCCTAAACCCTACACCACATACCATATACCCTACACCAAAAAACCTTAAACCAATACCCTAAACAAAACATCGTACTCCCTAAACCCTAAACCCTATACCCAACACGCAAAACCATATAACATATACCATGCACCCTAAACCCTCTACCCTCCACCCTGTATGCTAAATCCTTCACCCAAGACAATACACCCTCGAAATTAAATTCTAAACTATACACCCTAAACCCTTTACCATCCACCATAAACTCTAAACACCACACCCAAAACCCTATACCCTATACCCTAAGACCTAAACCATAAACCCTACACCCTATACCACAAACCTTATCCCAAGAGCCTAAACCATATACTCTACACCCTAAATCAAAAACCCTACCCCCCTAAACACAATAACCTACACTAGAAACCAAAAATCCTATACCCTATACCCACACCCTATGACATAATCCCTACACTCCAACCCCAAAACCCTACACTCAAATCCTTACACAATACACCCCAAACACTAAACCCTACACCGTAGAACCGATACCCTTCAACCTTACCCAAAAACCCTAAAAACCCAAAAAAACACAAAACCCATAATTATAAAAAAATGAATAAAACATTATAAAACCCCAAAACACTAAAAATAGAAAAAACCAAAAAATAAAAAAAAACTGTAAATTCATTTAAAATCATAAAAACCTAAAACTCACCAAAAACCATACAATACACAAAAAAACAAAAGATCATAGCAAACCCTAATAACACGAAAAGCCTGAAATTGAAAAACACAATACAAACACTAAAATCCCAAAACCCCGTAGAGGCCATATAAATAGCCTAACATTTTTGGAAAACCATTGAACCCTAAAACCCATTAAAACCCCTAAAAACCTCAAAATCATTAAAACCCAAAAAACACTAAAAAACATAAATAATATTAAACTATAAAGGCACTAATAAATTCCCAAAAAATCATAAAACCTCTAAAATATCTATGAAACCCTAAAAACCATAAAATACCCTCTAAATTCTAGAAAACCCAATACCCCCTAAAATTCCCTGAAATCCTATAAAAACCAATTGAAACCCCAAAATGACCCTAAAATCCTATGAAACCACAAAAATATCCCATTATCCTTAAAATAAACTAAAATAATAAAAATACCTGAACCTCATAAGAACATTAAAAAGCACTAAACCACCTACCAACCCCAAAACCCCTTAAAACCCCTAAACCTCTAAAACCATTTAAAAACATAAAAACAATTAAAAATCTAAAAATTAATTAACAACCCTCACAACCATAAAACCCTTAAAACCCCCTGGACAACCATAAAAACAATTAAAAACCCAATAAAACTCCCAAAACCTGAAATCCATTAAAAAACATAAAAAGTTTAATGAAGGCTAGAAACCCTAATTCCCCAGAAACCCTAAACAACCTAAACCCTTAAAACACTAAAACATTAAAAAACACTAAACCCCTAAAAAACCATAATTATTCAAAAACCCCCTATAATGATCTAAAAACCCATAAATGACCCTAATACCCCATTAAAATCCTAAACATGGTAAAAACTGTTGAAAACAACAAATGTTACCAAAACCATAAAACACCAAAAGATCCAAATAACCTATAACCCAAAAAGACAGGAAAACCATAAAACTTAATAAATTTTTTAAAATACCAAAAAAAAATTCCTAAGTACTCTAAAAACACAATAACCCTAAAGGACCCTAAAATCCCTACAAAATATAAATGTCTCTAAAACCATATAAATCTTACTGGCCTTTAATAACCCTAAATCATCTAAAATTACCAAAAAAATAAAAAACCCTAAAAGATAGTAAAACCAAAAAACCGTTAATGTAACTTAAAACCCTATAAAAACCCTACAAACCCAAATCACCCTAAAATACCCTAAAAACCCCTAAAAAATATAATGTTCCCTAAAAACCTAAAAACAGAAAAAACAATTAAAAACATTAAGAAACCCTAAAAACCCTAAAAGACTCTAAAAGACCATAAAAGAACCTAAAAGGACATTAATCCCCTAAATCACTAAAACTCCTAAAAAACCTAAAACCTCAGAAGAACATGATACCCAAAGAACCATTAAATAACCCATAAATTCTTTAAAACCACTAAACCCTATAAATAACATTAAAACCCTAAAACCATAAAAACCCTAACAACATTTGAAACCCAAAAAAGTAAAAACCAAAACACCCAAAAAACAACTATAACCCTAAAAACCTAAAAAACACAAAAGGCCCTATAACCCTAAAATCCATACAACATTTAAAACCCCCCAAAAGTTCTGAGAAAGCACTAAAAAACCTACAAATCGTCAAACCCAAAAAAACCACAAAAACCATAATACCCCCTAATAACCAATATAACCCGTCAAAACACTAAAAACTGTAATCCCAATAACCAACACCAAAAAACATACACCTAAAACTCTATACCCTATAACATAAACCCCTAACACTACACCTATAATCCTGTACCC
Organism: Viscum album; assembly: GCA_963277665.1. Lineage (NCBI taxonomy): Eukaryota > Viridiplantae > Streptophyta > Magnoliopsida > Santalales > Viscaceae > Viscum > Viscum album. The sequence continues at coordinate 335,643,852 of OY728156.1, read as the reverse complement.
TAAGCTCAAGAACCCTACACCCTAAACCCTAAACCCTGAACACTATACCCTAAACCCTGCACCCTAGACCCAATACCATAAAACCTAAACATTAAACCCTATTACTTAAATAAAAATCCATCCACAATAAATACTATACCTAAACCCTAAACCCAAAAATACCCAAAAATCCCCAAAAATCCATAAAACGACCTAAAAACTCTAAAACCCCTAAAGAACATAAAATCTCTAAAAGACCATAAAACCATTCAAAACCCTAAATAGGATAAAAATAACATACAATAAATAAAATCCCCTAAAAGACCCTATAAACCATTAAAATCATAGAAGACCCTAAAACCCATTTAAAGACATAAAACCCCCTAAAACCCCTAAAAACCATAAAAACCAAAAAAACCATTAAATCCTAAATCCATTTAAACCCATACCATAAAAATCACTTAAATAAAATAGAAACCATAAAATAAATAAAAAACTAAAAACCCCAATATAAACACTAAAAACCTTAAATATACACAAAAAAAATAAAAAAACAGAAAACAACTGTAAAATCCTAGAAAGACCCTAAAACCTAAAACACCGTAAAGGACCCTAAATTACCATTGAAACACTAATAAGAACCTAAAAACCTTATTAAAACCTAAAAAATTATAAAACCACCTTAAACCTAGATAAAACCCAAAAACCATAAAAATAGTAAGAATCCTAAAAAACCATAGTGATCTTAAAAACCTAAAAAACACACAAACACATTAAATCACCCCAACACCCCAACACCCCCTTAAAAAACCAAAAAACTATAAAACCTCAAAAAACCTCAATATCCCTAAAATCACTAAAATCCCTAAAATTTCTAAAAATAATTAAAACCCTACGAAACCCAAAAAATAAAAAACAATCGTAAAACTCAAAAAAGATATACAAAAAACCCAAGTAGACCATAAAACCCTAAAATCCCATAATGAATCTTAAAGATCATAATTTTCCATAAACCCCTTAAAATTTATAAAATATCTCTAAACACACAAGATCCCCATTAAAATACTAAAACCCCAAAAAACCATGAAAACCCTAAATATCCAAAAAACACTAAAAACCCTAAAAACCCTAAATCCCCTAAAAAATATAAAAAGCCTAAAAACCCTAATAAAAACAAAGAAAACCCAACAGTTATAAAACCCATAAACCCCTAGAATCCAGGAATGTCCAAAAAATCTATATTTTCCCAAAAAACCGTAAAATATTTAAAAAACCCTAAAAACCATATAAATCGAACAAAAACCTAAAAACAAAAGAAAATTTAAAAAACCTATAAAATCATAATTAAACACTACTGAAAATATATATACCCTAAATCCCCTAAAACCACAAAAGAATATAAATCTAGAATGAACAAGAAAGTCCATAAAAGTAGTAAAACCTCCAAAAGTATGTAAAAGCTAAAAACACTAAAAGACCATAAAACCGTAACCCCCTAAAAATCCCTAGAAACCCTAAAAGACACTAAAAACCGATAAAACACTAAAAGAACTAAAAACCAAAAAACCATTAAAATGATAAAAATCCCTAAAACCCTAAAAACCAAAAAACCCTCTTAAAACCCTAAAAACCAAAAAACCCTAAAACACTCTAAAAACACTATATACTCTAAACATCCTCAAAAACCCAACCCCCCAATAAACCCTTAAAAACGAAAAATCATTTAACCCATTAAAACCCCAGAAAATATAGAAACACTTATGAAATTCCTAAAAAATCATTTTATCCAAAAAACCTCTGAACCCCTTAAAACTGTAAAACCCTTCTAACACCATAAAAAACATTAAAAATACCCTAACCACCTCAATAAATAATAATAAAATCCTTAAAGGACCATAAAACTCTTAAAAACTATAAAAAACCCTATAATCCCTAAAAAAAGTATAAACCATAAAACCCTAAAAATATTGAAAGCCCATTAAACTCCTAATAACCCAAAAAATATAAAAACACAAAAAACACTAAAATACCTGAAACCCGTAAATAACGAAAAGGCCATTAAACCCTAAGATCCACAAAAGACCCCCAAAACCCCATAAGCCCCTAAAAAACCATAAAAACCCAAAACACCACAAAAGACCCTAAAAATCCAAAAGACACCAAATTCCTTAAAAAATTACAAGTCACTCAAAAAATTAAAAAATGATATAAGACACTACAACCATAAATGAATAAAAAATCCTTAAAGGAACCTAAAACCCAAAAGGGCCTAAATCTGGAAGACCGTAAAACCCCTAAATTCCCTAATGGACCCTAAAAATAAAATAACCTCCTAATAGACCCGAAAAACTCTAAAAACCATAAAGGACCCCAAAACAAAAAAAAATAATGAAAACAACTATAAAAACCATAAAACCCCATAAAACAAATGAATCCCCCCAAAAAATATAAAAACCTAAATGACCCTACTACCATAAAAATAATAATAAATGGTACACAAAACACAAAAAACCCTAAAAATCCAAAAAAGGCACTAAAAAATCCTAAAACCTTAAAATTCCTGAACACCCCATAAAAATCTAAAAACAGTGTTAAACATAATTTAACATTAATAAACCATAGGAAAACATAAAACCCAATAAAAATAAAAAATAGAAAAAATAATAAAAACCATGAATCCAATAAAAAATACTTTAATGCACAAAAACCCCTAAAACTCAAAAAACCACTAAAACTTCCTAAAATCGATCAATAATATAAAATCCATAAAACTCCTTAACGTTCATCGAACCACCAAAATGGTCCAAAAAACAAAAAAAGTAATATATCTTTACAATTCCTAAACACATTACTATCTAAAAAACCCTAATACCCCAATAAACCCAAAAAACACTAAAACCCCTAAAATTAAGTAAAAAAATTAAAAAACCAATAAAATATAAAAACAAAAAAAACCATAAAATCAATTTCAAATACCAAAAAAATCAATAAAACCCTTAAAACTATAAAATCCCCCCAAAACCATAAAAATTCAAAAACATAAAAAACCCATAAAATCCCATATAAACCTCGAAAAAACCTAAAAACCCTAAATTTCCATAAAAACCTAAAACCCATAAAAAACCATGAAACCCATAAAGAGTCCTCAAACCATAAAAACCCTTAATCCTATAAAAATCAATAGCAACTCATAAAAACTCTAAAAATAACAACACCAAAGAAAGACCATAAAACAATTAAATACCCTAAAACCCTCCGAAAAAACCCTGAATACCCCTAAAACCCCAAAAGATTCCTAAAACCACTAAAACCCAAAATACCCCAAAAGATCCTAAAACTCAAAAAACTATAAAAACCCTTAGAAACCTAAAAACCATAGATATAAAAAAACATTACGCACACTAAAAACAATTAAAACCTCTAAAAGTACCTAAAAATCTAAAAAGACCATGAAACCCCTTAAAACCCCTAAAAGACCATAAAATCCTAAAACCACTAAAATTGACTAAAACCCTATTAATACTCCTAAAATAACTTAAAAACACTTTAAAAACCACAAATTAGCCTAAAAATAAAAAAAATACTAAAATCCCTTAAACACCCTAAAATTGTAAAAAACATAAAAATCCAAAAAACCAAAAAATAAAAAAAACATGCTAAAATACCCTAAAACCCTTAAAACACATAAAAACCACAGGAATAATAAAAAACCTAATACCACAAAAAACAACTTAATAAACCTTTAAAACAATAAAATCCTCTAATAATCTATAAATCTTAGAACCATTTGAAAACCCCCATGAGAACATTAAATAGCCTAAAACATTAACATACCTCGAAACCCTAAAAACCAAAAAAATATCTTACACCCAAAAAACCTAAAAAAAATTGAAACAAAACCTAAAAAATACTAAGAAACTATAAAAAACACATATAATTGATAAAAAACACAAGATCCCCTAAAAACCATAAAATCTCATAAAACCATTAAATACCCTAAAAACACTTAAAACCTCTATTAGAATCTAAAGACCCTAAAACCCCAAAACCCAAAATACCATAAACTGCATAAAAACCATTAAATCTTAAAAACCATGAAATCCTTGATAAAACTGCCATTCTGTAAAATAAACCTATACCGTAAAAACCCAGAAACCTAATGAATGAAAAACCACTATAATACACTAAAAAACCTAAACACCACTAAAATTGTAGAAACCCCTAAAAACCAATAAAACCATAAAAGAACTATAAAAGACACTAGAAAACCCATAAAACACCCCAAAACTCCAAATTCCCAAAACCCATAAAGATCCATAGAGACACTAAAAACACTAATAGATACATAAAACCATTACACCCTTAAAACAAAAAAGAAATCCTAAAAACCAAAAACCACTAAAAACAAAAAAAACAAAAAAATAGCTACAGAATCATAAATCCCCTAAACCCAATAAAATCCCTAAAACCCCTAAAATACATTAAATCCACGAAAAAAATACAAAATCCCCATAAAAATTAGAAACACCCATAAAATGATATAAAACCAAAAAAATGCTAAAAATATAAAACATATAGAAACCCATAAAAACAATAAAATTTTAAAAAACATAAATAAAATTATAAAATATTAAAAAACATAAAAATACAAAATAGTAAAAAAATCATAAAAAACCCACATAAAAATAAAAAACTATAAACACATAAAATATTAAAAACCCTAAAAAACTAAAAAATCCGTAAAACACTAAAAAATTATAAGTCCCATGAAAATTTCGTAATGAACATAGAAAACCCCAAAACCATAAAATTGATAAAACCCTACAAACATTAAAAACTAAAAAACCCATAAAATTCCCTAAAACCCTAAAAACTGTAAAAATACTTAGACACCATAAAAACACTGTAAAATTATTTTAAAAACATAAAATCCATAAAACCCCCTTAAAACTATAAAAAACCTAAAATGGATAAAAAAACTAACCCAAAAAAAAAACTAGTTCCCCTAAAAATCCAAAAAAACCAAAATCCATAAAACCGCTAAAAATTTAAAAACAAATAAAGTCCTACAAAACCAAAAACCATAAATACAATAAAACACATTAAAGCCTAAAGACCCCAAAATACATGAAAAACTATAAAAACCCTTAAAATCCCTAAAAACACAAAAAACCATAATAATCCCTTATATCCATAAAAACACTAAGAAACTCTAATAAATGTAGAAACAATAAAAACCCTAAATACCGAAAACCTCTAAAAATATATAAAAATGCTAAAAATACCAAAAAAAACTAAAAAGGTAAAAACCCTAGAAAACCCAAAAACCACTAAAAACCATTTTAACCCCTAAAAACAAAATAACCTAAAAATAATTAGATGAAAAAAACCCTAAAACCCAAAAATCACTAAAAACCCTAACAAAACTAAAAGCCTTTAAAATCACTGAAAACACTAAAAACCCTAATAACACTAAAAACATCAGAACACCCTAAATACCATTAAAACCCTAAAACAACTAAAATTTATTAAAACCCTTAAAATAATAACAACCCATTAAAACCTCAAAGCTCGTGAAATACTAAAAAAATAAAAAATCCTAAAAACATAAAAACCATTTAAATCCCAAAAACACCCTAAAAATACTAAATAACCAAAAACCCATTAAAATATATAATAACCGTAATAAACACTTAAAACCCTAAAACCATGAATCCTTAAAAACCCTAAAGACCCTAAAATTTATGAAAACCCTAAAACACGTAATACCATAAAATTCGATTAAAACCTCGACAAATCATAAAAACCCATAAATCCCCTAAAATACCTTAAAATAAGGAAAGACCCTAATACCCTAAATGGGTCCAAAAACCCAAAAATCCTTAAGAGACCATAACATATGTTTAAATTTCCTAAAATAAACCATAAAACTATAAAACCCTAACGAACATTTAAAAAACTCCAAAATAACCTATAACACCCTAAAAACCCTAATGAAACCAATAACACCCTAATGTACTACCCCCCAAACCATAATGGACCCTAAAACCTTCTAAAAACCGTAAAGAACCTTAACACACATAAAACACCCTAAAAAATTTGAAAGAATTTAAAAACCTAAAATACCATGAAAAAACCAAAAACTACACTAAAACCCCTAAGACAAGATAAACAAACCTAAAAATTTTAAACCCCTAATGGACCCTAAAACCCATAAAACACTTAAAACCGAAAATTGAAATTAAACAATTGTAAAAAATCCAAAAAACCATAAAAACTATAAAATAAACTAAAAACCATTTAACCACTTAAAACCACTAAAACCCATAGAATGCATTAAAACCATAAAAATATTTCAGAACCGCAAACCATCCCAAACACTAAAATCCCCATAACACCTAAGACACCTTTAAAACCTAAAAAAACAAAGATAACCAAAAAACCAACAAAAATGAGAACCCTTAAAACCCAAAAGGACCCAAAAATTCACTTAAACTATACTGAAAACTAAAAACTATAAGAACACTAAACGTGACTAAAAAACGGAAAAACATATAAAATTCCTTAAAACACCATAAAAACCGCCAGAAAGACCATAAAGCCCCAAAAAACCTAAATCCTCTAACATCCTAAAAGGCCCTATATAACCCCAGAAAAAACCTAAATAATCCTAAAAACCATAAAACCCATAAAAGAACCCAAAAATGTAAAACACCCTGAAACCCTAAAAACCCAAAAAATACAAAAATCCCAACAAAATATTAAATGATAATAAAACCCCTAAAAATTCCAAAAATTTATGAAACCCTAAAATAACCTAAAAATAATAAATTCAATAAAACCATTAAAACTTGTAAACCCCAAAAAAACCAAACAACCCTAAAAAACTAATACAACCCTATTTTGTTTAAAAAATGCTAAAACCACCCCTAAAAAACCTATAATACACAAAAACACTAAAAACCCTTAAAACTAGAACACCATAAATTCCACATAAAACCCTAAAAACCCTAAGAACCCAAAAAACCTTGAAAACGCTAAATCCATTAAAATATAAAAAACCTAATAACCTCCTAAAACATGAAAAAACCCAAAACCCCAACAAAAAACCTAAAAAACCAAAAATAAACCGAACAACATAAAAATCTTGAAAACCTTAAAACAGTTAAAAACTCTAATACACTATTAAATGATTAATATCCCCTAAAAATCTAAAACCCCAAATCTATAAAAACCATAAATACCACTAAAAACCAAAAACCCCTAAAAAACAAACCCCCTAAAAATTATTAAAATCCAAAAATACCATTAAAACACTAAAACCCTAAAACCACTAAAAACACCTAAAACCCTAATTACATAAAAACAATAAATCCCTAAAACCCCCTAAAAATCCATAAAATCAAAAAAAAACCAATAAAACTATAAAATCCACTAAAATACACTAAAACACCTAAAACCCTTAAAAGACACTAAAAATCCTAAAAAACTAAAAAAACACTAAATAAAATTAAATACCATCAGATAACCTAAAAAACCTAAAACAATTAAAAACCCAAAGGCCAATGAAATCCCTAAAACACTAAAGAACCCTAAAAAACCATAAAACACAAAAAAATCTAAAACAGCTCTAAAAAACCTAAAAACACTAAAACCATAAAAAAAATATGATAACATAAAAAACCTAAAAACACTAAAAATAGTAAAACCCCTAAAAACCCATAAAGAACATATTAAAACCCTAAAATCCTAAGAAAACTAAAAACACTTTAAAACCCATAAAATCATAAAAACCACTAAAAACCATAAAATGCCTTAAAACCCTAAAAAACATAAACCCTAGAAATACTAGAACCATAATGAATCCCTAAAAACCTTAAAACACCTAAATTTTTTTAAAAAATCCAATGAAAACCATAAAAATCAATAAAAACACTACGTGTACCCAAAAATAAATAAAACACAAAAAAACCAAAAAAACCATGAAAACCACTAATAAAATCCTTTAAACCATGAAACCATAAAAAAAATATAATCCTTAAAAAACTGAATCACTAAAAAATTCATAGAACCCTAAAAACCCAAAAACCGAAAAACCCCTAAAACCTATAAAACCCTAAGACCGTAAAAACCTAAAACCCTCAAAACCAATAAAAATAAATAAAAAGTATATAAAATGATTAAAATAGCACAAAACATTAAAAAATAAACATCCCAAAATATCCTAAAACCTTAATGAACCTAGACACCAAAAAATCCTAACAACTCTAAGTAACCATAATCCATAAGTCCCCTAAAATACCCTAAAACACCATAAAAAATAAAACCCAAAAACCCTAGAACACAATAAAACCCTTTTAAAAACATAAAAACCATAAAAACCACCAAAAAAACATTCCCTAAAAAATTTTACTGCTCCTTAAAACTATAAAAATTAATAAAAAACCTTAGGACCTTAAAATACCCTAAAATTAATAAAAAATCATAAAACCCCCAAAGGACCCAAAAAACCCCTTAAATCCATTAAAAACCTAAGGACCCATAAAACTCTATAATTCCCTAAAACACCATAAAATCCCTAAAACCACTAAAAACTTCTTCAAAACTATATAAACCTTAATATCATGGAAATCCTGGAAAAAAATTAAAAACCCCCCAAAACCCTTAAATGGTACTAAAAACACTAAAACTCCTAAAAACCTTTACAGCCCTAAAGACCCTTAAAATCATAAAAAAATAAATTCCCCAAAATAATCCTTTAATAGACTTGAAACCCCTTAAAAACCCAAAAACTCCAAAAACACTGTAATTCCCTAAAACCAAAAACCCCTTTAAAACCCTATTAAATGCTTTAAAAATATCCGAAATCCCTAAAATTTGTAACTACCATGAAATCCATTATAATAACTATAACCCTAAAAACTATAAAATCCTTAAAAACATGAAGGATCATTGAAAACCTCAAAAAAGTTCAACAAACCTAAAAATCCCATAAATACACTAAAACCCCTAAAAACATGAAAACCCACTGAAACACAAAAAAACCAAAAAAACATAAAAAAAAAACCCTAAAAACCATAAAACAAAAAATCCCTAAAAACAATATAAAACCTACACCCTAAACCTTCCACCATAACCCTATACCCTACACCCAAAACCCTATACCACACAACATTAACCACAAACCCAACACCCTAAACCCTATACCCTACATCGTAAACATGATACCAAAGATGCTAAACCCAAAACTATAAAACATAACCAATATATTCAACCCCCTAAACCCTACCACCTAATCCCTGTACTCTGCACCATGGAAACATAAACCCCACACCTTAGACCCCATACCCTATGCACTAAACCCTAAACCCTACACCCAAAATAGTATACCCTATATCCTAAACCATAAATTATACACCCTAAACACTAAAACCTTTAACCTAAACCCAAAAAATATAGTATAAATCCTATACACTACACCCTAAACCATAATCCCTACACCAAAAAACAAATACACTACAACATAAACACTAATACATTCACCCTAAACCTAATACCAAACACCATAAACTCTAATTCGTAACCCTTAAATCATACAACTTAATCCCTATACCCAAAAATATAAATCTTAAACCCTATACCATATACCCTAAACCCAAAATCCAAAACCCTAAACAATAGAACATAAACAATTTAACCTTCATCATAAACCCTATCCCATACACCCTAAACTCTATACCCTACCACCAAAAACCTAATCCAGGGACCCTAAACTATATAACTTATACCCAAAACAAAAAACCCTACACCCTAAACATTATACTATACACCGAAAACCCAAAAACCTACACCCTAAACCCTATACCTTACACAAAAATCCTAGACCCTAAAACCAATGAACTACACTCGAAACCCTATAACCAACTCCCTAAACCCGACACCCTCTAGAGTATACCCTATACCTTAAATCCTAACCCTCACATTCTAAATACTAAACCCTCAACCCTAATCCCTATACAAAACACTCTATAACCTAAACAACATACTTAAGACCTTATAATCTACACACTGAAACCTAAACCCCACACCCTAAACCCAAAACTCTAAAAAAATAAACCCTACACCCTACACCCTATACCCATTATGCTAAACCATAAACCCTACACCCTTTACCCTATACCCATGTACATAAACCCTAAACTCTACTAGGTAAAACCTATATCGTTCACCCTAAACACTAAACACTACACCCTAGACCATATTCCCTACCCATTGAAACATAATCCATACGCACTAAACCCTATACAATACACACCAAACCTAAAACCATACACCCTAAACTGAATACCAGCATTATAAACCGAGCACCATAAAACCTAAACCCTTCTCCATAAATCATATTTCCTACACCATAAACCCAATTCAATCTACTATAAAATGTAAACCCCTACACCGTAAAACCTATGTCTTAAGACAAAAACCCTATATCCTCGACCCTAAAACCTATACCCTATAACGTCCAACCTAAACCCTAATCCATACACCCTAAACCCAATACCATACATTCTAAACTCTAAACCCTACACCATAATCCCTTATATCCTACACCGTATATCTTAAAGCATAAAACCTAAACCCTATACCCTACACTCAAATCCCTAAACTATACATCCAAAAAGCTATACCCTAGAACCTAGACTATAAACCCTCCACCCTACACCTTATTCCCAAGACCATAAACCAAAATCCCTAGACTGTAAACCCTACACCCTACACCCTATACCCTACACCCTAAACCCACACCCTAAACCCAATACACTTCACCGAAAACCCTAAATTGTACACCCAAAAATCTATACCCTACACCATAAACCCTATTCACTACCCCCTAATCCCTTAACATTAATAACCCTAAAATGCCTAAAAATCCAAAAAAACCTAAAAATAATTAAAAAAACTAATAACACTAGAAAATCCCTAAAACCCACAAAACCCCAAATACCCACAGAAAGTCGTAAAACACTATAAAATTCATAATCCTCTAGAACCCAAACAAAACATAAAATTAAGAAAAACCCTGAAAACACTAAGAAACTATAAAACTCTAAAAACCATAGTAAATTACTAATATCCCCAGGAAAACCATTAAAATTCATAAAAATCATAACAAGCCATAAAATACACAAAAATACCTAGAAATCCTCAAAACCGTCAAAAACCTAATACCCCTAAAAAGCATAAAAACCCATATAAATCCAAAAAACCCAAAAAAAACATTAAAAAACCTAAAAAAATTAAAACCCCAATAAAGAAAAAAACCCAAAAAACCCTATAAAAAGACTAAAAACTCTAAAACCCCATAAAAGAACCATAAAAAACGAAATTATTCCCAAAAACTATAAAGGAAATATAAATTAAAATTAAGACCACTAACATCCATAAAAACCATTAATCCCCATAAAATCCTTAAATATAAAAAAATACTAAAACACTAAAAAACCCCTTAAATCCTTAAATTTTATAAAAATCCAAAAAATCCAAAAAATAATAAAAAATCCTAGAAACCCTCAAAAATCATAAATCCCTAAAAAATCACTAATAAAAAAAGTCCCCTAAAATACCATAAAAATCCTAAAAGACCCAAAATGACCATAAATACCACAAAGTCCCTAAAAATCCTAATGAACATAAAATTAAAAAAAAAAACTCAAAAAAAACTAAATACTCTTACATCCCAAAAAACCCAGAAAACCCAAAAAATATAAAAAACTATTAAACCCCTAAAATGATTAAAAATCCCAAAAACCCCAAATATCAATAAAAATCTATAAAAAAACCATAAAAACAAAATATCCATAAATCCCTAAAAAAACCATTAAAATAGCTAAAACCCCTTAAAATTCCTAAAGAACTATAAAAACAAATAAATCTACAAAAAAACCATAACCACTCCCTCAAAAATCCCCCTAAAAGACCCTAATAACACTAATATAACCCTAAAAGACCCATGAAACCAATAATATACCATAAAACACATAAAACCCTAAAATACAATAAAATGATTAAAACCCTATAAGTCCAAGAATCCCATTTAAAACCCATCAAAGACCCAAAAACCTTATAAACATTAAAACACTAACCCCCCAAACCTTCCATTAGACACCAAAACTACTAAAACATCCTAAAAATCCATGGAATTTCATTGAAAACATAAAATACACTAAAAACTCTTCAAAACCCATTATACCCAAAAAACCCAAAATACCCTAAAGCCCTATTAAATTATAAAACCCAAAAAACTCCTAGAAAACCATAAAACCCTAAAATAGTAAAAAAACTAAAAAAACCTACAATAATCCTAAAACCACATTAAAAACTGCTAAGTCCCTAAGTACCCTAAACCTGAAAAAATTCCGTAAAGACCCCTAAAAACAGTAAATTCCCTAAACAATCATGGAAAAATCACTATAAGTCATACACCCCCTAAAACTTTAAAAACCACTAAAACCCACTAAAAACCTATATAACCCCTAAAAATCCTAAAAATTCTTAAATCCCATTAAAAACAATAAAACCCTCAAAACTATAAAAGAACCTAAAAACCCTAAAAACCTTAAAAACCCCCAAAAAATATTAATACCTTAAAAACATAAAAAATCCTATAAAAACCTAAAATATATTGAAAAAAATAAAATATATTAAAACCCATTAAAACCCTAACACCCTTAAAACCCATTAAAACCCTGTAAAAACCAAAAAACCCTAAAACCATAGAAAACCCCATAATAACCATAAAACATAATAAGAAGTTAAAGGATCCTAAAAATACTAAGGGACCATAAAAACCTAGCGGATCATAAATAATCCTAAATTCCCTATAATTATTAAATCCACTAAAATCTCTAATACCCATAAAATAGTATAAAATAACTAAAAACCCTAAAGATCCTAAGAACCATTAAAAATACCAAAGACCATGAAAATACAAAACCCTTTAAAAAGACAAAAGAACCTATAATCCATGAAAACCCCGAAAAGAACCTAAATATTGTAAAAGATAGGAAGAACCCCAAAAATCCAAAATGTTCCAAAATACCCAAATAATCTAAATAGTTTCTAGAAACACAAAACCCCTAAATGACCCTAAAAACTCCTAAAAAACCTTAAAAATCCCAAAGAATCGTACAACTCTTAAAAACTGTAAAAAACTGAAAACCCCCCGAAAACCCAAAAGACCTTAAAACCCCTAAAACCCTCAAAGGACTCTAAAAACCCTAAATACCCTTAAAGACACTGAAACTCATTAAACCCCTAAAATCCTAAAACACCCTAAAAAATAACAAAAAACCCCTGAACGAAATTTAAAACCAAAACCACATAAAAGCATAAAAAACCCAAACCCCTGAAAACTGTAAAACCCCAAAAAAACTGTAAAAGACAATAAAATGATCTTAAAAGAATAAATACAATTAAACTTACATAATCCACTAAAACCCCTAAAACCATAAATTGTTTTGAAAAAGAAAAATATTTAAAATAGCTAAAAAACTAAACCCCTAAAAGTCATGAAAACCCAAAAATAGGCTTAAGACCCTTAATATCCTAAAAAACCAAAATTCCATGAAAAATAATTGCAATAATAGACAAAAATAAAAACCACAAAACCAATGAAAACCTTTAAATCCCCCTAAAACTGCTTAAAACCCTAACCCCACCAACTAAAAAACATAAATAACATAAAAAGATTTAAAGAACCATGAAAACAAAAAAAATCACTAAAACCCCAATAAATCCTTAAAACCCTTAAAACACTATAAAAACATAAAAAAGTTAAAAACCCAAGAAACCCTAAAAATTAATTAAATCCCATGCAATCCATAAAACCGTAAAAACCCTAAAACCCCTTAAAAACCCCATAATATAGTAAAAACAAAAAAATACATTAAAGAACTAAAAATCCAAAGGGACCTCAAAATTATCATAAAACCCCCTAAAACCATAAGAAACCCTAAAACCCCAAAAAACTAAAAACCTAAAACCCCAAAAAAAACCGTTAAAAACACTAAAAACCATATCATAATCTATATCCCCCAAAACCCTAAAAGTCCCAAAAATGTTAATAAACCTAAAGACCCTTAACAAAAAGAGTCCCGTCTAAATCGTAAAAGACACTAAGAACACAAAATCCCTAAATGACCAAAAAACACACTAAAATTTTATAAAAGTGTCTAAAGAAACCATAAGGGACCTTAAAACCCAAAAACCATAAAAAACCCTAAAATCCCTAGTACCCTAAATAATTCAAGAAACCCAAAAATCCTTAAAAAGACCCAAATACCCCAAATTACCTTAAAGTAGCTAAAAACCATTAGAAACCCTATAATAGTAAAACACCCATACGGAACCCAAACACCGAAAAGAACATACAATCATTAAAAACCCAAAAAAAAGACCCTAAAAATAAACCCTTTAAAACACAAAAAAACCCAAAACCCTAAAAAAACTCTAAAATCCACGAAGTCCTATAATAATCCTATGAAATCAAAAAAAAACCCTATAATTTCAAAAATCCAAAAAAATAATATTAATTTCCATTAAACCACAAACCCCCCCCCCCCCCAAAAAAAAGCCATGAAAGCCCCTAAAATCTGCTAAATCCCTAAAAACCCCAAAACCACTACAAACCCTTAAATCCCCTAAAACCAATCAAAACCCTAAAAAACCTAAAACCCCAAATCCATGTAAAAAATAAATACATTAAGAGAACCTAGAAACCATAAAAAACATAAAACATTAAAACCCATTAATTACCCTAAAATTATCTAAACCCCTCAATAAAATAAAAAATCTTTAATAAACCCTAAAAAAACCTAAAAATCATGAAAACCACAAAAACTCTAATAACCCTTAAAACCATTGTGAAAACATAAAATCCCTAAAAACCCCTAAAAACCTAAAAGAATTTAAGATACATTAAAGAATTTTAGAAGTCCTAAGGGACATTAAAAAATTTTTAAACACCCATAAAACACGTAAAAACCATAAATACCCTAGAAATAATAAAAAAACATTAACCCCCCTAAAACCCCTAAAAGACCCTAAAAACAAAAAAGTCAATAAAAATTACTAATAACCAAAAAGTCACAA
Source organism: Viscum album (assembly GCA_963277665.1). Taxonomy (NCBI): domain Eukaryota; kingdom Viridiplantae; phylum Streptophyta; class Magnoliopsida; order Santalales; family Viscaceae; genus Viscum; species Viscum album. The sequence continues at coordinate 335,628,726 of OY728156.1, read as the reverse complement.
AAAAACACTAAAACCCCTTACTAACCCTAAAGACCCTAAGGACCCTAAAACCCCAAAACCCCCCAAAACACCTTAAAAACCCAAAACCCCCTATAAGACACTAAGTACTGAAAAACTACAAATGACAATAAAATACACTAATAATTACTAAAATACTCTGAAAAAAATGATAAAGCACCCTAAACCACCTAAAAAACCTAAAACCCCTAAAAAACATTAGTACCATAAAAAACCTAAAAATTATAAAATCCCATAAACCACTAAGTACCCTAAAATGCCCAAAAACCCTAAAAACAATTAATGTCCCTAAAACTCGTAAATACCTAATATCCCCAAAAATCCATAAATAAACCAAAATTAATAAATGAAAATAAAAACACTAAAACCCAAATCAAACATAAAACAACATAAAACTATAAAAACCCCTAAAAACCCTAAAATACCCTTAAACCTTCTAATAATCATGAAATCCCCAAAGCACCTAAAACCCGTTTAAACCCCTAAAAACATAAAAAAATATAAAAACCCAAAAAAAATACAAATATACTAAATAATTTTAAACCCCACCCCCTTAAACCTTCAGTTTCATAAAACCCCAAAAATACCCCGAAACGCCTAAAAAAACTAAAACCCAAAAAAATATAAGAAAACCCCTAAACCCACTTAAAACCCTTAAAAGACGTAAAAACATCATAAAAATAGTAAACCCATATTCAAAATTAAAATAATATAAAAACCATAAAACCCTTATGACCACTAAAAACAAGAAAAATCCTAAGAACTCTACAACCCTCAAAAACATAAAAAACCACTATTAAACCCTAAAAATTCCTTTAAAATCCTAAAAACCCCATAAAAACCGTAACAATAAATAATATATGAAAAAACCTAAATCCATAAAAATACTATAACCTCCTAAAAACATAATGATGTCTAAAAAATCTAAGGGACCCTAAAAATCCTAAACACCCCTAAAACCCAAAAAACCCATAAAAGCAAAAAACTACCCTAAAACCCTTAAAATACCTAAAATCGATAAAATATTATAAAACCCATAAAAATATGTAGAATCTATTAAAAACCCTAAAGACACTAAAACCCTTAAATTCCTTCAAAACCCTAAAACACTAAAACCCCCAAAAAGAATCAAAATACTGAAAAAACCCTACAAGATACATAGAACCCAAAAAACCACAAATGAGAAAAAAACATAATAAAAAAATTCCTAAAAGACTCTAAAAATTTAATAAAACATAAAGGGCCCCAAAAACTCTAAAAATAATAAAATCCTAATAACCCTAAAAAGATTATAAAAAACCAAAAAACCGTAAAAGACCCAAAAAAACCTTAAAGACAATTATGGACATTAAAAACCCATTAAAAATAAAAAAAACACTAAAAGACCACAAAACCAATAAAAAAACTTCAAAACACTAAAAACCATAAAAATATAAAAGACCCCAAAACCCCATAAGACTTCTAAAAACACTAAAATCCTTTAAAAACAAAAAACAGTAAAATACATTAAAATCACTTAAATCCCAACAACCATAAAAAACTAAAAACCATTAACATCCTTCAATAGTCCTAAAATACCATAAAAACTCTAAAACTCTAAATTCTATAAAAAGCAAAAATTCCCTTAAAACCCTTAAAAATAAATAAAAACCCAAAACCAATAAAAATGAATGAAAAACCTAAAAAACTTAAAAATTACTAAAGGCTAATACCCCATGAATCAACAAAAACCCCATAAATCCCTCTAAACCCCCATAAAACCCTAAAAAACATAAATATCTAAAAATGATAAAAAATTATTATTACCTTAAAATAGTAATAATTGTGAAAAACCGTGAAGTCCTAATATACTATAAAACCCTAAATACATAAAAAAATATTGTAAACTCTGAATATCCCTTAGAACTATAAATCCATAAAAAACATTTAAAAACCATAAAACAAATTATAACCACATTAAATTTAGAAAAAACAAAAACCCCTAATATCCATAAGAACCCTAAAATCCCCAAAAAGAACTTAAAGAATCAAAAAAAATCTTGAGGGTTGCTAAAAATACTAATGATTCATAAAACACCCAAAAACCCAATAAATACTAAAAACTGTAAACCCCCAAAACCCATCAAACCCCTATAATCTAAAAGACTCTAAAAATCATTAAAACTCTAAAATAACCTAAAAACCTAGAAACCCCTTAAAATCATAAAACATCATAAAAACTTAAAAACCAGAAAATACTCTAAAACCAAAAAACCCATAATGCAGTTACAAACCAAAAAACAATAAATGACACTAAATGACCTAAATGTTCCTAAAATTATCTAAAAAACATAAAAATGATACCCTAAGGGACTATAAAAAATCCAAAACACCATAAAACCTCAAAAAATCCAAAATGAAACTAAAACAAATAAAACCCAAAAAACCGTAAAACCCCTAAAAATCATAATAGACCCTAAAAACACAAAAAAAAAAATTAAAGTACATAGGAAACCCTTAAAACCAGTAATATACTAAAATATCTTAAAACCATTAAATATCCTAGAAACACATAAAACCTTAAACCCCCTAGAATTATCCAAAATCCATAAAATAAACTAAATACACAAAACCAAGCTAAAACACAAAAATACCCTGCGAAATCATCAAAGAAACTAAATCCAATACAACCCTAAAATACCCAAAAACCCTCTAAAAACATAAAATCCCTCTAAACCATAAAATCAAAAACAATCCCATTAAATTCAATATAAACCTACAAACTCTTAAAAAAGAACTAAAATCCATAAAACTATTATAAAAATCCCACGAAATAAAAAATAACAATATTCGTTAGGGTGATTGGATGATTCCAGCCGAGATAGCTCAATCTATGCCGATTCATTGAGTGATTATGATTACAAGATCTTAATGGAATCTTAGTGAGACTATTATACTATGGATGAACACATCCTTAATGGAGGATTCATTCATATTTTTATGGGAGACACATATGATATTAAAACTTCTTGGAGTTAATCCCTACAATAGATACATCGACCTATAATTGAAACCAAAATTTTGGGATCCCTCAATCAATGGTATTTCACAACCCCTTATGAAGAAGATTCTATAAATACTCTTAAAAATGAGTCAATTCTGGGGTCTATGTGTGATCAGACATGTTCATAAAATGATTTGGATAATGCAATAACTCCATCATTCGACGGTTTTCCATTCCACATGTTATGAATCCATGGATTCAAGATGATATTGTTCATAATATACCAATTATTTGGGGATTCTAAAAATGGTGTTTCATACTAGAAAGTCGTGTTTATTTTCACTTCATTTTTCAGATCAATGAACATAATAAAAGGGATTATGGCCATAGTTTTGGTTCTCTAAATCTAGGTTTTCTCTATATCTAAGAATGGAGATTCCGTTACAACCATTTTGAAATAAAAAAACTCTTAAGCTCAAGTCTTGTTCAAAATAATTAATTTTAAATGGATATTGTGGAATCCTCAAATCGTATATAATATTTCTTATTAAATTGGGGTTCCCATTAAAATAAATAGCTAAACAAATCAATCTAGATATGGGATCTTTACATGGGTTTTAGTTTATGTAGATATAATTTACCTTTCTGATAGAACAAATCATCTAGACTACATATGATGATGAGTTAAATACTAGAAATGTTTATGAGAAGCATCCTAACTACATTCTTGATTTCAATATTATAGGAAATCAAATAGGAAATGTTAGGTAAAAATTCACATGAAAATATTTCTCCTAAACTAGTCTTGATGGGTCACAGTTCAGGATGAAGGGTTCCTTAGAAAGGAGTAAAAAGGAGATTGGTGATGGTGATAAAGTTGGCGAGACTATATACTAATAGATTATGTTTCGAAAAAATATAATTTATTTGAGTCGGATTTTTCATGTGATTCTGCAGGTTATTAAATAATCAACATTAATGGGAGCCTCTAATATTCCTTACATTTTTTAATAAGAGAATACTATTTCTCATTAGGGAAACATGCTGGTGGTGAAACATGGTTTCCGTATGGGGTAGGGCTTTAACATCAACTTATGAATGTTTTATCCCTTGAGGTTTGAATGTAGAAATGGATGGTGGAGCTTATCAGTCACTATCAAAATCATTGATAAGGATATAGAACTGTGTGATATACAATAATCCCCTCAAGGTGAGGATCATAGATAAACCATTATGCAAGGACCACATGGATTGGTCAGTATTTAAACTCAACTTGAAAATGATCATTGTGTACACACCCACGCAGGTACTGAAATCATGGAATTGTTGAATAAGAAATGGAAGCTAAATAATATTGGAGGAAAATTGGCTAGTGTGGAGGGTGATTCTACCCCATTTAATACCTCTTAATGAAACGCTACTACTAATTGACAGATGATTGATGATGAAGATTTTTCATTAATTTCTTGTAATAATTCAAGGACATAGAGAGATTACTCTCATATCAAGGCCACTATGGGAACAAGTTCGAAGCCTCTTGTTGAGGGAGGAAGTCATAACCTAGCTATTTTATCTCCTTGAAAGACAAGTCAAACTATATGGGGGACTCTTGGGATTATAATGGTCTAGATTATGACGCCTGAGGTATTTTTATTCTTTAATGAGTTCATTTTATGTTATGCACCACCCAATTCCATTGGTAGTGTTTGATAATTTCCTATCTTAATAAATTGGGCTTCAACATATCAAATTTATAAAATACTTAAAAACTCATAAAACACTAAAACCCTAAAATCCCCAAAAAACCCAAAAAAAAAATAAACCCCCTGTACTCCCTAAAAAATTAATAAAAAACACTAAAACCCTTAAAAATCCTTAAACTCCCTAAAACCACTAAAACTCCATAGAAACCAAATCAAATTTAAGGGAAACAAAAAACCATAAAAACACCTTAAAACATTAAAATCTTGAGAACCCCTAAATAATCTAAAACCTGAAAACAAGTAAAAAAACATACGAACCCCTAAAACCCCTTAGAAAGTAAAAAACCCATAAAACCCTAACAAACCCTGAAAACCATTAAAACCCATGTAAAACTCTAAAATCGGATAAACCCACTAAAACCCCAAAAGACCTTAAACTGCTAGAAATCACATGCATCCCAACAAATCATGAAAACACCATAAAAATACAAAAAACACATAAATCCTAAAAACACATAATGGTCCATAAAAGACCCAAAAACGTCATTAATCCCCTAAAAGTGACAAAAACATTTATAATGATAAAATCTTCAGAAATCTCCAAATTATCCTAAAAAACCAAACAACCCCTAAAAAAATAAGAACAAGATAAACTCAAAATGAACAAAAAATATCATAATAATCTATAAATGACTTTAAATAAACATAACATATCAAAAAACAACTAAATCACCATAAAACGCATAAAAATAATATAAGAACGTAAAACCTTAAAAACGTAAAAACCCTCACACCCATAAAAAAACCTAAAACATACTAATAATATTAAAACCCTAATAACTCATAAAACACATAAAATACTAAAACACCCTAAATGACACCAAAAGACCTAAAAGAACCTAATCCTCTAAAAACCCATATACACCTAAAATACACTAAAACCCCTAAAACCAACAAAATAACCTTAAAACACCATAAACACCTATAAAACGAAAAACAAAAACAAACCCTCTTTTGACAACTAAAATACGCTTAAATATTAAAATAAAATCTATTACCCATAAAAACCCTACAAATAACCTAAAACTATTAAAACCCTAAATCACTAAAATTCCAAAAAACCAAAAACATCCTTTAAAACCCCTAAAACTCTAAAAACCAAAGAAATCCTAAAAACCATGAAAAATACCTAAAACCACTAAAAATTAAAAAAAATTAAAACAACCTAATACACTAAAAAAAACTAAAAACCCATAAATCCCTAAATTACTCCAAAACTATAAAAACATTAAAACACCTAAGAAACACAAAAAATACCTTAATAACAGTAAAAACCATAAAAACCAAAATACCGTAAAAACTCATTAATGAAGGCCAAAAATAATAAGGCGCCCTAAAATTCCTAAAAACCCGTAAACCTTAAAACCCTGAAAAATCCCTAAAACACCTAAAAATATATAAATCCTCTAAAAAAAATAAGAGACCCTAAAACACCTAAAAGACACTTTAAATTCTTAAAAACACTAAAATACCATAATACCCCTAAAATCCCTTAAAACCCCTAAGAACCAAAGAAGAAAGGAAAGAAAAAATGCCGCCGATCTTGCCAGGTTCTCTCCCGATTTCACGTTTCCTAGGACCTCCTAATAGAACCCTTCCCAGCAGCTTCGCTGCTCCTTTCAAGCCCATGAGGTGTGATGGAGATGCGGTTCTTGGCAGTGGGGCTTCTTGCTGGCATGGATCTGTGCTCTCGAACTTCTTCAAGCTGCTCGTGGATCACGAGTTCAAGACCTTTATAGGCGAGGATAATACGGTTTTCTTGCGGCTGGAGGTGCGTCTTCATGCGTCGAGTTTTATCCTTAAACGATCTGGGTTCCGGTTGTGTTTTTAGGTCCTTGTTGGATTCACTTTGGACGGATTTTTGCAGTGGTGTGGTGCGGGTTCAACAGATCTGGAATCTGTTTCTAGGGTTTCAAGACCTGCGGATCTGATGGTGGTGATCCTCGATCAGGGAGGCAAGGTTAGTTTTCGACTTTCTTCGTTTTATTCTGATGCTAATCTTCTAGTTTGTTGCAGCTTTTTGGATGCTATTTTGGTTTTTGGAGGTGCTTTGTGTGGTTTTGTGGGCCGATGTGATAATGATTCTTAGTTGGGTCGTGGTTTATTGTTGCTGCTGGATCATGAGTTTGTTGAAAATCATGAGTTATGGATTATCGTGTGTTGTGGATTTCAATTGTCTCGTACAGCTGCGAAATTCTGGATGCTGTGGTTTGGTACTTGGTATGGTTGCTGGTGGTGCGCTGTTAGTTGCGCTGCGAGATGTGGATTGCTGCAAGCTGCTCGGGATGAAGGTTTTGGTTGCTGGTTGTTAAGATGTGTCCTCTTAAGAGATGGGTTAGGAAGCTGCTGCTGCTTTCTTGGGTATATGGGATTGGAAAGGCGTGATCTGCTTTGGTGCTGTTGGTTGCTGGGAGTTGATGATGGTTGTGTTTGTTTGCGGTTCTCACACTGTGGTTTCATGCTGCGGGCTTAGATTGGTTGCGTTTTCGGTTCTGGTGAATTTGGTTGATGGGGCTGGTTGGTTTGGACATGTTGATGCTGCTATGTTGATGTGATGATTGTATGTCCTGCAGCTGGATGCTAGAATGCGCTGGATGATGGCAATTGTGATGCTAGATGATGGTTGCTATTGAGCTGGGAGTTGCTGAAGCTGTGGTTTATGATCATGCTGCTGCTAGATGTTGATTGTTGCTCGAGTTTAAATGCTGGGAGTTTGGTTAGCTGTGAGCTGCTGGATGCTAGTTGATGCTGGATAATGGTGGTGGATTCTTGGCTTTGTGTTTTTTTTTCTCTTTTGATTTTTCTTTTTTTTTGGTCTTTTGCGTCTTGGGTTGTAAGGGGTTTTTGGGTGTGGGTCGTTTGACCCTTCCCCTCCCTTGTCTGTTGTGTCTCTTTTTTCTTTCTAATAAATTTGTGGGGGCCGGGAATTGCCCGACCCTCACATCTTCCTTGCCCTAAGCACCCTAAAAACCGTAAACCCCCCCAGAGACCCTACAAACCCATAAAGCCCTAAAATACCCTAAGAAACCCAAAGACCATAAATTACTATAAAATTATTTAAAATTATTAAATATAATTAAACACCAAAAAACCCCAACATATGCTAAAAACCCATAACAACCAATACCCCTTAAAGTCCTAATGAACCATAAACCCCATAAACCATAAAACCCCCCTTGAACAGCCTAAAAACTGTAAAAGACTCTAAAGGCACTAAAATAACTAAAAAGCAATAAATGTACCTAACACCACTTCACAAACATAGAACTCTATAAAAACCTTAAACAACCTAATAACCCTAAAAGATACTAAAATCCTTAAAACCCCAAAACCCCGAAAAAATCTTAAAATCCATTAAAATCCCTAAAACTCCAAAACCATAAATACCCCTAATAAGTATAAAAATACCTGAAAACTCTAAAACCATTGTGAACACGATTTGTTTTTAAAATCCGTGAAACCCCCAAAACACTAAAACTCCAAAAAACCGTAAACACCAAAAACCACTAAAAAACATAAAATACCATAAAATATCCTAAAACACCCTAAAATCCTAAAAACCCTAAATCCCATAAACATATAAAAAATTCCATAAAAATACTAAAAACCATTAAATAAACCTAAAAATACCTTAAAATAAAAAAACACTAAAGAACCCTAAAACCCAAAAAACCCAGAACCTCTAAAATCCCAAAAAACACTAAAAATAACATAAAACCAAAAAACCCTAAAACCATAATAAAACTCTAAAAAATCTAAATACACTTCAAACCACTTAAACCCTTCAAACCAAAAAACCGTAAAAATCCCTAAAACTCATAAAAATTTAAAAAAAATAAAACCCTAAAAATTTTAGAAAATATTAAAAAACATATAACCCCTTAAAACACCCAAAAACACTGAAACCCGCTAAAAACTATAAAACCCATAAAACCCCCCAAAACCCTAAACAATACTAAAACTCATAAAACCCATAAAAACCCATTGAAACTTTTAAATTCCACAAAACCATAAAACCCAAAATATTTTCAAAACTCCTAAAAACATCAATGAAATAATAAATACAATTAAAAACTGAAAAAATATGTAAAACTAAAAGAAGCCTTAAAACCAAAAACCTCGTAAAACATATAAAAACTCATCAATCCATTTACCCAACACCCAAGAAACCCTAAAACCAATTTAAATTCCTTAATAGATTTACCCTACACCCTAAACCATAAATCCAAAACCAAAAACCCTATACCCAACACCATAAACCTAACACTATAGACCCTAAAACAATTTCCCTACACCCTTAACCCAAAAACCTACAAGTTAAACCCCAAAACCTACACCCTAAACCTAAAAACCTACACCCTTTACTATATGGCCTACATCATAAACAATCATTAACCCTAATCCATAAACCCCAATCCCTAAACAATGAACTTAAACCCTAAACCCTTTACCATAATCCCTAAATGACCCTAAAACCCTAAAAGATCCTAAATACATTAAACCCCATAAAAAATACTCTTAAAATACCTAAAACCAAAAAAATAGTTCCCCAAACCCCTAGAAATCCCAAAAAATCTTATAGATCCCCAAAAAGTCTATAAAAACATAAAAACCTAAAAGGCATTAAAAAACATCAGAATCCCAAAACACCCTAAACCCCTTAAAAACCCTAAAACACTAAAAATTACTATCAATAATAAAAAAAATAAAGTCACTAAAAATCAAAGAAACCCCTTAAAACCACTAAAAACCATAAAACACCTAAAACCCAAAATAAACCATAAAAACATTCAAAACATTCAAAATCCATAATCCCTTGACAACCCTAAAACCCACTAAAAGGTCCATAAAACCCAAAATACCCAAAAAAAATACCATAAAAACCCTAAACACCCAAAAAACACTAAAACCTAATAATAATACAAAATATACAAAATTCCAAAAATGCTATAAAACCCCTAAAACCCAAAAACAAATTAAAAAACCTAACACCCATAAAAAATCTAAAAACATCAAAAGACGCAAAAAACCCTATAATAACACCAAACACCCGAAAAACCCTGTTTAAAACCAAAAACCCCCTAACATCCAAAAAACATAAAAAAACATAAAAACTCCTAAAAACAAAAAAAAAAGATTCCAATAAACCATAAAATGGATAAAAACAATAAAGACCCCAAAAACACCCAAAATCTCCTAAAAACTGCAAAACCCTTAGAAACCTTAAATACCCTAAAAACCCTAAAGACCATAAAACCCTAAATTGCCAAAAAGAACCAAAAAATCCCTTAAACCCTAACACAAACCTAAGGTACTGAAAAAGAAACATAAAAAGCCCTAAACCACCTAAAAACAATAGAACCCCCATAAACCATAAATCCCCAAAAACTCTAAAAACATTAAAAACCATTAAAAGGATAAAACCCCAAAATAAACCCTAGAAAGAGAAAACTAAATAAATTTCACAAAAACCACTAAAAGTAAAAAACCCCAAAAAACACTAAAAATCCATAAAACCTAAATTCATAAAACTATGAAAAAACCCTAAAACTCATAAAAACACTTAAAATACCTATAAAGAAGATAAAGGACCATAAACTGTAAATGGTCCCGAATACCCCTATATACCCTAAAAAGACGTAAATACTCTAAAAAAATAAAAAGGCTGTAAAAACACTAAAATTACCTAAAAACCATAAAAACCCAAAAACAAACCTAGATAATCAAAAAACCATGACAAATAGTAATTTGTACATGGGTGTGCATGATGCAGTGAGTGTTTAATTCCATGAATGCATAGTTGTATAACCATTTTAGACTATATTTCTAAGTTTATCTTAATGAAAATGTGTGAAACTGAGTATCAAATTTAGTGAATTATGTCAGATGTAATATCCATGTGATAAAACGGTGTTAATAATTATGAGTAAGAATTTCATTTTTTTCGAAGAACATATAACTGGGTAGTGTTCAGATAAAATAAGGCCCATGATCATGATTCATCAATTGGAAGAAGAAGTTGAAGACATGTTAAAAGGAGGTTGTAAATATCATTCAAGAATTTGTTGGATACTAGTATAAATAACATATATTTTAATAAGATACCACTATTGGAAGGAGTTAGTATCATGAACACTAGTGGGTTCAAGTATAACGATCGCATCAGGAGATGGTTCGCAATAATTAGTTGTGAGAAGGCATTGCGAGATTTTTTCTTTCAATAATTTTTGGATATTTTTTTTACTGTTAATGACAATTATTTTTACAGGTGGTGAATCAGCGTCTCGGATTATCCTGAACAATGTAATGATGTAGTTACCCACATTGTGGCGAAACCTGTAAAAATCCTTATATGAATTTTAATCTTTTTCAATTATTTGAATACCTGTGAATTGAGACCCTAGAGAAAGAGGGATCAAGATCATAAAAGATAAAATATATTTATTTTAATAAAAAAATGTAAACAGTAGATCAATGATTACACTTCCCCTATTAGCGATATATCTAAACCTGGAATTTACATCTAGACACCACTAAAACCAAAAAAAAATCTAAAAACACATTTAACCCCTTAAATCCCAACATAACCCTAATAGAACTCTGAAAAAAATAAAAATCCATAACTAATTACTAAGAACCTAAACCAATAATAATCCAAAATTAACTATAATCCCTAAACACCATTAAAATCATTAAAAATCCTTAAATCACTGAAATCCCTAAAAATCTAAAATCAATTAAAACCCAAGAAACCCTAAAATCCCCTAATAACTACTAAAACCCATAAAAAATCCCTAATAACCCCTAAAACAAAAAATCCATAATACCCAAAGAACATTAAAAACACAAAAAACCCTAAAAACCATATAAACACTGAAAATTCTTAACCACTAAAAAATATACAAACACAAATAAACCATTAAACACATGAAAAAACCCAAATAGCATTAATAAAAATAAAAGCCTTAAACCTAAATAAAACCTTAAAACTATTAAAAAACCAAAACAACCAAAACCCCTTTAAAACTAACAAAAGGCCCTAAAACCCCTAAAACCACTACAATACACTCAAACCCATAAAAATTAGTAAAAACCTATAATCCCTAAATACCCTATGACACCTTAAAACCCAATAAAACCCCATAAACACATAAAAGTCCCTAAAACCCATAAATACCAAAAAAATACAAAAACCCATAAAAATTCAAAAAACCTAAACACTATAAAATACCATAAATACCCCTAAAACCCCCAATATGAATAAAAATTAACAGAATATCTGAAAACACCAAAATATAAGAACCCTATAAACCCTGAAAACCCATAAAAATACGATTAAACCTTAAAAACCCTAAAAATAGTAAAACCACTAAAAATTACTACAAAAATTAAATCCTCTAAAAACAATGACATCCATAAAACCACAATAAAAAAACTCCAAAAAACTATAAAAATTCATAAAAAATCAAAAAATGAATTAGAACCCAAAAAAACTCATATCAACCCCGAAACCCCTAAATCCCTAAAAGAACCCAAAAAATAACAAAATAACACTAAAACCCCTAAAACTCTAAAACCCTTAAGAACCTAAATTTCCCAAAAACCCTAAAAGAATCCAAAAACAGTAAAGATGCTAAGGACCCTAAAACCCCTAAAACCGCAATCCAATTAGAACACACAATAAAACCCAAAAATCTATAAAACGTTAAAAAACCTAAAACCCTTAAATACTCTAAAAAACCTAAATCCCCAAAAAACTTTAATAACTCCTACCCCACCCCCAGACCCTTAAACCCCATAAATAGATTATGTCCCCTAAAAATCATAAAACATTGAAAAACTATATAATCCCATAAAAATATTTAATACCCTAAAACTCATACAACCCCCTAAACCTTGAAAACCCTTATAACCCTTATAATACCTAAAAACCAAAAAATACCATAAAATCATAAAGAAACTAAAAACCCTAAAAACTATAAAAGACACATAAAACCTATAAAACCTTGAAAACTCTATAAATTCTATGAGACTCCTAAAAAACATAAAAGCCAAAAACAAATATCCCAAAAATCTCAAAAAATCCATAAGACCATAAAAACCCAAAAAAACCCTATGACCCAAAAACCTAAAAAATCAAAACCCATAAAAACTCTAACCCCCCCCCCTAAAAAATTATAAATCCCTAAACCCACAAAAAACCTACAAAAAAGCCATGAAAATACTTAAATATTAATATACCAATAAAACCTCTAATACTATTAAAAACCTAAAACCCCTAGAAATACCTAAATGCACTAAAACTATGAAAACCAAAAAACCCCATAAAACTCCTAAAAACCAAACCTCCAACCCATTCCCTAAAATCCATCAAGGTAATTAAAAAATGACTATAAAATCTATTGAACCCCTAAAACACTAAAACCTCTAAATACACAAATAACACCTTCAAAACCTAAAAACAACCCCCCACCCCCCAATAACCTTAAAACCTATAAAAATACTTAATCCCCTAAAAACCTAAATCCCCTAAATTGCCATAAAACCCCAAAAACTCCAAAAAACCTTATAAACCCTTAAACACTTGAAGAAACTAAAAACCACACAAACCCCTAAAAACCCATAAATGACCTAAAAATCATCAAACAAAAAAATCCATATAACACTAACCCACCTCAAACCCCTAGAAACTCTAAAAACCATAAAAAAAAATCCAAAAACTCTAAAAACATAAAAATCCCTAAACAGTCTTATAAATTTTAAAATCCCTTAAAAATCCATGAAAATACATACAAATCAAAAAACCATTAAAATCCCCAAAATGATCTAAATCCCCTTAAAATCAAACAAAACCACAAAACCTCAATAGCACTAAAAACCCCTAAAACACTAAAAACCCCTCAAACTCATAAAAACCCCTTAATAATACTTAAAACCCCTAAAACCCCTGAGACCCCTCAAACCGCCCAAAAGAGCAACAAAATACTATAAAACCTTAAAACCATAAGAATTCCTTAAAACCCATAAAACCCTAAAAGGTCTTAAAACCCTAAAATTCCATTAAAACATGTTAAAACGATAAAAACCTAAAATTTTAGAAACCCTTAAAAGCTCCTAAAATCCCTTAAAACTCCTAAATAATCCCCAAAACACTAAAAAACAAAAAAAATATAAAACCCCAAAAGTACATCCAAATCCCCATAAAGACCGTAAAACCTGTAAATGACCCTAAAACACTTAAAACCCCAAATAACCATAAAAACCACATAAAACCATAAATGACCCTATAAAATTCCTAAAACCCCCTAAAGAACCCAAAATACCTTTAAAATCCTAAAATGATCTATAAAATTTAAAACATCTTATGGACCCTAAAAACCCCAAAAGACCCTAAAACACAGTAAAAATCATAAATCATGTAAAAACACTAAAACTCTATGATACCCTAAAAGAATCTAAAACCCTAAAAAATCCAAATGACTATAAAAACATTAAAACCCCTAAAACACCCCAAAAACACAAAAACCCAAAAACCCATAAATGACCCTAAAACCCCTAAAAACCATTAAATCCAAAAAACCATAAAAACCTAAAATAAACTAAAAAATATGAAAACACTATAAACCCAAAAAATCTAAAAGCCCTAAAAACCCTAAAGCCCCTAAACACCGAAAATACCTTAAAATTAAAAAATCACCAAATGCCTTAAAACATCAAAAAACTCTATAGACCATTAACCCCTGAAAACCCATAAAACCCCCAAATTCCTAAAAAAATAGGTAAACCCAAAAAAACACTTGGAAACTCTGAATGACCCTAAAAATACATAAAACTCCTAAAAGGACCCTAATACCCTTAAAATGAAAACATAAAAAAACCTATGGAAAGCCCTAGGAGACACTAGAAACCCTAAAAACCGGAAGAGGCCACAAAAACCTAAAAAAATAAATTCACTTAATGTTACAAAAGACCTTAAATACCCCAACCCCCCCAAAACATATAAAGAACCTTAAAACTCTAATAAAATCTAGTACCCATTAAAACAAAAAAAATAAATATAAAACCAAAAAACACTTGAAAACCTTGGAAAAACATAATCCCCTAATAACACTAAAAGGCCCTAAAATCCCTAAAAATCCATTAAAACCCTAACAACCATAAAATAACAAAATAATAATAATAACTATAGAAAACCTAAATTTCAAAAAAAACATCATTACATCCATGATAAACCCTAAACCCCTTAAAATCCCTAAAAACCCTAAAACTCTAAAAACCTATAAAACCACTAAAAACCCTAAACCCCAAAGACCCTAAAATCTTAAAAAAAGTCAGAACCCCATTAAACCCCCCAGGAAAATTTAAGAGTCTTGAAAAGACCTAAAAACCACTAAAAACCACTATATCCCACTAAAAATCTAATACACCATAAAAACATGAAAACCCCCATAATTAATCGAAGGAAATCCAAATATCCCCTAAATTGTGAAAAACCCAAAAACCACGAAAAAAATTAAAACCCCCAAAACACATTAAAATCCCAAAAAAATATTAAACTCTAAGCTACCCATAAAAACCCAAAAACCCCCAAAAATATAAAAACAAAAACAAAACAATAATAAAACCATTAGATTCCTAAAAAAACCTATGAACTGATAAAATTAAAAAAAGAACCCTAAAACACATATGATACCAAATTCTAAAAAAACCTTAAACCCAAAAAAAATCCAAATATCACATTAAACTAAAAAACAATAGAAGTTCCACAGGAACTTAAAAACCCCAAAAATAAATAAGAACCCCTAAAATCCTAAGAAACACTAGAAACATCAATAGGACCAAAATAACCTTAAATCCCCTAAAACCCTCTAAAACCTCTAAAATCCTATAAAACCCCAAAAGACCCATAAAATCATAAACACCCTATAAATAATAAAGAAACTAAAAACCATAAAAACACATAAAACCCTAAAAATACCAGAACCCCAAAAACCCGTAAAGCCCTAAAAATCATAAGAAAAAATAAAGACCCTAAATACTCTTAAATCCACATAAAATACTAAAAAATATAAAACGGCTCTCAATACAATAAAACCCAAAATAAATAAATAAACATTAAACCCCAAAACCCCTTAATACCCTTAAAAAACCTAATGAAATATACAACAACTAAAAATCATAAAACCCCAATAAAATAAAAACACAAAAAAATCCTAAAAAACTCTACATCCCCTTAAAAAGGAAAACCCCTACAAAATCCCTAAGAAATATAAAAAACCTAAAAACCCTCTAAGCCCTTAAAAACAATAGAAACCAAAATAAAACCATAAAACCAATAAAAACCTAATAAAACTCTAGAACTAAAAACCAACCCAAAATACTTGAAAACTCTAATAAACGAAAAATGCTTAAAAACTTATGAGAAATCCAAAAAACCCTAAAAATTCATTAAACACTCAAAACCATAAAAAATCACTCAAAACCCACAAAACCTATTTGAAAACCCTAACAATCCCTAAAACACTATTAACACTCTAAACTGATTAGAATACATAAAAACCCCATAACAGTCACAATACCCCCAAAAAATCTAAATATATAAAAACCTTGTATACCATAAAACCCTAGAAACACCTAAAAACCATAATGTCAATCAAAATCAACAGAAAAACATAATTTTTTTTTAAAAAACATTAAATCTCATAAAAATCGTAATAACCAAAAAAAGAAAAAAACCAAAAACCCAAAAAAACATTAAAACCTAAAACACTCTAAAATACCCAAAAAACCTACAAACGATGAAAACCCATAAGGACCCAAAAAAGATAAAAAAACCTAAAAACATTATTAACCATAAAACCCCCAAAATGATTATATATACATATAATCCTCAAAACCATAAAACATCTAAAAAACATAAAAAACTTAGAAACCCAAAAAAATCATTAAAAACCATAAAAACCCAAAAAACCTAAAAAATGTTTAAAAACATAAAAATAACTAAAATAACTAAAACCATTAAAAACCTAAAAACACCAAAAACCATAAACCCATTAAAGACCTAAAATTCTTATGAAGCCTCAAAAATCCTAAAATCACCTCAAACCCCTAAAAACCGTAAAACTCACTAAAACCTTTAAAACCATAAAAAATGTAAAAATAAACTAAAAAAACTAAAAACCCTAAAAACATAGATTCCATATTTAATCATGTAAAACCATAAATAACACCAAAAACCATAATACCTTAAAACCCCATAAAACAACAATAAACCCTAAAAAACCAAAAAAATAAAAATACACTAATAACTTAATAAATCGTAAAAATCGTAGTAAAACCTAAAAGACCATAAAACTCTAAAACCCCATAGAATAAACTAAAAACACGAAAATACCCTAAATACATCATGAAACCTAAAAACCCTAAAACCCATAAACCCCCCCAAACCATAAAAACCTAAATAATTACTTAAAAACCCCCAAATTCCATACAAAATCCCAAATACCATAAAACCCCAAAACACCTAAAAACCCTATGAACCCCTTAAAACCTAAAAAATCATAAAACTCATAGTAAAATTTAATACACTAAAAAATTAAAAACCATATTCCTTGAAAAACTAAAAACTCCAACAAACACTAAAACCCCTAAAAATCCATGAAACACCTATAAACCAGTTTAGCACTTAAAAATCCCACAAACTCCAAACCCCCAAAAATATCTAATATTGTAAAAATAATAAATCACCTTAAAACATATAAAATCTCAAATACCTAAAAAACCCTAAAACCCAAAAATCCCACAAAACCCTTGAAACCCCTAAACCCCATAAAACCCCTAAATACACTAAAAACACTTAAAAATGAAAAACCCTAAGTACCCTAAAGACCCTTAAACCCCATTAATAATCCTAATAACCCAAAATACCCAAATAACTATTGAAATCGTAAAAAAAATTTGAAAACTTAAATCATTTAAAAACCATAAAAACATTAATAACCCTAAAAACCCCCAAAAAACCTTTAAACCCCCAAAAAATCCAAATTCCCTAAAACCATAAAATCCCTTAGAACTCCTAAAAAATATAAAGGAAACTTAAAAATAATAAACAACAATAAAACCCCCAATCCCCTAAAAACCATACCAAAACTAAATGACATTAAAAATAAAAAAAACTAAGAACCCTAAATTCTATAATAAAACAATAAAATCAAAAACCCATAATATACTCTAAATATTTAAAAACATCCTAATAACATGAATACTTTAAGACAACATAAAAACTAAAATTACACCAAAACCCCTATATCCTATAAAAATATCCTAAAACCCCTAAAACCGTAAAGGGAAATATAACCTTAAAACCCAAAAGATCATGAACATCAACTAAAATACGTAAAAGACTATAAAAACACATGGAAATTCCTAAAGGACACTAAAATCATAAAATATCCAAAAACCCCTAATGGAACATAAATCCCTAAAAATACCTAAAAACCCTAAAGGACCCTAAAAACCCAAAAGGATCCTTAAAACCTAAAAAATGATATCGGAACAGAAAAAACCCATAAAATTCTAATAGTCCCTAAAAACCCCAAAAACCCCAAAAAACCTTAAAAACTCTTAACAACCCTAATCAACCCTAAAGAACCCTAAAATACCCAAAAAAACCTTAAACCCTAAAAGATCATAAATCCCCCAAAAACCATAAATACCTAAAAACACATAGAAACCCTAAATAACTTAAAAAATCTAAAAACCTTAAACTATAAAAGAACCTAAATACCTACAAACCATAAAATAATAAAAAAAATAAAAACTAAAAAAACCCTAAATAACCTAAAAGAACCTAAAACCCAAAAAACATAAAACCCCTAAAAATACCCTAATAACCATAAAAAACATAAACCCAATAAAAAAACCCTAAAACCCTAAAAATGGTAAAAACCCTTTATAAACCCTAAAAACAAAAAAAACTCTAAAAAAATATATCCCTCTAATATACCCTCACACCCCTTAAAACCAACTAAAACACGTAAAAAACACTCATAAAACCATATGAAAACCCAAAACACTAAACTACCCTAAAACTGTTAAGAGACACCAAAGATGATAAAAATAGTATAAACCCTAGAATCCCTAACAACTCTAATTGACCATAAAAATAATAAAAACATTAAAACCCAAATAATTCTAAAAATCACTAAAATCCCAAAAAAAAAATATACAGAAGTCAAAAATACTCCAATGTACCATAAAACCCAAAAAATCCAAAAAACTAATCAAAATCTAAAAACATTAAAACAAACTAAGAACACTAAACCCCAATAAATCCCTAAAACATATTAAAACCCCTACAATCCTATAACATCCTAAAATCCCAAATTTTTAAAATACATTAAAAATAGAAAATCACTAAAAAAACAAAAACCCAAAAACCCAACACCCAAAAAAACCAAAGATCCCCAAAAACCCTAAAAACCATAAACCATATAAACCCCTAAAAACTAAAAATATATTTTTAAAAACCCAGATAAACCCTAAAAAACTAAATGAACATAAAAACCCTAAAAATAAATAAATACAAAAAAAACATAAAAAAATTAAAACCCAAAACATAAAAAAACACTACAAATATAAGACCCCATAAACCATCAAAAAACCAAAAACTCCATAAAAATATAAAAAACTCTAAAAACCCATAACACCCCTAAAAATTTAAAAACACCCTAAAAATAATCATCCCCCCCCCAATCCCAAAAATCCCCTAAAACCCCCTAAAAACCAAACACCTATTGCAAACCCCCCGAAACACCCGAAAAACCAAAATCCCCAAAAAAAATTAGTAAAAGCCTAAAAAATCTGTAACCCTAAAACACAAAATAAAACACTAAGAACCTTAAACCCCCATAAATCCACATAAGATAATCTAAGGATCCCAAAAATCCAAAATAAACCTAAAACCCTAAAAAATCATATAGATCTCTAAAAACCCAAATACCACAAAAACCCATAAGAACCATATGAAAAGCTAAAATACCGTAAAACCCTAAAAATACTAAAACAAAGCTAAATGACCTCGTTGACTATTAAAATAATTAAAATACTCCAAAACTATAAAAACCCTTAAATACCCTAAAACCATGAAAGACCATAAAAATACATAGATACCCTATAAGAACCTATAATGTCAAGAAACAAAAAAGGTCCTACAAATGATGAAATACAATAAATACAATATTAAAAAACTAAATAACCCAAAATCGCTTTAAACCCTTAAAAAATCAAAAAAAAAAAGAAAAAACGCCTTAACAACCTTAAAACCCCATGAAAACCATAAAATATTTTAAAACCCCTAAAACAATGTAAAAACCCATAACCCATAAAAACCTCATAAGAACCCTAAAAGTATTTAATCCCCCAAAAATCCATGTAAACCTCAAAACACTCAAAAATCCATAAAAAAATTCAAAACCCCACTAAAAATAATAAAACACCAAAAAATACCCTATAAAACCATATAAAACACATAGAATCAAATGAAACATAAAAAAATCCTACAAAACTGAAAACCCTTAAATCCATAATAATTATTAAAATCCAGAAAGATAATTAAAAATCATTAAAACCATAAAACTACTTTAAGATAACTAAAAACCTTACAAAATCCTATTAACCCTAAAACACCTAAAACACTAAAAGACCACAAAAAACCCAAAAAATGATAAAGGACACTTAATAACTAGAAACGAATCCTAAAACACCTAATAAATACTAAAAATACTAAAAACACTAAAAAACATAAAAACTATAAAATACAATAAAATAACCATATGAAAATAAAATCCCTGAAATCTCTAAAAACATAAACACTCAAAAATACCCTAAAAGGTCACTTAAAATCCCAATGACTGAAAAAATCCTAAAACACTGCAAAAACACCTAATATAACCCTAAAAAATTACTCAATAAACTCTAAAAACCATGAACACCCCTAAAACCCATAAAAAACAAATAACCCAAAAAAAAAAGTTAAACCCCTGAAACCCTAATAAGATCCTAAAACCCTGAATGCGCCTACTAAATCTAAGAAAACACTAAAACCCATAAATAACCGAAAAACCAATAAACCCTAAACCCTTAAAATAATTAAAATCCTCCAAAATGAAAAAACAACACAACAACACAAAAACCCTAAACCCCCTTAAACCCCCTATAAAACCATAAAACCCTAATAACTCTTAAAACCCTAAAAAGTCATTAACCCCCACCCCAAAACCCTTAAAACCCATAACAAACCCAAAAACCCTCAAAACACTAGAAACCCATAAACCCTAACAAAACCTTAAAACCCCTAAACACCTTACAAAATCCAAAAACTCCTAAAAATTATTAAATACCTAACAACACTAAAAATCCTAAAGTCCCAAAAAACCCTGAATCCCTAAAAGAACCCAAATATAATAAAAGTAAACTAAAAACCCCAAAACTCAAAAAATATTAAAAACTATTAAACAAACCAAAAAAATATTAAATCTATTTAAAATGATTATAACCCTAAAAAAACTAGAAACCTTCAAATACACTAATATCCCAAAAACCCAAAAACTATAAAAAACCCCTAAAAACCCTTTATAGACCATAAACCCCAAAAATTACCTAAAATCAATAAAAACTATAAAAGTCCATAAAATTACTAAAACACAACAAAATTCCAAAATACCCAAAAAATATTGAAAAACTGTAAACACCCAAAATTTCTTAAAAACCCATAAAACCAAAAAAGACCCAAAATACACTAAAACCCCAAAGACTCTTAAAACTCTTAAAACCTTAAAAATACATTAAGAATCCTAAAACCACAAAAAAACCATAGAACCCCTAAAAACATTAAAACCCCAAAACACCCCTCAGATAAAAATACAAAAAAATAGAAAAACCATAAAATCTAAAAACTCTACAAAGTTCATAAAAACACTAAAAACCTTAAAAATCCCGATATACTATGACAAAGCCAAAAACCCTATGAAAACCAAAAAAACACAAAAAATTCTAAGAAACCCTAAAACCAAAAAACTATAAAACTATTAAAAACACATAAAAACTATAAAAAAACATAAAACCCCCTAACAACCAAAACATTATTAAGACCACAAAAGGCTATAAACCCTTAAAAACCAAAAAATCTATAAAGATATTAAAAACCCAAAACCCTAAAAAGACTATAAAATCACAAAAAACTCATTTTAAACCCTTAAACAACCTAAAAATACAAGAACACTAAAAATTCAAAAAACACTAAAAATCATAAAGGCCCAATACAATGATACAATACTCTAAAAAACCCAAAAACATAAAAAAACGTTAAAAAACTATACAAAACCCTAAAACCAAAAAAACCCATGGAGAACCCTAAAAACGCCTAAAACACATAAAACTCCTATGAAACCAAAAACCGAAGAAAACATAATCCCTTAAAAATCCCTAAAACACAAATAACCATTTAAAGCCTAAAACCCCTAAAACCCTAAGATTATTATAACCCTACATACCCTATAACCCCGAAAAATTCCCAAAACCCTTGAAAAACCTTAAATCCTAAAAATACTAAAAAACCCAAAAAACTATTAAAAACATCTACAACCCCTAAAACCCTAAAACCTCAAAAACTCCCCTTCAAACCCCTAAAAACTTATAAAAACCTTAAAACCCATAAAACAGCAAAACCAAACCTCTAAAAACCCAAAACCCCATTAAATCTATAAAAAACCCATTAAAACACTTAATAAACCATAAAAATCAAAAAATATATTAGGAAAACCTAAAAAACATTTCAAATGTAAAAAACCTAAAATCTGAAAATGACCCTAAAATGTCTAAAAGACCCAAAAACCAAAAAACCACTCTAAAACACCTAAAAGGACCAAAACCCATTAATTATAATAAAATACCTTAAAACACTAAAAACCCTAAAAATACTAAACAAATAAAATAACCTAGAAATTATAAAATCATAAAAATATTAAACTCCCCCCCAAACACCCAAATACCCATAAAACCCTAACCCCCCCAAACTAATATAATCCTAAAACCCATAAAGACTCCAAAAAATCATAAAAACATAAAAAACACCATAAAAAATAACAATAAAACCCCTAAAATCCTAAAAATACATAAATTCCCAAAAAAAATCTGAAAAACAGAAAAACAATAAATACATAGAAAAAATTTAAAACCCTTAAAACCCTAAAATTATAATTCCCCTATAACTTCTAAAACCCTAAAAACCCATAAACCACCTTGAAAACCCTAAAAACCCTAAAATACTGATAAATATTATAAAAAAACTAAAAACCCAAAAAATCAATAAAAACACAAATATCCAAAAACCCTTAAAACCCCTAAAAACACCAAAAAAACCAATAATAATCCTGAGATCTAAAAAACAGTTAAAATACCTAAAACCCACAAAAATCCATAAAAAACATAAAACACAAAAAATATTAAAATCTCTAAAATAAAAAAAATAAATCATTGAAAACCCAAAAACATCTCCAAAAACCCAAAACCCCCTCAAAAACCTAAAGACCATAAAAGCCTATAAAATCCCTCGAAACCCTAATGATCTCTCAAAACCAAATAATCCCTAAATAAAAACCATAAAACATTAAAAACCCCAAAACACAAAAATTAACAAAAATACCTTAAAACCCTAAAGACCATATAAAATCGTAAAACCTAGAATGGTTGTGCAAACCCTTGGGAAACCCTAAAAATCACTAGAAACCCAAAGAAACCCATAATAGACTCTAAAAACCATAGAAACCCTAAGGAACCAAAAAATACTAAGAATCCATAAAAGACACCAAAACACCCTAAAACTCCTAAAGGACCATGAATCCCTTTAAACCCATTGCGTTTCCTAAAAACCATAAGAATCATTAAATGACTATAAACCCCCTTTAAACAACAAAATACCCCCAAAACCCTAAATAATAAAAAAGGATAGTTAATAACCCTAAAAACACAAAATTAATAAAAAAAACCCCTAAAAGTTCCTAAAACCCCTTAAAATCTAAAAAAGACATGAAAAAAGCCTAATCCCCCCCTAAAACCCCTAAAAACGAATAAAAACCCTAAATGACCATAAAAACCTATACACCCAAAAACCATAAAAAAATAATAAAACCATTAATGACCAAAAAACGAAACCCCCCCCACAAACCCATAAATGTTATTGAAAACCTAGAAACATCAAAATAACAACATTAAAATATAAAAATCCAAAAATCCAAAAATAACCTAAAATACCCTAAAAACACTAAATCACCTAAAATCCATAAAATACTACAATCCTTAAAATATGATAAGACCATAAAAACTATAAAACAATAAAAAATAATATAAACAAAAAAAAATAGAAAATCTTAAAGAACACTTAGAACCATAAACCTCCTAAAACTCTAAAAAAACTAAGAAACCCTTAAAACCCCATAAACCAAAAAAATATATTTAAAACCCCATAACCCTAAGAACCCATAAAGGTCCCTATAACCCTAAAAACCCCAAAGAAACCTAAAAACCTGAAAACCATAAAGGATCCTAAAAAATCATAAAACCCCAAATTCCATAAAAATCATGGAAACACCTAAATGTACATATATCCTAAAGACCCCTAAATGACTCTAAAGAATAATAAAAGACCATTTAATACCATAAAAATCCTAAAAACCACTAAAAACACAAAAGTCCCTAAAACCCATAAAATACCCTAAAAACATAGAAACCCAAAAACCACATTAAAATTTCATAAAACTCCTATAAACCCTTAAAAATTAAAAAAACAATAGACCAAAAAAACAAAAACAACTTAATAACACTAAAAATAATAAAATCCTTACAAACACTAAAGAACCATAAATCCCAGAAAACCATAAACCACTAAGGACACTAAAAACACTAAAAACAAATAAAACTCTAAAAACTGTATACCCCCACTCCTAAAACCATAAAAACACTTTAAACCACTAAAACTCTTAAAAACATTATCCTCCAAAAAAACCTCTAAAAACACTAAAAATCGCTCAATCCAAAAAAACCCTAACAACACCAAAAATACCTTAAAAAATCCAAAAAAAATTAAAAACCTAAAAAATTAAAAACACATAAAAACCCAAAAATAATTAAAACAATAAAAATGATAAAAACCGTAAAAATTCTAAAATCCATGAATACCCTAAAATAGTAGAACCCCATTAAAAACCATAACAATATAAAAACCCAAGAAACCCAAATAAAAACATAAATTCTAGAATATTAAAATCTCCCAATAACCCCAAACCCCCAACAACCTATAAAAATCATAACAACCTTTAAAACCCTAAAACACCATAAAAACACTAAAAACCATAAAAACCTGAAAAATCATTAAAATACATAATTCCCATAAATTCCTAAAAACCCTAAAACCTCAAAAGTACCCTAAAAACATAAAACCCAAAATATATCCAAAAATATGTATTTACCCTAAAAAATTGAAATAAACTAAACACCCTAATAACCTAACATACCATAAAACCTATAAAAACTCTAAAAACCATAAAACCCAAAAAACCCCAAAACCCCCCAAAACCCTTAAACCCACCAGAAATACTAATCATGTCCATAAAGAAGTACTGGAAAATACAACATTTTTTTTACTTGACCAAACTTCAGGAGAAGAAAAACCTCTACAAAAAACCGAAGAGGACCAAATACCCTAGAGACTAAAAAACACTAAATTAACCCTAAAACCTCTACCAACCATAAAATAATCCTCCAAACCCCTAAAAACCATATACCCTAAAACCCCAAAGAATCATGGAAAGACTAAAACCCCAATAATAAAAATCCCCTAAAAGACACTAAACAGTAACAATATAAAATACAATAAAACCCATAAAGTTGCACTAAAACCCTAAAAATTGAAAAACACATAAAAACTATAAAAAAAATCCAAAACCCAAAAAAAATGACAGTAAAAACCCCTAAAATCCCTTAAAGAAACCTTAAACCCATATAACAATAAAAACAAATTAAAATGATAAAACCAATTAAAACACTAAAAAATCAAAAAACCCAAAAAAACCATAAAAATTATAAAAGCACTAAAAATACTGAAAACCCTAAAAATCCTAAAATCACTAAAAAAATAAAAACCTTTTAAGACCGTAAAACCCTTAAAAACCTCTAAAAACCCAAAAACCACTAAAACATCCAAAAAATTATATATAACCATAAAAACCTAAAACAATAAAAATCCTATAAACCTAAAAACCCAAAAAAGTAAACACCCAAAAAACCAATAAAAACCCAAAAATCCCTAAATCCCATAAAAGGCCCAAAAATACATAAATATCATAAAACCATAAATCCTTAAAAATTGTAAAAAAAATGTAAAACGATAAAAAACATAAAAATCCAATTAAATTCCTAAAAATCCATTAAATACCTAAAATACCCTAAAATAAAAAACCAAAAACACCCTAAAAACTATAAAACCCATAAAAGACCCTATGAAACCCTAAAACCCCTAAAAGACCCTAAAGCCCCAATGAATCCCTAAAAGAACCAAACACCCATTAAAAACCATAAGAATCCATAAAATCCCTAAAACCGTGGAAATCATAAAAACCCCTAAAATATCCCTAAAAATCTTTAAAACCCCTACTTCAACTCAACAATCCTTAAAACCCCTAAAAAATCATAAAAAACTCCAAAACTCCTGAAATCCCATAAAAACCATAGGAAACTAGAAAACCCCTAAATAATCCTAAAACCACCTAAAACACTCAAAACACACAAAACCCTTAAAACCCCAAAACCCACATAAAAACATTAAACCTTTACTTGATATGAAAAACCCCTAAAACCCTAAAACATTATAAAAACACATAAACCCCATAAAAAACCTTCAAAACCCCAAAAAATCCCTAAAAACACAAATAAACCCTTAAAATTCATAAATTCATAAAAATTACTAAGACACATAAAAAATAAACCCTAAGAAACTCTAAATATACTAATTATCTCCAAACACTAAAAAACCAAAAATCTTAAAATGTGATTTTTTTTAAAAAACCCCCTAAACTCCTTACCACCCCCAGATCATAAAAAACCAAAAAAAAATAAAAAACTAAAAAAAATCACTAAAAGTACCAAAAGAAATTAAATCCTAATGAAAAAAATAACTTAAAAACACTAAACACCCAAATAAACCAATAACCCCTTAAAACACTAAAAACCCAAAAACAATAAAAACTCTAAAACCAAACAAACCATAAAACCCTTAAAAACACTAAAAACCATAACCCCCCCCCCCAAAACATAAAGGACCCAAGGAATCCTAAAACGATATGAAAACCCGATAAAATACTAAAGGGTTTAAAAATCCATAATGAAATCTAGTGTCCGTAAAAGAACCTTAAAACCCAAAATTACCCTCAATACTCGAAAATCCTAAAAAAAACTAAGTAACAAAAAACAAAAAAATGAACCTAAAACCCCTAAAAAATTAAATAACCCTAAAAACTCTAAAAATCCTAAAAATCCATAAAGAACCCATGAAAATGGAAAAAACCCTAAAATTCTAGAAATCCAGAAATCCCCTAAAACCCAAAAACCTAAAAAACAAATAAAATCCCAATAAATCCAAAAAATCCCTGATAACCCTACAAACAGTAAAACCCTATAAAAACCATAAAAACATGAAAATCCCAAAAAATTCTAAAATAGTATTAAATCCTTCAAAACACTAAAACCCCAGAACCCCCCCCCCCCATCAAAAACCCATGAAACCCCATAAACCACTAAAAATCCTAAAAACTATAAAATCCCAAAACCCCCTTTAAAACCCATAAACACCCAAAAACCCTAAAAATACATAAATAACCTAAAAACTCCTAACTCCCATAAATCAACTAAAATCCCCCAATATCCCAAAATCCTGAAACCCCTAAAAACACGAAAATCCCTTAGAAAAACGAAAATATTTCATAATACCTGAAACCCATAGAACCCAAAAAACCCCCAACACCATAAAAGATAAAACCCCTAAATACCATATAAACCCTAAGAACCATAAAAATTGTAAAAACTTACCTTAAAAAACTAGAAAAAACTAAAAATGAAATTAAAAAATTCTATAACTAATAAAAATATGAACAATGATTAAAACCCAAAAAAAATTAAAAATATAAAAACATAAATACACATGAAAACCCTTGAGTATGATAAACTTATATAAGATCCAAAAAACATATAAAATCCCTAAATCACCTTAAACCCCCTTAAAACCGTTAAAACCAATAAATTCTCAAAATAACGTAAAACCGCCAAAAACCCCAAAACCCCATAAAAACTACAAGACCCAAAAAAACCATTAAACTGTAAAAGAACCATGATACCCATAGAAAAAAAAGAAACAAAAATCCCCCAAAAACCCTGAAATCCCTCTAAATCCAGTAAAAACCATGTTATCCAAAAAACCAAAAAACCGAAAAAAACCCTAAAAACCACTAAATCACTTAGAGAAAATAATAACCCTAAACTGAAACTGAAAACCTTAAATCCATAAAATACTAAAAAATATTTAAATCCCATAAAATCCCAAAAATTATTTTAAAACCCTAAAAACCCCAAATATATTTTGAAACCATAAAAACCTAAAAACCCCAAAACACAAAACACGCCATAAACCTCTTAAAACCCCTAAAACCGTAAAATCACCGAAAACACAAACATGATAGCCAAAACCCTATAATAACTAAGAATCCCTAAAAACTATAAAAATATAAGACATTGTAAACCCAAAAAAAAAATTAAAACCCCAAAATCCAATAAAAACCCCTAACACCCTTAAATACCCATAAAAAACCTATAAACGAAAACACCTTAAAATAATAAAAATCCTAAAAAATCATAAAAAATACGAACATCTCTAAAAAACCCAAAACCCGTAAAAACCCTAAAAACCAAAAAACCATAAAAACCATATATATATCTATATATATATATATAATCCATGAAATCAATTAAAACCGAAAAACCCTAAAAACCCGAAAACCATAAAATCCCCTAAAATTCCCTTAAATATCATAAACACTAATAATCTAAAAAGCCCTAAAACCCCTGAAAAAACATTTAAATCCTTAACCATAAATACATTAAAATCCCCTAAAACCATTACAAACCTAAAAGACCTTAAAATCCCTATAAAATCCAAATCCACTAAATACTCTAAAATATTCCTAAAAACATTAATACCATTAAACAAAAATAAAAACTTAAAATATATAAAAACCATTAAAACCCTGAAAAAATTAAAAACCATAAAAATATATTGAAACAAAAATACACCTAAAAGCCAAAAAACACATAAAATTTTTAAACCACTAAAAACCCATAAACCCCTTTAAAAACTAAGAAACCTAAAAAGACAAAATAAAATTACATAAGCTCTCAAAACCCCTTAATACTCTTAAGATGCCTAAAATCTAGAAAACCCCCCAAAACCCATCGAAAGCATAAAAAACTCTAAAAAACCTTAAAACCCAGAAAAAATTTAAGTCCTCTAAAACCCAAATGTTCATAAAACCCCTAAAACCCCTAAAACACCCTTAAATACCCCTAAAACCCTAAAACCCACAAAAACCCATAAAACCCTCAAAAATCTAACTAACCCTTAAAAACTGTAAAAACACTAAAACTATAAAAACCCCTAAAAACATAAAAAAACCCAAAATCCCCGTAAAATATCATAAAACCAAAACAAACATATGAAACCCTAAAATACCCAAAAACCCCTAAACACCCTCAAAAACCTTATAATCCTTTTAAATCCCAAATAACCCAAACACCTTGAAAAACTCATAAACCCTAAAATCCATTAAACTGTAAATACACTAGAACCCCGTTAAAAATATTAAAATACCTAAAAATAAAAAAATAAATAAAACCACTAATACCTTAAAATAATACTAAAAAACACAAAAATTCTAAAAACCATTAAAACTGCAAAACACAAAAAAATACCCCCAAATAATCGTAAAACACCCCCAAAACCCACAGAAAAACATAAAATAAAAAAAACTAAAAAAATATAATAAACATTAAAAAACTCAAAAAACCCCCTGAAAACTCCAAAACACCCCAACACCCCAAAAAATGATAAAAACCCGAAAAACCAAAAAATAATTTAAAACACTAATTATAAAATAAACTATAGAAATTCCCAAAAACCATAAAACTCCTAAAAACCCAAAAGACCCCAAATACCATAAAACCCTTAAAATCCTCAAAAATCCCAAAACACCAAAATACACTAAAATCCAAAGGCCATAAAAGTCCCAATATCCCTAAAACCAATAAAACCCAAAAATACCACAAAACCCCTTAAACAACCTAAACACCATAAAACACTACAAATAAATTCAAAAAACCAAAAAAAATCTAAAACGCAATTAAAAAGTAAAAACTCATAAAAACACCAAAATCCCTAAAAACCTTAAAACCACTAAAAAGACCCTAAAAACCCATCAAAATCCCTAAAGCCACTAAAACCCCAAAATGACCCAAAAACATTTAAAATATGTTGAAACAAAAAAACATGAAAAAACTAAAAAAATTTAGAATCCATACACTCCAAAAACACCCCTAAAAACCCCACCCCATAAAAAACACTAAAACCCCTATAAAACCCAAAAAATCGTAAAAAACAAAAAAAAAACCCCAAAACCCATAAAATAAATAAAAATACCTAAAACATCTAAGAAGACTTAAAACCCATAAAACTCTAAATGCATCAAACCACCCAGAAGTCTCTAAATATCGTAAAACTCCTAAAAGACCCAAAAACATTTTAAAACCCAAAAATTAACTAAAAAGTAAATAAAATACCCGATCAAAGAGTCTAAATACTGTTTTAGGACCCAAAAGAAACTAAATACACCATGGGATCCTAAAACACAACAAAACCAATGAGGGACCTAAAAACCTTAAGGCACCCTAAAAATGATATAACGCCTAAAGAATTTGAAATATCCTGGACATCCCATAAAGGTAATAAATACTGTATAAAACCTAAGAGACCCTAAATCCCCTATTAAAAAATAAATCCCTACTAACCAGAATAAACTAGAAAAACCTAAAGCCCCAAAAACACTTAAAAGAACTTAAAAACCCAAAAACACTAAATGATCCAGAAAACCCATAAAACACCACAGACTATAAAAGACCCTAAAACCCCTTTAAACCATTAAAAACCTAAAACAAACCTAAAACAATAAAAATTGTTAAAATAAACTAAGACCCCAATCAAATACTAAAAACCATAAAATTATAAAAACCTTTGAAAGATCATAAAACCCCTAATTCGCTAAATATTAGTAAAAACACAAAAAATTATAAAAATCACTAAAAGAACATAAAAAATTAAGAAATATAAAAACCGTAAAACAATAAACAAATCCCTAAAACCCCTATGCCCATTGAAACCCCTGAAACCCCATGAAACCCCTAAAACACCTTAGAACCCACCAAAACCATAAATGATCCTAAAAATAGAAACATGAACTAAACCCTAAAATACCTTGAAAAACCCTAGAATCCCTAAGAACCAAAAAAACCTTAAAACCCTAAAGAACCTAGACAATCCTAAAAACACTAAAATTCCATAATACCATATATTTGTTCTAAAAACCTTAAAAAACCCAAAACCCTAGAAACCAATAAAACACCATAAAAACATAAAAACACTATAAATACCATTAAAACACCGATAAATACTTAAAATCCCTCAAACCTATAAAAATTCATTTAAAACAACCAGAAACTGTTGATACCCCCTAAAAACCGTATAATCCTAAGAACAATAAAAGGCCTCTAAATCCCTTAATAACCATAAACCCCACTAAATCCAATAAAACCCCCCAAAAACCTTAAAACACCATTAAAACCACTAAATCCCATAATAACATTTAATAAACCTAACACTCTTAAACCATTACAAAACCCTAAATTCCATATAATCTTAAATGATCAGAAAAACCACTAAAAACAAAAAACCCTTAAAACCACTAAAGAATAATAAGACATCAACACGCCATAGAAACCCTAAAAACTATAAAACACCATAAAACACAAAAAATTTAAAAACATATAAAACATAAGTTTCTGTAAAAATTGATAAACCACCTAAAACCCCTTAAAACACAAAAAACATCCAAAACCCATAAAACTTTAAAAAAACCCAAAATCCTTAAAAACCCTAAAAACGTAAAAAATCCTTAAAATCCCTAAAAACTACTAAAAACCCTAAAACCTCTAAGAATCCATAAAACCCTCTTAAAAACCCTAAAAACAAAAAACCTCATAATAACCTTAGAACCCTAAACCCTAAAAACATTAAAAAATTTCCTATAACAACAAAGAACCTAAAACCCCAAAAAAGCAAAAGGACCATAAAACCCATAAAACCCATTAAAACCCTAAAACCCATATAAATAATAAAACCCCTAAAAAAGATTCAATCCCAAAAAATAATATAAACCCTCAAAAACTTCTAGAGGAGTCTAAAACCCCTAAAACCACAAAAGAACCAAAGAACTATAAATGTCCCTAAAATTCCCCCCAAAAAACCTAGAACTATACGACTAAAAAACCAAAAAATGGCCCTAAAAAAAACCCTAATAAAATACCTTAAATAAATTATAAAACCTTAAAATACACTAAAAAAATTAAAACCATTATGATACCCAAGAAACCAAAAAGGCCATAAAACCCCATAAAGGATCCTAAAAACTATAATAATGTAAATGGACCTAAAAACACTAAGAACAATAAAAGAAACTACTCACCCTAAGCGACCCTAAAAATAAAAAAAAATAAAAAAAATTATTTAAAAACCCTAACAATCATAAATAATTATTAAAACCCTAATATTATGAAATACAGTAAAATTTCAAAAACAAAAAACACCTAAAACCCCCAAAAATAATTCTATAACCCTAAACCACAAAAAAACCCAAAAGTATCCTAAAGACCATAAACATCCATAAAAGATGCTTAAAGACCCTAAAACACTAAAAAACCCAAAATACCACCAAAACATTAAAAAGAATTAAAATCTGAAAGACCCTAATATCCTATAAAATGATAAAATACATTAAACCACATAACAATTAGAAAAAACATAAGACGATAAAACCCCAAAATGATCATAAAAATCCTAATATAACTAAATAATAGTAAAGAAATCTAAAATTCATAAAACCAAAAAACACTATTAAAACCAAGAAACAAAAAATACCTTGAGTCCCTTAAGAAAAAAAATAAAACCCATAAGACCCATAAAACCAATTCCAAAACATTAAAAACCGTAAAACCCTTAAACATAATAAAAATACCTTGAAATAGTAATACATCCTAAAATCCCAAAAACCCCATAAAGATACTAAAAAACATTAGAAATTAAAATAACCCAAAAGACCATAAAAACCCTTAAACTAGAAAATCCCTAATTCCGCATAAAAACCTAAAAACTAAAAAACACTAAAAACACCAAATATTAGATAAAAACAATGAAAAACATTATTGAATCCCTAATAAACCATAACAAACCAAACACCCCTTAAAACAAACAAAAAACACAAAAAAACAAATAAAATCTTAAAAACCATAAAAAACCACGCAACCATAAAAAAATCGCAAAAAAACCATTAAAACAACCAAACACCATTAAACCCAAAATCAGAAAAAAAACCTAAAACCCCAAAAATTCTTTAAAACCTCTTTAATAACCAAAACCCCAAGAAACCCCAAAACCCTAAAAAACTCTAATAACCCAATAATAAATTAACTCCCCCCCAATACCCCTTAAAACACCAAACCCCTTAAGAAACCAAAAAACACTTATAACCCCAAAAAACAAAGAAACCCTAAATCCCGACAAAACCCTAAAAATACTAAAAGAACATAAAAACCCCTATGAACCCCAAATATCCTAAGGAACCCTAAAACAAAAAAAAACCTATAAACCCTAAAAACCATCAAAATTCATAAATAAACCATAAAAAACTAAAACTATAGAAGACCCTAAATAACCCAAAAATAACTAAAACCCCTAAACCCCCTAAAACCCCTAAAACCCCTATGAACCCTAAAAACCAAATAAACCCTAAAACCCCGTAGAAAACCATAAAAACCTAAAAATAGAAGGGAATCCTAAAAACCCTTAGAATATAAAAACATAAAACACCCCATAAAGACCTTAAAACCCCTTAATGACCTGAAAAATATAACAAGACTTAAAAACCCTCTAAACCCTACATGACCCAAAAAACCCTCATAACCCTAACAGACACCAAAATACCTATAATCCCATTAAAATAAAAAAACCCTAAAACACCCAAAATATTCTAAAAAATCTTAAATACACTTTATAACCCAAAAATCATAAAAACCCTTAAAAAATAAAAAACCCTTAAAACTCTGAAACACCCAAAAAATTGTAAAAAACCATTAAACCCTAAAAATCTAGAAACCATAAGAACACAAAAACACATAAAAATCGGAAAAACCCCTAAAAACCTAAAAACACTAAAAACATATAAACCCATAAAAACTTAATATTTTTTATATAACCTAAAATACCTAAAAACACTTTAATACCCCTAAAGTTTTTAAAACCCTTAAAAAACACAAAAAACACAAAATCATAAAATACTCTAAAATCATAATAAATTGCTTAAAACCCAAAAAAAAACTGAATCCCCAAATAAAAACCGAAATATCTTTAAAAACCATAAAAAATATAAACCCCTAAAAACAATAAAAGATGCTAAAATTAAAGAAAAACCTAGAAAACTTAAAAAATCTTTAAAAACCCTAAAAACCATAAAAATCTTAAAAACCCAAAAAAAATAGAAAACAATAAAAACCCCTAAAGTATCCCAAAAACCATAAAAACAATAAAAACAATTAAAACCTCTTAATATAGTAAAATCCATTCAAATGATAAAAACACTACAACCCCTAAATATATATTAATTCCCCTAAAAATCTAAAAACATATTCTATGTATGTTTTTTGGGTGGTTTAGACCATCGCTATATCATTTTATAGCTATTTTTGGAAAGCATCACTAAATATTGTGTCACTAATCATTTAGTGGCAATTTACCAAATCGCATGGAAATGGTTTGCAGATGGTTTTTGAAAAGAAAAGAGAATCATTCTGTATTAGATTAAACTACTACAAAATTGTCTCACAAAGGTTCATTTTATTTTTTATTTTTTAAAAATATTTATTAATTTATATCATATTTATTATTATTATTATTATTTATTATTTATTATTATTTAATGTTTTCATATATTATTTATTATTATTTATTTATTACCATCCATACATATTCCATACATTCCAAGTTGAAATTAATTACATGTATGTGCTAGGTGAGATGTGAACCCCTTACCTCTTAATTGTTATATAATGGCTTTTCCACTACAGCAACCTCTTCATGTGGTGAGTAAACAAAATCTAACATAATTAAATATATATATATATATATATGTGTGTGTGTGTGTTTATTAAAAATGAAAGATTAATATTATACAAATAATAACAAATAATAAAAAATAAAATATAAATTTATCTTACAAATAAATACAAACTAAATAATTATTAATTATTAATTATTAAAAAATCCTTAAAAAAATAAATAAACCCCAAAAAACACTGAAACCCATTAAAACAAAAAAAACCATTAAAACTAATAAAAACCCTAACAAACACTAATAAACAAAAAACAAAGATACTGAAAAAAACACCCTTAAACACCCCTAAAACCCCTAAATCTGAAAAAAAAAACTCATGAAAGGCATATGTGAATGTGGAACAACAACGTCTCAGGGATTATTACACAGCCTTATTAAAGGAATATGATTCTTCTGAATGGGATTGGTGGAGTCAGATGCTTCCTCTGGTTATTGTACTGATGGGGACCCTTTTAGGGAGGATGTTGATTTGTAGTTTTCACTGTTTTCTTTCCATATTTTTGGGTCTTTTGGGGTTTCGGTGTCATTGGGGGTCTAGGGAATTTTGGGTGTGGGCTGTTTTCCCCCACCCAACCCTTGTATGCTTTTATTTTCCTTTAATAAATTTGGGGGGGGGGGGTCAAGAATTGCCTGTACTTGCACCTACCTTGTCCCAAAACCCCCTAAAAACACTAAAAACCCTGAAGACCCTAAAAGTACCCAAAAATAATAAAACTCCTAGATTTACAAAAACCCCTAAAAATAACAAAACAGCCCAAAATAATCCTAAAAAGATTAAAAACCCTAAAATGCTAAATATCCATGAAAACATTTTAATGCCCTCAAACTATCAAAACCCCATGTATAACCATAAAAATCCCTATGAACCCTAAAAACTCTAAAACCCAAATATCTTCCAAAATCCCTATAAACTATTAAAACACTAAAGGCTATAAAAACTATAAAAACCCTTGAAAACCCAACAAAAAACCATCAAAACCCTAAAGAACATAAAAAATAAAAACCAAAAAAACTATAAATAGTCTAAAAACCATAAAATAATCTTTAATCCCCTAAAATATTTTAAAATCCAAAAATCACTAAAAAACCAAATAATACTAAAAACTATTAACCCCCAATAAACCTAAAAAAATATAAATACCATCAATCCTTAAATCCAAAAAATCCTAAAAAACACAACAAACTATAAAAAACCTAAACCGTTTAAAACCCTAAAAGACCCTAATAACGAAAATGAACGTAAGAAATTTTTAAAAACAGTAAATGACCCTAAAAACACTCAATCCCAAATAAATGAAAAAAACCTAAAAAACCTAAAAAACCCATAAAACACTAAAATATCCTCAATACACCTAAAAATATAAAAAAAACTCTAAAACCCAAACCCACTAAAATACCAATAACCCTAAACCCCCAGGAATCATTAAAATCCCCTAAAACCCAATGAAACCTCCTAAAAACTGTAAAAAACATAAAAAAACATAAAAACATAAACATTAATTTATCTAAAACCCTAAAACTCTCAAAAAAGAACCTAAAAACCATAAAAATCCTTAAAACATAAAAACTGCAAAAAAATCTAAAAACCCTAAAACACTAAAATCCTAAAACCCCTAAAAAATCCCAAAACCCTAAAAACCATAAAAACCATAGAAATCCCAAAAACTGTTAAAAATAATAAATTCCATTTAAAAAATAAACCCCAAATACTCGTCAAACATAAAAAAACGTAAAAAATATTCAAAAAAGAAATGTCCCCTAAAAACAAGAAAAAACAATAAATACCCTAAAATACCCCAAAACCCATAAAATAGTAAAAACCCCTTTAACCTCTATGACCCCTAAACAACCCTTAAATCCCTAAAAAACAAATTAAAAACAAAAAACACAAAATTAAAACCTAAAACAACTAAAAAATACTAATAACCCCTAAAGGACCTCAAAAACACAAAAAGATCTAAAAGATCATAAAAATCCTTAAACCCCTAGAAGAAACTAAGAAATCACTAAAAGACCATAAAATACCTGAAAATAGAAAAATACATCAGATCATAAAAACCCCTAAATGATGCTAAAATTGATAAAAATTATAAAAACCCTAAAACACCCTAACAAATGAAATGTACCATAAAAACCCTAATAACCATGATAAAACCAAAATGGCTCTAAAAACTCTAAAACCCTAAAGTAACCCAAAAATCCTTAACAACACTAAAGTGACCAAAATACCGTAAAACCCATTGAAGGTCCCTTAAAACCCCGATGGAACCTTAAAAATCATCAAATCATAAAACACACAAAAAGATCATAAAAAACCAGAAAACAATAAAAACCGCAAAAACCCCATAAAACGCCCCAAAGACCCTAAAAACTATAAAAATCCTATGGATTACTTGAAAACCCTAAAATACTGTAAAACCATAAAACAAATTAAAAACCTAAAAATCAATAAAAATCTAAAAGTACCTAAAACCATAGAAACCCACTAAAATTCTAAAATAGTAAAAGATGCTAAAAACCCTAAAAACCCAAATTGATACAAACCCCAAAAACCAAAAAAACAAAAAAACCCATTAAACCCCTTAAAAACTAAAAACCTATAAAACACCAAAAGAACCATAAAACCCTATAAAACCCTAAAAATCATAAAGCACACTAAATTCCATAAAAATCAAAAAAACCATAATAGACTCAAAAGATTCCTAAAAATGATATATCACTAAAAACCATAAAAATCCAAAATCTATAAAAGAACTTAAAATCCCAAGAAACCCATAAAACCACTTTAATCCCAAAAGACTCAAGAAACTCTAAAAAACCAAAACGTCCCTAAAAACCATAAAATTCAATTAAAACTATAATGTCAAAAAATCTAAAATACCATAAATTACATTAAAATCCTGAAAACATTCAAAGGCCCTAAAAACCTAAAACCCCAAAAAATAACCTGAAAACACAAAATCCCTTATAACCTATAAAAAACCTAAAACCCCTAATAACCATAAAAAATTAAATCCTAAAAACACATTATACACAAAAAACAATAAAAACCATAAAAACCTAACAAAACCAAAAAACCTAAAAGACACAAAAAAACCTAAAAACCATAACCCCCTCCCCAATCTTAAACACCCCTAAACCATTAAAAACATCATAAAAACTATAAAAATCCCTAAAACCCCAGAAAAACCTAAAAACCCTAAAGTCTAAAAAACCCCAAAAACCTTAAAATACCTAAAAAAACTATATAAAATATAAAGAACCTATAAAATCCAAAAAAACACAAAAACCCCAGAAGGCCTAAGATAACATAACAGCCTTACAACTCTAAAAATTCTATAAAACCATAAGAACCCATATACCCAATTAAAAACCATAAGAATCATACAAACCATAAAAAACTATAAGAAACCAAAATCCCTAAAGATATAAAGAAACCTAAAAACACAAAAAAACCCAAAAAAACTGAAATACTATGAATATAATTAAAAACCCAAAAACCCCTTTAAACCATAAAAATATTAATAATACTAAATGACACTAAAAACCATAAAATACAAAAAACACCTGATACCCCTAAAGGACTCTAAAACTCTTAAATGGACATAAAACATGGAAAAAAAGCACCATGAAAACCCCTAAAAACAATTAAAGGATGGTAAAAATTGTAAAGATTGTTAACGGAACCTAAATACAAGAAATAAATCCATAAAGGACCCTAAAACCGTAAAATCCCTAACGGTCCCTAAAAACATTAGAAAACCCTAAAACCCAACAGGACAGTAAAAGTCCATAAAAACGTATAAACCCCCTAAAAACCCTGAAAAACCCTGAAAAAACCGGAAAACCCCTTAACCCCCACAAAACCATAAAAGACTCTAAAAACTCTTGAAACCCAGTAATGTACCTAAAACCCTAAGGCATGAATAACCACTAAAAGACC
The DNA here is from genome assembly GCA_963277665.1 of Viscum album. Classification (NCBI taxonomy): domain Eukaryota; kingdom Viridiplantae; phylum Streptophyta; class Magnoliopsida; order Santalales; family Viscaceae; genus Viscum; species Viscum album. The sequence goes on along the minus strand of OY728156.1, from coordinate 335,589,426 downwards.
CAAAAAACAATAAAATTCCTAAAATTAAATAAATTATCCTAAAATACCTAAAACCTTTAAGAACCCTAAAAATATAAATGACCCTAACACACTAATAAATTTTTATAATTTTGAAAACTGTTAAAACCATGAAGTCCCTATATAATAGAAATGGACATAAAAAACTAAAAAATTTAATGAAATAAGAATACTAAATAACCCTAAAAACTAAAAAAGCAATAGGGACACAAAAATCTCTAGAAAACCCCCCAAAAAACAAGAAAGTCCTATATCACCTTGAAAACCTGTAAAACTCCTAAAATCCCCAAAAGATCCAAACAAACACTAAAACACCTTAAAACCCTTAAAACCCATTAAAAAACCTAAAACCCCTTAATACCCTAAACCCATTTTAATAAACCCTGATAACCCCTAATATCCTTAAAAAAAATAAATCCATAAAATCCATAAAAATCAATGAAGACCCAAAAAAACATAATAACCCGAAAACCCCCCATAAAACCCCAAAAAATAATAAACCCCACTATAACCCTAATAAAAATAAAAACCCATAAAAAGTATAAAAAACCAAAAACCCCCCAAAAAACACCCTAAAACCTTATAACCCACTAAAAACTAAATATACCTTAAAGATCCACATGAAAACCTTAAAACCTAAAAAACCCCCAAAACCCATAAAAACTATAAAACACCTAAAAAGCGTAGGACACTAAATAATTTTAACAGGCCTAAAAAACATAAAAACCCCAAAACCGTAAAATTTGGTAAAAAAATTAAACCTCTAAACAACCCTAAAACCCCTATTAACCCAAAAAGTCGCGAAAAAATCCAAAAACCCAAAAAAACCCATAGAAACCCTAGAAACCCCTAAAAAATTAAAAACCCCTAAAAGACCTTGAAACCACTTAGTACTTCATAAACCCCTAAAAGACACTAAAACCATTAAAAACACTAAAGAATCTAAAACCCCACAAACCCTCTAAAAGAAAATGAAACACAAAACCCCATAGAATACACTAAAAACCCTTAAAACCTTAAAAGGCGCCACAAACCCTATAAAAATGTAAAAGAATCAAAAACCTTTAAACACCCTATAAAATGTTAAATAATCCCATAAAACCAAAAAACCCAAATAAACCCTAAAACCCATGAAAATACACTAAAACGGTACAAATCCTAGAAACCCTAATACCCTAGATGCTCTTTAAAAACAATAATACCCCATAAAAACCATAAAACCCTTAAACCCTTGAAATCCTAACAACTATTAAAATGTTGAAAATACCTATTGAAACGTCACTTAGTCAAATGGATGAAATGGTTTCAAAGGGAAATACCTTGAGTATATGAAAATAATTTTAGTGAAGAAGGAAAAATGTTATGCATTTTCACAAAGGTCTTCTCTATAGGTACCCCCAAGCAGTTTGAACATGTTGGGTACCTACGCATCAGCCTACGAGATGGACCTGCACATTAGCCTATGGGATTGACCTTCATGAAAAACCTGGAAAATCAAACCATTTCTCACAAGGTCCCATATTTTCCAATAAATAGGACCCTGAGTCTCTTCATTTTTTTTTTGGATGAATGTTCCTGAAGAAATCATGATGCTTTGTACACCCTACTCCTTCACCCAGACCATCCAAAACATTCCCGGTATCTCTACAAACCTTATGAAGAATAAATTAAAGGTTTTTAGTTGAACCAAAGACCTCCCAGGGTCTAAAATATATATCACCTCTATGAGGAACCCTTTCTCATGTGGTTTTTAACACTAGCTTGATCCCCCCTTCCATAAATACGGATCTAAAGGAGACACGTCTAGGGACACCTGTGAAGGCCCTTGGAGCCTTGAGAAAAATACTCACCCATGTGTTATTTCCCAGGAGTTCCATCACCCAATGTTCCATCATCTCACATTGGCCTAACCCACACAATGTACGCTGAGCTTGTTCATGCATACCCATATGAAACAGTCCTCGATCACACATGAATATCCTACATGAGACCCACATGGCTCATCTAGCCTCTACCCTATGTGAGCTACTTCACACTGCCATGTCTCTCATTTGGAAATGTATTTATTTTGTCTGAGTTATCCCTTATTTGTCCTAAATGGAAGGTAGGGTCCTTGGGGTGCATTTTGATATTCATTCATAAGGTAACTAAAACCCCAACCCAAGGAGTTATTTCATGTAACTCCCTATCTAGGTATTGGGGATAGAGCCATGTACTACCCTAGTAGTCTCTAAGACTAATAGCCTCAGGTTTTTTGGAGGGAAGGTGAGGATCATGCTTGTCTTTTCCTCGAAAGGGAATGATATCATCTATCTGGAACCAATTTTAGGGTATCCCCACAAGAGTTTTTTCCTACCTTTTCTTACATTAGGATACACAATTAATCCTCTTTTAATACTAGGCCATTCCCAGATATATAGACTAATTTGACTATCCTTGTTATGAAATTGGAGATGGAACGAGAACATCAAATATCATTCTTCTTCTACTACATCCTTGTCGACTTCCACCAACCAAAGATGGATCATGTGGTTTTACATAACTTTTGATTCTACATGTTTATAAAAATCAATAATGAATCATCCTGACTCATATGGGAATAGAGTTTAGTCATGATCGTATATTCTGTATGATCATATGCATGTTTTCCCAGAGAGTCTTATTTTAGATCATCCCCTTTCATTCTATAAGAGTGCATCTATAGGCATGGGTCCTCAAGGTAATGTATCAAACTTATGGAAAATAAGATTGTGTGATTTAATATATTTAACACTTCCTCTTGTTTCTTAAATCAAACATGAGTCTTATGGGATTATAGGTTGGTGGTGATCATTAAAGTTGCAATATCATGAACTTTTTATGGGCATAATTCCAAGTGTATGTGACGAATAAACTTATTGGGGATCATATATTTTATAATCCTTAAAATCAAACTTTTTGATCCTCTTATTCAGTATAATCCAAAATAATGACCAAACTAGGGAATCCACTTTAAGAGTAAGCCCAAACTAAACAATAATAATTCAACAGGTCATTCTCCTCAAGAGTAATCCCCAACCAAACCACACTCATTCACCATGGAATCCCCCTCAGGAGTAAAACCCAACCAAATCTCAAATCACGATGGAATCCTCATCAAGAATAAGCCCCAGCATAACCATCTCAAATATCCATAATTCCCTACGATAGAAACCTGAGGGCCTCCATGGGTGTGGGTACCCACATCCAAACTACATCAGCTTTGATTCACATCCAACATGGATATGTAGGAAGCATATAAGAGGTCCAAACCCAGCATCCCAAATGAACCCTAATTCTCTCAGGGACACATTCCCAATAGAGTATTATTTGACATTGTAATCCATATTAAATCCAAGTTCCCTAGGATATATTGATATAATTCATACACTAAACATTGATTGGGGACTTTCCACCTAGATTGCAGCAAAACATAATGCTAAACAACACAGTTTGGTCCCTATCACATGACATTAAAAGGTATAATAGTCCTATTAAGTGACACTAAAATATGTGGGATATGATTACTTTAAAAAGGATACCAATAAATATTATATCATGGGTATGATCCCAATATCAAAACATCTCCCGTCTCCCAAGATGATGAAACACTATAGACCACCCCACTATGTGGCTAAAAATCAGCATCATCGATATAACAAAAAAATCTATAATTATTTCATAATAGGATACCACTGAGGGATAACCTCAGATACATATAGATGGTTCTATATTACATAAAATCTTATAATATATGTTTAATTTAAGTGAGACCCATGCCAAACCTGGGACTCAGTGAAGGCTTTGCGACCATATGATTAATTTATAAGAGATTCCCAGAATAAATAAAAATTCCCCCAAAGTGGTGTGATGAGCCTCACCTCCCATCCTTTCGAAAAATTTTATTTCATATGTATCATTGGTCAAAATCCCTAATGATAACCTGCATTTGGAATGTTTCTAGCTCATGGATATTGAACCGTTGGGTGTTTTGGGCTCCATGAATAAACTATTCGTAGACCGTTCAAAAATAGTGAGATCGAAGTGAATGATTTCCCAAAACTAAATTCCCACAATAAACCATCTAGTTATAGATGGTTTTGACTGAAAAAAATGGTGAGACTGAATCGAATAGATCATCAAACCTTCTGATGGTGTCACCCACCTGTTAGGAACCTTTTTCTATTGAAATAAGAATACTCTCCAAACATGAAAATCTATCATGCATGTGTTCCTTTAAATGAGATTCATCTTCAATGGATTTCTCTTGTTTTTTTCATCTATATACAATAAAATCCTCTCATAACTCCATTCTATCTAAGGGCATCCTTCCTTCTTTCTCAATCATAGTCTTTAACTATTGTTCTTGTTGGGTCCTCATCCAAGAAGAATAAGTTGTAACCAACCTATCATATTCAATACTAGTTCTCGAATGCATTTTTATAGGAGTATTGCTATAATGGTACAATCCAGACCCTAGAGGTTTCCCGATAGGCCTTCTATCTTTAAAATACCCATCGATCATCCAACCAGTGATGGCTAGAAGTCTATAAATAGATGACACTTATCACCGTCTTTGACAGTTTTAGGGGTTTATCCCAATAATTCGACAACCAGAACATCCCTTATCATAGATATGTGGATTAATAGTCCATGGAAAACCTCATATTTAATAATAATGGGTCTTTCAAAATGAATCATTCTAGTAGTCTTCATCGCCAACATCATGTGGCATTGAACCCTCAACCTGATGAGGGTGCCATCCTTGTAGTCTACCCCAATTCTTCATGAACCAAGAACAAAAGATGAACCTCCATGGATTTAAATTAGTAAATAGAGAGTAGGGATACACCTCTATACCCTCTAAATAATCTCACCACTTAAATACGGTGGAAAACTATAAATGGGCACATACACATACCTGCCCAAATTCAGCTAGCCAACAGACTCTCCTCGCATCATCCAAGGATGTCCACTATTCAAATCTAGATGGACATAATGAGTAGGTACAAAAAACAACCCACAAAAACCAATCCTTATAGAATATTCATTAGGTAGAATTTTAGGAAGACCATCAGTCAAATTTGGTAGCAAACCACATGGAGGTGCACAAACATTCCCTCACTTATCAAGCCTACCAAAAGCCTCTCCTAGAAGGTCCTGGAGAAGATATACATAAATTCTTGATGATTAATAGTGTAAAAGAAACTCTCTTCCCCAATAAATGATAAATTTCATTATTAATTAGTAGAAAATATGGTTATGAGTAGGTGAATTCTCCTTATCATGGATAATAATGTGCATATATCCATTTTCTAGTTTCTAAAGTCGCCATGAATATCATGGAAATGGGGAAAGGGTAGAAAAAATCCCAACAAACATCTTATATACCTTCCCGGACATCATAACATTGACTATAGTTGTGACATAGGGATACAAAAATAGCTTCCTCTCAACAAATGTGGTGTCTTGCTATTATTCCCTCCTAAAAGAGACACAAACCTTGATTCTATCTAGGAGGGGATTTGGATAAACTCTACTATGATATACAGATGACCATATTTGGAACAAACACCCATTACAATAGTATATAATATTTAAATTATAATTACCACCTTGAGGCAATAACAAACACCTTATGATGTTCCAAGAACCTATCCATAGTTCCAAATAGTAGCACACGAGCTAATAAAATAAGCATTCATACCTAAAAACCACTTTACCTAGAAATTGGCCCCTTTCACTCATATGAAGGCATCTAAAAAGAAGGCACACTAGAGACAACTATAAAATGAAGAGATAAACTATAATATTTATCCACTTAATTATGGTGTTATAGAATCCATTGTACATTTACCTATGGAATCACAAGAACATGCTCTCTCATTACCAAATTATGAGATAAGTAGTGGTAATTACAAAGTCCCTCCCCAAACAATTCACCATGAAGGATTTATTTCTGCCCAAAATTTGATCAATCTCAAGATCCCATCTCTTGATGATATTAATGGAATACCTCCTTTTGGCCAGAATGTCAATGAAAATGAGGGTTTTCTCCTAGTATCAATCCACCAAGGAAGTCCTAATTATGGTGGAGTTTTCTGTGAATGTTCATTTTGTGGTAGTATTTCACATCATCAAGAGGTTCCTCCCATGGTGATGTGGTAATGAGAAATACCTCCTATCACAAGGAAAATGGGACAATAGGGTATATCAAGTCTACTACCTAGTAATTTACCAATTAATTTCAATATCATCCCGAAAAAAAAACATGGTGATAGTCACTCTCCAAACCAACCCCATAATGCTTGTCTTCCAATGTAATAGAGAAACTCACTATAACTCTTAAAATGTATGATAAAAAATAGGGAAATGATCCACTCTAGTTGGACCACATAACCGATCCACTAAAAAAAGGAGAAGATGACCTAATTGACATGTGGAATCAACTAGATAAATATGATGTACCAGTCATGTAATGGTTTTTATCCACCCATCAATATATCATTCAAGAGATATTCATGGAAGATTATGTGCATGAAATAGACCTCAATATATGGAAAAATGATCATCACATGAGAGAAAAATTATTACCCTAAAAAATTATTAGAGTCACCTCAAGTTAATAAAAAAGATATAATGCCAAATTGAATTAATTGCTCTCATATTTGTAAAGCATCCAATTTTAGAGAAACAGTAAAGACCCCTTCAACATGCATGCCTCAGCATGTTATGGACATTTCAATAGCTAATCAAATATTCCCCATATAGTGTTCATATAAAAGGGTGGCGAGAACATTGATAATTAAATTTCACCCTGCTCCCCCACCATTAATTATTTTAATGGAGGTATCATGAAATTTCATAACATGAAGCTGGATTCAATAAATGAAATTTGTTAATAACAAACGATATGATCAACAAAAAATAGGCCCCAACTGACACTCACAGATATCGATCTAGAAGAGAGTATTATATTGAATGGATTTTTCACTAGGCATAAGAAAATCTTGATAAAGCCTACCTCGTATGATAATTTATTCATTAAATAATGAAAATATCAGAAATAGTGCAATGAACATTGGAAGTGGCTTATTCAGGTGCATACAAAATGATTCACCCATTCCATTTCCACACAAAACTCTAAAAAAAATATAAGGTTAACCATGGAAGTAGCATCCATGATTGTTCAAGAGATACCCTAGCTTATAGGGATCACTACTTTTATAACCCAACCTTCAAGGTCTGCAAAATAGGCCCCAGGAGTTGTGAAAGTAGAATGGGAATAGCTCCAACCCTAAGGGTTGGATACATTTTTCCACAATGACCTCTTCTTTAGTGGAAATCATTCTTCTCACAATTAGTTGAAATTCCACAAAATGGATCGTCCCATCTAGTAATCTAGTGAACTCACTAAGAACGTGCATGACTGTACTATCTAGATATTACCTTTAAATTACCATCCACCAAAAAAACTCCTAAAGATTCTATGAAGGACAGAAACAAACCTTTTGGGGGAAAATGAAAAAGGTAGTCTCACAAAAAAACTACTATAATTTTTGAAATTCATTATGCATAACTGAATTTCATTTACACTACCTCCATAAACACTATAGAACATGATGCCAATTTTGAGGAGGAATTGTGGGGTACAATTTTCGATTCCAAATATCGTACACAATGAAATTATTGATGGATGTGTGAATACCCATAAATAGAGACTCTCCTTGAATCTATGAATTCCCTCAATCACAATTTTATAGCCTCATTGAAAGGAATCTGACAAGAAAAATGGTAAGGGTATGATTGTGACTCTCATAACTTTAGGAGAGGTTGATCCCCTTTAAATTGAATATATATTTTCTCAATAAGTGGAATATAAGTAATAATTGAAGAGAATCATTACCAAACTGATCCAATGAATCCATCTGGATGGATATGTCTACCCGATGATCCTTAACTTACACTCTCAAATAGTGTACCAAATAAATGAGGGTTTGTCGCAGTGATTATTATATATATGTAACATCTTATCAATGTGAGATACCAACCACCAATATACTTGTATCCAACGTCATCAGTTCATAAATTCGATCAATTGGGTGCACAACCAAAAAAAGGCTAGACACATCCGTATGAGACTACCACTATAGGATACCCTTGAAAGACACCAATAAAGCTGCCGCATATTTCCCTATTGTCCACTACAACAAATCAAGAATCATCTAGTCCTAACATTACTCAGGGGATTGTGAACCTTATTCCACCACTAATGAATCAATTGGAATCCATAGAGGAATGGAGCACACTGATACAATCAGAAAAGAAGTCTTACCTTTAATGGGTACATCCAAATCCTCCCATATAAATCTTTGGGAACCCTACATTTCCAATTTTAAATGGATTGAGAGAACTAGAACAAAATTATAATCATTTGATCTCTCATTGTGATCCCATTATGGGGACCCCTAAACAAAAAAGGCATCGAAACATAGGTTCTCAATATAGTTATTTTACAAAATAACCATTTTATGGTACACTGGCTTACCGTCTCGATCAATTATGGGGTTAGAGGACCTCCGTCAAAAGTTTATATTCTATTTTTACATGACTCTAGAGAAGATTATTGTTATCGACCACTCAAACATTAAATAGTGGGAGAATTAAAGGGTCTTGGATTTCACTTCTCGGTGGGAAGTATTGAAAAATACCTCCCTCAAGAAGACTTATTTCCCATGTCTATAGAGAATATTCGCGATGAGTTTCACATGAAACATTACCTTGTGAAAGATAAAAGAGGATTTCCAAAATATTCTTTGATTTACCAAAGAGTATAAGACTCAATTTCATAGGCTAAATCTATGTCCTATGAAATTCCATTAGCTCATGTAAAGAGAGATGTGAAAGCACAGTCTTCCACTATTATGCTTAAGGTGGACAATGTTCCTAATACCACTCTAAATCCTACATCATATATTGTGGATAAAAATCCCAAAAACAAGAAAAAATTGCAAACTAATCAATATTATCAATGATAAAAAATAGAAAATAGTTTTAGGAGATGAAAAATATGTCTATTCCTTTTAGAGTGACCATGTCCTCAACTACTTAATCATTTCATTAGAAAACAACTTGATCATGTTTCCAATGCCTAGGAAACCCTGCAAGGATAGTGAAAATGATATTCAAAACAATTTAACCTTTCATTAAGTATAAGTGAAAAACATAAAGGAGTGTTTTTTTCAAATAAATCCTAAAAAATATGGTCGACTGTGGGAAAGTAAAGTTGGGAAGGCCACCTGCTCAAGTTCCATGTATCTCTACCACCAATAAAGAGGAGGATAATAAATTTAATGTAGTTAATAAAAATGTTATGTGGGAGATTTTTACGTATATTTTAATTAATATGATCAACCAAAATCAAGTTATCTTATAAAAAAGGTTGATACAACTAATTGAGTCTTTAACCGCTTCTACTACAACACAACTGACTCCATCGATATCTGAGTCCTTCAAAATCCAGTCTTCTAAAAATTCCAATTTTCAGAATATTAAGAAGAAAACATAAAAACAAAATAAAATATGAAATCCAATGTTTTATTTTTATTTATCATACCTCATTCCTGCAGTCTCATAAGTAGGGGCACCACTACACCAAATAGTACAAAAAGAGTTTACCTGCTTGGCGAAATCTCTTCCTGAAAAGGATCTGGAGGTTCCATTAATATTATTCACCAAAGGTATCCCATATCATTTTATGGCTATGATTATTAAACCAAATTCACTACACTTGATTAGGGAACTAGGGGTAGAGGTTTTTAGGGTCAAGGATATAAAGGAAGACAGTGTCCTACCATGAGTCACTACTCTAACAACATCCCTTCTTGAACCATCTATATGGCTTAAACTCATGGGAGAGATCTCCAAAAAGTTTAATAGATCAAGGATGTTCACCCACGCATGAAAAGTTCTTTTTTGACATGATCATCTTAGAATAATGGTTATAGGGTATGCCATCACCTAATCAACCTCGACTTGTAGGCAAGCCTAGTCGACCAAATGTATTCGGAGTAACATCACCTTTAACTTCTATCCTGAGGGCTAATCCATGGACATAAAGTACTTTATATAAAAAAATAACCTACAATAGAGAATCTCCATACTGGTAAGTACAAATATTTCAACCAACAGTATGAAGTTTTGAACTAATTATTCCTATTCCTGGAAACGTTTTCAATCTTGTATGTTATGAGTCTTTCAAATGATCTCCAGGAAGCACTCATAGAAGCCATGTGAGCCCAAGGAATTTGAAGATGAGTTTAATTTTGTTGAAGTGTATCATGTATAGAACTATATTTCATAATTCAACATGGTAATATCTTTCATAGACCAGTATTAGGATTCCATCATACAGGGACATGTCATTCTCTTGTATATATTTCATAAGATATATTACATTGATATTAGATGATCTTTCAATAATAATGGATCATTGTTCAACCTCCTTCCAATATAAAATCATATTCAACTGGTTTTAATGAATCTCACTTATCCCCCCTCTACTTTAATATTACAGGGTCAGGAAAATAATGAGAAAAATCATCTTAGTGAAATAAAACATTGAAATCAATTTTTGGATGTCCTATCTGACTCAACATTCATGGTTTTCATGAAGGATGTGACATTCAATTTTATAATATGAAGTCCTTAGAATCATCATCATGCAATTATCCTCTCATCATACCACCAATGCTTTAAATATTGTGTCAATTTTCAAATTGGGACATTTCCTAAAGACAAAAATCCATTCAAATCCTACAACCCATAGTACATTGACACTGGATTCTACTTGTGTGAAGAGAAATAGTCTGTGACTGAAAATGTCACTCGAATAAATTCCATTAATAGTCTGGGTGTGATCCCAAATAATCCTTTAGAGAATCATGGTAAGGATTATTTTATGGACACAAATCAATTCTAAGGGGTGATAATGAATTCAATCACAAATTCCATGACATTTGTGATGTCATTCGTGACAAGTGAACACGATAGCACTAGAGAAGTTTTCAACCCTTTGTGTAGTAATGAATTCATTGGTGAAAATGTCTCTATTATATCCCTTGATATTTTACAAATACATATTCAATTTTTTATACTTTCATAATTTTTCATGTAAATGGGATAAAATAAAAATGCTCATTATCAGTCTCTCATCTCTCCTTCAGATCTCTAAAATTGCCACACACCATCAATGGACCTAAAAATTGTTTCTTCGTATTCTAAATGTCCAAATGTAGAATCCTCCCCTAACTATGAGAAAATAGGTTCACTACCTACTTCCCAAGAAGAGGAGTAAGAGGTAAAACATGGGGGAGAGGAAGATGAGGATGACCTTAGGGATTCCCTATTCATTTTAGGAATGTGTCCACACTATAGTTGATGAACTCATAGATATAAATCATGGTACAAAGGATGATCAACTACCCACTTTGATCAGTGCATCCATGACTTATGAATAACATGAGGTATATAATTACTTATTGAAGAAAAACTATGATGTTTTCACCTAGAATTACATAATGATTTCATATATTTATCCCTAGGTGGCCACCAACCACGTAGGATTTGTATAAGTCCTCTAGGGATACAAATAGGCATCTAGAAGGACGCACCCATCTCACACCCCCGAAATTGTGACTTGTGTGGAGAATATCATCAAGGGATAAATTATCAGAGAGGTGATTTATTCTAATTGGATATCCAATGTCATCCCAGTAAAGAAGAAGATAAGTAAAATCATAGTTTTCATAAATTTTAGAAATCTCAACCTAAACTATAAAAAATATGTCTTCCCAATTCCAACCACAGAACTCCCTATTGATGCGACATTTGGTAATAAATCCCTCTCCTAAATGGGTGGTTATTAAGGGTACAAAAAAATCAGATGGACCCATAGTATGATGAATCCACCACCATTGGACCCCTCATGGATTATTATTCTATTGGTTACTACCCTATGGATTGAAAAACATCTACACCACATAACAAAATTCCATGCATCACATCTTCAAACACTTTTTGGGTTTTTTTTTTGAATGATAAATTTTTGATCTTTTAGTTAAGACTAGAAAACATTATGACCAACTATATTACTTGGATACCATCATTAAAAAGATACTATAACATAGCCTGAATATAAAACCCTTAAAATGTGATTTTGGGGTAACCTCAGAAGCTTCTTCATACGCCATTGTAACATCAAATCATACCAAGAGAAAAAAAATATATCCTTAGAATATCACCACCTATAAACCTTAATGAGTTGAGTGGAAATAAATGAAACCTTTCATATAGTTGGATATCCATAGCCAACCTTGTTGGAAGGTGGTTACACATCCCCAAACTGATGAAGAAGTGGGTAACATATCAGTTGATCAGTGACTATCAGAAATCATTTTTTTGCCTTAATAAATACTTCTTTATACCACCATTATAAATGCCACATTTCTAGGGAAATACACTCATTCTATATGTGGTAAAACTAGAGAGATCATAGGTCAAGTTTCGTGTGAAAAAAGAACGATTCTAGTAATGAAAATAGTCCTTATTATCGTATTCAAACCATGATTCGTAATGAGGCTCTTTATTCAGATATATAGGAAAGTTTCCAAATAGTATTCTTTGTGCTTTATAAACTGAGAAACTACCTAGAGCACCACAAGGTCCATTTAGTCTCTGGAAGTAACCCACTAAAATACATCTTCATTTGTCATATGTTCTATTGTAGTAATCCACTCGAAAACATACTCATTTGTCTGATGTTGATTGGATGTATTGAAATGTGGGTGGTTATTCTAAAAAAGTTTTATATAAAATTATTTCCTCATAGAGTAGTGAATGTCCAGGCCATGGAAGAATTTCCTAAAGAATACCCTTCTATAGAAACAACATCATTAAATATAGAATTTCTTAATGAGGATATATTCTATATTTTAGATGGACCCCAAACATGAAAAATGATTTTTGATAGTGAGTCTAGGATCCCAATAGGGAGGATAATTGAATACCCTAATCTCAACAAATTCGGGATAGGGATCTTGTTTATCTCTCTTTAAATAGAATTATTTCCTTATCTATTCATTTTATTAGAATGATATATTAATAATTAGGTAGAATATCAGGCCCTCATTAAAGTATTGGAAGTATCACTCCAAACACAAGTGCACCATATGGATGTTAAAGGTGATTCATTTAGTGATTAAAAATATCAAATGGGGTTATTATATTATAAAATAATATCTAATTACTCTTTCTAACTATGTCCTAGGGTTGATGCTAGAGATCCCATCAGAGCCAAAATTTTATCACGTCCTGTGATCAAGAAATTATGATAGAAGATGCATTTGAAAATGCATCTATGACGTTAAAAAATCCAAATTGGTATAAAACGGTGATCAAAATTTCTCTTGCGATAATTGTATCCCCTTTTTATGTCATCATGTAAGAGATCAATAAAATTAACCATACCCCTAAATTGTACGATCCTACCACTAGGTAGATGATTCCCTTTATGGAATACCTTCAAATTGTAATAAATTTATCAGAAGGAGAGTGGGAATGTAAAATCTAATAATGAACATCCTACATCACTCTTTATGATTACAAAAATCACTAAAAAAATCCCATTTAAATGATTCTTGGATGGAGTCCTTCTTAGATCTATTGATGTAGAATATACTGCAACTCTCAGGAATGAAGTGCACACTAGAGCCTACGACACCCATTAGTCGGGGATCAAGATTTACCTCCAAATATGATGTCCTGGAATCTTATGGTCTTCAATGATGTAGGATTTCATCGAATTCACCATGATATTTCATTCCTTCCATGTTCATGCCAACTTCATCCATCAACCCTAGGAGTTTTCTATATCCAAATACCTATAGCTATTTTACATATGGTGAATGGATGTTGTGGGACCATATACACTATCTATGACCAAGAATTTTAAATACATATTAATTTCTACTGATTTATTCTCTAAATGGGCTGAAGTAATACCCTTTAATGAAATCAAGGACAAAAGAATTTTCAGCTTCATGAAATCTTACATCATTAGCCTATTTTTTTATTCATATATAATAATATCATAGAATTGTGCCAATTTTGGTTATGATAAGGTGGAAAAGCTATATCAAGAGTAGAATATCAGATCCAACCATTTATCCCACAATCATGCATCAAATAATTGATAAATATAGGCATTTAACAAGACCCTATCAAACAGACATCATAATACGGTGGATAAAGATAAAAATTATTGGCCTAAAAATATCATTCATTCATTATGGGATTAGAATACTTCAACCCATAATATGACACGAGAAACCCCATATTCACTTGTGTAGTGAATTGAGGAAGACTTTCCCATTGAGGTATAGTTTCTATATCTCCATATTACTATTTGTGATTTTCTATCGCTGTATGAGAAATCCAAGAAACAACTGGATGAATTTGAGCAGATCGATGAGAAATTATAACACACCATACACTACTAGGATGTCTATAAAAATCATAAATCATGATCCTTCAACAAGAAGGTCAACATCCATTAAATTGTTTATGGAGAACTAGTATTAGTCATTAGGAAACCAATTATTCTAGGTAAGAATCATCCAAATCTTGAAACAAATTAGGAGGGACCATAATACACAAATGAGGTCCACTCTAATAGAGCTTATTCATTGATCTCAATGGATAGAGAGATCACTACGACACCAACCAATGCAAGATTCCAAAAAAAATATTTTTTGTAATCACACCACATTCATCTCAACCATAAGACATTATACTGTGTAGTTGGTATTTTTCAAATGACCTTAAAAGGAATGACATATCATCAATGTTTTTGACATGAAATTGCCTAAAATCATCTTCCATGTTGCACGATGATAAATTTAACGATATGTGGTCCTAATCATATGGACTAAACTACAAAACACCATAATTTATCACCGCATGACATTAAACTACATGGTTAACATCCCTCTCAATTGGCATTAAAAAACCCATGAAATGCTATGAGCTGAGAAACTCTTTAAGGTTCCTTAAATATGGGAGTCCATCTCAAGTGTATGTCTCAATCACATCCCTCTAACCCCTCAGTGGGTAGAGATGCCTTATAGGATAGACATGAGGAATAAAGGATGAAAAACTCCCATGATATATCCCTATATGCTTCATTTCCACTCTATAGGGGAACATGGGCCCTCTATAAAGCTATAAGCCCAAAAATTTTCATGTCCTTACCACATGAAATAAAAATACAAGGTTTATGACCTTGGTTCATGATAAAAACCGAAATATACTTTTAATAACTACTTGTGGATCGATTATTGATCTATAAAGATATGTAGTGACACCCAGGTCATATCCCCTAGTCTAACTGTAATATTAATTTCCATGTTGGATGAACCACATCCTTATTGAAAGTCATTAAATTGTACGAACAATGTTCTCATTTTCGAATGATATAATAAATTAACATTTAATAACAATGTGTAGTTTGATCCTCATTGCAATGAGATTCCTAGTGATGCCCAAATTTATATCCTTTCCCCTAGCTACAACATTTCCTTAATTTCAAACCAGTCCATCTTCATCCTCACCACATGAAATTAAACAGTATAGGATTTTAGAACTACATATGTCTTTATTTTCATTATGATGAGATACAAAGTGTTTCCTAGATCTCCCATCCTAATCAAACCACTACAAAATCAAAATTCCAATATCATTCACTTATATTACCTTTATGCGGTGGAAGAAAAAATTTCAACTCCTAGTTTATCACACTGAGCATAGATCACATAGGCATATGATTTTTGGTATAATAGTAACCTTCATGAGTAAATAATATCAAATCACATTAGGGTTATCATGGTCCCTTATTCAAGACCTTAAAATTCAAACTAGATGTACTCATCGCATGGAAAAAATCTTCACCATTTCATCAATTACTATATGTTATATGATTCTAATTCCAATGAGATACATAGTGATGTTCAGATATTCAATAAAGGGATTAGTCACAATTCAATATAGGAAGTTATATGACTCTCCAATGAATGATTAAGATATTCATGAGAAGATACAATATGGGTTCTCACCCTATGTTTGATCATGTATTAAAAGAACCCCTTTTTACTCCACACATGAATTCAATCAGTGTGGCAGATATTTATTTTATAACTATGTCTGGATTTATTCTTTCTCTAATTAGATATGTAGTGACACCCTGTTCTTATACCCTGGTCCAACTGCAATCACATTGAGGAACCTTCTACCTAGGATTCTTCATAGCATGATGTTAAACAACATGGCTAATGTTAAGGCCACAAGAATTTAAACTGCATGGTACATCATGAACTATGTGAGTCTTGATTATTATTCTAGTGAGATATGTAGTGATTCCTAGGACTCATGTCCTAGTAATATCTGTGGGTAATGTAACTGCCCCTCTATGATGTGAGAAAAAAGATCTACACAAGATATCTTGGTTTCAGTCACCTCATTAGGATGTCCACTAAGGAAACAATGATGTCCCACATCTATATTTGAGTCAAATCTTTGCAAGGGACTCTATGCTTCATATCCAACATTGGTCCAAGTAATTCCCTTGTACCTGAAAATATCCATTCAAAATGTCATACTCTTAATAATGGACACTTTTTTATCTTCATATTCATTCTCCATCTTCTACGGAGAGAATGTTGGATACCTGGTGGCACATTTTTCTGACTAAACAGTTACACTCCCCAGTTGGGAATACATAATGTCACCCAAATTTTGTTTCTATATAGAGGGTGACACTGTTCATCTATTCCATAACACTCCCTAGTTGTCATTTATAATATTATCCCACAAAATTGGTTTTTAAACCAGCGGTAACATTTCCATAGGGAGAGGCATCTTATGTCTCTGTCAGTTTTGACACCATTATGTTGGAACCCATTATGAAATTTCATTCTTCGGTCATCCCTCACATAATTATCCCACATCATTACTCCCAATATGAGAACCCCAAAAATCATGGTTTATAATATACTCTGTCTCATTTTAAGTATACTAGAACGAACATGGTCCAGTAATCCACCTATCGCCCATTGTTTTCACAATGTTATGGTCCAAGTCATATGACATACAATTAGGATCACCATATTTCCAATGCATGGGACAGAACTCTATAGGAAATATATTTCCCATATTATTTCTCAAATTGAACTTGTATATATCCTTCCATATTTAGGTACATTCCTTCAATAAAACTAGACACTATGTCTTAGTGGTAAACACCCCGTAAGCCTATATAAAAAATATGGGTTCAAAACCCATTGGGTGTAGGGACTGTATCAGTACTGTAGTAGAGGCAGTAATATAGCAATGGCCGGTACAATAGCTTCGACATGAACTGTAGTGGTTGCAGGACACTATAGAAGCAGCAGGTACTATGTGGGTACTATAGCTATGTGGTACAGTAGAATTACTATTCACAAAATGGGCCTTGGACAAAAAAAAATTGGCCCTACATGGTATGTATTGGGAAACATGACCCCAGGGCCTTCAGAATATGTAATGGGTCTCCCTCTACCATGTTAAAAGATGTCTTTCCTTTGCTTTATTAAAAAATGAGGCTTCGGCCCCGACCTTTTAAAAAACTAGACACTTTGTCTGTGAATATTTGAATCACCATAAACTTCTTTTGGACATCAGAAATAAGAATTTCAGAATTACTAAGAACTCCTTTTCTTGAATATGATGTAAAACAACCTTGTTTCTTATGAATAAATTTTCCCAAAAATGGGTTTAGTGTATATAGGATCTATTGATTTGACTATGTTATAACATTCCTAGTTGGATTTTCATAATGTATCCAACAAAATAGGTTTGTCAACATGTGGTAACTTCATCCTCATGAGAGAATTACTCTATAGACATATGCCCTTTCATCCAAACAACTATTTGGATCTATAGATCTCAGTATTATAGCTTATAACATTCCCCTCCACATACCTAAAATTGATAGAGAATTCTCAAACATATTACTGTGAAAGGTGAGAATTATTATCCATTTGGCCAAATATTAAGGCCTTAAACTATATCCCAAAACATTCCATTATATGTGACATTAAACATAATAAGATCATTTATGTATTGTATGACATTAAAATACATAACATTACATCCCTGTCAATTGACATTAAATTGTATAACAATTTCCTCTCTGTAAGACGTTAAACTACGTGGTCAATGTTTTGGGTGCAGAAAACTAAACTGCATGATGTATCATCCATTGTCAGAAACATTCCTTCCCCTCCATGACATCCATTATTTAATAAAAATAGAACCCCTCCTATATATAACCTAAATTCATGTAAGATTAGTCTCTCATTCATAGGTAATTCCAATATAGATATTCACTCCATTCTCATTAATCATCCCTTGGAAATATCACCCATCTTATTCTTCAGAAATAAATATCTCTTTAAAAATAATGTTTACATCCAAAATAGAATGTCATAAATCCTAAGAAACCATTTTCCTCACTAGGTTGTAATATTCCTTAGTTTTCTATAAATAATATTCATCAATAAAATAGGTTCCTCATCCGATGGATTCCACTACGTTACTATGTAGTAACATTCCGTACTTGGATTTTCATAAAATATCTCACAATAAAGGTTTTTAAACAAATGATAACTTCTTACTCAGGAGATACTTTTTCTACTTTCACAATCCCAGACAATATTGTGCTAAAAATGGATTTTCGAATTCGGTTTGTGGCCATTACTCAGATACTTGTCTCGTATCATGTTTTTCATTCAGACATCACAAAACCATCACTCAAAATTACCCTTCAGGTATTTAATGAATGTTTAAACATTATTCTATAACAAATCATGAATTTTTTATTATTTCAAAACATATGGTCAAAGCTACTCGACAAAAAAAAGTAGTCTTATTAGTATAGCATGCACAACTTTAGACTTCTCACAAAAAGAGACATAATATTCACCAATTTTAAAACCCCCAAGGGAACTCCGGATAATATTAAAGTCTTAGCTTACATGACCCAAACTCTATGTGGTTTAGGAAAAAACAATAAATGAATAGAAATAAGAACAAAACATGTTAGGTTGAAAACAAGAAAAGGGTGTTCTATGAAAAAGACAAGTCTCACCTACAACATTTTCCCTATAATGGAGTTAAGAAAAAAAATTGGTGATAACACAATGGATTAAATGTTTTTTTGGGTTTCCATATAACCCTAGAAACAATAAAACTACACTCTATAGGCAACACGGATTAGGTAAAAATTAGAACAACTCCGCATCTTTAACATTATGGTTATGAATAGTTGAAAAAGTATATATTTCTATAAAAATTTCATCAATTTTATGTTATGATCACATAAGGAAAATGTGGATGAATACATGGATGATTAGAAAAAAATATTTTCATTTATAAGGAAAAAAACAAAAGGACCATCCACAAGGTGGATTATCTCTATCATAGTTTACAAAATACCATCAAAATAAATCTTTATTTGTTTAACGACATCTCGAGTCCCATCAATAGCCAATCAAATCTCTACCAACTTAGCATCTTCAGTCTGGTCACCCATGAATATTCCCTCCGCATTGGTCATAACAGTAGTTGACCATTAATTTTGGGATCCTTCAATGGAATAGTGATTTCGTAATAGTCCCCCTAGGCAGTATTCAATTCTTGCAGAAGGTGTGATATTTTAATAGTATTGTCATTAATCAGTACTCTAAATTTTCCTGACATCCTAGAATGGTTGGACACTGTTGGGGATACAATAGCTCATAAACCATCATTATGGAAAATAAGTGTCACCTTTATGAGGTTTTGATGAATCTCGTTTTATTACACTTTTTCCAAATGATCTCCTTAACAATGGAATGAATCTTGCATTATTAAAATCATCCATATCCCATCATACCAAACAACAATGGAACCCCAGATATTCATGAAGGTGTGTATTTGAAGGGAATGTCAGATATTATTTTCTTGATGTACCACTAATTTATATGGTGTGTCATGTGTAGGGAATTTTGTGTTGCCAAATCTGATTTAGAGCCACTGACAGAGGATGATGTTTACTCTAGGATCTGTGAACTCAAGGAGGCACCCTGCCTTGCTCCCTCTAGAACATGAATGGATTTGATTTCATGTATTGGATACATGAGAATGAAATAACCTCCCTCTAGACTGTCTGTAGAAGTCAATGGTATTGTACATAGATAATACTAATTGTTGGAATAAAAAGTATAAAAAATTTAATAGGTAGGGGATTATCTAAGTATTTGGCAACTCTTACCTAGTGATAGGTTAGTGTATTGGGTAAATCCCTCTTTAATATCCCTATCCTCGACAGTTTGATTTGGTACATGATGTTGAGGGGATGTAACATAGGTTTTCCTTGATATTTTCAAAGGAGGCTCAGGGAGACTCCCAATTTCAAGATCTATTTGAGCTAGTTCCCCTAAATAATGGGAAAAGGGTATACATTGAAATATTGTTCACTCACCAATGATGAAACATTATTTTTTTATTAATCTTTTCAATTAAACCAGTCATTATCAAAACAATATGAATAAGAAGTTTTTTCACAAAACATAAATACTCACATCCATTCAATTCATTATTAATTTCTCAAACTCTTAAAAATAGGTGGTAAAATTTACAAATTCCAACATTTCTTCAAATTTCATGTCACAACTTCTCCTGGAATGTAATAATGTCCAAATCCCTATGGTAGTATCACTTGTGGGGGTTACTATATCATTTTCCTTGAGACCAATTAAAAAAACCCCTTCCAATGACTTATGTCTCCAATCATCTTCTTCATAGATAGTTGTAGCGTTAACATCAGTTGTCGTATGGTCCCCTGGGGCTTGAGGTGATCCTGAAATATCATAAAGTGTAAAATTTGTAGTCATCATTTAATTTTTTATGACGTACATTTAACATTAACATAATTATCCCCCCCACTACAATGATAGCAGATGTTATAGGAAAATAGAATATATCTTAAACCCTTGGAACTTATTTTTAGAGGAAGCTAACTCCCAGTATCAATTTCATCTTGGTTCGGAGTGTCCTCATTAGTTCTTGGAGGCTCATTTCTGAATCCCTTGAGATATGTGAGGGAAAGAGATCCTATATCCATAAATAGGTTGGAACATCTTTCCACAATTATGTAGATATTAATGATACAACGGGGGTATACAATCATTGACAAGGTTCTTAGCCAAAGGTGTTATTCAGTGATGTTATTTCCTTTTTTGATGGATGATGTCCAGCAAACAACCTCCTCAAAAAACTGGTATCAGATGTGGTAGTAAATGTTATCCTACCTTATCAAAGTCCATTTTTTGCAGAACTAGTGAAATATCTCCCATTTCAGGGGATGATTCATCCATTTCTAGCATGGTTCCATTTGAGCCATGTTTTGGTGATGGAATCTCAGCTGATTATGCCTAGCCCAATGAAAAATCCGTATGAAATTCCCCTCAACAATTGTACTTGGATTGAGGTAAAATTTAAGAACATAAAAATAGGTGAAAATAAAAGAGAACATATATCCTTGGGATCGACATTGTTGATCCATTCCATATAATAATGGTGGTCCCCTCCTTTAGAATCACCTCATCTAGAAATTTCCTACACTCATGTCATGGTTAGGATCCAATTAAAAGATGTATAAATGAGCATATCTATTTGGAAAATTAAAATCCCCACATCAGTGGGATCATCCTCTATGTAATGGTTGGGTGGGGTCGAGTATCTCATATTTCTGGAATTATCATCCTAGACCAAAGAAGTGACCATGTGATTTCATCATCATAAGGAATGTCGTAAAAATATTAGATTTTATTTAATCAAACATATTTAGAGGATTTATTGAACTAATTTGAATAAGATTCAACAAATATTAGTTTCACATGATTACTGACTCTCTACATCATATATGTATGGGAACATAGAACCCGAGTATCTTCTAAATGGTGGGGACTAGACAACATGGGCTCAACATTAGTTGGTGTATCCCTTTTAGCTCTGATTATAGAACTATAATATATATAGTATCATTTGAGGATGCTCAATAAATATTCAATTTTATATTCTGAAGGAGACAAAACACCTTCTGAAGAAGGTGATTCTCTTATACCTCGCCTACCACACCTAGCAGTTTTTACAACCTCAACTTGAGGGAAAAAGTCTCTTAATATTCCCTCAGGATATGTTGGGTTCTTGGCCTTGACATACCAAGAGTAATATCCAATAGATAAACGCATGGGATTCAGGTTGATTATCAGGTGAGTAAGTTCCATCGTTGTAAGCATCCATTATAATTAGGATACCATCATGTGCTTTTCCAACCATACCTGCACCAGAGGAGATACTGTTGTTTCTTATAGGCACATTAATTATCATGAAAACCTATATCAAGAATTATCCTCACATAAAATATCATCATTAATATGATTTTCACAAATTCCATCCCAAAATAAAATCTTATATTGTCTTATCTCATCAACATAAATTCCATAACCCGTAATTATCTCACCGGGCAAGTAATCAAATGGTAAGAAATTGAACTCTATGAATAGGTTCATCCTCATCATGGTCTTGTTGGCCTTCATGGACAAGGGTTGAGTACTAGAAATAGCCTGAACAAATGGATGAAACTGGCCCCTAAGAACCTCAAACCCACTACACACAATATAGGATCTAAAGTGTGCTATGAACTATATCCATAATACATGGAATAGCCCGGGAATTTTGAAAGGGGCATTCCCTACCTGAATATGAAGCATCCATTAGTGAATTTTTTACAATATAGTGATTTCCAACCCTACGTGTTTCTTATCTTCCATAATGGACCCAAAAAAGAATTTCCCTAAACTAATTCCACTATTGGAGTCCTGAACAGGAATCATATAGATGCACTACCACATTATTAAAAATCATGCAAGACATGAATTTATTGGTACAATGGACTTCAGTTTTTAACCCTGTTGGTTTTACTCCCCTTTTTCCAATGTGTTCCTCAATTTACCAAGATTTCCCCATTTCACCATTTTAGGACACCCCTTTTGACGTTTTCAAGTGTTTCTATGTCCCTTCACCTCCATGAAATCTCTCATACATGCATCTGGATGGATATCCAACCTCAAGAAAGGGTCTTCCTTCTAAATTACCTATGAAATATTCAAAATTTAATGTGATAGAGTTAGTTTCCTTTCAGAATCATTCCATGCCTCTCTAAATTGGACAAAATCTTAATACATACCTCCATCCATTAGATCAACAATGTTCTTGTGGACATACCATATGTAGATACCAACTTCTCCATACATCTAGTGGAATGATTTCATCTATAAGATCCATCAGCATAGCATCTCAACGATGAATTCAAAGTTCTTTTATACATATTTCTATGCCACCCTAAAGGCTTTATAAATTCCCAATGCATTCAACTTGATCACAAAAGTCATAAATTTTTTTGGCATACCTAGTATGACCACCTCTACCTGGCCGAACACCCCCTCTCGAGAAAATATCTCAGTCTATCCTCTAACCCTTCGACTAGTCTATTTTGGAATCACAAAAGTCAGACAGGTAGCAGTGAAACATAAATTCCCGAATTTAATGATTCAAATCTGTATCACGTTGGTTTTGATTCATTACACATTCAATGGATGGGGTCCGAATAATAATTTATATTAGTAGTGAAGGTATCCTAGTCTTGATGCTAGAAAAGGGAGTCCAATTTTATAATCAGGTATGAATACCTCATTCTAATGATCGTTACTGTAAATTGGAATATAATTATACTCAGGTTTTTCATGATTATAGTTATTCATATTCCCTTCCATATCTAGTGGAGTAGTATTACATATGTCATAGTAGTCATGTCATACAACTTTTACTGTATCCTCGATGTATTTTCCAACCTGTTCATAAAAAACACTATTCTATTGAGATTCCACTGAACCATAAAATATTCACCATGATTTTCATTTGAAGAAGTCCTTGATTTTGGAATTTTTTTATAAATTCATTAATTTGGAAAAATAATGATCTCATTATGGGTACCCATTCCAGCGACCACACACAAGGTTTCTATAGAAGTGATCTTAAAAATGTCCCTCTCCAAAGAGGCCTTTCTCAGGTCAGTTACCGATATATATATATATATATATATATAACATATAGGTAGGTTTAGACCTTGTTTGTGAGAGAAGTTCTTTATAAAATAATCTTATGTTTAAGATATATGTGGGAAACTAGCATGGAGATAATATAACTACCAAGTTTTGTGGATCGTCCACTAAAATAATTTCCCTACTTATAGACATAGGATCCCATAAGTGTGGCCCACATGCATTCCCCACCTACATGAATGACCCATTTCGATGACCTACATGGAGAACCTGTGTGGTTGACCCCCATTAGTCATCAAACCTTTTCGTACCTTAAACTCAGGATCATACCATCTTCATTGGATAAGATACAATTCTGAGGTGGGGGGGATTAATAGACACTATGTTTTGTCACATTGATGAAAAGGTGTCAAAGGTAAAGACCACAGGGTGAATAAATTTAGGGAAGAGAAGAATGATAAAGGACACACCACATTATAAAAGGCACTCCACATAGGTACCCCAATATAGCATCGACACATTGGGTACCTGTGCATCAGCCTATGTGATGGCCCTATTCATCTGCCTTCACGAAGGACCTATGCATCAACCTGTATGATGAACCTACAAAATAGAACTATGTGAGCCATAACCTTCACTCATGTTCCCATATCTTCCAATAAATAGGAACATAAGTCTATTTATTTATATGTACAAAAATTCCTTATGATCTCTTACCACGTTTCTCGCCCTAGTCCATGGTACATGATCTCTAAAAGCTTCCCAGTAGACCTCTATAAACATGAATAATATGAAATTAAAGGGGGAAGTGAAACCAAAGTCACCCTAGGATATAAAATACATAACACATATACAAGGAACCCTTTCCCCTATGGTTGAAAAAAACAAGTGCAAGGTCCCCTTCCATGTCTAGGGACCTGTGTGAGACACATTTAGGAACACCTGTGGAGACACTTAAATTTTTTAGAAAATCCTCGGACAAGTGTTGTTTCCTAGGTGGTATATCTCCATGGTACCTTCATATCACATAGGCCTAACCAACATTATTTACTCTCAGGTAGCACATACCTACCTGTGTTAAGTACTCCCAGACTATGAAGGAATACCCTATGCAAGACCGCCCTTGGATTTCCCAGCTTATACCCTATATGAGAAACTTATCTGACATATTCCATGACACCAATGGAATATAATCTTGTCATATGGTTTCCTTTTATTAGAGTTATGAAATTGAATACATCAAAAAATCGTCCAAACATGAAAAAACATGGAAGGAACCACGCCATATTGTCTCAAAATTTGGATATGAACTTCTTTTGTTAAGGGTTTCATGAACATTTTCTACAAAATGTTTATATTACTAGGGGTGTATGTAGATATGAACTCCCACAGTCGTGAGAACCCTGATCCTGGGGGTGGTCTTAGGGAACTCCTAGTATCAGGTACTATGGTTAGAAACATGTCCTTATCTATTTGTTTCTAATACATATAGCATCTAGTTCCATACAGGGAGGATGAGGATCATGATTTCCATTCCCATCGATAGGTAATGAGATCCTACATCTAGAAACAATTTTAGGGGATCCCCCTAGAGTATGCCCATGGAATTTCTTGCAAGAGGATTATCTCTTTCTCCTCTTTTCTTACTGGTTCATACTCCGATGCATAGTCCATGTGACTGTCCTGGATACCAAATTGAATATGGATTGGGTGCATCAATTCCTGTTATTCTACTCGGTTATCCCCATACTCTTCCTCCAATGGAATAGGGATTGTGTGTTTTATAGATATTTGAATTCTTCTTATTTCTCTCATTCGATAACGACTCACCATAACTGAAGTTGGATTATATTTTACCCCTGATCATGGATTCTCAATGGTTATATGAATGTTTTGGAAGATAAAAATTGTTTTAATCTTCCTCTATCATTCATTTAGAGTGCCTCTATATGTGTGGGTGCTCAAGGCTATGTATCCAACCTCAAGCCAAAGAATATTCTATAGTTCCTCATATTTAACACATTCTATTATTTCTCACCCCGAACATGACTCACATAGGTATAGACGTTAGTGGTGATCAGACATCCATATGATCCCCAACTTGTTATGGGTATCATTCCATGTGTAAGACCCAAACGAACTTTTTGGGCCTCTAAAATTGTTTAAGCCCCATATTCAAACCATTAATCCTCTTATTAGATATAATCTCCAAACATAACTAAACTAGGTCATCCTGATTAGGTGGAAACACCTACCGAACCATACTCATTCACCCAGGTATCCTCCTCATGAGTAAGCCCCAATCAAATAACAAATCACCGTGGAACCCTCTTCAAGAATGAGCCCCAAATTAATCCTCTAAAAGGGTCATACTTCCAAACGAGACAAACCTGAGGGACTCTATGGGTGTGGTTCCTCACAACAGAAATATGTGGGCTTTGATTCATATCCAAAATGGGATACATAGGAAGCATCCCTTATGTACAAACCCAACACCCAAATCAACCCTAATTCTCTCTGGTCTGAATTCCTGATAGATCATATTAAACTCGAGAATCCATACTCTTTCCAATTTCCCTGAGCTACTTTAGCATATTTCTGACACTATACATTTACTAGGAACATTATTCCTTGATTTTCTTATTTCATAAATCTAAACTGCATAGTTTGGTCATTATCACATGACATAAAAAGGTATAATGTATCCCGCTAACTGGCACTAAACTATGCGCGTTCTGATTCATTTCACTAGGATACATAGGAATCCTACATCTTGGGTCAAATCAAAAAAACTTAAAATAACTCATGTCACCTGGGATGTTGAAATTCTACAGATCACCCCACTATATGGTAGTAAATCAGCATCATTTCAATAATAACCAAAGAATCTCTAATCAAAACATAAGTGGATACCATTGATAGAGAACATTAGATACATATATATATAAATATTCATTGATGAAGAACCACAGATACATAAATATTATTATAATTTAAATACAAGCTAATAATTAATTTTTAATTCAAGGGTGACACACATCATAGTTGGGATTCAATGAAGGATTTATGAACATACCTTAAATCTAAAAGAGAGTCCCAGAGTGGGAAACAATTCACCCAGAAGGGTGTGATGAAACCTACCTCTTATCCTCTCAACCAATGTGAGTACTTAAGTATATTTTGATTAACTCCCCAATAAAAATAGACCTTTTGATGGAATGTCCTTCATTAATATAGAATCATTGTTTATTTTTGATTCTATGAATAAACCGGCTGGAGACTATTCAGAAATAGGTAACCTAAAGAGTATGATTTTATAAAATTCACCCCCTCCAATCAACCATCGGGTGAGACATGGTTTTTTTCAAAAACAACCCCAACACCCTCTATAGTCTCAAAAAACCAAGAAAATTATAAAAACCCTAAACACCTTAAAACCCTAATAAAATCCTTAAAATCCCAAAAAAAACTCCTAGGTAATCCTATGAAAATGCTAAAATCCATAAAACCCTAAAACCCTAAATACTAAATCTCCTAAAAAACCACAAAAAACCAAAAACCTTTAAATAGTAAAAAACCCTAAATCCCCCAAAAAACCCTATGAAAACCCAAATCCCTAAAAACATAAAATTCCCTAAAAACCCCCAAAAGAACAACAAAACCATACAAACAATAAAACTCCTAAAATTATTAAAATCCCCAAAACCCTAAAATAACTATAAACTACAAAAAACACTAAAAACACATAAAACTATTCAAAATAAAAAAAACACAAAAAACCCTAAAACCGTAAATCCCAAAAAAAACACTAAAACCCCAAAAGACACAAAGTAACCGAGAAAGACCCTAAAACACTATATATGAATAAATAACACAAAAAAAACTCTAAAACCCCATAAAACCCCAAAACCCCCCATTAAACAACTTAAAACACAAGAAGACCTTAAACTCCTAAAACATGTAAATACCCTGAAAACATAAAAACTCTAAAAATCTTAAAAATTATAAAATAAAATAAAACCTTAAAACCATATAAAATTATAAAAAATAAACATATAAAATCTAAAAAACGGCTAAAAACCCTGAAAGCACAAAACCCCTACTAACCAATGAAAACATAAAAACCCCTTAAAAATCCCTAAAAACCGTTTAAAATCCAAAAATCTCGAAAAACATCCTTAAAAATTTAAGAAGACCTAAAACCCAAAAAAATATAAAAGCCTAAAAATCCTAAAATCCCATAAAACCCTAAAAACACTAAAAAAACTACAAAAACCCAAAACCCCTTAAAATCATAAAAGTGACTAAAACCCCAAATATAGTCTAAAACCCTAAACCCTAAAAACCCTAAAATCCCTAAGAAATTTCATATACTCATAAAACCCCCTAAAAACCTAAAAACCCCTATAACTCCATAAAAACAAAAAAATCATAAAAAAACAATAAACCCTTAATAACCTAAAAAACTCTAAAACCCCTTAAACCCCCTAAACCCCTCAAAAACCATAAAACCCTTCAAATGCCATAAATTTCATAAAATCCCATGAAAGAACCTAAAACCCTAAAACCCATTTAAAGACCCGAAAAACCATAAAACCTAATTAAATACCCTATAACCTCCATAAAACCATAAAATAACCTAAAACTGTTCAACACCTGAAAACTCATAAAAAACCTAAAACCCCTAAAACCCCTAAAAACCCTAAAAACCCAAAAACCATAAAAAACTAGATATGTCCTTTTTTTTAAACACTAAAAACCCATAACCCCCCCCCCCCCTAAAATTACCAAAATACCCTAAAACCCCTAATTAAACCCTAAACATCTTAATAATCCTAAAAAAATTAAATACTCAAAACCCCTAAAAATAATAAAACCCTAAAATGCACAAAAATTACATGAAAACCCTAGAAAATCCCTAAAAATTATAAAACCCTTAAAAATCACTAAAACCTAAAAACCCCATTAAAAATACTAACCCATAAAATGACCAAAATCCTCTAAAACATTGAAAAACTTATAAAACCCAAAAATACAAAACACCCCAAAAAATGAAAAATCATACACCATAAAAACCCTTTAAACAATAAAAACTCATAAAACCTCTAAAACCACTTAACACCTGAAAACCAAAAAAACCAAAAAAAACCTAAGAATATACAAACATCTAACTCCTAAACCCATTAATAACCATTAAAACACCTAAAACCCATTTAAAATACTAATAACTCATCCAACATTAAAAAACATAAAAGCCTGCATGCCAAGAATAGGAAATTTGTGTGGATATACAACATTGGGGAATGGATGCTGGTGTCTGTGGCTTGGAAAGACAAAACCGTGCCTGTTGATCTTGTTGGGATAGTCATTAAGGACTTTTTGATATTTAATGATGCCATTCTTGGAATGTTCACTGTGAATTTGTTCAATCCACATGTTATTGGTCTGAATTTTTATTGTGAGAGGATCACGTGCATACTTTATCAGGTTTTCAAAGGTTTTATAACTTCTTATTTCTAGAATTCTATTAGGTACTAATATAAGGAAGTTATATCTCAATAAAAATGGGTCATTTAAAAACAATCGAACCTGAACTATAGGTCAACTACCTAACTTGAACGGCCCTAGATTGAATCTGTGACACCTTGTCCTGCTTTCTGGACCCTGTCTACAACTTCCTTCACCCAAAGATTTTACGTATTTGATCAGATCCTTCCATCGAATACCATCCTATAGATCAAGAGGTACATTTTTTGACATTGACATCATCCTCAAAAACTGATCCATGTTGGGATGTTTAACCAAAGTGATTTATACTAGTATAAATGTTCAGTAGGCATTGATCCTCCAACATGGATCTCAAAATACAAGTGACATTTTATTCCACAATCACATAATTTTCTCTTGTGGAAAAATGGAAGAAACATGATTCCCCTTTAGGATAATATAAAGAAGGTTGGTTATAGCTTTGCATCAGCCCATTATTTCTACCTTCGGGCTAATAATACCATTCACCACATTTTTTGTAGTTTAAACTTGTAGCTACGCTTGACACTTACTGGTAGAATTTATTTAGGTTTCACAATAGCATGCACATCCATTTACAGGACTTTCTAAGAAGCCTTGCGATCTGAGCTACTATGAGAAGATTCATAATCTATTTCTCATTACTATTTTTGTTGTTTTCTCTTGTGTATGGTCTGTACAAAATGTGTTGGCATTCAACAGGAAACATATCTCATTTCATGTTGGAGTTGTGACTATTCATAATGCGGTGGATGTGCTTAAACAATAGAGATTCAAGAAATAATGAGGGTAATCATGTTTTTGATTCAATTTAGGTGGAATATATTGTGTATTGAATCTAACTTGATGCATGTGGTGGATGCACTCAAGAACATGACCATGAGAGTTCCATGAAAACTTATCCCACATTGGATATAATGTCTCTGCCTTGGTCAGAATCTCACTCTCAATGTCACACATGCCTACAGGGAGGTGAAATAAGAGGCATATGCCTTATTCAAATAGGCGATTTTGGAAAGGAGCTTGATGTAGTCCTTTGTCACTCCACCTTTTTTCTCACCCTTTATAGATTCTAATATGAGGTGTGAATAACGCACCTGTGTTTATAAACCCTCCACTTAATGCTTTGATTTTTAATTTTCTAATGAATTTTGTGGGACAATTCACGCCTGATCCTGATCCTTCTTTTCCATAATATCCCTTAAGAACTCAAAAAATTGTACAGAACCTAAAACCCCTAAAAACCTAAAAAAATTGGAAAACCCCAAAAGAACATAAAGCCTCTAAAACCACTAAATGATCCTAAAATACTTAAACCCACTAAACCATATAAAAAATAAAATAACCTAAAACCCCATTAACCCCCTTAAACCCGTAACCAACCTCAAAACATTGAAACACCTAAAACACCCTAAAAACTAAAAACACCCCAGAAGCCTAGAAACCCTAGAAACTCTAAAAACAACTAAACACCCTAATAGCCAGAAATAAAATCCAAAAACCCCTAAAAAAAGAAATACCCTAAAACCTCCTAATTTCCCTAAAACAAGTTAAAAAATAAAGGAAAACGCAAAAACCCTATAAAAATGCTAAAAACCTAAAACCCCTAAAATGCATAGAAATATATAATAACCCTAGGCCCATGAAAATCCCAAAAAAACCTAAAACCAATGTAATACCTGTAAAACTCTAATAAATACTAAAAACCCCAAAACCATAAAGCCCCTAAGAATCCATTGAACACTAAGATCCCTTAAAAACTATTGAAACACTACAAAATCTAAAAAAATAAAAAAGCACTATATCAAAAAAACCCAAAACCTCCCAAAACAATAAAAATTTAAGTTACTAAAAATATAAAACAAACCTAAAAACCATAAACATCGTAAAACCCCTATAAAACCCTAAAATCACTAATAACTATAAAATCCCTAGAAAGTGATAAAATCCCAAAAAACCCTAATAATCTTAAAACCCTTGAACTCCTCAAAACTAGAAAACCCCTACAATACCCAAAAAGAATTACAAAACCTTTAAAACCCATAAAACCATACAAAACCCCAAAACTCCTACAATAACCCTAAAAACCCTAAAACCGTAAAAACACTAAAAAGACTAAAATCCAAAAAACTAACTAAAAACATAAAAAGGTGTGAAATTTTGTGATTTAGAAAATGTTTGAAGGAAGGTTTTTGAATTTTCAGCCAAAGAACTTGAATCAACTACCTCTTCTTTCACAAACTTTTGTGAACATTGCTGCAGAATCTACTCTCCCGGTAGCTCAAATTCCATCTAGTTGTCCTCCTCAAAGGTTTATAGAGATGTGTGTGGGGATACAAATTTACCCATTCCCATTTGGGCAACACTAGTCTCCTTCCATGGGCCATCTATGAAAGACTCTTTCCTCAACTCCAACATAACCATGCTCTACTGGCGACTCCATTTCTGGATACATAGGTGGGTTCCACTTATGATGGATTGAAGGGTGGTATATGATGTTATCCTTCCTAGAATCTACCTTTTATGAAGCCCGGATGATCTTCATATGGATCTTAGTGGACCATTTTGGATCATACAAGACTACATGAATCATTTCTAGAACATTATCTGATCATATAATCTGAATTGACCAGAAATGGTTTTGGAGTTAAATAGGAAATCATACAATATTGTGATGAAATCTAAAGATAATTTAATTGAATATTCGGATTGGAGCCCCCGTTCAGTCAATCACCAGTGCAACTACCTCTCCTATTGGTCTATGCATGTTTACCAGGGAAGGTAGTGCCCCATTTTGGCGGTGTGGGTAATGCTCCCCAGTCTTCCACTTCCCTTCTTGAACCAGGCTTTCTTATATATGATCAAAGACTCTCTTGGTGAGTTTTTGAGTGTAGATGACCGCATTCTTTGGCTTCAAAAATCCATGAAATCTCATATTTCCATTACAATGTATATTCCATCACATCCTATATCGTAGATTCTCCTCCAAGTTAAATAATTGTTGGAATGGTCACAACCCTTATGTTACCCCTCAGAACTATGGTACTACACCAGATGTCACCTCCTCGATCATTCAGTGTTAAATTGAATAAGACGATTTTCTTATCACACTTCTCAATGTCATCAGAATCCAATTTTCAGATCAAAATCTCTACCTCTAGATCCTTTTCTCACTCGATCTTCAGTCATCTATACATATGTGATTTTCGACCGAGGTGTTTTCAAAATGGAATCACCCTTATCTCTCTCCCCTCTCTCCTACCCCCTAAGATACTAATCCTCTCTCCTCTCCCCCATATGCAAAAGCCATTTTCCACTTCGTACCCTGCCTGGACCTTCCCCTAAAACCATATCTCATCCTACTTCTGGACATTCCAGTTAGGAGCCCAAAGGTAAGGTATCTGTCTATTATCAACCAAATTAGATCAACCCCACCCCCACCACCAGTCCTCGAGTCCAAAGACCCCAGTTCTACTATCGATCTGCTTCAGTGATTTATTATATTAGTAGGAGTGTTCCTCCTCCAACCTTATGAATCAGATGTGTGCTTGTGGTTCCTCCTCGGGTTCCATACAGGAGCCACAACCACATTCTATTACAAACTCTCCTTCAATGGTGTACGCACAAGATCTCAAATAAGGAAAATGTTGCTTCATCAAGGTAGAAAGGAAATAGCCTCCCTTCACTTGTGGCCAGTTTCAGGAATGTTATTTTTTAATTTTCTCAATCATCATATGTAAGCCTACATCCTCAGATCCAATGTTGGAATAGACATTATCTCTAATGAGGCATACAAGCACAATGTTTCTCTTATTGTAGTAATACAATTGAAGAAAATCCTAGGGAAGATTGGGAAGATCCTAAGGGGGTAATTTTTAAAAATGGGTTTTAATTTTTTTTCACAAAATGGGATAGGGTTTTAACTATTATAATAAATTGTTATGGAGATTCATGAACCAAGTTCATGGATATTCTCTTACCAAGAAGGGTGAACGGGGTTCATTCACACTTTATAAAGTTCATAAAGGATTCTTGAACTGATTTTTTTTAATTTTTTAATTTTTCTCCATTTCTATTTTTTTATTTTGTTTTGATTTGTTTCATTTTGTTTTGTTTATATATATATTAATATATATTAATATATATATATATAAATATCTATTTTTCTGCGGATTTTATCAGCTATTTAATATCCAGTAGTACTTCCATTACAAATGTATGGATACTAACAGAAACCCTCACTGAGAACTCTCTTTTATAAGAGGTCTTTCCTTAGAAATCATTTTTCATTTCTGATGTGGGATTATGGTTCTCCCTTTCCTGCACAAAACATTCTACATTTCTGATGTGGGATACTCTTTGATGTACTTGGATTTAAAATACTTTAAAATAAAAACTACAAGACCAATATAAATGAGGCTTAAACCATGGATTAAACATATAATAAATAATTGAAAATAATATTTTTTTGTAAAAAATGACAATGAATAATAATTTATAAGCTTTAAAAACCACCAACATGAATCTTAAAAATGATTCATGTGTGTGGATTTGAAAGAATATAAAATAAAAAATATAATACCAATATAAATGAAACATAAAACATAGATTAAACCTATAAGAAATAGTTAAAAATATAAATAATTTCCTAAAAAATGTTAATAAAAAATAATTTATAATCATTCAAAACCTCCAACATGAAACTTAATAATCATCCAAGTACATGACATTGAAGGAATATAAAATAAAACCTATAAGACCAATATAAATGAAACATAAATCATGGATAAAACATATATGAAATAGTTGAAATAAAAAATTTGTAAAAATTGTTGACAAAAAATATTTTATTGGCATTCAAAACAATGAACATGAAACTTAAAAAGGATTCAAGTACACCGCATTGAAAGACTATAGAATACAAACTATAAGACCGATATAAATGAAATTTAAGACATTAATTAAACATATAAGAAATAGATTATAAATAATTAGTTAATTAGTAATATAATTATTAATTATATAATTATTAATTAGTCAATGATTAACATAATTAATAATTATTAATCAGTAACATATAATAATTAATTGCTTAATTAGTAATATAATTATATAATAATTAATTATTTAATTATTAATATAATTATTAATTATAATTATTAATTATTAATTATTAATTATTAACTATATAATAATAAATTAGTTAATTAGTAATTTAATTATTTATTTCTTATTATATAATAATTATTTAGTTAATTTTTAATATATTTATTAATTAAAATTATTAGTTATTAATTATATAATAATTAATTAAATAATTCATATTATAATTATTAATTATAAAATAAAAAATTAATTAGTTAGTAATATAATTGTTAATTATATTTTTTTATAATTATTAATTATTAATTATTAATTATTAATTATATAATAATTAATTTGTTAATTAATAATGTAATTATTAATTATATAATAATTAAATAGTCAAGTAGTAATATCATTATTCATAATAATTAGTAATATGATTATTAATTATAATTTGTAATTATTAAATATATAATAATTATTCAATTAATTGGTAATATAGTTATTCATTATAATTATTAATTACTAATATACAGTAGTTAATTAGTTAATTAGTAATATAATTTTTATTTATTATTATTCATTATAATTTTCAATTTTCAATTTTTAATAATTAAATATATAATAATTATTTAATTAATTAGTAATATAATTATTTACTATATAATAACTAAATTGTTAATTAGTAATATAATTAGTAATTATAATTATTAATTAATAATTATATAATAAATAATTAGTTAATTATTAATATAATTATTAATATAAAATTATATAACTAAAATTAATATTAAAAAATTTATTACTAATTAACTAGTTAATTATTATATTATTAATAATTAACTCACTAATTATTATATAATTAATAATTAAATTAATAATTAAATACTTAATTATTATATAACTAACTATTAGTAATTAATAACTAATAATTATAATAAATAATTATAATTATTTATTATATTACTAATTTACTAATTAAATATTTAATTATTATATAATTAATAATTATATTATGAATTAACTAATTAATTAATCTATAATTAATAATTATATTACTAATTTATTATTATATAATTAATGATGATATTACTAATTAACTAATAGTTATATAATTAATAATTATATTACTAATTAACTAATTAATTTTTAACTATTTCTAATATGTTTAAACCGTGTTTTAATTTTCCTTTATATTTCTCTTATAGTTTATATTTTATAGGCTTTAAAAGTCACATACTTGAAACATTTATATGATTCATGTAGGTGGCTTCGATATCATATAAATTATTTTTCATCAAAAATTTTTACAAAATTATTTTTATTTTTTGACTATTTCTTATACGTTTAATCCATGTTTTAATTATTATTTATATTAGTCTTATAGTTTGTATTTTATTTTCATTCAAAGTCACATACATGAAACATTTTTAAGTATCATGTTTCTGGGTTTGAATGCTTATAAATTATTATTCATCAATATTTTTTCTGAAATTATTTTTGTTTTATCCTATTCCTTATATGTTTAATCCATGATTTATGTTTCATT
Organism: Viscum album; assembly: GCA_963277665.1. Taxonomy (NCBI): domain Eukaryota; kingdom Viridiplantae; phylum Streptophyta; class Magnoliopsida; order Santalales; family Viscaceae; genus Viscum; species Viscum album. Next base: position 335,552,973 of record OY728156.1, on the reverse strand, counting down.
TTTATTGTCCTTATATTTTATTTCGTCTTCCAAAGAAACGTACTTGAAAAATAATCTCACATTGGAAATGCGGAATGTTCTACGAATGAAGGGTGGAACTTGAATCCCAAATCTGAAATGTAGAATGATTTTTAAGGCTTACCCTCTTATAAAAGGCAGTCTCGAGGGAATGTTTCTATCAGAATCCAAAATGTTGTAATGGCAGTACTGTTGGATATTAAATAGCAAACATTTTTTCTGAATTATTTTGTTATATATATAGTGATATAAACAAAAAAAATAGAAAAATTTAAAAAAAAAATTAAAAATACAAAAAATAGTATAAATAATTAAAAATTAAAAGATTTATATAGGATGTGTGAACATCGTTCGCAGATCCTTCATCATCTTTGTGAAGGATGGGTGAACTGGTTTCATGCATCTTTCAGTGCACCTATGATGCGTGAACTCTGTTCACGCATCTTCTAGGATTCGGGATGTGTGACCAGGGTTTACACATCTCTGGTCCCATTTTTAAAAATACATCTAAACCTATCCCATTTTGTAAAAAGAAATCAAAATACCCATTTTAAAAAATATGTTGTCCTATGGAGGATCAACAGGCGTGACTTTTTTCATGGGGGCCTGTGAATCAACAAATATGTGCATTTTGGAATCCATCTATAACAGTGGTGAAGCTTATGGACATCGATCATTATTTATTTGTTAAAATGGAGGATTAAAATCGATGTTTTTTCTTCTCATTCGTGTTTGTAAAGTGTGATCCATGGCTAGAAGACAAAAATTTGATTGATCATAAATTTTTCAATATGGGGGATGTTCCATGGATGGTGGGAGGTAAATTTTATAAGATTATGGTTTAATCATAGGAAAACGGTTGGAACTCTTTTACGCATAGAAATAGGTCTACATTCTCAGGATTTCTGACCCATCAGGGTCTTCAGGATCTTGTTTTCTTGGATGCCAAGTTCCCTTGGTGCTACAATCAGAGGGGGATTCGACGAACCTTGTATAGGTCGGACCAGTGTTATAGCAATCTCAATGACAACTCTTACTTCAAAAATATAGACATCATCAACTTAGTGTGTTCTCTATCAAACCATTCACCACTTCTCATCCATCATAAACTGGGTAGCCCTAGTGGTATGTTTTTTCTTCTATAATCTATAGACCCATCCCCCTGACATTCTCACCACTTTGAAGCGATCTTGAGAGTCACTGATCCAAGTATATTATCGGTTTTTTCTTCCATAATAAAGTGTAACACCCAAAACTGGATCTTATTTCATGAACCAACTCCATCACTAAGGTTTATCTGGGATTGGAAACCATTAAAAGGGATATTGGGAATGCGTATGTAACCCTAGAGGATCATTGGGACAATGATATCATGGATTTAATGGGGATAATGAAACAACTGTTCAATGAAATTCTTCTCAAACATGAGAGAAAACTCCATGAAAGTTCTAGGGATACATGGATTAGATAAGAAGATGATAACAAAACATTATTCCATTCTTGTTTGAAGGAGAAACAATGTGGTCATGTCCCGAACATCCATATTGAGGATGGATCCTTTTCGAGTGATCTAGAAGTTATGGTAGGTATGTTTAATTCCCAGTTTAATTTCATATTATGAAACCTTAACCCTAGTATATAAAATGACTATCCCATGGGCTAGGAAGTCCTCTTTTACTTGATCCTAATAGTGGTCTCCTCCTATTTTAATACCCTCGTAGGTAATGTTCTAAAGGAGAAGGTGGTTTTGGACATAGTTACCACACAAAATAAATAGATTTTACTATCCCCTGATGGTTTTTTTCAGACATTCTATGTAAACTCTTGGAATGTCATCAAATATGCCCTTGTTTCTACTATCCCAAACATCATTTGAGGAGGGTCACTACCTCAAGTTGAATGTTTCACTTCTCTAGTCCTCATCCACAAAGTGAGATACCCCTTATCCATCAACCAATAACCTACCATTATCTTGTGTAATTTCATATACAAGGTCATTGATTTTCCCATAAAAAGGGTAATATCCTTGTTTATCCATGGATAGGTCTTAGAAGAGGAAACATCATTTATCCAAGGAATTTCCATTGAAGGTGAAATGGGAAAATCCAAATAAATGGTTGGATAAATCTATAGGAAGGTGGTGGGATACAACATTATTTTTATAAATAATATGGATTAGAAATTATACATCCTTGAATGTAAATTCATCATCAAGGTGATGATAATTATTAGGTTCTATGATTGGGTCATTTACATAATTTTTAGGTTCTATAGATCACCTTGGTTCAATTTTTTGTTCATGGGAATTCAATATAGGTTTCTAAAATTGGTTAGGGGATTATTTAAAGAGATCACCTTTCACCCAGTATCATTAATATTTTCCAAGATGCCCTTAGAAGACAAATTGCCTCCTGTATGCAATGTGGTGTGATTATTCCTTATTGTCGTGGGGATCACTTCCCTAGGGTTTCTCATATCCATTTTATTTATGAAGAGGAATTATTCAGCATTGGATACAGGTCTTCAGTCATATAGTTTAACAATATTATTAAAGAGTATACCAGATGGAGCAGTCAAATCATCAGTCGAGAGAAGAGATGGGTCTTTTTTCCTTCCTCTTGTCCGGACAGCCAAAAGAACACCATTGTGTTTATCTTGGGTATTCAAATAAATATATTACTAATAAAATATTTAGCTTCTCCCTTTTCTTCATGAAATATACGAATTATACACTTTGAAGACTTTTTTAACAATATTACCAACCATATCACCAGTGGAATAACCTGTTCCTCTCTTTGGGAGGAAGGATTACCCTGTTTAACTGTGTGTTGTCATTTATCCCTATTCACATCCTCTTTGTGATAAATGTGACTAATTCGGTCCTAATAAAGATAGATAATATACTAAAAAAATTATCTAGGATGATAAAGGGGAGGGCATACGTCATTGGTCCTCATGGAGTAAACTCGCAAGACTAGTTGAGCATGGGGTATCAATGTGAGGAATGTGGGGGAATCTATGCACAACCTTTAGCGAAAAATAGTATGAGAAGTTATTTTAAATCAAACTATATGGAAAAGGTTAATCATTAGAAATATGGATATGGAATTAGTAGGATAATAAATAACCCTTCCCCTATGCAAATCATTGCATGGTCACATCCTGGTGATCTATAATCCCTCCCAGTGTATCTTAGGATGTGGTAATATCAACTTTTGGGATTGAATTTAGGGAGGTGATATCATGGTATTTCTAAGATTCCCCACACTCTAGATGACCTTAAAATAGGCCATCTTTCATTATACCTTCATCCAGCTGATCCTCAACCCTTCCTTGAAAAACATTGAAGGCATATGCTTGGAGGAGGCCCATGAACAGTGTATCTTCATATCATATCCTTCCAATTGATTTACTACAAAGGCTTATATTGAATTTCTTTTTCTCCATCCTACTGGTGACCCTTAGAGATGATGTGTCTAGTTCAATGTGATTTCATCCATGTATTACATTGTGGTTTTGAGGATCTGAAACCATGCACCGCCTACAAATATTGATGTCAAGGGTAAAGGGATTCATTTGGCTTCTATATGAATTTGTTTTCAGGTCCCCAAGGAGGACTCCACAATGAAACTATTCATCCGATGTGAGTGGGATCATATGGAATGGATAAAGAAATGAGAGTCTAGGAATGTTATAGTGGAGTTGTACACCATTGAGGATTTCTCCCATCACTAGTTTGACAACATGAGTTGGAACAATCATGATTAGATTGACATGATGATCCTCTTCACTGGTTGTTGTTGGAGCATTTGGAGACATGAAACCATTCTCAGCACTATAGCCCCCCGCCATTTCAAGTATTGCCTTAGTGGTGAGGTTCATATGTCTCCTTTCTTGCCTATAAATCCTTATAAAACAGATGTAGGATTCTCCCTCACCCAAGCGATACACTGATAGAGGTCTTCCCTCAGACTTTCCTATCTCCGTGGAGACATGGCACAATGTTCGCTAGTCCCCTCCCCCCACAAACTCAAAATTAATACATATGGAGCCCAAAACCATGGGTCATGCAGGGGGGGTCCTTGAATATACAAGGTAAGTGTGGTATGATTTAAGCTCCATTTATAGGGTTGGTGATTATTTAAGGGCAGAGGCGATGGATATGCTTCGAGGTCTTGAGCTATGAAAGTCTAGATATATCAACATGAATACAGTAGAGACAGACTCCAAACCCATATGGAACACCCATAAAGCTGATTCTTATTACCTTGGGAAAACTATCTATTTTATTCATAAGTGAAAGTCCCTACTCTCCAAAGGTATTTATTTTATATATACATGGTGTGAAGGAAATCATATGGCTGACATTCTAGAATCCAAGGAAACCCATGACCTTTTCTTAATGGATTTTTATAACTCATGTTCTCTTCCCCCTAGAGGGGTTGACATTGCTATCGTGACCCTCTCAGAATACGCTTCTATAGGCCACCCAGGATGGTTTTATTTACACCTCTGTATTATTTATAAAAATTTTCCATTTGATTGGATGGACCTTATACCAAATTCTACTATATTTATTATTCCAAAAACCCTAAAAGAAACTAAAACCCAAAAATAAACATAAAAACCCCATAAACTACAAAAAACTCATAACCATAAAACAACCCCAAAAATAATTAAAAAACCTAAAAAAATTTAAAAGTACTAAAATAATAATCACTATAAAAGGAAACTAAATATCTTAAACACTAAAACATTAAAAACCCTAAAATCTAGAAAACCCCTAAAACCCGTAATAACCCTTAAGACCCCTAAATCCCTAAAAGACCCTAAATATCAGAAAACCCCCTAAAATACCCAAACACACCAAAAACCTCTAAAAACTATAAAACACTTAAAAATAGAAAAACACCTGAAAATCCAAGAAAACCTATAAACATAAAAACTCTCAAAGACCCTAAATATAAAAAAACGCTTTAAACTTCTTAAAACCCCTAAAAATGTAAAAAACTGATAAAAATCCTAAAACCCCTAAAAACCTAAAAACCATTAAAACCCCTTTAATAAGTTTAAACTCCCTAAAAATCCTTTATAAAAACCTTAAAATCCATAAAAACTAAAATATTCTCAAAACCCTACAAAAATATAAAAAACCTAAAAAGCCTAAAAATCATTAAAAAAAACCTCACAAAGCATAAAAACCATAAGAAAACCCCAAAAACACTAAAAACCTAATAACCTAAAATCCCATAAATACACTAAAACCCTAAAAACCCTTTAAACCATAAAAAATATTAAAACCCCCTAAAAAATAAAAAAAACTAAAAGCTCTAAAACCCTAAAAATCCGTAAAAACCCTAAAGATCCAAAAAACCCTAAATCCCTAAAAAGTAAATAAAATAAATCAAATGCATTAAAACCAATAAAAAACCATAAAATCCAAAAAAAACCCATATAAAACCTAAAAAACCCAAAAAACCCCCTTCAAATCCCTAAACACTGTAAAATCCCTAAAAACACAAAAAACCTTTAAACCCCCAAAATTATCCTGAAAAACACTAAAAACACTAAAAACCCAAATATGTAAAAAAAATTCTACAAAAACCCCTAAACCGTAAAAAAGAATGAAGAACCATGAATAAAATTAAAACCCTTAAAACCCAAAAAAACCCAAGAAACCCATAAAAACCTAATCACGTAATAATCCATAAAAACCTTAATCCCTTAAAAAGAGAAAAAAATCCTAAAAATCCAAAAATCCCAAAAAACACTAAAACCCTTAAAAACTGTAAAAACCACTATGTACCCTAAAAACACCACAAAAATCCTAAAACCCCTATAAAATCCTAACTCCTAAAACTCTAAAAACATCTAATACCCCAAAACCATTAAAATCGACCAATCCCATAAAACCCCTAAAATCGTAAAAAATCCCTAAAAGCCATAAAATATAAAAAAACACTAAAAAAAACCCCACTAAAACACATAAAATCCCTTAAAATACATAATAACAAATAAAACCCATAAAAACGTTAGAAAACTCTATAAAACATTTAAAATGTAAAAACCCTAAAAGTACCTCAAACCCCTAAAAGGACATAAAAACCCTAAAACACTTATAAACCCATAAATGACTCTTGAAATCCTTAAACACCATAAAACCCATTAAAAAATCTAAAAACCCTAAAAACATTAAAAACCATAAAACCCAAAAAAACCATAAAAATTCCTAAATACATTATAAACCAGTAATCCCCCAAACACCTTAAAACCACCAAACCCCCCAAAAATTTATATTAATAAAAAACCTTAAAATCCCTATAAACTACAAAAACATAAAAAATGACTAAAATAGAAAAAATAACCATAAAACCCTAAAATCCCTTTTACCCTAAAAATAATTTATTACACAAATACCCATCAAAAAGAAAAAAAACCTAAAAACTAATAATACCCAAGAAAACACTAAAAATCATAAAACCTCTAATAAAACTAAATAAAAATTAAACTCATAATTAAACTAAAAAACCATAAAAATCCTAAAACTCCTAAACCGTTAAAACCATCAAACACCCCTTACAAACCCTAAAAACAATAAATATCCATAAATATCCTATAATTCTAAAAAATACTATAAAAACAATAAAAACACTGAAAACCCAAAAACTCTAAAAAAAGAAAAACACTAAAAACCCAGAAAAAACACATAACAATACAAAAACCAATAAAAAAACTAAAACACCTAAAAACCCACAAGCCTACTAAAAGCCAAAAAACCACTGATACCTCTAAAAACACAAACAATCCTAAAACCCATTAAATCACAAAAAACCATAAATCCCCCTAAAAACCCTAAAACCCTCATAACCCTAAAGAACCTAAAGACACAAATAAATAAAAGAACCCCTTGATCCCCAAAAACCCAAAAAATCTCTAAATAATACCCTAAAACTCAATAATCATAAAAACCCTAAAATACATAAGAGTGCCTAAAACCACAAAACCCTAAAGACCAAATAAAATTATAAAACCATTAATGACTGTAAAATCCCTAGGAAACCTCCAAATGACACTAAATCCACAAATAATACCTTAAAAGACTCTAAAAACCATAAAACCCTAATGACCCTAAATCTACTAAAGACCCCTAAATACCCCAAAACACCCGAAAACACGTAAAGGGCCATAAAATCCTTAAAAACTCTAAAGAGACCTAAAAACTAAAAAGAACCCTAAATTAATAAAACCATTAAAACAGAAAATTAACACAAAACAAAAAACACAAATCACCCTTAATAATCATCAAAAAACTAAATGACCCTAAAAACCCTAATGTATATTTAACCACATAACATCCCTAAAATAATAGGACACCCAAAAAAGGTTAAAACCCTAAAACCCACTAAAAACACAAATTTATCCTAAATCCCCTAAATGACCGTAAAAATCCAACAAATCATTAATAACACTAATATCCTTAAAATACCAAAAAATCCTAAAAAATGTTAATACCCTCATACCCATAAAAAACACCAAAACCCTAAAAATATTAAACACCTAAAATACATAAAATACTAATACTTTTAAAATCCCTAAAAACCATAAATAAATAAAACCCTAAAACACTAAAACACTTAAAGATAATGAAAAAAAACACTAAAATCCCTAAAAACCCAAAAAACCTAGAAACCCATAAAACCCCTTAAACCCCTAAATAACATAAAATCCCTCAAACCATAAAACCCTATTAAATACCATAAAATCTCTTAAAGAATTAATGAAAACTAAATTATTGAAAACCAAAATGGATCCAGAAAACCAAAAAACCGCTAAAGTCCCTAAAAACCTAAAAACCCTAAAAATACTGCATATCCAAAAACCCATGAATGACCATAAATAAAATAAAAAACCCTTAGAACCCCTAAAACCCTAAAACCCCTTAAAAACACATAAATAACATAAAACCATAATTTTTTAAAAAATCTCTAAATTTGTGTAAAAACCTAAAATCCCCAAAACCCCTAAAAGGCCAAAAAAACAAAAAAACCTAAAACACCATAAAAATCCATAAAAACTCTAAAACCTCTAACGAACCAACAAACCCAAATAAAAATACATAAAACTCCAAATTCAATAAAATCCATAAAAAAACTAATGAACCTTAAAACCCAAAAAACATTTATACCCCTAAAAAAATAGAAAAACTGAAAAGCACTAAAACCCAAAAAAATAGTTCAACCCCCCAAAACCCTTAAAAACTATGAAAGCCCCTAAAACCCCTTAAAACTCTAACCCTCAAAAAATCCCACTAAATCTCTTAAAATTCACCAAAAACCTTGAAACACCACCCCCAGATGAATATATAACCCCAAAAAACCTAAAATCCAAAAACCCCTAAAAACATAACAACCATAAAAACCATTAAAAAACTAAAAAATATTATAATGCCTAAAAACCATAAATGGAAAAAAAATTCACTTAAAAAACCTAAAAACTGTAAACCCCCTTTAAAAACCCAAAAAACTGTAAACCCCCTTTGAATCCTGGGTGCCTTTCTACTCGTCCAGTCAAAGGCTGGGTCACTATGCCTCTTCTTGTAGGAGTGATTTCTCTGTCAAGTATACTCCATCTGATGGTTCACTAGATGTTATGCCTCCTTGGGGGAATATGGATTGCACAATGAGGGTCTCCTCAATGGAATGGTTAATCCGCCTCTGGCTGAGGAGTAGGTGGTTTTTTGGTCGGGGATGTTCTGATGCAGGTTGATCGACAACACCCCTCCAACCCAAGGACCTGAGATGTTTTTGACAGGCTGAAAAATGATCTTGGAATAGTGGAAAGTATCGGTGTGGTGAAACCTGTGGAAGGAGTCATGGTGCTGCCTGGATCTTATCCAGGAGGTCTGTAGGTGGATAGGGTCCCTGGTGAACCTTTTTCAATGAATGAGGGAGATGAGGGTGTCCTCTCGTGCAATATGATTGATGTGTTGGATTCTGGGGAGTTGATTCAAGAGCATCACACTGTCCAAGTAATGTTAGCTGGAGATTTTGATGAACAAGATGGGAAGAATACATGACTTGGGCCTCAGGGAGCAGTTTGTGAGGATATGGGCAAGGGGTTGCAGGTGGTGGTGCAACCCGCTGGTAATGAGGATGAGTCTACTGGTGAATTTGTTGATCAAGATGGGCAGAATACCTGCCTTGGGCCTCAAGAAGCTGCTTGTGAGGATATGGGTAAGGGGTTGCAGGTGGTGGCGCCTACCTTTTAGCAATGAGAAGGCACTCTCGGGCTCTGATGTGCAGGTCCTCTTTCTTATCTGTGTCACTAGTGACAATGTTGAGAATTTGGGACATCCGGTAGTAAAAGGGGAGGTAGCAGCACAGGGGGCTGTTGGGGAGGATGGCTCTAAAGGTGTGGCTGGTTTCTGGTCCACGGGACTGGTTTGAAATGCGTCTGAGGCGGGGGTTGAGAGGGAAACTAGTTCTACTTCCATACATGTGACCAAACAGGGAGAGGTGGAGGTGGAGGTGGCAGAGAATAAGTTGGAGGAGGTGGCTAGGCAGGGGACAGTGGACAAATTGGAGGGGGAAGCTTCTCAAGGGATCACACCTGAAGCAGGGTTGGTGTGTGGGAAGGGGGAGGGACTTGCGATGGGGGATTCCCCTGAACACAGGGGTGCTACTACGTAGGAGGTGGTTCCATGGGAGGAGGGGCTTTGGAAGTTGGCTGACAAGCTTGACTACTCAGCCAGGCATGATGAGGAAGGGACAGTCCTGCTTGGAGAGGATGGGCAATGGCCTCCTTTTGTTGTCGCTGGGAGGGCAGAAATACCCACCTTAGTGGCTCTAAGAATTCCTCAGGATGAATATTTTGTTGAGGGCCCCTTAATCAGGAATCCTCCTCTATTCCAGATCACGTGCATGGAATGGAAGCAGAGGAGCACTCATTTGAGATCGAGAAGGTGAAAGGGATGGATGATGGTCCCACCTCAAACTCCTCAAAGTGGATGAGGAAGCAGGATTACTCCACTCTCCCCAAACCCATGGTTACTCGGGCGTCTTCAAAGGTGGTTATGTTGAAAGTCATGGTTAATAATCAAGATCATCTGCATTCCCTGGAACAAAGAAAATGGAGGGAGAAGTTTCTGACACTCCTCAAACATAATGAGGATTATGAGTCAGTATGGGATAACTCTGACTCCTTTGATGATGTGGCCTCTGGATATGGTGCAGATGGTGACCCTTATGTTGTGGCTTCTATTTCAGATTTTAGTGGTGATGTTGACTGATTTGTTTTCATTTCCTTCTTTGTTTTCCATTGGATCTTTCTTTTGATGGGGTCTTTGGGTTGGGGTTGTAAAGGGTTTTTGGGTGTGGGTCGTTTGACCCCTCCCCTCCCTTCTCTCCTGTGTCTTTTCTATAATAAATTGGGGGGGGGGGGGGGGATAGCCTGACCCTCGAATATTCCTTTCCCTAAAAACCCTAAGACACCATGAAACCATAAAACCCCTAAATTATCATGAAAACCCTATAAAAACCAAAAAAATAATTAAAATAAAATAAACACCTTAAATTATAAAAAATCCAAAAAACTATACAAAAATATAAAAACCCTAAAAAACCAAAAAACCCAAAACCTCCTAAAAATCCATAATCCCATACAAAAACAGGAAAACCATAAAACTGTAAAACCTATAAAACCCTAAAAATCACTAAATCCTTAAACAGCTGTAAAATAATCCTATAAATCCCTTAAAACCCAAGAGCCTAAAAAATTCTAAAAAACCGCAAACAGCCAAAAAACACAAAACACCATAAAAACCCTAAAAGACTCTAATAACATAAAATTTAAAAAAATAAATCCATTAAAATTACCCAAAAAATCCTTAAAATAAAAAACCATCAAACCATAAAAATATGAAACCCCAAAAAATGATATTAGAAACCCCTAAAATCCATTTAGTGAACCTAAAAACCCATGAAATAATAAAAACCACTTAATATTTTAGAGACCCTTAAAACCCTAAAAAACAAAATATCCCCTAAAAGACAATCAACACCATAAAAACATAAGAAATCCTAAAAACACTAAAATCCATAAAACCCCTAAAACCATTTGAAACCCCTAAAGACCCCAAAAAACACAAAAAACCTCAAAACCCCCAAAAAACACTAAAACCCAAAAGACATTAAAAACACTCAAAACACTCAAAACACTCCAAATCCAAAAAACCCTAAAAACATAAAAAACTAACAACACCTAAAAACCCCTTAAATTCTAATAACCCATTAAACCCCTAAAAGTCCCTAAAAATACATAAATACCATAAATAATTAAAACTGTTAAAACAATAAAAACCCAAAAAACACTAAAAATCCTACCCCACCCCCACAACCCCCATGAGATAAACACCAAAAAAATCCTATAATACCCTAAAACCCAAAAAATCCTTAAACACCCAAATAAACATAAAACTCTAAAAGACCCTATTAAACCCTAAAAACCCTAAAAGACACTAAAACCCTTAAAATACCTATAAGAACCTAAAAATCCGTTAAAAACCCTTATAAATCTTAAATAACCAAAAAATAAAAAAAGGTAAATCCCATAAACGATAATTGGAAAACAAAAAACCCCCCAAAGAAACTAAAAAACCTTATAACACAAAAAAATCGTAAAAAATATAAAAGACCTAAAAAAATTAAAACCCATAGAAAACAAAAAAACCTAAAAAATTAAAACCCCCTAAAACAAAAAAAATCCCTAAAACTACTGCAAAATCAAAAAAAAACTAAAGACCCCTAAAAACCATTAGATCCCAAAACATATCTGAAAACCATAAAAACCTAAAAACCCAAAAACCCTAAAACACAATAAAAACCCATAAAACCCATAAAACCAATAAAACCCCCCAAAAGCCCTAAAAGTCTTAAAACACCACTAAAAACCGTAAAACCCTAAAAATATTAAACCATAAAAACAGAAAAACCCTTAATAACCCCCCAAAACCATAAATTTAGAAAAAACCCCTAAAAACAAAAAATATTTATACCCTCATAAAAAACCTAAAATCCCAACCCCCACCCCTAAAATTCCATGAAAACCCTAAAACACCCAAAAAACCTTAAAACACTAAAATACCACGAAAAACACTCAAATGATTGTAAACCTAAAAAAGTCCATGAAAACCGTAAAACACTAGAACTACCAAAAAACCCCTTAAAATCTAAAAAATCAAAAAAAAACCCCACCCCCTAAAACCCTTAATAAACCCTAAAACCCCTAAATAAACCAAAAAAAATACCAAAACCCCTTATTCACAATGGAAACATCAAATACCCTAAAAACGATAAAAAACCTAAAATAAGCAAGAAGAAAAATAAAAACATAAAAACTCGAAAACCCCTAAAACCCTAAAAACTAATAAAAACCCTAAAACCCTAAAATACCTTAAAACCCTAAAACACCTAAAATTACCTAAAAACCTAAAAAACTCAAAAAATCCCATAAAACACCGTAAAAACACTATAAATATCCTAAAAGGAACTAAAGCCCTTAAATATCCTAAAAATAATAAGAGTAAGAAATAACAAAAAACAACAAAATAGCCTAAAAACAGTAAATCTCCCTAAGAACCCTATATACTCAAAAGAACAAAGACCCAAAAAATACACAAAAATCTAAAAACCACAAAACAACATAAATAATAAAAAATTAATTTTAAAACCCTGATAACTATAAACCCTAAAAATCCATCAAAACCTAAAAAATATCCTAAAAACTATAAGAACGAAACTAAAATTATAGAACCCTAAAAACACTAAAAACCCTAAAAAACCAAAACCTAAAAAAACCATAAAACCGTTTTGAAATATCTAAAACCCAATAAAACCACTTAAAACATAAAACTCCCATACCCCCTCCCCAAAGACCCATAAAAACCAAAAATATACATTAAACTTTTAAAACACCCAAATAACTAAAAAAACCCTATATCCCCTAAAAAAATTAAAATCTCTAAAAAGAAAAAAATTCCATAAACCCGAAACCCCTTTAAACCATAATAACCTCTATAAAATCTTATGAATCTTGAAAAACACATTAAACCCCTAAAAAATAACCCCCATAAATAAATGAAACCCTAAAAATACTCTAAATACAGTAGTGAACCACAAAACCCCAAAAAAACCAAAAAACATCCTTATAATCTTAAAGGTCCTTAATAAAAATAAAAATGTAAAAACCCTGAAAAGCCTAAAAATCCTTAAACCATAAAATCTATAAATCTCTTCAAATCCCCTAAAACCCAAAACACTCTAAAAATCTATAGAAGACACTAAAACTCGAAAAAACCCTACAATAGCCAAAAAACCCTACAACCTAAATGTCCTTAAAAGACATAGAAAACCCAAAACCCCTTAAAAGACTTTAAAAATACCAAAAGACACTAAAATATGTAAATGACCAATAGACCATAAAATCCCTTAAAGACAATAAAAAAAACCCCTAACGTAGACAAAACCATCTAAAAACTCAAAAAAACAAAAATGAACTTAAAACCCTAAAACCGATAAATGACCATCAATTCACTAAAATCCCTATTGGACCTAGAAACCATCTAGGAAACTAAAATCCCTAAAACCCCTAAAGGACCCTAAAAATACACTAAAATACCAAAAGATTAAAAGACATTTAAAGACACTAAAATGCATAAATAACCCCTAAAAGACCCAAGAAACGTTGAAAAAAAATTCTAAAAAACAAAAGACATCCTAAAAATCTAAAATAACCAAGAAAACCCAATATAAAATAAAAGAGACAAAAAACACATAAAAGGACATAAAAACTAAAAACACTTAAAGACCCTAAAAGCACAACTGAACATAAAAACCATAAAAATGTTAAAAAACCACTAAAATCCTAAAAACTGAAAACTCTAAAAGATCATAAAAACCTTAAAAACCCTAAAACCGAAAAAACCATAAAATCCCCAAAGTCCATAAAAAACCCAAAAACCAAAAAAAACACAAAATCACAAAAAAATTATAAACCCCGTAAAAACTCTAAACACCATAGAACCGCCTAAAACTCTTAAAACCTCTAAAAGATAGTAAATCCCATAAAAACAAAAAAAAACCTAATAACATTAAAAACCCTGAAAACCGTGAAAAGCCTAAAACCCTAAAAACTCTAGAAACTATAAAAACATATTAAACTAATAAAAAATACTAAAAAACACAAAAAACCAAAAAACCCTAAATATTTCCCAAAAAATAAAAAAACACTTAAAATCCAAAAAAATACACAAAAAACAAAAAACCAAAAAAATCCTAAAAATCCAAGACCCCTAAAAACTATATAACAACTAACAGACCACTAAAACCTAAAATACCATAACCCCTAAAACCAATCAAAATATATAAAATAACTAAAAATAACTAAAACCCCCCAAATAATTTAAAAACCACAATACCCTAAATAACCCTAAAACCCCAAAAAACCAAAGAACTCTAAAAACATAAATCCCCAAAACCGACGAAAGCCATAAAACCCTAATAAACCTTTACATCCCTAAAATCCTAACAACCCCAAAACACCTCTAAAAGAGCCAAGACCCCCTAAAACCCCTAAAAGTCCTAAAACCATGAAAATACCTTAAAAACCCCCAAACCATAAAACAACTGTAAAACCTAGAACACCTAAATGGCCCTAAAAATCCTAGATGACTTTAAAATTCATTAAGAATCCTAAAATACCCAACAAAAACCTTAAACACCCTAAAACGTCTAAAAATCCCTGAAAACCCATAAAAACCCTAAATATATTAAAAACACATATAAACTATAAATATCCTAAAATCCAAAGAAATGCCCTAAAACCCCTAAAACCTTAAAACCCTAAAACTGATTAAACCCATATAAATCCATAAGAATCCTAAAAAATCCAAAAAAATATCCCAAAGAAACCTTCAAACCCATTAAATACCCTAGAATCCAATAAAAACCCTAAAAACCTTTTAATCCCCACATTTTATTTTGAAATTATTAAATTCCCTAAAAACACTAAAATCCTTAAAAACAAAAAATACCTAAAAACCCAAAAATCCATTAGAAAATACCAAAAAATCCCAAATAAAATCTAAGAGTTAAAAATAAATCCCTAAAAACCTAAAGGCCTGCAAAAAGATAAAAACCCTAGAAACCCTAAAAATCCAAGAGACTCTAAAAAGGCATGACAAAGCCTAGAAACCCTTAAAACCATAAAAACACAATAATCCAAAAAACCCACTACAAAAATGATAAAAAACATAAAAAACACTAAAAAAATACTAAAAGAACACTAGAAACCCTAAAAGAAACAAAAAAGCCTGAACCCCTAAAAACCCATAAGACCATAAAAATTCATTAAAAACTCTTAAAACCCTAAAACCCCTAAAATCCCTTGGCCAATGTAATCTTTTATATGTGGTTTTCAAAAGAGTTGTGAAATGATTTTGGGTCGTTTCTTGAAAATATTGGATTATAATTTATGGAAAATATTTATTATTAACTATTTATTTTTAAGTATATATTAATTATTATTTTTATTGATTTATTATTATTAATTTATTTCTGCACATATGAAATGCATAAATTATTCATATATATGTATTTGGTGAGATTTAAACACCTTAATTCTTAGTTAATCTTAAAATTCATTTCCACTCCAACAAAAACTTCATATGGTCAGTTAAAAAATTTAATATACCTATACATGTATATATTAAAAAAACACAATAATAAGTAATAAAAAAACAAATGATACATAACAATTAAATATGAACTAAATTATTAAAAATTTTAAATTAATAATTATGAAACAAATAATTAAAAATAAATAGGTTATTAATACAGTAATAAATAGTAAAAAATAAATATTCATTAATAATTAACAAGTAAAAAATAATTAAATTATACATAAATTATTAATTGTTAATTAATAATAAATTAATAATATATATATAATGAAAAATAATGAACAATTAATAAATTAATTAAGAATAATAAATTAATATATGATAAAGAAATAATAAATTAATAAAAAATAGATAGTAAACAGTATATAAATAATTAATGATTAATAAATAAATATTAAATAAATAATGAATATTTAATAAATATGTAGTAAATAAATAAAAAATAATTTGTTAATAATAAAATAATAATAAAAATTAATAATTTATAATTTATAATAAATATATAACCAATAAATATATAATATTTATATAATATTTATAATGAAAAGTAAATCAATATAAAATAAATAATTAGTAAATAAATGATAAATAATGAATATGTAGTATATAGTAAATAAATAATAATAATAATAATAAATAAATAAATAAAAAATAAAAACTAAATAAATAATATGTCAAATATAAATTAAAAAGAAAGTAAAAATAATATGTAATAATTTATAATAAATATTTAATTAAAATGTTATGAAAAATGTTATAATAAATAATTAATAAATATATAATAAATAAATTTATAAATAATAATTAATAATTAATAATTAATAATTAATAAATGAATAGAAAATAAATGCATATAATTATCTACAATATTTAGACATATAAAAAAATTTATATAAATACATTTAATCATAATTTTTTTACAAAATTATATATAAACACAGAAATATATATAAATGAAAAATAATATAAAAATATAGAAAAACGCAAATATATATACCCATATATAATATAAAAATTTATAAGCATAGATATGTATAAATATTTACAAAGGTATATAAAAATAGAAAAAATTTCATAAATACATATTAGTATCTTTGCATATATACAATTATATATATTTATAAATAAATATCGATAAATATATATAATTTATATGTATGTATACATTAATTTAAAAATATATATACATATATATATATATATATATATATTAGATAATTAATCACCAAAAGTGGGAAACCCACAACATTTTCAATTACATAAAATAAATAGAAATTAAAATCCATGGAATAAAATCATATATGACCTGAAAAGGGTATGAAGACACTCTTAAATAGTGCTAAAATATCATTGAATATTAAAAAATAATGGTATCTTAACCAAAGACACAATTTTGGAGAACTTCTAGGCCATTTTTACCTTGAAAAATAGTAACCTTATCCCTCGACCAACATAGCTTAGATCTCATCGCATATTTAGTAATTATTTGTTGTATAGCTCAAATAGGCACCAAAATCCTACGTTATGCGTGTTTGATGTTGAAATTCGACTTTCAACTTCTCTTAAAGGTATAGTAAATTTTATTCTATTAATTATTACCAATTTATAGTCTAATTCAATTACATCTCATTACACAAGCATCAAATTAATTGGTTGTGGAGAAAAATGGACACTTCAATCCAATGTTGTGGTTATTTGATGTTGATGTATGATTTGCAACTTTTCCAATAATTAATTTATGTTTTAAATAATTACTAACTAATAATTATAATTATTTAACAATTAACAGATTATAAATAATTAATATTGTAAATATTCAATGAATAAATTATTATAAATTCTAAATAATAATTATTAATCATAAATAATAATAAAATATGTATTATTTAATATTTTTTTACCATTAATACACACATGTTTTTATAAACTGCCTCTAAATATAATTATAAAAATAAATAAAATGTAAAAACATTAATATCGTGGAGTATTTTCAAAATAATCAATAAAATATAACAATAAGACACATATTTAGCAGTGGTATATAAAACCATAGAGAAATAATTTTACATAAAATTTTTAGTAAATTTTTTTAAAACTTCCATGAAATTTATTTTTTCCTATATTGGATGCTTAAAAACATAAACAACCAAAAAATATCTAAAAACACAAAAAAAAATAACCAATAAAAACTCTTCATACTCCAAAAGGACACTAAAAACCCTAAAAACTGTAAATAGACTAAAACTCCCTAAAACCCCTAAAACTCTAAAAAATCCTAAATACATCTAAACCACTATAAAACCCCAAAAAACCCTTATATCTACTAAAAACCTTAAAACCCTATAAATCTATAAAACTATAAAATACAAAAACCCCTTAAAACCATTCAATCCATAAAAAAACCAAAAATAAAAACACATAGAGTCCCTAAAAATCCTCCATAAACGATGAAGAAGTCAAAACCCATAAAAACATAAAAAATTATAAAAGCCCTATGAAAAACCTAAAAACTCTAAATAATCCTCAAAACCAAATATCATATAAACACTAAAACCCCTATAAGAACTATAAACCTTAAAATTTTTGAAATCCCTAAAAACACTTTAATACCCATAAAACCATATAAAAGACCTAAAACCCTATAACACCCTAAAAACCACAGAAAATCCTTAGAAGACCATATAAACTCAAAAAAAATGAAAAATCAAAATTTTAAGATACCCTAAATCCATAACGGACTCTAAAAACATTTAAACAACTCTAAAAGACCATTTTAGCATCCTAAAAAATTCACAATAGAAATTAAATACTCCCACAATCACATTGTATAGGGAAGTGATCATTTCAATAGGATGAGAAAAGAAATTGGATGCAGAATGGATTGAAAATTTGAGAAGAAAAGTGAAGAAATAAATTTTATTAATATTTTTAAGTGTAAGACTTACTGTCACAAGGAAATATTTTTGGGGTGCATGAAAAAAAAACCATCGGTTCACAGAATGACCCACGATGTTCATGCCCACAGGTTGATGGTCATAAAACCTAGGATGCCACGAACCATGTGTTTGGAAAAGTTGAACGCAAAAGTTCCATCCACATATCTTCATGTGAACTAACCAAATTCACATACGAGCAAGATGGAAGGGTTCGGTGAACCATGCCTCGCGAACCAAAGCCTCTATAAACCCCAATTGACAGAGTCTTCCTCAGGTTAAGATATATCTTCATGGGCTTCTACAAATGGGGCTACATTCCCACAGATATGATTTCCCCAATGCTTTATAAATGTATCACAATAGGAATAGAAATGGGGAGATTGGTGGAAGATAGAACAAAGGAGACCCTAGAGGTTAGAAGATAGATTTCATATACATAGAAGATTACAACTTTGGTTTAGAATCATCAATAAAGTGTGAACCATGAATCACTTTTCCAATGGTATAACTTGACGTGAACCATAAAAATAAGAAACATAATAAAAATTGGTGAACCATTAATCTAATTGGTGAAATCACAAACCATAAATCAACCACGGATGAATTCTCAGTGAACCACATGATTTAGGACCCTTCATTAATTTGGTGCTCCACTTATCACATTGCTATGCGGATCGAACCCTACGCTATATACTGCATCAGTACATGGATGGAACCTGAAGCGGTGTGGATAACCCCATCTTGTACCGCATACCTCTCTGGTATGCAGTGGTCTATATCCACGTTTGTGTACCTCTTCTGTATGTAGACAACCCCTCTACCCAAATAATGTTACACTATGAAGGGTTTCCCCCACCCCGCATGAGAAAATAGTATGTGGGATGAGGTCTCTTTGGGTGTCCTTATTTCTGGCTCCAATAATGCTCCTCCAATAGTATCCTATCCTCTATAGCTCATCCACGAACCAATCCGATAGAACCAGGCCAAAGCCTCCTCCAAATCCACCGAACTCATATGATCAGATCATTGGGAACACGAGCATGCCTTTCTAAATCTACATACCCAAGGTAAGAGTATTCATGAAGTCTGTCCCCATAATGTTTTTCACCCCCTAAATGGATCGAAGTCTACATTCGTGATTTAACCTAAGGACCGACTTCAGGATGACGACATGAACATCCTGATTCTCATTTTTAGGGGTAACCAATGTAATTTCCCTTCAATGTGTTCTAGTGATTAGCAAAAAGGACTCTCTTTCCTTCCCATGATTAGTATCCCCCCTTTTAAAAAAATTCTCAAGGTCACTCATCCTGAGTTAAGACCCTATCCTTTTACGAGAGGTGTCACTCTTCACCCTCTTCATCTCAATTCGAGATGTTTTTAGAAAGATTTCCAAGATTTACCATCGAGTGTGTCATCATTGGTGAGTAATGCATGTTCAATGTTTATCTCTCTTTCACAACTCTAGTCCCATCTACCAGAAGATGATGTAGGACATTTGATCTTGAGATCTTTTGCCTCCTCTTGTTTCTTACACTGAGCATGACTCACGTGGGCTTAGATTTTTGTGGTGATCATGACATACGCATAGTCCCAAAACTTGGGCCTCCTCCAAGGTGTAATCCCCAAGACACATGAACTATGAGAACTATGATTCCCAACAAAAATTTGATACATAATAATACTTTATCTAGGCCAAATATCTATATCATCTCACCCATGAAATGAGATAGCATCCCACCTTCAAGTGGGCAAGTTTCATGTATAATACCCACCCCACATGAACTATGCGAAAACAGATTTCCACTACATGTGGGATACGTAAGATGCTTGTGATTTTTTTCTTAGAATTTATTCTTGATAAAATATTCCCCCAAGTTATAAAGGGCTCCCTCCTAGGCATAAGTCTTAATTACCAAACAACGTGGTCTCTGATTCCTCTCCCGAGGATACGTAGGAATCCCATAATATGGGTATGACCCCAATATCATTCCATCTTCCATCCCTCTTGGACAATGACAAACTCCAACACACCTCACTGCGTGGCTTATGTTAGCCTTTTCTTCTTTGCATTAAATACATGCATATCCATGATTGATTCTTCAATCCATGGGTTACCCGTAGATACATTCTTCAGGAATGAATTGAGGATTATTAAACATATGAACGTGGCTTAAATCTATAAGATAGTCCCGTATTAGGAAAAAATGCCCCCATAAAGGGTGTAATGAGCCCAACCTCCCATCATCTCGACCAATGGATTCCTTAAGTGTAGTTGGTCAAATCATCATCCAAAAAGTGAATTCATTTGGAAAGAACGTCCATCAATCATGTATACCAGGGTCATTGGTTGATTTTGGCTTTACAAATAAACTCGTTACAGACCATTTGAGGAAATCATATCCTAGGAGGACTGATTTCACAAACACTTAACCCCTCGGCAATCGCCTGTTTGAAGAATTCAACTACGGAACCTACATCATGATGTAAATAAGAAGATAAATTTCCCAGTACCCTTAGGTCCAATGTAATTCCCCCTAAAGGGTAACGACATGAATCTGACTGAAACAAAAATGGTGATGTCAAACTCTCTACCATAAAAAATTAGTGATGATTCCCATCGAACCATTTTTTCATTCTATCGAAAATGGAAAATGTGCTGCCTTGGGTTGAAACAATAATGTTGAAAACAAAATGAATATTCAACCAAGGTGGTAGTTTCACCCCACTCAAGACACATTGCCTCATAAAAAGAAAGGGGGATAATCTAAATTTTCAATTATGAATGTGATCAAGATATACTACTTTGACTTATATTATTTGTCTCTATATGTCATATATATATTGTAGGTTTTCAGAGAAACCTTATGTCCAAATGGAATCCCTAAATCCAATGCAGACATGCACCTCAGTGTTCCCACATGTGGTCGGGGTCCCGATGAAGAACGGGACCCCCAAACTAAACCAACATCTTCAACACAGGGTGTTTAACACGCTGATTAGAGAGTACCACCAAAATGAAACTATCCCCACTATAGAGGCTTCAAGATGAGCCCTCTTTTCAATAAATGCTCACCAACCACCTCCTCAGCTGCGGCCTGTCCCCAACACTAGGCAGCCTCAGTGTTCATCTTGTACCTTTTCAAGGGCTTATTCCCATAACATGACATCATGTAAAACCCTTATCAATGGGAGTATGATGAAGTCGATGGTGATGAATACGTCCTACTGGCACAAGGGTATTAATCATGGTCCCCTACCGTAGAGCATCTCTTCCAACACCAGGTTACCAAATATCTTCAATCTGAAGAGGATATTATTTTGAGGGAACTTGTTGAAGTCCAAAAGACATAGGCCCCTTGGGTTGCCCGCTGAGGGTGGAAAACATAAAATCATGACCACGCCATCACCTAGATTCCTAGGGTGGAACTCAATCATACGAACAAGGAAGAATTCAATAAAAATACATAAAAACCGACCCCTACACTCAATCCAAACACAAAAATAGGGGTGACACAATATGTGCTTTCACATATTCATACGAATTCTCAGTCATCATGTCGTTAAACCAATGTGAAAAATTATAGGCCAATGAAAATATCAACTGATGCACCAGAATCATGTTGTATAAATAGGATGGTAACCATCTATAGGTAGGCTCAAACACCTGATGATACTTTCCAAGCATGTCATCCCGATAGGGAGGAAAACACATGTGTGCATATTCGAATTCATTCAGATGCATACAATGCTCATGAGACAAATATAGATGTAAGTGAGCAGATGAAAATTAATTCTTATAAATATGAATCCCACTTGTAAGATAAAGTGGAAACTGGAGAATACAACATGTGGCAGACTCATTCCTCAATCTTGGAACATGAGAACTGCCAGTATCCACTAGAATTCTATGGAGGGATGGTGTAGGAACAAACTCCTGCTTCTACACCGGAATGGGAATTCATTCCCATCTCATCCAAAGATTCATATCATCACATCCTAGAAATTATGGAAGATAAAATGTCGATTCCAGGCAATACCCTCTAGACATTTCAAGAAATCATGGCATTTGTGGCAAATGGGATGATCCAGGCCCCTGACCCAGTTTCCTCTAAAAAATGACTTACCAGAAATAAATATTGGTCACTCAAGAGTAGTTATGCATACTTGATCCAGTTCAAGAGGTTTGACAAAAATATCCATCAACAAAAAGACGATCGGATCAAGAAAAAATAGTCGTTCCAACAGGGGGATTCCGGTCCAACATGGTTGCCGCTCCAGGTCAGGCATATATCCTATCCAAAACTCAATATGTCTGTCGGCACACCCTTATAGCATCATGGGAACCAAAAACAAATAGGTAACTATATATGATGGCCATTACCAATAGCATATGTCCCTAGTTATCCACAAAAGATATCCCACAAATCAAATGTGGAAAAGGAAATGAGAAAATGAAGAGCATATACATGATTCTGTTCTGTAGGATGGTGGAGTATTTTATGCCCTCAAGAATATATCAATAAATTCCTAATATCTTTTCAGTACATTATCAAATTAATGATGTGGCGGTAATAGTTGTGAAGGCCCTCCCCTTAATGTTCCTACAAACAGCTCTGAAGGTCCTCCCTAGAGCACTCATATGGGGTTACTTCGTGGGCCGACAATGATCTTTCTAAAGATCCAATCTCCTAGTGTGCGTCAAGGTATCCCTCCCCTAGAATAGAAGATCAAATAGTAAGAAGTCCCTCCCATTTCATTCTTCCACCCAATGGTCCTCCCTAGGGTATACAGTGCAACTATGCTTCTGCTTGTAGTCAGACATCAAGTAATGTTGTTAGTCCTCTTCATGATGACAGCTATTGCAAATGCCCTCAACCCCCGCAGTGGAAGTTGTTGTGATGGCCCTCTTCATAGAAACATCAAGAAATAAGAATGCCCTCTCCTCATTGCAATACATCTTGATTTCCCTCCATAGAATGTACACTACATAAATTCTCCCTGATGCTAGATATCAAGATGTGATAGTAGTCCTCACCATTATAGTAGTCATCAAGAATCCCCCCCCCCTAGTGACATCAGGTAGAAAGAAGGTCATTTTCCTCCTAAACCCTACCCTGAAGGTCCTCCCTAGGGCATATGTCATAGGGACATTCCCCATAGTCGGGGATTAAGTTTCAAAAGTAGTCCTCGCCATTTTAGCACTGATTATGAAGGTCCTCCCGGTAGTCAAAATTCTCACTCACAAGAAGGTAATCCCATTATCGGGGAAAATTTGAGAAAGAACTCATAAGATGAGATGATAGAAAAGATGGATTCGCACATGTTAGAAAATCCGTCTATGATGAGAGATATCCTTTCATAACCAAAGGATGGATCGGGGCCGCACTCATCTTTTGATCAATCCCCGCACCACTGACAATTCAATGAGGCTCCTACCATCCATGCTTTTTGGATAAAATAATTAAGAAGCATTCAATATTGGAATATCAAGTAGAGGAGTCCCCTGAATAACAACAACATCATATGTTGCTTGTGAGAAGAAAAATATAAAGGGATGATATACTAGCGATGTATTTTCCTACGAAAACTTCTCACATTGAAATATTAAGGTAGTTTATTGAGGAATGTATGCATAAAATTCACCTCAATATCAGGAAAACTCTTCCCTAGATAAAATAATAATAATTTCCCTATTAAGGGTATTTAGACCATATTAACATTTTAGTAGAGCTTCAGCGTCTAATCGACCTGGAAGCCCTCCCATCTACAAAGCGGCCACATTCATAAAGGTGATAAAAAGAACATCAATTAGCCGACCTCCACGCATTGTAAAAGTTACATTTCCTCATCCGCAACGCCCCATTTGGGGTTCATATCTGGGGGTGGGGAGAACACGGATCTGTACACTTCACCCCACATCCCATCCGGCGTACCTCATTGGAAATGACATCTTGCAATGTCATTACCAAAAGTCAACAATAAAATAAAATCCCTGCTTATTATTGGAGGAACACTCAATAAGAACTGGCATTGAGTAAGTCTCAAAAGCCTCAATAGCAATGATATCATTTCATTGAGAAGCTTCTGATCCAGAAAACCAATAACATCTAGAATGCTTCCCGCCTAAGTAAAACCCACCAAAAAGCAATTCTAGTGCCCTCAAAATCAAATAAATCCCTTGAAAACCCAGTATCATACCCAGCTCACACCCACACAGGAGTGCGTGAAATCAAGATGGTAGAAATAGCAGCATCTAGCACTGTAATACAAGAATAGCACTAGCCCTTAGGTGTGGGGGTATTTTTATCTTAATATGCCCCCATAATACAAATGAATCTTGTCTATAGAACATCAATGGAAGTATGAGATAATCCCCTTCCCACAGTGTTGGGGTCATTTTTAACTAAAACTCCCACACAGTGGACGTCTATCTTTCCCATCTGGGAATAGAAATGAGAGAATAGGTCACCCATTCCATCCCATCTCGTGGTTCATACCCCCCATAATAAAGGCATATTTTGAGGTCAGATTAGGGATCCCTTAGGGTTGATCTTTTCCAGGAAATCTAAAGAATACCACATAATGGAATGACACATGCTAACAAAAGAATCAAAAATCTCTCCTACCATTCGACACTGGGTACACCACCCCCAATGCGGTATGCATCAGTAAAAGTGGTGAACTTCAGTCCCATAGATATCATAGGAAATGATAAAAATAGAGAGTAGGAAAGAGAAGATATTCCCCCTAGTGGTATCCCACACCATGCTCGATGGCATGAATATCCAAAATTAGATATCTTCTCTAAATTTGTGTGCATCCTCAGCAAACCCACCATGACCTCATTTGAAAATCCCCAATAAAGAGAAGAAAAAATACTAGTTCCTCTATGACCCACCACCTCCTCCTACTAAGAATGTGTCCCTCATGGCCGAGGAAAAATTTTCCAGGTAGGAATAAAAAATAAAAGAGCTCGGCGAATCAATGTCGAGCTGTGTCGGGGAAGCTATCTCGCCGTATGTGGTTCTCAAGTAGAACAAAAATTGGTGTTCCCAGGTGCCTCTTCCCTTGAACTCATCCCAGTAAATAAAACTCAGATGGGATGCCCATCCAATCCATAACTAAAACCATCAGTATACTTTAATCATGACCTCTGAGTGACATCAAGACTTTCCTCTACTAGGAAAGTAGCTAGAATACATTCAGGGGAACCCACAAATCATTCCCATGGTTGGCTATCACCCCCAAATTCCAACAGTGTTGGGACATCCAATTTTTTCCATGAAACACCATCCCAAGGTCACGTCTGTCATCATATCCATAAAGGGCTCTTGAATACCATTTATTAATTAATAACCCGACTATAATCCATGAAATAGTGGCACACTGTGATACAACCAGAACTAAAACATTCACCTGATTTGGTAAGAAACATTCCAGCACTACCAAACATCAAGAACCTCATATTCTAGGTGTTCAGTGGTTCCAAAGACCTGAAACAACATCTAATATATTATACATCTTAATTTAACCCTCTGATGGGCACCCTGGAGAAACAAGAAGCAGTGAAACACATGTTTTTTGTGTAAACTCTACATAGTTTAGCTTTCTTGTGGTATACCCATTTTCCAGCTAACTCAATCACAGGATAGGAAGAACTCCAACAACAGGTTTTATTCTAGTTTATTTTTAAATTTACTATGACAAAAATCAATGATCTTTTGAATTTTTAGTTGAGATAGAATTAAGGTGTTTCAGATTCCATCACTAGATGGAATGGCCTAACTTACTCCATGAACAGCCACTCCCCTCTGACGAAAATCTGGCCATGTGCATCGATAATATTCATGATGTGTTACATATTACATACATACTAGTGAATTACACAAGTGGGTTCTAATATTTCTCCTCCATTTCCATAAAGATAGAATAATCCTTGTAGCGGACTAATCTCAAGTCTTGAGTGGCCTCATCAGCCCCAATAAAAAGATTGGGAAAACATGAAGTGGATTCTGTCACACTTAAGCTTCCCCAACACCAACTCCTCTTTTGAGGCCTCTACTAGACATTGTAGGAAACCCTAGATTCTAACAGCCACCCCCACCTTGTCAATATGATCAAAGGGGTTCCCAAATAAATTAGTTCGAGGAATGAAGAAATATAGTTTACTCATTCTGAGAAGACCAAGTACATGGTTACATCACAACCACCTTGAATTAAAACATTCTACAGCTACCCTAGATGAAGCTAACTGATGAATTGGGTCTCTATGACTATCCAAATTATTTTTTGTACCACTAGATAATGGAACACACCATCCATGAATGAATCATCTTCAATGATCTCCTACAAATGATGGTGGATTATAAAAAATTATAGTTAGGTCTTCCGCTAGTACAAGTGGAATATGTCTCCACCTTGGATCCAAGATCGGAACAAGAGTGGATAATAGTCACCCGTAAAAAGGAGAAAAAAATTGATAGTTTGATGAATCTAAAAATAGTCAACTAAGTTCATGGAATCTTCCAGGTATAGTTGAAATGACCAAACGTGTCCCCAATAGCTCCTGATGCAACACAACCATCATCCTCAGTCCCACAATCCTATGAGGGACAAAAGAGCATAAAGAGGAAGCAAGAATGTGTTCTTGAACCGAAGCTAAAACCGGTCTTCCCACTATCAGACTTCATGCCAGTGTACTTGAAAGCATGAACACCACCCTTCCAAATAGAACAATAGTCACCGCCCCACTAAAAGGAACAACATGAACCACCCTGACAAATGGAACAACGGGCACCACCCCACCAAACAGGACAACAGGAACAACCCCACCAAACAGTACCATCATAAGAAGACAATCAGACAGAATCATTGTTAAATCCAGAACTGATCTTCAACTCCATTAATTTCAATCACTTTATGGACCCCCTATCTAATGGAGACTATTCCTGTGATCCAAGGTTCCCCACTCCAAACTAGAGAGATAGAAGAAGAGGCCATAGAGGATGACGGTTTTGTGGATGGTGTGATCATGGAAGTAGTCAAATTCATGGCCACACCTTAACTCAATCCATTAATGTTGCGGAAACTCACAGAAGTGCACTCCATACAACATGAACCATAGTATTTTTCTACCCCTTTTGGATGAAATCTGAGACCAATCATCTTGGAGAATCCTTCAAAGGAAGAGAAGATGTTTAATCGCCAAAGGCATGAAGTCAGACTAGTTTGACCAATCTCGATAAGCATTACAACACCATCAGATCGAGCTATAGAGTTCCGGCCATCTATGTCAAAATCTCAAGCCCCTAATGTGACCATGAATGAGAATCTCCAAGTTTGGAAGTGCCATACTTTAGAGAGGAAATATGATATTATGAAGTATCTAGCCTCAATATTGGAAAATCTATTGATCTTGGATGCCTTGAATCTATCAGAATACCCTAGGGAGGCACTCATCGAGGATTTAATACGTCCCCAAAAATTCAAGGATGAATTTGAAGCTATCTAAGTCAATCATATGGATACCAATCTCATAGAATTTCAGGTTTCCATCTCCCCCACAAATAAATATGAAGACGCCATCATGTAAGGACAAAACAAACCATTATATGTTTATGGAATGTTAAATGACATTGATGTCCAGAAAATTTTCATCGACAATGGATTTGGAGTTAACCTTTTATCACTACTTCATCAGTTAAGATATGATGAGGAAAGTTATACATGGTGCACCACAAATCTACTATGATATGAAAAAAGTTAGAAAGTTCTATTACGACAAATCATGCATGAAACATGGCTTGGTGACCTCTTGTATAATTCTTAATTTCATGTTATTCGGTAAAGTACAGACTTCAATGTCTTATTGGGGAGGCCCTGGTTGGATCATCATGCTACAATCCCTTCATCACACCATCAGTGCACCAAATACTGAACTAAGGAAAAAATGGGACAATTCATGCCGATAAATCCCCATTAGAATCTTATGAGTTGCATTACATCGATGAATGGTTCTATGAACCAAAAAAGAATTAATCCTTGGACGATGAAGTTGGTTGGATCACTTCCCCAAATGGATTGGAAATGAATTCAATCGATTCCCTCAAAGAGATGGGGAACTGTATGTATTACCCATAATCCAGGTTGAGTGCATAAGTTCAAGCTTAGATATAGACTCAGCCATCAACATTATTTCTGTTGTGGAAACTAAGTTCAAGGATGTTGTAAATCTCACTAATCTCCATGATGAAGGTGAGACTCACTAAGGTAGAAGATAATATCCTGTCACTAAAATAAATAGAGGAAACATCTCCACCCCCCCATTCCATCATCTTCTAAAAATTTCATACTCCCATCCATGGAAAAAGGAGTTGTTTTAGTTTCCAAGTATCATAGCTATTATTTATCTACTAATGTTGGGGATTCTATCTTGAAAAAATTCTCCCCATTATACGAGGATGAATAAGAAAAATAGGATGAATAATAATAATAATAATAATAATAATAATAATAATAATACCTCAAAGATTCTCCTCCCACATTCGAAGAATGCATATCCACCACAATAGATGGTCTTAGGGAGATACACATGGGCACTGAAGATGACCCGTGACCCACTCTAAATGGTGTGGCTACACCTTTCATGGATCAGGAGGCATATACCTCCATCCAAAAGAATAATCAAGATGTTTTTTCCTAGAACTACGCAGATATTCTAGGCCCCAATCCAGAGTTTTCCAATCATCACCTGGGTCTTCCATACGACCGTCCTGGTGACAAGAAGGCTTCTAGAAGGATCCACCCAACAAATAATACCAAAATAGAGGCTGAAGTTAACAAGATAATCAATACTATCATTATTCGGGAATTCCAATATACGGTTTGGCTAGAAAGTATAGTCCCTATCAGAAAGGATAATGGAATGATCAGAGTCTGTGTTGACATTAGGTACCTCAATCAGCACTGCCCAAAAGATTATTTCTTAGGCCTCATTAGGGAATTGATGACCGGTGCACCAGCTGAATGTGAGTCTCTCTCTATCATGAATGGATAATTAGGATACAAATAGATCCTAATTGCCCAAGAAGACGAAGAAGCCACTACTTTCAGGGCCCCCAAGGAGTATTCTGCTATAAGGTGATTCCCTTTAGTATGATTAATTCCAGCTCCACGTATCAGCGCACCATGAATTTCATTTTCAATCCCTTCATAGGAAAATTTTTCAAATGCTACATTGAAGACTAAGTTGTTAAATCATTATAGTGATCCAACCACATGGTAGATCCTGAAACTATATTTAATAAACTATGAGAGCACAATATCAAAATAAATCCTCTGAAGTGTGATTTTAGTGTTACCTATAGGAAATTATTTATCTTTTTCATATTCAATTGAGACATAGAAGTCTACCCTGAGAATATAAAATCCTTTCATTGCATGTCACCACCTCATAACCTCACTCAGTTGAGGGTATCTAGGGGAACATGGCCTACATTTGGCGCTTCATATCCAACCTTGCAGGTATGTGTTTTCCTTTCACCAGGTTGAGGAAGAAAGGGATCTCTTACTAGAGGAATAATTATTGTCAAGAAGCATTTTTCAATCATATAATGTATCTTCTAATCCCACTGGTTCCGATGGCACCAGTTGAGGGAAGACCACTCATTTTGTATGTAACATCCTTGGAAAAGTCGTCAGGTTCTTTCCTCGCACAGAAGAATGATTCCAGCAATGAGAATAGTTTTTTTATCTCAAATTAATAATGATAGGCACTAAGACATAATATTCAAATATTGAAAATAACTTCCCACCTATAATATTGGATGATCAGAAAATCATGCATTACTTATGGCACCATGATGTCCATATAACCTCCTGCTGCAACCCACTCAAGTACATCATTAGCTGTACAATGATAACTAGATGCCTATCATGATGGGAAGTCATCCTGCAAGAGTTTGACATATGGTTCGTGCCCCAAAAATCCATCAATGGATAGGTGTTAGCAGATTTCCAGGCCAAGACCCCTCGATAAAAATTACCCCCTTGGACACTGAACATCCTGATGAAGGAGTATTCATGGTCCAAGAAGCCCCACAAGCATGGGAAATGTACCTCGATGGTGCCTCCAGAAGTCCAATAAGGAAAAGGGTTTATGACCCCACGTTCAACAATGTGGGGCTGAGATTTATACTCACATCTCCAAAAAGGCCAACATTCTTTACTTATTTGTGCTTTTAGAGGGGTGAACAAATAATGAAGTAGAATACAAGGCCCACATTGCAGGACTGGAGCTTAAATTTTATGCACAAGTCAAAAACATTAAGATAAAAGTTTATTCAAAGCTAGTAATCAAGATGGTCAATGGTGATTTTGAAATCAAGAAAGTGGGAATAGTTCCTTTGATGAACCATGTCCAAGAAGTGATGGCAGAATTCCCATCGATACCAACACTGACTTATTTTCCCTAGTCATAAAATGCTCAAGCTCATGCATTGGATAATGCATCAACAACCCTAGATGATTGAGAATGGGTTTATTGAGTTATCTACATTTCCCACCGTGGGATTGACTTGCCATTCATTTATAACAACACGAAAAAATCAACAATATTATCCATGTTCCCAAGCCTTACAGTTACACCACCAGCTATATGATTCCCATTACAGATTACCTCTGAAGTGGAGGAATCCCACCAGATAGGGATGGAAGGGAACGGATCTAGTGGCATGTAGTAAATTTTGTTTTATATGATGGTGAAAACCAAGAAAATGTTCTCTATAAATGAGGCCTTAGTGAAATCCTTCTCAAGTGAATTGATAGAGAAGATACTGTTTCCATTAGAAAAAACGTTCATTCACGAACATGTGAAGCACACTAATAAGCTACCAAGCTCTCCCATAAAATACAATGGCTGGTATACTATTGGCTGATGATGATACGGGATTGTGCCACATTCTCCAAGAAGTTCCATCCCTAACAAGTTCAAACCAATTTCATTCACCAACCCCTACAGCTACTTCACACAGCTAAGAACTCTCAGCCATTTTACATATGGGTGATAGTTGTCGTGGGACAATATCCTCCTACCACATCCAGGAAATTCAAGTTCATTCTCACAACAACTGGCTTCTTCTTCAAATGGGAAGAAGTTTTTCCCCATAAAGAGGTCGGGGCAAGAAGCATTATTAGATTAGTGAAAGAAAACGTCATTACCATATTTTGTGTTCCTTATAAAATACTGACAGAAAATGGTACGAACTTCTGCACTATTGATTTGGACAAGTTATACTAGGACAATGGAATGAAATCCAACCATTATTCCCACTACTTTTTAGTGGAAAACTGGAAGATGGAGGCTTTCAACAAGAATATTTCCAATATAATTCAGAATATGTTATACAAAGACAAGAAATAATGGCTGAACAAGATCCCTTATTTTTTATGGGATTACTGTACCACGACCTGCACTTCCACCAAGAAAACCCCATACTCACTAGTATATATGACAGAGGTAGTTTTTCCCATAGAAGATCAAGTTCCATCTCCCTTTGTTTCCATTTGTGATCAATTTTCCATAGAAGATCAATCTCAAAAACGTTTTGATGAGTTGAAACTACTGGATGATAAAAGGTATCACACTTTGAACCATTTGGAAATCTTCCAAAATCAGATCTCTCAAGATTTTAACAAAAAGTATCACCTTTATTATTTCCTTGAAGGATAGATGGCGTTGGTCCTCAGAACCCCGGTGATACTCGAGAGGAAACCCCCAAAGAATGAT
This sequence comes from Viscum album, assembly GCA_963277665.1. Lineage (NCBI taxonomy): Eukaryota > Viridiplantae > Streptophyta > Magnoliopsida > Santalales > Viscaceae > Viscum > Viscum album. The sequence goes on along the minus strand of OY728156.1, from coordinate 335,520,494 downwards.
CAAAAATGGGAAGGACCATATGTTTTACATATGTTATATTCCAATGGAGTATATTTGATGATATTAATTTATGGATAGCTTATCAGATCTCCCACCAATGAAAGGTTTCTAAATAAATACTTTGCGTAACAGTGACATATGCCTATTAGCTGCAAGACGTTAAATTGCATAGTGACATACATTTTTCTTAATTGCATGATGATAAACGGTATGATAGATTCATCCCAAATTTAATACATTAAACAATACAAGTTCTTACTTACATCAAAATGTTAAAATACAAAGTTTCCTAAGAACTACACATCGATTTATCCCAATTCATCAGTGGGATATGTACCAATGCCTCGACCCTCAATCTTGGCCCAACCATCACATGAAATATAATTCTCTTATTATATCCTCTATCACCCCATACAATGAGGGAAATACCTTTTCTATCCTTCTTTCTCACATCGAGTAAACCTCATGTAAGATTAGGATCGGTGGTAAGGGTTTTATTACATAATCAAATCATAGAGGAATATGACAGACATGACACCCGTAGATGAGGAAACTAAAATTACCCTACTTCTATACTTGAGTACGATTGGTACAGGGAGCATATTGTTTACAGAACAACACACTGATTGATTCCTTCTCATGAAGGATACGTAGTGATAGTCAGATTTATCATCCTATCATATCCAATAATCAATGAAAAATGCCCTCTCATTTCCCTACACATGGACCAGAACACTGTAGGGAACTTCCAAAACAACGTATGTCGTGATTCTTTCCTTTATAGGATACGTAGTGAAACTGGAATCATCTATCCTGGCCCAACCATCAATACTAGATAAAACTTCTCTCCACTCCATTATATGGACTAGACCTATACATAGAGGGAATCTTCTAGAACTACAAATGGCTTGATCCCTATCTCAGTGGGATACATAGTGATTTCTTAATCCCAGGTTTTAGGTCGAACCACAATATGATTATAAATCATGTTGGTTTACCTTCATCCTTACCACATGACATTAAAATACATGAAATATTCTAGAACTACATATGGATTGATTCATATCTTATTGGGATACAAAGTGATTCTCGTATCTTATATCCAGGTTCATCCATCATTCAAAATGTTGTCCCCCTCCTTGTGCATGGACCAATCCTTTACAATGAGGATATTTATAGAAATACATGTGTCTTGATTCTTATCCTCAAAAGATACATTATGACACCTTGAACCCAAGTATTTCTTTTGAAACCATGAAAAAAATTATTATTTTCCATACGTATGGTACAAACATATGTAGGGAATTTCTTTTCCAGAACTACATTTGGCTTGATTCCTGCCTTAGAAGGATACATATTGACGTCCAGATCCTCCAAGAGGGCGTATCTTCCATTTGAAACAAACAAAACAATTCTCTTTCATCTATGTATAGGTTATACTTTCATATTAGAATCCACAAAATGTCATAACCATATGGAATTAAATATGTAAGGTTCCTTAAGAATCATGTGCGGCCTGATTCTCAGCATTATGAGATCCCGAACATGACAACAATTTCACACACAAAAAATGCCAAGAGATGAAGAAAATTCCAAGTATTAATTCTGACACCCATAAAGAGTCAAAAGATCATTATTCCCCTCTATATGAGTCATATCTATGTATAATATTTCGTAGTTGACAACTAATCAGGGTCTAGATATTTCTTACGTTCCTAGACACATCTTTCCCATTATTCAAACTCTATACTCCGAGAAATCTGGGTCCCCATATATATTCATGGCCACTAGATATGGAAGGCTAGGGTCATGTTCACACTTCTATTTACAATTCTCTTCATTACATAGTAGAACTGCATATGTTTTCTACAAAAATCCATCAATAAATTTAAAATTATTCCTCAGGAGAGTCCTCTCCATCCTCGGTATATCCAATGGCTTCAAATCCCAATGACATTCCTCCTGATCCAAGAGATCCCCTCAGAACTATGGTTTACGCCTTTTATCATCTCTCATCTATAAGGATTAAAAAAATAACTTTACCACGATTAACCCAAATCTATTTATGGTCTTTGTGACAAGTCACCTTCGCAACATGATAGTAAACTATACTTCCAATTCCCTTTCCACACAATTCTAAACTGCAAGGCCATAGCTGTATTGACTACACAACATTAAACTGAACCACGTAATGGAAAAGCATAAATTCTTATATTGCCTTGGAATCCTCAAAAAAAATTTCATTCCTTAATACATATGGGTCATACCTCCACAAGGAATGTTCATTGGGAATCTTATGTGACTTGGTGTTCCCTAGATAGACATTTTGTAGACTCGAATCCTATAACCCAGACTCTTCCGAAGAAAGTATTGAAATGTCCCCTTATCAATGCATGAATTGAATCAAAATAGGGAATCCTAGGAAAAGTCCTATTTATAAGGTTGTTTGTGGGTAAAAATCATCCACTTCATTCATGACGATATTACCCTACATCCACCCGACATGATGATAAATTGTTTGGAATCCATACTTGTTTCTTGATGTTAAATTAATTATATTAGTCAAGCCTAAAATTTTCCCTTCCATTGATTATGAAATTCTTAAGTGGGGACCCATAATCCTTTTCATACATTTTTTTTAACCTTGATCATAGCTCGTGTGAGATTGGGGACATTATTAGTGAATCCTCCTTGAAATCATGGATAATCAATCCAAGATTTTGATCCTAAAAGCATGACCCAAAAAGAAATGTTATGGTTCCCTTCCCCATAAGGAACCCCAGGTCCTGGTTGCACGACATTAAATTATAGGTTACTCCAAATATGAAATAGATGCCTCGCCTGACATATGAGAAAGCTCTTTATAGGGGATTACATGATCCCATAGGTAAATCACAGCCGAAACATTCCTAATATATTAATATTCACTCCTTACACACATCCAAATCCATGATTTAAGTGATCTTGGGTTACCATAACCCTTTATGTCCATCGGAGATGCAAGGCCAGTGTCATGTGGATAGCTTTGTTTGATTATGCACATCATGCCATGTTGGCTATAAAAATGTTTCCTACAAAATGACCATCAATCAAAGGAAAATTCATCCTCTAGAGATCCCTCACCTACCTCGGTATTCCTAATGGCTCCCAAGACCCATGACATCCATCCGGATTCAAGAACCCTCAATGTCATGGTATACATCCTCTTTTTTACCCACCTCCTAGATATATCAGAACTACCTGACCCGATTCACCTCCAGTATCCCAAGGCTCATAAAAAATAAATATTCCACATACATATGTGTGATGTTGATCCACATGTTAAAAAAATTACCCCATTTATTTTTGGTTTACCTGGTAAATTTATGCCAAAGAAATTCCCCCATACATGTTTTGGTATACCCCCTTTTATAATCCATACACCATGTCTAGAAAAGTCCAAATCCCCTTAATCATGCATGGCCATTGATGATGGAAGGATAGTGTCTAGAAGAAACCCTTTTTGGCTATTATCATCATTCATCAATGGATCAACATATGTTTCCTACAAAATAGACATCAACCAAAGGAAAATTCATCCCATGAGAGTCATTTCTTATTTCCATACACCCGATTGACATTTATCTCCCATATCACTACCCTGATACCAAAACTGCTTGGGTCACTGTTTAAATAATTTCCACCTTCCAAATCATGAATGATGAAAATAATTTATAGTTGAACTAATTAACCATTTACTCCCTCTTTGTAAGAGAAAAATTATCCCCCATAATAAGCTTCAAGAATCCTAGTTGAATGACATTAAACTGCACCATACATTGACCCTCCCTTACACAAGAAAATTATTGTGATATTAGTTTCTCATTCAGAGATGATTAAAATTTCTCTAATACTTTCGAACATCATCCCCCATAGAGGCCACCCACTATGGTCTTCAAGCCACAAAAAAATAAAAAATTCCCATAAATCCCCCAAGCCATCTAAAATGGAAGGACGATATCCGGTGGACAGCTTTTCTAGACTATGCATATCATACCCTGGTGGATATACATATGTTTTTAAAAAAACAACTATCATCTAGAGTTCAATTCGCCCTCAAGATATTCCTTTCCTTTTCTATACATCTAAAATGGACCCCAAGCCGAATATACCTCCAAAACCCACAAAGTCAGGGTCAGGAAAAATTCTTCATTCATGCCTGAGAGTTATTATGGAATTCCCGACCGATGAATCCCAAATTGGGGCCCCGAACCCCATAAATTTTGGTCAAATATGTTCAACCTAAAAAATTAGTAATATGTTTGGTTGGAATTATTAAAAAAATCCAATGAAAAAGATGTAATACTCACCAGAGTAGAAACCCGCAAAGGGAACCCCTGGAAAAAAGTCGATCACTAGATCACTAAACCTATACTAAGTATGGTTTAGGAAAAAATAGAGAGAACTAAAATATTTAAAAGAGAAAAATAGTTTGTTAGGTTGAAAACGCACAAAAGGAGGCCTAAGAAAATGTCTGTTTATACCTACTAAGCCTGGACCAAACAGTCTTAGCGAAAAAATAAGGGAATAATGAAAAAGTCTTATAATGTTCATGAGGTTTTTTATGTATCCCCGATAATAGAAAAACTATGCTCTCCGAGTCCCTTGACTTAGGAAAAATTAGAGCATGATTTAGTTTTTTCCAAATTACTTATTCCATAACACGGTCCATGATATATGAAATTGAAACATTGTTCATATGGTCAATTGTGATTGAATTAAATTTTAAGAAAAAGATAAATGAGAAACATCGCGAAGCACAAATAGTTCCTTTAGTTCAATAAAAATTAAAAAAAATGAGGAACATCCCCCATTAGGAATATCTCTATGATATTAAAATAATGTGGGTATATCATAATTTTTGAAAATTATTGGGAGGATCGGCTCACCCTTTCCATAAAATTTATGAGAAACTACCCTGGGACGTCAATGGCTTGATCTAGATTAGATATCTCTTCCAGCATAGCTTCAACCATCGAACATACATGTTTCATAATGGATTCTAGGTCCTTCCCTTTCTTCTTGATAGCTTTATAGTAGGCACCCGAGGAGGACAGTTGAGCCATCATCCTTTCCGTGTGATCCTTGCATTCTTTTATCTATTTTGTATGCATGACCAACTTGTCATGACCCTTCAACTCCTCAAATATCATATGACTGAGTTCTTTAGAATCATCCGGTGGGGTCATTTCCAAATTATATGAAGAATTGAATCTAGAAAGGTTTTTCTCACAAGAAGCGAGGTGTTATAGGTCTATGATAATGTAGTGATTAAGAAAGTGTAGATGTAGATAATTGAAGAAACCCAAACCCAATTTGGAAAATAATTGCTGGAAAATGTCCTCTTCATCGGTGAATTTATCCAGAGAAGTTTCCATAGAAATGGTGAATAACTGACTCCACACCCACATTCTCACCACTTGATGCCTCCTCGAAGCACCAAGTCCTTAGTCCTCTGCCACTGTAATGGGTATATATATGGGAAGTAACATTACGGTAATAAAGAGAGACGTATTATAGGTTACCCTAGAAGGGGGTATATCCCCCATATAGATTGTTCAACCCCTGAAGCTAGACACGAGGTACTAGCTGTGACATCCTGGATTTCTGGCGACACTCTATTATAACCATCCTTATTTGGGCCATGAACAATATCCACAGGAGGAGATAGGTCTGAATCACTCCCTACTGAAATGAGTTGTTTAGATGATGACCCTTTCAGATGCATATTGTAGAAGATCGATCATCTTCTCACTATAGGTAGAGGAATAGATGGTGTCGCCATCACGGTCAAGACAAGATGAAGGATGGTTAATGGCTTTGGGACCCATCAAATTTGTCTTCCCAGCACCCTCTCAGGGTAGTAGTCCATCCACAAATGGATATACTCCAATGATATAAAGGCAGGGCCCATCGTATTATAGATGATGACCACCCCGGTAGCACCTTCCCACATCATTATAATCCATAATTGGTGAAGATTTTCTGGATGAGATTCTACATTCAACTGAACAGTGGGAATAAGGACAACCAGTAGAAGGCATCTGGATTTCTTATTAAATCGGTAGGGTATGTATGAATCAAAAATAATCACTCTATTTATGTGAGTAGTTAACATCCCATCTCGATGTGTGATGATATATGAGAGAACCTATGAATAACCACATCCATCACCCCTTACTTACCCTTGAGGGGTATGGTACATAAAAAATGAAAAGCGAGAAGTATCATTGAGTAGTCCGACCACATCTCTAATTCATAAAGTCATTTATCAAACATTGTGAATATTAATAAGGGTGGGGTGAAAGTCAGAATAAGAATCCTTCATAGTATGTTGATATTCATAGCAGGTGAAATGTTTTTCTATCCACTTCAACAAAAAATGAAATGATCCAATGAGATGATGCAGTGGTTTACCTTCATGTATCTGCCCAAATACATCATAAGTCATGTAAGGGTAGGAATGGATAGATTGATTGGTTTTTCCTCTTCCAATGCAGATTCCATCATCAGAGTACAAACTCTAACCTCGATATACAGGTCATATAAGGGAAGGATCCATCACCTTAAAAAATGGAAAAGAAACTGCCTAATCTAATCTCAGGTGGCACGTTCGATCGAATATCATATCCCCAGGTAGTGTATCATACTACTTCAAGGGTGGCACAATATGACCCTAGAATATGTCGAGATTTTTGGTTTGGATGAGTTTGACAATGGATGACCCTTGGCATAGGCCTTTTCAGCTACAAAAATGACCCTATCCAATCCTAAAACGGGATAAGGGAGTGATATTGGAGGAAATGACCAAGCAGTCCATGTGGTTTGACCAGTAGGTTCCTGTCTAGTGAGGACACCAGATTGGAATTGAATGAACTATTTCTTGGTGGAAGGATCTCATAGTACATATTTCAGAGGATGGGGATCCCACCAAGATAATTGATGTCCCACAAGCCGATCCCAACCTCTCAATGCAATAAATAGAATGAATCAGTACGTGAGCACCAACAGCCCAGTAGTTCACAAGGGATTTCTATTGGAGAGGAAACTAAAAATGGGGTTACCCAAGGTTCCTGGTAAACGTTCACCACTTCCAAATGATTGGGGGACTCCAAAAAACTTTTTTGTACACAAAATTCCCAACCCCATTCGTTGAAAAAAATATCCTCCAACTCTCAGGTCCCATTTTGTGCTCCACCTACCATTAGGTTTTTCTCAGGAATGTTTGATACTAGATGTGTAATCCTATGTGAATAGTCTCAAGGATGTGTTGAGACAACAGTTGTTTCTCTATTCCCACACTGAACCCGTTAGTGTGAACACATTCTCTTGAATGGGAGCAGTTATGATTTATCTTGTAAAATAAATATTGGCTTGGTTATGCCCTTGGGGTGCTTCTAGAATAATTAAGGTAGTATTATGGTCATCCAATGGTAGAGGGTTGTCACTACAAGGACCGAATCTATATAGTGGTAGTTTCAAAGATAATGTGTAAGCAAGAAGATATTAAATAAGGAGGTCTTTTATGGAACTATCCTAAGGAACAATGTAACATCAAATATGGTCCTCAGTGTCCTCAATCATGGATGATCTCATCCTGGAATTGAAATAGGTATGTGGAATATCCATTGTAGTCTGCACAAAATGATCAAAAAGCCCAAAACAAATTCACTCCATTGGAAAAATTATTGGACAAGAACCACAAAAAAATGGACAAGGGATATAAAAAAGAGGGTCGCATAAGGCTCCATTTACTTCTCCCATAAAAGGTATGTTGAATCCATTTCTCATGAACTCCATCAGTATGAAGATGTCATATCCTGTGTATTTTTCTCGGTATGCGGAATTTCCATGATGTGATGGATTGTGGAGTGTTGATAAACAAACTAAGTTTTTCATAGATCAAAGAAACTATGAACCCTTTCCTTACTATGAAAATTTTTAATGTTTTTTGATCGAAATGTTCTGATTAAACGAAGTTTAATGTTTAATTCACCGGTTTAATGTTCAGTGTGCAGAACTGGTAAATTACGTAGTGTTTTCCAACACAGAGGTCTGAAATTATGTATTAAATCCCAAGGGGCAGTTCATGGACCCAAAATTTTGTTCCTAGGTAGAAGAAATTATGAAGAGTTTGGTTCTTAGAACCTATAGGAAAGGATTGTGGGGCACCTGGACCATAAAAAATCAGTATGAGGAAGGACTTCTGATGCGCTGACCCATGGGGTGATGTCCAACAAACCCAGGATTCCATGAACCATTTTGATGGAGAAATTGATCGTAGAATTTCCATCCTCATAACATCTCATGAACTATGTGGATTCACGGATGAAGCAAGCTATCCGGGTTCTGTGAACCATCCCTCACAGACCATAGCCTCCACAAATCGCGACTGACGAAGTCTTCTGTGGGATAAGATAAGTCTTCATGGGATTTCTAAAATAACGCCTCATTCAAAAAAAATATGATTTCCCCCGTGCACTATAAAAGGAGCACAAGAGTAATGTAAAGGGGGAGAGGGGTGGAAGAGAGCATGAAGTAGACCATAGAGGATGGAAAAGAGAGTTTAGATACAGAGAAGATTCCGACTTTAGTTTCGAATCATCGATGAACTGTGAATAGAGAATCACTTTCCGTAGGTATATCCAGCTGCCAACCATAAAAATAAGTATCTTAGTAAATTTTTGAGAACCACAACCTTAATTCAGGAAATCACAAACCATAAATCCCTCATGGATGAATTCCCCACTAACCACAAGGTCCAGGACTCTTCTTCAAATTGGGGCTCTATATAGCGTATTTTTATGCCCATTGAACCATGTGCCGCATACTGCATCAGTACACGGATGGAACTAGAAGAGACATAGAGAACAACAACCAGGACCATGTACCAATTTGGTACGTGGTGGTCCATATCCACATCCATGTACAACTTCGGTATGTGAAAGACCTCTCTACCCGCCTATCATTACACTATGCAGGGATGCCCCCATCCCAGATGAGAATATAGTATGCATGATGTCATGTCTTCAGGTGTTCTTCCCTCTAGCTTCAATCATTTCCCTCTATTACCATCTAGTCCTCCATATCTTCTCCACGAACCAGTACACCAGGATCAGGACAAATCCTCTTCCAAGGACACCAGACCAGTATGATCAGATCATCAAGCACACCAACAAGATTTTCTAAATCTACATACCTAAGGTATGAGTATTTTTGAAAGCTATCCCAACAACTATTTTCACCCCCGGAATGTCCCTAAGTTCTCGAGGTGACGTGAGGACTGACTTTGAGATGCCAAAGTAAACCCCCCTATTCTTGGGTTTAGTGGTAACCATTGGCCCTTCCCTTAAATGGGATCCATTGACAAGAAAAATTTCCACTCTTTCCTTCCCAGGGTTGATGCTCTTCCCCTTTCAAAAAATTCCTAAGGGAACTCATCCTGAGGTAAGCCCCTCTCCTTTTGTGAGAGGATTCAATCTTTATCCTCTTTGCCTCAATTCAGGATGTGTCTGGATAGATCACCATTACCTGATAATACTGGATATCAACATGGGTGAGGACTGCATGGTCAAAGCCTCCCTCTCTCTCCCGACTGTAGTACCATCTACCAGTAGATGATGTAGGACGTGCGATCTTTTTATCCATTGCCTCCTCTTTTTTGTCACACCGAGAATGACTCGTGTGGTCTTAGAGGTTGGTGTTGATCATGACATCCACATAGTACCAAAATATGGGCCCCACCCCAGTGTAAGCCCCAAGCCACATGAACTTTGGGAAATATGATTACCAGCACAACTATGTAATGTAAGAAGCCTTTATCCGGGCTCGAGCTCTATATCATCTCATCCATGAAATGAGAGACCATGCCCCCTTCAAGTGGGAAGCATCAATGCATAATACCCACCCCACATGAACTACGAGAACATTGATTCCCATCATATGTGAGATATGTAGGACGCTTTTACATGGCCCAAGTTCAAGGGTCGTTCTCCTCAGAAGTCAGTCCTGCTAAAATATTCCTCCAAATTCAAGGGGATACCTCTTTGTTGTAATTCCTAATTAGCGAACTATGTGGGCTTTGATTCCTCTCTCGAGGATACATCGAATTCCCATCGTATTGGTCTAACCCCAACATAAAAACCATATTATGTCCCTACTAGAAGGAGATAAACTCCAAAGTTCCTAATTTCATGGATTAAGTCAGCCTTGTCTCCTTAGAATCAAATCAATGCATATACATGATTGATTTGGGAAACCAGGGGTAACACGTAGATACACTCTTCCGGAATGAATGTAGGGTTCACAAACATTTAAATATAATTCCCCACAAAAGGTTCGATGATTTTGACCTCCCATCCTCTCGACCAATGGAGTCCTAAACTGTTGTTGGCCAAATCGTCGTCCCACGTGAACTTGCCTTTGGAAAAAAGGTCCACGAATCAGGGATACTAGGGTTTTTGGGTGTTTCTGGCTCCATAAATAAACCCGTTGGATACCATATGACGAAATAATATCTTAGGAGGACCAATTTCACAGACACATAACCCCCTACAATCGCTCGCTGTGACAATTCGACTGTTGAACATCCTTCATGTTGCAAAATAGGGATAAACTGCCTAGTCCATGCGGGGCCAATCCAATTCTCCATAATGGGTAACAACTCAGATTGGGCCGAAACAAAAATAGAGACGTGGAACTCTCTACCATAGTAGAAGAGTGATGATTCCCATCACACTATTTTTGTTTTCTCCCCAAAACACCCAACACGCCGCCTTACGTCAAAACAACCATAAAAAGCCCTTGAACACCCTAAAAACCATTACAAGCCCAACAACACCCTAAAAAATTAAAAATAAATAAACCCCTAAAACCCTAAGACAGTCCTATAACCTTAAAAACCCAAAAAACTCCATAAAAATATAAAAATTCGTAGCACCTTAAAAACCCCTTAGAAACCCATAATGAAACCTGAAACCATAAAAACCCCTAAACCCATAAAAACCATATAACCCCTAAAAACATAAAAATTTATAAAACCCTTTAAAATAAGTAAAACAACTAATAAACCCTAAAAAGGTCTAAAACCCATTAAAAAACTAAAAACCTTTACAAAACCCTAAAACCCTAAAAACCCTACATCACGTAAAATCATTAAAACCCCTAAAAACATTAAAAAACATAAAATCCCAAAAAATAATTAAAATCATTGTAAACTCCTTAAATCCTAATACCCCTAAAACCCCCACGAAACACTAAAAACCCATAAAATAATTAACATCTGTGGAGAACTTTAAAAAAAATAACCCTATAAAACCTTAGAAACCATAAAAACACTAAATAACCTAAAACCCCATAAAATAAACTAAAAACCCAAAATATACCCTTAAATCCCTAAAACCCTTAATGGCCAAAAAACCCAAAAAACATAGAAAATATTAAAATTCACTAAAACATATTATAAACCCTAAAGACCATAAAAATAATTAGATACCTTAAAATTCATTAAATAACTAAAACCCTAAAAACCCAAAAAACATAAAAAATCCAATAAACCACTAAAACCAAGAAAATCCTAAAATGCTAAAAACCATAGAACCTCTAAAACCTTAATAATCCTAAAAACTCTAAAACCCAAAACACATTAGAACCCCTAAAAATACATGAAAACCCCTAAAACCCATAAAACCCCAAAACCCATAAAAACCCAAAAACACCTAATAACCCCTAATAAACCTAAAAAACACTGAAACCATTATGACAACATAAAACCACCCCAAAAACCCAGAAGTCACAAAAATAAACTAAAAACTCTACACTCCCCTAAAAACCATAAACCCCTTATAATCCACCAAATCATTAGAAACCCTAAAAACCTAAATACAAAAAAAAACTCATAAAAACACTAAAATATTCTGGACATATTAAAACCCTAAAACCCTAAAACACACCTACCCCCCCAACCCTGAAAACCATAAAACCTTAAAAATCCAAAAAACACTAAAAATTTCTAGAGGACCCCCAAAGCCCAAAACCCAAAAAACCCAAAACCTTAAAATCCCTAAAATCTCATAAAAACCCTTTAAACCCTTTAAACCCAAAAAACCCTAAAAACATAAAACCCCTAAAAACTAATAAAAGACACTTGAAACCATAAAACCCCTAAAAGACCCTAAAACCTCTAAAACACCCTAAAAGACCTCAAAATCCCAAAAGCCCCTAAAAGACCCTAAATGACCCTAAACCATTGAGAAACCCCTAACAGACCCCAATAAACATTAAAAACCCCAAACCGGGCAAAAAACCCTAAATTCCACAAAGACCCTAAAAACCTTAAAACACCAAAAGAACTCTAAAAACCCTATAAACCCTTAAAAGATCCTAAAAATTGTAAAAAACCTAAAAACACAATAATACCATAAAACCTCTAAAACACCTAAAACCCCAATAAACTAAAAACCCTAAAAACACATAAGAACCATATCAAATCGTTGAAAAACATAAAAAAACAAAAAATCCAAAAAATATATAATCCCCCAAAACCCTAAAAATCCAAAAACCCTGAAAACAATACAAAAGATAAAAACCCTTGAAAATCATAAAAACCTCTAAAAATATAAAATCCAAAAAGGAACATAAGAATTATAAAAACATTAAAAGATCATAAAACATTAAATAACCCTAAAGGACCCTATATCCCCCTAAAACACACTAAGAGAACCTAAAAAACCATCAATCCTAAAACCCCTAAAAACTGTAAAATCCCTAAATGTGGAAAATACTAAAACAACCCAGAAGACCATGAAACCCTCTAAAACCTCTTAAAACCATAAATAAAAAAGGAAATCAAAAAGACTCTGAATAAAATAAAATACTTTAATATATCTTAAAAAACATTAAAACCCATGAAAACCCTAAAAACCATTAATGACCCTAAAACCCTAAAACAATCCACATAGCTAAAAAAACCCTAAAACCCTTAAAACCCAAACAACAACTTATGATCACTAAAACCCAAAAAATACTTGAATCCTAAAAGAAAACCTAAATACCATTAATATTATAAAACCCTTGAAACCCATTAAACCCATACAGAACCACACCAAACACTAAATACTCTTAAAACCCATAAAAACTCTTAAAATCCAAAATCCCAAAGAAACCCAAAAAAACCTCTGAAGGCCCTAAAGGCCCAAAAACCCCTATAAAAATAAAAAACACTAAAAAACAAAAAAACACCTATAAACCACATAACCTTTAAAAATCCAATACCCAAAAAAACACTAAAACCACTAAAAACCTAAAAACCCTTAAAAACAATAAAACTTCCCAAATGCCTAAAAACACTAAAAATATTAATAAGTCTAAAACCCAACAAAAAAATCCCTAAAATAAATTGGACCATTAAAAATAAAAAGACCCCAAAAAATCCAAAAACACTATAAACCTAAAAAACCCCCCAAACCCCTGTAACTCTAAAAACCTAAGAGCTTAAAAAATAATAAAAAACTCTAAAAACACTTAAACCCCCTAATTCCCTAAAAATCCATAAAAACCCTAAAATCCCCAAAATATGAATAGAACCCCTAAAATCCCAAAACACCCTAAAATAATTAAAGGACACTAAAATTGAAAAAACCTAAAAGAATATGAAAACTCTACAACTCCATAAAACCCATTAAACCCTAAAACCCTAAAAACCCTAAGAAAACATGAAAACCCAAAAACACCTAAAATCCTAAAAAACCCTAAAAACCTAAAACCACTAAAGACCCAAAAACACTAAAAACCCCTAAAATCACTAAAAATAATTATAAACCCATAAAAACAGTAGAACACTAAAAATCATTAAACAAAAGAAATGCAAAAACCCCCTAGAACCACAAAAAACAATAAAAAACCAATTACCCCGTAAAAATCTATTAAAACCATAAAAACCATAAAACCTAATATCCCAAAATATCCCAAAAAAGAATAAAAATCATAAAACCCTAATAACTCTAATGAAATTTAATAAAACATAAAAAATTATAAAATCCCTGAAAAACATTAAAACATAAACAAACATTAAACCTTAAAGGCCAAAAAACACATTGAATGCCTCAAAATATAAATCCATAAAACCCTAAAAACATTAAAAATACAAAAAACCTTAAAACCCCATGCCCCACAAAAAACCACAAAACCCCTCAAAAAATACACTAAGACCATCAAAACCCCTAAAATCCCTAATATTCAAAAAAAACCCCAAAACACTATAGAAACACTAAAACCCATAGAAACCCTAGAAAATTTAACAAACCATAAACACCACAAAAAACCCTAGAAACAACTAAAAACCATAAAAACCATAAAACCAATGAAAACCTAAAATCCATAAAAACCACTAAGATAACATAAAAACTGTAAATCCCAATTCAAAACACATAACATCATAAAAAATCTATACATTAAAAAAATCATAAAAAACATTAAAATATCCCAAAAACACTAAAAAATAAAACTAATTTAACCCCCAATAATAATACTATATAAATTAAACCCTACAAAATGAGAAAACCCCTATAAAACCATAAACACCCTAATAACATTAAAGCCCTATATATACCTAAAAAACCTGAAAACCCCAAAAACCAAGAAACCATAAAAACCTAATAAACCCTAAACCCCTAAGAAACATAAAAAACACATAAAACCTAAAACCCCATAAAAAACCATAAAAATAAAAAAACCATAAAAGATTAATAAAACACCTAAAACAACACTAAAAATCCTAAAAGAACCCTAAAAACCTTTAAACCCATGAAATAACCATAAAACCACTAAACCCCATAAAATTTCTAAAAATCTAGAAAACAGTAAAAACTAATAAAACCCTAAAAAATGTAAAAACCCAAAAAACCGTAAAATTTAAAAATATATTAAAAACACCCTTAAAATCTTCTGAAACCCTAAAAACACAAAAACACATTAAAAACCCTATAAATAATGAAATCCCTAAAAAACCAAAGAACATTAAATAAATGAAAAAACACTATAAAAAAATTAAAACCGGTAAAAATGTAAAAACCAAAAAAATACCCAAGACCCTGTAAATATCTAAAAACCTAAAAACTCTAAAAAATCAAAAAACCCTAAAACTCATAAAACACATAAAAATCCTAAAACCCCTTAAAACATGAAAAATCCTTCGAAACCCATAATACCCAAAAAGCACTAAAAACTCCAGAAAACTAACAAACTCTAAAATCCATAAGAACCCAAAAATCCCTTAAAACACATAAATCCCAAAAACCACAACCCCCCCCCAAAAAACATAAAGATAAACCCTAAGTGTGACTATAAAAACACTAAAAATCCCAATAAACCCTAAAAACCATAAAAATCCGTCAAAACCATGAAAACCCAAAACCCCCATTAAACCAATAAAACCCAAAAACCCCTACTTAAACTAAAAACATAATAGACAACAATAAACCAAAAAAACCCCTCAAACAATAAAAACCATAAAAAATATACAAAACTACTAAAACCCTATAATGTCCCTAAAAACCTTAAAATCTAATACTCTATACTCTATACTCAAAACCCTAAACCCAACACCCTAAACACTATACTATGAACCCCAAACCATATACCCTACACAATAAACCCTAAACTACAAACCCAACACCCTAAACACTAAACCCTACACCTTAAACTTTAAACCCTCCACCCTAAAACCCTAAAACCTAAACCATAAATAATAAACCCTACACCATAAACCATAAAACCATTATCCCAAAACCAAAATCCTTGAAAATCACTGAGAACACCCAAATATGCTAAAAGACAATAAAAACCCTAAAACCCTAAAAACAGAAATGGACCTAAGGATAACCAAAACCCTATAAAAACACTAAAAGTCCCTGAAACCATTAAACACCATAAACTATAATTAAACCCCGGAAATTATAAAATAACATAAATCCATAAAGAATATAAAACCCTTAAAACCCCAAGGAACTAGAAAAACCTAAATCCTATGAAAAGACTTAAAAATTGCAAAGATAATAAAGATTCTAAAAGCTCTAATAAAAATATCTAAAAATAATAAAAACCCTTAAATAAACCATAAAAACCATAAAAACCATAGAAAACACAAAAACACTAAAAATAACCAAAATAATACTAAAACACCTTAAACACCAAATAATATCCTAAAAACCAAGTAAAACCCATAAAATACTCTAAAACATATTAATCCCATAAAATAACAAAAAAAACCATATAAACCCTAAAAACCATAGATCCTAACAAACCGTAAAACCCCCTCAAACCCCATAAAACCCAAAACACCTAATATATCCTAATTTTTTCTAAAATCCCTAAAAACAAAAATAACTGTAAAAACCCTAAAAAGTATAAAAACCATTAAAATCCACTAAACACAAAAACAAATCCGTAAACTCATATAACCCTTAAAACCCATAAAACCCCCTAAAAACATAAAAATGCATAAAAATACATAAAACCCCTAAAAACCCCCAAAACCCCAAATTAAAAAAACCTAACCCCCATAGATTCCATAAAAACAATAAAGTCTCAAAAACCATAAAACTATTAAAAAACCATACATAAACCCTAAAATACAATAAATTACCTTAAAATCCTAAAAGAGTCTAAAAACATTAAACACCCTAAAAACGTTACAAACCTTTAAAACACTAAAATAATCCAAAAAACCCCTTAAATACCTAAATTAACCCTAAAAACTAGAAAAGCTATAAAACTGCTAAAAATCCATGAAACCTCAAAAAATTATAAAAAAGCCGAAAACTCCTTAAACCACATTAAAACAATAACAATACCTAAAAATAATCCCCCCCCCCAAATCCGTAAATATTAAAAAAACTCTAATAACCCTTGAAAACCTTGAAAACACTAAATCCCAAACAACCCCTAAACACCATAAAAAGTATTTAAAACTAGTAAAACCCTAAAAATTAACTAAAAGAAAACTAGAAAACACCAAAATACCCTAAAAACCATAATACCTTAAAAAGGTACTGAACAGCTAAAACTCATAAAAGTAACTAAGAAACCCTAAAACTACTAAAAGACCATACAACCTATATAAAACAAAAGGACCCTGAAATACATAAATAAACTAAAATACACAAAAAAACCCTAATTTAAAATGAAACCATAAACACCCTAACCCCCCAAAATATCCAAAAAAAAGGTTACCTAAAAGATATTTGAAGGGAATAAATACCATATATACTCTAAACACCCTAAAAACATTATATACACTGAAAACCCTTAAACACCACCAAAACCCATAAAAATCCTAAAATACCCTAAAATCCATAAATCTCCCTAAAAACAACTATAAATCTATAAAAAATCATAAATTTTATCTAAACCCTATATGTCATAAAACACCAAAAAAACTTAAAACACCTAAACCACCCAATAAGTAGCCATAAAACCTATAATTCAAAAAAGAATCAAAAAGATCCCAAAAAACACCAAAAAATTAAAAAAAATATTTAAACCCCAAAGAAAAGTAATAAAGTAAAAAATTAAAATCCCTAAAACCCCTAAAAAGTCATATAAATTTTAAAATAAAATAAAACCCATAAAAAATACCTAAAAACCCAAAATCAATAAAAACCCTAAAATCCAGAAAAACACCAAACAACCATGAAATACCCTGAAAACACCTAAATGGCCCCAAAATACCAAAAAACACCAAAGATATCATAGAAACCCATAAAACAAATTAAATTCCTTAGAATCCTAAATACCCTAAAACATCATTAAAACCCCTATTAAATAATAATATCTTAAAAGTAACTAAAAAAACTAAATGTAATTAAAAAATATAAATTAGCATAAACCCCATAAACCCCTAAAAACCATAAATCCCTAAAAACCCCTGAGTGAAATTTTATAATATCTATATAAGGAAACACTTTTTAGGGAATTTGATAACACAAATTGATTACATTTTACTTAAAATATCAAACCATATAAGAAATTGTCAAGATCTTCCTGAAAAGAATTTATAGTTTTTAATTGGTCATCATATGTAAGATCTATGTTATAGAGATTAACATCATGTATGGGTCATCTTGGATAAGATCCTTAAAGTGGTAGGCCAGACTCTTCCATTTTTGAATATATTCCTTTGACTTATCTTTCCACATTGATTCCATGTGCCAATATCGGATTTTGTTGGTTGGTCAAATCCATTTTTTTCATTATTAATATCAAATCGAATTAATATCATGTAAATTCTGTTAGCCTATTCTTTAGAAACATTGATATTAAAATATTCCTCCGATATATATTCCTTAGAACGTAGATAATGCTTCAGATTGGAATCCTCATTTTTTATTTCCTTATGGGCACTATCAAATGACATGAATACCAACAATTGGTTAGGGAATCTCATCCTTCTAGATTCAGTATCCTCCGACTTAACTCTAGCTACCTCAACATATTTATTAGGAGGAGTAGTTATCATACTGAGAATTCCACATTCATGAACTACCAATGGAAATAGTCTGGCCTCTACCTCAGATTTCATTAGTTTTCTAGCTAATCTGGTAAGAATAGGATTCATCATATTGGAGGAATCTTTTCATTGCTTAGTATTTTTTTATTTTGGATGAATACAAAATTTCCAGAAACAATATTTATGTGCTTCCCATTCATAAAATGTCACCCAAAATCCATTATTTTATGTCTTTTCACAGACTCCAAAATTGATTGGGAGTCATTTTTTTTCACTATATTGAATGTCCTCCTAGTTCATTGACTCAACCTTATTCTTCTTCCATTTTGGAAAGAATGACTTCCACCCTTCAAAATCACCTTACTCTTGCTTCCCATCCAGGTCTAAACCTACAATAACCAAACCATAAAACCAATTAATTATATTAAGAGTTGGAGTAGTCATTGTAGGACTATTTTTAATCACGACATTCACCCCACCATAACATGATTCCAAGGTGACCAGATTTGATCCTTTATTTTTCATGCATACCACATTATGAATACCACAAATAATAGAGGGATTCATAGTTATGGACATTGATGCATTTCATGCCGGAATTCCATGATGGAACATTTCCACAAAATTCTACATCACACATATTTCCTTAGAGGTTGTTGTGAGTCATTCGTCCCTTCCCCTCAGGTTGGGGGAAATCAAATCCTTACATTTACTTACATTTCACATCATCATTTAAGAATAGAAGATAACCACATTGGAGGAATCCATTTTGGGCTCACAAGACTGGGAACTAATAATTGGAGAATGAACATAGAAAATCTGGTCATTTCAATTATTACTGACCATCGATTCTAGAAGTTTTGACTCCTTATTCCTCAAACAGAGATGATATTCTTGCAGTGACTGTCCAAAATAAAAACATGATGACCACTAGTTGAACCAAGACACGAAAAACACTGCCTGATGGACTCTGGGTTCTTGATCCACCTCAATCCACACATAATCTATAGGAGGATTGAAACATCAATTTCCATGAAAATGTGGGGGGAAATTGGGTGAAATAGTGATTTCATGTTGTTTTCAAAATCCTAAAAAACATCCAATGATATTTTAATGCATTTGGAGGATAGAAGGGTTTTGGATGGGAAGCGAAACGCTCAGGAAACTTATCCAGACCTCTATAGTCGGAGGATCATGAATCCAATGAATTGTTTTATCCCAATTTGATTCGGAAGAAGTGAGATCCCTCGCATGACCTCTATCCCTTTGACCAAGTTGAGGTGAGGTCATCATAATATGTAAAACTATAAATGAAGGGGAGAGGATCCAACAACTTGACGGTGACATGATCCTTTAGTGATGAAGCATCCTTGATGAATCGGTCAAAGCTGTCAAGCTGAGGATTCATACATAAAAAAATGAACAACCTAGGAGATCCTGAGGAGGGCCAATGCCACAATGAATTCACGAAGGGGGTGGGGAAGCATTAGGGCCCAAAAGTGAAGAGAAGGGATATCTAGGCTAAGCTGGATGCACTAAAAATAGAGTAGAAAGGTAGGGTTGGTAAAGGGAGAGAATGAAGGTGGAGTCCACCCCCTCTGTAGAGAAGGGAAGGTTGTTGCAGGAGAAATCATCGTCCTCATCAACAGGACACATGACACCGAGTAGGGTTCCATCGATGAAAGAGAGGCCCGAGGAATCCCATTAATAATCCCTAAACCCGCTAAAATCCCTACAACTCACTAGAAATCCTAAAAACCAAAAAGAATCTTTAAAACCCAAAAACAATAAAAAACCACTAAAATCCATATTAAACTTTAAAACTTTAACAATTTGTAAAATCCCTAAACCCCTAAAACCATTAAAATCTCATAAAACCCCCAAAAGGCCATTTAAACCCATAAAAACATTAAAAACTATAAAAAACCCTAAGCACCCTAAAAAACCACCATTAATACACAAAAAACTCTAAAAACATAAAAAACTATAAAAAATCCTTAAATGAAATTAAAAACCAAAAAATCTTAGAATCCGTAAAAAACACTAAAATATCCTAAAAACCTAAAAATTCCTTATAAGAACATAAAAACCATAAACAGAACAAAACCATTAAAACCCATAAAACACCTAAAACAACCATAAAAACCCATAAAACCCTAAAAACAATAAAAACCCTTTCAAACCCAAAAAACCCCCTAAAAACCCTGAAATTACAAAATCTTCTATAAAAACACTAAAACACTAAAATGACCCACAAAACCATAAAAAACTAAAAACCCTAAAAAACCCTAAAATCCAATAAAACCCCAATATCCCTCAAAATCCCTAAACACCCAAAAACTATAATAATAATAAAATCCACTAAATAACCAAAAAAACAAAAAAAAGTATCCAAATCCCTAAAAACTCAAAAAACCCAAAAAATCCAAAAACATTAAAAAAATATAAAATGTGAAAAAAACACCAAAACCCTAATCCTCATAAAAGATTAAAAAACTCTAAAACAACTAGAAAATATAAAATCCTAAAACACTATAAAACCCCAAAAGACTCTAAAACCCCTAAAACACCCTAAAATCCCTAAAAATCTATTATACACCCTAAAAATATATAAAACCCAAAAAATAACTAGAAAACCTAAATATCTCTTAAAACCACAAAAAACATAAAACCCCTAAAAACCAAAAAAAATCTTTCTAATGCATAAATACCCTAAAAATTCATAAAAACTCAAAAACCCAAAAAAATCTATAAAAATGATAAATAAAATACTACAAACCAAATAAAAACTAATAACCATTAAGAATCCTAATATTCCTAAAACCAAACAAAAACTCCAAAACCCTAAAACCTCCTAAAATACCCCAATACAAAAAAATCCCTAAAACCCAAAACCCCTAAATATCCCGAAAAAACCCAAAATCCATCTAAAACCCCTAAAAAAACTAAAAATCCATATAAATCCTAAAAAACATTAAAACACCTAAAACCCAAAATACAAAATAAATCTATAAAACTCCATAAATCCCCTAAAAACCCTAAAACCCATAAAACCCAAACAACCCTAAAAACCATAAATTCTCTAAAAACACTGAAAACTATAAAAACACAAAAACAAAAAAACCCTAAATTCCAAAAGACGCTAAAAGCTCCCATAAACTTGATAAAACTCAAAAACCAATAAAAACATAAAAACCATAAAATCATAAAAAAAACCCTAAAAACATAAATACAATTAAACTAATAAATGATCATAAATCCCAAAACATTGAAAACCACTATAAAATACCAAAAATACCCTAAAAACCCTTAAATACCCAAATAACCAAAAAACCATACAAAACTAAAGCCCCATACAAACCTTAAAAATATATGAAAACACCAAAAAAATATCCATAAAAACATAAAACCCTATAAAACATAAATAGTTCTAAAACCCTAAAAGTCCATAAATCTTTTTAAAACCTATTAAAACTCTTAAAAATTTTACAAACCCTATGAAAGAATAAACACCCTTAAAAACCATAAAACCACTAAAAACCATAAAAAACCTAAAAACCAAAAACCCCTAAACACCTTAATACCATAAAAATAAACTAAATACACTGAAGAAAATAAAATTCCTAAAAAACCTAAAAACATAAATCCCTAAAAGTACACTAAAGGTGATAAACACCATAAAAACCATAAACCCTTCCCCCCAAAAAACCTAATAACCCAAAACCCCTAAATATATAAATAACTATAAACTACGTAAAAGTACTTAAAACCCATTTAAACACAAAAACACTATAAAATATCCAAAAACCACAAATTATTATAAAAGAACCTAAAAACCAAAGAAATCTAAAAGGATCATAAAAACCCTAAAACATCATAAGAAACCATAAACCATAAAAACCCAAAATGACCTTAAAATCATAAAGACACTAAAATACTCAAAAACATTAAGAACCCTTAAGAAAATCAAAGACCCTAAAACACCGTAAAGTCTCTAAAAACTCTTAAATGACCCTTAAAACCTAAAAACCCCAAAAAGACACTATGAAGCTTTACAAACCTAATGGACGAAAAACTATAAAACCCTATTGGATAGTAAAAAATATAAAAAAAATCATTAATGATAACAAACTCTAAAGGACCCTAAAAACCCAAAAAACCCTAAAGGCAACTAAAAACCCCTAAAAACCTATAAAAGTCTGTAAAATCCGGAAAAACCCAATATGACTCTATAAACCATAAAACCCCTAAAAAACACAAAAACCCCCAAAACCAAGTAAAAGATGAGAAGAAACTATAAAAACCATAAAACCATAAAAACAATTAAACCCCTAAAAGGCTCTAAAAAACATAAATCCAAAAAGACCCAAAACCCCAAAAATTTTAAAAGACCCTTAAACCTCTAAGGAACTGTAAAAACCTCTAAAAACCCTATGGAATCCCTAAAAACAATATGAACTATAAAACACCATAAAACTCATAAGAAACTCTCAAACCCTTAAAATCCCTAAAAATGTGAAAAGAAACCCTAAAACCTATCAAAACCAAAAATCCCAAAAAAACCATAAAACCTAGAAAATCCCAAAATAACATTAAAAAAAACCCCCTAAAACCTAAGAAAACCATAAAATACAATAAACCCCACCAAAAAACCTAAAATATTATAAAATTCCTAAAAACCTAAAAAGAACTTAAAAACACTAAAAACCAAAAAACGCTAAAATAATAAAAAACACTAAGGACCTTGAATCCTTAAAAAATACCAAAAACAATAAAAAAATAAAAAATAATAAAAACCCTAAAACCCCATAAAAACATTTAAATTCCACAAAAAATTCTATGAAGCCCAAAATCATAAAAATCACAGAACCCCTAAAAGTATAAAAACCCTAACAACCCATAAAAACATTTAAACCCCACAAATCCCTAAATTCCGAAAAAACACTGAAATATCTAAATCCCCCTAAAACTCTAAATAATCACTAATTACCCCTAAAACCCCCTAAGAAATAAAAAACATAAAACTAAAAAAACCCTACAAACGATCAAAACAACACAGAAAACCCTGAAAACTCCAAAAAACAAAAACCCCATAAATAGCATAATAAAAACTAAAAAAAAAACAAAAACCCTAATAAGTATATTGAATCCAAAAAACCCGAATATACCTAAAATCCCTAAACCCCCCCCCCCCCGAAAAAAATTTAATGCACTAAAACTCAAATACACGCAAACCCTATACAAACCCTAAAACCCCTAAAATTTTATGAAATCCACTAAAAACCCTAATAATTATAAAAACACTACAAATCATTAAAACCCATAAACCCCATAAATATCTTTAAAACTATTAAAACCCCTAAAAACTCCAAAAACTCCTAAACACAAAAAACCCTAATACCATAAAAACCATAAAAACCATAAAATCCTAAAAAACCCTAAAAACCTAACAAACCTGAAAACACATTAAAAACATCCAAAAAAACATAAATAAACCCCAATAAAACATAAACACATTAAAAACACTACAAACAATAAGAACCTGCAAAAAATACTAAAAACCTTTTAACTCCCAAAACCCCTAAAAACCATAAAAACCCTAAAACCCCAAAAAACATTTGAAAACCCTAAAATCCTAAAAACCTTAAATATTTATAAAAATTAAAAAAATTACATAAAATCCTAAAATCCCTAAAAGAACAATACACCTTATAACCCACCTAAAAGACCCTAAAACCTACTATAAACCCAAAAAATCCAGAAAACATGTAAATATATATACCCCTAAAACACTAAAAACCCATAAAAACCCTAAAAAACTAAAACCCCCAAAACACCCCTAAAAACATAAAACACCCTAAATTGAAATGACACCCAAAAAACAATAAATCCTATATAAAACAAAAAAAACCCTAAAATAACTATGAAAACCCCCAAAAATCCTAGAAACCCTATGGATCCCTAAAATGCTATAAATTACCCTAATAGAAACTAAAATTGCCTACTAATCCAAACGAGTTTAAAATCCCAAAAAATCCTAAAATTACCTAAAACTCTCTAAAAACCAATATGTAACCAAAAAAACATAAAAACCAAAATAACCCAAAATCCAAAGAAAATTATAAAAGCCTCTAAAAACCCCAAAAACCGCCAAAAGACCAAAAAACCCCATGAAACACACTAAACGGCCCCAAAAACCCTAAAATGACATTAAAACCAAAAACCACACCAAAAAAGAACCTAAAAACCATAAAAAAACTAAATTTCCATAAAACACTAGAAAAACATTGAAAACCCAAAAGTCCGATAAAACAACTAAAAAACCTAAAAAACCTAAAACCCTAACTGAACCACAATTCCCAAAAAAAAATTAAAAGACTCAAAAAACCATAAGAACCAAAAAACCATAAAAATCCTATAAGACCACCCAAAAACAAAAAAAAACATTGAATTTCCCATAAAAACCATAGAAACCATACAAACTTTAAAACCCCTCAATGACGATGAAAATACCTAAAACTACCAAAAAATATATATAACATAAAAAATAAAAAACCCCTGAGACACCCTAAAAGCCCAAAAAATGTAAAACATCAAAACACCCTAAGAACCATTACATCACCAAAAAACCCCCAAAAAATGAAAAAGACACTATAAACATTAAAGAAACTAATCACCCTAAATAAACCCTAAATGACCCTATAAACCCTAATGAATATACATCCCATAAAACCCATTGAGTATCCTAAAACCCCTAAAGAATATTTAAGAACCCAATGACCATAAGAAATATAAAAACATTAAATAACCTGTAACCCTTCAAAAAACATTAAAAGTCCCTAAAAATGAAAAACCTCAAAAATATCCTAAAAACCTCAAATGGTAAGAATCCCTAAAAACCATAATGAAACCCTAAATACCTTAAACCCCCTAAAAATCATGAAAACCCCAACCCCCAAACCATTATAATATTTAAAAATACTAGAAACCCTATAAACCCTGAAACTCATAAGAAACCCAAAAAAACCCATTAAAATCATCTACAACCTAAAACCTAATGAGATTTTCTAAAAAACCTAACCCTCCCCCAAAACCACAAAACCTAAAAAATCCAGAAAACCCTAGTCCCCCATAAAACCCTTAGAATATATTAAAAACAAAAAAACCCTTATTAACCCATAAACCCCTAGGAAACTAAAAAACCCCCAAAAATGATAAAAAAAACCGAATGAGAATTATTAAAAAACTACCCCTCTCACAAACCTAAAACAACTAAAAAATACTGACACTATAAGAACCCTAATAACAATAAAACCCTAAAAACCAAAACAAACTCTAAAACTCCCATAAAACCATAAAACCTATAAAAACACAAAAAAACTTAAAAAACCCCAAAATACAAAAAAAACATAAATACATAAAAAAACCTAAAAAACCATACAAAATCAAAAAGATTATAAAAAATAATAAAATGATAACACCCTTAAAACCCCGAATAATAAATAAACTCAAAAAAACCCCACAAAACCCCACAAAACCCATTCAAAATCCAGAAAACCCAAAAAACCAAAAAACCCTAACAACCTTAGGACACTAAAAATAAAATGAAAACCAATGAAACATAATTTAAAACCCCAAATACCCTAAAAATCATTAATACCCATAAAACCCCATAAAAATATAGTTCCCTAAAATAAACATATCCTAAAAAACATTTAAGGGCCCTAAAAAATACCACAAACAAAAAAAACACATAAAACTCTGTAAACTGAAAAGCACCGTAAAAACAAAAAAACTAAAACCCTACAAACCCTAAATACCAAAAAAATACTGAAAACACTAAACCCTATAACCTACACCTTAAAACCTAAACCCTAAACCCTAAACACAACAACCAACACACTAATCCCTAATCCATAAACAATAAATCCAGTACCCAACATCCTAAAACTTAAACCCTACACCCAGCACACTAATTCGTATACCCTCCACCATAAACCATGTACCCAACATTGAAACCCTAAAACCCCACCCTAATCCCTATAACATAATTAATAAACCCTAAACCCTACACATGAAAAAATATACCTCACACACTAAACCATACATAGTAAACCCAATACCCTACATCCTAAACCCTATACCCTACAACCTAAACTATATAATCTATACCATAAACCCTATATTGTATGCCAGAAACCATACACCCTACACCATAAACACTAAACAATACACCCTAAACCACATACCATTCACCATAAAAACCAAAACCTTATCACTACACCCTAAAACCTATACCCTACGCCCAAAACCCTAAACACTACACCAGAAAAACTACACCCTAAAATGTAAACTGTACACTTTTCACCATAAATCCCACACCCAACACCCTACACCATACACCCAACACCATACAACTTAAACCCTATAACATACACCCTAAACCCTATATCCAAAACTCTATACCCTATACCATAAACAATAAACCCTATATTCAAAACCCTTCACCCTACATCCAAAACCCTAAACCAAACACCATAAATCCAATACAATAAACAAAAAACCCAAACCCAAACCCCCACACCCTAAACCTTATACCCCAGATGTTATAGCCAACACCGTAAACCCTATAACTTAAACCTTAAAACCAAAAAAACCTAAAAACCTAAAAATAAAAACCCCTAAAACCCCTAAACACCATTAATACCCTAAAACCCAAAAAATCCAAAAACAACTAAAAAATCAAAAACTCTAAAAAACTAAAAATGTATAATTAAATCATAAAAACCCCTAAATATCCTGAAAACTCTAAAAACCCTAAAAACCCAAAAATCATAAAAACCCTATTGAAGCCTAAAGAAACCCCATAAAACCATATGAAAACAAAAAATACTCCCAAAAGTCCCAAAAAATCACCAAAATAGAACCCCCTAAAAACACTAAAAGAACATACAAATCCCTTAAAAACCGAAAACCCTCTAAAAACATTGAAAACCTAAAAAACACTAGGAACCCCTAATAATCCTAAGAGATCCTATATTATAAAAACCAGTAATAACTCTAAAAAACCAATGAAACCCCTAAATTCTCTAAAACCCTTAAAAAAACCCCTAACCCATTAAAACCCCAATATTTCTAAAATCAAAAAACCCCTAAAAATCCTAAAACCCTAATAATGTTAAAGGACCCTAAAACCCTAAAACCCTTAAAACCATAAGAACCCAAAACACCGCAAAATATAACCCTAAGAAACTATAAACCCCAAAATCCCTATTAAAATTGTAAATACCACTAATAAACCCTTAAAATTCCAAAAACCCTCAAGGGCCATAAATACCATAAAACCCTAAAGTTCCATAAAAACCATAAAACTCAGAAAATACAATAAACACCCACAAAACACTAAAAAACCCAAGAAACCCGAACAAATACCACAGGACACCAAAAACCATAATAAATACTAAATTTCAATAAAAATACCTATAAAAATATTACGAAAACGAAAAAATGAAATGAACCTAAAAGTAATAAAAAAATTAAACAACGCAAAATAACCAATAACTATAAAGGACCATAAAATACCTATAATTACCAAAATGACCCTAAAGACCCCAAAATACCTAATAGACACTAAAATTACAAACCCCTTAAAATACAGTATAAATAAAAAACCCCTTAATGGCCATAATACCCTAAAACTATGTAAAAACACTAAAATACACTAAAGACCCCTAAAAACCCAAAACAAACTGAAAAACCAAAAAACCACAAAAATAACTGAAAATTTATAAAAACCCTCAAATCCCTCAAAACATTAGAAACCATAAAAACCCAAAACATTTTTTTAAATATCCTTAAAATCGTAAAAAAAAACCCAAAATACACCAAAAGCCCTAAAATAAACTACAACCCCTAAAACTCCCTAAAACCCTAAAAACCCTAATGTCTCCTACATATAGAAAATTTCGTTAATACCCCAAAAAATTAATAAATACATTAAAACCATAGAAAGTAAAAAAACCCTAAAACCCAAATATGCATAAAACCCTAAAAACCCTAAAAACCATTAAACCATAAAAACCTAAATGAACTTTTTAAAACCCCCAAAAAATATTAAAACCCCTAAAAGATCTTGAAAAACCATAATACCCTTGATTGACACTAAAA
This sequence comes from Viscum album, assembly GCA_963277665.1. Taxonomy (NCBI): domain Eukaryota; kingdom Viridiplantae; phylum Streptophyta; class Magnoliopsida; order Santalales; family Viscaceae; genus Viscum; species Viscum album. Next base: position 335,491,783 of record OY728156.1, on the reverse strand, counting down.
GACAATAAAACCCATAAAAAACAATAAAAACATAAAAACAAACAAAAGAATCTAAAACCCTAAAAGCCCTAAATAACCTAATAGAACCTAAGAGACACTAAAAAACCTGAAAACCCCTAAAAAAATTACAACTCTAAAATCTCCTAAAACACTAAAAAGACCTTTGGGAACCCTATTAAACCCTAAATGACCCTAAACCACCAAAACCGCCTAAATGACACTATATAAACCTTAAAACCATAAAATCCCAAAAACCCTATAAAATTTGAGGGACACAAGAAATAAATAAATGATAAAAAATTTAAAATTCGAAAAGACCATAATACCCAACAACAATTCAAGACCATAAAAATAGAAAAAAAACACTAAAACAAATTAAAGTCCATAAAAAACCTAAAAAGACTAAAAAACCTAAACCCCAAAAAAACCAGTAAAACACCTAAAAACCCTAATAACCATAAAATATAAAAAATACCAAAAAACCCAAAAAACCATAAAAACTAATTGGAACACTAAAAATAATAAAACCCCTAAAAATACCTTTAAAATACCAAAACCCATAAAAAGTATAAAGGACCCTACAAAACCCTAATATCCTCAAATGAACCTAGAAACCCCAAAACCCCTAAATTAAACTAAAGACCCTTAAAATGATAAAAGATCCCAAAATTATTAAAAGGCACTAAAAACAAAAAAACAATAAAAACCTATACCCACTAAAATACCAAAGACCCTAAAAAATCCTAAAAATCCAAAACGACCCAAAAAACCTAAAGACAAAAAAAATATTAAATTCTATTAAAAGACCCTAAACAAACTAAACTACCTAAATGTCCTAAAATCATAATATCTTTTAAAAATTAAAAAAAAATCAAAATACCCAAAAAAAATCATAAAAATCCATAAAACCCCCAAAAACCCTGAAGTCCTTAAAATACCAAATCACTATAAACCCCTAAAACCATAATACCCATAAAAACCTAAAAAATGAAAACCCCCTCCACCTAAAATCCCAAAAAACAATAAAAACACTTCAAGAAACTAAAATCCATAAAATCTAAAAAACCCTAAATACTTTGAAAACCCAATAAAATCATCAAACACCCAAAACAGATGATAAATACCACCAAAAATTACATAAAAACCACAAAACCCCATATATCCTAACCCCCCCCCCAAAAAAAATATTTAAAAAACACTAAAGGACATTAACACCCCTATAACCCCAAAAGGACACTAAGAACCATGAAGGTCCCTAAAAACCATAAAACTCTAAAAGTCCCTAAAACCCTTAAAACCCCCAAAACCCCCAAAAATCCCTAAAAGATCCTAAAACTATTAAAAATAACTATGAATGAGCCTGAAAACCCTTAAAAACCTTAAAAAAAACTAAAACCCTAAAACCCTAAAACCACTAAAAACTAAAAAAACCAAAACAAGGAACCTAAATAACCCAAAAAACATTAAAAGAGAATTAAAATCTCTAAAACCCCTAAAACCACTAAAAGACTCCAAAAACCCAAAAAAATTATAAAAAAAGAAATAAAAACCCTTAAAACCCCAATAAAACTAAAAAATGATAAAACCCAAAATAAATATTAATAAATAAAAAACACATTAAACCCCCTTCAAATGAATATAAAAAACCAAATCCTGTAGAAACCCAAAATCATAAATAACCCTATCAAATCCTAAATCCCCAGAAAACCCCATAAAATCCCAAAAACTGCAAAAAACAATAAAACCCCTTTAAAACCCCCCAAAGACCCTAAACTGCTAAAAACTCATAACAAACCTAAAAATATGCAAATAATAAAAAAACCCCCAAAAAACCCTTACAACATAAGAGGCCCAAAAACCACTTAAACCCCTAAAAATAATAACAACCAAAAAAACATAAAAACCAAAATCCACTAAAACCTATAAAAAACTCTAAACCCCTAGAAAACATTATCAATGAAAAAAAATAAAAATACTAGACAAAATAAGACCCCCTATAGAACCCTAAAACCCTCTAAAAAACCTAATATCAAAAAATCCAGAAAAACTCTGAAAACCAAAAAATTCAAAAATAAACATAAAACCCAAAAAAGTGTCTAAAAAACCAAAAAAAACTAGAATACAATAAAAATACTAAAAAAATATGAAATCCTTAAAACCCTAAAAGACTTTAAAATGAAAATAAATACTCTATAAGACCAATAAAATCCAATAATCACCCTAAAACCCCTAAAATCACTAAAAACATAAAAATAAAAAAGTCCTTAAAAACCCTAAAATATACTGAAAAGCCTAAAATCCAAAAAAACCTAAAATTACATGAAAACACCCCAAAGTCACTAAAAACCCAAAAAAATCATAAATTTTTAAAAACCAAAACCAATGCTAAAAACCCAAAAAACTATCAAACCCAAACAAAACACTATAAAATTTGAAGAACCCTAAAACCCCTAGAACCTTAAAATATCATAAGAAACCATAATATATAGAAAATTGAAAACCCTACAACACTAAAAACACACAAAAATCCTAAAACTCTAAAAATAATATAACCATTAAAACACGAAAAACAACTAAATCCCCAAAAAATCCCTAAAGTCCAAAAAACACAAAAAAAAATCCATAAAGAATTTATAACCACTAAATGATTTTAAATACCCTAAAACATCAAAGACACTAAAAACCCCAAAACCTCAATACCCATTAAAATAACTAAAAACACTAGAAACGCTAAAAACCGAAAATCCCAAAACCCAAACCCCCCCCTAAAAATATTAATAACCCAAAAAGACCCAATATACTAAATAACCCATAAATAGTAATAAAACCCTAATATCAGTAAAAGCTAATAAAACCCACAAAACCCTAAAAACCCAAAAAACCAAAAAATCCCTAAATCCCTCATAATCCAAAGAAACCCTTTTACTCTAAAAAACACTAAAACCCCAAAATATCCCATAAAAAACCAAAAAACCGAAAATCGTTGATAAATACCTAAAAACCCATGAATATCTCTATAACCCGTCAAAAAGCATAAAAACCACTAAAAACATAAAAAACAACTAAATAACCTAAAATCGACCGAAAAACCCTAAAACCCCCAAGAATACCATAAAAAAGTCATAAAAACACTAAAGTCCCTAAAATTTGTAAAACCCTAAAACCCTAAAAATAATAAAAACCCCAAGAAACCCTACAATAATGTAGCTTAAAAAACCTAAAATGTTAAATACCCTACAACTATAGAAATCCCTAAAACTATAATGACCCTTAAAACCCCGACAAAAGATAAACCAATACCACTAAAAGATCCTAAAACCCCTAAAACCCCATAAAAGTCCTTACATACATAATAAAATAAAAGACCCTAAATAACCCTATAAAACAATAAAAGACCTTAAAAACCTAAAAAACACATAAAATCCCCTTAAACCTATAGACAACCCAATAAAACTAGAAAACCAGAAAATCTGAAAAAAATCCTAAAAAGACAAAAAAAACAAGACACCAATAAAACACTAAAAACCCAAAAACCCGGAAAACCTTTAAACAATACTAAAACCCAAACAAAACCATAATACTCTAAAAACCGTAAAATCCCCAAAAACCATTAAAATGACTTAAAGGCATTAAAAAACATCAAACCCTTAATAAGACATGCAATATACTAAAAGTGACAAAATTCCATATAACCCCAAAAAACACCAAAAAAACTGAATAATGCTAAAATTCCATTAAAACACTAAAATCCATAAAAATATCATAAAATTTTTAAAAAACCATAAACCCCAAAAAACAATAATTCATATAAGAACACAAAAAAACCCTTAAAATCCCTAAAACCCCCAAAATCCAAAAAAAAAACTAAAGAACCCTTAAAACCCCTATAATAACAATAAATATATAAAAACCCCTAAATGCCCCTAAAACCACAAATAAAATCAATTAAATATAAAACCACCTAAAAAATTAAAAAACAAAAAACTCAAAAAACCATAAAAACACCAAAAACACAAAAAACTGATGGAACTCCTAACATAACTCCAAAATCAAAGAAACCCTTTAAACCCATAACATCCCTAATGCCATAAAATGGTTAAAAGTCAAAAAACTAAAACCCCTAAAGGATCCTAAAATCTCTAAAAGATAATAAAACCCCTAAATTTCTCTAACAGACCTAAAAACTTTATAATACCCTAAAAAATCCAAAAAATCCCAAAAGACCCTAAACCCCCCCAAAGGCACTTAAAATAAAAAAAACTTGGAAAGACCATATAATACCCTAAAACCATAATGACTCTAATAACCCTAATAATCTATAAATGATCCTAAAAATTAGAAAAACCCAAAAGACCCAAAATCCCTATAAAACTATAAAGTAACCAAGAAAAAACTAAATATCCTAATGGGTCATAAAAACTCTAAAACACTAAAGGATCCTAAAACTCATAAAGGACCCCAAAAAAATTAAAAATGAAAAAATACCCTAGAAATCGAAAAAAAAATTAAAGAAACTAAAACAATAAAATACCCATAAGACACTAAAAAAGCACAAAAATCACCCAAATTTGATAAAATATGATAAAACCCTAAATGTCTTTAAAATCCTAAAAACTATTAAAGGTTCCTAAATTCCACTAAAACCCTATAATAACCTAAACCCTAAAAAATACCTATTAGACTTTAAAAACACTAAAAGAACATAAATTCCGGAAACACCCCTTAAAGAATCCTAAAAACTATAAAATACCAAAACCCCCTAAATGAACAGAAAGAACATAAAACCCTTAAAACCCTAATGGATAGTAAAAAACCATAAAACCCATAAAAGACCCTAAAAATAATAAAAACACTAAAAAAACTAAACCCCCTAAAACAACCCCAAATGCTTCCAAAACCCCTAAAATACTAAAAAACTTAAAAACATAAACTGCTTTAAAAACGCTAAAAACATTAAAAGACCCAAAAACCGTAAAGACCAAAAAATCCTTAAAACCCTGAAAGACTAAAAACCGTAAAAAATCTCCCTAAAAACCATAAAACACACTAAAAACTCTAAAAACACCTCAAAAATCCCAAAAAAATCCTAAAACCTCTTAGAAACCCATAAAACCCCTCAAAACAACAAAAAACCCTAAAACCTCCAAAACCCCAAAAAACTCAAAACCCTCATAAAAACATTAGAAACACTAAAACCCACTAAAATGCATAAACCCTGAAAAACCTAAAACCCCTAAAAACACTAAGAACACATAAAACTATAAGACCCCCAAAAAACCAAAAACCTCTAAAACCCATAAATACCCTAAAACCCCTAAAAGTTCTAAAAAAATCCTAAAACCCTTAAATATATTTAAAAAGCTTAAAACACATAAAAACACTAATAACACACAAAAAAACCTCCACAAAACACCTAATAATCCCTAAAACGGATAAAAAAATGAAAAATCACAAAAAACCTCTTATGAACCATAATGGCCATAAACCATAAACCCAACACAACCAAAAAAACTCTAAAAGACACCAGAATAAAAAATAAATCATAAAAAGAATATTAAACCCATAGAATTCTCTTATAAACACATTAAAACCCTAAAAACCTTTATAAACAATAAAATCCTTAGAAACCCCTAAAAACCATAAAAAACACTGAACACCTAAAAACCAACCATAAAACACATAAAAATAACATAAACCCCTAAGAACTCAAAAAATATCATAAAAATTAAGAATAATAAAAATCCTCAAAACCCAAGAAAATAATAAAAAACAAGAAATCCTCTAAAAACCATATCTGAACCTAAAAACCCAAAACTCCTAAGAAAACCCTAAAGATGCTAAAACCCCTAGAAACCCCTAAAACCCTTAATAAAACCCTAAAACCCCTAAAAATCCTAATAATGCCCTTAAAAAACTAAAAATTTACAAAGGACCTAAAACCATAACAAAACCATTACAACCCCTATAATCCAAAAAAACCTTAAAATCTATCCAAAAAACAAAAAAAATAGAGAACCCACAAAATCTCTAAAACCCAAAAAATACCAAAAATAATTAAGAAAACTTAAACCCATAAAAACCCAAAAACCCTAAGAACCCCAAATACCCCAATAAATGTAAAACCCAAAAAAAATTAGAAACACTAAATTCTAAAAACCCAAAAACCCAAAAACACTTTAAAATACCCTAATTAACTCTATAAAATAAAAAAACCCTAAACTCCTAAAAACACCTAAGAAATCCAAACACCCATAAAAACCCATAAAACCCTAAAACACAGAAAACCCCAAAAACCCAAAAATCATCAAAACACTGAGAACCACATAAAACCAATTAATACACTAAAATCCCTAAAAACCATAAACTCAAAAAACCCGAAACCCAATACCCCATACCAAAAACCCAAAACCCGAATCCCTAAACTGTATACCTATTACCATAAACCCTACACCCTAAACAAAAATCCCAACACTTTAAATGTTATAATGTACACCATTTAATATACATTCTACACCTTAAACCCTATAACATTCAACAAAAACCCTATACCGTTCACTCTAAACCCCAAACTCTACACCGTAAACACTATACCCAGCATCCCAAACCCTAAACAGTACACTATAAACCCTCTAGCCTATACCATAAACCCAAGAACATAAACCATAAACCGCAAAACCCAAACCATACACACTAAACCCAACACTTGAAACACTCTATATAACATCTTGAACCCTAAAATATACACCCTAAACCCTAATCCCAATATCATAAACCCCATACCCTATAGTCTACACCATAAACCTAAAACCCTTCATAATAAACCATTCACCTTAAACCCTAATCCCTAAACCCTATACACTACATTCTAAACACTATACCCCCACACACTAAAAAATATACCATCAACACAAAACACAATACCCAACACCATAAACCATATAACCTCCACCATAAAATATATACCCAACACCCTAAACCATAAACCCTACACCCTAAAACCTACACTCTACACACTAAACCCTAAACTAGACACCCTGAACCTCATACACCACACTCTAAACCCTAAACCCTAATCCTAATAACCTACACCCTAAACCCTATAGCGTAAACCTTAAAACCAATACCCTACACCTAGAATGCTATACCCCAAACCCTACACCCTAAAACCTGAACACACCACTTTTAACCCAAAACCCTACAACCTAAAACCATTAACCTACACCTTAAACCCAGAACCCAAACCCTAAAACCCCAACCAACTCCTTGAACCCTTAATCTTTCACCCAAAACTCTATACCCTGCACCCAAAACTCTATACCCAAAACTCTAAAACATAGACCATACACCATAAACCCTATAATCTACACCATAAACTCAGAAATCTACACCATAATACCTATTCAAAACAACCTAAACCTATCTCTTACACCATATACCCCATAACCTACACCCTATAACCTATACCATACACCAATAAAAATTTATCATACACCTTATAAATACTATATCCTACACCCTAAACTAAAACCATAAACCCTATACCCTAAACCATAATCCAAAATCCCTACACCCTTAATACTAAACCCTACCCTCTAATTCAAGAACAATACACCTTAAACCCTAAATGTTATACCCTAAACAATAATCCATAAACCCAACATCCCAAACCCTATACCCAACACCCTAAACCTTATAAAATACAACTTAAACCCAATACTATACACCATAAACCCAAAAACATACACCTAAAACCCTAATCCCTTGAAACTAAACCCTATTTAATACACCTAAACACTAATACATACACCCTAAACCCCTTAACCTACACCAATATGGAAGATCACTCCTCTGGTGCTCTCTCTCTCTCTCACGAAGTGATTCCTAGGGTTTTCCTATGGAGATGGGGGTGGCATACCTTTTCCCCTTCCCTCTCGTGCTCTTAGGGGGGTGCTCTTGGCAGTAGCAGGCTGGGGCGGTTTTCTTCGGCGTGGGAGTGGTTCATCAGCCTCTTTGTGTTTTCCAAGCGACGAAGTTGGTTGGGTGTTCAGATTTGGAATCTCTCTTGGCATTTCCCTCTCACACTTGTGGGGGGAGATCTCAGAGATAACAGGCCTCAACAACGTTCTCCAGACCACTTGTGGGAGGTTTTATCTTGCACCTTTCTCCTTTCCAAAAGGTGGTGTTTCTAGAGATTTAGATGTCCCTGGAAGCGTGTAAAGATTCTATTTCAGTTTGGTTTTGGTTGTTAGGAAACTGTGCTTCTTCCTCATTTCTGATTTCAGATTCCCGATCTTGCGATGCTTATGAAGATCGGAGCTTTTCGGCAAGAGGTGAGGTGGTAAACCCTTTGGAGCATGGATTCCCTTGTGCTATTCGGCCTCTGTTCCAGATTGAGTTTGCCGAGATGATACCTCCATTTATGGGTCTACGGCTTTGAATATTTCAATTTTGGATGGGATTTCATCGGCGGTGTGGTTTTTGGCCTCTTTGATGATGATTCGTGGGGGTCTGGCTTTCTCAGTTTTTGATACTACAAGCTTCCCATCTTCTTGCAGAGCTGTGCCTGGGATAATTTCGGTGGCACCTCTAGGGTTGAATCGTTTCTCGTTGGATGTGGGAGGAGTGGATTAATATTGGTGGTGACATGATTGCTATAGTTTTTCGGGTTTTCATACTTTCTTGTTTTCAGTCCGCGCTTAAGCTTCAGTTTGTTCCTCTACCCGATCATTGTTTCATGGTCCTAATCCTACCCTGTTTATGTTTTGCGGAGTTTTGGTTTTTTTCCTTACTTTTTGAAGGTCCCAAAGCGGTCTTTTTGGAATAAAATTTATTGCTGATGTTTCTGGATGGATCCTTCTGTTATGTACATGTTTGTGGTGGCGGATGTTTCTACTATGGGATGACGTTGGTGATGTTCCCTAGGTTTGTTTTGAGGTGCTGCATTTTGGTTATGTGATGTGATTTTTGGGTCACTGGAAGGGCTGTTTGAGGTGTGTGATGGTTCCTACTCTGGATACTGGTGGTTCGGTTTCTAGTGTTGTGGCTGTGTTTCTGGATGTGTTTCTTGGTGAGATGATGAGTGTTGCAAATGGTGATTCCAGTTGTTGGTTACTGTTTGCCTGGGTGATGTTGTTGGGCTGGGTGATGAAATATTTACTGATCCTGAAGTCAATGGATGCCAGAAATTATGAGGTTGGATAATAATTGCATCCTAGTTGGGAGGTGATGGAGTTGGGTTGTTGAATTTCCTGATGATTGTTTTGTTGCTGATGGTTGCTTGTTGCTGATTGGCTTAGTGATGAGGTTGGGAACATTTTAGTTTTTCTTCTTTGTTTGGTTTTGCGTGTTTTTCGTTTATCTTTTTTTTGGTCCTTGGGTGTGTGTTTGTAAAGGATTTTTGGGTGCGGGTCGTTTGAACCCTCCCCTCCCTAGTATGTTGCATCTTTTTTTTCGGTAATAAATTTTGAGGGGGTCGGGAATTGCCGGACCCTTTCATCTTTCTTTCCCTTACACTGCACCTAAAACCCTAAACCCTACAACCGAATCCTACACACTACACCAAAAACCCAAAATCTGACATGCTAAGCGGAATACCATGAACCATTAACCCTAAACCCCAATCCATAAAACTGATACACTAAACCATAAAGAATAAAACCTAAACCATAAACCATATAACCTACACCCCAAATCCTACACCCTAAAGTATATACCCAGCACCTTAAACCGTATAACCAAAAAACTAAACCCTAATCCCTACTCCTAAAAGTTCATACCCTAATCCCTACAAGCTAAACCTTATACCCTACACCTGAAAACAAAACCCCAAAAATCTAAATTGTATTCTCTCCACCTAAAAACATAAAACCTAAAAACTACACCCAAACCCTAAACCCTAAACCCTAAAAACTATACCCTAAACCATACATCCTAAAGCCTATACCATACACCATAAAACCTCTACCTCAAATTATATTCCATAAACCCTAAAACCTATAGCTTAACCATATACCTTACTCCATAAACCCTAAACCCTACACCCTAAAACATATAACACTCTCCTTAAACCCTAAACCCTGAACCCCACACACAAAACCCTATACACTATACCCTATAACCAATATGTGAAACCCTACACCATAAACCCTATACCCCACTCCTTAAACCCAACACAACTATTCCCTAAAATGTAAACCCAAGACCATAAACCTTATACCCTACTCCCTAATACCTAAAACCAAAACCCTAAACAACCTAAAAATACTATAAAACACTAATACCCAACAATTTTGAACAAAAAAGGAAAACCCCTAAAGACTATAAAACCCTAAAAAAACCCAGAAACACAAAAAATCCCTAAATACATTTTAAAACCCAAAAATCCCCAAAAAAACCCTAAAACCCTAAAAACAATAAAATTCCTAAAAACCTAGTAAATCTCGAAAAACCCTAAAACACCAAAACCCTAAGAGAACCCTAATAACCATAACAAACCATAAGAACCCTAAAACCCTTCAAGGACCCTAAAACCCCTAAAAACTTAAAAACACTAAAATATCCTATAAAAACCTAAAAACCCTAAAAACCACACAAATCCCTAAAATTCCATTAAAACCTATAACCCGTAAAAGCAACAAAAAAACCATGAAAACCCTAAAAGATCCCTAAAACCCAAAATGAACATGAATACCCTAAAAATCCAAAAATGTACCATAAAATTTGAAAACCATAAACCCTCTAAACACCCTAAAAACTATAAAACACTAAAAAATAAAAACCCCAAAAACATATAAAACAACTCAAAAAACAAAATACCATAAAACCCTAAACTCCCAAAAAATCTGAAAAAAAAAATTATTCACTAAAAACCCTAAAACACTAAAAGACCCTAAAAAGGCAAAAAAACCCGTAAACCCCTTGGAAACCATAAAATCATGCTAAATGATCCCTACGTAACCCTAAAACCCCTAATAGACTCTAAAAAACAAAACCACTAATAAGAACTCAAATCCCTAAATCCCAAAACATAATAAACATCCCTTAAACCCCTTAAAAATCCTAAAAACCTAAAAACCCTATGAACATCCAAAAAGACCATATAAATTCAAAAAACTCAAAAAAATCCCCTACAACCCTTATAGAACCCTATGAACTCTAAGAAACATTAAATACCATTTAAAACCTGAACCCCATAAAACCCTAAGATATCCAAAAAATCTTGGAATCATAAACTATCCCTCAAACACCTTGAATGATCTTAAACCCCATTTAAAACATTAAAAACCCTAAAACCCAATTCAACAATTAAAACACTAAAACCCAGAAAACCATTAAAGAACCCTAACATCCCCTCTTAAAGAACCTAAAATACCATAAAAATAATACCCTAAAACACTCTAAAACCCCTAAAAATTCGAAGAGACTCTAAAACACTAAATCCCCCTATAATGCCCAAAAAACCTAATGAAAACCCTAATGACCTGGAAACCACTTAAATCACTAAAAAACCAGAAAAACAATAAAACCCTAAAAAAACTAAAACCTCTAAAACCCTAAACCTCATAAAACCCTATAAACAACAAAAACTCCTTTAAAATGTAAAAAAACCCTGAAAAATTAAAAACCCCATAAAAATTCATAAAAACTATGATAAGAATTAAAAACACAAAACACCAATTAGACCCCAAAAAACCTCTCCCACCAATAAATGGCTACAAAACCCCTAAAAATTCTAAAAACCCAAAGAACCACTAATATCACAAAAAATCCATAAAACCCACAAAATAATTTAAAAGACCCGATAAAATCCAAGTACACATAAAATCCAAAAAACCATAAAAACCCAAAAAAACCATAAAAACCCATAGAAAACCCAAAAACCATTATAAATACATTAAAATTGTAATGAACATTGAAATACTTAAATAACCTAAAACCACTAAAAATCATAAAAATATTAAGAACCATTAAAAATCCTAAAACACCGTAAAACCACTAAAAACAAAAAAATAAGCATAAAATGCCATAAAAAGACTAAATACCCAAATAACCTAAGTACTTGAGAATAAAAAAACACTAAAACCCAAAAATCACAAATACCCTAAAAACTCTAACAACCTGGGAAATCCCTAAAACCTAAAAAACCCTAAAAAATATTCCAACCTCCTAAAAGAACCAAAAAAATATAAAAACCCAATATCCCAAAAAACCTTAAAAACATTAAAATACCATAAAATGAAAACCACCTAGAAATAAAATAAATATAGTTAAAACATAAGAAACAAAAAATACACAAATACCCTAAAATCCCAAAAAATACACTAAAAACCCTAAATCCCCTAAAAACCACAGAAATACCTTGAAAACCATAAAGACTATAAAAAACCCCAAAAACCATAAAGGACTTAAACAAACCCATAAAACCCCAAAAAAGACCCTAAAACCCCAATAAATCTCAAAGGACCCTAAAAATCCATAAAAAGTATAAAACCCCAAAAATCCATGAAAACACAAAAGACCCTAAAGACCATAAAAACATTAAAAGGTCCAAGAAATTGTAAAAACATTAAAAACCCATAAGCCCCACAAAAACAAAAAAAAATCAAAAGAATACCCTTAAAAACCCTAAAAACCATAACAATCCTAAAACCCCAAAATCCACCATAAAACTTGAAGACCCTTAAAACCCCTAAAATATTAAAAAACCCTAGAATGTCCTAAAAACCCTAGAAACCCAAAAGTCCTTAAAATGTTTTAAAATACCTTAAAACACTATAAAAACTAAAAAATATAAAAACTTAATGAAAAAATAAAACCCTAATAAAACCCTAAAATACTTTTGAATCCCCCAAAAATACCAAATAACCACCCCTAATGCCTAAATATCCCTAAAGATCTGAAAAACAAGAAAACACGTTAAAACACAAACAACCCCAAAACCATAAAAACCAAAAAAAACCTATAAAACCCTAAAAACCTATAAACTATAAAAAATTAAAATAAAAAACAACTATTAAATGCCTAAAATAAATAATAACCCTAAAACACTAAACCCTCTAAAACCCAAAAAAACACCGAAAACCCCAAAAACCCCCAAAGCACAAAAAATTTATACAATCCCTAAAATCCCCCAAAAAACCCCAACCCCAACCCTAAAATTACATAAAAATTAGAATCCCTGAAAACCATAAAAGCACTAAAATACACCAGAAAACCACGAAACCCCCCCCCCCAGAAAATCCTAAATCACCTTAAACCCCCAAAATCACCCAAACCCCCCAAAACCCCTAAAAAACGTAAACCCTATCTAGACCATAAACTGTATACCATACACCCTTATCCATAATCCATGCACATTATACCCTAAAACCTACACCAAAAAACCTAAACCATACACTTAAAACCCTATAACCAACACCTTATACCAAAAACCCAAAACCGAAAACCCTATACTGTACACCCTAAACCCTAAACCCTACACTCTAAGCCCTACACCCACACCCTAAACCTTAAACAGTACACCCTAAACCCTAAAACCCAAACCCTACATCTTAAACACTAAAACTGACTCCCTTAACCCCAAATTGTAATCCCTAAATCCATAAAAGAAACTAACAACCCAAAACCCCTAAAGGACCCTAAACACCCCTAAAATACCCTAAAACCTAAAACCCTTAAAAACTCAATAATACCACAAAACCATAAATATCCCAAAAAACCCTACAGAGTATGGAGGTATTAGCATCTCGGATTCCTAATTATGAATGCTTTGTCCCCCCCCCCTAGGATGAAGATTATGGCGGTTCCAGCACCTCTCTCCCACTCTACAGGTGAGGGTCCTCCCTCTGAGGACTGCTCATTCACTCCATTCTCATCCCTTGACTTGATTCCATCATTCCCATAAATGGTGCTTTGCCCGAAGGTTTCAGATCTTTTTAAAGGTCGACCACAACAACCTTTTTCACTTTAGGAGTTCAAAAAAGCCTTGTCTCTTCATCGTATGACATTGGTTGCGAGGTTCCTAAATTGGAGGCCCCAGTGGAATATTTTTACAGGTTTGATTCTGAGCTTTGAAATCTTCAAGATCGTGAAACAATATGTCTAGTTGATGGCTCTCACATCATGATTCACATCACATCTGAGGAGGATCTAATTATTGCCAGATCTGTGGCACGTCAAAGCTATAATGGTGTGCGCTTCTCCCTCTTCTGTTGGAGCTTCGACTTTCATCTAAATCGTAACACCCCAAGGGTTGCAACTTGGGCTAGGTTTCCCAAACTTCCCCTCTTATTTCAATATTTCTCTATAATTTCAATTATAGGGAATCTGGTGGGGTGGTTCCTCTATGTGGATTGCATGACATGGTCCCTCTGCCATCCTATTTCCCCATGGGCCTTCATTGAGGTTGATGCTTCAAAGGATACAGTGGATTCAGTTTCGATTGCTGTGGGAGATGAACTCCATTGGAAGATACCAATGCTTTTTGAATCATGGACTGCCTTATATTATTCTTGTAGGAATTTTGGGAATAATGTTCAGACCTGATGCTATGCTTCCTTTTGTTGGAGTGGAGTTTACTTGGTTCAGTTTGGGCATAGTGAGAGAAAAAAATTGGTGGAAGCGCATGAGGTCAGGGGAGTGACTGATCCATCATCTAATCATACACTAGTTTATGCGGTCTTTGATTGTTTCAAGATATATTTGATGAGTGGGAGTGATCTGGAGGTGGAAATGGTCGATTCGGTCTGCTTAATTTGAATTTTGGCTAAGAACGTTTGTGGATTGGTAGATACTAACACTGAGGTTTTGAGAATGATCGAATGGATGAACCTTATTTTTTTAGCTGAGAATTTTGGAAGTGGTGGGCTCTTAGGGAGCGGAAGAAAGCATGGGAAGGTGTATGAGAAGGTAGACTAGACTGGGATTGACCATTAGGAGGGCCCCTTGATGCAATCCTTCGGGGACTGGAGGATGAGCAGTGGGGGTTCCATTAGTACGATGTCGTCGGATGTTAATGATATCGCTTTGTAAAAGAGGTTTCTAAACATAGCCATGGATCTGACACATGGAGAGGATGTTATGTCAGGGGGAGAGCCTGAGCAGGGGGAGGTGGATGGGCAGGAGATGTGCATTGGGGATGGTTGGGGGATTCTTATGTTTGGTAAGGAGATGATCTTGGTAAAGGATTAGCCCCTTGATCATGAAGAGGGATTCCCTAATTGATGCTTAGACCCCCTGGTGTTTTCCACTGGGAGTGGTAATGAAGAGGGTGTTGACAAGGGTGTTGTGACATGTTCCCTAGATGTTGAGGATGGCGCTATTGATGTGGAGGGTTTGGGTGGACTTCCCCCACCATAATCCAATTCTGGCACTGTTTATGGGGAGGACCAGGCTGGGATCCCTCTACCGAAGCCCAAAACTAATAAAGGTGGGTTGGCCCCAGACATACAAAAGGCCATAGTTGTTTAAGATGTCCCATCTGTTGAAGACCACTGTGTGATTATCCATTACATGATGATGGTTGATTGGACAAGTTTTACCCTTGATTATGATGCTAAATGACTTGGGGAGATGTTTTGTTGAAGATGATCGCATGATAAATGGTGTTATGTCCAGGTTCAAGGAGGAAAGAAAAAAGCATCAAAGAGGGTATATGGCATCTCCTAGTAAAAGAGGAAAGTATGATAAAAAAGGGGCCTGAAATGCGGCTAGTGATGAAGTTTTACATGTGAAGGAAATTCAAGAGGATGGTTCCATCTCTGCCCCCCCCCCCCAAGGAAGCAAAAGAAGGATTACTCCACTCTTACACAACCTTGGGTGACTCGAGCCACCTCCAAGGAAGCAAAACAGAAACATAATGTAACCAAGAATGAGTGGACATCGTGTAAATCAGAGAAGGATAAGTCCAAATAGAAACAATTGTTTATGCTCAAAATGACGGAGGAATAAGAGTTAGGATGGGACTCTATAGATGCAAGAGTTGACTCAGATTTTTTATTTAATGACTTGGATGCTAGTCTTGGAGAACGTTTGGGATCTTTTGGTGATGATCTGGATGACTTTGGCAGCGACATTGACAAACTTGTTCTTTTTTGTGTTTCTAGACTTTTTGGGTTTTGGGTTTTAGATTGTGTTGGGGTTTTGAGTGTTGGATATTTGGCCCAGCCTGTCCTTTTGTGTCATGGAATCTGCTTTTTATTTATACATTTTAGGGGGACTAGAAATAGTTTGGCCCAACACCTTCCTTGCCCTAAAATCCCTAAATTCCATAAAATACACTAAAACAACTAAAACATAAAATACACTAACAATCATAAAAAATTGATACCTCTCAAAAACCTAAAAACCATAAAACCCAAAAATCCATTAAAACATCAAATACATAAAACTCATTAAAAATCAATAAAACACTAACAACCAAAAATACCTTTAAAACCATAAAACCGAAAAATCCCTAAACTAACCTAAACACGATAAAAATATATAATGATGCTAAAACTCATAGAAACCATAAACCCTCTAAATAATCATTGAAAACCTGTAAAATACCCTAAAAACGTAAAAAATTATAAAAAAAGACCCTATGACACCCAAAAAACTCAATAAAACCATATAAAACACTAAACAAATCCTAAACACCCTAAACACCAGAAGAACAATAAAACCTAAAACCCAAAAAAGACACTAAAATCACATAAAACCATTAAAACGACAAAAAACACATAAATACAATAAAACACCTAGAAACCATAAAAACACTAAAAAATGAAACTATAAAACACCACCAAAACCCTAAATACCATAAAAACATCCAAACCATAATAACATAAAAAACCAAAAAACAACCCTAAAATACCTAAAATGAATAAAAATCCTAAAACAGCAAAAAACATCCACTAAAATACACTAAAATACCCTAAAGACCCAAAAAGCAACTAAAATATCTAATACACTAAAAACCCAAAAACAATCCTTGAAACACTTAAAACCACTTGAAAAAACCCTAAAAGGCCTAACCCCCAAAACCATTAAAAAAATTAAATACCCTAAAAAAAACAGAAACCCCTAGAAACTCCAAATACACTAAAACCCCCTAAAAACCTAAAAATATAAAAATCCTATAAATCCATGAAAACTCGTAAGACCCAAAAACCCTAAATCCCAAAATAATATAATATTCATAAACCCCCTAAAATAACATAAAACCCCTAAAATCCATAAACCAAAAAAACCTAAAAATATATGAAAATCCCTAAAACCCCAAAATACCTGAAAAACCATTAAAAATCCAAAAACCCCTAAAAATTCCCAAATACACACATACTAAAATTAAAAGCCTAAACCCCTAAATCCTCTAAAATCGCTAAAATCCCTTAAAATCCATAAAAATATCTAAAAATATAAAACCAATTAAAAATATCAAAACCCCAAAAACATCAAAAACTCTTATCCCCACCCCACCTCCAAACCCTAAAAATCCATTCAAAAGGTCCTTACAAACCATAAAAAGGCTCAGTATACTCAAAAAAAAATCAAAAAAGACGCTAAAACCCCAATAGACCCTAAATACCATAAAAACAAAAAATGCACTAGAAACCCTCAAAAGACACTAAAAACCCTAAGACCCCAATAAAACCTAAAACTCCTAAATTCACTAAAATACCATAGAAATAAAAAAGACACTAAAAGAATGTGAAAACCCTAAAACCAATAAAATATTTGAAAAAACTATAAAACCCACAAAAACCCTAAAACCACTAAAAAATCCTAAAATCCTTACCAAAACAATTAACCATTAAAAACCCTATAAAATATTAAAACCCTAAATAATCTTGAAAACCCATAATGAACCACTAAATACCCTAAAAACCCTAAAACCATAAAATCCCTAAAATCCACAGAAAGCAATGATGGAATAAAAACAGTACAATCCAAAAAACCATAAATCCCTTCAAAATAATTAAACCATTAAAAACCCTAAAAGAAACATAAAAACCATAAAAAACCTAAAAACATTAAAAAACATATATCCTTACAAAATATTAAAAACCAAAAAAAATAAATAAAACCCTAAAATCCCAAAAACCCAAAGAAGTATAAAAAACCAGTAAAAACTAAAAAAGATAAAAAATGCAATAAAACCATAATACAATAAATAATATTTAAAACTCTTATGAAACCCTAAAAACCAAAAACCTAAAAAACCCTAAAATCTAGAAAAATACTAAATTTCATAAAACACTACAAACCCTAAAACTCACAAATCCCTACAAAAAATTGAAACCACTAAAACCTTTAAAACCCTAAAATAACCCTAAACACCCTATAAACTAAAAAATTTCCGTAAATAAAACAAAAATACATAAAATAATCTTCAAAACCCCAGTAAACCATAAAAAACCTAAAAACCATTAAAATATAACAAAACTAAAAACCATAAAACATTATAACCCAAAAGCAGATTGCAACCCAAAAAATTTTAAAGACCCCTAAAACACTTGAAACAGTAAAAAAGGAACCAAAAACCCAAAAACCCTAAAATAACTAAAACCCTTAGAGGATGGTAAAATCCTAAAAAAAAACTGAAAAAATCCCATAAAACCCTAAATATCCTGAAAGGTCCATAAAACTAAAAACCCTAAAACCCCTAATCACCATAAACCCCTAAATATCCTAAAAACCAAAAAAAAACTTACAAAACTAAAAGAAAAAACACGGAAAACCACGAAAAAAACACCAAAATTCTCAATTATCCAGAAAAAGCATAAAAACTCCCAAAACCACTAAAACTTTTAAAGACCCTAAATTATATTTTGAAACCCTAAAAACGTACATACCCTAAAACCCCTAGGAACCAAACCCCCACACCACCCCCAAAATCTAAAACCCGTGAAGACCCCTAAACATCCCAAAAAGACATTACAACCCCTTAAAACCACTAGAACCTTTTGATGGTGGTCATGCTCCTCCGCTCCCACGATGTCACTCCAGCCTCTCCCGCGATGGCTTGAAGACGAAAGAATGGATTCACCATGGCCTCCCCCCTCTGCAGGGGAGGGGCTGTTTCTACCCTCTGTTAAGGAAAGGTTTCTTCTTTCTCGGATCCTAATTCGCTTCCTACTTTTCCGCGGATTGATCTCTACCCTAAGGTGTCGGTCTTGCATGAAGGTTTGACGAAGCCCCCTCTGTCGATTTCAGAGATAAACAAGGCCTCTTCCTTCTATATTAATACGTTGGTGGTCATGTTCTTGAACTGGAATCCCCCAGTGTATGGTTTTGACAGGTTTGTGTTCGAGCATTGGGATCTCAGAAACTGTGCCACTGTGGGTCTGATTGATTCCAGTGACTTTTTTATTCAGTTCTCATCAGAGGAGGACCTTATCTAGGCCTGGTATTCAACTCCCTGTAGGTGTGATGCTACTCACTTATCCCTTTTCGGGTGGAATTTTTGATTCCATTTGAAATGTGACTCCCCTCTGATGGAAATTTGGGTAAGGTTCCCCGAACTCCCCCTTCTCTTCCAAAACATGTCCATTATTTCTTTGTTGGGGATTATGGTTGCACGGTTTCTGTGTGTGGATAGTCGAACTAGGGATCTTTTTTACCCAGTTTCCCCGAGGGTTTGTATCGAAGTTGATGTATTGAAGGAACCAGTTGACTTTATCTGGATTGAAATTGGTGAATAGCTTCTATGGAAGCAGCCAGTGGTTTTCGAATCTTATACCAGTTACCACATCTCGTGCTTATCTCTTGTTCATTTAAAAATGGATTGCAGACGTAGGGATGGATTGGTGGCTCGTTTTGTCAAGGAGACCATCTCCTCGATGTTTAGATCAACAGGGGACATGAAGGCCAGGATTGAATCCCATAGGGTTCCTCTGCAAGATGCTCGATGAAATGACAAGATAGAGGATGAGGGCGCATCCCCATGGATTGTTTTTGGGGAGCCTATATTGTTCAAGACCATATTTTCATGAGTGAAGGGTCATTTGGGCATGAAAGGAGATGCCTCTTCTGAAATGGGAGATGTCATTCCTGTTAGAGCTGGGGATGTTTCCTTACAGTCTTATCCTGGAAGGGACATGAGCTTGGTCCCATTTCCAGCCTGTCATGGTTTGGAGAGGGTACCATTTCCAATCCCTTCAATGGATGATGGTTCTGGCCATGAGCTGGATTTATTCTTGAATTCGTTCATTTCTCTGAATCATCTGTACTCTATGGGTTCTATATAAAGGGGTCAGGGGAGGCTGGTGCTGCAGGAGGTAGAATCTACTGATGTTCTTTAGGATGCATACCTTCCTTCCCATTTTGTTGGTTCTTGGGCCTTGGGTGTGGAGAGTCCCTTCGAATTGTGCCCCCTCAGAAGCATGTGCTGCTGGACTTTACTATGCATGGATTTGGCCGGAGTGATTCCCCTAGAAATTCTTGTGCTGACAGGTGGAACAATGAGCAACCAGACAAGAACATCGTTATTGTTCTGTTTGAGAAGCTTCCTCCTTGTGTTGAATGTTCTGACCCGATTATGCTGGATAGATCGAAAATACCGCTTGATCAGCATATTTATGATATCTTTCATAAGCCGGATCAGCAGCCGAGGATCTTTTTGGGGATGAGAATGATCAGCACATAATGCTTTGTGAAATAATTGGGAACCGTGATGATATCATGTATGAGAGCTTGAATAATATCAATAAGGTGCCGGAGAAGACGGGTCTCTCTGATTCATCTGGTGGTAAGCAGAAGAGATGGTCATGGTCTGACCCTGAATGTAGCAAGTAGGGAGACACATTTTTGCTTGACGCCTCAGCTTATAGTAGGAGCAAGATGAAGAGTGACCCTCCAGTGAAACAGAGGGCTAGAACATATTATTCCTCCCTACCTATGCCAATAGATACTAGTTATTCCTCCAAGTACAGCAAAGGTAAAGCCAACTCACATGGAAGGTAAGATCGGGCTATCAATGTGAAACCGTATGTGGAACTCTGGAAGTACTGTGCAGCCTTTCTCAAGACGTATGAATCATATGAATGGGAGTCGGTGGAATCGGATGCTTCCTAGGGATATGGTGCTAATGTAGATCCCTTGGGGGGATGATGATTTTGTTCCGTATTTGTCTTCCCATTTACTTCTTGGGCTTTTGTACCTTTTTTGTTGGGTTTACAAGGCTTTGGGTGTGGGTTGTTTGACCCTGCCCCTCCCTTGTATGTTGCTTTGTTTTCTCTTCTTTATATATCTGGGGGGTCAAGGGTAGCCTGGCCTCGCACCTTCCCTACCCCTTAAAACCCCTAAACGATCCTAAAACTTTATAAAAACCCTAAAAGCCCCTAAACACCCCTAACATCTTAAAAGACCCTAAAAATCATAAAATCCCAGTAAAAGGGATTGAAGCCCCCTAAAGGACCTCAAACCCCATATAAAAAATACTAAAATCCTATAAAACCCCTTATGCACCCAAAAAAATACAAATAACCGATAAACCATAAAATCCCAAAGAATTATTAAAACATATTAAAACCCATTAATATAATAGAAATGATTAAAACCCATAAAACCATAAAACATCATGAAAACCCAATAAAACACTAAAAAACCCAAAAAAAGTCCAAAAAACCCAAAAATCGCTAAAATAACCTTATAACCCCTAAAAAACTATAAAAATAGAAAAATATCCTAAAACACCTAAAAACCTAAAAATATAAAACCCTTAAAAACCATAAAACCCCTTAAAAACTAAGACAATGAAATTACACTTAAAACCCTAAAATGCAAAAAAAACTCTAAAACCCCAAAAACCATAAAAACACTCATAATGGAATGTAAAAAATACTATAAAACCCTAAGAAACCTTAAAAACCATAAAACCCCAAAAAAACCATAAAACCATAAATCCCAAAATATTCTAAAATGCTCTTAAAACCCCTAAAAAAAATAAAAACCCATATTTACCTGAAAAAACCTTAGATTCATAAAAAAAATAAATAATACCCTAGAAATAATAAAACCATAATCCCCTAAAAACTATTAAAACCCCGAAAATTCCTTGAAATAATGTAATAACCATAAAACCTCTAAAAATCCAAGAAAACACAGAAAAATTATGAACCCCTAAAAGTAAAAAAAATAATATTAAAAACGCAATGAAATCACTAATCACAACAAAAAACTGTAAATACACTAAAACACCCTATAAATATCTAAAAAAATATACAAACCATAAAAACCCTAAAAAAACTAAAAACTTGTAAAACCCCTTCAAACCATAGAAAACCCTAAAAATCCTAAAAATATAAAAAACCTAAAAACTAATAAACCCCTTTAAATACCTATAAACAATAATAAACAATAAAAATCATAAAAGGCAATAAAACCTTGATGAACAACAAAGAAACTAATAGGCCATAAAATCCCTTTAAAACCCCAAAAAAGCTTAAACACAAAAAAACCATAAAAAACATAAAAAAAACTAAAATCTTAAAAAACTCCCCTAAAAACCATAAAAATAGTAAAACCCTTAAACCATTAATGAATTTTTAAAATACATTAATAACCTTAAACCCCTTAAAAACACTTAAAAACTCAAAAAACCAAAAAAACATAAAAACTATAAAACCCCCTTTAACTACCTTTACCCCCCCCCCCCCCAAAAAAAATCCATGAAACCCCTCAAAACCCTAATATTATTTACAAACCCTAAAACACTAAAAATCATATAAAACCATGAAACCCATTAAAACCAAAATATAATAAAACCCAAAATATCACTTAAATCCCTTAAAATATCTAAGAAATATAAAAATCATAAAAACTTATAAAAACATAAAAAACCACTCAAAACTATAATAAACCTAAATCCCTATAAAACTAATATTATACATTTAAATTCATAAACCCCATAATATAATATAAATCCATAAAAAATCCCACACCGCATAAAAAACATAAAAAACCCTAAAATATCCTAAAAACCCAAAAAACCAAAAAAAACCCTAAAACCCTAAAAATCTAAAACCCCTACAAACACTTAAATCGTTGGAAAACCCTTAAAACGTCAATTAACCACAAAAACCATAATACCTCAAAAACCCATGAATCCATAAAATTAACTAAAACTGTATAAATACTAAAGCCTAATACCCCTTATAATCCAAAAACCCACTAAAAATGAAAAATCACTAAAACCATATACCAACCAAAACCTAAAACCCCTAAAATATCATATACCCATAAAAACATAAGAAATAGTGAAAACACCTAAAACCCCTAACAACAATAACCCCCCCAAACTATAAAAACCCTAAAAACCTAAAACCCCTCTAACCATAAAAACCCATAAACCATTAAAAAACCTAAACCCCTAAACCCTTAATAATCCCAACAAAACCACAAAATCTGAAAAACAACCACTAAAAAATCCTAATCCAAAAAAATCGTAATATTACCCTTAAAATATATAAAAACCCTAACACACTTAAAATACCATAAAAGAGTCTAAAAATCTCTAAATCCCTAAAAACCCTACAAATCCTTGAAAATCGTAAAACCATAAAAACTCTAAATTTTTTTGAAATCCCTAAAAACCTATAAATGGATTCTAGAAAACCCTAAAAGAACATTAAAAATACAAAAAGAACCTAAAAACAAAAAAAACCTAATAATCCTTTAAAAACCTAAAATTCCCCAAACATCTTTGATAAAACATAAAAAACATACAACCCCTAAAACCATAAATTCTCCAAAAGGCCAAAGGATGCCTAAAATATTCTAAAACACCCTAAAAGACCATAAAATACCCAAAAAAACCCCTTAAATACCTAAAACCCCATTAAAAGACCCAAAAATTCATATGATATATTTAAAAACCCTTGAAACACTATATGTCTCTTAAAATACTAAAAAGAACCTAATACTCCAAAAATAATAAAAACAATAAAATTCTAAAAAACCTTTAAACCCTTAAACACCCAAAGTCCTATTAAATCAGAAAAACGCAGAAAAACACTAAAAAATATATCATCTTTAAAAACCCAAGATAATTAAAAAAACCTACAACAACTATAATATAAAAAATATTCATAAAACCCCTAAAAATATTTAAGTCCAATAAAACCCTTAAAGATACCATAAAACCCTAAAAACCCAAAAGAATCTAATAATCCTAATACTCTAAAATATCTTAAAACCCTTAAAATAATAAAAAACTCTAAAAAACTCTAAAAACCGTAAAAAAATACAAAAAAAAACAATAAAACCCCTATGATTAGTAAAAAACCTTCACAACCCCCAAAAATGATACAAAAATCCTAAAACCGTAAGACCCCCCAAAACATCAATGAAACAACCTGAAAACCCATAAAGTCCCTAAATGGTTAAAAAATAAATTATGATACTAAAACTACTAAAACTTCACTTAAAATATCTACTAAATAGAAAAACAATAAAGAACCCTAAAACCCCTAAAATCCCGAAAAAATTATTATAAGTCAAAAAACCATAAAAATCCTTAAACCCTAAAAAATCATAAAAACCATAAAAAAACCAAAACCCTTAATAAACCTAAAAAACCAAAAACACTAAACCCCTAAAATCACTAAAAACCATAAAATTAATTAAAACCCAAAAAAAACCCTAATCCCGAAAAAAACCATAAAAACAAAAGAAATCCTTAAAAAACATAAAAACCCTCAAAACACCCTAAAACATAAAAAAAGCTAATATATTATGGTTCCTAAAAACCCTATAAACCCAAAATATATCCTAAAACCCAATAAAACAAATAAAAGAACCTAAAACCCATTCATAACTATAAATAATCCAACAAACCATAAAAAACATAAAACCCCTAAAAACCAAAAAATCACCCTTAAATTCTCTAAACCCCATAAAACCCTAAAAATCCTAAAACCCCTTAAAAACCCAAAAATAATTTAAAAAACCATAAAAAACTTTTAAAACCATAAAAACCATGAAACAATCCAAAAACCCCTAAAACACTAAAAACCATTAAACCCCTAAAAACCCTTAAGAGCATTAAAAGATCTAAAATTCCCTATAAACATTAGAATAAATAAAAAATATATGATAAACCCTTATAATCCCTAAAGACACAAACAATCCTAAAAAATACAAATCACCCAAAAAAACTAAAAACATAAAAATTCATAAAATGTCCTAAAAACACTAAAGACCTAAAAACACAAAAAAAAATTTAAAAACACTAAGAAAAACCTACAAACAAAAAAATCATGGAAATATTTAAAAATCCCATTGAACCTGAAAACTAGAAAACACATGATAACCCCCAAATACCCTAAAATACCAAAAACCCGTAAAACACTTCAAATTATAAAAACCCATAAAAACCGCTTAACAACCTCAAACACTGAGAAACCTAAAACACCAAAACCCCTAAAAACCCTAAAACCCTAAAAACCAAACAAAAACTAAAACCCTGGGATACCCCTAAAAACATGAAAATATGAAAATAATAAAAATCCATAAAGGACCCTACGAACCGTAATGGTACCTAAAACCCCTAAATCCCTAAAAACCATAAAAACCCTAAAAAATTGAAGACCCCAAAAATACCATAACAACCACAAAACCCTCATAGATTCCAAAGACCTTAAAATTCATAAAATATAATGAAAACCTTAAAACATAAAAATATGACAAAAACCCTTCAAATAATAAATGACTATAAAACCCCTAAAAGACACTAAAAGCCCCTAAAACACTGAAATACAGTAAAAACCTAAAGGACCACAAAAACCTTAAAACCCCATCAAACAACCTAGAATACCCTAAAACCCCTAAAAATTCATGGAAAACAAAAAGAAATCAAAAATTACAGAAAAAACCCAAAATGACCCTAAAAACATAAAAATCCCCAAGGAATCAAAAAACACTGAAAACCTTACAGGACTGTAAAAAACTATACAAACCCTTAAAAACCGTAAAAACCATAAAAAACCTTAAAACCCATAAACAAATATAAAAACATTAAATCACTAGAAAACCCTAAACCCCTTAAAACCCTAAAATAACCCGAACCCCTTAAACTCTAAAAGCTCATTAAAATCTAAAAAAATGTAAAATACCGTAAACACCAAAAATTTCTATTACATTAATAAAACCCTAAAAACAATAAATAAATTAAAATACAATATAAACTATAAAATTTCCTAAGAACCCTAAAAATTTATAAAAACCCCTAGAAACCATAAAAACCCTTACATAAACAAAATAACCACTAAAAATAGTAAAAACCATAAACCACTAAAACCTTTGAACCCCCAAATAAATTCTCCCAAACACCCCAAACCCCCCAAAAAAACACTGAAAATCCTTAAAAACTAATATACCCCTAAAGGACCGTAAGAACAAAATGAACTATAAAGGACCACAAAACCCCTAAAAACCATAAAAGACCCTAAAAACAAAAAAAAACCATAACAGACAGTAAAAACCCAAAAGCACCTTTAAACCCCCTAAAACCCTAAAAGTCACAAAAAACCAAAAAACACCCAAAAAATAAAAAACATTAATAGCCCATAAAATCCCTCAAAAAAATAAAGTCCATTAAATCCTTAAAAGGCCCTAAAACCACAAAAAAACATTAAAAGGACTTAATATTTTTTAAAAAGACATTAAAAACACCAAAATTCTTTTATATCCTAAAAACCTTAAAAACAATAACAAAACATGAAACAATCCTGCAAAAACATATAAAACCAAAAACCCTCCTTTCACAAATCCGAATTTTCTTCCCCCTTCCCTCCAATCCCGCTTTGCCCTAAGGTCCATGATCTTCAGCTTGGTGCGCCTCAGCTTGCGCAATATTTAAAGGAGTTCAATGAGGCCTAATATCTTCACTGAATTATGCTAACAGCCATATTCAGGGGTCTTTGTCCCTCTGTTGATGATTTTTATCAATTCATTTTTGACTCATGGGATCTTCATGATCGCACAGTGGTGGGTCTCTTTGACTAGTGTCAACAGATGATCTGTTTCTCCTCAGAGGATGAACTGAATACCGCAAGGTCTCAAGACCCTTGTGCAATCAACTGATGTGGCTTTTTTCTGTGATGGTCTTTTGATCTCAACTAGAATCGTGGTGCTCCCTCATCTGCAGTTTGGGTAAGATTTCTAGAACTACCTCTCCCTTTCCAGAACCCATAAATTATTCGAATGCTAGGAAATTTTGTTGGTAGATACTTTTGTTCAGATATTCGGATGTCGGTGATTTGTAATCTCATCTCCCCTTGAGTAAGTGCTAAGGCTGATGTTTCAAAGGATCCCATGGAGTTGCTGCGTCTTTCAGTTGGAGAAGAGTTCTGCTGGAAACAAAGGGTCATGTTTGAATCATGGAATTCTTTATTCCTGGGGTGACACTTATTTGGACATTTGGTCCTTATTTATAGGAATAGGAACAAGTTTAGACAGGTTGAGACCTTTGAATCTGAGAGAAATTTGGTGCAGATTGACCCAATTATGAACTATTTGGTGCGGGATATTGATGGTATAGTCGAGCATGTTGAGGTGTATGGGGCTTCACTAGAGGTGTTGGCTCTCGCTAGCCCAGGTGCGGAGGCCAGTGCGAATGGGGATCAGCTGTGGACTTCCTTGGCCCCTCAAGTGGTTGTGAAATGTGTGAAGCCAAAGGAGGCTGAGCAGAGGGTTGTGTATGTTTTTTCCCGTCTAAAGAAGGAATTTGGAATTCATGAGACAACTATGGATGATCATGTAGCTATGAGCTTGTCAGTGAGTGATGTTCAAATTCTCGGGGCTCAAGGCTGGGAGAAAACGAACCTAGAGCCTTAGTTTATGGGAAGATTATATGAACAGCCTACCAGACTGGAGTTGATGCAGAGAAAAGCCTTCCTGTCGGCTGCAACCGGCTCTCAAAGTGTACAAGGAAGGCTATATGGTGAGAATGTATTAAATCCCTTACACCCAAACATCCTTATAACAAACCTTGAGGGTATTAGGAAGGATGGGTATGGGGGGAAGGTTCGAGTTTGGGTAATAAATTAGGTAAGGTGTCTCTGTGTATGCAGATGGCCCATAATACCGGAGCGGTAATAGAGTTCTGGAATTTTTTTCATGGTCTAGGGGTCCAAAATATACTAGTATATCATGAGGTGGAGACTTATGATGATGATGACAGTTACATTCACCCCTCAGCGGATAGCTTCGACCGAATTGCAGGGAAAGGACCCCACATCCCAATAAGGAAGAAGGGGGAAAAAGGAATGTGTGACTCGGGGAAATGCATTATGGCTTAGGGGAAAAACCAAAGGGACACAAGGACTACTTATACTTTCCAAAACCAAGGGAGACTCAGTTGTCTAATAAGGGTATAACAAAGGAAGGTAATGATGTTCAGAATAGGGAAAGTGAAGAATTGAGTAGGAATTTAAGAGACATGTAAGAATATGATGGGGAGTACTTGAAACTTATCTTTCACGCCGAGGATGAAACGATTGAAACTATTCTCCGACCCAATGTCTCGAAAGAGGAGATCAAAAGAATTTATGATCGTCGATTTCAAGTTGATGCTAAGGATGATCAAGAAGTGTGGATAGACAAACAAGACTGCATATTGGCCCGAGGATTCAATTAGAGAAAAATCAACACAGGGGAATTTATTCAGATAATGGGAAGGATGATCACTCAACATGAAGAGACAATCAGAGAGAATCCAGAAACCCAGGTTAGCATGCTGCACTGGGAGCTTTATAGAGTTTCTTATTAAAGTAATCATATCCTGATGTTTAATCATATTGTATGCTCTTTCAGCATGTAGTGATTTTATGTTGATGAACAATGGTTGTCCATTTTTCCTAAAATGGATTTTATTATTAAAAATTTTAATTTGGAGGATGTAAATAACATTAAACACCCTATAAAAAACGTAAAATATCCTTAAATTCCATTATACACCCTAGAACACCAACTTGAAAAAAACCATAAACAAAAAAAACTCCCAGACCCCCCAAAAAATATATTCACCCTAAAACCTAAAAATGAATATATATACTAAAAATCATAAAAAACTAAAAGCAATAAAATGAAAAAATATTTTAAAAACCCATAAAACCATAAAAAACATAAAATCCTAAAAAATCCTTAAAACCCAAAAATCCCAAAAAATCAAAAAAACCCTAAAATCTCTAAAAACATCTTAAAACCCTAGAAACCTAAAAACCCATTAAAATAAATAAAAACTCTAAACTAAAAACCCTAAACCTGATACCATATATGATAACCCATAAACCTTACACTATAAACCCTAAACCCTACACTATACATAATAAACACAAATCCAAAAAGCATAATAATAATAACATATACCTGACACCCTACACCCTACACCCTATAACGTATACCCTTAAATCTCAAATTTACACCCTTAACTCTTTACCCTGCACCACAAACCCTAAACACAACACCCTAAAACCTTTAACATACTCCCTCAACCCAAAATCCTACACCCAAAACCCAATACCCTACACCATAAACCCAAAACACTACACCGAAAACCTTATACCCCATACACTAAACCCTAAACACTACACCCTAACCCCTGTACCCTACAACATAAGCCCTAAATAATGTGTTCTAAAGACTAACCCTACCACGTAAACACTATACCCAACATCCGAAACCCTATACCATATAACATAAAACATATCCCTACATCCTAAATCCAATACCCTACACCATATACCGTATACCCTACAACCTCTAAAATCTAAACTCGACACCTTAAACTCTATAGCATACACCAATAACCCTATACCATACAACCTATACCACAAACTCTGCACCAGACACCATGTACCTTACAATAAAAACGGTAAACTCTACACCATATACCCTATACGCTACACCATAAATCCTATACCCTACACCATAATACCTAAACCAAACACCCTAAACCCTATGCCATGTAACGTAAGAGTAAACCCTACACAATATACCCAAATCCCTACATCCTACTCCCAAAACTCAGCACCCAAATCCTTAATCCCTACATTGTAAACCATATACCCTACGCCCTAAACCCTATCCCCTTCACCCAGAACCCTATACCCTTCACACCAAACACTATACCTTATATCCCAAACCCTATAACCTAAACACTAAACCCTAAATCATACATCATAAAACATATACCCTACACCCTAAATCCAATAAAATACATATTAAACCAAAAACTCTCAAAGCACTAAAACAACATGAAAACACAATAAAACCGTAAAAAACCAAAAAACAATTAAAGATGCTCCGTTTACCATATAATCATCACCCTAAACCCGGTACCACACATCATACTCACTAATCCCTAATCCCTACACCCTAAACCTGATAAACTACACCCAAAAGCCTACACCCTAAACCATATATCCTATACCCAAAACCCAAAACCCAAAACAATATACTCCAAACCCCATACCATATACCCAAAACCCTACACCCTAAAATCTATGACATACATCCTGAACCCTAAACCATTAAAACAAAACCCAATACCATTCACGCTAAAACCTACACCCCAAACCCTATAACCCAAAAAATATACCTGAAACACTACACCTGATACCGTACATCCTATACACTAAATTTTACACCCTAAACCGAATATGCTAATCCATATACACTAAAACCTATACCATATTCCCTGCACCCTATACTAGACACCTTAAACCCAATAACCTACACCCTAAACCCTATACCTACAAACTATACCCTATACCTTATAGAAAAGCCCTTAACACTACCCCTTAAAATGGGTAAAATAAACCCACCACATAAAATCCAACACCATAAACCATATACCATTAACCTTAAATCCAAAACCCAACACACTAAAACCTATAACCAAAACCCAAACCCTATACCCCACACCCTAAACTCGACACCCTACACCCTAAACTACATACCATATACCAAAAATATAAAACATTATACAAAAAAATCTAAACCCTACACCCTACACCCTAAACAAAAAATCCAAGAACCGAAAACCTAATCCCTAAACCAAAAAAACTAAATCCTAAACTATGAATCATATAATCTAAAACATAAAACCTACATCATAATCCATACACTTGACACCCTTAACCCATAACCATAAGCCCTAAACCATGCAACCTAAACCATATAAAATATGCACTGGACGATAAATCTTACACACTAAACCATATACCATAAATACAAACCCCAAACCTAACTCACTTATCCATAAAACCTTCACTCTAAACCCAAAACCCTATTCCCAAACCCCTATTACATACTAACTAAACCCTACAAAGAAAACCATTTACCATACATCCTAAAACCTAAACCCTATAACCTAAACAGTAAACCATATACCCCACACCCTAAACCCGAAACTCTAAACCCAAAAACCCTACACCATACACCCTAAACCCTAAATCATACAAGATAAACCCTATACCCTACACCATATACCGTAAACCCTATACCCTATAACCTAAACCCTACACCCTAAACCCTATACCCTCTGACCTTGACCTTAAAACTCAAACCATAAACCCAATAACCTATATTGTATACCCAAAAACATAAATCATATAACCTACACCCTAAAAAATAATTACGGACCCTAAAAACAATACCCTATACAGTAGACACCAAATTATAAGACTTAAACATTATACCCTCCACCCTAAACCACAAACACGACACCCTAAACCCATACCTTACATCCTAAAAACTAAACCCTAGACCTTAAACCCTAGACTACACACTCCAAACCATATACCATAAAACCAAAACCCATTACCCTAAACCCTAAATCAAATATGTTAAACCTTAAACCATGAATAATAAGTACACTAAGAACCCCTAAAAAATCAAAAAATTCTAAAAACTCTAAAAAACAGAATATTTTTTAAAAAATGTTTAAACACTAAAAATAATGAAAACCCCAAGAAACAAAAAAATCCTTAAAATACTAAAACAATACCTACAAATCATACAAAACTCTAAAAACCCTAAAACAATTATTTCACAAAAAAGACCCTAAAAATATTTAAAACCCCTAAAAAACCTAAAATCCCAAAATCCTTAATGAAATCCAATAAACGATAAAAAACCTAAAATAAATCTACAACCCTAAAAGAAAAAAACCCTAAAAACTTTAAAGAACCCTATAAACCATAAAAACTATAAAACACTGTAATGGCCCGTAAAACCCAAAAAGACTGTAAAATTCATAAATCCCATAAAAACCCTAAGACCATAAAATTGTAGATATCTTAAAAAATCTTAAAAACCCATAAAACCCTAAAAATAATAACAACCCTAATAAGGCACTAGGAAACCTAAGAACACTAAAAACCCTAAAAACTATAAAACCCAAAAAATTAATAAAACCCTAACCCCCTAAAAAGATCCTTAAAACCCACAACATACCTAAAACCCCCAAAAAACATTAAACCCGTACAAAACCATAAAAAACATAAAACCCCAAAAAAAATAAAATAACCTAATAACCCTTAAAAACATTAAACCCCTAAAAAAATAAAAAAAACATCTACAACCCTAAAACCCCAAAAAAACCCTTAAAAACATAAAACCCTAAAAAACCATAAAACCATAAAATTCCAAAAAAACCTTAATAACCTAAAAACACACTAAAACATGAGAAAAAATAAAAAACCCCAAAATAAAAGAAATCTCTAAAAATGAATGAAAATATAAAAAACCCTAAAACTAATAAGAACCATATAAAACCCCTAAACCCCACTAAAATCCTAAAAAGCCTGACCCTCGCATCTTCCTTGCCCACTAAAATCCTAAAAAATATAGAAACCCTATAAACCACCCCCCCCAAACCCCTAAAAAATAAAAATACCATAAAAACCATAAAACCTACTAAAAGACTCTAAATGTAACACCCCATACTTTCATGGTACGTTTCCCTTTGAATAATTTAATAGCTTGCGTTGTACGCAACATCGATATTCTAACACATCGCGACCAATCAAACTAGCCATTATGAATAGTAATACCAACTTTTTAAAATTTTATCAATTATATAAT
The DNA here is from genome assembly GCA_963277665.1 of Viscum album. Lineage (NCBI taxonomy): Eukaryota > Viridiplantae > Streptophyta > Magnoliopsida > Santalales > Viscaceae > Viscum > Viscum album. The sequence goes on along the minus strand of OY728156.1, from coordinate 335,458,711 downwards.
TCTAAATTGACTTTATTTTTGGGTTAAAAATATCAAATTTATCTTAGGGTGAATTTTTGGTATTTTTATAAAAAAATTATGTTTTTGATGAATGGTGTAAAATACAAACTTTTAATTAAAAACAACTTTTTTAATCAAAATAATTTATAGTGAGAAATTATACTATGGATTAGTCTTTAAGTATTATTAGATTATATTTTTACCATTTGACCCAATTTTGCCCATTTTATGTAATTTCACATTTACACTGGACTTAATCAAGTGTCAATCTTTTGATAGTTTTTATTTCTTAAAAAAACTATTTTTATTTTGAAAATGGGAATTAATTTTAAATTAATTTTTTCTACTTATGTGTTTGGAATTTAGAAAAAATTTATCAATATTTAGAATACGGTGGTCCAAAGTTTTTAAATATAATACTTTTATTTTTAGACATTTTAAATAATTACTTCGGTAACTATATTATTTACCATGGTTAAACAGGTAAATCCAATAAATAAGGTTACATAATAATATTATAATAATATTAAATTACCCTAAAATGTGTCCTAAACCTATTTTATGATACATTTACGACCATGGTCATACTTGGGTCTATTTTGGGACCCCATAGAACCAATAGGTGTGATAATGATATTATATATTAAATAATTTAAAGTAAAGACAAAAATAACAAAAGAAAATATTTTTAAGTAAACAATTTTTATATGAGGCTATATACATGATATATTAATCTATAAATATTCATTAGAAATATAAAAATATTTCATACCTTAGGATATTTTATTTTTAATTTGTAGACATAAAATAAATATATTTATATATGACACAATAATGATGCAGTATTTTCATTATTAATGAAACAATCAAATAAATGATATTATAAATAATAAAATAAATATAAGTTGAATGTTTTAATTCCATACATAAATTTTATAGGTTATATTTACATGTTAGAGTTGATTAAAGGTATTTAATGAGAAGTAATAAATTTTTTAGGACTTTAACAAAAATAAATTATTAAATAATGTCAAAATTGACATAAATGAGTTCTTAAAAAAATAAAATATTATTGGTTGATATAATAATCCTAGAAATCATATGTTCTGGTAAAAAATTGTATAATTATAGGTGTATCATTAATAAAACACATGGGTTACTCGTGGAAGTTTATAGTATTTTTATTAACCATTTAATATAAAAATACAAAGAGACATGGTAAATGTCAAACTATTTAACTAAGAGTTAAATCTAAAAGATAAGGTTAATATAGTGACCCAAAACTATATGAAACCTATTGGTTGAGTTTTTTATACCCTTACCAACCTTATACATTAAATAAATCATTTTTGAGCCATTATAAACTGAAAATGAATTTATTATAAAATATTATTTCTTGTTTTTCCTAAGGTTCCCCCACCCCTCTTATAAAAGGGCACTTCCCATTCTCTCTAATTCACACCTTAAAAGCCTTTTGGCTTGGCCAGAACCTGACCAAATACACTCTCAACTGTCCTCCCTTCATTCTAGAGGCCTTCCTTTAGTCATAAATCCATTATAAGGATCCCTTTTGATCCAATCCAAAGGAAGAACCCGAAGAAGATGTAAATATTTCATCATCTCTTTCAAGTTCCTTTCTTCTTCCACTTCCTCTTTCTTGGATTTTTCCATTTTAAAATAATAACTATAGTATCTTCTATATAATGTGATGTTATTATAAATATAGAACAACCATATTCATTATTCTATCCATCCATTGAATGACATGTCACCATACGTCCGTACGTACGGCTTACTGTCTCCACTTAGTGGTGTAGTTTGTTATTCAAATACATAATGATTTGGATGGGTATAATAATGATTATAAATTATTTAAATAATAAATATAAAATGATAAAGACTCTGTTTATATGATATGCCATCCAATTATAAATGAATTTAATATCAAAATAATGATATTGTCGCTCGTGCGTACGTACGGATTACCGTCGCCACGAACGTGATGAGATTCATTCCCCATCATATCATTTCAAGACTAATTTTAATTTGATGATTAAAAATAATTTTTAATTACGTATTTTCATTCTGAATTTTAATAAGATAAATTCTATCCCTAATAAACATTAAATATGTAACAAAGCATATAATGGAAAACGAATCAGTTAACACCTGAAACGATGATACGACTGAAATATCATTAACAAAGAAATATTGGAAGATCATATATGATATCATATTAATTTATATGGTTCATTTATAATCTAATAATAATTATTTAACCATTATTAATGAGTTTAAACTACCTTCAACCAAGGAAAAGTACAAAGTAAAGGGTTTCTTATCTCACTTTTAATTCCATGAAATTTCCATTGTTCGCCACTTATTTTTTGAATGTGGTGTATTGTGTACTTTCATTTGATATATATTATTATGATTATATTTATATTCATGGTATTATGTGATTAATTTGGGGATTATTAAATTTTTTTCATACGACTCGGTTGATTACAATGAAGTAAGGGTTTTCATCTCACTATTATTCCTATGAGATTCATGTTATATTGGCCACTATTTTCTTTTGTGTGGAGTATGTACTTCCAATGATTGTATTATTTTTATAATATAATATAATTTATGGGTATTTAAATATTAATTGAATGATACTTCTTTCATGGGGTGTATATTTCATAAGTTACCAAATCAGTAAGGGAATTTCAAATTTCAATTTCTACTCATTGGGCTTTACGCATACTTCATTGACTATTTTACTCCATAATTATTTGTGGAATCACTATTTATTATTTTTGTACTAATTTACACTCCCCTTTCTATGGATATACTTTTGATACACATAATAACTCAATTCCTAAATTCTCATGTCATCAATATGAACTTGATAAGAGTAATTTTAACCCAATATTCATTTATTTAGTTAAACATCCAATTCATTGGTGTTGTTTTTACAAGAATTTGTGTGAATGTCCTATGATTGATTTAAAATTAATATGAAATCATATTTAGTGTGTTTATATTTTTCACTCATAATTATGTAGTTTATTTATCCTTAACCTAAGGATACGATATTTATTAGGGATTTCATCTCAATTTTCATTCCATTAAGACTACTTTGTTGTTACACACCAATTAACATTTATATGGTGTGTATATTGTCCTTTTACATAGTATATAATGATATCCTTTATATTAATGGTATTATAATGATTTTATTAAATCAATTATTTTTACTCAAGAGACTCTCATTTGGATAGCAACTCAAACTAAAATACCATTTAAACTGTTTTAAAATTTTATTCTTCTAAATCTTTGTCATTAATGTCCATGTTTTAAAAATATTTTTAAGGTTATATTTATATGGAATTTAATTATTTAAAATTAATTTTTTTTAAAGGTTCAAAGTGTTAGGGTACACATTGATTCAAAAACCTATTTTAAAAGACTTCTTGAAAAATAGTTTGACTTTTAACTGGTTTCAAGAAAATGAAGGATATTTCTACCAAATAGTTTTGATGAATACTTTCATCTATGTAAACATCCTTCATTATTATCTATTGAAGTTGATCTTTTATAATACCATCTTCCATATTGTATTGAATGAGTTATGTTTGACTGTGGATGTGAAATTTTTATACCATTCATGGTTTGTGGTTAAAATATTGACATTTTGTATGCTAGTTTCAATACAAATGTTCAGATTATGTTTCAACCTTTTAATATGAGTAATACATTAGACTTATTATGTGAAAAGTGGAGCCCTATATATTTCCTCGATGAATCGGTAAGTCTCATTAGACAAACTAGTGTCTTGGCACAAGGCCTTGACAAAAGCTCATTTGTAGTCTTGGAACAAGGCCTTAACTATGTGGTTATGATTTCCAGGATAATGCATTCCATCATTATGAGATTATTTATTTATATTTCATGTGGTTATTCTAGTATTAGAACACCCATGATTATGTTTTATTATGGAATTATTTACACAGCTCATATTCCTTCCATTAAGTTCTCATGTTTATTTTGCATTAAGGCATGTGTTTTCTATTATTCACCATGCTTAATATTTATGTTAACTTATGTTGTATTGCATACCATTACTGAGCGTTTGAGATCGCCCATTTCTTATGTTACATTTTTTCCAAGATGCAAAGAAGTATATTATGAGTGACTTGCAGGGATAGTCTATGGGATCTCATTAATGTCTATGGAAGCAATGTTGTTGTAGTTTTCCATTTTATGATGTAATGTAACCTTATGAATGTATCTAGTACTTCCAAGGATACTAAAATAATCAGTCTTTCGAGACTTGATCTTTTGTGATCATGCCAGTGATACGTAATAATGCACCGACTCTGGACTTCTAGGGTCGGGGCATTACAGTTTCTATCATAGGAAGTTTAGTACAAACCATGGAATATAGATTTAGATAAAATCTGATTAAAGAACATTACCCTAAAATATAAAATGATATTTGTACGGAAGAATTTCCATGAATTTTGGTTTTATAAAGATTATGTGGGTTTTCTAAACAATACATCCCTGTCTAGATACAAGCTGGTAGACGCGGCTCTAGCACATATGTACCTAGGAGTGAAAACTCTGACAAGAAGTATTGGGCATGACCTAGGGTATCTTGGTACATGAAAATGGGCCTTGTTTCACTCTTGGTTAGGACACTTTTGGGGTTATTATTAGGATAATTCACATTTTCTTTACAAACTGATTTGAATGATTTTAATATAAAATGAGAATAAATGACCTTGATTAATCCAAAGGTGTCTTAAATTGAAAATAATGTGTCATGATATTCTCTAAATGATTATATGACTATTATTACTCACACAATTATTTCTGGTTTTATTCAATGGATGGATTCCAAGGAAGTCAAAGTAACTTTGATCATGATGTACAACGTGGGAAAAGTGGTGGAAATGAGCAAAAAAATGGATATTTGATAGACTTAAATGATATCCTGTTCATGCCAAATCAGTTTTCAAAAAATATGATCAACAACATATATATTAACTAACTACCAGAATCAAAAAAGAAAGGGAAGGTGATGAATGATAAGAGCTACAGCTGTAGAGACCATGGAGAAAAGAAGCCTCATTTTCCATCATGGAGAAAATGTGGAAAGAGACACCCAAAAAAGTGTTTCAGTGGAACAAAGAAATGATTTACATATGGTAAAGAAGTATGTAAAGTAATGAATTACCAAGGAAAAATGAAGAGTTCTATGGAAGAAAATAAAAATGTCCCCAAGAATCTATTTATAGTAATTTACTGTAAATGATGGGGACCTGGCCATTACCCGAGTCAATTCCATATTCTATAGGATATTTTCTTGGTCAAAGAAGAATCTATATAGAAATAAATGTTTGGATAAATGTTTAAAATTATTAATGCTCTTTGTTGGTGGGATTAATTTGGAATAATTTTCTCTTGTATTAGTAATCGTATAGTTTGTCATGTGAAAATGATATTCGAGGAAGAATTATATTTTCTCTAGTGTATATAGTTTTAAATAACCATTTGGTTTCATATGATCATTTTGTTTGAGGCAATTACAAGTTTTTATATTTTGGGATGAAAATGCAAGGTATGAGAAAACATTGTTTGATAAATTTTTTTATTGTTATTTTGAGGAATTTATCTCATTTTGGTGATGTTATAAAATATAGTTTTTCAAAATGGACAACACATTGACCGTGTGACAACCTATCACGTTGGACAAAAATATTGGAATTGAACCCACAACCAGATTATAAATGATATTTATGTTCCCACGCCATATTTTAAAACAATTTGTGGATGAAATTTTAAATAGGGGGAAGAATGTAACACCCCATGAATTCAACGTATGTTTCCCTTTGAATAATGCAGTAGCTTGCATTGTACGCAACTTCGAGATTCTAACACATCACGACCAATCAAACTTGCCGTTATGAATAGTAATACCCACTTTTTTAAATTTTATCAATTTTATCTTTCATAATGGACATTCTTTTTGGGTTTGGAATATTGAAATTAGCTTAGGGTTAATTTTTGGTATTTTTCTAAAAACATTCTGTTTTTGATGAATAGTGAAAAACACTAAATTTTAATTAAAAACAACTTTTTTAATAAAAATAATTTATGCTGATATATTATACTATTGAGTGGGTTTTAAGTATAATTATATTATATTTTTACCATTTAATCCAATTTTGGTCATTGGACGGAATTTCACAATAAAACTGAACATAAGCAATTGTCAATCTTTTGATAGTTATTATTTTTTAAAAACAGGCATTGTGTTTTGATAACGAGAATTAACTTAAAATTAATTTCTGCCACTTTTGTGTTTTGAATTTAGAAAAATGGATTCCATGTTAATAATTAGGAGGTCCAAATTGTGTATATAGGTAACTTTTATTTTTATACATTTTGAATAATTACTGCAGTGAATATTTTATTTACAATGGATAAACGGATAAATTCAGTAAATAAAATTAAAAAATAATATTATAATAATATTAAATTACCCTAACATGTGTCATAACCCTATTTTATGATAAATTTCCGACCATGGTAATCCTTGGGTCGATTTTGGGACACCATGAAACCACTTGGGAGTGATAATGACAATATATATTTAATAATTTAAAGTAAAGACAAAAATATATAACACAAATATCATTTCGTAAAACAATTTTTATATGGGGTTATATAATTGATATATTAGAATATAAATATTATATATAAATCTAAAAAGATTTTCTACCTTAGGATATTTAATTTATAATTTTTATACATAATGTTGAAATAATGTTGAAATTTACATATATGAGTTTTTAAAAGAAATACAATATTATTGGTTCATATAATAATCCTAAAAAATATAAGGTTCAGATAAAAGACTTATATAATGATATAAGTATCTTTATTGAACCGCTTGGGGTTTTCTTGGTTGTTTATAGTAATTTTATTATCCATATAATATAAAAATTCAAAGAGACATGGTAAATGTCAAACTATTTAACTAAGAGTTAAATATAAAAGATAAGGTTAATATACTGACCCAAACCTGTCTAAAAACTATTGGTTGAGTGTTTTAGACCTATCCCCACCTTATCATTTAAATAATACATTTTTTATCCTTTAGAAATCTAAAATTATTTTATTATAAAATAATATTTCTAGCATTTCTTAAGGTGCCCCTCACCCCTCTTATAAAAGGGAACTTCACATTTTCTCTAATTCACACAATAAAAGCCTTTTGTCTTAGCCAAATCCTACCCAAATACTTCTAACCTATCCTAAATTCATCCTATAGGCCTTCCTTTAGTAAGAAATCCAACCTATGAATCCATTTTGATCAAAACAAAAGGAAGAACCCGAAGAAGAGGTAAATATTTCATCACCTATTTCAAGTTCCTTTCTTCTTCCACTTCCTATTTCATCGTTGTTTCCATTATAAAATAATAAATCCATTATCTTATATATACTGTGGTTTTATTATAAATATGGTACAACCATATTCATTATTCTATCTATCCTTTGAATGACATATCACCATACGTGCGTACGTGCGGCTTACCGTCTCCACGTTGTGGTGTAGTTTGTTATTCAAATACTTCATCATTTTGATGGGTATAATAATGAGTATAAATGATGTAAATAATAAATATAACGTTATAATTATTCTTTTTATATGATATACCATACAATTATATATGATTTTAATATCAAAATAATGATATTGTCGCTCGTGCGTACGTATGGATTACCGTCTCCACGAACGCGATGAGATTTATTCCCCATCATATCCATTCAAGACTAATTTTCATGTGATGATTAAAAATTATGTTTAAATACTTAATATCATTATGAATATGAATAATATACATCCTATCCATAGGAATCATTACTTACGAAACAAATCATATAATGGAAAATGAATTAGTTAACACCTGAAACGATGATACTACTGAAATATCATTAACAAAGAAATATTAGAAGATCATATATGATATAATATTAATGTATATGATTCTTTTATAATTTAATAATAATTATTTCACCATTATAAATGAGGTTAACCTACCCTCGACCAAGTAAAAGTACAATGTAAGGGGTTTCTTATCTGACTTTTAATTCCGTGAGATTTCCATTGTTCCCCACTTATTTATTGCATGTGGTGTATTGTTTACTGACATTTGATAAGTATTATCATTATTATCTTTATATTAATGTTATTATATGATTCATTTGGTGGTTATTAACTTTTTTTCATATGACTTGATTCATTACAAGGATGTAAGGGTTTTTTGTCTCACTTTTATTCCCATGAGATTCATGCTATATTGGACACTATTTCCTTTTGTGTGGAGTTTGTACTACCCCCGGTTGTATTATTTTTGAAATATTATTTACATTATGGGTATTACATCTTTATTTTTTGATACTTCTTCCATGGGGTGTATGTTTTATAAGTCACAAATGGGTAAGGCAATTTCAAATTTCAATTTCCACTCATTGGGCTTTACGCATAATTCATTGATTATTTTACCCCATAATAATGTGTAGAATCACTATTTATTATTTTTAGTAATAATTTCCACTCCCCTTTCTGTGGATATAATTTTTATAAAACTAATCAGTCCATTGATAAATTCTTAGGTCATTAATATGAACTTGATAAGATTAATTTTTACTCAATCTCCATTTATTGAGTTAAATGTCCAATTCAGTGGTGTCGTTTTTACAAGAATACGTGTGAATGTCCTCAGATTGATTTACACATAATATAAAATCATATTGAGTGTATTTATATTTGTAATAAATAATTATTTTTTTGAATTCTCCTTAACCTAAGGATACAATCTTTATAAGATATTTCATCTCAATTTACATTCCATTGAGACATCTTTGTTGTTATACACCAATTCACTTTTATATTGTGTATATACAGTCCTTTGACATAGTATATAATGATATCCTTTATTTTTAGGGTATTATAATGCATTTATTACCTCAATTATTTGTATTCAAGCGTCTCTCATTTGGATAGTAACTCTAACTAAAATACCATTTTAAATGTTTTACAAATTTATTCTTCTAAATCATTCTCATTAATGTACATGTTTTTAAAATTGTTTTAAAGTTTTATTTATATGGACATTAATGTTTTTAAATTAACATTAATTTTAAAAGTTTCAAAGTGGTATGGCACACTTTGATTCAAAAAACTATTTTTAAATGGCTTCTTGACAAATAGTGTGACTTTTAAATGTTTTCAAGAAAAAGGAGGATATTTCTCTCAAATTTTTTTGATGATTATTTTCATCTATTTCAATATCCTCATTTATTCTGTACTGATGTTGATATGTTGTAATACAATATTCCATATTGTATTGAATGAGTTATGTTTCACTGTAGATGTGCTATTTTTATACCATTCATGGTTTGTGGTTAAAATATTGACATTTCATATGCTAGTTTTAATACGAATGTTCAGATAATGTTTCAATCTTTTCATATGAGGAATGCATTGGACTTAGTAAGTGACGGGTGGAGCCCGCCATAGCTCCTCGATGAATCGGTAGGTCTAATGAGACAAACTAGTGTCTTGACACAAGGTCTTGACAAAATCTTATTTTTATTCTTGGAAGGAGGCCTTGACTATGTGGTTATGATGTCCAACATTATGCATTCCATCATTATGAGATTATCTATTGTTATTTCATGTGTTTATTTGACTTGTTGAACACCCATGATTATTTTTTATTATGGAATTATTTAATCATCCCGTATTCCTTCCCTAAAGTGCTCATTTTAATTATTTGTTAAGGTATGTGTTTTAAATTATTCACCATGCTTAATATTTATGTTATCTTCCACTGTATTGCTTACCCATACAAAGAGTTCGAGCTCACCCCTTTATTATGTTTCATTTTTCCCAGGATGCGAAAAAGTATATTATGAGTGACTTGTTGGGACAGTCTATGGGATCTCAGTGTTGTCTATGGAAACAATTTTATTTTAGTTTTCCATTTTATGATGTAATGAGACCCTTGTGAATATTTCTCGTACTTCGAAGGCTACTAAAATAATCGGTATTTCGAGAATTGATCTTTTATGATCATTCTAATGATACGTAATAAGGCACCGACACTGGTCATCTAGGGTTGGGGCGTTACACAAAAAACCCAAAACCGATTAAAAGACCATGAAACCCCTAAAAACCCTAAAATTCCATAAAAACCAAAAAAATCATAAAATAAACATAAAGAATCTAAAATCCTAAAATCCATAAAAAACTATGAAGACCCTAAAACTGTAAAAGCAATAAATACCCAAAAACCCAAAAAACCCATTGAGCCATGAAAACATAAAAACAATAAACCACATGAAAAATCCTAAAACAATCATAAATAAAACTAAAACCCCTAACACCATAAAAAAACTTAAAAGACATGACAACTATAAGAAAAGCATTAAAACCCTAAAAACACTTACAACCCGTAAATATCCAAAACAACCCAAAAACACTAAAACCACTAAAACCTATAAAACCTATAAAAAGCCATAAAACATTTACAGTCCCTTAAAAATATAACATCCTATAAATCCTCTAAAACCCTTTAAAAAACAATATAAAAGTAAAAACAATAAAACCCTAAAATCTTCTTAAAAATAGTAAATCTCTAAAAAACACTAAAACACTTCTAAAACCCTACTAACACCTAAAACAATTAAAAATATAAACCCTTAAAAAAATCCTAAAAACCCAAAAATTTCCATAAAAAAACACAGAAAATCCCCAAAGGTCCCTAAAAACCCTTATACCCTAAAAACACAAAAACCCGTAAAAATACTAAAATTACAAAAACTGTTATATAACCCTCAGAACTATACAACCCTAAAAATGATAAAATCCATGCCCCACCTAAAATATCATAAAATTCATAAAAAACCTTAAAAAGACCCTAAACCACTAAAAACAATAAAACCACTAAATACTCTAAAACACTTAAACACCATCAATGATGGTACATGACCTAAATGACCAAAAACCCATAAGGACACTAAAACCCCTAAAAATTCCATAAAATCTTAAACGACTCTAAAAACCATAAAAAACTATATAGACTTAAAGCCATAAAAACCATGAATGACCCTATGAAAACCTAAAAAGTCCCAAAGGTCCCTAAAATACCATGAACCAATAAAAATTCTAAAATCTAAAAAACATCCTAAAAACCCTTAAAATACACTAAATATCATAAAACCAAAAAATACACTATGTATCACTAAAATATCCAAAAATGCCAAAATAAATTAAAGATCCTAAAAATCATAAAAACTAAAAAAACACCAAACAACACTAAAAACACTAAAATTCATAAAAACCTTAAACACACTAAAATCCCTTAACACTCATTAAAAACTAAAAAACCTAAAAACCCAAAAAACCCATAAAAGAACATATTTGATCCTAAGAGACGCAAATCACACAAAAAACCCGCAAATACTAAAACATAAAAAACCAAAAAATAACCTAAAAACTTCAAAACCCCCCAAAAACCCTTAAACACAAAAAACACAAAAAAGGAAAAAAAACCCCTAAAACCCTAAAAACTCAAAATTCCATATAACACATAAAAACCCAAAATACCACTAAAACCCAAAAAATTCACAAAATTCTTAAAATCCCTCAAAGGGATAGGAACCCAAAATGATCTAAAAAGCCAAAAACCACTAAATCCCTTAAAACCCCTAAAACCCCTAAAAACATAAAAACCCACAAATCCCCTAAAACCAAGAAAAAACCTAAAACCTAAAAAAACATAAAAAATATAAAACCCCAAAAAATCATAAATACCTTAAAAATATAACATACGATAAATCCCCATAAGACCCCACCAAACCCCTAATAACACTATAATGACCCTAAAACCCCTAAAAGTCTTAAAACCCCAAAAAAATAAAAAAAAAACAATAAACCATAAAACCTAAACCCTAAACCCTAAACCCTAAACCCTAAAAAAACCTAAACCCTAGACCCTACCCAAAAAACCTTATACCCTAGAACCTAAAACCAAATTCCTACAACCAAAACCTCATATCGTACACCCTAAACTCAAAACCCTACACCCAAACCATAAAAGAAAAAACCTAATCCCAAAACCCTAAAAACCACACCCTATACAATATAATCTAAACCATAAACCTAAAACTTGAAAACATAAACCATAAAATATACATCAAAAACCCTAACCCTAAACCAATAAAACTAAACCCTATAATACCCAAACCCACCAAAAAATATTAAAAGAACATAAAACCCCAAAAAAACATTACGAACCCGTAAAAATAAAAAAAATACTCAAATAACCTATAAACCATAAAAGGGAAAAAACCCAAAAATCATAAATTTCCTTAAAACAAAAAATAATCCCTGAGTAATCCTTAAAACCCTAAAATACATAAAATAACAAAAACCCTTTAAAACCCCTAAACCCCCCCAAAAAACTATAGAATCAAAAAAACCCCCTTAAAACCATAAAAATCACAAAACCCACTAGAAACCCTAAAAACAATAAAAACCCAAAACCCTAAAATTATAACAACCCTAAACCCCTTATAAGATCCTAAAATTCCCTACAAACTCTAATACCATAATGACATAAAACCTAAAAAATACCTCATAAACCCTTAAAATCATAAATACCCCTAAAAGACCCAAAAAAACTCTAAAATATTCGAACACCCAAAAAACCATAGAACCCTTATAAATTTTAAAGTATCCCTATAAACTATAGAATACTCTAAAACCCATAAGAAAACTAAAAACCATTAATAAAACTAAAAAACCCTAAACACCCAAAAAAATACAAAAAAAACAGAAAAGAAAAAAACCCTAAAAAATAAAAATAAATAAATAAATAACTATTAAAGAGCCTAAAAATCATAACGGACAATAAAGGACACTAAAATTCCTAAATGATTTAAAAATATCCTAAAATCCCTAAAATCCCATAAAAATATTAAAACCAAAGAACAACACTAAATCCATTAAAATCCCCTAAAAATATTTTACGCCCCTAAAAACCCAAGAAACCATTAAATCCCATAAAAACCTCAAAACATTAAAAATATTTAAACCCCCTAAAAATCCTAAAAAACCTCAAATAATGAAATCCCCCTAAACCCTATAATCCCTCAAAACCCTCAAAAAACCCTAAAAAAATAGAAGTCCCCAAAAATCCCCGAAGAACCTTAAAAATTCTAAAAAAACAAAAACCACAAAAAACCTATCCCCCAAAAATCAGAAAAGGACCTAAATGACATAAAACATAAAAAGACAAAAAAATCATAAAAGGAAAATAAAAACACAAAAACCCAAAAACCCCAAAAAATTATAAAAGACCCTAAAGGCCCAAAACCCCTAACAGACTATAAATACACTAAAAAAATTCGACCATAAAAGACAACAAAAAACCCCAAAATCCAAAATGACCCAAAACACCTAAAACACACCGAAGTCCATAAAAACCTAAAAGAACCTAAAAGAACAGAAAAATATATAACAATATAAAACTCATAATGCACCCAAAACCCCTAAAAACATTAAAGACCCCAATAAATCATAGAAGACCCTAAAAATCTGCAAATACAATAAAATATCTTCAAGGACCCATAAAACGTTAAAAAAATAAATGTCCCCAAAACCCTAAAAACCAAAAAACCATAAAAAAAACTAAAACCCACAAAATCCATTAAAAGTATAAAAAATAAAAAATCCATTAAAACCATAAAATCCTAAAAACCCTAAAAACATTAAAAACCCCTTAAATCCACAAAACCCTAAAAACATTAAAAACCCTAAAATACTAATAAAATATAAAAACCCGAAAATAATATAAAAACCCATTACCAACCAAAAAAATCTACTATAACACCTAAAAACCCAAAACCCACTTAGAAAATTTTAACCCCCCCCCCTAAAAAATCAAAAACCCTTAAAAGCTACAGAAGACTATAGAAATATAAAAACCCTAAAACATTTAAAAATTTTAAACCCCAAAAACCCCAAAACCCAAAAACCCCTAAACCCAAAAAACCCCTAAATTAACCATAAAAACCCTAACCACCCTTAAAATCCCAATAAACCCTAAATAATGATAAAAACCTAAAAACCCCAAAAACCATACAAAAACCAAAAAACCCATAAAATTCATTTAAAACACTAAAAAAATATTCCCTAAATCCTACACTCAAATCCAAAATCCCTACTCTCTAAACCCGACACACAACAATCTTAAACCTAAAGCATACAACCAAAACCCTATACCGTACACCCAAAACTCAAAACCCTACACACAAAACACTATACCCTACACTACAACCAATATACCCTACACTGTAAATCCAAAAACATACATACTATAACCTATACCCTACACCCTAAACCCCAAACCATACACCCTACACCCTAAAACCAAATCCAGACACCCTAAACTCTATATAATAAACCTTAAACCTGAATCCCTTCACCCTAAACATTAAACCCTACAACCTAAACCTTAAAATAACAAAAAATCCAAAAATAATAAATAACCTAAAAACACTAAAAGACACAAAAAACCATAAAAGTCCATAAATTTCCCTAAAACACCAAATACACTAAATATTATTAAACCCATAAAAGACCCTAAACCCATGAAACACATGAAAAGATACTAAATCCTTTATAAAAAATTGAAAGACCCGTAGAAAAACCAAAAAAATATATAACAAAAAAAACCATTAAAAATTATTTAGAAACCCAATACAAGCATAAAAAGAATAAAAAACCCTAAGAACCTAAAACAAAATAAGACCCTAAAAACATAATACCCGATAAAAGAACCAAAAGAGACCATTAAACCCTAGAAAGACCCAAAAACGGCAAAAATCATAAGAAATACCTAAAAATACAAAAACCCAAAAATACCCTAAATAAACAATAAATACAAAAATCAGTAAAATCTTCATTAACTCCTAAATCCAAAAATACCCAAAAAAACCAAAACCCTCAAACACTTGAAACTCTAAAAGTCCATAAAAACCCTAAAAATATATTAAATCATTAAAAAACCCCTAAAACCCTAAAAACACCTAAAACACTAAACAAACAAAAAAACACTAAAACCCCTAAAAATAATAAAACCCTAAATCACTAAAACACTAAAAACTTTTAAAACCATTAAAATCCCTAAAACCTATAAAAACCTTTAAAATGAAGAAAAGACTTTAAAGACTCTAAAACCCTAAAAACCCCAAAAGAATTTAAAGACCATAAAACCCCATAAAATCCAAAAATAGACTAAATAGATAATAAAGTACCCTAAAACCCCTAGAAACCCCAAAAGATGCTATATCCCTAAAGAACTTAAAAACCTTAAAACACACTAAAACTGTTAAACACCTTAACAACACAAATACCGAAAATCCCCTCAAAGGACTACAAAACCCCAAAAATCCTAAAAATTGTCACACCTATAAAAACCTATTAAACCCCATAATAACCTTAACAATCCTAAGAAACCATAAAACCCATAAAAACCAATAAAAACACTAAAAAACATTAATCCCTAAAAACCTAAAAAACCCAAAAAACTCAAAAACAACCGGCTAAAATATAGTTAAAAACCTTTTTAAACACTAAAGGAAACCTAAACCCTATATAGAACCCTAAAAATCCTTAAATCCCTAAAACCATTCAAAACCTTGAAATGATAAAAACCCTAAAGTCCCTATAAACCATATATTCCTCAAACACTATAAACCTTTGAAAATATCTAAAAGTCAATAAAAACCATAAATGACCCATAGAACCATGAAGAACCAAAAGGACCCTATAATAAATCAAAGGCCTAAAAAGACCGCAAACAAAAGAAATTATAAAATACCCTAAAAATCACTAAAGACTCTAAATAAACTTAAAACCCTAAAGACCTAAAAAACCGAAAACACTTAAGAAATAAAAAACCAAAAACACCACAAATTAATAAATAGACTCTATAAACCACCCTAAAACCCCTTTAATAATTATTAAAACCCTAAATTACTAAATCATTAGAACCCTCAAAAATAGATAACCCTAAAAACTCAAAGAAAACCTAAAACCGCTTTAAACCCAAAAACTATAAACCCTGTAAAAACCCTTAAAACCCCTAAAACCCATCGAGATCCCTTAAAAACAATAATACCCCTCAATAAAAAAAACACCCCTAAAACCCTAAAAACCTTTAAACCCCCTAAAAACACTAAAATACCTGAGAACCATGAATCCCATAAAACAAGGAATATCTAAACCCCTGAAAAATACCCTAAAACGCAAAAATTCCCAAAAAAACCACCCTCCCCCAGAAAAACCTTAAAACCACACGTAATGTCCCTAAAAAACCTAAATACCTTAAACCCTTAAAAATATCCTAAATACATATTCAAATTCTAGAAGACCCTAAAACCTTCAATCAAACTAAAACATCAAAAAATGGCTAAAACCCAAATAAACCAAACTAAACACATAAAATACCCAAAAATAAACTAAAACCCCTAAAAAATAATAAAACAATAAAAAAAATAAAACCCTAAAACCTAAAACCCAGACAACCCCCTAAATTTTCTGAAATTATATAAAACCCCTAAACACACAAGAAAACCCTACAAGAATCTTAATCAAACCCAAAAATTTTTAACACCCATAAACCCTTTAAAATACCATAAAAACATTAAATACTCTAAATACCCCTAAAAACACTAAAACCTCTTAAAAATCTCCAGAACCCCAAAAAACTATAAAAACTCAAAAAAAAACTAAAACCCTAAAAATCCAAAAAACACCATAAAAATAAAAACACTAAACATCCTAAAACCCTAAAACCCCAAAACACTAAAATACATTAAACCAATTAAATCCATAAAACCCTAAAATCCCTAAAAACATAAAAATTATGAAAACCCTAAAATCACTAAATACCCCTAAAACCCCTAAAACCATAAAAATATATTAAAAACAATAATGATCCTAAATGATAATAAACACCTAAAATATCCCTAAAACCTCTAAAAAAACTCTAAAAACCCTTAAAAACCTAACAAACCTAACAACACTCTATAAACCCAAAGAATTTTTAAAACCCTAAGGAAGCCTATAATCCATAAAACCCAATAAACTATAAAGACTCTTAAACCCCCCAAAAAACCTCTAAAAGACCATAAAACCTCAAAAGACCATAAAAAATTTTCAAATGACAAAGGACACTAAATGATTCCAAAAACCCCAAAACCCCTTAAAATACCTCAAAAAATTAAAAATACCTAAAACACATTAAACCCCATAAAATACACTAAAAACATTAAAAACATATAATACACTGAAAAAATAAAAAAACCCTAAAATTTCATAAAAGAGTGTAAAACACACAAAACCCATTAAAAGACCCTACAAACCCTAAAACCCCTAAAGGTCCCTTAATAAACCCTAAATGTCCCTAAAACCCTAATAACCACAAAGGAATCAAAAATCCAAAAGACCATAAAGTACCCTAGAAACCCTAAAGGAACATAAAAATCCCTAAAGGAACCTAAAAATCATAGAAACCCTTAAAAGACTCTAAAACACACAAAAATCCTTAAAAGACCCTATAACCCTTAAAATTCTTCAATGACTCCAAAAACCCCGAATAAAACTTTATAAAACCACAAACACACTATCAAACTAAAATATTCCTTAAAAACCATAGCATATGAAAAACCCCAAAAATGATATGATCCATGAAAATCCTAAAAGACTCATACAAACCCCCAAAAACCCTAAAAAACCTAAACCACTAAAAACACTAAAAACAATAAAAACCCTAAAAACCCAAAAAAGGAAAAAACACTACACACTACACAACCCCTGAAAATGCCTAAAATACATTAATCACCAAGACAACTAAAAGACACTAAAATCCCCAAATTACACTAAAAGACCCTAAAAACTAAAAATGTCCCTGAAAGACTATAAAAACCATAAAAATCCTTTAGCACCACAAAAAAACCTTAAACAATCTAAAAGTACCTAAATCACTAAAAACATGAAAACCCATAAAAAACCTAAAAACCCCAAAACCCACAAAAACTCTAAAAACACTAAAAACAGTTAAAACTCTAAAAGAACTCTAAAAAACATAAAACCCATTATTCAATACTAAAAACCCTATAAAATATTCAAATCCTTAAAATCCATAAAAACCAATAAAATATAAAAAACCCCCTAATAACTCTAAAACCCATAAAAAGCACAGAAAAAACCCTAAAACCCTAAAAAACCTCAAAACTAGAAACCCTTGAAAAACCTCAAAAATAAAAAAAACCCTAAATGTTCTTAAAAACATAATAAACCCTAAAGATCCACAAAAAAACTAGGAACCCTAAAAACCCTAAAAACCCCTTATACTTAATAAACCCAAAACCCCCTAAAATCAAAACCCCCCAAAAACCCTAAGACCCCAAAAATCCATAAAAACCATAGAAGACCCTAAAAGACCATAAAACCCCTAAAACATTTAAAATATTCTAAAATAACTTTAAACTCCACCCCCCATAAACGACACTAAAAACCCATAGACTCCCAAATACTATAAAAACACTAAAATTTTTATAGAACAACCAAAACACATAAAACCATAATATCCCTAAAACCCTAAAAACCATAAACCCCTTAAAACCCTAAAAAACCTCAAACCATCAAAAAATATTATAACAATTAAAAAATTATCCTAAAACCATTTAAAAGACCTAAAAACCCTAAAAATCCCTAAAAGCCATCGAAATCCCTTAAAAACCATAAAACCACTAAATACAAAAACACCCATAAAACCCATAAAACCCTAAACCCCCCTAAAAACACTAAAATCCCTGAGAACCATAAATCCCATAAAACAAGAAAGATCAAAACACCAAAAAATAACCTAAAAATGTAAAAATTCCCAAAAAACCCACCCCCACCAAAAAAACATAAAAACCACACTTAATGTCCTTAAAACCCTAAAAACCTAAATACCTTAAACCCTTAAAAATACCCTAAAAAATATAGAATTTCTAAAAGACCCTAAAACCCCTAAAAAAACCTCAAAAAATGGTTAAACCCCAAATAAACCCCACTAAATACTTAAAATACCCTAAAATACACTACAACCCATATAAACCACTAAAAACAATAAAAAAACTAACTCCCTAAAAACCCTAAAACCCAGAAAAAACCCTAAATTGAGTAAAAATTTATAAAACCCCTAAATAAACACAAGAAAACCCTAAACTAATCGTAATCAAACCCAAAGAATTTTGACACCCATAAACCCCTTAAAATACCATAACAATATTAGATACTCTAAATACCCCTAAAAACACTAAAACCTCCTAAAAATCCCTAGAACCCCAAAAATCACTAAAAACTCAAAAAAAAACACTAAAACCCTAAAAATCCCAAAAACACCATAAAACAATAAAAAAATAAACACGCTAAAACCCTAAAAACCCCAAACACTAAAAAAAATTAAACCAAATAAAACTCTAAAATTCTAAAAATCCCTAAAAACATAAAAATTATAAATACCCTAAAATCACTGAAAACCACTAAAACCCCTAAAACCATAAAAATATAACAAAAACCCTAATGATCCTAAAAGACCCTAAACACCTAAAATATCCCTAAAACCCTTAAAGAACTGTAACGACCTTTAAAAACCTAAAAACCCTAAAAAAACCCTATAGACACAAAGAATACTTACAAACCTAAGGAAAACTATAACCCATAAAACCCAAAAAAACTATAAAGACTCTTAAACCTCCCTAAAAACCTTTAAAATAACATAAAACCTCAAAAGACCCTAAATAATTTTCATACAACAAAATACACTAAATGATCGCAAAAACCCAAAATCCCTTAAAATACCTCAAAAACTAAAAAATACCTAAAACACATTAAACCCCACAAAAGTCACTAAAAATATTAAAAACATAGAATGCAGTAAAAACATAAAAAAGCCCTAAAATTTCATAAAAGAGTGTAAAACACCCTAAACCCCCTAAAAGACCCTACAAACCCTAAAAACCATAAAGGTCCTTAAATAAACCCTAAATGATCCTAAAAAACCCTGATAACCATAAAGGAAACAAAAAACCAAAAGACCATAAAGGACCCTAGAAACCCTAGAACCCCTAAAAAAACATAAAAATACCTAAAGGAACCTAAAAATCATAGAATACCTTAAAAGACCCTAAAATACCAAAAAACCCTAAAAGACCCTATAACCCTTAAAATACCTCAAAGACTCTAAAAACCCAAAATGAATCTTTAAAAAACCATAAACACACCATCAAATGAAAATATTCCCTAAAAACCATAGTGTTCGTAAAACCCCTAAAAAGGATATGATCCATGAAAATCATAAAAGACTCATACAAACCCCAAAAAAACCTAAAAATCCTAAACCCCTAAAAACCCTAAAAACACCAAAACCACTATAAATACTAAAAAACCTAAAAAAACAAAAAAACAATAAAAAAAATATAAGCTATATATCCCCTGAAAACCTTAAATATACGCTAAAACCCCAAAACCACTAAAAGACACTGAAATCCCTAAATAACACTAAAAGACCCTAAAAACTAAAAATTACCCTAAAAGACCGTAAAACCCATAATAATCCTTTAGCACCACAAAAAACCCTTACACACTCAAGAAGTACCCAAATTACTAAAAACATGAAAACCCATAGAAAAACCTAAAAACCGATACTCCCCCAAAAACTCTAAAATCCATAAAAACACTAAAAACTGTAAAACAACTCTAAAAATCATAAAACCAATTATTCAATACAAAAAACATGAAAACCCTATAGAAAATTCAATCCCTAAAAATCCGTAAAAACCCTAAAATAAAAAAAAACCCATAAGAGCTCTAAATCCCATAAATATCTCTGGAAAAACCCTAAAACCCTAAAAAACCTAAAAACTAGAAACCCTTGAAAAACCTCAAAAATCAAAAAAAAACCCATAAATGCTCTTAAAAACATAATAAACCATAAAGTCCCCAAAAACAAAAAAAATGGAAACCCTAAAAATCCCTTACTCCAAATAAACCCAAACCCCCCTAAAAGAAAAAACCACCCAAAACCCCTAAGACCCCTCAAACCCGTAAAAACTCGTGAAGACCCTAAAAGACCATAAAACCCCTGAAACCTTTAAAATAATTTAAAATACACTAAACCCTCCCATAAAAGACACTAAAACCCATAGACACACAAAAACTATAAAAACACTAAAATTTCCCTAAAACACCCAAAACACCAAAAACCATAATATCCCTAAAAATCCTAAAAACCATAAACCCATTAAAACCCTAAAAAACCTAAATCCATCAAAAAATATTATAAGCCTTAAATGAAATTATAAAACCATTTAAAAGGCCTAAAACCATAAAATCCCTAAATCATTCTAAATAACGAGACACCCCCCGAAGGGGCCATGTAAAACCATAAAAACACCAAGTAAATCTTAGAAACTACTGAAAAAAATAAAATCCCTAGAAATATCATCAAAAAAACTAAAGTATTTAAAATCCCTTAAATAAAAACTATTATTGAAACCATTTTTTTAAAATCACAAAAAACCCAAAGAAGCCTAAAAACCCATAAAACACATAAAAACCCTAATGATCGATAAAAGACCTAAAATAATTAAAACCCTATGAAAATCCCCAAAACCCCTAAAACCATTAAAAACCATCAAATATATAGGAAGTTTAATAACCTAAAAACTCTAAAATCCTTAAAAATACTCTAAAACTTCTTTATAACCCGAAAAACCCTAATGGTTTGTAAAAAATTTAAAACTCTTTAAACCCATAAAACTCCTTAAACCCCAAGAACCCTAAATTCCCTAAAAACTCCCTGTAATATTTACAAGCCATATATACACTAAAACTCTTATAAACACTAAAACCCCTCTAAAAACTCTAAAATACCCTAAAACCCTAAACACCCTATTGACCCTAAAAACCTTTAAACCCCAAAAGACCATAAGGGACCAAAAAAACCCAAAACCCCTAAAAACGTAAAAACCATAAACCCCTTAATGAAAAAAGGACTAATAAAACCCCAAATCCCCCATAAAAGACTCTGAAAACTCTAAAACCCCTTAACAATCCAAATAATCAAAAAAAAAAACAAAAAAATCCCCTAAAAACACTAAAACCCGTAAAATACCATGAAATACCCTGAAACTGTAAAACTATTTAAATGTCCCAAAAAACCCTAAAGGACCCAAAAAAATCAAAAAAAAAATGGATTTAAAACCCCAAAAGAACTATAAAATCCATTAAACCCATAAATAACCTAAAACCCCAATAACATTAGGGAACCTAAAAACCCTAATGGACACTAAAAACCTCAAATGATTAAAAGTACCCAAAAACCATAAGGACTATAATATTCATTTAAAAACCTAAAAATAATCTAAAAGGCCATAATACCCATAAGCACCTAAAAACTCTAAAACTGCCATGATACCTTAAAAAACCCTAAACCACCTAAAACCCCTAGAAATACCCAAAACTGCCTAAAAGGCCCCAAAAAACCCAAAAAACACAAACCCCCAAAAAACCTAAAAAGAACTAAAAATTTATAAATCCCAATAAAAATCATAAATGTCCCTATAAAATTAAAAACAATAAAATACCTTGAAAATCCTAAATTCATAAAAAATCCATAAAAACTCTAAAAGTCCATAAACCCACTAAAACCCCCCAGAAAACCAAAATAACATTACAAAAACACCTAAATCCCTAAAAATACTTAATAACCGAAAAAACTGAAAAAACCAAAAAACTAAACTATAAAATATACCCCCTAGAACCCCAAAAATACCATAACACCCCATAAAACCATTAAAAACCGTAAATAATCCTACAAAACATTAAAACCTCAAAATACCCAAAAACCCAAACAATGTAAACATTCTATAAAAATCTAAAAGACTATAAAAGTCCTAGAAAAAAACACTGAACACACTAAACAACCATAAAATCCATAAAACCCCTAATAGTCATAAATATCCCAAAATATCTTACAAAAACACTAAAATTAATAAAAATTCTTAAAAATATTAACACAATTAATAACACAGAAAACCATAAAACCCCTTAAATCCATAAAACATTAAATAACCCAGTAACACAAAAAACCCCTAAAACATAAGAAAACACTAAAAAAGCATAGAACCATAAAACCCCAAAAATTCTTTAAAAACCATAAAAATCATAAAACCCTAAAACCCTTATTAATATCTAAAACACTAAAAACAAATAAACATTATAAATCATAAAACACCTAAAAATCAAACATAATATTCATAACCCCAAAATTCCTAAAAAAACTCCAAATACCCCCAAATATCTAAAAACCCCTTAGAACCGTTAAAAATAAAAAAACACTAAAAACCCATAAAATCCTACAACCCACAAAGAACCAAAAAACACTTCAAAGTCCGAAAACACCCTTAAAATGTTAAAATACCCTAAAACCCCTATAAATATCTCAAAGAGAGAAAAGGCTCAAAAACAACATAAAATCACCAAAACCACGAAAACAATAAAAAATCCTTTAAACCCCTAAAAACCCAAGAATTCCAAAAAAATTAAAAACCCATAAAATAAAAAACACATAACAATAAAACCATTAAAAACCAAGAAACCCATAAAATGACTTAAAACAATAAGAAAATTAAAATATATTAAATCTCCTAAAAAACTAAAAGAACATAAAAATCATAAAAACCGTAAAAACCCAACAACCATTGTAACCCTGAAAAAACACGGCAAGACTTTACCAAACCAAAAAATGAGAAAAAACTAAAACCTACAAAACACCATATAAACCATAAAATGGTAAAAACTCCAAAACCCCCCAAAAAAACTGAAACCCATAAAACATCCTAAAATCCCAAAAACCAATAAAAATTAAAAAAACACTAATATACTGTAAACCCCTTAAAACCACAAAAATCCCTAACAACATTTAAACACACCAAAACCCTAACCCCACAAACCCTAAAAAACTATAAAACCCATAAATCCTCTAAGAAAACCAAATCCCAAAAAAATCCATAAAATATAGAACCCTTAAACTACCCTTAATACCAAAAAAACCCCTAAATTCCCAAAACCCTATAAAACACCAAAGACCAAAAAACACCAAAACCCCTACAAAATGTAAAAAACGCCTAAAAGAACCTAAACCACTAAAAAACTAACAATCAATAAAAGAACCTAAAATCCATACAGACCATAAAACACCTGAAAATAGTAAGACCCCTCAAGCCCCTAAAACCCCTAAAACCCCTAAAATTCTAAAACCCCTGTAAAACCACCCTAAAAGAACCTTAAACCCCTAAATCCCTGAAAGAAATAAAAATAACTTAAAGACCCTAAATACCTAAAAATATCCTAAAACCCCTAAAACCCTTAAAATACCCCAAACTGCTATAAAATCATAAAAGAAATTTAAACCCGTTAAACAATATAAAAATTCTAAAAATACCTAAAAATATAAAAACCCAAAAAACCCCTAATAACCATAAAACCCCAAAACAACCATAAAATCTCTAAAAACCATTCAATACCCATTAAAACAAAATAAAACTAAAACCCATTAAAATATCTAAAAATTCCTAAAAACACTAAAAGACCCTAAAACCCCAAAAAACTAAAGGTCCTTTAAAACCACTAAAGAACCAAACAAAAACCCAATAAAACCCTAGAAGACCCTAAATATCCATAAACACAATAAAAAATCTATAATAATCTAAAAACCCTAGAAACCCTAAAGATCTATATAACCCAAAAAACCCATGATGTCCTAAAAAACCCATTGAAACCCTAAAAAAAATTTATAAACCTAATGAACCCCCTCCCCCCCAAACTATAAAAGTCCAAAAAACTGTAATACTTCCAAACAACCAAAAATATTACTATTACCCTAAAAACCCTAAAAACACCTAAAAATAATTAAAAAACATAAACCCTTTAAAAACCATAAAAATAATGAAACCCCTAAAAGTCCCTAACCCCCACCCCCCCCCAAAAATCCTATAACACCATAAAACCCCTTAAAGTCCCAAGAAATCCCTAATAATCATAAAAACTACAAACATCCTCAATGTTTTTTAAAAGACCAAATTTTTTAAATTTCCCTAAATCCCCTAAAAAACCTAAAACCCAAAAAAACCTTAACAACTCTAAAATAACCTAAAAAGACTAAAAATACCGAAAACCCCAAATTCATTTTAATTCCATAAAAACCCAAAGTTATATAAAGAACTTAAAACCCCTAAAAACCATAAAACCACAAAACCCAGAAACCAAAAAACCCCTAAAAACCTTAGAAAACATTTAAACACCAAAAAATCATAAAACCTACTAAAAGAATCTAAAACCCCCCCAAAACCATAAAATCTCTAAATGACACTAAAACCACAAAAATACCTAAAAACCTAAAAAACTATAAACACCCTAAAAGAAACCATACCCTAAAAATAGTGAAAACACTAACCAAACACAAAAAACCTAAAATAAAATAATGGTAATTTAAAAAATTTCAAAAAACCAAAAACCCAAAAACAATCATAAAAACCATAAAACCCTAAAAAATATTTTTTTGACCCGAGGTGTGTTACACCCTTTTTTTAACCTGAGTTGGAATTGCATGCATGGAACAAAATGTTCTGATGGGGGATGGTAGGAATATCCTTTATTTTATCTTGTGAAGTAGGTACCACAAATAAGGGTTCCATGTCAAAATCTTCTTTTCTTTTTCATCGCAAAGTATGTTAGGTCTAGGCGGGTTATTGTAGGGGGTTAAGGGTTTATGTTATCATCCCATGTTGGGTACGATGACCATGGATGGTCCCCAATGGATTTATTTATATAGACAGAAACACCATCTCACCCTTTTATCCAATATTCATGGAACTACTTTCCAAAGGCTAGTGCTCGTTGGATGATTTGGCCAACATCACATAATGAATTAAATGTTTGAGAGGATTGGAGGCAGGGTTCATCACACACTCCTCGGGGGAATCATTACTTATTTTTGTAAATTCATATATATTTAATCAATGATCATATTTTTGTGAATACTTGGTTCTTTTTCAATCATGGGAATACTGATTACCCCTGGGTTGAAAGATTAATCATGGATATACATGGGTCAGGAAATATTGAGAAAACAAAAGCTTAAGACATATGATTAGGTAGTCTCGATTTTATCTTCATCCAAGGGGGATGAGAGTTGTTATAATACTAAGATAAAACCCATAATATAGGTGTCTTACATATCCTTGAGAGAGTAATTAGAACACATGTAGTCCAGCTCCATTTATCTAGGAACATCACTTTTTTCGGTCATGTGACAATGACCCATATGTGATGATTAATGTCATATATCAAGGACGTCTAGGAAAAAGGTGCCTAGTCAAGGATTGGCATTAGACATACGACAAAGCATCCCAGAATTTCAAGTGGATATATGGTCTCTTAGGTGGATATGAACCTATTTGGGATATGGACTAGAGAACATTAGGGTGATATGGGTGTTAGGTTTGGATATTAGGGTGGCTTCCTACATATCCTAGTTGGTTGGAAATCAAATTCTTGAAGGTCCAATTTGAGTTAAGACTAACACCCTCTGGAAATTCCATAAAGGGGGCATGATTTGAGGCTTACAACGGTGGATAATGACCTTTTTTTACTATACTTGGGACTTACTCCTTAATGTAGGCCTTAATGAATTGGGGGGTTATGATTGGGGTTAACCCTTTTGTATGATAACCGTTGAACTGTAGATGTAGACAAGAATCCTACGTATCCTATTTGAGGAAATAATATGAGTTCTCATAGTACAATGAATTTGGGGAATAAACTTAGGAGGAGGCCCATTTTTTGGAGGTGGATTGTTCAGGTATTGTGATCATCTCTTTCCTCTAAGATCATGTGTGTCACAATCGGTGTGATAAATAAGAGGATTTGAATGATTCAACAAGATACACATGTTCTCTTTTCCGCTGGTGGAAATAGAAGTGAATGACGGTATAAGAGTCTAGGGTGAGAGCACTACCTCTTAATCCAAGGGTCTTAATCAAGGAGGAATAACAAGAAATTAGTTCTAGGAAAGGGGACGAATGTTGATTCTCATCAAAAGTAAATGAATGTATTATTTTCCTTGTATATCACCAACCCTCATATAAGGGAATGTCTAGTGATTAACCTTTATCTCTAGAATGGGGATTTTCATGTTAGTATTCTATGGTTTGACATTGAGTTACACTAGGAATGGAAACTTATGGACATTTCAATGGTCTTTACCATTGTGGGTATTTCCAATGAGACTTAACTTACTATGGGTATGAAAACTCAAAAGGGTGTGATGATGTGCCTGATGGTTCTATCATACAGGTTTGGTGGATTTGGAAGAGGTATTTGCCAAAGGCTGTTGGATTGGTTCATGGAGGGATAATGGATGAGGCGATAGAAATGGAATGAAATGATCAGAGAAAGAGGGTGGAAATCCCAAAGGTACTGCATTCTGCATACCATCTGTTCATGAGGGATGGGATATCCCTCACATAGCATGTTTTTATTCATGTGGAGAGATTTCATGTGTACTGAAGCGGTATACAGACCTCGATGTGGTCCGTTTACCATGGTGGTACACACTCCTAGGTTGCATCAACATATTATGGGGCTATGCAGTGTTGGATCACATCCACGTAGTGGGATGATATTCATAACTGGGTTTCATCTGCATGGTGATGTGCTATGAGGGATGCCAGATGGAAGAAGGGGAATTGTTCATGTAGTTCTTAAGAAGTTCATCCAATACTAGGATATGGCTCCTAGTTTTCCAATTAGTATCTTTTTCTTCATGTTAATATTATGATTCCTTTTATTATGGAATACAACAAGATATACCTACAATAAATAGTCGGAAAAGCCCATCTTTATGGTACTTTCTTCTTCATTGACATTGACGATAAGAAATATATTCTCCTCAACACTCCCATTCCTCCATCCTCATCTCTCTCTTATGATCGATAACCATTATTTGGCTCCCTCAAGATCCTTTTATAGAGTATCCGGGAAGCTGGATCTATGGGTCGCACGACACCTTTATTGAAATCCCATGGGGAAATCACTAGGCCCATGCATGACTCGGTCAATAGAGGCATGTGGGGTTGTGGTTTGTGGTGGCAGTAATCATTGCCACAATTACATGAATGACTTCATCTTGTTCACAAGATATTGTCAGCTTCTACTCACCTGCGAACCCTTTAGTTCATGGGGATGGTATACGGGGGTGAATTTCACTTCCACTATTCCTCCAATGATGATATTCATGGGGGATGTATGAGGAATGGATTTCTACATCTCTTTTTTTATAAGAACATGGTTCGTGGGAGGCATTGCTGACTTCTCTATTCCTTGAACCCCTTGATTCGTGACTACTTTGTGATGTTGAGGACCGTCAGACATAGAAGCAGCCCGTGAAGGACTTTTAGTTCATGGATCCTCCAATTCCTTTGTAGAATTTGTCTTTTTTGATATTATTATTATTCAAACCTTCTGTCGAAAGTATATTTTTTCCTTTATCAAATTTTGTTCAGTATTTTCATTCCCATTTAAAAGTTTTAGGACCCATAATTCCCCCAATAAAAATGGGTTTCTATTAGGATAAAGAGGAGGAAATATTGATGTCGAAACTGGTTCTAACATGAACAAGTTTTCAGTAAAATGTTGTACCCATAGGGGTACCATGCCTGTATATATGGGGGCTCAAGGAAATTTTTCATTTCCCCATCTCTTGGTGAACTCTACACTCTTGATTTTCTCTCACTCACCTGCTTTTGGGAGCTATCATTCTATTCACCTCCCTTTATCTTTGGAATGATCCATGCATCCCAAGAAATAAAAATAAATCATAGTATCCTTCATCTGAAAACTAAATTTAACATCGATGAATGAGAAATTAATCCTTTGAATTGTGATTTATGTGTAGTTTGGGTCAATGTTTGGATTTCTTGCTCTGAAAACTATTTAGTTCGCTGGCTAAATCCCAGTGGGCCATCACCTCGTGAGTTTCTTCAAACTCTCAGTTCGTGTTCAGAACCTTATATGTACAATTTATGGGTTTTAGTACATGGTCCACTTTAGGTATTTTTAGAAATTTCGATGCTCTGATCTTGTTTTATGCTCTTTCAATATAGGATGGGAATTTATCTTACTCTTATTTTGATGGGTGTATCCAGAAGAAGGGATTATATGGTTGAGATCATCAATACAACATTATTTCTTGAGTTTTTCCTAAAAGGGGTATTCAAAGAGATATCGTTTTATTGTAACTTATGGCCTATCCACTGTCTAACCAATTTCCTCATTACAACTTTGGACTCCAAGATGATACTACCCAGCCAAGGGTCAGCCGAAGTAGCATTATCATTCACCTTGAAACATCTCAGAAACATAATCTAGTGAATATATTTTCCATGGGATAAAGAAAAACTACATAAATCCAAGATGGTATGTTTGTTATGAATGTATCCATCTGGATTCCATGTAACCAAGGTGGTCATCACACTTCTCTAGAATCAGTCACCCAAGACTAACCTTCTATTATCAACTGGTCGTGGGATAAAACCAATAAAATGTAGATATCTATATGGGACTTATGATCTTTGGGGTTGCAACTCTGAACAATGTGATTGGGAATTCTGGGTGTACCAAATTTGTTTAGAATCTGCTGACGGGTTAGAGGATATGGATCTGTATTAGGAATTATGGATTTCTCAGTTTTTGTATTATTCACTACGTGGAATACTACCTGAACTGCTCATTCCTTTGTGTCTGAGTACCAAAACCTTCCACTTGTCACACATGAAAGGGGGAATTTTCATGTGGGACCTCTTCCAACTAGGAGGGCATCCCGTCATTAAAAATATGTATGACGAGTTCCATCAAGTGACCAACACCTGAGAGAATATCAAATAGTTATCTCCTCATGAACGATAATTATTATTTATGGAATAGGGATTGCTTGATTGGTCTCTCGATTCATGTTTTCTCATTTCATTGGATTAATAGACAGGGATGTTCTTGAAGGTAAGTGGACCGAAGCCAAAATTTCACCACGACTGAACACATTCGACCCAACATTCATTGAATATTCTGGGGACTTATTATACTACACTTGAGGAGGGTTGATACACCACATGGTGTTATGAGGTTTAGTGAAACATATAATCTTAACTTAGATTAGTGGGTTTCTTATCGATGTTCCTAAGTGGATGTATTTTCCCTTACAGATATGTATATACCAGTGTTAGAGTTTTCACCAAAAATATGGCAGCTACATTAGTGAAGGGACAACCAATAAATCTGTTTAACCCTACACTTTCCTGTATCAAAAAACTATTAGGTCATATACAGCAAGGAAGGCTTCTACATCACCTTAGTTGGACCTTTCAGTTCATGCATGGATGGATGGTGTATCACTTCCATTGTTATGAGTATTATCATACTACAAAGGTTCCTCATTATAATATTCATCCTACTCTTCTTTTTATCACCGTCGTTGGTCCCAAATCTATGATCATTGTCTATGTGGTTGGATTATTGGATGATTTTTCTCAATTCACATCCGTGCCTCATGAATACCCTCATGGAACAATAATGGAAGATGGGAGAGGCTCCTTATAATAATTATCTAACACCTTTTCACTTTGGGTTGGAGTATTGAACACGTTCATAACTATAGTGACCATTTGTGAACCCTATTTCCCTTATAGATTTTCTGGGAAATTCGGATGCCTTCAGCAAGTCAAATATCTCCTCGCCACCCTTGTTAAGATGAAATTTCACCCCATAATCCTCTTCAAATTGCGTTTGATTATAATGTGAGAGAATTATATTATGTAAGTCATTATTTCTTCCGCAGTAGCCTCACCTTACTTGTCACAAGAGTATTTTCATCATTGGGTGGCTTGTTACCCAACTAGGGTTCTAGAGAGGCCAGTTCAATGAGTTCAGAAGCCATTGACTACCTTCAATACCGTCACAATTGTGTTGGTTGTTCCATCACCCACTATTCTAGTTGTAAGAATTCATTTCATTGTCACTACATATGTTCATGGGGGGATATTTATACTTATCCTATCTTTATGGATAGTGAATCGTATCCCATGTATTTGTATAACACGATCCATGGTCCTACTAATACTGGTTCGAGTTGAATGTCTCCATGAATTCCTAAAGTGTTAGTTAGTCCCCCACACCTAGTTCAAGAGACTGAATCATCTAGCAGGAGGTAAATTCCTCCCACTTGGGTGAATCTACTCAAGGTGATTCTATCTGTCATGATGGTGCTTCCAGATTATATTCCCATTACGGTGGAGGGGAAAGAAAAAATTCATCAGGCTATTAAAAACACCATGCCATGTAGATATGTGAATGGATTTAGATATATACCCTTTCCACAATGTCTCCCTTGACTGGCTTCACTGATGTGGAGGATCCCTTTCAATGACTATTCATTTTCTTGGGTTTTGGCTGCTTCAATTACCAACACATGTTTTTCCTCTAATATCTAATTGTCATAGATCGAGATGATATAGCTGCTCCTGAGGATAAATTAGATCAATTTAATTTTTCCCACCTCCAAATAAATAACTTATGAGATATTAATGAGGAATTCCACCACATGGAGGCTGAGGAAGAAAAGGCTCGTGAACATGTGATTTCCCAGTCTGAGGAATTGTAGGAGTGTGAGGATTGTGTGGAAAAACGAAAGGTGCACCTAACAACATCAAGTGACAATTATGAAGCTGTTAAACAATAGGTGAAAGAACTCAATTCAATTATGAAGAAAGTACGTCTAGTAGTTGAAGTATAAGATTCCCAGACGACTGCATTGGAACAAGATCTTGACAGACCCTATCTTCATCTTTTACTGCATTGCTAATCAATCGTAATTGACTTCATTTAAATAGTAATTTCAACCGAATGTCAATTTTAATTCCAATCTATGATAACTACTATGAAATCATAAATTCCTGATATAATTGTTTCACGAACCATGGGACTCAGTGACTAAAGTTCAACAGTTTCTCGGGTTATCAAGAAACCCCTAAAAACATCGCATCCTTTCAATTACAAGCCTAATTTTTTTTCCTAATCTAATTATGGTGTAGACTTAGTTATTATAACATTTATTTTTTAGGAAACCCCTTTCATGGTGTTTAATTAACAATATTTATGTCTTGTTTGATTGTGTGATTGCTTGACATTTTGTCTAAACCATACAAGTCATAGGTTTAGCGAGCTACCACTTCACTTTTATCTAGGGTGACCTCTGTGGATTTTAATCCTAAAAAGTGTTCTCTCTTTTTCATGTGTAGTTTGAAGTATTGAAAAATAGAATATCATTATTGATGTTTTAGGTCAAATAGCTTTGACCAATACTGATGTTTTAGGTCGAAAAATTTGGGACACGATTTGCAGTGAAAGGTCCCCAATTTAGGAATTGTTAACCGAGAATGTACCAATAGCCTTTAGATATGGATATGTGATTTTTCATGACCCAGAAACTATGGTTTCTAGGTATGGGATATGACATGGGGTATGTAATCCATGGTGTTTTTGGATATGGGATATTCCTCTCCCAAGGATGAGTTTACTTTGGTTGATATTCCCTTTTTCTTACGACATTTTTATAGAGCCATTAGGGCATTATATAGATTAGTCAAACAAACATGTCTGAAGTAAATTGAATTTCCATTTCGGATTTCCAGAAAATTCTATAGAAGTTTGGGTTGGTTTATTGTAAAATATCACAATAGTTTTTCTGTTGATGGGATGATGTCTGAAAGTTTGAGGGAATTTGTATCAGATTTAAATGAGAAGTCCACTCCTACACAAATTTGAATGGTGTAAAGAGGGGGATAAATCAGTGTGCCTTTTAATATCATGAAACTCTGAAATTTGAGACTTATGATTTAAGGTCACCTAACCTTGACCAAGAAGAGTGGTAAACAACTCATCCCTTATATAGTATTTTGAACAAAAATTCTTCATCATCTTTATATTTGTGAGGGGGGAAGGGTGTAAACTATAATCCAGTGGTTTTACCTAATGAATGAATACTATGAGATGTAAACGTTATAGGGTGTACAGAAGTATGGAAAGCCTCTAGTGAGGAAGAATTTGTCTTTGGTTGATAAGCCATTTTTAGTCACTTTATTCAGAGTAGAAAGGTAATAGTGTGAAAAGTAAAACAAATTTTTCTACAGGACACTGAACATCCATCTCAGATAGACATAGAAGATTATGGGGATACAAAACCTTCTAGACAAAGAGTATGGGTCATGAAAATGGGATGTATAAATAGGAAATGGGGTATTTTAAGCCGAAATCTCCTGAGAGTAAGTAAATTCATTCTCTTCATACATTTGAGTGGGGGAGGGGGTCCTTACGAAGGTATGGACCTTACAATAGAAAAGATGGGATGATTTTGTTACATGGAGTGGACTAAGATATTCGACATAGGTGTCACAACGTATTCTATGATGATCAAAATCAGTCCAAACATTAATCTATTAATGTTTTATCATATGTGAATCTCATTCACACATATTTTTGGCCCATTTTTTGATTCGTGTACATGATTTTCTAATAAGTTGGGACTCAGGTTGGACTTTTCAGTACAGATTCATTTCATTCATATGATAATGAAAGGATGATATTATTTGGAGTATCAAGGATTGAGAACAAACAATGTCTATCATGTATTATTTAGTTTTAATGACATGTGATTAGGATGTTGATATAGTGACTCCAAGTAACTAGAGGATAATCATGCCAAGGTATTACGACATGTTCAAGACATGAGTAAGAATGAAAGTGTCAATTGTGGTTTCACTGGATTTCGGATCAGGAAAAATTATACGGGTCTTGAAAGACATTGGAAACAAATAAGTATTTAAGTCCTCTCATGTGGAAGAATTTTCCTTTGGTTAACAGGCCGTTGTTGTGGGCCAGTTATGCAGAGACGTCGAGGCATTTTGTGCATAGACAATAAAGGATCCCTTAGGACACTGACCTTCCATCTCTGAAAGACAAGTATGATTATGAAGATCCCATATTTGTCAAAACACATTGTTTGGTGAATGGAATAGATGTGTATGGATATTAAAGAAACATTCTATCTATGATTATCCATGATGTTAGGAATTCCCCTACAGAGATCCGACTCATATATAGGGTGTGACATTATGACTCCTCCCGTGGAGTTGGACTTAGGTTTGAAGATCCAAGGATCCAAGAATTATAATCCCTACATAATTTTAATAAATACATAGGGGAGGGACATATTAGCTATATTTGGGGCGCCTTATAGTTTAATGTCATAAAATTAGGACTTTGGGAAATCTGTTTCCGGGAAAAGAACCACAACATGCCTTTTAAGATTTTTCCACTATGACCAGTTATCATTGGTTGTTTTTTCATGGCTCTATGAAGAATCCCCTGATTAACTCTCTATGCGCACATAGCTTATGTCTTGTGTGAGAAACAAGGTGTGGAAATGGTTTAAAATTTTTCACTGGGGACAACCTAATCAATGAACAAAGCATTGTATACTTAGGGTGATCTAGTTTAGTTTATCATGGTGTAGCTGAGACATTTCATCATACAATTTAATATCACATGATTATGACCATTTCTACATTAATTAACATTTTAGGGAAAGTACTTTGGTGAACTGACATGAAAAGGGAATCATGTGATTATTCATGATATAGACTTATGAATAAGGCGTGTTTGGGGTCTTCTATTTTGAACTATTCTACTAGCAAATAGGACACATTTTTTTGGTTTTCTAATTACCATGGATGGATCCAGGTCATAGTATTCAGGTATCACCACATATCCCATGGTATGATAAGATTCAAACCACACATAGTTCCTTATATAAGGAACTCTCTGTAGTTATGACCCATATGCAATGAGAGGTCATTATTTTATTTTTGGCATCGCTAGGCTAAGATGATTCCTGGAGTCTCAATGTATCTTGTAAGGAAAATAATGAAGTAGACTGTAATTCTAAGACACGAAATGGTAGGTGACCAATACAAGATGAAATTTCCTCTTAGTTGATATCATTATTGGGCTATACAGTTTAATTTCATGCGGTGAGGATGTTTGTTGCTCGACATGAATGGGACAGATGTTGTGGGTCCATGTAGTTTTAAGTCACATGGAAATGACATTTCCATCAAAATTTAACCACATGTAGTAGGGAAAAAATTTCATTTAATGGTTATGAACAATTATGGGATAATCATGATAGGATATTGCAGAATTCACCAAATGTGAGGGTAGGAATGAAGGTGTAAACCATGATCTTGGGGACCCTTAGATCAAGAGGAATGATACAGGGCTGAGGAGTCATTGGGCGTATGGAGGTAGGAAAAATTCTCTCTTGAGGAAGGACTTTCCTTTGGTTGATAGGACTTTTATGTAGAATACTTGTGTAGAGAAATTGAGGAATTGTGTGCATAGTCAAAAAATGGTTCCCTCAGGACACTGACCTTCCATTTCTAATGGTCGTGGATGTTCAAGGGGATATGAAATTTCTAGAGTTACAAAATTTTATGGATGAAAATGGAATGTATGGGTACACAAGGAATATATAGACCATTAATAGTTGTAAATATTTGGATCCACTTCACGGATATGATTTATATGTGAAGAGAGAATGATCCATTTACTAGCCCTTGCTGTGGAAATCGGGGTTTAGAATCTCATGCTCGACTTTACATTTTCATGTAGGAGGTGGGGACATTTTTTCCCCAATTTTCATGAATGGACCCAGGTTTGTATATTCAAACATCACTACGTATCTTATTATACATAGAATCTAGACGCAAGTAGTACTTGAGGTACCTTCCAGTTTATTGTCATGTGATTAGGACTTAGTGAATTCAGTTTTATATCTTGTGGTTAGGACTCAGGGCATGAATTTTTACGACTCTCAACAAGGACTTGGGCAATGTGGTGAATTGATATGTCTGTGAGGAAATTTATGTCCAAAATATTAATACTGAATGAGTTTCACTCAGTGAGAAATACGGAATGAAAAAGTATTATTCTACCCCATAGGGTGGATGGAAAAGGGCATGGGCCTTTTTTCCTTGAATATTTTATCAAAAATAGGCCCATTATTGAAGACTCGGGTGTTGCTTACATACCCTGTGTATATGGTAATAAATCCAAATAATGTTCTATGGATTTACCTGTCCAAGTTGGACCTATATTATGGGGATGGTCATTTTTATCAGGTGGAAGCTATGCCCATAGATGTAAAATTTGGGTGTCACTACGTATCGTTTTAGGATAGGAATCAATCCACACATAGTTCTCAAATGTATTTTCTCAACACTGGTCTGACCCATGTGTAGAGATGGGTAATCTATTGTTTAAGTAGAGGTTGTGATAGGATATAAGATCCAGGATTCACTATGTAACCAGCAAGGGATAAAATCATGCCTTGTGTAGTTCTAGAAGCAAATTCCCAATAGAGGTTTGATCCATATGAATGAGGAAAGGTCATTTTTATTTTGGTGGAAGCTGAACCAGGAGGTACGATTCGAGAATCACTAAATATCCTTGGAGGATAGGGATCAAGCCATATATAGTTCTAAGGATCATTGTACCAGTCAGGATTGGGTAGAGGGAGGGGGAATTTTTATAAATTATTGATCTCGTAGTGTAACATTTTCCTTTTTCTCTTTGGGGAAAAGCCTTTATCACTATTCCTAATCTCATTTGAGCTTCTCTCAGTTTGAGAGACAAGGAATAGAAAGGGTTTACTCTCAAAATACAATAGTAGCTAGAGGTAATATTGAGTAATTGTGTAACATGTGGTTACTGAACCAAGTCCTTTGATAAAGGAGTCTCCACGCATCCCATTGGAAGATGGAAATCAATCTATATGTAGTTTTTTTCAGAGACCACCCCACATAGATATGGTCTATACATAAGGAGGGGGATCATCATCATTTGTTGGTGGGTGGTGGATGATCATGGGATAGGCATATCTATGTATTCTATATAGATAGGAATCAAACCACATGTAGTCCTTGAAGACACTCCTTACATATTTTTGGACCATATGTAGGGAGAAAGGGAATTTTTTATGGTGGGTGGTGGCTGAGCCTAGGACAGGTGTCACTATGTATCCTACACAGATAGGAATATAGCCACACATAGTTCTTTAGAAAGGGTTTCCATGTGGATCTTGAACTCACCTAGTGTCCTTACATAGAAGATGGGGGCGTTTTACCTTTCTCCATCATAGATCAAACATCTATCCGGGGAACCATTTTCCAGAATATAATGGACCCCTTTACTTTTTAATGTATTGTTGTTGGGATGAAAGATTCCATGTAGTTTAATTTTGTGTGATTTGGTTATTTATTCATGTAATTTTATGCCATGCAATCAAGATGAATTTCACCCAACATGAGTTGAGGGGCATGTTGTATTCATGCAGTTTAATGTCATTATGTTAGGACACATCATCATTCCATTTAACATCATGCGATCAGGATGAAGGTTAAGAATAGTTTAATGTCATGTGTCATGGTTGTTGGAGTTGAGCAGTTTAATGTCTTGTAGCATGGAAGTATAAGGAACTATAAATATTAACATTTTGTTACTAAGAGGAAGGTAATATAATTAAAAAATGTATTTTTTTCCAGAACCTCACATTGGATGGATATGTGGTGAGCAGTCCATCTATTGAAATTAATGTGTATGCTTCGTTAGAGTAGACCTTGTGAATGAAAAATAGTCTATCCCTTTTTTGCTCCAATTTTAGAGGTTTATTTCCAAGTAACATTAGAGTTCTGAGGACCAACACTATTTATCATTCCAAAAAATATTATAGGTGAACCATTTTTTTAAAGACCTGTGTAATATGGTTTTATTAGAAATCCAAATGGTGTAGTGTGTACAGTATTTTCTCATTCAATCACTCCCACACATCAATTCATTTTTTAAGACTGCTCATTTGTGAATTTTTGATCGCATATGGAAATTTATTGTGATGGTAGTTGGAATTCAATAGGTACAATCACCATCATCCATATACTAATGAATATGAGGTTTGTGAGTGGTAATTCGAGTCGTGGTAAAGTAAGACCACCGAGCATGGAGGATCTTATCTGACCATGATTTATTGTCTTCATCTACAATCTTATGGACTATATTTGGATTGGTTCTTGTTTAAGGACACTATATTTCATTTTACCACTTCATGTTAGATGTAGGAATGGTTTTCCATGATTCCATACTCATGATATAGCTTTTCCAATTAAATAGACAAGAAATTGGATCAATTTTTTGACAGTTTTGTATGAGGGACACATTATCTAGTGATGATGTTGGCTTCCAAAAAGCTGACAATGCCTCTTTCCCAGACAAATTTTAGGGGTACAACCTCTTCCAATTTGGAATGAAAGTCAGTTTCTATGATAATAAATTCGAACTGTCTAGCCATAGATTGATGATATGGTCCCACAATGTCCATTACCAATATAGAAAATGGATAGAAGTACTTGCCTGTGTGAAATAACTATTGGCATTGGTGGATGAAATTAGCATTAACTTGGAAGTAGTGGAACTTCTTGGTGAACTGATCAAAATCATGCATCATAGTAGACCAAAAGTACACAATCCTTTGAATTTTCTAAGAGATCATGGAGGCCTACTGATGTGCTCCACAAGCTCTAACATGCACTTCTTTTATGATGGCGGTAATCTCTGGCCCATCAATTCATCTAAGAAGGGATCCATCAAGGAATCTATTATAAATGACCTTTTTTGGTTTGTACCATCATATATCACAAAATGGATTTCCCATTTCTAGATATTCTCCCTTCCAACCCTATCCAGTGGGAGTTCTCCCTTATGGTGGTAATTTGCAATTTGAGTCATCCATATAGTGTTTGATGATACGGTTTAGTGATGGGAATATTCCTCTTGATTTTCTCTCTCTTGTTCTGGAAATAGGATAAAACCATTTGGTGGTGGGAAATGATGATAATTGTTTTATTCCTATCATGATCGACCAAAGTCGTGGCTGTATTGGGTAATGCATTGGGTTGCGGATTTTATTCCATTAGTTCTTGAATTTCATTCATCAATGGAACCAAATCCTCTTTCTCAATTTCACAGTCACCATTACCTTTATTTATGACCAGTTATATATCTCATTTTATCTTCAGGTGTTTTCCCTGTACTTTGATTGGATGCTCTAGGTCTGTAATAAGAGATTGGTATTTAGCTTCATTTTTTGTGAACCCCCATTGGTGTAGGATGGAATAGGGAAGTACTTACTTTTCCAGGGAAGTAATATGACTCTCATTTCCACTTTTTTGAGTCTTTGGTCTTCTTTACTTCTTCTTATTGGGCTACTTGACGGAGCATTGAAGTGAATTTTCCACATATGGGAGTTCAATTCAATGGATAACACTTCCTCATCAGGTAGCTCATCATATTACTGGGA
This sequence comes from Viscum album, assembly GCA_963277665.1. Taxonomy (NCBI): domain Eukaryota; kingdom Viridiplantae; phylum Streptophyta; class Magnoliopsida; order Santalales; family Viscaceae; genus Viscum; species Viscum album. The sequence goes on along the minus strand of OY728156.1, from coordinate 335,419,004 downwards.
CACCTCCATTGAGGGATTTTGTGCTAGGAAATCCAATAATTCCTGGAATTTTTCAGATTTTGGTGGTATGAACCATGTACCTAACTGCTAAAGGATGACCGCCCACTGTGACAGGCGCCCAACCTATAATTGACGAATAAGAATACACTTGAGTCCATTTCATTGTGAGACCAAATAGACCTAACAGTGATGTAATTAATGTCGCAGATTTTAGACTACAATTATCAAATCTAGGATGCTCTTCTCGATTTCATAATAACAAGTCTCAACATAAATTATGGTTTGGCTGATATAATAGAGACTACTCTCAAAACTAGTATCATTATTTTTTTCCTGGAAGACACCAAGGGATATTTCCAAGGTTTCCAAAAATATAATGAGTGGTATTCCATTGATTAGTAGCATTGAAACCTGTGGGATTAATAGATACCTCTTAGTATTGTCTAATGCTTTCTAACAATCATCAATCTAATGATATTTTAACCATTTTTTCATCTATGTAGTGAAGGAAAAACATTTTCTTGTGAGGTTGAATATGAAGCTATGAATGTGAACCAGGTTTCCTTGGAGTCCTCTAATCTCAGTGGTGTTGTGATGAGATGAAATTCCAAGGATAAAATTTTTCTTATTAGGGTCTACTTCGATGCCATGATGGCATACAATGAATCTGATAATTTTCTCTTAGGTGACGCCGAAAGCAAATTTCGGGGGGGGGGGGGTAATTTTCAAACTATGTTGTCATAGCTTCTTCAAGAATATTTCATGATCTTTCAAGAGGTCTGAAAATTTTCAAAACATAGCCACCTAATATACCACATAACATTTGATGAACAATCCTGGGAATAGTTTGAAGATGACATGCATAGAACGTTGATATGTGGTGATGAAATATTTCAAACCTAAGGGAATTACCTTATTGAAAAATAGTCCCTGGGGGGATTGAAGGTAATGGATCCTTCGCCTTTTAGATCCATTTAGATATGAATATATAATATATTGTGTTTCATGAATGAGATAGCCTCATATCCAGCAGTCACATCAATCAACAATTTTGTGATAGATATAAGGAAATCATCTTTAGGGTAGTGCCGATTAAGATGCATGATGTCGATGAAGAATGTAATTTTCTCAAATTTATTTTTAACATGAACTATTTTTCCAATAAGATGGGATATTGTACCTCCCAAATGAAGTTATCATTGATGAACTTTTGATCTTAAAATTCAATTTTGGCATCATGTTTCAAGTGAGTCATTCTGGAAGATTTCTTGTAACCACAACAGTTTTCTGGAAGGCCTGGGTGGTGACTTGACTCCTCAGAATCAAAGCCCGACATTTCCAAATAGTTCAAGTATAAGAAATATAAATTCTAATTTATTAAGGAGGTATGTATCTTTTTTTTCAAATACATGGCTGCACTGATTAGATTGTTCTATGGGTCTTCTTCAGTATCCGGGTTTATTTCCCTCAGGTCATCATTGGTGGTAGAGACACCTTCCCAAAAATATTTAGGGGAATCCATAATAACTTCTTCCTCATCCTATTATCCATCTTACCCATCCTATTCTTTCCCTTATGATGGTGAAATGATTCTTGAGATGAGATATCTAGAATTTTTTAAAGAATTACAATTCTAGTATTTGGTGGTTGAAGCTTCTTCTTTTATCCACACTGAGTGTGAGGAATTCCCTGGAGAGGATGGAGTGGAAGGTGGAAGAGTTTCTTATCCTTTTCTAGTAACGAGGCATCCAATTCTATTTTCTTGGGTGAGGTCGAAACCACATGAAGCCATGAAGATGGGTTAGGGTACTATTCATTTGAGCACTCACCATCATCCTAGGGTCCAATGCACTTTTCAAAATTATTGGGATCGATGGCCATAACTGAGATCATAAAGTTGGATAAATACATTAATAAATTAGAACCCATACCCTAACCCTATTTTATGGGAATTATTTTTTCCTCATCGAGATTCTTGATAGGGTCGGTAAGGACCACCTCTAGTTTATTTGGATTGGGGAACCAATCAATCCCATATTCCGAAGGTTATTTCCCTTTTGGATCATAGAATCCTACGTCGATGTAGTGTGACTCGTAATATTCTAGTGGGGCCTAATCAGCATGAAATTTTACACTTTGTACATTAATTCTATACTTGACGCACTAATGGTACAATGAGGGAATTACTACAAACTGATGCAACTAGGGCCTTCGTAGTAGGACCTTGAAGGTTGTGTCTTTCAAGACCACCAGAAATTTTGAGTCAGCAATGAGGTCTCCAAGACATGTTTTATGATTGTTTTGGACCAATTAATTATTCTCAATTTTATCATATACCATTATGGTTGTTGTGTATGGAATTATTTTTCCTTCATTGCAGCCCAGCCAACGAAGTGTCCATAGTGCAATGAGATTAACTCCAAAGCCATTGTCAATTAATACTTTTCAAATGTTGACATTATTTAACTTACCATACACATATAGGGGTGTGATGTACCGTTACATAACTTAATATCTATATTGATCAATAATGGACATGAAAACATGAAATTCTTTAGGAACTGCCTCGGTCTGGTAGACATAAGTGGTGGATACTTCATCTTCAAACTCTTGGGGGATCAATAATGCTTCGAGGAGAGCTTTCATGAGGTCTGCTGACAGATTTAGTGAATCCATGATTGATAATTTGGTTGGTACTGAGGAAAACTATTTCAGGATTTCATATTTATTTTCTAAAGTCGGTACTTCTATGCATGAGGATTTTCCTTCACAGGTAGATTAGGGGATTGAGAATTTGTTTTTGAGGGACCTACTCCCTAGATATGAGTTTGTGTTGCTTCTACAATTTGTTGATTTGGCCCAACAGGTCTTCTGGCTTGCTGTAGGAATTTAGAAATCTGTTCATTTTCTGATGGATATGTCTGTATTATCAATCAAGATTTTCTTCTAAAAGGGGTAGATAAAATTTCATATTTCTTCTGGTTTGTTTAAGGTCTTTTCTATGAGTTTCTCCAACATTGAGAATTTGAGCAGAAGTGGAGGTTGAATTTTGTTTCTTCCCAAGCTGTGTCTAGCCCAGTTTTATTGGGTTCAATAACCTCTTCCTCTAGCTCCCCAATTGGATTTATGTAAACTAGTTTCATATCCATACTCTTCATTGGATAAGGGATCTTCTATGTGAATGGCATTAAGGGAGAAAAAAATCAGTTCGTCATTAGATGATGACATTACTGATCAATTTCTTTAACTAGTTCTGTTTGGTAGGGTGGTTCCTTTTATTTCGTTTAGTTGGGAAGTTCCCATATATACTGATTTGTTGGAATAAAATTTGATAGTTTAAATTCTAGCTTTGGGATTGGGGTAGATTCATCTTTTTTACACCTGATTGTCTTAACCCTTGAAAGATTGGAGGTCTGAGGATGTTGGTTGTATTGAATCTGGATATGTTGGGGGAATAGTTGGGTTCATCAACTAATCTTGGAGGATACCAAGGGCTCGAATAACTATTTTCTCAATCATATAACTGTCAATCATATACCCCTTTTTCTGATGACATTTTTCCATTCCCCTTCTTCATGAAGGTTGGTAGTGTAAACATACACCACTTGTGCCGGTGGTGGTCCCAGTTTGACTTTTCCATAATCTATTATCATTTTTAGGAGGTATTTAAAGATGAAACACTCCTAGATGGTGTATCCTAGTATCTGGTGGTAGGGGAAATTGCCTGGCAGGTCATCGAGGCCTACTTCATCATCCCTTTTTGGCTCTGGTATCAAGAGAAAAATGTAATTCATGGTAGTTATAAAGTATCCATTGACTTAATCATCCTATAACTAATACACATTATTCATTAACTCCTTGAATTAGTTTCTTATGGATCCCATTTTATCATCTTGTAAAGGTCAGGGTGGTTTTTGAGGTCTAGCGGGATGCATGGTTAGGTGAGGTTTTTGGGGCTAGAGCTAGTTCAGGGAGTTGCTTAAGCATAAAGTAAGCCGCTTCAGATATTACTACATTTTACCAAGGGAATACGGGGTCACTAAGGACTTTAAACTACTCTATTTCAAGAAATCCTTTATTCTCTAATCAATTGTAGAGAAATCACAGAACCCACTTGTATACTTCCCCAAGATGGGGGTGTTTTCATCTCATAATAGAGATTATCGATGAACATGGAGTGAATCTCGTTTTGGGGGAGAGGCCAGTTCAAGGAGTAAGAAAGTCATTTCCATCTAGGAATTAATTCTTAAACCTTTTATTTATCCATCTTTTTTTAGTTCATCTACTCACTGACTGTTGTTTTCAGCAATGTTGAACTGAACAGGATGAGGAACTATCACCGCAGGTCCTCCCATCCTGTTATCAAATTGGCCAGCAAGCTGGTATACCACATAAAGGCTTAAAGTTGAAGGGTAAACTAGAATAATATGTGTTTTCGTACTTATTATTGATCTAGAGTTCCCATCATGGTATCATAGTATGATGCATAGTGAATTAGATGTTGCATCATTTCCCCTATGACCTTGAACATTAGTAATATGTGTTTCCAAAAATTTGGTGGCAGTGGGACGTTGCTCACACTGTTAAGGTAGGGCTTCAGTAACGCCCTGACCCCAGTTACCCAGAGTCAGTGCATTATTACATAACATTGGCATGATCACAAAAGATCCAGTCTCGAAATATTGATTAGTTTAGTAGCCAAGGAATCACTAGATACATTCATAAAGTTTTCATTACATCATAAATTGAAACTATAACAACATAGTCTCTATAGTCCACACTCATATCCCATCATACTATCCCTACAGGTCATTCAAAAAATACTTCTTCACATCCTAGGAAAAATAAAACATAGAAAGGGGTTGGCTCAGATGCCCAGTAAGGATAACAATATAGCAGAAACTTTCATAAATAAGGATAAACATTTAAGGCAATGTATAACTAAAACAAAAGCCCTTTGAAAATGAACTTCAGCATAATATGGTAGAAATAAAATGAAATAAAACCATTTACTTATTCACGTGGATATTATACTAGTCTAATGATCACATACAATATCAATAACCACTTTCATAATGATGGAATGCCTAATGCCAGACTATCATAACCACATAGTCAAGCCCTTGTTACAAGACTACAAATAAGATTTTGTCAAGGCCATGTGCCAAGACACTAGTTTGTCTCATGAGACCTACTGCATCAAGGAGCTATAGTAGGCTCCACCCGTCACTTACTAAGTCCGATGCATTCCTCATATGAACAGTTTTAAACTTAACATAAACATGCGTATTAAAACTAGCATACGAAATGTAAATAATTTCTCCATAAACCATGAATGGTATAAAAATATCACATCCACAGTCAATCATATCACAAAACCTTCAATACAATATTGAAGTTTTGTATCATAATAAATCAACTTCAAATAATCTTAAAATCCATCAAAGGATGTTGACATAGATGAAATCAAAACTATTTGAGAGAAATATCTCTTTTTTTGAAAACATTTAAAAGTAACATAATTAAATAATAAACCATTTACATTGAAAATATTCTTATAAGATTTTAAGGGAAGCTTAAAATATTTTACAACGGTGGAAAATAGCCGCACCAGCCGTATAAGTTAAAAATTACATTCTTACCTTAATTTTTTCGAAAAGGTTAAAAAGGACCTTGTTTGGAAAACGACAGAAATATTCCTTTATAAAATTCTTATAAAAATTCAACAATGGTATAAATTAATTTAACCCATATTCTTTAAAATATTAAGAATGATTTTAAATACATTTTTATGAAACATGGATGTGGATGATAAAGCGGTCCCAGTATATAATTACATATAAACAACCTCAGATGACGAAGAGATTGTGAAATAAACCCTTAACTTGTACATTTCATTGGTCGAGGGTAGGATAACCTCCTGTATAATGGTGAAATAATTGTTATTAAATTATACAATAATCATCTAAATTAATATGATATCTTATATGATCTTTTAACATTGTTTTGATAATAATATCTTAGTATTATCGTTGTTCCTGGTGTTAACTTATTCGTTTTCTTTTATATGTTTTGTTAAATAAGCCGTGTTTATTATGGATAGGTTGTATCTTATTCATATCCATAATAATATCAAGTCCTTAAACAATATTTTTAATCATTAAATTAGGTTTAGTCTTGAATGGATACGATGGGAAATGAATCTCATCGTGTTCGTGGAGACGGTAGTCCGTACATACGCACGAGCGACAATATCAATCTTTTGAAATTAAAATAATATATAATTAGATGGTGTATAATATATAAATAATAATTATCACGTTATATATATTATTTACATTAATTAAACATCATTATTATACCTATCCAAATAATAATTTATTGAATAACAATTACACCACGACGTGGAGGCGGTAAGTCATACGTACGCACATATGGTGACATGTCATTCAAAGGATGGGTAGAATACTGAATATGGTTTTACCATGTTAATAATCACATAATAGTATATAGAATATACTGTAGTTATTATTTTATAATGGAAATAACAAAGAATGAAGAAGTAGAATAAGAAAGGAACATGAAAGTCGGTGGGGAAAACATTACTTCTTCTTCTTCCTTTTGATTTGGTCAAAAGGGCTCCTTAGGATGCATTTTTGACTAATGGAATGCTTCTAGGATTAAGGGAGGATATTTCGGAGGGTATTTGGGCAGGGTTTGGCTGAGCCGAAAGGCTTTGAAGTCATGAATTTGAGAGAAGGGGGAGTTCCCTTTTATAAGAGGGGTGAGGGGCACCTTAGGAAAAGCTAGAAATATTATTTTATAATAAATTAATATTCAGTATAAAATGGCTCAAAAGTGTATTATATAACTTTTAAGGTGGTTATAGGTCTAAAACCATTCAAACAATAGGTTTTTACAGGTTTGGGTCACTATATTAACCATATCTTTTAGTTTTAACTCTTAGATAATTAGTTTGACATTTACCATTTCTCTTTGTAGTTTTATATTATATAGTTAATAAACGTACTATATATTTCCAAGAGACACTCAAGTGGTCCATTAATGAGACAAATATCATTATATAAGTCTTTTGACCGAACCTTAGATTTTTAGAAATAAAATATCAATTAATAATATAATATTTATTTTAAAGATTCCTTTATGTCAATTTTGACACCATTGGGTATTTTGTTTTTGATAATTTCATAAAAACATTATTACTTCAAAAACATTTATATAACCAATAACTATATGTAATATTAACCTATAAAATTAGTTTAATTCATAAAAAGTATCAAATTACATTTATTTTGATATTTATAATATCAGTTATTTTAATATTTCATTAATTAGGTAATTACTGCATCACCATAGTGTCAAAAATAAATTAAATTATTTAATGTATAAAAATTATAAATAAAATACAATTATGTAGTAAATAAATTTATCTTTATAATGAATATTTATAATATAATTTATCTTATGTATAACCCTATATTAAAAATGTTTTAGTAATTAAACTTTGATTTTAACACTTTTAACTCTTCTTTGAATTAAATAATAATAAATGTCCCAATCTAATCCAAGTGGACCTAAATGATAATATTTTATTAATAAGGTTGTTTTTGGTAGATATAAACTTTTCCAATCGAATTAGAAAATGTTTTAGGGTAATATTAATAACATTTTTACCCTTAATTACCCTATTTACTTTTAACTGTGGTAAATAAATGTAAAAAGTTATTATTCACCAAAAATTATTTTTATCTTATTTAACCACATCTTACTCATTGATATTAACCGTGTATCTCGTATTTTCAAAATTCCACTCACAGAAACGGTAGAATTATGTTTTATATGAGTTTCCAAATTCTCTTAGTAGATGGGTAAATGACGGTCAAAAGTTCAATAAAAATTTTATATATCTAAAATTTTTCTAAACTAACACCAATGAATTAACTTGAACTTATATAGGTATTATGTATCTATTTTTACCATAATTAAACTTAAATAAATTAAATAATTATTTAAATAAAAATTCAATTTTAAACTATAACTCAGTGTTTTTTCACTATTTATCAAAAATGGAATTTTTTCAATAAAATACCAAAAATTCACCCTAATCTAATTTTGATATTACAAATCCAAAAATGTAGTCCATTTTGAAAGATAAAATTTATAAAATTTCAAGAAGTGGGTATTACTATTCACAACGACCAGTTTGATTGGTTGTGGTGTGTGTTAGAACTCAAAGTTGCGTACAACACACGCTATTGTATTATTCAAAGAGAAGCATACCGTGGAATCTTGGGGTGTTACATTCTCCCATACTTCAAATAATTTCATCCTCGAATTTTCTATAATACTACCGCATGAAAAGACTTGGGTGGTTCTTAATCATAAGTTTCTTGGGTTCCCACGTTGCCTCTTCCATCTTATGGGTTTTCCATAGAACTTTTACCGGACGAGTTGTTCAGTTTCTCAGCACTTGTTCTATTGTATCAAGAATCCTGATGGGCTCTTCGCAATAAGACAGACCAGGTTCCAGTTCTAATTCCTCGTAAGTGGGTTCATGAATTGGGTAAGGCATGTATTTTCTCAACAGTGATACGTGGAACACATCGTAAACTTTGGAGAGACTTGGAGGAATTTCCAAATGGTAAGTAACAACCCAAATTCATTGTAGAATTTTGAAAGGTCTGATGTACCTGGGAATCAATTTACCCTTCTTACCAAAACGTATAACTCCCTTACATGGAGATAACTTCATGAAAACATGATCTCCTACCTGAAATTCCAAATACTTCGTTCAGTTATCGGCATAGATCGTTTGCCCAGTTTGAGCTGCTTTGATGTGGTTTTGGATTACCTTTAACTTTTCCATTATTTCCTCCACCAGTTCTGGGACTACATGTTTTCTTCACCAACATCGTCCCAATAGGTTGGGGTGCGACATATATTTCCATTTAACGCTTCATATAGTGACATCTGTATACTTGAATGGAAGCTATTATTATAGGAAAATTCCACTAGAGTTAAATATTGATCCCACATACCCTGAAAGTCAAGTTAGCATGATCTCAACATGTCTTCTAAGGTTTGAATAGTTTACTATGATTTTCCATCAGTTTGGGGGAGGTAGGAAGGGCTCAAACGAAGTTCAGTATCCATGGATTTTTGATGAATTTTCATGAATCTTGAAGTAAAACAGCGATCACGATCAGAAACAATCAATTGGGGTACTCCATGAAGTGTCAAAACTTTATTAATATATAGTCATTCTAGACGTTCTAGTTGTAGATCTTCTCTTATAGTAAGAAAATGTGTTGACTAGGTAAAACCATCAACAATAACCCATATTGAATCGTTAATTATAGGATTATTTGGTAGTCCCATGAAAAATTCCATCGTGATATTATCCCATTTCCTCTCAGGTAAGGGAAGATGTTGCATGAATCCTCCAGGTTGTTGCCCTCCAACATTCACTTGTTGACAAACTATACATCTTGACACAAAATCAGCAATATCACTCCTCATGGTCTCCCACACAAAATTTTCTTTCGAATCACTATACAATTTGGTGCTCCCAATGTGTATAGAGAAATCGGAACTATGAGCATCATCCAACAATTCCCTTTTTAGATCAGGTATACTGGGAACACAAATTCTCTTCCCGAATTTCAAAATTCCATCTTCATACACAAAGTCACTCAATCTCCCATAATTCATAACATTAATCTTCTTATGAAAATCTTCATCATTGGTCTGAGAACTCTTAATCCTTTCTAGTAATGATGGTTTGGAAACCATTTGAAAAAGCATTAATGTTTCACCTTCCATGGTTATTCCCAGGACCATCTTCACTAGATCCATGAAAATTGGATCCCTTTCAATTCTCATATTGTTCAAAACTCCATGATCTTTTCTTCTCAAAGAATCTGCCACCTTATTTTCCTTCCCCCGGTGGTTGTGTATCATGCAATCATAATCCTTGAGTAATTCAATCCATCTCTTTTGCCTCATGTTGAGTTCTTTTTGTTAGAAAATATACTTCAAACTCTTGTGATCAGTATAAATATCACATTTTTCACTATAGAGGTAGTGTCTCCATATCTTCAATGAAAAGATCACAACTGCTAACTCGAGATCATGAGTAGGATAGTTTTTCCCATGAATTTTCAACTATCATGATGTATAGGAAATAACCCTATCATTCTGTATAAGGACACATCCAAGTACTTTCTTCAATGCATCACTATAAATAACAGACTCATCATTCCCCGATGACACAGTCAATATAGGGGCATTGACTAATCTTCTATTCAGTTCTTCAAAACATTTTTCACACTCTTTTGTCCAAACAAATTTATCCCCTTTACGTGTGAGCTTTGTTAATGGGTTAGGCAACCAAGCAATATTTTGGATGAAACGTCGATAAAAACCTGCTAAACCAATAAAACTGCGTACCTCAGTTATACTCGTCGGTGTAGGCCATTCTTGATTTGCCTTGGTTATAGAAGGATCAACAGAGATTCCTTCTTTAGATACAATATTTCCATGAAAAGAAATATCCTGAAGCTAGAATTGACACTTTCTAAACATCCCATATAATTCATGTCTTCTCAAAGTCTTCAGGGTAATGCGTAAGTGATTTTCATGATCTTTATAGCTTTTGGAGTATACCAAGATAACATCAATAAATACTACCAAAAAATCATCGAGATATTCCTTGAAGACTCTATTCATTAGATCCGTGAATACATAGGGTGCATCAGTCAGCCCAAAAGGTAAAACTGTAAAATTGTAATGCTCGTACCTGGTTCGAAATGCTCTCTTTGAAATGTCTTCCTTCTTCACCAAAAACGGATGGTATCCAGATCGTAGGTCAATCTTTGAAAAGTATTGAGCTCCATGAATTTGGTCAAATAAATCATCAATTCGAGGTAGGGGATAATTTTTCTTTATTATTATAACATTGATCTCCCTGTAGTCAATACATAACCTCATAGATCCATCTTTTTCATAACTAAATGGATAGGGGCTCCCAATGGAGAAAAACTAGAGAGAATAAATCCCTTATTACTCAATTCCTCTAGTTGTTTCATTAGTATAACTAATTCAATAGTTTCAATTCTATAAGGGGTCTTCAGTATGGGCCTTGATCAAGGAATTAGATCAATGGAAAACTCAATTGCTCGTTCTGGAGGATGTCTAGGTAAATCATCCGTAAACACATCTACATATTATTTTACAATAGGTACATCCTCTATTTGAAAATTCCTTTCCTCACCCACTGTTATTTCATTCTCTTCCTCCCCAATAATTGAATTTAGTTGAGCTACTAGGGGTGGATCTAGATAAGAATTAGGTGGTGAAGATTCTGCTATAAAGATAAGGTGTTCCTTATCATCATCATCAAAAATAGTAACATCCTTCTTCTTACAATAAATCATCGAATCATGGCCTGAAATCCAATCCATACCAAGGATTATATCAAATTCAATCATGGGTATGATTATGAGATCAGCAGATAGAGAACATTTATATGCTCTAATGAGAACCGATTCATAGAACTTGGTAGTAATGATACTTCCCTTAGGAGTTTTAACTGACAACTCCCTTGTTAAATCAAATTGGAAATATTTAATTGTCTTAGAAAAATGGGAAGATATGAAACAATGCAATGATCCAGAATCAAATAATGCATTTTCTAAACTTGCGGAAACCATTAAATTACCTGCCACCACGTCTTTCGGAGATTCTACCTCAGTAGTGGTGATAGCATAGGCTTGGCCTTGATCCCTTGTCCTTTTCTGAGGTAAGTTCCCCTAACTCTTAGGAAATTCATTTGAATAATGTCCCATCTCCCTATAATTGTAGAATTGGACATCGATAGCTTCCTTCTTCCCCATGCAATCACATGCTTGGGGGACTTTTTCACCAAACTTGTAATAGAATCCCATTCCTTTTAAGCAAGTATCAGGGTGTTTCTTCCCATATTTACTGCAGGATGGATATTCAACATTTCTCTTATTCCCCTTAATTCCATTCCCAGAGTGATCAGCAGATCTCTTCTTCTCCTTCTTTTATTTAAGGTCATAAGACTTAGAGAATTCATTTTCTGTCTTGATAGCACATGAGACAATATCTTCATACAACGAGAAGGTTTGTGAGACTAATGCTCGATGGAGAAATGGTTTTAACCCATCAATGAAATGATAAATCTTACTTCTTGGGTTACATATATAATCTGCAACATACCTTGCAAACCTTAAAAAGTTAGCCTCATACTTTGTGACATTCTCATCCTTTGTTTTCCTCAAACTCAGAAATTGCCTTTCCATATCTGCTCAAGGGTCATGAGGAAAGTATTTTCATAAGAAAAGCTCTTTTAACTCCCTCCATTCCATATTTGACACTTCATCATCTTCCTTTGTGCTTTGTATCAATGACCACCATTGATCAGCATCTCTAGTGAGGCGATAAATAGCCATGATAACTTTTTCCCTTTCACTACTCCCCAAAGCCTGAAATATTTTTTCTAGGGAATTTATCCATTGCTCAGCTACTAAGCGATTTTTACTCCCATTGAACGTTAGTGGTTGTTGCCTCATGAAGCTATCTAATATTGATCCTCCACGCTGTGGATCAGTGTGCTCCATATGGGTAAGGTTATTATTCATAACCTAAGTGAGTTGTCCCAGTATGGTGATTAGTTAATCAGCACCAGTTTTACCACCAGCTCCACTATAATTATCTGGAGTAGGAGGGAAATCCCTACATGGAGTGCGTGCATTGATAAGGTTTCCATTTCTTCCATGAGAATCCATTTCTAAAAAATGGCATAAACTAGATCATTTTATGAATCAAAATACACAATTCCATACATGTAAAACACTTAACATAAATTAAACTATTTATGGATATAATCCATAATCATAAAAAATGTTTTCTTTGAGGAAGTATATACTCATAAACCCTTCATAATGGTTTGTAAAGAAAATGAGAATTATCCTAATCATATCCCCCAAGAGCGTCGTAACCAAGAGTGCAAAAAATCTCATTGTTGTGCACAAGTTCACGTTCAAGTCTAGCTCAAAGCGGTGCTTCCGGGTTTTACCCCTAGGTGCATATGTGCCAGATCCACCACTACCTGCTAGTATCCAGACAGGGATGTATTGCTTGGAAAACTCAAAAAATCTCTACAATACCAAAATTATAGGAAGTTCTTCTATAATAATCCTCAAAGTCTATCTTAGGGCTATGTGCTGTAATAAGAGTTTATCTAAATATAGCTTCCAGGGTTTGTACTAAACTTCCTCTGATACCAACTGTAACGCTCCAGCCCCAGTTACCCATAGTCGGTGCATTATTACATAACATTGGCATGATCACAAAAGATCATTTCTCAAAAGATAGATTAGTTTAATAGACTTGGAATCACTAGATACATTCATAAAGTTTACATTACATCATAAAATTAAAACTAAAACAAAATAGTCTCCATAGTCCACACTCATATCCCCTAATACTATCCTTGTAGGTCATTTATAAAATACCTCTTCACATGTTGGGAAAAATAAAACATTGAAAAGGGTGAGCTCAGATGCCCAGTAAGGATAACAATATAGTGGAATCTTTCATAAATAAGCACAAACATTTAAGTCAATGTAGAACTAAAACAAAATAATTTCAAACTTGAACTTCACCATAATACGTTAGAAATAAAATGAAATAATTTCATTTACTTATTCACATGGATATTCTACTAGTCTAATAATCACATGAAATATCAATAACCACTTTCATAATGATGGAATGAATAATTCAAGACTATCATAACCACATAGTCAAGGCCTTATTCTATGACTACAAATAAGATTTTGTCAAAGACTTGTTCGAAGACACTAGTTGGTCTAATGAGACCAACCGATGCATCGAGGAGATATAGCATGCTCCACCCGCCACTTACTATGTCCAATGCATTCCTCATATGAATAGCTTTAAATATAACATAAACATTCGTATTAAAACTAGTATACAAAATGTAAATACTTTCTCCATAAACTATGAATGGTATAAAAATAAAACATCCACAGTAAAACACATCACAAAACCTTCAATATAATATGGATGTTTTTTATAATAATAAATAAACTTAAAATAAGCTTAAAATCCATCAAAGGATGTTGACATAGATGAAATCAAAACTATTTGAGGGAAATATCTCTTTTTTTGAAATCATATAAAATTCACATAATTATAAAATAAAAAATTTACTTTGAAAATATTCTTATAATTTTTTAAGGTATGATTCTAAGATTTTAAAATGGTGGAAAATCGCCGCACCCGCCGTATAAGTTAAAAAATACATTCTTACCTTAATTCTGTCAAAAGGTTAAAAAGGACCATGTTTGGAAAAAGACAGAAAGATTCCTTTATAAACTTATTATAAAAAGTAAACATGGGTATATATGACTTTAGACCATAGTCTGTAAAATATTAATAATGATTTGAAATACCTTTTTATGAAACATGGATGTGGATGATAAAGAGGTCTCTGTATATAATTATGTATAAACAATCTCGGATAATGAAGAGATTGTGATATAAACCCTTAACATGTACTTTTACTTGGTCTAGGGTTGGATAACCACCTATATAATGGTGAAATAATTGTTATTAAATTATAAAAGAATAATTTAAATTAATATGATATCATATATGATCTTTTAACATTTCTTTGTTAATAATATCTTAGTATTATCGTTGTTTCTGGTGTTAACGTACTCGTTTTCTTTTATATGTTTAATTACATAAGTCGTGTTTGTTATGGATAGGTTGTATCATATTCATATAAAGAATGATATCAAGTACTTAAACATTATTTTTAATCATTAAATGAGAATTAGTCTTGAATGGATACGATGGGGAATGAATCTCATTGCGTTCGTGGAGATGGTAGTCCGTACGTACGCACGAGCGACAATATCTTTATTTGGATTTTAAAATAATTTATAATTGGATAGTATATCATATATACAGAATCATTATAATGTTATATTTATTATTTACATTAATTACACATCATTATTATACCCATACAAATAATAATTTATTGAATAAAAATTACACAACGACGTAGAGACGGTAAGCCGTACGTACGCACATATGGTGACATATCATTCAAAGGATAGATATAATACTGAATATGGTTTTACCATATTTATAATAACATCACCGTATATATAATATACTGGATTTATTATTTTATAAAGGTAATAACAAGGAAATAATATGTTGAAGAAGAAAGGAACTTGAAAGAGGTTGGTGAAAAAATTACCTCTTCTTCGGGTTCTTCATTTTGATTTGATCAAAAGGGATCCTTAGGTTGGGTTTATGACTAATGGAAGGAATCTAGGATGAAGGGAGGATATTTGATAGGCTATTTGGGAAGATTTTGACCATGTCCAAAGGCTTTGAAGGTATGAATTTGAGAGAAGGGGGAGTGCCCTTTTATAAGAGGGGTGAGGGGCACCTTAGGAAAAGCTAGAAATATTATTTTATAATAAATTCATATTCGGTTTATAATGGCTACAAAGAGAATTATTAAATTTTTATGGTGGGTATAGGTCTAAAAACATTCAACCAATATGTTTTAGACAGGTTTTGGTCACTATATTAACCTTATCTTTTAGTTTTAACTCTTAGTTAATTAGTTTGACATTTACCATGTCTCTTTGTATTTTTATATTATATAGTTAATAAACTTAATGTATACTTCCAAGAAACCTCCAAGTGGTCCATTAATGATAATCCTATAATTATAGAAGTACTTTTATAAATCCTAATATTTTTAGGAATATAATATCAATTAATAATATAATATTTGTTTTAAAAACTCTTTTAAGTAAATTTTGACACTATTGGGTATTTTGTTTTTGATGATTTCATAACAGCATTATTACTTCAAACAAAATTTATATAACCAGTCCTAATATGTCATATTAACCAAGAAAATTAGTTTAATTCATAAAAAGTCTAAAATTGCATTTATTTTGATATTTTTAATATCAATTATTTTAATATTTCATTAATTAGGTAATTACTGCATCACCATTGTGTCATAAATAAATTAAATTATTTAATGTCTAAAAATTATAAATAAAATACCATTAGGTAGTAAATATATTTATCTTTATAATGAATATTTATAATAGTATTTATCTTATGTATAACCCTATATTTTTTAGTAATTAAACTTTTATTTTAACTCTTTTAACTCTTCTTTGAATTAAATATTAATAAATGTCCTAACCTAATCCAAGTGGACCTAAATGATAATATATTATTCCTATGGTTGTTTTTGGTCGACATAAAATTGTCCAATAGAATTAGGACATGTGTCAGGGTAATATTAATATCATCTTTACCCTTAATTGCCCTATTTACTTTTAACCGTGGTAAATAAAAGTAAAAAATTACTATTCACAGAAAATTATTTTTATCTTATTGAACCACATTTTACTCCTTGATATTAACCGTGTCTCTCATATTTTCAAAATTCCACTCACAGAAGTGGTAAAATTACGTTTTATGTGAATTTCCAAATTCTCCTAGGAGGTGGGTAAAAGATGGTGAAAAGTCCAATAAAATTTTTATATACCTCAAATTATTCTAAAATAACTCAAATTAATTACATTGAACTTATATAGGTATTATGTTTCTATTTTTACCTTAATTAAATTGAAATAAAAAATTTGTTTTAAACTATAACTTAGTGTTTTTTCACTATTCATCTAGAATTGAATACTTTCAGAAAAATATCAAAAAATTAACCCTAAGCTAATTTCGATATTTTGAATCCAACAATGAAGTATATTTTGAAAGATAAAATTTATAAAATTTCAAAATGTTGGTATTACTATTCATGACGGCTAGTTTGATTGGTTGTGGTGTGTGTTAGAACTCGAAGTTGCGTACAACACACCCTACTGTATTATTCAAAAAGAAGCATACCGTGGAAGCTTGGGGTATTACAACTTCTAGTCTTGTTGTATTGGAGCGTTCTATCTTTCCATGTATTATAATCTATTCGTAAATGATTTTATTGTATTCATGATCCCTTGATACATGTCCTGTAGAACCTACGTATGAGCAGGTACAGTAGGGGGCAAGATTTGATGCGCCAAAACTGATGGAACATGAGATAAATACCCATCTAGGCATATCTTTTATGGATTCTCCTAAATCAGTTCTTTTTTTTCTCCAATAGAGGGAAATCATGATATCATTCCATGATTGTGTTCAGGTAGACTAACGGTCATGGGGCTTCTTTGAACGATATTTATGGCCATACTTCATCTATCAGGATGATCCCTAGTGGAAGAGGAACCTCTATTAGACGTTTTTGATGACTCTCTACCTGAGGAACATATCTATTAGGATGGATAACCAATAGTATCTCAGAAATTGATTTTCCTTAGCTCTTTCATTTCCACCTCTTTCCAAGAAAATCTCTCCTTAATTTTTCGGGATGCATTCGCATTTCCTGGAGGAGTTGGGTTGTCTGCAAAATTTACATTATTCATCTATTTTTTGGGTATTCACAGGGGAGTTAGTGAGGGATTAACTAAGGAAGCACCCAAATTCATGGAGGCCTATTGGTTCTTGGTACACACAACTCTAGGTTTGGTGTGGGATGCCTCTATGAGGGAACCATCTTCTCCTAAATCCATGTAATTTTTATTATATTTAGTAAGGACCATTGGATTTACATGCTTGAAGTTCACTAATGCATACCATATTAGATCTAAACTACCAGGTGTTGATTGATTGTATATCTTCTTGTGTCCTTTTTTTGGATTTTTTCGTCCATTTGGGGGTCCTCTTCATGTATTTGGATAAATGGTAACTTGAAGAGAACCTCGAAATGACCTCGTCACGCTTCTCCTTTTTTATGGATATGAATCACAGGGAGTGTAATAATGGGAAACACCTCTTTTCATTTTTCTCCCTCATCAAGAAGATGCTGACATCCTCTAGTCTTGATGTTGAGGTAAAAATTTTCACAACCCTGGGGGTTGGGGTTACTCCCGTTCCTTTTCTATTGTACCTCATCCCATATTTTCGGGTCATATGGGGGTATTTTTTGTAAAATATTCCACAAGTACTATAGGATTGGGATGATCCCATAATTCATTAACTAATACCACTATTGCTTCCTTCTTGATCTCACACATTCCTATTCGAGGGTGAAATGGATATTGTGTCGGGTCTGCCCATGTATTTATTGCTTCTGAGGACATGGTCTTTCCTTATTGATTTTATTCCCTTAGGAATGAATCATACTGAATTATTTCAGGGGCCTAGTTTAGGATCTTATCAATGGATTTCTCTCATTGGGCCTAATGCTTTTGAGACTTGCTCAAGGCTAGTTCATGCCAAGATTTCATTATTTTTTCAATAGGTATTTTATTTTATTTTCAGCAGTGGATAATGACATTGCAGCAAGACATATCTAGTGGGATCTACTTGATAGGGCAGGCAGTGATGTGTAATTTTCTATGTTCTCCCCATTCCCTAATATGAACCCCAGGTGGTGTGTCTCATATGAGAAAACACGATTTCTGTAGTGCATAGAGACAAGCCAGTTCAAGTACTTTCTTCCTCCTATTTGATTGTGGGATTTCTACAGAAGAAAGAGATTCGGGGAATATCGGATGATTAATCTCCCAAAATATATTGTCATGGTTTTCATACCCATCATAGGGGAAAAATTTCATTCAATTGGAAAAGAGTTGTCAAGATGTTGAGATGAATGTTCTGCATGCATTATTCTAACACCTCACTTGGTACACTGAATTGAGAAGTTATTGTGGGCCAATACATCACTAGTATTTCATTTGTAGATAGTTTTATTCTCACAAAAAATATATTGTGTTATTGTTCTTACGTGGACTCTTTTTCTTGATCTACCCAATTTGGCTAATTTTTAGAAATTTTGTTCCAATAAGAGGAGCTAGTAAGAGTTTCATTGATGTGTGAGTAGCACATGGGTGGCTCAGAGGATGAGGATGGACCCATAACATCATGTAGTTGAGAAAGGATGTCTCTCATCATATAAAGAGTTTCTAACATGTTAGAATCTGTCTTTATAAGAACCTTAGCATATGATGGATTCCTCTAATTTGAGTTTAGTGAGGGGAGGACCTTATTTCTATTGTGAATTTTGACATTGGGGAGGACCATTACAGTTTGTGTTACAATGGAATGGTCTACCGTTATATCTTACTATCTAACTGTGGGAAGTGTCCCCATAGAATATATCTAGGGGAGGATCTTCAGGGAAGACCGTAACAAGGGGATGGCCTTCTTGAGACTTGATAACATTGTGGGGATGACCTTCACAATAACTAATGTGATGGAGAGGACTATCCCCATGTCATGATATCTCTATGTAGGTAGAATATTTATATTGTACATTCTAGGGAGGACCTTTTTGATGTACAATAATGAGGTGAGGCCTTTCTTAGGGCTTTATGTCACTGTGGGAACGGACTTCGCTGAAACTACCATTATAGAATGGTATACCATTATGGATTGATGTCTGACTATAGGGTGAATAATATCTACAAGGTATAACTTAGGGAGGACCATCAGGGAATATGAAAGTAAGGGTAGGAACTTTTTGTTGTTTTGATTTTGTTGTGGGGAGGACCTTCATAGCGACTGTCATTATGGTGAGGACTACCATCATGGCTCGATATCTAGCTGATGGAAGAATATATACAATGAACATTCCATGGAGGACCTTTAGAATGTACTAAAATGAGTGGAGTACCTTCTATTTTATTGATTCCACTATGGGGAGGGCCTTCTAGTGACTTCCATTATAGTTATGGATTCCATTGTTGTTGATTTTTTACTATAAAGAGAATAATATCTTTAGAAAATTCCCTGGGGAGGACCATCAGGGCGGACAATGGA
Source organism: Viscum album (assembly GCA_963277665.1). Classification (NCBI taxonomy): domain Eukaryota; kingdom Viridiplantae; phylum Streptophyta; class Magnoliopsida; order Santalales; family Viscaceae; genus Viscum; species Viscum album. The sequence goes on along the minus strand of OY728156.1, from coordinate 335,399,012 downwards.
AAGGGGATGACTATATTATTGTTCGATCTTCTTATTAAGGATATGGATACCCAGACATGCATCAGGAGATAGGAGCTCATGATCAATCATTTCTGGCACATGGCATAGGCCCTACAGGTGCTCTGGCGAGGACCTTCGGAGCTATAGTTAGCAACATTGTGGGGAGGACCATTTCAAAGAATACTACCACTACCATAATTTGGTAATGGATTGATAGGATTTTGAACTAATATTTATTGATGTGTTGGAATCAAGAACTTCGGCTTACTGTAGAGAATAATTTTTATTATTCTCTTCATTTTCTAGTATCATTTGGTTCATTTAATTTGTTGGTTCTCTCTTATAAGAAACTAGGTATTCCTACAGTTGGTAATGGCCTTCATATATGGGTCCCTATTTGGTTGGTTCTTGTGATGTCTTTGAGATGTGATGATGATCATCATGAGATTTGGAAGGGGTATATTTCTATCGTAGAGTGGCCAACACATTCAACATGAATCCCTCAATTGGAATGTGTATTTTTCTCAATTCGGTTGTCCATGTATCATGTAATATGTCCATCGACCCTCCTAGACTAGAGAGGGGATGAAGGTTTTCTCTAGAGTAACTATCTGATTTGGTGGATGAGTCACCATGGTTAGGGAGACCAGTTCATGGGACCTAATATTCACCATTTTACAAAGACAAAATTATGTCTTGATAGGTCTGAATGATATGATTTGGAATTGATATCAGATCCTCAATCATTTCGAGGATGTGTAGAAAACTTATTGGGAATGAATGAGTATAAATTCTCATACCGATGTTAGAGTATGAGTTTGTGCCTACTCATTTCTTCCAAGTGTTACCAGTGGGTATAGGTATTTCTCATATGTCAAGGTATTGGAATGATTCTGGTCTTCACTTGTCACTGGGATTCATGAGCTGCTTTCACCGATTTCCACCATATTTGGCTAGTGGGCGTTATATTTGCGATCAGGAATTTTGTCTTCTTGTTTTCCACTGTATTTTTCTCAGGGTTCTAATATGCATCTTCATGAATTTGACTTGCCTAATATTTTATTTCCACCATTGGGATTTGTTGTGGTGGATAGGGATTTTCCCCAGCCTGTTTATTTCCACTATATTTTATTGGTGTCCTTCATATGAATTGGATATATTGTATGACTACCCAATGTTTTTTCCTTATTTGGATATTCTTCTTGGAGTGCGTCAGTAATAATGTTTTCCAACTTTTAGTTGGTTTCTACCCTATTTTGATGAAGGAATTCTTGTGTATCGGTTTCAATTTTCATCTACATATTATTTTCTACCATATCTGCATAATGGGACCGGAGAGAATTGGCAGGAATTTGTGACAGATCATATTGTGATGCTATGAATATATGGTGGGATTCACAATAATGAATGGAAATATGCATCTATACATAGGTTGTTGTTGTATTTATGTCGTGGGTTTTAGAAGAGGATACAATGTTTTTTATGCACATTGTATTCCCCAATTTTTGTATGGTAGATATACTCCTCATAAATAAGGGTAATGACCTACTATTGATTGTATGTTTTCCACCCTCAGTCTTCTGCCTAAGGGGACTGTGTCCACTGGACTTTAGCAGGATCCCTTGGTGTGATATCCTCCTCAGAACGAGGATACTGTGTTGCACTGTGTTGGTGACGGAGTATTTTGATAGGGGTTGGTGGGTAGGACCTCTGCACATCTTGGAAGAATTATTTAATATCAACAAGATCTTCCAACCAATGATAATGGAAGAAATTGTTATTGCATTCTTGGGATTGGAACATAAAATGACTATATATTGAAAGTGGATCCTCCTAGTTCTGGAGTTCCAGTCATGGATGAAGAGGTGGATCGTGTTATTTCATCTATAGGAGGGCCATTCTTGCAGCCTCCACTAGGTGGAGTGTACCATTTTGATGGTACACCTTGATTATCCCATTTAAAACTAAACGTTGAAGACGTTTGGTAGACTATGGAGTTTGGTTCTTCATTAGGTACTTGACCACATGTATGGTTGCTGACACACATTTCAGAGCATGGTTTTGGGTTTCCCTTGAATTGAGGGTTGCTCTGTGAATAACCTGCATTATATATGACAAGTAAAAAAAACTCTTATGATCACATTTATATCTGATGATCTTTCTCGGCCCTCTTACTTTTGAAAGAAAGAAAGGGATTTTGGTGAGGAAACATGCCACCTTTGTGAAGGATTCATGTCAGGTTAAACTTTTTTATTTCGACCCGAGTTGCATTGTACCATGTTTTCTACCCAAGGTGGCATTGTTTTCATGGAAAAAATGGTCTAATACGGGCTGGATAGTATATAATTTATTTTTCTTATGAAGGTGGTACAAAATATATGTGTTTCACGTCAGAATAATCATTTGTGTTTCGTCCCAATGAATGTTGAGTCCTGGTATACGAAAAACTATACCTGCAAGAAATCGTAACAAATTACTTCTTTGCAGTATTTTATTCTTCCATGAATTTGAATCTCGAAAATCCATTCTTCTCATGTATCCCCTATCTCCAACCTCAGAACTCTCTTCTGATTGATCTCCATTATTTGTCTTTGACAAGATCCTTTTATAGAGTATTGGGGAAGCTTGATTTATGGTTCACATGTCACTGTTTACGGAATCCTAGAGGGAAATCACCCAGTCTGCAGACAAGTTGGTCAATAGAGTCCCGTGGGGTTGTTTTTTACGGCAGCAGAAATCACCTCCTTAATTCCACGAACGACTTCATCTCATTCTTGGGACACTGCTAGCTTCTCCTCACCTGCAAACATTTTGTTTGCAGGGATGTTATGGAGAGGAATATTTCAATTCCATTATTCTGCCAACGACGTTGTTCACGGGGGTTGTATATGGAGCATATACTTCCACCTCTATTCTACCAATAACATGGTTCGTGGGAATCGTCAAAGGTGTCTCTGTTCCTTGAACCACTACGTTCGCAACTGCTTTGTGAGGCTTAATACCACCTTGCGGATCGGTGGTTTGTGAATAACATCCAGTAAGTGGCACCTCTCCTTCCATTTTCTGAATTTTTCATCTTCGATATTATTCTTCATACCTTAATTCAAACATATATTTTTTCCTTTATCAAATTTGTGGATGTATTTTATTTCTCTTTGGAATGTTTTCAGGACCCAACAACCCTAAAACCATTAAAAACAATAAAACCCCTAAAAAAATTTAAACAAACCCAAACCCCTTAAAACCCCTAAAACACTAAAAAATCTAAAAAACCTAAAAAATCTAAAACCCATAAAAACTATAGAAAACCCAAAAACCCATAAAAACACCTAAAACCACCTAAATCCCCCAAAACCATAAAAATCTATGAAACCCTTAAAACCCTTAAAACACTAAAACCCTATAAATGCCTATAAATCCCAAAAAAACAAAGAAGGTCATAAAAAACCCTAAATAACCAAAAACATAAAAACATAAATAATAAAAAACTCTAAAAAAATCCCTAAAACCCTTAAAAACCATAAAACCCATAATTCCACTGAAAACTCACTAACCCCTAAAACACCTAAATCTCCCAAAACAAAACTAAGAGGTCCTAAAAACCCATAAAATCCATAAAACATTAAAACCTCCCAAATGACACTAAAGTACTCAAAAACAGTAAAAGACCAATAAATTTCTAAAAACCCTAAAAACCCCATTATGAAAATATTAATGTCCCTAAAAATCCTAAAACACCATGAAAACATTAAAACCCAAAAAAATTCTAGATAAACTAAAAAGGTGTAAAAAATACTTAAAATAACTAAAAACTGAACACCCCTATAAACACTAAAAATCTAAATCACCATAAAACAACCTAAAAAAATTAAATCCCTAAAATTACTATTATCGTAAAATATTTAAAAGCCTTAATAACCATAAAAATCCCTAACCCCCCCCCCAAACACCCTAAAAACCATTAAAAATCGTAAAACATAAGAGAATATGAACACCCCCTAAAAATTTTAAAATATCTAAAAACCTAAAATCTCTCAAAATAAAAAACACTCAAAAAACCTAAAAAAACAAAAAACGCCAAAAAAACCAAAAACACCAAAAAACCCTAAGAAAAACATTCAACCATAAAACCCTATGAAACCTTATGAAAATAAGAAGAATCATTAAAAACTATAAAACCATAATAAATTATTTATGCTATAGAAACCCATAAAAAATAAACAAAATACTACAAAACCCTGAAATTTTTAAAACCCATAAAACCGTAAAAAATTCTAAAAAAACATTAATACCCATAAAATAAACCTATAAAATCTAAAAATACTTAAAAACATAAAAACTCAAAAACACTAAAATCCATAAAAAAAATTAAACCCCTTAAAACACTAAAAAATAGAGAGACTCCAAAACCCCCTGAAAAGACCATAAAGGCCATAAATTCCCCTAAAATCTATTAAAATATTAAAACATCAAGAAAACCTAAACCCCCCAAAAATCATTAAATCCCTAAAAACTATTCAAAACACTAAAGACTCTAAAATTCATAAAAATACCAAAACAAATTGATCTATAAAATATTTTAAAACACCTAAAACACCCTAATACAAAATAACTACAAATAATCATAAAATCGCTAAACCCTAAATATTCTTATGAAAACCTAAAAACCATTAGAAACCCTATAAAAGAATCCCTAAAAATTTCAAACAACCTATGAAAAAATTAAAAACCCTTAACACCCATAAAAATGAATTTAAACACATAAAACCCTGAAAATACCTCAAACCCTTCAAATCGACTAAAAAACCAAAACAACCGCCAAAAACCCAAAAAATGCTAAAACCATAAAACCCCTTGAAATCCTTTGAATGCCTAAAATCCCATAAAATCATAAAAACCCATTAGAAACTATAGAAAACATATAAACAAAAAAAATCTTAAAAACACTAAAAAATAATAAAACCCTTAATGAAAAAAAACCAATGAACACCTAAAAGACCCTAAAACCCCTAAATACATAAAAAATCCAAAATACCCTAAAAATATAATTGAAACACTAAGATACCCTAAAAATAAATAAACACACATAAAATATAAAAACCTAAAAAAATTAATACCTTACAACCCATAAAAAACTATAAAAACCCTAAAAACCCTAAAAACATAAAAAACTATATTCCAATAAAATTTATAAAACAATCTTGAAAACCATAAAACACATAAAACCCCTAAAATACATAGAAAACCCTAAAACCCTAAAACCCTCAAAAACACTAAAATCCATAAAATTCAATAAAAAACCCAAAAAACCCAAAAAACAATAAAACCCTCAAACCCTAAAACACATAAAACTCTTAAAAATCACTAAAAACCCAAAAACCCCAAAAATTTCATAAAACCCTAAATAACAAAAACCTTTAAAACCCCTAAAAACGATAAATCCATAAAATATCAAGAACCAAAAAAACATATAAGAGATTAATTTCCAAATAAAGTCCCTTAAATTACTAAATGTTCTCTAAAAACACCTAAAAACCATAAAAACCCTAAAAAATTAAATCCCTAAAAACATAAAATATCCCTAAAAAACTAGGAAAACTAATGAATCTAAAAATCCCAAATAAATTCAAAAACATTAATAACACTAAAAACATAAAATCCTTTAAATGCGTAAAATCCCCAAAAAAACACTAAAAACATCTAAACCCGTTAAAAATCACAAACCCCCTAAAAATACATTAGAACCATGAGAATACATCAAAATCCTAAAACCTATAGTATCTCAAAAAATATAAAAAACCATAAAACAATCCTAGAAAACCCTAAGAAACCATAAAAGTGTAAAAAACATAAAGCCTCTTATAATATGTAAAAACAATACAAAAACACTTAAACCCTAAAAACAAAAATCCCTATACAAATCCGTAGAAAGCCTTAAACCTTTACAAATAATTAAAATTTTAATAAAACCTTAAAACCCCTAAGAGTCACTAAAATCTCAAAAAACATAAAAAATCTAAAACACTAAAATAGTTTAAAAACAAAAAAAATCCAAAACCCCTATAAAAACATAAATATTGTTATAAACCCACTAAAACCCAAAAACCCAATTAAAAAAATCCAGAAAAACATAATTAAATTTACAAACCTAAAAATACTAAAAACCTAAAAGCCCTAAAATCCTTAAAAACATTAGAAAACCTATAAACCTAAAACCCTTTAAATTCTTACTCCCCCAAATAAACCTAAAAATCCATTTAATCACCAAGAAACCTAAATAATCTATAAAACCATAAAACATCATAAAAAATACCCCCCCCAAACCATAAAAATATTGAAAACCTAAAAAATAAAAAAAATCTAAAACAATAAAAACCCAAGAATCCATAAAACACAAAAACCCCTAGAAAACCCTAAAACCCTATTAAAAACCCCTAAAACAATGAATACCCTAAAAAAGGTTCGAACACCTCAAAATCTTTAAAATATCCAAAAATAATAAAGCCATAAAAACTTGAAAAACCTTAAAATGATTAAATAAATTTAAATCCCCCAAACTAACCAAAAAATAAATACCATTTTAAATCATAAATCACCTAAAAATCCTTTAAAACCATATAAAAACAAAAAACAAAATGGACCCCCCCCCCACCAAAGAAATGAAAAACCCCTAAGAACCCTAAAACCCCTAAAATGGGAAAAACTCTAAAGCCCTAAAAATCCTAAACCCCTAAATCTATAAGAAACCGAAAATACCCAAAACACCTAAAAACCCTGAAAACTCCTAAAGGACCCGAAACCCCATAAAAACCTCTAAACACCATAAAAACACCAAAAAACTCTAAATCTCCTTAAATAACTAAAACCCCTAAAAACACCTAGAATATAATATAAAACCCCAAATTGATCCTAAATACACTTAAACCCCCTCGAAATTCTAAAACCCTTAAACCCCTAAAACCATTTAAAAACATTAAAAATGATAAACACCTTTGAAACCCTTATGTAATGACCTAAACAATTATCAATGGAACTTATCCCTTCTTATAGTATTTTTATATATTATAAAGGAAAAAATATCAATTTGATACCATAATTAAAGCATTATAAATGATTTATTAATGAAATCCATAAGTGTTTCTAGATGTTAAGGAACATATACTGATGAAAGGGTAACTTTACCCCATGAATAGTAGCCCGTTAATTTATAAATAAAATTAAGGCATCTTATAAATGAAATTATGATATAATTATATCATGGAATATGTAAACAAATGTTTTAAAAAAAATTAATTAAGTGTTGGTATTTTTTGTAAGTCATAAATATATAATTTCAATTTTATGATTAATTTAATAATTTAATTGATATTTTATTTTCATAAAATGTACTCATAAATTTATATTTTGATTTATTATTATTTTAATATTATTTTATGAGACCATAAATAATATTTCAATGGGTTATAAAATCGATTATAATTTTAAAATTGATTTTTTTCTAATAAATAATATTTTAATTGTAAATTATAATTATCATATATGGAAAACAATTTTCATAAAAAGATGTCCATTTTTGAAATATGTACATAAAAATTGTCTAATGGTGATGTTTTGGTAATTTTCTGAAAAACAGTAATTTTATAGTGAATAGTAGACATTATATTTTTCACATAACCGGATTATCTTAAAATAAATCATTCATGATGTATGGGTTACATAAACCATTATAGAACATTAGGTTCAGCCATGGATTATTTAATTTCATAAATGGTTCCTTAAAATAAAATTAACTCATTTTATAAATATAAAAGGAACATTCCAAAACCTAAAGTCAAAAGTGATTCCATAAAATATCATTTTCTTTTTATTTTCACTTTCTGTTTAAAAAATTAATGAATTCGAATTATAAGGAAGATATAAAGTATAAAACAAAATATATTATAATAATATATTATTTATATTATTAATAACTACTACTAAAAGTCTAACCATTGATATATTGTTTTATTTAATATTTTATTCTAAAATACACCCTCCTCAAGTAAAAATAACCCCTCACACTCTCCTTGGAAAACCACTCCTTATATCCATTAATAATCCAAATGTCTGCCCAAATACTCCCTCAAAATACCCTTATAATACCTAGGGATATTTTGGATTCATCCAACTCCAATCACCGAGGGATTTATAGTTTTGTGCAAGAGAAGGTGCACAGAGGAGAGAGTAAGTCTCTATTAAATTTTCTCTCTTTTATAATTCCCTTTTGATTTTACCCTCTCCATTTGAAAACCAAAAGGTAAAAAATTGATTATACAGTATTTTAACATTATATCAATGATTTTAACCTTCTTTAGTTATAATATTAATGAAAAATATAAATTTCATAATTCCTTTTCCCACTCTTTCAACAATGTCTCGTTGAAGGCTGGTTGACCATATACAGAGACGTTGTTAGGAAAATTATTAAAACCTCCTTAATACATGGATAGAAAAAATTATTAATATTATATTAAGATTATATTAATAGAAAATTATATTTATTCTATGCTTTTTTATCAAATTATACTAATTTATAAATTACATTATATAAAATAGTGAAATCGTTGAATGATGGGAAATGTTTAAGTAAAATATGATATCAAAACTGGTTAATTTAATCAAAACAAATTAATAAATATAATAAAATGAATATAATTGATATATATTTTTATAAGATGTCTATAATTTACTTATGTATAATTTTTTTAAGAAACATATGTTTACTATTCAGGATACGCAAAAGAGATGAAATTAAGCAGGAATTAAGGTAAGGGGAATTCTTAAACCCAACTCTCTTTCTTTGGTTTTTCCCTATTTCACCCAATTTTCAATATGGATATTGCATAAAAATAATTTCATCATCATTAACATATATTTTATGCGATATAAATTTTTTCCACTAGATATTATGACAAATCTAATGTCTTCTAAAATAACCGTTCTATCAAAACACCCATTTTACTTCTAAATCACGGTTGATGATTATTATATCAAGTATGTTATTTCCCTTTTGATTTGGAAACCCAATTTTTATGAATGTATGCTTAGGAGAATAAAATAATTCCTTTCCATGGGTTATTTATATTCATTATCTTTATATATTCCATGTTTCATGAATGATAATGTAAATGACATAATGTGATGGGTGCACCTTGATTTATATAGAGCAATGTTAATATTTTGATGTGATGGGTGTTCCCAAAATTATATATTCCTACAATGCATTGGGTAATATGAATAACCTCAGTTGTAATTTGGAATAAGCATTAACAAGATTCTAGATTTGTACACAACTATGTGTTGTAGTTGACCACTAAGTCATGATATTTCATTTTTATGTGTTGCCACATTCCATGTCTTCTCTTAATGCTTCCACTCTTGATCATGATCATATGCCTATGTTATAATAATGATTATTCTCACATCAGTTTATATTGTATCTTGTTATTATCTATCCTTTTATATGGATTTTATCCTGCCCTTATTTTATGTATATCCTTAGGTGACTACTTGTACAATGAAGAATTCAATAGCCAATAAGATGCTAGAGAATGAAATTAAATAAATGTTTTTATTTTATATTGTAAATGATATGTATGATCCTAGTTTTTCAAGACACTAAAACTTTGGATCCTGGTCATGTAATTATTTTATTTTTTTATCATTAATAATATGTAATTGTAATGAATGAAAATAAGGTTCACTACAGTTTGTATCTAAGCAGGGATTAGTTAATTTTGGAATTAGGATTGTAGAACCATATAAAAAATTATACTAAGAGACAAAGTACATATAATCACATAATAATCACTTATAAACATAGGTATCCCATAAGATATTCTTTTAGTAATAGTTTCACAAAAGAATAAATTATTTATTCCAAAGTTGTTGAATTATGGTTTCTTTTAACATTTTCTAATTTAGAAAATAGTTGGATCCAGTAGAAACCATGCCAACAACCCATGAGAGGTACAATGCATCGATTTCCCGAATTACATCCCAAATGCTATGGGATGAAGTGTTTAAACCATCTTGGAAATTCTTACCCTGTTGTCAGAGGTTATGAATAATAACCTAAATAATATGGAACTTCCTCCTTCAACTAAGAGGGACCAATTGGCTGTCGAGTGTTTTATACGACAACGACCACTGAAATTTAGTAGATCATCCAATACACTAGTTTTGGAAATGTGGTTCAACGTAAGGAACAAGATAATTTTTGTGCTTTGTATTTTGATATGGATATGGTGACCCAAGATATTTATTTTCTACATACATAGGTTGATCATTAGTGAAAGTTGATTAAGAACTCCAAGCGGAGGGATCAATACGAAGAGATGGAGCGAGAAGACCATAATATATTGATTATTAATAATTATTTCCTTCCAACTCTTCAAACTAATATGGAGATAGAATTTATAGAGTTTAAACAAAAGGAATGATAATTTTTCACAAACTATGAATAAAATTTCACTAGGAATGCAAATTATGATTCTGGTTTCGTTATTAACAATGATAACAAAATTGATAGATTATTTATTGGTTTAAATCAAATAATTTGAAAGGAATTTGAAATTAAAGACTTTGGGAGTTAGAATGTGTTGTTCAATTTTCTCTCAAAGTACATATAGAGTTTTGGGAATGGTCTCATGGCATTGTTGATAAGAAACTAAATATAAAGTTTCATGCAAGATGATCTAATGAGAAAGGTGGAAAGAAATTTAAAGCACCAATATGAAAAAAATGTGGAAAAGGAATCATTGAAACTACCTAAAAAGGGATGGGTAAATTCATCAAGCACGGGAGAGAAGACCACCAAGGTCATGAATATAGAAAAGATATTTCAAGGCAAGATAATGTGGTGGAGGAAATGAGAGAACCATCCATGGCCCAATGTTAAAACTACTGGGCGGAAGGGAACTATCCATCCAGTTCACTAAACGTCTAATCCTAAAGGGTAATCAACGTTAACATCCAACAAATCCAAAGGAAAAAGGGAATTCATATGCCATTAAAACTACTTAATAGGAGAAATAAATATAATTCTTACATGGTATGCTTACTATTCACTTTAAAATGAAAATAATTTTATTTGATTTTGGATCCACGCATTCCTTTAAATCGTGGAAGTCAAAAAGAACTATTGAATAAGATCCCAAACCCATAAAGTAGAGTTATCTGTAAAAACAACATGTGGTGAAATCATTGCAACCCAAGTGTTGGAATATTCTCTTGTTGGAATATGTGGGAAGATTCTTCCAGTGAATCTCGTGATACATCCCTTTTTTAATTAGGTGATATAATAGGAATGAATTAGATCGTGTTATATAGAGAACATATAAACTACCAGGAAAAGGAAATATCTTTTCATATTTCAAACCATACCATGTTCATATACAAATTAAAATAATATCATGAATCTCCTTTTGAAAATACTATGACGGTGTGGGTGTTGATTCCTTGTGAAGATGCATACCTTACTCAAATGGTTGAGTTAAAGAAGAGTGTCAACCTTGGGGAAATTCTCATCGTGAGGGAATATAGTGATGTATTTCTGAGAGTTACTCATAATTCCCCCGGATCTTGAGGCAGAGTTATCAGTGAAACTCAAACATGGATCTACTCCTATCTCAATGTTTCCCTATAAGATAAATCTTGTTGAACTCGAGAAGTTAAAGAAGTAGTTGCAAGATCATTTTGGAAAAGGGTTCATATTCCCTAGGGAATCACCTTGGGGTGAGCCAACGGTCTTTGTCAAGAAGAAGTATGGATCAATGAATATATGTATCTATTATTGGGAACTCATCAAGAAAAACATAAAGAAAAATAATCTTATTTCAAGGATTAATGCCTTGTTAGATTATTTGTGTGGAGATCAATACTTATCAAAAGTGGATCTTTGTTATGGATATCATTAGCATAAGGTGAATAAGGAATATATTCAGAAGAATACCTTCCATACATGTTATGGGAACTATAGGTTTTTTTATTACCTTCAGACTTACTAATTACTCTACGATCTTCATGGATTTCATGAATTGAGTCTTTAGAAATTATCTCGATAAATTTGTGGTAGTGTTTATTGATGATATTATCATCTTATCCGAAATAAAATAAGAACATTAATAACAACTAAGGATCATTTTGGTGACATCGAGGGAGGTGAAGTTGTAAATAAATTTCATAAAGTGTTAGTTTTGGATGAATCAAGTAACATTTTTGGAACATGTGATCACATGTGAGGGACTTTCAATAGACCCTTAAAAAACAAAATAGATTGATGAATGGCCCAGTCCCTCTAGTGTCATGGAAACACATTTATTTCTAGATTAGTTGTGTACTACCAAACTTTTGTGAGAAATTTAACATGATTTTCAATCCCTCTAAATATGTAAACAAGAAAATGGTTGAAGTGTGTATGGATGGATGAATGTGGGGGAAAGAGTCAAAGATCTAAAGAGAAGGTTAATCACTACACTCGTACTCAAATTACCTAAAAGTGGAGAATGATTTTTGATATATAGTTAGGATTAAATGAAATAATTGGGTTGTGTACTCTTGAAAATTATAATTTCATAGCCTATGCCTCATGAAAGTTGAATATCCATGAGAAAAACACCCCGACACATTATTGGGGGCTAGTAGTATTGATTTTTTCCCTGAAAATATAGTGGTACTACATCTGTGGTAAGAAAGTTGATATATATACTGATCATAAGAGCCTTAAGTATATATTAAAAAATGGTCTCAAAAAGTATAAAAGGGGATGGTTAGAGATAATCAAAGACTAATATTTCTATATTCACCATCATCCCAGCAAGGCGAATAAGGTAGCTGAATCTCTTAGTAGAAAATAACCTACTACTGTATCCATGTTGTGGATTGAGAAAGACCTTATATTCATGGATATTAAAAGGAATGGATTCAGAAATCATAATAGCATGGAATACATACTACCTTTCCCAAATGATTGTCCAAACATCTATCCAAGAGATGATTAAGGAGGCACGAAGGGATGATTTGGAGTTACAAAATAAAGTTAATGCTGTTAATCAAGGGATTCTAAAAGAGTTCCATATCGATGATGATGGTGTGATTTGGTTTGGAAAAAGGCTTGGTTCACCTTCTTCACCTAGGATAAAAAGGATCTATGGGATAATGCACATAGATCACCTATATCTATACATCCTAGTAGAACTGAGATGTACTATGATCTCCGAGAACACTTATGGTGGGACAAAATGAAGAAGGATATTGTTGAGTATATCTCAAAGTTCTTGATATGTCATTTTGTTAATGAATAGAGAAAATCCTAATAGGATGATGAAAATTTTTTCTATACCCATGTTAAAATTGGAGAATGTCACTACATACTTTTTCATAGGACTACATAAGATAGTGAAAGGAAATAATGAAATATGGGTTGTGGTGGACCGACCTACCATGACTTCCCACTTTATTGCTATTCGGGATGACCTCTCACTTGAACAACTTGAAATGAAATATGTGAAGGAAGTTGTGTGACATCATGGAGTTCCACTATCGACAACCTTTGATTGTGATCCAAGGATCACAACTAAATTTTGGAGGAGTCTTCCACATTCATTGAGTAGTAAATTATATTTTAGCATATCCTATCAATAGGAAACTAATAAGAGATTCTGAATGGACTATTAAAATGCTCAAAGATATGCTAAGATCCGGATCCTTATAATTCAAAGGTGGATGGGATCAGTATCTCCCATTGGTTTATTTCTCATAGAGAAATAGATTCCTCTAGAGTATTTAGATTCATCCATATGATGATATGTATGGAAAGATATGTAAAACTCCAACCTATTGGGATGATGTTGGTGAAACAAATCTACTTAGACATGATATTATACAAGAGATGACATAGAAGGTTCATATCATCTAGAAACATTTCAAAGATGCTCAGAGTGGGGAAAATAGATATGCTATCAATCAGAGAAGTGACTTGGTGTTCAATATTGGAGATAAAGTCATTCTTCAGTTATCTCCACGGAAGAGAGTCATGTGGATTGGAATGAAAGGGAAGCTAAGAACAAGATTCGTTGGACTCTTTGAGATCCTTGACCACAAATGAGCCATGACTTATAGACTTGCACTTACACCGAATAAGGCTCGTGTTCATGATGTGTTTCACGTATCACTCCTTAGGAAGTACATACTAGATAACTCATATGTACAGAACTCAGATGTGGTATAGTTGAAACATGATATCTCTAATGATGTGGATACAGTTCAAATTTTGGACCATAGAGGTAAGGTTCTACACAACAAGAAAACCCACCTTATCAAAGTGTTGTGGATGAACTATATGTATGAAGAAGAAACTTGGGAACTAGATGAAGTGATGAAGGATAAGTACCCTCACCCATTTATGTAAAACGAAATTTCAAGGGAGAAAATTCAAAAGGGGGGATGAATGTAACGACCCAAAAATTTACCAATGGAATTTATCCCTTTTTATAGTAATGTCATATAGTATAAAGCACATAAATTAACATAGATACCATAATAAAAGAATTATGAATGATTCATTTTTTAAATAATAAGTGTTTATAGATTTTAATAACCTATACTCCTTAAACAGTAACATTACCTTAGGAATTGAAATATGACCCTTATGAATTGTAAACCAACAAAATGAATTGTACCCACACCCATTAAATTATTAATAAAGTTGAACCAACTTATAAATGAAATTATGATATATTTAAATTATCGTATAAGTAATGAAATGTTTTAAAAATTGTTAATTAAGTGTAGGTATATTTGGAAAGTCATTAATATTTAATTATAATTTTATGATTAATTGAATAATTAAAATGAAAATTTATTATCATAGAATGTAATCTTAAATTAATAATTTTTTTCTAATATATTTTTGTGATACCTTAATTAATATTTCAATGTCTCATAAAAGTAATTATAGATTTAAATCATTATTTTTTTAAAAAAAATTATTTTAATTAAAAATTTAATTTTTCATAATTAGAAAATTATTTTCACTAAATCGTGTCAATTTTTTAAATCATCACATCATAATTTTCGAACGGTGATTTTTTTGAAATTTTATGAAATACATCAATTTTTGGGTGAATAGTAAAAATATGGTTTGTCACACAACCAGTATATCTTAAATTACATTATTCATGGTGTAATGGTGAAATAATCCATTCTATAACTTTAGTTTCTACCCCGGTTTATTTACTTTATAAAACAGTACTTTAAAAAACAATAAACATATTTTATAAAACTAAAAAGATCATTCCAAAACATAAAGTTAAAAATGATTCCTTAAAATATCATTTTCACTTTCTTTTCACTTTCTTTTTATTTAATTAATGAATTCGAATTATAAAGATGATATAATGTCTTAATGTGATTATGGTATATTAATATAATATTTATATTAAAAAAAAATACTATAACAAGTCTAACATTTGATATATTATTTTATTCTAAAAATACCCCCTCCTCAAGTATAAACAACCCTACTCTATCCCCTTGTAAAACCAATACTACCATCCACTTATAAGCCTAATATCTCCCCAAATCCTCTATATAAATACCAATATAATACATAGGGACCTTTTTGTGTTCTCTAACTCCAATCACCAGGGGATTTATAGTTTCCTGCAAGAGAAGCTACACCGAGGAGAGAGTAAGTCTGTTAAATATTCTCTATTTTCATCTTCTCTTTTCTTTTTTAACCTCCCCCTTTAAAAACCATTTTCTAAAAAAAAATTTACACAATAATTTAACATTACACCAATTATGTTAACCTACTCTAATTATCACATTAATGAAAAATATAAATGTCATGCTTCCTTTTCCCGCTATTTCGACAACAACTCATTAAAGGTCAGTTAACCTCCTATGGAGACATTTCCAAGACAATTATTATAACCACCTTAATTAATGGAAAATATAATGTATATATAATATATTAATATCGAATAACATGTATTCTATTATTCTGGATCTAATTATGCTCATTTATAAATTTCATTTAATAAAATAGTTAAATCGTTCCAAAAAGGGAAATTTTTAAGTAAAATATGAAATCAAAACGATTCAATTTCATGGACATAAATTAAGAAATATAATAGAATGAATATTAATGATATATATTTTTATATAATTACTATAGTTCGCTTTTGGATCATTTTTTTAATAAATATATGTTTATTTTTTATGAGGCACAAAAGAGACAGAATTAAGCGGTAATTAAGGTAAGGGGAATTCATGAAACCAACTCTCTTTCTTTGGGGTTTCCCTATTTCACCCCATTTTCAGTATGGATAATGACTAAATATATTTATTTATCATTATATTATCTTTTCGGGGATATAAATGTTTTTTTCTAGATTTATTGAAAAACATAATGCTTTCCAAAAGAACACTTCTTTTAAAACACACATTTTACTTCTAACCCAAGCCTAATGATTCTTATATCAAGTATGTTATCCCCCTTCCATTAGGAAACACAATGTTAATAAATGTATGATTATGTGATGAAACCAATTAATTTAAGTGGTTTACTTATGTTCATGATTGATATATGTTCTAAGTGGAATTCGTGATAATGAAAATGTGAAGATGCAATGTGTGCACCCAGAATTATATAGCGTAATGTTAATATTATGATGTGATGGGTGCACCCAGAATAATATTGACCACCAATGTATTGGGTAATGTGAAGAAACTAGTGATTAAAATGAAATATTCATGAACCTGATTTAATCTTTGTTCACAACTATGTGTGGTAGTTTACCACTAAACATGATGTTTTATTTATATACATTTCCGCCTTCCAAGTCTTCTCTTAATGCTTCCGTTCATAATTACGATCATATGCCTATGTTATGATTATGATTATGCTCACCCCATGTTATAATGTTTCATGTTATTATCTATCCTTTTAATTGGAATTTATCTCAACAATTGTTGACGAATATCCTTAGGTGACTACTGGTACTGAGGATAATTTAATATCCCATAAGAATATAGAGAAAAGGGAATTTAATAAATTTTTATGTCCTATGTTGTAAATGTTATGTATAATCCTACTTTTTCCAAGACACTAAACCTTTTGATCCTGGTCTTATAATGATTTAATGTTATCTATCATTAAAATGTTGTAATATTAATGTTAGAAGAGGAGGGTCCCTACACTTTAACAATCCGAAAAAACACTTAAACACCATAAAAACTCTATAAGAAAATAAAACCTATAACCCATAAAGAATGTAAAAAAAGATTAATAAACAAAAAATCAAAACCAACCACAAATCCAATTGAAAGTAGAAAACCCTAAAACCCCTAAAATAATAAAAACCCTAAAAACTCATTAAACTGCCATAATACAACCCCCCTATACCTATTATAAAAAACAATAAAAACAATAAAACCCATAAAAACACAAAAAACCCTAAAACCCCAAAACAACAAAAATAACCGTATGACACAGAAAAACATGAAAAATTGAAAAACCACAAAAAACCCTAATGATTCCTTAAAATCCCACAAAATCCAAGAACCCTCTGAAAACTGTAAAAACCCAAAAAACCTGAAAACTCATAAAATATTCTTAAAAGAAACCAAAAAACTAAAAAAACCCCAAAACCCCTAAAAATACTAAAAACCATAAATTGATTAAAACTCCTAAAACCCATAAAATTTCCTAGAAACAACTAAGTTTTTCTATCCTTCCTAAAAACCTAAAAACCCTAAACCCTTATAATCACTTAAAATCCCCAAAACAACATAAAAATCATAAAAATAATCCTAAAACCCATAAAAATATAAAATACTAAAAAACCTAAAAAGGACCCTAAAACCCTAAATCCCATAAAACCCCATAAAACATTTAAACCCACCAAAAAACTAACACATATTTAAACCTACTTAAAACCCATAAAAAGTCTGAGAAAACAAAAAAAACTAAAAATATGTAAAAAACCATAAAAATAACTAAAATCCCCCAATAACCTAAAAATACCGAAAAAACCTGGAAAACCCAAACCCCCCCCTTAAAATCGTGAAAACACTTACAAACCACAAAAAACACAAAACCCCCAAAAACGGTTAAAAACACTAGAAATCTCTAAAACCCCCAAAAACCCTAAAAACATTAAAATAAAAAAACATTAAAATCCTAAATACCCTAAAAACTCTAAAATCATTTAAAATACTAAAAAATACTATAAAAACTTAAAACCCTAAAAACCCTAAAAACCGCTAAAACCACTAAAAACTAAAAAACCCACTGAAGACAAAAGAACTCTAAAAAACCATAAAGCACTAAAAGACTATAAAATACATTAAAAGACCATAAAACCTGATAAAAACTTTAAAAAAACCAAAAACACACTTCAACAACATAAAAACCCAAAAAAAACTCCAAATAATCTAAAAAACTAAAAAACCCAAAATCCCTTAAAATACCATAAATGAACATAATACACTTAAATCCCTAAAAATCCTAAAAAAATCCAAAAAATAATAAAACCATTTAAAACCCTAAAAACCATAAAAACCCCTTAAACTCTTAAAACCCCTTAATACCATAAAAACATTAAACCCCCAAACACCCTAAAACAGATGAAAACCCTAAACATTCATTAATCCTCCTTTAAAACACCTTTAAACCACATAAAAATCCATAAAATCCTAGAAATCCAAAAAAATAACACAAACTAACATAAACCCGTTAACAAAACAAAACATACCAAAACCCTTAAAAACCATAAAACGCATTAAAACCATATAAACCCTTAAAAATACAAAAAAAACCCTATAAAATCAAAATAACCTAGAAATACTTAAAACAACCTTAAAATACATAATAAACTTAAAAACCCTTAAAATACCCCTAAAAAACCTAAGAACCCTTAAATGGAAAATAACCATAAAAACCACTAAAACCTTAAAATATATAATAACAATAGAAACCCAAAATACCAAAATCCCTTATAAATTTCTTTAAACAGTTAAAAATTACATAAAACCCCTAAAATACCATTAAAATATAAATATCATAAAAAAATATAAAACTCTAAAACCCTAAAACAATCCATAAAAACCCTAAAAGTTTCCCAAAAACAATAAAACCACTAAAAGACCCTCAAAACCTTAAAAACCCCTAAAAACCATAAAAACTAAAAAATGTAAAAACCCTTATGCCCCATAAAATCATGGAAAACTTAAAAAACTATAAACCCCCGAAAACCCTAAAAAATCATAAAACCCCTAAACCCATAAAAATTCATTAAAATAAAAATACCTAAACACCTAAAAATACAGAACTACCAAAAAAAATCTTAAAACACTAAAATCCATATAACCCTAACTTAGTCAAAAAACCCCAAAACCCTAAAAACACAAAAAACTCAAGAAGACCAAAAAAACCCATTAAATCGCGTTAAAACACTTAAAAATTAAAAAACCATAAAAACACTAAAATTATCTAAACCCAAAAATAACCAAAAAGACCCCAAAAGACACTAAAAACACTAACCCCCCCCCCCCAAACCCATAAGAAAACTAACACCCTACAACAATAAAAAATCCTAAGCAACCATAATGAACCTGAACCCCTATAAATTACAAAAACTGACATAATCCCCCAAAACCCCCACACACCATAAAATTATAAAAACACTAAAACCCTATAAAAACATAAGACACTAAATGACAAAAATATTGATAAAAAACAACATACCGTAAAGGACCCTACAAAATCTAAAAAACGCAAAGAACCTTTAAAACCACTAAAACCCTAAAGGGCCTTAATAAAACCTAAAAACAATAAAGAGACCTAAAAATCCATAAAAACAAAAACAAAAAAACCCCTAACAGACCATAAAAACAAATTAAAACTTAAGACCCCCTAAAACACTGAAAAACATTAGAAAATCCTAAACGACCCCAAATCCCCATAAATACCCCAAACCCTGAAACCCCCCCTAAAACCCTCAAACAAATTGAATCCGATAAAAATATTAAAATTTCTGTAAAAACCTAAAACACTAAAACACTAAAAACCTTAAAATCCCATAAAATACCATAAGAACCCAAAACCCCATAAAAACCTAGAACCCCAAAATATCATAAATAACCTTAAAAGAAAAAACCTCAAACCCCTTAATCCCCTAAAAACCATTAATCCATAAAACTCACTAGAAATACATAAAAAAACCCCCCAAAAAACACTAAAACCCTAAACAAAATCTAAACCACTAAAATCCCTAATAACCACAAAAATACTAAAAATACTAAAACCCCTCAAAACCCTTAAGAGCCCCAAAAAAACCCTTAACAACCTTCAAAACCTATAAAGACATTGAAACCCGAAACAACCCTTAAAAAGAAAAAAAACATAATAACCCTAAAACCCTAGAAACCCAAAAAACACTAAAACCCCTAAAATGATAGTAAAATCTTAAACTCCTAAAAACCACTTAAAACAATAAAACCCCTATAAAACTCCCTAAACACAATAAAAACCATTAATATTATTAAACCATTAAACCCATTAAAACGATAATAAATAATTTAAAATCCTGTAACACCCTAAAGCCTAAAAACCCTCTAAAATCCCAAAAAAACATACAAGAACCCTTCAAACAATACTAAACCTTAATAAACCCCAAAAACCGCTATTAAAACCTAAAAAATCTAAAAAAACCTAAAACTAATAAAACCCCAATAAAAAACGTAGAACACTTAAAACCTAAAAACCCTAAAACCCTTAAAAACCCTAAAACCCTAAATAACTATATAAAACCATAAAAACACATTAAAATAGTTTAGAAAAAAATACCACAAAAATCCCAAAAACCCTAGTTGTTCAAAAAATTCCTAATAACCTTTAAAAAGCCTAAAACCATAAAAACCTTTAAAAAACTAAAAAAAAATTAAAACCAAAAAACCCTAAAAACATAAATAACTTAAATCAAAATGGAGCCAAAAATACAAAATACTATAGGAAACCCTAAAACCCATAAACACATAAAAACCCACAGAACTGCTAAAAATACTTAAAATCCCTAAAAACCTCTAAAATACACTTAAACCCTAAAAACTACTTAAAGAACATAAAACCTACAAAAGGTGTTAAAACAGTAGACCCATAATAGAAATTAAAACCAATAAAAACCTTAAGATACCCTGAAAACCATAAAAACATCAAAATCTATGAAAAACCGAAATGAATAAAATACCCCAAAAACTCTAATAGAATCTAAAACAACTACTTAAACCCTAAAAAGAACTAAAACTAGTAAAAAATATAAAAAAACATTAAACCGCAAAAAACATCTAATAACCACTATAAAACCATCATGAACCCTAAAAATATGAAAAACCTTTAACGACCATTAATCCCTAAAAATCCTATAGGACACTGAAAGCTAAAAACCCCATAAAAGACACTAAAAACCCTTAAAACCCCTAAAGATACAAAAAACCCTAAATTTTCAAAAGACCACAAAACCCTTAAATTTTTTTAAACCCCCTTAAACACTTAAAATACCTAAAATACCAAAAAACACACTTAGAATCGTTAAAAGACACTAATAACTATTAAAACCATAAATGACCATGAAAACTAAAAACACCCTAAAAATCTAAAAAATAGTTATAACTCCAAAATAAAAAAAACTTAAAAAACCCTAAAATATCTAAGGCCCCATGAAATTCCAAAAACCCCAAAAACAAAAAAACCAAAAAAACTAAATAAAATTAAATACACAAAACCCTAAGAAGTCATATGGACCATAAGAACCCTAAAAGTCCATAAAACCCCTAACACCTCAAAATATGAAAAAACAATAAAAAACATAAAACCTCAAAAAACACAAAACACCCAAGAAAAACTAAATACAATAAAGGACACAAAACCCCCTTACAAAAACAAAAGACCCTAAACCACTAAAGTAATCTAAAAATCATAAATTACGCTAAAAACTTTAAAATCCCTAAAAGCCTATGAGAACTCACAAAAACCCAAAAATCTATAAACCCCCTAAAAGACCAAAAAAACAAAAAAAAAATCCTGAAACACCTGGGAATCCCTAAAACTCTGAACCACAAAAAACCTTAATAACTTAAAAAACCATAAAATAACGAAGACCCCTAAAGAGAATTATACGCCCCAAAACCCTATAAAAATTATAAAAATTATAAAATACCCTAAAAACCCTGGAAAATCCTTAAAATTTTAAAACCCATAAAAACCACAAAAACCCTAAAAAATTAAAAAAAACCATAAAAACATTTAAACACTCTGATAGACCATAAAAACCATAAATAACCAAAAAAACATAAAAACATAAAAATCATAAAAACCTAGAAAAACCCTGAGACATTTATATACACTAACAATGCCTAAAACCCCTAAAAATCATAAAACCCATAAAAACCTAAAAAAAAAAAGTCCCTAAAAATGTTTAAAACCATTAAACCCCTAAAACCCTAGAAGACCAAAAACCACAACAGATTAAAAAAACACTAATTCCCCATAAAATCTGTAAATAAATCCTGAAATTCCTTAAACCCCTAGAAAAATACTAAAGAATAGTAAAACAAATAAAAATCGTAAAACCGATAAATGGACCGTAAAAAAAATAAAAAATTCTTCAAAACCCAATAAAGCCTAGTAAGACTTGATAACCAAAAAACCATAATGACCATAAAATCACTAATCCCTTAAAAGATATCCAAGAATATTTAATTCCCTTAAAACATTGAAAGAACTTAAAACCCTAAAAATAATGTGAAACACATAAAAAATACTCTAAACCCCTAAATACATAAAAACAACTAAAAATCATAAAACCCATAAAGACCATAAAAACACTGAAACCCCTAAAAACTATGAAAACACTAAAAATGCATAAAAATCCAAAAAACATATAAATATATAAACCCCATGAAACAATAAATGATATTGGAGGCAAAAAATTTCCCTAAAATGCATTAAAAATTCCTTAAAACTCTATAAAACCTAAAAACCCTTATCACCTAAAAATAATAAAATCCAAAAAGATGAAAAAAAACACTAATAAACCCTATTAACAATAAAAAACCATAAAACCTCAAATAACATTAAGACCCCTAAAACCCAAAAAAATCATAATAACACAAAAAACCCATAAAACCATAAAAGACACTAAAAGTATCTTAAAATACCATAGAAGACACGAAAAACCCTAAAAGATACAAAAAGACTATAAAACAACTTGAAGTCTCTAAACCCCTAAAATAATCCAAAATACCCCCAAAAACCAAAAAATGCCAAAAATCCCACAAAACTCATAAAAATAGTGAACACAATAAAAACCATAATACACATACAAATTCCTACAAAACCCTAAAACAATAAAATCCCCAAACACCCCTAAAACCCCTATAAACAACTAAACCATAAAATCCTCTACAAATACCTTCAGTCGATAAAAAACATAAAATCCCAAAAAACCAAAAAACCATAAATTACCAAAGAACTCTAAAATATACTAGAAGAACTGAATACTATTAAAACAATGAAAAACTAGAGGAACCACCAAAACATGCTAAAATGACCCTAAAACCTCTCAAAACCATAAAACCCTAAATTCATAAAAACCACAACAAAACCCTAAAAACCAAAAAAAACTTTTAACCCCTAAAATCCTTTGAAACTGTAAACCCAAAAAAACTTCTTAAATCCTTAAAAATATCACAAATCCTATAAAATCCTAAAAACCCAAAAAAACTACAAAACCATAATACCCTAAAATAATAAAAGAACCTTAAAAAACATAAATGAACCATAAAACCCATTTAAATCTCTAAAATCTATAAAAACCCTATAAAACAAAATTGCCCTATAAAACCATAAAACACATAAAAACCAAAAAATCCCTTGAACCTCTAAAAAACAAAAAAATCCTTAATACTGGGAAATTCCCTAAAAACACTAACAAGACAAAAACCTAAAAACATCAGAAAACCGTAAAACCAATAAAAACTAGAAAAACCCTATTAACCCAGAATGCCATAACACTCATGACAGACGGTAAAACCCCTAAAACCCCTAAAAGATACTGAAACACATAAAAAATTCATAGAACCCAAAAAACGACTAAAAAATATAACACCCCCAAAAGACCCTAAACAGACATAAAACCCAGAAAAAATCTCATGAATTCCCTAAAACCGATAAAACCCTTAATACCTTAAAACCCCACTAATAACCTAAAAACACTAAATACCATAAAAAACTGAAAACCCCCAAAACCCCTGAAATCATGAAAACCATAAATACTACAAAGCAACATTAAAACCCACAAAACACTAAAAATTATCAAAACCACTAAAACCCCATAAAAATCATAAAACCCAAAAAATTCCTAAACACCTGTAAAACAAAAAATAACCCTTAAATACCCTAAAAGTCCTAAAAAAATAAAAAAACCCAAAAACCCCAAAGCCCTAAATGATTCTAAAACCCCTAATAGACCTAAAAATATGAAACCCCATAAAAATCCTAAAATACACCAAAACCCTTAAAAACATCAAAAACCCTAACAACCCAAAAATACCCTAATCAACCCTTAAAAACCCTAAATGACTATAAAAACACATGAACACCCTCAAAGCCTAAAAATACCCCAAAAAATAAAAACCCTTAAACACCCCAAAACAACTAAAATCTATTAATATTCATTAAAATACAAAAAAACAAATACCAAAAAAACCAGAAAACCCAAAAATGCTAAAATCTATTGTGGTTTTGCTTTGGTATTGTTGTGTTCTGGTCCTTCTGGTTGTCTACTATTTCTTAGCTAGGTTTTCTGGATTGTATCCTCTCCATTACAAGTTTTGATACTTTTTGGTTGTGGATGGATGGGATGAGAACCGCTACTGGTGCTGGTTCATGATGTTGGGGTGCTGGATACTGTGGTTTGGTTCGGGATCTGTCTGTCGTGGTATGCTGGATGCAAGTGCTCCTATCCCTGTTAACATGTTAGTTGTTGGAAATGGTGGGAATGTAGTTGCTGGTCATTGTTTGCTGGGAGGTGATGATGGTCGTGTTTGGTTGTGGTGCTCATGATGTGGTTTCATGATGTGGGTTGTGATTGGTTGCGATGTCGGTTTTGGTGATGTTGGTTGCTGGGGATGGTTGGTTTGGACGTGTTGCTACTGCTGCATTGCTGTGATGATTGGATGTGGTGCTGCTGGATGCTGGAATGCGCTGGATAATGGAAATTATGACGCTGGATATTGGTTGTTGCTGAGCTGGTAGTTGCTGAAGTTGAGGTTTATGATCGTGATGTTGCTGGATGCTGATTTCTGTTTGAGTTTGAATGTTGATCGTTGGTTATTTGTGAGCTGCTGGATGATGGTTGATGCTGGATGATGGAAGTGGTTTCTTGGATTTGTGTGTTTTTTCTTTTTTCTCTGTTGATTTTTCTTTTTTGGGGTCTTTTGCTTCTTGGGTTGTAAGGGGGTTTTTGGGTGTGGGCTGATTGACCCCTCCCCTCCCTTTTCTGCTGTGTCTCTTTTTTCTTTCTAATAAATTTGGGGGGTTGGGAACAGCCCGACCCTCACATCTTCCTTGCCCAAACCAATACTAAAATCCATTAAAACCATTAAAACCCAAAAAATCCTAAAAAAATCAAATATCCCAAGAACCTTTAAACCCATAAAACCCATAAATCCACTTAAAATCACATTAAACATTAAAAGCTATAAAAAAACACCTAAAACCCCTAAAAATTTTAGAACAGCTAACAAATCCCTAAACCCATAAAAACCCTAAAATACTAAAATTCCAAAAAAAATTGCTAAACCCCAAAAAACACTTTAAACCCCTTAGAAAACCCTATAAAACCATTTAAAACCCTAAAATCCTTAGAAACCAATAAAAACTATAATAACGCTTTAAAATACCCTAAAACTCTATAGAACCTAAAAACCACCCAACCCCTAAAAATCCCTAAATGACAATAAGAACCCCCCCAAAACACACAAAAATCCTAAAGAACATAAAACCCTAAAAATACAATGCTGGCGGCCTTCGATTGTCTCAAATTCTCCATGGTGCCTTTAAGTGGTCGAGATCCAGGCAGATGTTTTCTGAGGGTGGAGATGCGTGTTGGTTGTGTGCTTCGGTTGGATCTGAAGTCTCTTCAAGCGATGGTGGTGATGGGTTTCGCTCAATTCATTGCGTTGAAGTTTCCTCTGATGTATAGTTAGGGTGTCCAGGTTATTTGTGATGGATTATGGATCTTTATTTCTCCCTTAGTTTATCGATTTTGGTTGCTGCTTCTGTGATGTTCATTTCTGGTGTTCGTGTTCTACTATGCTTGTTCTTTGGATGGTTTCGTGTTCCTGTTGATTGGGTTTTGGTGCTGGTTTTTGTGAAAGTTATCATGGTTAAGGAGGGGTGGTTGGAATTGTTGGAGGTGTTGTGCGTCCGATTTGGTGAAGGAGAGTGGTAATTGTGGTGATTTGGGACAAGGCCTGTCCACCTTCAATTCTGAATATAGTTTTTTTTCAGTTGGTTTCTTTTTGCATGGTGTTTCTTATCCCAAACATTCTGCAAAGATTGCTTCAGATGAGGATTTAGAGCAGGTTTCCATCATCATGCGTGGCTACTTAGATTCGGATGATTGAGAGGGTGTGGCATAGTCATCGGTACTAGGCCCGTGCATTCTTCATGGGAGAGTTTGCTGAGAAGCCATGCAAAGTGGAGGCAAGCCATAATGATGTTGATGCTTGGAAGGTTTTTTCTATGTAGTCTTGTTTTGGGATGTTTACAATCCTTCTTATCTTTTGATTTTTCTAATGTATCTATTTCGTGAAAGTCATGTGAGGTTTCCCTCTTTTCCCTTAAAAGGGGTTTTATCCAACAAAATAAATAAAATTTTAGGCCTTCGGGCCATTCAGTTAGTCTGATAAAACACTTAAAACTGCTAAAAACCACTAATCGATACTAAAATTCAAAAAAAAAACTAAAAATCCAAAAACACTTCAATACCCCTAAAAGTCCCTAAAAACCCTAAAAACCATAAAGACCATAAAACCGCTATGAAAACAACCAAAAGTCCCAAGAAACCCATAAATTACCCTAAAATGTGTAAAAACCTAAATGACACTAAAAACAATAAAAACCTTAAAGTATTATAAAATATATATATATAACCCATAAAAGACTCTAAAATACCATAAGACCTCTAAGGGACCCGAAAAACCCCTAAAATCTCCAACGACCCTCAAAACCATTAAAGGCACTAAAGGACCTGAACGTTCTTAAAATCTTATAAAGGAACCAAAAACCACTAAAAACACACTAGGACCCTAAAAACTCTACAAACCCTAAATTAAGCTAAAAACCCATAAAAGACCCAAAATACCAAAAATAATCTTAATAGACACTAAAAACCGCACAAAAACACTGAATGATCCTAAAACACAAAATAAAACAACTAAAAACCTAAAAACATCATAACATTATAAAATATTCTAAATACTCAAAAATACCCAAAAAACACTGAAATACCATAAAAACAAGAAGACCTAACTAAAAAAACAACATAAAACCATAAAACCCCTAATAAAATTAAACAATCCTTACAATTTTAAAACCCTGTAAAAACCCAAAAAAAACCTAAAAACACTAAAATAAAATATAACACCAAAAAATCTATATCGAAATCATAAATTGATTAAAAACACATAAAAGACTAAAAATTATTCAAACACTAAAATCTATATATACCTTGAAAAAATAAAAAACTCTAAAATAACGAGAAAACCCAAAAACCTTAAAAAATCTTAAAAACCACTATTAACCCCAAAAAACCAAAAAACCCCCCCAAAACCATAAAAAATCCAAAAAACCATTATTAACCCTAAAAAAATTAATACCCTTAAAAACATAAACATAATAAAATCCTAAAACCCCATAACACCTAAGAAAACACTAAATTAATAAAATCCATAAAACCCCAAAATGCCAGAAAGTAAAATTTCAAAACCTAAAACCCAAAAAACTATAACAACCCTAAAAATGAAAAAAAACTAAAAATTGTAAAAAATAATAAAAATACCTAAAAACCCTATGAAACATTTTTCACACCAAAACCCAAAAAACCCTAAAACTATAAAAACTCTAATCCCATAACACCCCCTAAAAACATAAAAACCCATAAAACCCTAAAAACCATAAACCCCTAAAATCTAAAAAAATACTATAAAATTCCCTAAAAACCATTAAACCCCCAAACCCTAAAAACATCAAAATACTCAAAAAAAAACAAAAAAATAACATATAAAACAATAAAAAACCCAACATGACAAGAAAACCCTAAAACTCTAAAACCCTAAAAACCCTAAAAACCCTACATACCTAAATCCCCAAAAAACAAAAAATGTATTAAAAGCCACTAAAAACCTAACATGATAAATAACATTAAAACCCCTGAAACCGCTAAAATCTCTAAAATAGTCTTAAAAGACCCTAATAATCCTTAAAAACCTAAAAGCCACAAAATACATTAAAAAAGAGACCCTAACACCCTATAAAAACCCAATAAGACCCTAAAACCCCTAAAACTACTAAAAAATATCACCCCCAAATGCTAAAAACACTAAAGACCCTTAAACCATAAATCCAAAATACCCTAAAACAATATAGAAACCCTAAAATCCATAACACCCCAAAACAATAAAAACAATACAACCCTATAAAAACCCTAAAACATAAAAACACGAAATTTCCCAAAAATCTGAAAAAACATTAAAATTACCCTAAAACCCTAAAATAACTTAAACATCTATTGACCAGAAAGACAATTAAAACACTAAAAGTACCTAAAACAACTAGAGACCCCAAAACCCTAAAATGGTCAAAAACCCCATAAAGCATTAAAGGATCCTAAAATACCAAAAAAATATTTAAAATATTTAAAACCAAAAAAACTATAGGAGACCAAAAAACACCAAATAATCCAAAAAAGACATTAATCCAAAAAAAATAAAAAACCCTTAAAATCCCAAAAAAACCCTAATAAAACAAAAAACACATAAAAACAAAAAAAATCATAAAACTCCAAAAACCCCCTAAAAATACCTAAACACCCGAAACCCCAAAAAACCCCTAAAACACATAAGAAACCCTAAAATATCATAAAACATGCAAGGAAAATAACAACCTAAAACCCCCCAAACACCATAAAACCCATCAAAATAGTAAAAACCCCTAGAACATCCTAAAAAGAAAAAATCCTTAAACACCTAAAAAACCAGTAAACAAACCCAAAACCCAAAATACACAATAAAACAATAAAAACAATAAAAACCCTTAAAAACCTAAAATAACTGTATAATCCCAAAAAACAAAAACAACCATCTAAAACACATAAAATCCTAAAATTCAAAATTCCCAAAACCAGAAAATAACCCTAAAAACTCAAAAATACACTAAAAATAATAAAAATACTAAAATCTCCTAAAACCAATACAAAACCGACAAACTACACACACACCAAAGAAACCCTAAAATACCCCGAAAATACCATAAATTCCCTTAAAACCCTAAAATATCCTAAACACCATAGAAGATTCTAAAAATCTAAAAAATAATTTTTACCCAAACCCCCTAAAGACACTACAAATCATATTAAAACCCTTAAAACCCTAAAATACCATTAAAACACTAAAAATATCTAAAGAAAATAAAACCCCAATAAACTATAAATAATCCTAAAACCATTGAATACAAAAGAAAACCCTAAAACCCCCTAAAAACATAAAACCCAAAAAACCCCAAAACACTCAAAAAATGACTTCAAACCGTAAAACCCTTAACACTATAAGTACCTTAATACCCATAAAGTACCCTAAAATCCTAAATACACTAAAAACCAAAAAAACAAAACCTGATAGACCCTAAACAACCCTAAAATCCCTATAGAAAACAATAAGGATAGTAAAAACTATTTAATAACCTAAAATACAAAATAATGTTATTACCATAGAAACACTAAAACACCATAAAACCCCATAAAACCATAAAAATCCCTAAAATACATAAAACATAAAATATCATAAAATCCTTGAAAACATAAAAATTCCTAAAAGCATAATAACTTATAAAAACATATATGAAATCAGCAAAAAAAATTGTTATAAAATCAAAATAACACTTAAATACATAAAACCCCCTTGAATCCCTTAAATCCAAAAAATTCATAAAAACCTAAAAACCCTAAAACATAGTAAAAAAACTAAAACCCCTAAAAATCACCCCCTAAAACACAAAAATACCGTAAAAATGAAAAATCACTAAGGAACGATACAAAACCCAAAAAAACCAAAGGACATTAAAAACCCCAAACCCACATTAAAATCCATAAAACACCAAGAACCCAAAAATACCTTAAAACCCTAAGACCTTCAAACTCCTAAAATGTTTTGAAAACCATAAAAATACCATAGAAGTGATGGAATCTAAAAAATATATAAACCCTTCGAAAAATCCTTAAAGGACCCTGGAAGAAAATAAAAACCACAAATAAAAAATAACATCACAATAAACCAAAAAAATATATTAATAACCCTTTAAAACCCAAGGAAACCCTAACAGACCCTAAACACCATAATTCCTCGAAACCCCTAAAAACCCCTAAAAGACTCAAAAAATAAACAAACCCTACAAACTATAAAACCCCAAAAGACGCAGAAATCCCTAAAAATCCTAAAATCCCCTAAAATCTCAATGAAAAATAATAAAAGTCCCAAAAAACAATAATATGCCATAAAATACCAATAAAAGTCCAAACAGACTCGAAAAGACCCTACAACCCATAATGGACCCAAAAACCACTTACAATACCTAGAGGACCCTAACAACTCTAATAGACCCAAAAACCCAAAAAACCCTTAAAGTACCCTAAACCCCCTAAAAATTAAAGGGACTTAAAAAATAAAAAATATCTAACAGAACCTAACAAATCATTAATAACCCCAAAAACAAATATAACCCTAAAACCCTAAAACCTCTTATAATACCAATAAAAACCCTAACAACCTAAAAATATATTAATGACCGTAAAACACGTAATGACCCAGAAACTCTAAAAAACTATAAATGACCCAAAAAACTGTCAAAAAACCTAAAAGCCTTCAAATATAAAAAGGAACAATAAAATATAATAAAATATACAAATCCCTAAAAGTCTTTAAAAAGTGCTAAAAAATTAAAAGACTATAAATTCCCTAAAAACCCTAAAATCCAAGAAAACAAATAAAAAATTTATAGCAGTAAAAACCCCAAAACCCCCTAAACATATTTTTATCCCCTAAAACCGTAAAATTCCAAAAAGATGATAAAATACCACAAAATCATAAAATATACAAAAAACCCTACGAAACCTAAAGAGCATAAAATACATAAAAAACCCAAGAAACCCTAAGAGACTCGAAAATTCCTAAAAACCATACAACACATAATAACCTTAAAACCATAAAATGTAATTAAATAACCCTCAAAATGAAAAAAATTCCAAAATTCAAAACCCCTAAAAACTCTAAAAACCCAAAATTTCTAAAAAAAACCAAAAATCCTTAATGCACCAAAAAATAAAAATTCCTAAAATTCCTAAAATTTTAAAAATTTCCAACAAAATATTGTACATCGTAAACCCCAAAAAATTTCCTCAGACCCCTAAAATCTCAGTGACCCCATGAAAACACAAAAAACCTAAAAAACCCTGAAAACCATTAAACCCCAAAAATCAAAGAATGCCTTAAAAACTAGAAAAACCCTAAAAGACCCTGAAACCCCCGAAACCCTTATAAATCCTAAAATCACCAAAAAACTTGAAACCCAAAAAAACCCAAAAGCATAAAATTCTATAAAAAACAAATGAACCAGAAAACACTAAAATCACAAAAAAACCCTAAAACCCCTAAAACTATAAAAAAACCCTAACACCCATTAAAACATTAAAACCATAAATGAAAAAATCTTTAAAACATCATTAAAATACCATAAAACAACTTAAAATCCTATAATACCCTCAAAACCAGAAAAATTATTTAAAAAACATAAAACACTAAGGGCGAAAAAAGGTAAAATCGCCAAAATACCATATAAAAACCCAAAATATCATAAAACCCTTACACTAATTATAAACTCTAAAACCCCTAAAACCATATAAAAAAATATCCCAAAAACTACTAAAAACCATAAAACACCCTAAATACCATAAAAATCTAAAACTTCTAAAAACCCAAAAATATTTAGAGCTGTAAACACTCATTTAAAATATTAAATAAAAAAGCCCCTAAAAACCAAAAAAAAATCACTAAAAACATAAAAAAATCAAAAAATCTTAAAAACCCTAAAAGACCATTAAACCCCCAAAACCCTAGTAACAATTAAAATCCTAAAAGACCATAAAATCCATAAAAATTGTAAAACCCCCAATCCCCTAAAAGGTTTTAAAATAATAAAATAATTTAAAAGACCCTAAACACCGTAAAAATCATTAAAATCCTAAAAACAGTTAAAGATAATTACTTCCATAAAAATAAAAAAAATCTGAAAACCCCTTAAATCCCGTTGAAAAACATAAAACCCTAAAAAATATAAAACCTCTAAAAATTGTAAAAACCTTAAAATTCCTCACAACCCTAAAATAAAGCTCAAAACACCAAAAAACCTAAAACCCTCTAAAACACAAAAAAACTCTAAATTTAGTAAAAAAAAAATTAAAACCCTAAAACCCATAAACCAAATTAAATGGAATAAAAAATTCTTGAAAACCTAATGAATCCCTAAAAATCACTAAAAAACTCAAAACCCTGGAAAATACTAAAACCCTTAGAACACAAAAAATCCAAAAAATCCAAATACCATAAAAACCCCTAAAAACACAAAACCCTAAAAATCATGTAAACCAAAACAAATGTAAAAAACTGTTAAACACTCAAAAATTATAAACCCTTTAAAAAATATTCTAAACTCCAAAACCCTACAAACCGTAAAACCACAAAAAATTTAAAAATTCCCTAAAACCCCTAAAACCATAAAATTCTTGAAAATTTGATCTTGTAACAATAAAACCATTAAAACATAATTGATAAAACCCTTAAAACCCCCCAAAAATAAAACACTAAAAACCCTAAAATCCCATAAAAAATACCCAATCACCTAAAAACCCAAAAAATCTTAAATCCTTGAAAACTATAAAAACCCCTAAAAACCCCAAAACACACCTAAAATACCATAAAATTCCTCAAACCCGTAAAAAGGTCCTAAAACCCGTAAAAACCCAAAAACTCCTAAAAACCACCTAATGACCCTAATAAACCCAAAACCCAAAATTTACCTAAAAACTTATAGGTAAACTAATAGACCCTAAAACCCCATAAGAACTCTAAAAACTATAAAACACATTAAAACATAAAACCCCTAAAAGAAATAAAAACCCTAAAAAACTGTAAAATCCATAAAATCCCCATAAACTATAAAATCATCTAATAGGCCCAAAAAACCAAAAATAACCTCTGAAAATACCTAAAAATTTAAGATCCTTAAAACAAAACTAGAACTGCTAAAGACCTAAAAACCCTATAATACCTAAAGAATCGACAAAAAAAGACTAAACCCTAAAATCCGTAATATACCTAAAACCCCTAAAAACTGTGAAAACCATAATAAAATACAAAAAACACTACTAAACCCTAACAAAATCCTAGAACCCCTAAAATTCATAATAAACCTAAAAATACTATAAACCATAAAGCCCATAAAAAGATTAATAACACTAAAACCCATTAAAAACACTAAAAAAACCTTAAATTCCATAAAAACCAGTAAAAACATTTCAAACCACAACAACCCTAAAAAAATTATAAAAACATAAAACGCATAAAACAACCTAAAAAACCCAAAAACCCATAAAAGGACACTAAAACAACCTAAAACACATAAAACCCTAAAAAAACTAAAAAACAATAACCTTAAAAAAAATATAAAACACTAAAACCCCTAAAAATTAAAAACCCTAAAATGGTAAAAAACCACATAAAATACAATAATACCCCTTAAAATAAAAAAACCTTAAATAATATGTAAATAAAATAAAACCACTAAAAATCTGTAAAACCCTTAAAAGTCCTAAAATCCCCTACAAATTCTAAAATCCTTAAACCCCTAAAGACCCTAAAACCACAATGAAAACATCAAAAACACACTAAAAACCCCCCCCCCCAACTATTAAAATCATAGAAAACCCCTAAAATCATAAAACCCATTTAAAATCCCTTGGAACAATTTAAAACCCAAAAACCCACTAAACCCAAAAAAAATATAACACTCTCATAAAATAATGACACCCTAAAAAACATCAAAAGGAAAAATACCAAAATTCCCCATAAAATTCCTCTAAAAACTTTTAAATAATGAAAAAAAATATAAAACCCCAAAAAGGATGAAAACCCTTAAAAATCCATAAGAAACAAAAAAAAACCTAAAAATTGAAAATTAGGGAAAATCCTAAGAAAACCACACAACCATAAAAAATCCTTAATAGCCTAAATCTTGTAAAAACCCTATAAACCGTAAGAACCGTAACACCCCAAAAAATCGCTAAATACCTTTAAAACCCTAAAATTATTTAAAACCCTAAAAACCCCAATTTTTTTAAAACCCTAAAAACATATAAATCCAAATAAACCATAAAAATTATAAAAAAACCCTAAAACCTAAAAAACCTACAAACCATTAAAAACCATAAAATCCATAAAACTTCCTAAAGTACCATATATTACATAAAAACCATTAAAAACCTTGAAATCACAAAATGACCCTAAAATCCCTCTAAAACCCTAATAGAACATAATACAATATAAAACACCAAGAGACCGTTAAAATAGTTAAACAACAGTAATGTATTAAAACAAAATAATAAAAATATAAATCATAAAAATACTATAACACCCTAAAAAATAAAAAACATTCCTAAAAATACTAAATTACCTATAAAACCCCTTAAAACAAAAAACCCTATAAACACTAAAACCACTAAAACCCTTAAAACCTAAAAAATACAAACCCCTAGATTGATACATGGTAACCTAAAAACAATAAAACCCCCTAAAAATAAAAAACCAAAGAAAACAACCCTAAGTACAACAAAAAACATCTAAAAACCCAATATCCCTAAAAATTAACAGAAATTAAAAAAGACATGAAAATCCAAAAAACCAAAAAACCCCTTAAAAATCCTTAAAAACCATAAAATCAATAAAACCCCTTAAAATGATAAAAACAATAAAATCCATTAAAAAATTAAATACCGTTACAAAGATGATTCTTGTATTTCTGGTTCTGGTGGTTTCTTACGGCTGGTCATGGAACTACATTGCATGGTGGCGCTGGCTAATGTGGAGGTTAGTGATTTTGGCATTGGTTGTTTGATGTCGCTAGTGGTGAGTCTTTTTGGTGGGAAAGATGTCACTGCTAGATGGGTATTTTTGTGATGGTGTTTGACTTGGGGCTGATGGAGGTTGATGGTTGTGACTTTGTGGTGCTGAATATAGCATCCCGTCTTTTTATAACATAACTTTCATTTCATTACACGAAACTGAGGATCTTTAAGTTTTAGTGTCTTGGAAACAAGGAGCATAATAAATGAAAACAACATAAAACATTCTTCTTAAACACTTGAAAGGCTTCTCCTTAAGTTCATCCTAGGTTCATTACAGCATCTCATAACCTGGGGACATACCTCAAAAGAAAGGGTGAGCAGAAGGCCCAGTAAGGGAAACAAGAGAAACATTTTTCATGTGAACTTGAGATACTTCAATAAGGACATGAAAAGAACATTAAGGCATGAGAAAGGAATCATGAGATACATCATAATAAAAATATCATGTTTCATAACTTGAAGAGGTGGCTATAACATTTAATATTGGCAATCGTTTCGTTTCACCAAGGTTCGTCCCCAAGGTGTCGTTAAAAATTACCAAGGTTATTCTCCAAGGCGTCGTTAAAAATGGTCATCTCTAGAGATTAAGTCTTTACCCAATGCATTGGAGTTATATCTGGGATGACCCTTGACATGTCTTTATTATCATGTGATCCACATATATCATCATCAATAATTTCATAAACAACCCATATAGCATAAAATAAATGGGTTTCATTTCATAATCATAACGTTTTAAAAACTGCTTTAATGACATTATCATTATGTCATTTTAATCCCACGGAAAGGGAAAGTGGGTTTCATGTATGTAAATCCCAGAATTTAAAATAGAATTTTTTTTATATATATGTGAATACCCCTGTAGAAATAAGAGCTTTGAGTATTCACTTAATAACATAAAATAATTTTGAGAAAAAGAGAGAGGCATTTTGAGGCGAAAATTCTGCAGCATAACGGCTACGTTACAGGGTTTTAGAAAACGTTGAAAAGAGAGGGTACATGGGTCTCCCACTCATAAATGATCTATTAAAACAGTATAGGGACAGAAAATAAAGGATATTAATCATGGTAATGAAATTTTAAGGACATACCATTTGAAATGAAAAACATGGAAGTAAGACAAAAATATGATTTCTCTTACCAAAAATTTGGCAGCCTAACAGCGTCACTTAAACTTCAATAAAAATGATTTGAAAAGATAAAATAGGGTCTCTCATCATATGATCATAAGAGATCAGTATGATAGATATAGAGATCATACCCCAAAATAATAAAAAGGAACTTGAAAGACTTTTCATGAAAATAGGACTTGAAAAAAATGACAAGGGTGAAAGAATCCCTTAAAAATTCGGCAGCCTAACGGCGTCACTTAAACATTCATAAAACGAAATGATGAGAGTAAGAGTGGATCTATAATCATATGAAAATGAAAAGGGCAGTAAGAGGAATATAAAAGAACTTCCTCTAACATACGAACATGGATCATAAAAGGAATGACATAAAACAGATTACATGAAAAGAAAGAGAGAGATCAGATCCCTTACCTTAAAACGTAACTCTTAAAACTCAAAGGTTTGGACCTTGAGGGATTGGGGGCACCTTGGGAGGACTCCTTGGGAGGTAAGGAGACCAGAAATTCGTTGGGGGAGAGTTGGTAGTGAAAACTAAAGGAGGAAAGGGTGGGTATTTATAGGGAAAGTGAGGGGACAAGGCATTAATGGCCAAGAGACACCTCACAAATGCTTTTCTCAAAACCATGTGCTCTCCCTTGGAATTTACCATGGAGTTAGGCCACATAGGACCCCCAAAACAATAATTCATCACCCTTGGCCGGAAAAACCTTAAAATATCTTATGAAATCATCATGACAAAGTTATGATGTCGTTAAACATACTGAAACCCTAAAACTGCATTTTTACTATTCACTGAAAAATTTATCTTTCTCAGAAAAATCCCAAAATTTCACCTTAACCAAATATCGATTCTCTAATTACATTTATGAACTCCATTTTATAAAAATAATTTTCTAAATATTTGTAATTTAATTTTTAAATAAAAACACTATTCATCGAGAATTCATTTTTTTCAGAAAAATCTCCAAAAATCACCATAACATAATATCGATGCTCTGAGTTCAAAAATAACATCCTTTTTATAAAAAATAAATTTCTAATTATTTTTAATTAAATTTTTAAATAAAAAAACATTATTCATCCGAAAAAACTAATACTTGGCTAATAATTTATGAAACCTTTATTTACCCATTTTATCGAATCACATTACCTAATCTAGGTGTATAAATTATATTAAAACTTTCTTTGAGTGAAATTAGTAATCCATTTGGTCACATTACTAATCTTAAGCGTAAAATCACTTTTCATAATTTACTATTCATCAAAAATTTAGTTGATCTTATTAGACTCCAAATTCCTTACTGAACACTTTTGTAGAAGACCATTTTTTGAAAATCATTACACATCATTAATTATTTAGTGTTTACATAAATATTTTAAAATATCCTTTTTTTCAAACTAAAATACATCCTAAAGTTATCCGGACATTTGAAATTTCACAAACATCACTAAAGGAAGAAATCTCAATTCATTCATCCCAAAGTATTACACACAGAATCTAGGGTCTCATCACATAACCCCTTATAACACCGGCATATGACCTAAGTGTAAGGTGTGCTATGGTGAGAGAATTTGAGTGAGGCTCAGATAACATTACCCTAGTAGTAATCTCTACTAACTTGAACTTCTCCCGCAGGCGTTTCCGTTCAAGCTTGACACGCCGGAGTTCGGCTTGGGCTTGGTCCAAAGCGAAGCCCACAAATGATACCTCCTTCCCAAGCTCTGATAAGTGGGATTCATAAGGTTTGAGTCTACTGGATGAAGCCATCGACACCCCTTTCTGCATTAACCATTAACATTTTATTAAATCGTTAAGAGTAAGTTAATATACTACTCAAAAATATTGGGTCGTTACATTCTTCCCCCCTTAAGAAATTTCATCCCCGAAATTTATACATGAGGCCTAGTCGAAAAGGTGAGGGTACTTTTGCTTCATCATTTCCTCAGGCTCCCAAGTCGCTTCTTCATATTTATGATTCCTCCACAACACTTTCACAAGGTGGGTAGTCTTGGTTCGTAGAACCTTGTCTCAACGGTCCAAGATCTCCACTGGATGCTCCTCATAATAGAGGTCATGTTCCAGTTGTACCACCTCTGGGTTCAGTACATGCGAAGGGTCGTGTATATACTTTCTCAAAAAAGATACATGGAAGATATCATGAACTTTAGCTAGGTTTAGTGGAAGTGATAGACAATAGGCCACTGATCCTATGCGATCAAGGATTTCATAGGGTCCAATGTACCTAGGGCTGAGCTTCCCTTTCTTCCCAAACCTCATGACTCTCTTCTAGGGAGAAATTCGAAGGAAGACTTTGTCACCAACACCAAACTCCAAGTCCCTTCGACGATTGTCAGCATAGCTCTTCTGCCGACTCTGAGTAGCTTTTATGTGTTGTTGGATGGCATGAACATGTTCTGTCATTTCTTGCACAAGATTAGGCCCAAGAAGCTTTCTCTCACCAGTTTTATCCCAACAAGTAGGAGTTCTACATCGCTTTCCATACAGAGCTTCATAGGGTGCCATCTGAATACTCTATTGGAAGCTGTTGTTATAGGAGAACTCAACTAATGGGAGGTGTTGATCCCATCCACCTTTAAATTCCATTGAGCATAATCTCATCATGTCTTCGAGTGTCTGAATAGTCTTTTCAGATTGGCCATCATTTTGAGGATGATAGGCCGTACTAAAATTCAATTCAGTATTCAGGTAATGTTGGATACTTTTCCAGAATTTTGATGTGAATCTTGGGTCACGATTAGACACGATGGATAGTGGTACCCCATGCAGCCTTACCACTTCCTTCACGTATATCTTGGCAAGCTGATCTAGAGATAAATCTTCCCTAATAGAGATAAAATGGGTTTTCTTGGTGAGACGGTCCACAATAACCCATATCGCATTGTTTCCATTGGATGTTTTCAGGAGACCAGTTACAAAGTCCATAGTGATATTATCCCACTTCCATACTGGTATGGGTAGTGGTTGTAATACTCCCTTAGGAAGTTGTCATTCTGCCTTTACTTGTTGACACACCAGGCACCTTGTAGTTTAATCAGCAATCTCCCTCTTCATGTTATCCCACCAATAATGATCACGAAGGTCTCTATACATCTTAGTGATTCCCGAATGTATAGAGAAAGTAGATCTATGAGCTTCATCCATCATTTCTTTCTTTATCTCCAGAATAGATGGAACACATAGTATTTTATGAAATTTCAATACACCTTCTTGATCAATATTGAAATCAGGGAACTTCCCATCTTTTATAGCCTCCAACTTCTCCTGCAGCAAAGGATCTTCTTTTTTAGCCTTCTTGATCTTCTCTAGTAATGAAGGTTGAGAAATCATTCATGATAGGGTTGATGATGTCCCTTTCCTTATAATTCCCATGTCTAGTTTTACTAGATCTGTAATCAAGGGATCTCCTAGCATCCTCATTGTTTCCAGAACAATTGGGTCTTTCCTGCTTAACGCATCTGTGACTTTATTTTCTCTTCTAGGGTGATAATGAATTGAACAATCATAGTCTTTAATAAGATCCAACCAACTCCTTTGTCTCATGTTAAATTATTTCTGTGTGAAAATATACTTTAGACTTTGGTGGTCAGTGTATATATCACATTTCTCCCCATAATGATAGTGCCTCTATATCTTTAGAGAAAAAACAACTACTTCCAGCTCTAGATCATGCGTAGGATAATTATGCTCATGAATCTTCAACTGTCGAGACGCATAAGCAATTACCTTGTCATTTTGCATGTGGACTCACCCAAGCCCTTTCAGAGATGCATCACTAAAAATAATGAATCCTTCTCCGATAGAGGGAAGTGTTAACACAGGTGCAGTAACCAATCTCTTCTTCAGCTCTTGGAATCATTCCTCGCATTCCTTTGTCCAGATAAACTTAACCCCTTTTCGAGTCAACTTGGTAAGTGGATTAGAAAGCCGTGAAAAGTTTTTTCACAAACCTACTATAATATCCTGCTAAACCATGGAAACTACAAATCTCAGTTACTGTTGTGGGTTGAGGCAACTCCTCCACAACCATTGTCTTTTTAGGGTCAATCGAGATTCCTTCATTGGTTACGATGTTCCCTAAGAAAGCCACCTGTTATAACCAAAACTCACACTTGCTAAACTTTCCAAAGATCCTCTCCTTCCGTAGAGTTTTCATAATAACCCTCAGATGATATCCATGCTCCTCACGACATTTTGAATATATCAAAATATCATCAATAAAAACTACCACAAAGTTATGAAGGTAGTCCTTAAAGACTCTATTTATTCATCAAATCCATGAAAATAGCAGGATCATTAGTCAAGACGAAGGGCATAACAGTAAACTCATAATGCCCATATCTTGATCGGAAGGAAGTCTTTGGAATATCTTCCTACTTCACCCTTATTTGATGATAACAAGATCGAAGGTCAATCTTAGAGAAGAATTGAGCCCCATGAAGTTGGTCAAATAAATAATCAATTCTTGGAAGAGGGTATTTTTTCTTCACTGTGATCCCATTAAGTTCTCTACAATCAATGCATAGCCGCATTGATCCATTCTTCTTCTTCACAAAGAGAACTGGTTCCACCCAAAGAGACACACTCGGTCGGATAAACCCTTTCTCCAACAAGTCTTGGAGTTATTTATTTAACTCTTCTAGCTCCACATTTTCCATTCTATATGGGTTCTATGATATCGTTTGAGATCCAGGTACGTGTTCAATGGAGAACTCTACCTCTATTTTTGGGGGAGGTCCAGGTAACTCCTTAGGAAATACATTCATGTATTCATGAACAATTGGAACATATTCTATTGGTATTCTCCCTTTTCCTTCTTCATAATCACCGATTAACTCCATAAAGAAATCTATTGGAGGTGCTTCTAGATAGGGATCGGTTCGGGATATCACTCCTTGAAAGATAACTGTAGGTTGTTTATTCAAGACTACTGAGATTTCCTTACTTCTGCATTTGATTCTAGCATTATACTTTGAGAGCTAGTCCATCCCTAGTATAACGTCGAATTCCAACATGGGACTGACTACTAGATTTGCGATAAGATGTGCTCAGTAAAGTAAACACTAGAGTCTCTAAACACTATTGATGTATGGATAATCCCACTTGGATTCTTGACTGACAACTCTACCTCATGAAATTCCGGGATTGATTCTATATTCTTTGAAAACTTGGAAGAAATAAAGGAATGCATAGAACCATAATCAAACAATGTAGTTGCAAGTTTTGAGAGGAAAACAAGAGTACCTACTACCACGTCATTCGGAGCTTCAACTTCTGTTGTTGTGATAGAAAAATCACGACCTTGCTCCCCCGGCCTTTGCTGAGGTTGACGGTGATTCCCCCCCC
The DNA here is from genome assembly GCA_963277665.1 of Viscum album. Taxonomy (NCBI): domain Eukaryota; kingdom Viridiplantae; phylum Streptophyta; class Magnoliopsida; order Santalales; family Viscaceae; genus Viscum; species Viscum album. The sequence goes on along the minus strand of OY728156.1, from coordinate 335,356,956 downwards.
CCCACTGCCCTTGGATTTGGACAGAGATTAGCATAGTTCCCAAGCTGTCCACACTTGAAGAAATGGACTTCGGGTTAGGTCAGAACCATCTTTCCTCTATCATTAGTTTTGTGGAGTTGAGGCTTCTCCTCACTACGACAATTCCGAGCAATATGGCCTCCTCTTCCACACTTATAGAACTTTCCACTTCCGTTCAAGCAGTTCCCCAGATAGTTCTTCCCACATTTATTGCATGTGGTAAGTTTCATTTGCCTCCCACCTCTTCCCTAGTCAAAAGTCTTCCCTAAACTGGGCTCCAAAGATCTCTTCCTTTCATTTGATTTATGAGACCACTGCGTCTCACCAAACTCCATCTCGACTTTCATTTCACTCTGCACGATCTCCTCATAGATATCGTAGTCCCGGTTGGCTAAATTCTTCCGCAGATGAGGTCTCAGCCCACCGAAAAATCTATCAACCTTCCCACTTGGATCCATGACAAAGCTGGACGTATATCGTGAAAGTCGGGTGAAGTTCATCTCATAGCTTCCGAAAGATTCGTTCTCCTTCTGCTTCAGCTCGAGAAACACTTTCTCCATTCTCATTCTCATGGAACGAGGGAAATACTTGTTAAAGAATATTCCCCAGCATTATTCCCACTCTATAGCTTCCATCTCTCCTCTAGGCTTCGTGTTTTTGACCAGTGACCACCACTGGTTAGCTTCTCCCTCTAGGCGATAAACAGTAAGGGTGACTTTTTCTTGTTCCGAACAAAGGAGTACAGAAAAGATCATTTCAATGGAGCTTATCCATTGTTCCGCAACCAAAGGGTCAGTAGATCCACTGAATGATGGTGGTCGTTGACGCATGAAGGACTCAACAGAATGTTGTTCCCTTCGTGGTGAGGTCGGCCTCTCAGCTTGATTCAAGTTATTACTCATAACTTGAGTCAGTTGGTTCATCATTCGCATGAATGTTTCCATTCTGGATTCCATCGGAGGGTCGTCAGCACATGGTGCATTGCGGTCACCATCGGCACGGTTCCTCATATTGCCCGCCATTTTCTAAAACAATAAAACCTTAGTAAGAAACTTATTTCATATATAAATCTTTTAACTAAGACTTCATGCTTAGACAATTAAACTTATCTATAATTCCTCCATAATGATTCATAAAAAGCTTGTGATTAACCAACATATCCCCCAGGAGTGTCATAACCAAGAGTGCAGTAAGGCCCGTTATCGTGCACCAGTTCCTGTTCGAGTCTATATCAAAGCGGTGTTTTCGGGATTTACCCCTATGTACATCTGTGCCAGAGCCGCCTCTACCTGCTCGTATCCAGACAAGGATGTATTTGTTTGATAAACAACTTACTCAATACTTACCAGAATACCAGGAAGTTTTCCTATATTTAAACTTCTCTATAGGGTTCTTCCTAATGTTTTTATATCCTAATTTCCACAAATAACTAAACCTCCCTTTGATACCAACTATAGCATCCCGTATTTTTATAACATAACTTTGATTTCATTACACGGAACTGAGGATCTTTAAGGTTTAGTGTCTTGGAAACAAGGAACATAATACATGAAAACAACATAAAACATTCTTCTTAAACACTTGAAAGGCTTCTCCTTAAGTTCATCCTAGGTCCATTACTGCATCTCATAACCTGGGTACATACATTGAAATAAAGGGTGAGCAGAAGGCCAAATAAGGGAAACAAGAGAAACATTTTACATGTGAACTTGAGATACTTCAATAAGGACATGAAAAGAAATTTAAGTCATGAGAAAGGAATCATGAGATACATCATAATAAAAATAACATTTTTCATAACTTGAATATGTGGCTACAACATTTAATATTGACAATCATTTCGTTTCACCAAGGTCCATCCCCAAGGTGTCGTTAAAAATTACCAAGGTCATTCACCAAGGCGTCGTTAAAAATGGTCATATCTAGAGATTAAGTCTTTACCCAATGCATTGGAGCGCTATCTGGGCACACCCGTGACATGTCTTTATTATCATGTGAGCCACATATATCATCATCAATAATTTCATAAACAACCCATATAGCATAAAATTAATGGGTTTCATTTCATAATCATAATGTTTTAAAAACTGCTTTAATGACACGATCATTATGTCACTTTAAACCCACGGAAAGGGAAAGCGGGTTTCATGTATGTAAATCCCAGAATTTAAAATAGAATTTTTTTTGTATATATGTGAATACCCCTCTAGAAATAAGAGCTTTTATTATTCACTTAATAACATAAAATAATTTTGAGAAAAAGAGAGAGGCATTTTGAGACGAAAATTCTGCAGCATAACGGCTACGTTACAGGGTTTTAGAAAATGTTGAAAAGAGAGGGGAAATGGGTCTCCCACTCATAAATGATCTATGAAAATAGTATAGGGACAGAATATAAAGGATATGAATCATGTTAATGCAATTTTAAGGACATACCATTTGAAATTAAAAACATGGAAGTAATACAAAAATAAGATTTGTCTTACCAAAAATTCGACAGCCTAACGGCATCACTTAAACTTCAATAAAAATGATTTGAAAAGATAAAATAGGGTCTCTCATCATATGATCATAAGATATCAGTATGATAAATATAGAGATCATACCCCAACATAATAAAAAGAAACTTGAAAGACTTGACATGAAAATAGGACTTGAAAAAAATGAGAACGGTGAAAGAATCCCTTAAAAATTTGGCAGCCTAACGGCGTCACTTAAAATATCATAAAACGAAATGATGAGAGTAAGAGTGGATCTCTCATCATATAAAAATGAAAATGGCAGTAAGAGGAATATAAAATAATATCCTCTCACATAAGAACATGGAGCATAAAAGGAATGACATAAAATAGATTACATGAAAAGAAAGAGAGAGGTCGGATCCCTTACATTAAAACGTAACTCTTAAAACTCAAAGGTTTGACCTTGAGGGCTTGAGGGCACCTTGGGAGGACTCCTTGGGAGGTAAGGAGACCATAACATCGTTGGGGGAAAGTTGGGAGTAAAAACTAAAGGAGTAAAGGGTGGGTATTTATTGGGAAAGTGAGGGGACAAGGCATTAATGGCCAAGAGACACCTCACAAATGCTTTTCTCAAAACCATGTGCTCTCCCTTGGCATTTACCAGGGAGTTAGGCCACATGGGACCCCCAAAACAATAATTCATCACCCTTGGCCAGAAAACCCTTAAAATATCTCATGACATCATCATGACACAGTTATGATGTCGTTAAACATATCGAAACCCTAAAACTGCATTTTTACTATTCACTGAAAAATTCATCTTTCTCAGAAAAATCCCAAAATTTCACCTTAACCAAATATCGATGCTCTAATTACATTTATGAACTCCATTTTATAAAAATTATTTTCTAAATATTTTTAATTTAATTTGTAAATAAAAACACTATTCATTGAGAATTCATTTTTTTAGAAAAATCCCCAAAAATCACCATAACATAATATCGATGCTCTGAGTTCAAAAATAAAGTCCATTTAAAAAAAAATAATTTTGTAATTATTTTTAATTAAATTTTTAATTAAAAAACACTATTCATCCGAAAAAACAAATACTTTGCTAATAATTTATGAAACCGTTATTTACCCATTTTATCGAATCACATTACTTAATCTAGGTGTCTCAATTATTTTAAAACTTTCTTTGAGTGAAATTACTAATCCATTTGGTCACATTACTAATCTTAAGCGTAAAATCACTATTCATAATTTAATATTCATCAAAAATTAAGTTGATCTTATTAGACTCCAAATTCCTTACTGAACACTTTTGTAGAAGACCATTTTTTGAAAATCATTACACATCATTAATTATTTAGGGTTTACATAAATATTTTAAAATATCCTTTTTTTAAACTAAAATACATCCTAAAATTATCTGGACATTTGAAATTTCACAAACATCACTAAAGGAATAAATCTCAATTCATTCATCCCAAAGGATTACACAAAGAAGCTAGGGACTCATCACATAACCCCTTATAACACCGGTATATGACCTAAGTGTAAGGTGTGCTATGGTGAGAGAATCTGAGGGAGGCTCAGATAACATTGCCCTAGTAGTAATCTCTACTAACTTGAACTTCTCCCGCAGGCGTTTCCGTTAAAGCTTGACACGCTGGAGTTCAGCTTGGGCTTGGTCCAAAGTGAAGCCCACAGATGCTACCTCCTTCCCAAGCTCTAATAAGTGGGCTTCATAAGGTTTGAGTCTACTGGATGAAGCCATCGACTCCTCTTTCTGCATTAACCATTAACATCTTATTAAATCGTTAAGAGTAAGTTAATATACTACTCAAAAATATTGGGTCATTACATTGATGTTGGCTTGGTGAAACTGCTGAGGATGATTTTGGTGTTTCTGGATGATAGTTGATTATTGCTGGATTTGGTGATGATGGAGGCTTGTTGCGGATCGGTTGGGAGGTGATGTTGGGGACTTCTTTGTTTGGCTTGTTCTGATTTCTGGTCTTTCTTTTTTGGGTTGGTGTGGGTTTGGGGTAATAAAGGGTTTTTGGGTGTGGGTCGATTGACCCCTCCCCTCCCTTGTCATTTGTATCTTTTCCTTTAATAAAATGGGGTGGGGTGTCGGAAATAGTCAAACCCTCGCGTCTTCCTTACCCTAAAAATTTCTAAACACACTTTAAAGCCCTTAAAAACCCTAAAACACCTAAAACCCACATAAGTACCCTAAACCCCCAAATGACCCTAGCAATCAAAAAAACACTCAATCCACTAAAAAACCAAATGTACTTAAAACCCAAAAAACCATGAAAGAGTAAAAATACACATTGTAAAAACCTTTAAAAACAATAAGAACTCTAAAATATAAAAAAATATTATACAAAACCCTTATACCTTAAACACCCTAATCACCTAAATTCCCCTAAAATCCATAAAATACCCTAAAAACCATAAACATCCATAAAACCATGAAAACCCCAAAAAATACTAAATCCATAAAAAAATAAATACCCAAAAAATATAAAAAAACCCGTAAGTAAGCATTAAAACCCTGAAATCGTAAAAGAACTTTAATGATCAAGAAAACCAATAAAAACACCACCCTGCCCTAAAAACTATAAAAAATTTATAAAAAACCCAAAAAAACACTAAATCCCTAAATACAATAAAAACCCCAAACCCAAAAAACCCAAAAAACCATAAAACCCAAAAGATACCAAACCCCCATAAAAATTCTAAAAACTTGAAACATCTTAAAAATAATAAACAATTAAAATGCCAAAACACCCTAAAATCCCCTAAAATTCTAAATACATCTAAACACCCTAAAATGAAAAATATTACTCAAAATTTTTAAAAACCCCTAAAACACTAAAGCACCCTTAAATTTGAAAAAAACCCTAAAACCCAAAAAATGGAAAAAACCCAAAAAACATAAAAAAAATCAAATCCCTATAAACCCATAAAATCATTAATAATCCATAAAACCCTAAATAATATAAAATAACTAAAGAAATAAAAAAAACCAAAACACTCAAAAAAACACTAAAAATATCCTAAAAATACTACAAATAATAAGAATTGTAACAAAAGCCCGGAAATCCACCTAAAATACTTACAAATGTTGAAAACCCTAAACAAATTAAAAAACCTCACAAACCCAAAAAATAGAAAAAATGAAAAACCCTACAAAAAAATATAATGAAATTTCAAAACCAAACAAAACACTAGAACCACTAAAAACATAGAACACCCTAAAGTAACCACAAGTCAAAAGAAAAACCCTAAGACCAATAAAACATTCTTTAAAATGGTAAAACTCTAAAAAACATAACAAACCCTAATACCCCCAAAACACTAAAATCCTAGAAAGACACTAAGACACTGCAAAAAGACTCTAAAAGAACCCAAAAACCATGAAATGTCCTAAGAACATCTAAAACTCTAAATTAACCTCTTTACCATAAAACGCCTAAGAAAACTAAAAAATCATAAAACCTTATGATCCTAAAAAGAACCAAAAAACCTAAAAATGCTAAAACCCTATAAAACAATATAAAAATATAAACATGCATCTAAATACACTTAAAACCTAAGAAAAAAAATATCTAACCATTGTAAAACCCCCAAAAGCCGCATTAAAACCCCAAAAAATTCCAAAAACCCCAAAAACTCTAAAACACCTTAAAACTGCTAACAGCACCCCAAACACCTAAAATGAAACAAAAACCCTAAAACCCCTACTGAAAACCCTTAAAAACTATAAAAATTTATAAACCCCACAAAACCCAATAAAATACCACTAAATACCCTTGAAACCCCTAAGAAAACACCAAAACCCTAAAACCCCTTAAATACCTAACAAAACATACAAACCATAAAAACACTAAAACCCATAAAATACCCTAACACACCTCCAAATCTCTAGAAAACGTAAAACCTTCTACAAAACCTAAAAATACTAAAAAAATTAAATCCCTCAGTAAACCAAGATTCACTAAAAACCATAAATACTTGGAAACCCAAAAAACCCATAAAAATCACTAAAAGACCCTAAACCATAAAAAACCAAAAATATTATAAAATACCAAAAAAACTCATAAATGGCACAAAAACCCTATAACAACCTAAAAACCTCATTAAAAACCTAAGAAACTATGGAAATATGAAAAATCCTAAAAACCCTACAACAAACCAAAAACAATAATAATGTTTTAAAAATCCTAAAAACATTAAAAATCACTAATGACCATAAAAACCCTAAAACCACCTAAAATCTTTGAAAACCCCTAAAACCAATAAAAACCCCTAATGTAAATAAAACCAAGAAAACCACTAAAATCAATAAAAAAATTCCCAAAACCCCCAAAACAAATCTAAAACACTTAAAATCCTTAAAAATCCATAAACCCCCTAAAAACTCTAAAACCCCTAAAATCATAAAAGTTATAAAACACTAAAAACCATAAAAACCCAAAATACCCTTAAACCCATAAACACCCAAAAACCTTAAAAATATATTAACAATAGGTAAAATCCATAAAAACCCTAAAAACCTCTTATAAAACACTAAAACCTCCAAAATACACTATACTCTAAGGCCCCTGTAAAATCCAAAAAAACACCTAATAACACTAAAAAATCATTAAAAATCATAAAAATAGTAAGACCACATAAAGACCATAAGATCCCTAAAACCCTTAAAATATTAAGAAACTAAAGACCACTTATCAAACCTAACAAATTATAACAAACCTAAATAACCTGAAACCCTAAACCCCTTAAAGTCCTTCAATCCATTAAAAACTCTAAAAATCCCTAAAAAACATAAAAACCCCTAACAAACCAAAAACCCCATAACAGCCTCAAAACCCCTAAAAATCCATAAAACCAAATCCCATCCCCCATAAAAATCTATAAAAAGTCCCTAAAATACCTAAAACCACTAAAAGGGAATTAAAATCCTTAAAAATCTCTAAACCACTTTAAAAATATATGAAACCAAAAAACCCCCTGAAAATTCCTAAAACCCAAAAAACCCAAAAACCCCAAAATATTATTAAAATCCTAAAACCCTAGAAACTGCAAACACCCAAAAACCCTTACTAACCCTAACCCCCAAACCATAAACACCATTAAAACCCCTAAAAACCTTTTAAAACCATAAAAACCTAACAACCCTGAAAACTGTAAAACACTTTAAAAACCCCTAACACCTCAAAAAATATCAAGAAGACTAGAAACCATTTAAAACCATGAAAATGAATAAAAACTTCTTGAAAAACAAAAAATCCCTCAGAACCTTTGATGTCTCTTTAACCATAAAAGTTTCAATAAAGCCCGGAAAAACAATAAATCCCTTAAAACCCCCGAAACCACGAGGAAACCCATAAAAATGACTAAAAACCCCAAATCCCCTAAACCTATAAAAACCCTCTAAAACCCTCTGAAAACCTAAAATCCATAAAAACACTTAAAAACCCAAAATCTCCCTAAAAACCCTAAAACCCTTAAAACTCTAAAATCATTAAAACCCCTAAAACCTAAAAAAGAACAATAAAATCATTTAAAACAAATAAAAACAAGAAAACTGTAAAACAACAAAACCCCCCAAAACCCTAAAAACATCAAAATAACATAAACCCCAAAAGATCCTGAAAATACCCTAAAACATGATAAATATAGTAAAAAACACAATAAAACATAAAAACCATAAATACTTTCAAAACCCTAAAAATCATCAAACCATAAAACATTAAAAAATTTAAAAACCCTGAAAACACTAAAACCCTAGAACCCGAAAAAAACATAAAACCATAAAATAATCCCAAGAAACAAAAAATGTTTTAAAAACCTAAAAAACATTTAAAACCCCTAAAATCCCCTAAAATCAATGGAAATCGTAAAAAAAATAAGAACCCTTAATGTCTAAAAATACCTAAAACTATAAATTCTTAAATATCCAAAAAAAATACTAAAAACCATTAAAACCCCTTTAAATCCCTTAAACTCTTAAAAAACATAAAAACATATAAACCAAAAAATATAATAAAAATACTATGACAACCATAAAAAATTATAAAAAACATTGAAAATTCGAAAAAACCCAAAAAACCAAAATGAAAATCTTAAAACCCTATAACAATGAAACCCAACAAATAACCTAAACAATATTCAATAACCTAATACAATTTAAAAAACTAAAAACCTTGAAATCCAAAAAATACTAGGAAAAACATATAACCCTTGAATGTCTTAAAAACCATAAGAACCCTTAAAACATTTAAAACCATAAACTCCCCAAAAAACCTAAAAACCCAAAAATTTTAAATAATCCTAAAACCCCATAAAATCCAAAAAACCCCAAAACATCACAAAAATGTCTTTAAAAAATCAATGGAAACCTCAAAAATACTCTAAAACACATAAAATCAAAAAAAATCCATAAAATCTACAAAAATGGTAAAAATATGAAAACACAAAAAATATAGTTATCTATAAACCCCATAAAAACCCTAAGATCCCTAAAAACCCTAAAAACATAAAAACACTAAAAACCCTGAAACCCTAAAAACTCCTAACAACCATAAAAATCCTCAAAAATCGAATAAATCTTTAAGATAAAATAAAAAAAAAATCCATAAAACACCCAAATAACAATAAAAGACAAAAAAAATATTATATCCCTAAGAAACTGTTAAAAAATTATAAATCCATTAATACCCATAAAAACCCTAAAACCCTTGAACTCTGTAAAAACATAACCCCACCCCCAAAATCCCAAAAAAAACCACTAAACCCCGTAAAACCCCTTAAACCCACTAAAAACTATAAAACCCCAATAAGAACACTACAACCCCAAAAACCATAAACCCCCTTAAAGGTTATGAAAAACCTAAAAACCATAAAACCATAAAAAACCCCCTAGCCACCTAAAATTCCATAAAACCACAAAAAACCCTAAAACCCAAAAAAAACCATAAAACCCCCTAAGGACATAAAACACCGCTTAAAGACATAAAAATTACATTAAACACATAAAAGATCTTAAATCCCCTAAAATACCTAAAAGAACCTAAAAACTAAAAAACACACATATCCCTATAAAACCCCTAAAAGATCCTAAAACCATTAAAAACTCTGAAAAGTTTAAAAAAACATAAACCCCCTAAAAACCATAAAAACTATAAAAACTATATAATATTGAAAAAAACCTATAACAACCACAAACACACCAAAATCATAAAATAGTTAAAACCCCTATAAACTAAAAGAACCCTAAAAAAAATTTAAACCACTTAATGCTCTTTAAAACCAAACAACCAAAAATCCCATAAAAACCATAAAAGTCCGTAAAACTCATTCAATGCCCCTACGACCCCTTTAAACCATTAAATTACTATAAAACCCCTAAATTAAACTAGAGAACCTAAATGAAATAAAACACCCGAAAGGCCTTAAAAACCTATAAAATATTTTAAATACCCAAAAAACCTATAAACTGTAAAACCCCCCCAACAAAACATTAAACCTATAAAATGCTATAAAATACCTTAAAATTCCTAAAAACACTCAAACCATTTAAAAAGATCAAAATCCCTAAAACCATAAAAATCTCCAAAAATCCATAAACTACAGAAAACCCTCAAAATTCTATAAAAATAAAAACCGTTAAAACCCAAAGAGATCAAAAAACCCAAAAAACATACAAAAATACCTAAAACCCCTAAAAATCCGTAGAACCCCTATAAATAGTAAAAAACCCTATAAAACATGAAACATGAAAAGACCTTCAAAACACTAAAATATCCTAAAAACCCTAAAAAATTCAAGCCTGAAAACCCTAAAAATATTAAAAAATAATAAAAATTAAAAATATGAAAGATCCAAAACCATAAAAACAATAAGTACCATAAAAATTATAAAAAGACCTAAAAACCATTAAAATCCATTAAACCCCCAAAAAATACCTAAAATCGCCCTAGACCTCATAAAAAATCTAAAAATATAGAAAATATTAAAATACCCTAAAAACCCCTAAAACCCATAAAATATCCAAAACCCCTAAAATCCCTAAAAAACTAAAACCCCTTAAAAACCGAAAAATGTAAAAACCCTAAATCCCCTAAAACACTAAAAACCCTTAATCATCCCTAAAATAGAGTAAACACTGTTAAACCCATAAAGGGACCAAAAACACATGAAAACCCTAACATATATCAAAAAACATATATAGAATCCCTATAAGATACTAAACACCAAAAAAACTCCCTAAAAACACCAAGACCCATAAAAACATTAAAAACACTAAAAACCGTATTAAACCCTATAAAAACCCAAAAAAACATTAACAATAAAAGTCATAAAAACCAAAAAAAATGACACCCCATTTAAACCCCTAAAAACCCAATAAATATCAAAAAACCATGACCCCTAAAATATATTAAAACGTTGGAAACCATAAAAAAATAATAAAATACTTAAAAACCCAATAAAATCATCAAAATGCTAAAAAATCAATAATATCCCTAGAAATACTAGAAAACACTGAAATAACTCTAAAATACCCTAGAACCCCTTCAAATCCTAAAACCAATAAAACAATAAAAACCCTAAAACCCAAAAACACTAAAAACTCTAAAAATACACTGGGCCCAAAACCCAAAAACACTTTAAAACACTTGAAAAATATAAAAACAAAAAAATATCTAAATACTATAAATGTCCATAAAAATATAAAAAACTAAAAAAACTCGAAACACCTAAAACCCACTAAACCCCCAAATAACCATAAAAATGTTAAAAAGAGCCTAAAACCCCTACAAATTTTGTAAAATACCTAAACCATGTAAAAACACTTAAACCCCTAGAAAACCTATAAAACCTCTCTGAAACCCATAAAAACCTATCAAAACCCTGAAAACACTAAGGCACAATAAAACCCAAAAAACCCAAAAAACCAAGAAAGGCCTAGAAGCCTAGAAAATTCCTAAACCCCCTTTAGAAACACTAAAACCTTACAAACAATAAACACCCTAAAAAAATTCCATGAGATCCTGAATAATATAATAATGACATGAAATCCCCTAATCACCAAGAACCATTATGAACCCTATAAACCATAAAAACCCCAAAAATCAAAACCCCCACCCCCACCCAAAAAAACATAAAATTATGAAACAAAAGAATCCTAAAAACCCCAAAAACCCTAAAAACAATTAATAACACTAGAAAAAAATAAAAACCCTAAAACCCTTAAAAACTATAGTAACCTAACACATAATCATAAAATCCCAAAAAGTATATTATATAGATAAATCCCCAAAACCCTTTAAAGGCTATAAAAACTATAAAGCATCTAAAAGACCATAAAACCCTTATAAAAACTAAAGGATCATAAAAACCCTTAAACAATATAAATTATAAAAATATAAAAACTATAAAAAACACAAAAAATATAAAATCTCTAACCACCCTGAGAATCCTAAAAACCATAAAAACCATAAAACAATCCTAAAACTCTTAATACCATAAAAATTTCCTAAAACCCTTAAAATACATAAAATCCCTAAATCCCATAAAAACTGTAATGAAACAAAAAAATCCATGAAAACCCCTAAAACATATAAAAACAACTAAAACATGTAAAAATACTACAAACCTCTAAAACCAAATAAAACCTAAAACCCAAAAAAATAATATTATAATTCCAAGAAACCCTTAATTGCCCTAAAAAAACTCTAAAACCCCATAAACCCCAAAAACCCAAAAAACTATTAAATCGCTAAAAAACCAAATAACCATGAAAAAATATTAACAACCAAAAAAACATTAAACCATCATAAAAACCTTTATAACCCCTTATAAAACCCCAAACCCCCCAAACCCATAAAATAGAAAAATAGTAAAAACCCTAAACTCCTAATAACCGTAAATACCCTAATTTCAATGAAAAAAATTACAAGTCCTTATAAAACCAGGTGAATCCTATAAAAGTTTAATGATTACCAAATACCCTGAAAAACATAAAAATCCTAAAACCAAAAAAACCCCTAAAACCTCTAAAATACTCTAAAACACCCAAAAAAATCTAAAATCCCTAAACACACGAAAAATTATTTAACCCCCTCAAAAACATAACCCCCCCCCGATTATGAAACCCTAAAACCCCAAAAACCCAAAAACCACAATAAAAAGCCTAGAATACAACTAGAAACTAAAAAATCTGAAAACCCAAGAAAAATTTTATGAAAACTTCTAAAAATACAACATCCTTATAAAATTACAAAAAAATACCCGAAACCCCTAAAAATAAAAAACCCAAAAAGTCCTAAAATACCCAAAAACCACTTAAAACTCTAAAAAACTGTAAAACCTAAGAATCCCACAAAACCCTAATAACACTAAAGACCCTAAAAACCATTAAAACCACTGAAAATAAATAAACTATAAAATGTCTTAATGCCCATATAAAACTCTTAGAACCATAAACACCATAAAATATCCTATATACATAAAAAACCACAAAACCCATAAAACCATAAAACCCCAAAAAAAACTAATAAAAATAATTAAAATCCCAAAACCTATAATTCCATAAAAAAATAAACATATAAAAAATCACTACAAATCCTAAAAACCTGTAAATAACTTAACACCCTATAGAATCCCTAAAAACCCAATAAAACCCTAAAACTCTTAAAACCCCAAAAATCCCAAAAAACCTAAGACCCCTAAAAACCATAAAACCCCCCTAAAAGAAAAAAACTTTTTAAAACCCTATAAGATCATAAAAACATTAAAATCCGAGAAGTCCCAAAAAAAATAGAACCATAAAACCTTATAAAATTCCTAAAATACATAGACTAACCTTACACAATATAAAAACTATAAAAACCTATTATAACTATAAAACCCTAAAAACTATAAAACCCTAAAAAAACCCTAATAACCATAAAAACCTTAAAAAACTAAAAAGCATAAAAAAACCTAAAATCCTTGAAAACAAAAAATATCCATAAGAACCTTAAAATCCCTAAAAAAACTTTTAAACCCCTATAAATTGAAGACCACATGGAACAAAATAACCCTAGAAACCTAAAAAACAGAAAAAAAAACATAAAAAAATAAAGCCAATTAAAATAAATATAGACAACATAAATCCATTAAAACCCCAAAATATTATAAAACCCTAAAACCCTAAAAACTGTAAAAAAATCATAAAACCATAAAAAACACAAAAGCACCAAAAAATCCTCCAAAAATTAAAAAAAACTCTAAAAACCAAAACAAACCATAAGAAAACCATAAAAACCATAAAAACCCCTAAATACCCTAAATGACATTACAAAACACTTTAAAACATTAAGACCCCAAAAAACTCATAAAAACCATATCAAACCCAGAAAACCCAAAAACCCTTGACAAAACCATAAAAACATAAAAATAATAAAATCCTAAAACTATAAAAGAACCCTAAAACCCATAAAATTACTTTTAAAAGCCTAAAAATCTAAAAAAATATTCAAAATCTATATGAATCCTTAAAATATTAAAAAACTGAAAATAAACTAAATCACATAAAACTATTAAAAATATGAAACCCCTAAAACCCTAAACCCCTAAGTAAAAAAACCCTAAAACCACTTTAAAATCTTTAAGAATCTCGTAAAAGACTATAAAAACCCTAAAACCCAAAAAAGACATAATATCATATAAAACTATTAAAAACCTGAAGACCTAAGAACCCATTAAAATCCCTAAAAATTACTAAAATATCCTGAAAACTTCAAAATACCTCTAAAACCCAATTTAATTTCTTACAAAAATTGAATACAGTAAAACCCACTGAAGAAATTAAAACCCCTAAAACCCATTAAAACCCATGAAAATTCCTAATGCCAGTAAAAACTCGAAAAAACCAATAAAAACCATGAAAAAACTGAAAATCCCTAAATCCTTAAAAAAATATAAAAACAAAAAATTCCCTGAAAATCACAAGAAACACTAAGAGACCCCTAAAACACCAAAAATCAAAAAACCACTAAAAAACTAAACACCATAACAACCATAAAACACATAAAACCCTAAAAATAATTGAATCCCTAAAACCCTTAAATCTCATAAAATCAATAAAACTCATACAATTAGCTAAAAGAAAATAAAACCCCAACACCTGTAAAAAACTAGCATCCCCTTAAATACATTAAAAAAATAAAATGACCTAAAAAGCGTATAAATAACCTAAAATATCCTAAAACATTTAAATGACATGAAAATCCTAAAAACCTAAAAGATTAAAAATCATAACAACCAAAAAACCTATAAAAACTTTAAAATATCCTAAAAACCCAAGATGTCTAATACTAAAAATCTTAAAAAATCATGAAATCTCGAAATCCCCTAAAAGACTCTAAAAACACAAAAATCCAAAAACCCTATAAACCATGAATTACACTTAAAAAGAAATGAAAATCCATAAAAACCGTAAAACCACTAAATAACTAAAAACCATAAACCTCAAAATCCCCCAAGAATCCCTTAAATCCATAAAATCCCTAAAAACTAAAAAACCACAAAAACCACAAAAACCCCTAAAAACCATAAATTTACTAAAAATAAAAACTCATAAAAACATATAAAATTATAAACTCTTAAAAAACCAAAAAAAACAATAAAAAAAACTTATACCTTGAAAGAAATGAAACCTCTAAACCCTAAATACCACTGAAATCTGTAAAATAATTACACCACTATAATAACACTAAAATCCATAAACCCACTGAAACCCATAAAAATTATAAAAAACCTAAAAACATAAAAATATAAATCACCTAAAAACCCAAGAAAACCCTAAGAACCCTTATGAAAACCCAAAAATCCCAAAAACCCAAAAAACACAAATCCCCCCAAAACCCAAAAATCACTAAACACCCAAAAACCCCTAACAAACCCTACAAGACATAAATACACTGAAAAACCCTCAAACCACCTAAAAAATACAAAAACTAAAAAACTAAAATCCCTATCACCAGTAAAATTAACATTAAAACCCCTAAAATAACACAAAAAACCCAAAAACCCTAAAAAACACTAAAACACTAAAAACACCAAAATATATTAAAAATTCATAAAACCCAAAGAATTAACTAAAACCCCAAAAAGTCATGAAAATAATCTAATTTTCCAAATTCAACTTAGAAACTTCTAAAAAAATGTAAAACCCTAAAACCCCATAAAAACCTTTAAACCCCCCCAAAACACCTAAAACCCTTAAAATTTATTATTAATCACAAATATCAAAAAGTCCAAAAAATCCAAAAAATCAATAAACACCCACCTTATAACCTAAAAACACATAAAATAGAGAAAATAACCTAAATCCACTAAAAACCTATTACAATCCCAAAAAACCATTAAATAACTCTATAAACACTAAAAACCATTAAAAAAATTAAAGACCCTAAATAAACTAAATACCTAAAAAACCACAAAACCCTATAACATAAGAAAACCTTAAAACCCATTAAAATCCACAAAAATTTTTTAAAACATAAAAAACCATATAAAATACTTCAAACACTAAGAATCCCAAAAATCCATACACCCCCTTAAAACCTAAATACCCCTAAAAACCTAAACAACCTAAAATCATAAAAACCCCAAACCCTAAAAAACAATATTCACCCATAAAACCCTTCAAAAACACTAAAACCCTAAATTCCCCACAACCCAAAAACATAAAAAACCCTCTAAAACACATTAAACCCATAAAAACTCAAAAACCCCATAAAACCCCTTAAGGATCCCAAAAAACCAAAAAACACCAAAACACCATAATACTCTAAAAACAAATAAAATACCTTAAAACACTTATAAAACAAAAAATGAATGATGAATCAAAATATGGATATGATTATTAATGAGATGGACTTGCTATAGGTGGCCATTTTATATGGGAAGGAAAAAAATCTACAGGGGTCTCTTTAGATCCCTAAAAATGAAGTCGATGAAGGACTATTCTAATTTGCCATAGACAATGTCCACAAGAGCCTCTTGAAAAGCTATGGATGTTGACTCTGGAAGGGGAGGTCGGTCTGTCAAGGCGCATCTGAATGTGGAGAAGCAACATCTCAGTGAGTATTACACTAACTTCTTAAAGCAGAATGAATCATCTAAATGGGAGTATGTGGAGTCTTATTCTTCCTCTAGATATGGTGCTGATGAGGACCCATATGGGGATGGAGACGTTGATTTGTAGTTCCTTCTTCTTTTTCTTCTGATATTCATCTCTTTTGGGGTTTTGGTGTCTTGGGGGTCTAGGGTTTTCTGGTGTGGGTTGTTTAGCCCCACCATAACTTATTTCCTTTGCTTTTCTTTTAATAAACATTGGGGGGGGGGGGGGGGATATCCTGGAATCACACCTTCATTGCACTAGAAATAAATAAAAACCTAAAAAAACATAAAAATCCCCAAAACCCTAAAACTCTTTAAAACCACTAAAATCCCTAAGAAAACTATAAACACCCTAAAACCCCTAAAAACCCTCAAAACTATAATGGCCCTAAAAATAGAAAATAAAAAATAAAAAACCTTAACAACCAAAAACCCATAAATATCATAAAAATAATAAAAACATAAAAATTAAAAATATTAAATTCTATAAATATACCTTAAATCCAGAAAATTATAAATAACCCCTAAAACTTTAAAAGTCCATAAAAACCCCTAATATCACTACAAACCATAAAACCCCTAATAGACAGTAAAAATATTAATACCGCCTAAACCCACTAAAAATCATAGAAATAACATAAAACCCAAAAACAACATAAAAATACTATAAAAATACAAAGAGACCATAAAACCCATTGACAACCTAAAAACTGTAAGAAACCTCTAATAAAACTAATAAACTAAAATATCCTAAACCATAAATATTACCAAATTCTATAAAACCAATTATAACCCTAAAACAATAAAACAATTGTACCCCAAACTCTTAAAAACACCTTTAAACCCCTAAAACACAATTAAAACCCCTAAACTTCATAAAACCCCTAAAACCCAAAAAAACAAATACATTAAAAACCCCAAAAAACCGTAAAACCCCTAAAAACTGCAAAACCCTAAAAAACACCACAAACCTAAAAACCATAAATACCAAAATTTAAAAAGCCAAAAAAAATCTAATATACATATTAAAACTAAAAACCACTAAAATACGTAAAACCTTGCAAAACCCCCCAACAATCCCAAACCCCCCCCCCCCCCCCCAAAAAAATCTAAAAACCTATTTAAACCACAAAATACACTTAAAACTCAAACAAACAAAAAAATTAAAAACCATAAATCCCATAAAACCCCATAAATCATAAAAAACCTAAAAAATCTTATTAACTCTAAAAAACCTAATAAACCACAAAAATCCCTAAATATTCCCAAAATCTCTTAAAACACCTAAATACCGTAAAACCACTTAAATCCCCTAAAACGATGAAACCCCTAAAAACCCCAAAAACCCTAAAAACCATTTTTTTTAAAAACCTTAAAAAATCTAAATAAAACCCTAACCAAACCCTTAAAACCATAAAACCCCTAAACCCAGCTAAAAATCATGAAAAATCCTAAAAAATTAAAAGCACCCCAGAAAAACCCATTAAGACCCTTAAACACCTAATTCCTTAAAACCCCTCCCTAATCTGTCGTGTCTTTTTTATTCTTAATAAATTTGGGGGGGGGGGGGAATAACCCAAACCACGCATCTTCCTTGCCCTATTTTCTTAAAATACCCTAAAATAAAATTAAAACACTAAACCCCCCAAAAATCATAAAAACTCAAACAAATATAAAAACAACTAAGAACCACTAAAAACCACTAAAAATCAATAAAACCACAAAATCTCACAGAACACTAATAACCCTAATAACCTTGAAAACACTAAAAACCATGAAAACCCTAAAACCCATAAAATCCCCTTATAACACTAAAAACCGTAGAAACCCTTAAAACGATAAAAACCACTTAAAATATTAAAAACATCGGAAAACCACTAAAAACCCTAAAACCCTAAAAAACGTAAAAGCCAAAATACTCTAAAGAACTAGAAATACTGTAAAACCCATAAAACCCCAAAAAAATAAAAAAATAAACCCTTTAAAACCACACAACCCTAAAAATACCCAAAATATCCAAAAACCCATAAAACAACATAAAATACCCTAAATCCATAAAACACTAAATTTACAGAGTGCCCTAGAAACCATTGAAACCCTAAAAGACCCTAAAACCTTATAATCCCCCAAAAGACAGAAAAACCACTAAAAGATCGAAAATACCATAAAATACTTTAAAAGACACTAAAAAACTGAAAAACCATAAAGGAACCTAAAAACCCCTAGAAACATGGAAAGTACCTAAAACCCCTAAAACAAAGGACTTTAAACCCCCTAAAATATCATAAAACCCCCCAAAAAAACCTAACATCCTTAAAACCCCGAAAAACATAAAACCCATAAGGACCCTAAAAACACTAAAACAACAAAGGAACACTAAAACCATTAAATACTCTAAAAACATGAGAATCCCTAAAAGTTCTTAAAAATATTAAAAACCCATAAAAGCCCCTACAAATCCCTAAATGACCCTAAAACCCCTATGAACCATAAAAGAGCCTAAAATACCCTAAAATACCTAAAATATTTAAAATGAGTTATTTTTAGAATACAAAAAACCCTACAACCCCTAAAAACATTAAAACACTACCCCCCCCCCAAATAAAAACTCTAAAAAACCCCTAAAACTCATATAAAAACATAAAAATCTATAAAAACCCTAAATATTCCTAAATACCCAAAAATCCTAAAAAATACCTAAAAACAATAAAAATAGTAAAAACACAAAAAACCCTTAACTCCCAACAGACCCCCAACCAAAAGGACACAAAACCACAAAAGGATACTAAAAAACCTTTAATCTCGTGATTGAACCTAAAATAAAAGAAAAATATAAAACATCCATGACCCCCAAAACGCCAATAAAACCATAAAATCACCAAAAAACCCTTATAGACCCAAAAAAATGTGAAAAGATACAAAAGACACCCCCATAAATACCCTAAAACCCCATAAAAACCTAAAAGACCAAAAAACCCAAAAAATGTAAATTGAACATCAAAACCCATAAAACCCATTAAAAATTAAAAAAACCCATAAAAGTCTATCAACACCCAACAAGATACTTAAAATAATAAAACCCTAAAAACCTA
Source organism: Viscum album (assembly GCA_963277665.1). NCBI lineage: Eukaryota > Viridiplantae > Streptophyta > Magnoliopsida > Santalales > Viscaceae > Viscum > Viscum album. The sequence goes on along the minus strand of OY728156.1, from coordinate 335,337,194 downwards.
AAAACCCTAATAGCTCTAAAATATAAAAAACCACAAACAATCCCTTAAAACCTTCTAAAATCTTGATAATAATTTAAAACTATAAAAACACTAAAAACAAAGAAACCCTAAAAACCCCAAAATCCATAAATATTTTAAATCCCATAAGAACCTAAAAAAAATTAAATCTATTTAACCCCCTAAAACCCTAAAACCCCCAAAACACCAAAAAACCAAAAAACCCTAAAACGCATTATGACTCCAAACAACCCAATAAAATGAATTATCCCTAATACCCCAAAAACCCCTAAAAACTATAATATAAAAAACACCTAAAAACCGAAAACCCCAAAAAATACATATAACCACTGAGGACCCAAAAAAACCCCAAACACCCAAAAAACACTAAAAATAAAAAAACCCATAGAAACCATAACATTATTTAAAACTCCTGAAACACCTATAACCCCTAAAGGTGCTCTAAAAACCCTGACAACCTAGAGGACTATAAAACCCCTAAAATCCCGTAAAGTACTCTAATATTTATAAAATCATAAAAGATCTTAAAAACCTAAAAATCCAAAAAATCATTAACCCTCCCCCCAACCCTAACATTCATTTAAAATCCCAAAAAACCAAAAAAAATTAAATACCTAAACACCTTAAAACCCTAAAAACTATAACTACCCCTAAAACCACATAAAATCACCAAGTTCATTAAAAATATAGAAAAGGTGAGGTCATACCACTTTACCAAATAAAAAAATTTAAAATGATATAGAATGTGATCACACATGAAATACCTTACCCCATTAAAAAACTAGAATTAGGATAAAATAATAAAATATCATAATCCAGTGTGTTGTAATTATCATAGTACCAATCCCAATCTAATTCCTTTCCCAGTGCACTAATGTAGTTAGCTTGAGGTTTTCATGAACTTTGAAAAGTTCTAGATCTAGTTCACAATGTGGGCCTTAGTTATGAGGAATCTATCACTGGTCTTGACTTATTTATTGGAAATAGTTAATAACCTTCATTATCCTTATTCTCATCTTTACCAGCAACCTCTCTATAATAATTCTTAATTGATGAAACTTCCTCTACCAAATTCTCCCAATTTCATTAATTCTTAATTAATTTCCATTACTCTATAAGAGTAGAAACACTAAAATCCACATCATTGGGAAAAACCTCAAGATCATCCTATCTATGAAACTCTAGAGGAATAATTTAAACTAAAGTAAAGGTCAATAAACTCTAATCTCACCCACGAAGAAGCTTCCCAAAATCATGCTTGTTGAAACCAGAAAGAACTCCTTTGGGATTTTATAATTGAGTAAAACTACCTAGAAAGTGTGTACTGCCCTTTGGAAAATTATATTTATTATCAGAATGATTGGTAAACATAATCTAATAAGGGGGTCCCTACTCCTTTTTCTTTTTGAAAGATAGCTGACTACTATCTGTGTCCAAAATAGTCGCTTTAATAGGAATTGATGTGTGATCAAAGACCTGACCATCATAAGCCAAGGATGAATCCATTCTCAATACTGATGTATCCATATGGGGCAGATTCTATAAAAAATTGACTATTTCATATTATGATGTTGGATAATAGGGACATCGAAGGAGCACAAATTCAAAGCTGGATGATTAGCTGTAGATCCTAGCTCCATGTTCTTCACATGAGAACAATTTCTACATGACGTAGATAAATTCCATTTGTGGTTATAGAAGGGGAAAATCTTCATAATATATTAAAAAATAACATGCTTCTTGATGGAGAATATATCACCAACAAAAAACCTAAAACATTATGTAAGACGTTTTGAAATATATGCATCCACATGGATGCATGCATGAATAAGTAATTTCTCAATGGGAGTGTTCACATCACCATAATGAAAATAACAGATCAAGTAACACAATTTCTCAATAATATCATAATTATTCAGAGGAATAGGATGCCCGCGATTCTTCAAAGAAAGAACTATTTTGGATGGATATTGACCAGAATGAATCTCCCTCATCCTACGAAAGAGGGGAAAGCGATAGTCTTCAAAATATCTTTAGTGTATGGACTAGGCATGAGAAAATTCATCCTGGGAAGAAAAACGGATAACAATGTGATGGGGTCTAAACATGCTAACAATATCTTATCCTTCAATTCCCAAGAATAATTCACATGCATTTCAAAACCATCAGTGGAGGGGCAGGGGGGGATAAAAAAAAACGTATCCACCATAGTGATATAGGGAAAGGAGGAGGCCTCCCCGAACTCCATCAATGAAAGATCCATGCCAGGATGGCCATCGAAGAACCTCGGTACTTGATCTCAAACCCTGATATCTAGAATATTTTGAAGTAAGGAATGAGGGGCACCCACACATGGGGTAAGAGGGATCGGAGACCCAACATAATAATAAACAAGTTAAGGGTATTTCTCCCATTCCATCATACCTTGGGTGACAGGTGAGAGTTAAAAACCTAGAAGAGTGGAGCTTTCAGTTTTCATAAAAAGCAATAAAAACATCTAATACCCGAAAAATATGCAAAAATATCCTATCAAATCCATAAAAACCCAAAAATGATATAAAAACCCAAAAAACTATAAAAACACTGATGTACCATAAAAAAAGGAATCCATAAAAATATAAAAAAACTATAACCCATAAATTAACAAAAACACATAAAAATATAAAAACCCCTAGAAAATAAAAACATAAAAAATAGAGATACCCTAAAAACCATAAAAAATATAAAAAAACCAAAAACCTTAAAACAAGTTACAATTCTTTAAAAATAAAATAATCCCTAAAAACACTAAAAATCATAAAATCTTATAAAACACTAAAAAAACCAAAACCCCGAAACACCCTAAAAATTATAAAACCACATAAAAACTAAAAAACACTAAAAACTAGAAAACCCAAATAAAAAACCATCAAATAATTAAAAATGTAAAAATATTTTTAAACCTTAAAAATCCCTAATAACCCATAAATTTATCAAAAAGTAATTAAAAACCTAAAAACCTAAAAATAACTAAAGGACACAAAACCCCCTAAAACCCCAAATAACTCATAACCCCCCCTACAAACCCAAATTACTCATAAAACCTAAAAACTATAAAACCCCTAAAAATGTCGAAAAATGATAAAAACCCAAAAACCCTATAAAACACTATAAACCTAAAAACCCTTAAAAACCATAAAAATACTATAGACCGTAAAAACCCATAAATGACCCTAAAAACCATAAACCCCATATAGACACTAAATGCCCTATAAAAATGTAAAATACCCGCAAAGCCTCTTTTCCTCCACAAAACCAATAAAAATATGTAAACACCATAAAACCATACAAAACTGAAAAACTCAAAAGGATTGAAAACCCTAAAACTGATTACAAACCCTAACACACTAAAAAATAATAATAAACCTGTAAAAACACATAAAACCCCCAGAATATGAAAATAACCTAAAAAATTAAACACCCTAAATCCCTAAACTCCCAAAAAAACCAAAAACACCGAATCCTTTAAAAACTCAAAAACCCAAAAATATCGATAAAAGCCAAAAGGCCTAAAATCCATACAAAACACCTAAAACCCATAAAGAATCCCGAAAAACAAAAATAATACACTGAAACAAATAAAATACCTAGGAAACCTTTTAAAACCCCGAAAACACTAAAAACTATAAAAATAACAAAACAATTAAAAATTGAAAATCCCTAAAACTATAAAAACCCAAAAAATAGTAAAAATCATGAAAAACCCTAAAAACACTAAAATCCATAAAATTATATTAATGTCCCTAAAACACCTAAACCATAAAAACTATAAAGAACCCTATAAAACATGATGAATCTTAGAAACACTAAAAACATTAAAACAACAAAAACCCATAAAAATATAAAAAACTATAAAAACCATAAAGCTATTAAAAAAATAAAAAAAACCCATAACCACCTATAATCTAAACCATAAACCCCAATCCCTGCAAATTAAACCCAAAACTCCACATAATTAACCAAAGTCCCTTTACCATACACCAAAAACCCAAAATCCAAAACTCAACAACCAAAACCTTATACCGTACACCATAAACCTAAAACCTATAGTCAAAATACTAGACCCTAGACCCTTGACCCTTGACCCTACTCCCTAAAAACAAAACCCTATCCCCTAAACCCTAATCCCTAAAAACTAATACCAACACCCTACACCATAATCCCTATGAACTACCGCCTAAAACCCCTAACCAACACAAACCCTATACTCTATACCAAATACCTTATACCCTACACCTTCAAACCTATACTGTACTTCCTAAACCCTATACCTTACACCCTAACCACTATTACCTACCATTAAACCTTATACCCTAAAATATAAACCCTATAAACTAAACCCTAAACTAATATCTATACACCATAAACCATATACCCTACACACTAAATACTAAACCGTAAAACCTAAACCCAATAACCTACACCCTAAATCCCAAACCCTACACCATATATCTTATAACCTACATCCTAATCCCTACAACATACACATTAAACACTATATAAACCCTCAACCTACCCAACACACTAGACGCTAAAACCTACATCCTAAACCATAAAACAGAAACCCTTAGAAAAACTTCAATACCGTACACCAAAACCCATAAACCATACATCCTATATCCTATTCCATAAACCATAAACACAAAACCGTATTCCATAGACCCTATACCATATGATCGAAAACATAAATCCACACCATATACCATATACCATATTCCCTAAACTCTAAACCATACACACTAAACCCTATACCCAACACCCTATACCCTAAACCCACCACCCCAAATCCTATTCTCTACGCCATAAACCTTACTCCTTAAACCATTTAAACTACAGAGAAAACCCTAAACAAAACACTCTAAACCCTTTATCTTATACCCTTAACCCAAACCCCCAACCCTACATCCTAAATCCTATACCCAACACCCTAAACTGTAACCCTCAAACATAAACCCTAAACCCAATACCCTACTCCCTAGAAAAATATCACTACATGCTAAACCAAATGCCCTCCACACAAATATCCTAAATTGTGAACCCTAAACCATATAATGTACACCATTAACCCTAAACCCCAAACTATAAACACTAAACCCTTAACTAAACACCCTAACCCCTAAACCCTACACCCCAAATCCAATACCCACCACACTAACCCCAAATTCGTTCACCTTATACCCTACAACATGTCCCTTAAACTATAATCCTAAACACTATACATTATACCAAACATCTTAAACCCTAAACACTACACCCCAAACCCTATACCCTACACCATTAACCGTATACTTTACACCCTAAACCCTATAACCTACACCCTAAACTATAAACTCTACACCATAAAACATACACCATAATCCCAACCCCATCATACTAAACACAATCCTAACACCCTAAACCCTATACCATACCATTTAAACAATATACCTTAAAATCATAAAGAAAAAAAGAAGCATTGATCCCAGTAAAAATCTCATAACCCCGAAAACTAATATAATCCCTCAAAAACCAAGAAAACCCAATTTTTTTAAAAAAAATCTTAAAACACTATGACCACTGAAAACAGACAAAATCCCAAAATACACATTAAACTCTTAAGATCATAAAATATATTGAATGACAAAAAAGCCTAAAAAACCCTACCACCAAGGAAACACAAAAAACACTAACAATGTCCCCAAAACACTTAAAATCGTTAAAACCTCCCAAAACCCATAAAAACCGTAAAAACTGTAAAACATATAAAACTATTTAAAGCCTATAATAACCCTAAAAGCACATAAAACCCTAAAAACCATAATATCATACAAATATTAAAACCAATAATAATAATAATAACCCATAAAACCCTATAAACACTAAAATCACCAAAAATCATTAAAACCAGAAAAACCAAGAAGAACCATGAAAACCATAAAAACCCTTAAACACCTAAAAACCCTAAAGAAGATAAAAAACTATGAAAATTCTAAAATGCAGAAAAAATAAAAAAACCACAAAAATTTTTAAAAAAACTAAAAAATACCCCTAATAGCCCATAAAAACTCTAAATACCCCTAAAACACCTAAAAATTTAAAATAAAACACAAAACCCCAGAAAACCCAAGAATCCCCCAAAACCCTAAAATTCTGTAAAGGACACATAACATCATTACTAACACTAAAAGACCCCAGAACCCTTAAAATTCCATAAATTTCCTTAAATGAACATTTAATGCCTTAAAATACACTAAAACAGCCTAAAATAACAATAAAAACTATTAATCCTAGAAACCCCTAAAACCCAAAAAAATATCAAATACCCCTAAAACCCTTAAAACCCCCAAAACACTTAATTACCGAACATATCCATAATAGCCCAAAATACCCTCAAAATCTCTAACAACCCTAAAAAATACTGATTAAACCTAACACTCTAAAAAACCATAAAATCCCTTGAACACTATAAACCTTTAAAACTCAAAAATCCCCTCAAACCCTAAAAAATCAAAAACGCAAAGTACCATAAAAACCCAAAAAATCCATTAAAAACTCGAAAACTCAAAACACCCATAGAACAAATAAAACCCATAAAACACCAAAATATACCTATAAACACATAAAAATAAATAAAAACATTAAAATTTTCAAAAAACATAAAACCCCTAAAATCTTAAAAACCATAAAATCCATAAAATCCCAAAACCCTAAAAATACTAATCCAGACATAAAACCAAAAAAAAACCAAAAAAACATGAAACAAACTAAAACCCTAAAAAACATAAAAAAACACAAAATCCAATTAAAACCCCAAAAAACCATAGAAATATAAAAAATATAAAAACCTCAAAAGAACAATAAAACTTATAAACCCCTAACTACCAAAAAACTATAAAAACCCATTAAAACCCTAAAAGCCCAAAAAACCCAAAAAACCCATAAAACTTTAATTTACATAAATAGAATAAAACTCAAAAAAACCTAAAAACAATAAAAACACTAAAACCCCTAAAAATTCCAAAGGATATTAATTAACACAAAACCCCTCGAAAGGTCCCTTAAAACATTAAATTAACTAAAAAACCCTAAAACCCCTAAAAACACAAAATTTACAAAACCATACCCTAAAATACCCTAAAACCCTAAAATCCATAAAACTCCATAAAAAATAAAAGACACTAATATAATTAAAAACAAAAAAACATACCCAAAAACCATTAAAACACCTACAAACCCCTAAAATACCCAAAAAAATTATAAAATATAATGTCGTTAAAACCCTAAAATACACTTAAACCCATTTAAACCCTAAAAACATTTAGTACCCATAAAAACCAAAAATCCTAAAAAAACATAAAACCCCTAAAAACCTTAAAACCATAAAAAACACAAAAAAAAACACAAAACACCCAAAAACACATGGATGGAGGAACACTCTCCTTGTGCTCTCTCCCCATCAATGAGGAATATAGGGTTTTAGCTAGATTCCCATGGAGATGTAAGTGCTAGATCTTTTCCCATGCCCTCTTGGCCTTATGGGGGCAGCTTGTGGTGATGGCGGGCTGATGAAGAGTCCTTCGGTGCAGAGTTTCTCTTCCGCGGCTTCACGTTTTCCAAGAGGCAGCGTGGATCGGCGTTTCGGAACCCTTCATGGCCCTTACCTCCTGTGCATATGGGGGGGATATCTCGGCGACGGCGGTCATCAACCGTTATCTCTAGACCCAAGGCAGCAGGTGCTCTTCGGAGACTTCCCCTACTCCGATCGGTGGGTCTGCCTAAGTTTCCAGCATCTACGGAGGATGCGTAGTGTACTGAAGCTTAGGTTCGGCTTGGATCATCGGGAAATAGTGGTTCTTCCTAATTATAGTTCTCAGAGGCTCAATCTCATGATGAAAAAGGATTGTATGATGATCTGGTCTGATCTTCTTTTCGACTCACGAGGTAGATGCAAGAGCGATGTGCGATTCAATGATTGGACAGAGGTGTGCTTTGGCCGATTTCCAGGTATGCTTGTCATAGTTGGGTTACATCTCATCCATTCAGGTATCTTGGTATTCGGTGCTTTGATTCCAATCTCTGGTGCATCTGGGAAATTTGGTGGCTTCTCCTGGGAGAGGCTTGGCTCTACTTTGGTGAAAGGTGGGTTCGGCAGGCTTCACAACTTCTCTACGGTGGCATGCATTGTTCTGTGCTTAGCCCTGTGCTCCTATCTTGGACCTGAGGAGGGTCTTTCCAAGTTTATTGGCATTGAGACGGTTCACGGTGGATGCAAAGGGTGAAGACATAGGTTTTATTTTCTAGTTTCTATTCCTTGGTCTTGGTTCTTGCTACTGTTGAAGGCCTGGTCATTTTTCATTGTGCTCCTTGTAATATGTTGTACTGTGGGTTTTTGAGTTTTGGATGCATTAGTTGTGGGTTGTTATTGTTTCTTAATGTTGAGTTTGAGGAGCTGTGGATGAGGCAGAATGGGTCCAGGTGCGGGCTTCTGGAATCCGTTCAGATAGGAGGAGATAGTTGCTACATTTTTAGTTCTTGTTTGCTAATTGTTGTTGGTTGTTGGTTTCCCAATGAGTTGCTTCTGGTTTTTGGTTGGACCTTGACTTGATAAATGATGAGCGACTGGACTTTGGTGATGCTGCTTAGTAGTGATAAATGTTTCTTTTTTCTTGTGTAGGGTTTGATGGGGATTTTTGGTCATTTCTTGAGTGTGTTGTTCATTGGTGATTGTTGGACTTGGATGATGGAGTGCGGCTGCCCACCTTTTTCATTCCCCTTGACTCATGCATCCACCTATTCTCTTGCTTCCCTCCCCATCGCACTAAACCTCGTATTGGTTTGGTATGATGGTGCATGTGGCGGTCTTGGGATGGTGTTGGAGGTCTAGCTCGGCGTCAAGGGTGCGTCTTGGTGGGGTGACGTTGTTAAGTAGTGATGGCTTGTGAAGATCAGTTTGTTGTCTTGGCTGATGGTTGATGATCTTGGTACGGTGATGAAGTATGGTGATTCTAGGGCAAGGTTTTTGTAGTGATGATTATTTTGAGCTGATTAATGTTGAGGTTTCTATTGATGGCTAAGGTGTGGTAGGATGAGAAGTTCTAAAGTTGATGCGGTGTTTTTTCTTTTTGGAATTTCCTTTTTGGGGTCCTTTATGTCTTGGGTTGTAAAGGGTTCTTGGGTGTGGGTTGATTGACCCCTCTCCTCCCTTGTCTAGTATTTCTTTTTTTCATATCAAATTCTCAGGGGTCGGGAATTGCCTGGCCTCACACCTCTTCTTCCCAAAAACACATTAAAATCCTCAAAAACATGAGAACTCTAAACCCCCTAAAACCTAAAAACCCATAAAATGCTGATAGAAACCCTAAATCCTCCTACAAATCCAAGATAAGTGAAAAAAATAATAAAAGGCCATTAAACCGCTAAAAATTCCATAAAAACACTAAAACTCTAAAAACTATAAAAACCCATTAAAACGCATATAAACCCTAACAACCATAAAACAATTGAAATCATATAACGATCAAAAGAATAAAATATCAGAAAACACTAAAACCCCCTAAAACCCCGTAAAATCCATAGAAAATCGAAAAAACCCTAACCAATAATCAAAAACAATAACCCCCCAAAAATTAAAAAACCCATTACAACACTGAAAACCCAAAAACTATAAAAACGCAAAAAACCCTAAAGACTCGTAAAATAATAATAATTCCTAAAATCCATAAAATACACAAAAAAACTTTCAATACCATCAAAACTACTAAGAACACTAAAAACATAAACACTACTAAAGGGCCCTAAAATCAATAAACATCCATAAAGGCACCTAAATTACATAAAAACAGTAAAACCCCTAATAACCAAAAAACTCCTAAAAACATAAAAAATTGAATAAACTCCAAAATAACCCTAAAATCATCTAAATGAACCAAAAACCATAAAATGGACTAAAATCCCTAAAGACCCTAAAAGACACTAAAACCCCTAAAACCCCTGAAAGGTCGTAAAACCATAAACCCCCAAAACCCTAAAAACTATAAAACCACAAAAATAACTATAAATACATAGAAACATTCAAGGACAAAAAAACATAACAAACCTAAGGGATTTTAAAACCCCAAAAGGGAATAATAACCCCTAAAACTCCTAAAAACCACTAAAACATTAAATAGCTATAAAACCGCTAAAAAATCTAAAGAAACCCTTAACGAACCTAAATACACAAAAAGCCATAAAGGATCCTCAAACCATTAAACCCCCCTAAAGTTCCCTAAACCCCATAAAACCCTGATGTACCCTTAATCTCTAAAACACATGAAAACCTTAAAAGAACCTAAAAAAATTAAATGCCCTAAAACACCCTAAAACATTAAAGGTTCCTATAAATACATTAAAACCCATAAGTTACCCAAAAAACTACAAGTGTCCCTAAAATTCATTAAAACCCCTAAATACCTATTAAAACCTAAAAACCCTAAAATATTTTTAGTAATACTAAGATTCCATATAATCATTAAATACATTTAAAAGACCCTAAAACCCGTAAAAACTCTAAAATGACAAAAATCCAAAAAACCAAAAAATCATTAAATACCCCAAAAAAAATTATACCACTTAAAACCCTAAACACCCTAAAAACCATACAATCCATTAAAACACTAAAAAGTCCAAAAAACCTTAAAAATCCTAAAACACCCAGAAAACATTAATAACCCTAAATACCCTAAAGACAACCAAAAACCCTAAAAACCATAAAACCCCCAACCTGAAACCCTAAATTACCCTAAAAACCAAAAAACCCCTAAATCACCCTAAAAATCCAAAAATTACTTAAAGACCCCTAAAACCCCTAAAAGTAATAATAAAATAATACCCCTTAAAACCCTAAAATACCCTAAAAATATCAAACACCCCAATACCCCCTAAAAACACTCAATAATGAAAAAAAACGAAAAACTCTTAAAAAACATAAAGACCCTAAAAAACATAAAAACTAATGAAAAAAATACCATAAGATACCCTAAAACCCATAAAATATCATTAAAAACAATAACTATAAAAGCAAAAAAAAAACCTAAAAATCCTATAAATCATTTAAAAACTCCAAACCCCTAAAAAATCCAAAAACCCAAAAAGCAAAAAATATTAAAACCCATGGTAACCCTAAAACCCCTAAAACATAAAAACCCTTAAATATCATCATTAGTCATTATAATCACAAAATTCCATCCAAAAATATCATAATACCCTTAAATACCCTTAAAATACAAATAAAACCCTAAAATCATTAGATAACCAAAAATACACTAAAACCCCTAAATGTCCAAGAAATCCCTAAAAACTTAAAAGGGATGGTGCCAGCATCTCATGGTTCCTCTCGCGCATGGGCTCTCTAGTGGCGATCCTTTCTCGCACGGTGTTTCTGCGGCACGAAGTTGGTTTCCTAGGCGTCAACATGCTCATCGATGTTTCTTCCCCCTCTCGAGGTGAGTTTTTTCTGGTTTGATGGTGCTCTCGTAGACCTTCTCAGGCGGCATCTTCAGATGAAAGCATATTTTAGCATCACATGGATCAGATCTATACCTTTTGGCGTGTGTTTTTTACGAAAAATTGTGGAATGGGTCGGATCTAGTCTATCCTCAGTGTGGCGTCTTATATCCATGAAGGATTTGGTAGGATCTGGTCCCACTGGCGTGCAGCTTGACAGATCTTTGACGGGTCCTTTGAAGGCTCCGTTCAAGGATCGTGGTGGCGGGAATGCTTGCCTCTGGTAGATGTTTTGGAAGATATGGATGGAACCTCTAAGGCTCAGTGATGGCTTGAGAAATTTTTTTGGTGTGGGACTTCAAGTCGGCTTTGTATCAGATTGTGCATTAAATGCAGGAGCTGCAGATTCGTGGCTCCGGATGTTCGGCTTCGGCCTTGTTTTTCTCTTTGATTGCAGGTTGTTTTATGTTGTGCTTCAATTTGGGTTTAATGCTGGTTTGTGGGTTCCTGAGATGCCTAATCAAGCTCCATGTTTGGAGGATTGGTTGTTCGCATTGTATGGATGCTCTGTGGTTTCATTTTGGAGGCCTCAATGGTGGTGACTAGCTTGGTCGGTGAAGATGTTTCCTAGATCTGGCTCTGATAAAGGTGAATGGGGTGCTACAGATCAGTGCAATGATTTGGTAATTGTGATCCTATGTTTTTGTTGTTGTCTATACTGCTGAGTGTGGATTTTTTTTGCGCTTAATGGCCATGAGGTGCTGGTCTCTTGATTTGTAGCTGTTGGGTACTGGTTTCTGCTTTGAAGGGAACCACTGAAAGAGGTGATGGCTGTCAGAAATTGGTGGGCTGGATACTGGATGATGCATGGATGAAATGTGATGAAGGTGAGGCATAGGCTTCTGGTGCTGGTGGTCTTGTGTTGCTGGTGGTGGACTTCATTGGAGAGAAGGTGTTGGATGTTGTAAATTGTGATGCTCGATGCTGGTTGGTGAATAGCTGGGAGGTGCTAAAGTTGTGGTTTATGGGCTTTCTGCTGCTAGATGTCGAGTGCTGTTTGGTTGGGAGATGTTGTTGGGATATTTTCTGGTTTTTTTCATTTCTTTTTTTTGTTTGTTTTTTTATTTCTTTGGGTTTTTTGGTTTGGGTTTGTTAAGGGTTGTGGGTGTGGATCGTTTGTACCCTCCCCTCCCTTGTCTGTTGCGTATTTTTTCTAATAAATTTGGGGTGGGGGTCGGGAATAGCCTGGCCTCTCACCTCTTCTTCACTAAAAAGTCCACAAACCCTAAAATACATAATACCCAATGAATTCTAAAAAACCTTAAAATCCAAAAAAATTAACAAACCCCTTAAAAATAACATTAAACTCCCCTATATACCATAACCCCATATAAAACCCTAAAAAAATAATACCATAGAAAAAAAAACTATAAAAAAGTTATAGAAACCTCATAAAACATAAAAATCATATAAATATCCTAAAACCGTAAAAGATCCTAAAACATAAAAAATACCAGAAAACCCAAAAAAACACCTAAGAACCCTAAAATGTAAAAGAAATAAAAAACATTATAAACACAAAATACCATTAAAACCCAAAACGAAAATAAAACCGATTAGACGATTAAAATCCCCAAGTCCCAATAAACACCCAAAACCCCCAAAAACCCTAAAACAACCTAAAGACCCTAAAAGATACAATAAACCAAAAATGATTCCAAAAGTCACTATGTACCCTAAAAACCATGAAAACACCTAAAACCGTAAAATAATCATCAAAAATCCTAAAACCCATAAAAGACCTACCCCCTAAAAAATGCTAAAAACACTTAAAACCCCTAAAACCCAAAAAACCTTTAAACCCCTAAAAGACATCAAAAACTACTAAAACCCTTTAAATCATAAAATCCATAAAAGTCACTAAACACCCAAAAAACCACAAAATCCCTAAAAAACAATTTAAACCCTAAATAGACCTTAAAATCCTAAAAATCCCATAAAACACAAAATATCTTAAAATCCCTAAGAAGACATTAAAAGACACTAAATTTTTTTAAAATACCCTAAAACCTAAAAACACTAAAAATAATTGGAAAAACCTTAAAAGACCCTAAAATGGACCAAAAAACCAAAAAACCCTAAATAATCATAAAAAATATAGTGAATACATATAAAACAAAAAACCCTAAAAGATTCTAAAAGCTGAAAAGACCCCAAAACCCCAAAAAAACCCTAACAATCCCTAAAAACCATACAAATCACAATAAAATAATATATAAAAAATGAAACCCAAAATACTCTAAAAACCCTTAATAACCCCTAACTCCACACCCTCCCCAAACCCTTGAAAGAACATAAAACACTAAAACCCTAAATGAACCCCAAAACCCCTAAAATAACCTTGAAAACCATTAAAGGCCAAAAAATAGTCCAACACAGTTATCAAAGCCATTTAAACACCAAAATCCCAAAAACCCATAAAAACATAAAACCACTAAAAACCCTAAAAACATAATTCATAAAAACCCTAAAATAATCTAAAAACCCCTAAAAATCGTAAGAACCTCAAACACCCTAGAAACAGTAAAAAATAAAAAAACCATAAACCAATAAAATTCCCTAAAACCCCTAAATGACCGGAAAAAACACTAAAACCCATAAAATAAACTACAAACCCAGAAAGACCACAAAAATTTGAATAACAATAAAAGGACCTAAAACATAAAAAATCCCTAAGTGACACTTAAAACCTTTAAACACCATATAACTTAAAAACCTATTAAAACAATAAAACCCCTAAAGAAATAAAATTCCTAAAACAATAGAAACCCTAAAAACCACAATAACAACTCTAAAAACCATAAAACTCCTATGAATCCTTTAAAACCCATTAAACCAAAAAAAACCAAAAAAACCCTAAATAAATGAAAAAACCCCTAAGACACTAACCCCCCCCCCCCAAACCCCCTAAATCCCTTTAGAACCCCAAAACCCCCTAAAATCTCCTAAAAACCAGAATAACATAAATATCCTAAACCACTAAAACCATTAAATGTCCCTAAAACCATAAAAATGCCTCAAACCCCCTAAAAACCTCAAAATCCTAAAACCCATAAAGCCCCTTAAACTACCTAAAATCACTAACAACCGAAAATAATAAAAAAACCAAGAACCTAAAACCCATAAAAACTCTTAAAAATCCCTAAACCCCACAAAACCCCTAAAAATTTATAAAACCCACTAAATCACCCAAAAAATGAAAAAAAAACACCTAAAACCAAAAAAGACCCTAAACAACCCCAAAAAACCTTATAAAAACATAAATGTCCCAAAACCACCTACACATCCTAAAATCCATAACGAACCCTAAATACCCCTAAATTTAAAAAAAAAATACCTAGAAACCCTTGAGAACCCCTAAAAATTAAAAAAAACATAAAAACAGACAAAACCCTAAAAACCCCAAAAAGAACAAAAATACATTAAAAAACACTAAAACAAAAAAACCATAAAAAAAGTAATATAATTACTATAAAATAATCCTAAAAATCCTAAAACCCTTAAAAATTCCTAAAAAATCATAAAAAACTAAAAAACAAGAAAAATACGTAGAAGTCCTAAAACCCCTAAAACCCTAAAACCCAAAAAATTCTAAAACCCTAAAAACAAAAAAAACCTAAACACCTAAAAAATGAATTAAACACCGAAAAATAGTAAAAACCTTATAAAACTAAAAAACATTAAAAATTGATAAATCCCATAAAACACCTGAAAAACCACAGAAGTATTAAAAATTAACAATTACCCAATTAACCATAAAAATACCCTAAAACCCCTAAAGAACCTAAAAACCTAAAACCCCCCAAAAACCCTAAAGGACTCTAAAAACACTAAAACCCCTAAAAACCCTAAAAACCATAAACACCCTAAAAACTATAAAACCCCTAAAAATATGAAAATCATTAAACCCCCAAAAAACCCTAAACCCCTAAAACCCCTAAAAACCAAAAATACACTACAACACTAAAAACATTAAAACCCATTAAATAACCTAAAACCAATAAAATCCTTTCATTTTAAAAAATGATTAAAAAAACTCTAATCCCCTAAAAGACCCTAAAAAACAAAAATACCCTAAAAGACCATAAAATATCCAAATCTCTCTAAAATACCGTAAAACCCTTTTAAACCCTTAAAACTATTTAGGGTCCTAAACATTTCACAGAGCGAAGTAAATACACCCACAAGCACTTTGTACAAGGAATCATAAATTCCTACATGTCCATTAAGGAAAATTGATTCAAATTGAACTGCAATGATGGGATGAAACCTGAAGAAGTCAAATTTTTTCAAGAATTTTATGTGACCCGTGTACCTACATCGGGAAAAGGTTCGTGGAACACATGAACCACAGACCATTGGTACATGGAAGATCCTTCAAGGCATTGGCTCATAGGGTGATAATCGACAATCCCAGAGAGCCGCAAAATGCATCATTAGAAGAATCAAGTGCACAAACTCCATCTGTATACTATCCCGTGAAAAGATCATTTCATGAACAAAGCATGCTGACATGGTTTCGCGAACCATGATGCACAAACCGTAGACTACATGAACCCTGGTTGACGGAGTCTCCCATGGGTTGAGATATGTCTTCATGGGATTTCTTAAATGAAATTACATGACCACAGATATGTTTTCCCCAATTCACTAGAAAAGGAGAACATGGGGAATTCTGAAGTTCATGGAATAAGAATGCACGGAGAAGACCCGAGAGGTTGGAAGAAAAAATTTGGAGAGGATTCTGACTTTAGTTTCGAATCTTCTAAGAAGTGAAAAATGTAAATCATTTATCTTCTAGTATAACCAGCTATGATCCATAAAAATAAAGAACCTAAGAATAATGGATAAATATTGAACCTAATTGGTGTCATTGCAAACCATAAATTGCTCTTGGGTGAATTCCCTGCAAGCAATAGGATCCAAGACCCTCCTTCAATATGGTTCTCTGCATAGTGCATCGCTATGTTGATTAATTCCCACACCACGTACTACATCAAGATGAAGATAGAACCCAAAGATTCATGGTGGACCCCCTCCAGGACTGCGTACCACTTTGGTATTCGATGGTCCAAACCTGAGTCCATGTACGGATTCAGTACGCAAACGAACCCCCTACTTTCATAGCACTATGGTATGCAGGGCTCCCCCCATCCTGCGTGATAAAACAGTATGTGGAATGGGGTATCTTTGGGTGTCTTTCCCGTATACTCCAATCATGCCCCGCTATTAACATCCAGTCCTCCGCAGCTCCTATGCAAAATAGTTCACTAACACCAGCCTAAAGATTCATCCAAAGCCAAGAGACCCCATTTACAAGATCATCGAGTGCATCAACGCACCTCTTGGAGTCAACATACCCATGGTAAGCATAGTCATGAAGAATGTACCAACAATATTTCAGACTTTCAAGATGTCAATAAGTCTTTATTCCCAGGGTAAGCTAGATTCCAACCTTGAGATTCTGATGTGAACCTCCTCGTTATAGGGATTAATGGTGATCACTTTCCTTTCAATTCAATTAGGAATGATGATCAGTTAATGGAATCATGCTTGGTACTCGTTTCGATGAGGAGAAAAATTTATCCCCTTTCCTAGAACACATTCCAGGGCACTCCCACTGAGGTAATTCCCTAAACTTCTACTACCTAAGTATCATGACCCCCCGAGATTATCCCACATTGATAGGTTCATTGCATTGTGCCCTCTCCCACCAGCACCTCGACTTCTTCCGCTATAGGCTCAGCCTCTCTGCTCAATGGGAGAGAAAATGTGTGGTTTGTTGAATATATCACATCTTCTTGTTTCTCACACCGAGTATAACACATGTGGGATTAGATATTAGTGATTATTACAACATCCACACAATCTGACCGATAATGAACTATGAGAACTCTGATTTCTATCCAAAATAGAAAATTTAGGATTCCATCTTGATGAATCGAGCATAAATGAGGGGCCCTTCCAAAAGGTTCCACCCAGTCATGTCCACCACAAAAGTTCATCTTCCATGTGTAAGCCCCAACCCATATTGAACTATGAGAACTCTGATTCCTATTGAAATTAGGATACATAGGCCGCCTTCTTTAAGGTTCAAGCTCAAAAGTTGTTCCCTTCAAAAATTGTCCACGAGGTTATCTCCCCCTAAAATGGGAAGCTTCCTTGCATAATCCCTAACCCATAATGAACTACAGTAACTCTAATTCCTATTCAAATTAGGATATGTAGTATGCCTTATTGAAGGCTCGAGCTTAAAATGGTGGCCCTTCCAAATGGGTAAATCCTAATTATGCCCATAATAAATGGGCCTCCTCCCAGGTCTGATCCCCAAGTTAACCAAACTATGCGGTCTATGATTCCTCACACAAGGATACACAAGAAACACATCTTATGGGTCTGATCCCAAAATCCAACCCCCTTTCACCCCTCTTGGATGACGATAAACTCTATAGCGCCTCATTGCATGGATTATGTTGACATTGCTTCTATAGAAAAAATACATATATATCCATGGTGATCATACAAACATGCGGTAGCCCATGGATACACTCTTTGGGGATGTACCAAGGACTCTGAAAAATATGAACATGACATAAATCATTTAGAGAGTCCCAGAATAGGAAAATTCACCCCACCCTAAAAGGGTGTGATGAGACCAAACTCCCATCCTCTTGACCAATGGATTCATGAATTATAGTTGAAAAAATGATCATCTAATGAGTGTATTCTTGAAAAAAAGGTCCATGAATCATGAATACCAGGGCTGTTGTGTGGTTTTTCATCCACGAACAAACCCGTTGAAGACCATCTGAGGAAATCCTATCCTAGGAGGACCGATTTCATACATACTTAACTCCAGGAAATCGCCCTGTAGGACCATTTGACTATGGATCCTCCTTCATAATATATAAGGGATAAAATAGACAGTCCCCATGGGGTCAATTTAATTCCCCCTAAAGGATAACGATGCAGATTGAGCCAAAAAAAAGAATGGAATTCTGAATTTCTCTCTAACAACAGGTGATTAGTTGTTATCAGTCATACCATTTTGTTCGACCATGATCGAATCACCTAGGTTTGAAACAAAAATGGTGAACTTAACATTAATCCTCCACCATGGTGGCAGTTCTACCCCACTCAAGCCCCTTTTCCTCACAAAAAAATGGGATCAGCCGATCCAAATCGTCAGATGTGCATATGATCAAGAAATTTTACATTGACAGGATTTTTTTTCTATATATGACAATTATATATATTACAGGGTCCCACATAGTAACCTTAAATCCAAATGAAATCCCAACAATCAATGAAAATATGAACCTCGGTGATCCTGTAAGTGGATGGTGCCCTGATGAAGAACATGACCCACTGGAAAACCCAGTGTCCTCAACCCTGGGAATCCAACATGCTGATCAAGGAGTACCTCCAAAATGGTACTATCCCTATAGTGGGGTCCATAAGGAAAGCCCTCAAATTTGAAAAATATTTCTAGCTACCTCATTAGTCGTGGCTGGTACCCCATTACAAGGCATCCCCATTGGTCATCGCGAACCATTTTGGGACCTTATTCCCAGAGTGTGACAACAAGTACCTCCCTTACATAGGGAGGTAGATGAAGTCGATGTTGATGACTTCATCTAAGAAGCATAACTGTCCTACTCATGGCCCCTACGAGAAAGTGTCTCCTCCAACACCATATGACCATGTATCCTCATTTTAAAGAAAATAGTATACTATGGGCACCTACTAAAGTCCAAAATACATGATCCCTTCGGGTCGCCCACTAAGGTCGATGTAAATAATATCAGGAACAGACTATCACGCTGATTCCTGAGGAGGAACTCTTCCATACAAATGCAGTGGGATTCAATGGGTAGGCATACAACTCTTCCCCCACCACTGAACCCCACCACAGAAATAGTGTGGCATAATACGAGCACATGCACGTCTATGAAAGTGCTTGTCAGTCCCACTGTATTGATAGATCAGAGAATTACAAGAAGATAAAAAAAATAATTCAATTCAAAATAATCCCATCTCCCAATAAGACAACAACAAGCTATAGGAAGGCATAAATATCTGCTGATGTATATCAATCCTGCCACCGAAATAGGGCGGTAAGAAAATATTAGAAGATTGAAATTACTTCGAATGCATACAAAGAACGAAATTCATATACAATGGTAAGAGAGAATATGAAAATTCCCACCCATGTATATGAATCCAGTCATTCAAATTCTATTGAAACTAGAGAAAAAAATTGGTTGTAGTCGCAATCCTTTATCCTGTCATAGGATAATTTCCAGAATCTACAAGAAACATACAATGGACCGAAGTAGGAACAAACTCTTGCTCCGTAATTAGAAAGGGCCATCACACCCATTAAAGAAAAAGATGTATCTCAACACATATTTTAAATGATGGAATAATGGATGTCGTTTCGAAACCATACCCTCTAAACATTATAATATATCATTGTATTAGAAGCAAAGGTGAGGAACTGGGCCCATGACCCAATTTCCATGAATGGAATGACTTACTCCCAAAATTGGTCAATCACTCCAGATTATTTTGGCATCCCTTCTCTAGTATAGGAGGGTCAATGAAAATTTCTAGCAATATACCGACAATCGTATTGGGAACAAATACATGTTCCAACTAGGGGATGTCGGTCCAATGTGGTGGACACTCCAGAGAAGGCATATATCCCTGAAAAAACTCAAGGTATCCATCGGTATATCCCGGTGGAATCATGAGAACCAACAAAATAAGAATCTATATATCATGTTTGTTACTAATAGCATACGACATGGGTTACCTAAAATAGAGTTCCCAAGAATGAAATGTGCCAAAGGAAAGTGAGAAATGAAGAGGACATACGTGATCCTACTCCATGGGAATATGGAGTTCTTGATGCCCTCAAGTATATATCAATAAAGACAAAAGACCATGTCAGTCAATTAACAAATTATAGAAGTGGCAGTATCAGTTGAGAAGGCCCTCCCCGCCATGTTGTAACCAACAGCTTTGAAGGTCCTCCAAAGAACACCCATGGGGATTACACTATTGTCTAGGAATGATTGATCAAGATAGCCTATCTCCTGATCCGTGTCAAGGTAGATATCTCCTTGACCTGAAGATCAGATAGTAATAAGGTCATCCCCCTGCTATTGTATTCCCTGATGGTCCTCCCTAGGGTAAACGCTGCAGATATGATTCTCCTTTTAGTTGGACGTTGAGTCATGATGGTAGTCTTCTCCATGTTGACAACCATTATGAAGGCCCTCCCCATAATTAAAGATTTTATGATGGCCCTCCCCATAGTAACATCAAAAAACAAGAAGCTCCTCCCCTAATTGCAGTACCTTCTGAAGGCCCTCACAATGATGTACGCTACAAAAATTCTCCCTACAGCTAGATATCAACCTGTGATAGTAGTCCTCACCATCCTAGAACTCATCGATAAGTTCCTCCCCTCAATTATATCAAGTAGTAAGAATGTCCTCCTCTTTCTATAGCCCACCCTAAAGGTCCTCCCTAGGGTATACACAACTAGGAAACTCCCCACAACTAGGAATAAAGTATAAATGGTAAACCTCACCATTATAGTGTCGATTGTTCAGGTACTCTCTACAATCAAATTTCGTTCTGGCAAGAAGTTCCTCCCATTATCATAAAATATGTGAGAAAACCTTCCTATGCAAAGGCAGTCAGAAAAATGGATTCAGACAAGTCAGAAACTCTGTCTATGATGAGTGATATCCTTTCTCAACCAGAGGATGGTCCATGGCCATGCACATCTTCTGAGCTACCCCTATGCTTCTCACATATTGATGAGGCTTCTACAAACCTTACTACTTGGAACGAAATTATTAAGAAGCCATCAAGTGTGGCATATCAAGTAGTGGTGTCCTTGGAAGAACAATAGAAGTATATGTTGCTCATGAGAATACAACTAGTTAAGGATAATAAAATAGTGATGTATTGTCCCACATCCACTTCTCACATCGACATACCAAGGGATTTGTCTAATGAATGTAGGTATAACATTCACCACATTATCTGGAAAAATCTTCACTAGATAAAACAAATGTTCTTTCCCTTTAATGGTTATACTGACAATGTCAATATATTAGGAGATCTCCACTATCTAATCAACATAGAGGTCCTCCTGTATACAATAAAACCACGATCAAAAATGCAAAATAAAAACCTTGAACTAGCTTGCCTCCATACACTACACAAGTTGCGTTGCCTCATTAGATATGCTATGTCTAGAGTTCCTATTTGGGGATGGGGAGAACATGGAGCTCTACACTTCACACCACATCTCTTCCAATAGATCTCATTGGAACTGACATCTTGTAATTTCATTACCCAAAGGCAGCAATCAAATGAAATCCCTTCTAAGGAAATATGGAATACACAAAAAACTATACAATAGTAAGTCTCAAAAGCATTAGGACCCACGAGATCATTGCATTGAAATGATTTTATGCCAGGCCACCACGAATATCCAGCAGGATTCCCACCAAAGGGATGCCATCCAGAAAGTAGTTCCCATGTAATCGAAAGATAACAAATCCCATGCAGATCTAGTTCCATACTCGGCACACACCTGCACGGAAGTGCAAGAAATCAAAAGGTTGAAAATGTGGTGGCTACCACAAAAATATGGTAATAGCCCCATCCTATAGGGATGGGGGAATTTTTAACTCAAAATTCCTTCATAAGACCAACAAATCTAGGCTGTAGTGCATCAAAAAAAACTAGAGCAACCCCAACCCATAGGGCATGGAACATTTTTTCCCAAGAACCCACATAGTGGATGTCATACTTCTCCCATCTAGGTAGGACTATGAGAAGAGTGGTCACCCATTCAAACCCAACTTGTTCTTCGCACCCTTTAAGACAAAGGCATATCATGAGGCCAGATAAGGGATCACTTTGGGTTGATCTTCTCTATTAAATATGAAGGAAACCACCCAATGGAAGGATAAAGTCCAACAAAGGGTGCAAAAAATATCTACTATCATTCGGCACCGGGTAAACCACCCCCAATGTTGCATGCATCAGTGAACATGGTAAACGTCAACCCCATGAATCTCATAAGAAATGGTAGAATTAAAGAGAATGAAATATAATATGGTACTCTCTCAGAGGCATCCCACACCGAGCCTGATGGTGTGCATACCCAGAACTAGAGAGTTGTCCTAAATTTGGGAACCCGATTAGTTTATCCACTATTACCTCCCTCATGAATCCCCAATAAGGAAAAGAAAAAAACCTAGGTCTTCTGTGACCCACCTCCTCCTCCTCATGAGAATTTTTTCCTCACTCTAGGAAATATTTTCCAACCTGGAGGAAGAAATGATATAGCTCAAGAGAATCAATGTTGAGCTACATCAAGGGAGCTATCATGTTGGATTCATTCCCCATGCGGATCGTCAAATAGGTGTTCCCAGAAGAGGTCACCCTTCCATAGGCACTCATCCTGGTAAATGAAATTAATCTAGGATTCTCATCCAATCTTGAACTAGGACCATCAACCAACTTGAATCCGGCCCCAAAAGGACATCAAGACATCCCTCCAATGGGAAAGTAGCTAGAATACATTCAGGATGTAACGCCCCAACCCCAGTTACCCAGATTCTGTGCATTATTACATAACATTGGCATGATCACAAAAGATCAATTCTCGATAGACTGATTAGTTTAGTCGCCTTGAAAACAAAAGATAAATTCACAAGTCTTACATTACATCATAAAGTGAAAACTAAAACAAAAACTTGTCTCCACACTCATATCCACTTATACTATCCCTTCAGGTCATTCATAAAATACTTCTTCACATCCTGGGAAAAATAAAACATAGAAAAAGGTGAGCTCAAATGCCCAGTAAGCATAACAATAGCAGAAACTTACATAAATAAGCATAAACATTTAATTCAATGTATAACTAAAACAAAAGCCCTTTAAACATGAACATTAGCATAATATGGAAAAGATAAAATGCAATAATTCCATTTACATATTCACATGGATATTCTACTAGTTGAGTAATCACATGCAATATCAATAACCACTTTCATAATGATGGAATGCATAATGCCAGACTATCATAACCACGTAGCCAAGGCCTCGTGAAATGATTACAAATAAGATTCTGTCAAGGCCTTGTGCTAAGAAACTAGTTTGTCTCATGAGACCTACCGATGCATCGAGGATCTATAGAAGGCTCCACCCATCACTTATTAATTCCAATTCATTCCTCATATGAACAGGTTTAAACATAACATAAACATTCATATTAAAACTAGAATACAAAATTTCAATACTTTCTCCATAAACCATGAATGGTATAAAAATAACACATCCACAGTCAAACATATCACAAAACCATCAATACAATATGGATGATTCGTATCATAATAAATCAACTTCAAATAAACTTAAAATCCATCAAAGGATGTTGACATAGATGAAATCAAAACTATTAAAGTGAAATTTCTGTTTTTTTGAAATCATTTAAAAGTAACATAATTATAAAAGAAAAAATTTACTTTAAAATAATCTCATAAGATTTTAAGGGAAGCTTCAAAAATTTTACAATGCCGGAAAATATCCGCACCTGCCGTATAAGTTAAAAAAAGAAATTCTTACCTTAATTTGTCGAAAAGGATAAAAAGGTCCTTGTTTTGAAAATGACATAAGGATTCCTTTTTAAACGTCTTATAAAAAGTAAAAAAAGGGTATAAATGACTTTAACCCATATTCTGTAAAATAGTAAGAATGTTTTGAAATAAATTCTTAAGAAACAAGGATGTGGATTATAAAGAGGTCCTAGTAGATAATTACGTATAAGCAACCTCGGATAATGTAGAGATTATGAAATAAACCCTTACCTTGTACTTTTCCTCAGATAAGGGTAGGTTAACCTCCTGTATAATAGTGAAATAATTGTTATTAAATTATTCAAGAATCATATACATTAATATGATATCGTATATGATCTTTAAACATTTATTGTTAATAATATCTTAGTACTATCATCGTTTCTGGTGTTAACAGATTCATTTTCCTTTATATTATTTGTTATGTGAGCCGTATTTGTTATGGATGGGATGTATATTATTCATATCCAGAATGATATCATGTCTCTAAAAATTATTTTTAATCAACAAATAAAATTTATTCTTGAATGGATTCGATGGGGAATGAATCTCATCGCGTTCATGGAGACGGTAATCCGTACGTACGTACGAGCGACAATATCATTATTTTGGTATTAAAATAATATATAATTGTATAGTATATCATATATAAAGAATCATTATCATGTTATATTTATTATTTACATGTGTCACACATCATTATTATACCTATCCAAATAACAATTTTTTAAATAACAATCACAGCACGACGTGGAGACGGTCTGCCGCACGTACGCACGTATGGTGACATGTCATTCAAAGGATGGATATAATACTGAATATGGTTGTACCATATTTATAATAACATCACAGTATATATAATATGCAGGAGTTATTATTTTATAATGGGAATAACAAAGAAAGAAGAAGTTGAAGAAGAATGGAACTTGAAAGAGGGTGGTGAAAACATTACCTCTTCTTCGGGTTCTTCATTTTGATTTGATCAAAAGGGCTCCTTAGGATTGATTTCTCATCAAACTAAGGCCTCTAGGTAAAATTTATGGTCATTTAGATGATATTTTGGGCAGGGTTTGGCCGATCCAAATGGCTTTTAAGGTGTAAATTAGAGAGAAAGTGGAGTTCCCTTTTATAAGAGGGGTGAGGGGAACCTTTGGAAAAGCTAGAAATATTATTTTATAATAAATTCATATTCAATTTATAATGCCTCCAAAGTGAATTATATAAAGGTTAAGGTAGGGATGGGTCGAAATCATTTCAACCAATATATTTTTGACATGTTTTCATAACTATATTAAACTTATCATTTATATTTAACTCTTAGTTAAATAGTTTGACATTTACCGTGTCTCTTTTTATTTCTGTATTATATAGTTAATAAACATACTATATACTTTCATGTGACCCTATAGTGGTCCATTAATGATACAACTATCATTATATAAGTCCTTTGTACGAACCATAGATTTTTAGGAATATAATATCAATTAATAATATAATATTTGTTTTAAATACTCATTTATGTCAATTTTGACACTATTTAATAATAGATTTTTTTAAAGTCTTAACAACATTATTAATTCTATCCAAATTCATTTAATTAATTATAATATGTCATATGAATCAATAAAATTCATTTATTGAATCAAAACGTTAAAATTATATTTATTTTAATATTTATAATACCAATTATTTGTTCATTCATTATAAAATAAAATACTGGATCACTATTATGTCATAAATAAATATGATTATTCAATGTCTAAAAATTATAAATAAAATACCATTATATAGGAAATAGTTTTATATTTCTATGGAATATTTATATAATAACATATAACATATATAACCCTATCAAAAAAAATTTTCTCTAAAAGATATATGCTTTTGTCATTTTTGTATTTACTTTGACTTAACTAATCTAAAGTGTCATTATCACTTACAAGTGGATCCATGGGGTTCAAAAATAGACCCAAAGATACCCATGGTTGGACATGTATAAACCAATAAGGTTAGGACTCCTTTTAGGATAATTTAGTATTATTATAATATTTTTTTACCCTTATTTACCGAATTTATCCTTTTACCATGGTAAATAAAATATTTACCGAAGTAATTATTCAAAAATGTATAAAAATAAAAGTTACCTATTCACACAATTTGGACCTACTGATTATAAATATGGAATCCATTTTTATAAATTCAAAACACAGAAGTGGCAAAAATTAATTTGAAATTAATTCCCACTGTCAAAACAAAAAGCATGTTTTTAAGAAATAATAACTATCAAAAGATTGACACTTGTTTATGTCCGGTTTAAATGTGAAATTGTGTCCAATGGACAATATTGTATTAAATGGTAATAATATATTATAAATATACATTAAAACCATTAAAATTTATAATTTAACACTATAAATTATTTTTATTAAAAAAGTTGTTTTTAATTAAAATTTAGTAATTTTCACTATTCATCAAAATATGAAAGTTATTCGAAAAGTGACAAAAATTTACCCTAAGATAATTTCAATATTCCAAACCCAAAAATGAAGTCTATTTTGAAAGATAAAATGTATAAAATTTCAAAATATGGGTATTACTATTCATAATGGCTAGTTTGATTGGTTGTTGTGTGTGTTAGAACTCGGAGTTGCGTACAACAGACACTGTTGTATTATTCAAAGAGAAGGGTACCGTGGAAGCTTGGGATGTTACATTATCCCCTACTTTAAATAATTTCATCCTCGAAATTTCTAGAATACTTCCGCATTAAAAGACCTGGGTCGTTCTTCATAATAAGTTTCTTGGGTTCCCGCATTGCCTCTTCTATCTTATGGTTTCTCCATAAAACATTAACAGACAAGTCGTCCCATTTCTAAGTACATGTTATCTTGAATAAATAATACTTATGGGCTCTTCACAATAAGACACATTGAGTTCCAGTTCTAATTCCTCATAGGTGAGTACATGCGTTGGGTTAGTCTTTTATTTCCTCAACAGTGATACGTGGAACACATTGTGAACTTTGGAGAAACTTGGCAGCATTTCCAAACTGTAAGATATAGCCCCAATTCATTCTAAAATTTAAAAAGGTATGATGTACTTGGGACTCAATTTACCTTTCTTACAGAAACGTATAACTCCCTCCCATGGAGATACATTCAAGAAAACATGATCTCCTACCTGAAATTCCAAATCCTTCCTTCAGTTATCAACAAAGATCTTCTACCGACTTTGAGCTTCATTGATGTGGTTTTGGATTACCTTCACCTTTTCTATCATTTCCTCCACCAGTTCTGGGCCTACAAGCTTTCTTTCACCAATTTCATCCCAATAGGTTGGTGTGCAACATCTCTTTCCATATAACACTTCATATGGTGCCATTTGAATACTTGAATGGAAGCTATTGTTATAGGAAAATTCTACCAGAGGTAAATATTGATCCCACATACCATGAAAGTCAAGTGAGCAAGATCTCAACAAGTCCTCTAAGGTTTGAATAGTCATTTCTGATTTTCCATCTGTTTGAGGGTGGTAGGCAGTGCTCAAACAATGTTCAGTATCCAAGGCTTTCTGAAGACTTTTCCAGAATCTTGAAGTTAAACAGGGATCACAATTAGAAACAATCAATAGGGGTAGTCCATGAAGTCTCACAACTTCATTAATATATATTCTTTCTAGACGTTCAAGTGGTAAATCTCCCCTTATAGCAGGAAAATACACTGACTTGGTAGGACGATCAACAATGACCCATATTTCATTGTTCCTTCTAGGAGTCTTTGGTAGTCCCATGAAAAAATCCATCATGATATTATCCCATTTCCACTCAGGTATGGAAAGAGGTTGAAATACTCCACCAGGTTGTTGCCTTCCATCTTTAACTTGTAAACAAATCATACATCTTGAAACAAAATCAGCAGTCTCCCTCTTCTTGTTTTCCCACCAAAAATGTTCCCTCAAATCCCTATACATTTTTGTACTCCCAGAATGTATATAGAAATTGGAACTATGAGAATCATCCAACAATTCCCTTTTTAGATCAGGTATATCGGGAACACAAAGTCTCCTCCCAAATTTCAAAATTCCATCTTCATACACAAAGTCACTCAATATTATATCATTCACATCTTTAATCTTCTTTTGAAACTCTTCATCATCAGTCTGAGAAATCTTTATCCTTTCTAGTAATGATGGTTTGTCAACCATTTGAAAAAGTATCGATGATTCACCTTCCATGGTAATTCCCATATCCATATTCACTAGATGCATGAAAATAGGATTCCTATCAATTCTCCTCATGTGAAAAACTCCATGATCTTTTCTACTCAAAGAATCTTCCACCTTATTTGCCTTCCCCGGGTGGTAGTGTATCGTGCAATCACAATCCTTGAGAATTTAAGGCCATCACTTTTGCCTCATTTTGAGTTCTTTCTGTGATAAAAAGTACTTCAAACTCTTGTGATCAGTATAAATCTCACATTTTTCACTATAGTGATAATGTCTCCATATCTTCAAAGAAACAATTATAGCAGTTAACTCAAGATCATGAGTAGGATAGTTTTGATCATGAATTTTCAATTATCTTGAATCATATACAATAACCCTATCATTCTGCATAAGGACACAACCAAGTCCTTTCTTTGAATCATAACTATAAATAACACACCCATCATTCCCCGATGGTAGAGACAATATAGAAGCATTGACTAATTTTATCTTAAGTTATTCAAAACATTATTCACACTCTTTTGTCCAAACAAATATAACCCCTTTACATGTGAGGTTTGTTAATGGGTTACCCAATCGGGGAAAGTTCTTGATGAAACACCGATAATAACCTGCTAAGCCAATAAAACTATGAACCTCGGTTATGATCCTTAGTTCTATCCATTCATGGATTCATTTTGTCATAAAAGGATCAACATATATTCCATACTTAGAGACAATATGGCCGAGAAAAGAAATATCCTGAAGCCAGAATTCACACTCGCTAAACATCCCATATAATTCATGTCTTCTCAGAGTCTTCAATATAATGCGCAAGTGATTTTCATGATCTTTGTAGATTTTGGAGTATACCAACATATCATAAATAAATACCTCTATAAAGTCATCAAGATATTCCTTGAAAACTATTTTCATTAGATCCATGAAAATAGAGGGTGCATTAGTCATTCCAAAAGGCATTACTGTAAACTCGTAATGCCCGTACCTGGTTCGAAATGCTGTCTTTGGAATTTCTTCCTTAATCACACACAAATGATGGTATCCAGATCGAAGGTCAATCTTTCTAAAGTATTAAGCTCCATGAAGTTGGTCAAATAAGTCATCAATGTGAGGTAGGGGATACTTGTTATTTATTGTTATAGCATTGATATCCTTGTAGTCGATACATAACCTCATAGATCCATCTTTATTTTTAAGAAAAAGAGCAGGGGCTCCCCATGGAGAAACACTTGGGTGAATAACTCCCATATTACTAAATTCCTATAGTTGTTTATTTAGTTCAACTAATTCCACGATGGCCATTCTATAAGGGGTCTTCGATATAGGCCTTGATCCAGGAATTAAATCCATGGAAAACTCAACTTCTCGTTCTGGAGGATGTCCAGGTAAATCTTCCGGAAACACATCTACGTATTCTTTAACAATAGGTACATCCTCTATTTGAACATTCATTTCCTCACCCACAGTAATTTCATTCTCTTCCTCCCCAATAATTGAATTTAGTTGAGATACTGGGGTGGATCTAGATAAGAATTGGGTGGTGATGATTCTGCTCTAAATGTATGGTGTTCCTTATCATCATCATCAAAAATCGTAACCTCCTTCTTCTTATAATAAATATTCACATCATGGTCCAAAATCCAATCCATACTAAAGATTATATCAAACACAATCATAGGTATGATGATGAGATCAGCAGATAAAGAATATTTATGTGCTCTAATGGGAACAGATCAACAGAACATTGTATTAGTGATACTTCCATTAGAAGTTTTAACTAACAACTCCCTTGTAAAATCAAATTGGAAATGTCTAATTTTCATAGAAAACTGGGAAAATATGAAACAATGTGATGATCTAGAATCAAATAAATCATTTGTTAAACTTGAGGAAAACATTAAATTACCTACCACAACATTTTTCGGATCTTCAACCTCAACAGTAGTGATAGCAAAAGCTTGGCCTTGATCCATTGGACTTTTCTGAGGTGAGTTCCCCTGACGCTTAGGAAATTCATTTGCATAATTTTCCATCTCCCTAAAATTGTAACACTGAACATGGGTATCTTCTTTATTCCCTTTTCAATCATGAGCTTGGTGGCCTTTTTCACCACACTTGTAACAGACACCCATTCCCTTCAAGCAAGTACCAGGGTGTTTCTTCCCACATTTACTACAGGATTGATATTCAACTTTTCCCTTCTTCCCCTTATTTCCATTCCCAGATTGATCAATAGATCTCTTCTTCTCTTTCTTTTCTTTAAATTCGTAAGATTTATATAATTTCTTTTCCGTCTTGATATCACACGAGACAATATCTTCGTATGACGAAAAGGATTGTAAGACCAATTCTCGATGGAGAAACGGTTTTAACCCATCAAAGAAACGATAAATATTACTCCTTGGGTTATGTATATAATATTCTGCATGCCTCACTAACCTTTTAATGTTAGCCTCATACTTTGCGACATTCTCATCTTCCTTTTTTCTCAGACTCAAAAATTGCCTTTCCATATCAGCTCGATGGTCACGAGGAAAGTATTCTTCTAAGAAAAGCTATTTGAACTCTCTTCATTCCATATTGATACTTCATCATTTTTTTTTTGTTTTGAATCAATATCAACCATTGATCAGCATATCTAGTGAGGCAGTAAACTGCCATGATAACTTTTTCCCTTTCACTACTCCCCAAGGCATGGAATATTTTCTCTAAAGAATTTATCCATTGCTCATCTACTAAGGGATTTTTACTCCCATTGAATATTTGTGGTTGTTTCCTCATGAAGTTATCTAACATTGATACTCCATGCTACAGATCAGGGTGCTCCATATGGGTAAGGTTATTATTCATCACCTGAGTGAGTTTTCCCAGTACAGTGATTAGCTGATCAGCACCAATTGCATCACTAGCTCCACAATAATTATCTTGAGCAGGAGTGAAATCTCTACATGGAGTGCGTGTATTGATACAGTTTCCATTCCTTCCACTATGTGTCATTTCTAAACAATGGCATGAACTACATCAGTTTATGAATCAAAATAAATAATTCCATACTTTTAAAACACTTAACATAAATTGAACTATTTCTGGATATAATCCATAATCATAAAACATGTTTTCTTTGAATAAGTATATACTCATAAACCCTTCATAATGGATTATAAAGAAAATGAGAATCATCCTAAGAATATCTCGCGGGAGTTTCGTAACCAAGAGTGCTTCAAGGCCCATTTTCGTGCACCAGTTCCCGTTCGAGTCTAGCTCAAAGCGGTGTTTTCGGGTTTTTCCCCTAGGTACATCTGTGCCAGAGCCGCCTCTACCTGCTCGTATCTAGATAGGGATATATTTCTCAGAAAACTCACAAAATCTCTACAATACCAAAATTCTAGGAAGTTCTTCTATACTAATCCTCAAAGTCCAAATTAGGTCTATGTGCTCTAATCAGAGTTTATCTAAATCTATCTTCCAAGGTTTGTACAAAACATTTTATTAATACCAACTGTAATTCCCTAACCCTAGTTACCCAGAGTCGATGTATTATTACATAACATTGGCATGATCACAAAATATCAAGTATCGAAATACCGATTAGTTTAGTAGAATTGGAAACACTAGATACATTCATAAGTGTTAAATTACATCATAAAGTGAAAACTACAACAACATCTTGTCTCCACACTCATATCCCCTTATACTATCCCTGAAGGTCATTCCAAAAATACTTCTTCACATCCTAGGAAAAATAAAACATAGAAAGGGGTGAGCTCAAATTCCAAGTAAGGATAACAATATAGTGGAAACATTAATAAATAAGCATAAACATTTAAGCCAATGTATAAGTAAAACAAAAACCTTTTGAACTTGAACTTCAGCCTAGTATGGAAAATATAAAATGAAATAATTCCATTTAATTATTCACATTGATATTATACTAGTTGAATAATCAAATGCAATATCAATAACCACTTTCATAATGATCGAATTCATAATGCCAGACTATCATAACCATGTAGCCAAGGCCTCATGCCATGACTACAAATAAGATTTTGTCAAGGACTCGTTCCAAGACACTAGTTTGTCTCATGAGACCTAATGATGCATCGAGGAGCAATTGTGGGCTCCACCCGTCACTTATTAAGTCCAATGCATTCTTCATATTAACAGGTTTAAACATAACATAAAAATTCATATTAAAACTATCAATCGAAATTTCAATAATTTCTCCATAAACCTTGAATGGTATAAAAATAAAACATCAACAGTCAAACATATCACAAAACCTTAAATAAAATATGGAAGTTTTGTATCATAATAAATCAACTTCAAATAAACTTAAAATCCATCAAAGGATGTTGACATAGATGAAATCAAAACTATTTGAGAGAAATATCTCTTTTTTTGAAATCATTTAAAAGTCACATAATTATAAAAGAAATAATTTACATTAAAATATTCTTATATTCTTTTAAGGGATGCTTCGAAGATTTTACAATGGTGGAAAATAGCCGCACCCGCTGTATAAGTAAAAAAAAAGACATTCTTACCTTAATTTGTCGAAAAGGTTAAAAAGGTCCTTGTTTTGAAAATGACGTAAAGATTCTTTTATAAACATCTTATAAAATGTCAAACAAGGGTATAAATGACTTTAACCCATATTCTATAAAATACTAATAATTTTTTGAAATACATTTTTGAGAAACATTGATGTGGATGATAAAGAGGTACCAGTATATAATTACGTATAAACAACCTCGGATAATGAAGAGATTGTGAAATAAACCCTTACCTGGCAATTTTCCTTAGTTGAGGGTAGGTTAACCTCCTGTATAATGGTGAAATAATTGTTATTAAAGTATACAATAATCATAAACATTAATATGATATCATATATGATCTTTAAACATTTATTGTTAATAATATCTTAGTATTATCATCATTTCGAGTGTTAACTGATTAATTTTCCATTATATTATTTATTATGTGAGCCATATTTGTTATGGATGTGATGTATATTATTCATATACAGAATGATATCATGTATCTAAAAATTATTTCTAATCATCAAATGAAATTTATTCTAGAATGGATTCGATGGGGAATGAATCTCATCTCGTTCATGGAGACGGTAATCCGTACGTACACACGAGCGACAATATCATTCTTTTGTTATTAAAATAATATATAATTGGATAGTATATAATATATAAAAAATCATTATCATGTTATATTTATTATTTACATGAGTTACACATCATTATTATACTCATCCAAATAATAATGTTTTGAATAACAATTACACCACGACGTGGAAATGGTAAGCCGCACGTACGCACGTATGGTGACATGTCATTCAAAGGATGGATAGAATACTGAATATGGTTTTACCATATTTATAATAATATAACAGTATATATAAGATATGGGAGTTATTATTTTAGAATGGGAATAACAAATAAAGAAGAAGTTCAAGAAGAAAGGAACTTGAAAGATGGTGGTGAAACAATTACATCTTCTTCGGGTTCTTCATTTTCATTTGATCAAAAGGGCTCCTTAGGTTGAATTTATGATAAAAAAAAGGCATCTAGGTTGAATTGAGGGACGTTGAGATGATATTTTGGGCAGGGGTGGCCGAGCCAAAAGGCTTTGAAGGTGAAAATTAGAGAAAAGGGGGAGTGCCCTTTTATAAGAGGGGTGAGGGGTACCTTTGGAAAAGCTAGAAATATTATTTTATAATAAATTCATATTAGGTTTCTAATGTCTCAAAAGTGGATTAGTTAAAGATTAAGGTGTTTATGGGTCTAAATCCTTTCAACCAATAGATCGTAGACAGTTTTGGGTAACTATATTAACCTTATAATTTATATTTAACTCTTAGTTAAATAGTTTGACATTTACCTTGTCTCTTTGTATTTTTATATTATATAGTTAATAAACATACTATATACTTCCTAGAGACACCAAAGTGTTCCATTAATGATACACCTATCATTATATATGTCATTTGGCCAATCCTTAGATTTTTAAAAATAGAATATCAATTAATAATATAATATTTGTTTCAAAAACTCTTTTATGTCAATTTTGACACTATTTAATAATTGATTTTTGTTAAAGTCTTAACAAATTTATTAATTCGAACCAAATTCATTTAAGCAGTAATAATATGACATTTTAATCAATAAAATTCTTTTATGGCATCAAAACTTTCAAATTACATTTATTTTAATATTTATAATACCAATTATTTGATTCTTTCATTAATAAGGAATATACTACTTCATTATTATGTCATAAATAAATTTAAATATTAAATGTATAAAAATTATAAATAAAATACCATTATGTATGAAATAATTTTATATTTCTATGTGATATTTATAGTCGAAAATATAACATATATAACCCAATGTAAAAATTGTTTTGCTAAAATTTATATGCTTATGTCATTTTTTTATTTACTTTAACTTAATTAATATAATGTGTCATTATCACATACAAGTCAATACATGGGGTCCCAAAATCGACCCAAATATGCCCAAGGTCTAACATGTATTCACCAATAAGGATAGTATGCGTTTTAGGGTAATTTATTATTATTATAATATTATTTTTTTTCCTTTATTTACCGGAGTTACCCTTTAACCATGGTAAATAAAATATTTACCGAAGTAATTATTCAAAATGTCTAAAAATAAAATTTACCTATTTAAAAAAATTGGACCTACTAATTCTAAATATGGAATCCATTTTTCTAAATTCAAAACATAGAAGTGGCAGAAGTTAATTTAAAATTATTTCCCACTGTCAAAACAAAAAGCGTGTTTTTAAGAAATAATAACTATCAAAAGATTGACACTTGTTTATGTCCGGTTTAAATATGAAATTATGTCCAATGACCAAAATTATATTAAATGGTAAAGATATATTCTAAATATACTTTAAAATCATTAAAATGTATAATTTAACACTATAAATTATTTTTATTAAAAAAGTTTTTTTTAATTAAAATTTACTAATTTTCACTATTCATCAAAATATGAAAGTTATCTGAAAAGTGCCAAAAATTAACCCTAAGATAATTTCGATATTACGAATCAAAAAATGAAGTACATTTTGAATGATAAAATGTATTGAATTTCAAAAAGTGGGTATTACTATTCATAACAGCTAGTTTGATTGGTTGTTGTGTGTGTTAGAACTTGAAGTTGCGTACAACACACACTACTGTATTATTCAAAGAGAAGCATACCATGGAAGCTTGGGGTATTACATAGGCAAACCCACAAAGGATAACCTTAGCTAGGTATCCTCCAAAAATACTTTCAGTGTCGTTATGTCCATCCTTTCAACCTATTACACCCTCCCAAGCTCCAGCCCAGTAGTATATGCATCTAGGGTTCTTGAATATGGTCGAGAAATTGAAATCTCAACTAGAATCCATGGAAGGGAGGTGCGCTCTAATACCACTAGACCACAAATGCTACCCTAATTGGGTGAGCATCATTCCCCCACCACAAAACTTTGAGAACCCCATATTCCAAGTGTTCAATGGTTTGGGAGACCCAAACCAGCACCTAATGCACTATGCCTCTTACTGTGACCCCATGATGGGCACCCCAGAGCAGTAAGAAGCAGTGAAACATAGGTGCTTCATGAGAACACTACAAGGTTCAACCTTCATATGGTATACTATCTTACCAACTAACTCAATCACAGGCTTTGAGGATCTGCAATGATAGTTTCTCTTATAGTTCAGTTAGATATTTCTTAAGACAACGGTCAGTGATCTCATGAACTAGAAGAAGGGAGAGAATGAAAGTATTTCTGACTTTATCGCTAGATGGAAAGGCCTGAGTTTCATGCTGAACCAGACACTCCCCCTAGATGAAAGGCTCACTATGTACATCGATAATCTCTATCAAAAATTGTGAACAGTGATCATCCTATTGAAGTACACAAGTGGGTTTAGAGATTTCTCTTCCATTTCCCAAAGGATAGAGGAATCCATGTTGTAGAAAAATACCATGTCTTGAGTGGCCCCATTAGACCCAGGAAAAGTAACATGAAAAGATGAAGTGGCTTCTATAATTCTTAAGCCACCCCTAGAACCAGCTCCAGTTGCGAGGAATCCACCAAATCGTTCATGACCACCTGGATGCCAAAAACCACCCTACCTCAGCAATATGATTGAAGGGGTTCTAGAATAAATCAGTTCAAGGAATGAATAAATGAATTCTATGTATTCTGATCTGACCAAGTCTATGACTACTTCATCACCACAATGAATTGAATCCTCTTCCTTTTACCAGAGCCAATGTGAGCCAATGAAGTGGGTTTTGACGACCATCCAAATTATTGTCCCTATCACCAGATACTGAAGCACACCATATAGGAGTTCTTGGTCTTCAATGACCGCCTTTTTATGATGATAGACTCAAGATAAGTCATGTTGGGTCCTCCACCAGCACAAGTGGCATATTTATACACCTTAGACCCAAGAAAGGATGAGGAATGAAAAATAGAAAACAACAAAAAGAAGAAAAAATTTGATAGTTGGATGAATCAGAAAAATGTCAACTAAGCTCATGGAATCCTACGGGCACTGTTGAAGCAACCAGTTTTCCCCCAATAGCTCTTGATACAGCCCAACCATTATCCTTAGCCCCACAATCCCCTAATGTATAGAAGGGTAGAGAGATAGAGCAAGATGACGAACCTAAACCAAAGCTGAAGCTGATCAAGACACATTTGGACTTTATTCCAGTAGACTTGTAACAATAGGAACCACCCCGCCAATTGGGACAATGGGCACCACCCCACCGAATGACACCATTAGAAGAAGGTAGTCAGAAAAAATCATTCTCCAACCAAGAACTGGTCTTCAGATCCATTAATTTCATTCACATGATTGACCCATTCTCGGATAGAGACAATGGTCACAAACCCGAATTCCCTACATCTAACTGAAGATCCAAATGATTAGTTCATAGAGGCCGAGGGTTACCTGGAAGGCTAGATCATTGAAGGAGTCAAATTATCACCCACACCATAACTCAAATCGTTAACATTGGGGAAACACATAGAAGAACCCTATAGTAGAGACAATACGAACCAGTGTGTTTCTCCGCCCCGATTGAATAAATCTAAGCCTGGCCATCTTGGATCATACATTGGATGAAGAACATATGTCCAATCGCCCATGAAATATTGGCAGACCGGTTTGAAAAAACTCAAAAAGAACAACAACACCTTCATCTCCTATCAAAGAGGTCCGACCATCTACATCCAATGCTTGAGCCACTAATGTTCCCATGAAAGAGGATCCCCAAACCGGGATGTGCTGACCTTTAGAGCATCAATATGAAATCCTGAAGCATCTAGCCATATTAATGGCAAGGATATCGATAATAGATTCCTTGAGTCTCTCTACATATCTTAGGGAGTCACTAATTGAAACCTTACTATGTCCCTAGGAATTTGAGGATGATGTAGGAACGGATGAAGTCTATCAGATAGAGACCAATCCCAACGAATGCCACTATGTCATCCCCTTCATATATCAGGATGAATATGCCATCATACAATAGAAAATCAAACCATTATTTGTGTCTGAAAACATAAACAACATTGATGTTTAAATAATTTTCATCTACAATGGCTATAGAGTCAACCTCCTCCCACTGTGAACACTTCGTTGATTAAGATATGAGGAGGACAGTTGAACACCATGCATCAAAACTCTAATGGGATATAACAAAATCGAGTAAAAACCATTGGGATGAATCACTCATAAAAGTTTTCTTGGTGATCTCGTGTATGATTCTGAGAATATGGTAGTATAGAAATGTAAGACCTACAATGTTTTGTTAGGTATTCATTGGATGCATCATTATGTGGTGATTCCCTTATCATACCATCAGTGCATCAAATATTTCACAACTAGGATACGATGCCAGGTTCAATGAACCAAAAGAGAAGCAGTCTTTGGCTGAAGACGTTGATTCGGTCACCACCCCGAATGGATTGGAAATGGCTCATGTCGATCACCTCAAATAAATTAGGTAAGATTATTTGTTACCCATCACTTATTTTGAGTGCATAAGCTAAATATTAGATACAAAATCATCCATCTACAAGATTTTCGTTATGTCCACCAAGTCCAAATAAATTAAAAAGCACGTTGGCCCCTTTGATGATGGGGAAGGCCCAAAAAAGATGATCCTAACTTGTTCTCAAGACCCCAGACAGTCCCTAACTTACTCAATAAGGTAGAAGGTGATGTCCTATCACTAAAGAAAGAAAGTAAATTTCATACTCTTCTGGGAATTCCCATCGGTTAATCGGGACAAAAGGAGATGTTTCGGTTTCCATAAATTGGAGTTCTTATTTCCCTCCCAATTCTGTGGAGTTCGTCATGAGAATCCTCTCTCCATCAGAAGAGGAAAAATATGAAGAAGAAGTTGAATAAGAAGAAGACCTCAAATATTCCCCTCCCACATTCGAATAACGTATCTCCACCACAATCAATATACTTAGGGAGATGAACCTGGGTGCTGAAGATGACCCACCACCCACTCTAATTAGTGTGGCTATTCCATTCATGGAGAAATAGGTATATAACTCCTTAGTAAAGAATAATCGAGATGTGTTTTTGTGGATCTGAATAGAAATTATAGGCCATTATCTTGAGGTCGCAACTCATCATATGGGTTTGCCGAAAGACCATCATGGATATTATTAAGCTTCTAGATGCACCCATCAGGCACATGATTCCAAAATATAAGCTAAAGTTGAAAATATTGTTAAATATAACTTTTTTCGAGATGTAAAATATTTGATATGGATGGAAAACATAGTCTCTATCAAAAATAATAATGTATAGATTTGATTCTGCATTGACTTTCGAGACCTCATTCGTCACTGCCTAAAAGATGACTTCCTGGTCTCAATCACAGAATTACTAATCGATGTGACCACTAGATATGAGGCCCTATATATCATGGATGGATATTTCAAATAGAAAAAATATCCAAATGGACCAAAAATATGAATAATCCACTACTCTCAGGCCCCCATGGAGTGGTACTCTATAAGGTGATGCCATTTGGTCTGAAAAATGTCGGTGCTACATATCATTGCACCATGCACCACATTTTCATTCCCTTCCTAGGAAATTTTTTCGAGTGATACATTGATGACCTAGTGGTTAAGTCATGATAGAGCTCAAACCACCTAATATATCTTGAAACTATCTTCCAAAAAATGTGACAACACAGATTAAAGATGAATCCCAAAAAAATTTCTTTTTGCGTTACCTTTGGGAAATTCCTCGGCTTCTTCTTAAGTCGTCACAACATTGTAGTCAACCCTGAGAAGACAAAAGACATCCTTGGAATGTCTCCACATCATAAACTCACCAAATTGAAGGGACATAAGGAGAACCTAGCATATATTAGACACTTCATAGCCAACCTTTTAGGTAAATGTTTTCCTTTCACTAGGTTAATGTAGAAAGGGGTCACATATGAGTGGGATAATGATTGTTCATAAGAATTAGACAATATCAAAAAGACATATCCTAAGACCATCAGTCTTGATGCCTCCATTTGAAGGGAGACCACATGTTTTTTATGTAACTTCTTTAGAATGGTCAGTTGGCACTTTCCTCACACATAAGAGTGATGTCGGTAGTGAGAACAGTCTTTATTACCTTGGCCGAAAAATGTTCAATGTGAAGACTCGATATCCAAGAATCTAAATGAAATATCTAGGTTTAATCATAGTGGTTCATAAATTCTACCATTACCTGTAGAACATAGAGGTCCATCTGATCCCCCTCTACATCCTCCTCAAGTATATCCTCAGTTGAACAATCCTAACTGGATGCCTATCATGGTGTGCTGTCATCCTCAATAGTTTGACATACGATACATGCCCCAAAAACTAATTAAAGGCTAGGAATTAGCAGAGTTCCAGGAAGAGAACCCCTTAGAAGAAATGACCTCGTTGGATACTGAACTTCCTGATGAAGAAGTATTCTCCATCAAAGATTTTCCCCATGCATAGGAAATCTACATAGACTGTGCTTCTAGAATCCCAACGTGGGAAAATGATGGTGGATCCCAAGATCAACAATGTAGGGATGCGTTTCATAGTAATATCCCCATAAAAATCTATTTTTTCTTACACATTCCTTCTTTCATAGGGGTTAAAAAATAATGAAGCCAAATACCAGGCCCTCATTGCAGGCCTAGAGCTTGCACTTCATCCATGATACAGACATCTGAAGAAGAAAGGAGTTGCAAAGTTGGTCATAAAGGAGGTAAATGGTGACTATTCCATTAAGAAATAATTATTGGTACCTTTGATAAACCATGTTCGTGAATTGATTGCATAATTTCCATCAGAACTAATACTAACATATATCCCCCGATCAGAAAATGCTTAATCTTATGCACTGGAAAAGGAATCTACAACCCTAGATGATACAGACTAGGATTTAATATTCATCATCATTTCCCACCGTTGGAGGGAGTTTTCCTTCATTTAGAACAATATGGAGGAAATCAACAAGATTAGCCCTATTTCTGAGCCTTATTGTCACACCACTAGCTAGATGAATCCCCTTGAAAATTACCTCTATAGGGGGGAACTCCCACCTGATAGGGCTAGAAGAGAACATATCTAGAGGCGGGCAGTCAATTTTGTCTTGTAGAATGGTGAAAAATAAGAAAAGGTTCTCTACAAATGAGTTCTTTGAGGGGTCCTTCATAGGTTCATCGGTGTAGAAGAGACAGATACGTCATGAAAGAAGTTCACATCAGATCTTGTGGAGCACACCAATTAGTAGCCCTGCTCTCCCATCAAGTATGAAGGCCTGGATATTCTGGCCCACTATGATACATGATTGTTCCACAATCACGAAGAAGTGACATTACTGCCATGTTCATTCCAATTTTATTCACCAACCCCCATAGCTACATCACATAGCTAAGCACTCCTGGCCATTTTTGTATAGGGGATTGATGTTTTGGGACCATATCCTCCCACCACTGCAAGAAAATTATAGTTCATTACCACAGTAACTAACATTCTCACCAAGTGGTATGAAGTCATACCCCTTAAAGTGGTCATTAAAAAATCATTGTTAGATTTGTGAAGTCCAACGTCAGTACCATATTTGGTGTACCTCATACAATACTGACAGAAAATAACTCCAACTTCTTCTCTGCTGAGTTGGAAAAGTTATACCAAGAGTATGGAATCAAATACAACCATTCATCCCACTACCATATAGCGACCAATGGGTAGATAGAGGATTTCAATAAAAACCGTTCCAATTTAATCCAGAAGATAGTAAACACAGATAAGAAATTATGGTCATACAAGATCCTTCATGCTTTATGGGCTTATCGGTCCACGACAGGAACTTCCACCTAGGAAACCCCGTACTTGTTAGTATATAGGATAAGGGAATTTTTTCCCATCGATGTTCAATTTTCATCGCTCCAGATTTATGTTTGTGATAAAATTTCCATGGATGAGAAATCCTCGAAATGGTTTGATGACTTTGAGTAGCTAGATGAGAAAAGACTGCATAATTTTAACCTTTTGGAAGTGTAATAAAATTAGATCCACGGGCCTTCAATAAAATAGTTTTCGATTAGTATTTACTCGAAGGAGATATTTTGTTGGTCCTTAGAACGCTGATGATACTTAGGAAGAAACCCCCAAATCTTGACTGAAAATGGGAGAGACCAAAAATCATACATAGGGTCTACTCCAAAGGAGCATATTCCTTGAAATCAATGGATGGACAGATCATCACAAATCCCACTAATGTAAGGATTGTCAATTATATCATGTAACTGAGACAAAAATTTCTTCACTTCATGACTCTAAACTGCACAACAAAGCGTCCTAGCTGCAATATGTTAAACTGAATAGTTTAAATTGTCCTAATCGCACGATGATAAACTACAGGGTTAAAATTTTCCTAACCACATGACACCAATCTGTATGGAGTTTGTCTTTACTGCAAGACATTAAACTACATGTTTACCTATGAACTACATATGACTTGATTCCCATTCATTAGTGGGATATATAGAGACACCTCGACCCTTGATCTTGGCCCATTCAACATACAAAAAATGCCTCTATTTTATTCTCTATCACCCCATATTATGAGGATAATCCTCATCACTCCTTGTTTCTCAAATTGTGTTTGACTAACGTGACATTAGGATCAGTGGTAAGGATTCCCTTACATAAACAAATCATAGAGGAATACGAAAGACCTAACACCTGTAGTGGATGAAACCAAAATCTCCCTACTCCTACATCTGAGCCAGTCCTCTGTAGGAAACATTTAGAACAATGTATGGCTTTATTCCTATACAAGAACGATATTTTGTGACACCTGAATTTAAAATCTAAATCTAACCATCAATTATAGTAATATTCCCTAAAATTTCCCAACACATGGGCCAGACCTCTGTCGGGAAAATTTAGAACTACTTATGGCTTGATTCTTGTCTATACAAGATTTGATGTGATGCCCATATTATTTATCCCAATCCATCCACCCAAACAAAAGAAAAAAATGCTCTTTCCCCCTGTGTATAAGTCAGACATGCACATGGGAATCCATGAATGCTCTCAACCACATGACATTAAACTGTAAGGTTCCTCAAGAGTCATGTGCGGCCCGATTCTCTACATTACAACTCCTGAACATGCCTCCAATTTCATGCATAATAAATTCAACAAGATAAAGAAAATTCAAGGTCTGAATTAGGACACTCAAATGGAGTCAAAATATCATGATTCCTCGACATATGATTCATATCTATGTAGAAGCTTTAGTAGTAAATGGCTAATTAGGATGTGGATATTTCATACATTCCCAGACACATCATTACCATTTGTCAAACTCCATACTCCGAGAAATATTCGATCTCCATAAACATTTATGGACATAATGGATTGAAGGAAATGTCCCATGGACACCTTTTTTTACTACACATAACAATCCTTGGGGTCTTTACAAATGTTCCGTACAAAACAACCATCAAAAAAAGGAAAATTCATCCCCTAGAGAGTCCTTTCCTACCCTTGTTTTCCCAATGTATTCCAAGACTCAAGTCATTCAACCTGATCCAAGGCCCCCCTAGGACAATGTTTTTCACCTTCTATCATCAATAAAGTATAAATAATGCTATAATATCCAAAACACAACTAACACAATGATATTTATGGTATTTGTGACAAGTTGTCTCCCCCACATGATGACGAACGGTGCAGCCAATGTCCACACCGCATGACGTTAAAATACATGTCCAGAATGGTCCTAGCAGCATGACCCTAAAAGGAATTTTATGGTTTCCTTCCCCATAAGGAACCCTGGGGCCTGTCCATACGACCATAAACTACATGGTACTCCAAATATGAGAAGAATTACTCTCCTTGCATATAAATCAGATCTATGTAGGGGATTACTTGATCCCATGGTTGAATCACAGCCTATACATTTATAAAGTTTTAGGATAAACTCCATTAATATATCAAACTCTTTGGTTTCATTAATCATTAATCCCCATAATCATCCATGGCCATCGGAGATCGAAGGCCAGTGTCCCATGGACACCTTTTTTTGACTATTCACATCCTACCCCTATGTATTTGCATATGTTGCCTACAAAATGGCCATCAATCAAAGGAAAACATGTCTTCATGAGATTCCCCTACTACCTCAGTATGCCTAAAGACTCCCAAGCCTCATTCCCCCCTCCTGATTTAAGAAACCTCCAATTCATAGATTACAATATCTTTCCTTCCCACATCCTTGATTTTTCACAACATCTGATACCAATTCACCTATAGTATCTGAAAGAATTATGTAAAATAATGATACCCCATCTATATTCATGATGTTGACCCACACACGAAAAATGAAATACCCCACTTAATTTCGATTTTACTGGTAAATTTTAGAATAAAAAATTCTCTCATTTCATGTTTGGTCACACCACCTTTCATAATCCATACTTCATTTCTATAAAGGTACCAATATTCATAATCCTTCATGGACATCAATGATGTTTGGCTAGTCTCCTACTAATACCTTTTATTTTATTGGGCACACCATTCCCCAGTGTCTTTGTATATGTTACCAAACAAAATGACTATCAATCAAAGTCAAATTCATCCCCAGTAGAGTCTTTTCTAATTTCTGTATGCTCGTATGACGTTTATGTCCCATATCACTCCTCAAATTCAGAAACCCCATAGATTATAGTGTACATGTCTTTCCCATTTCACATGAACATAGATGAAAAACATTTCCAATTGAACTGATGAATCACATACTCTACCTTAGTTCGAGTACAAAAACCTCCTATAAAAGGTTTCATGTGTCCTAATTGAAGACGCTAAAATGTACCAT
The DNA here is from genome assembly GCA_963277665.1 of Viscum album. Classification (NCBI taxonomy): domain Eukaryota; kingdom Viridiplantae; phylum Streptophyta; class Magnoliopsida; order Santalales; family Viscaceae; genus Viscum; species Viscum album. The sequence goes on along the minus strand of OY728156.1, from coordinate 335,292,269 downwards.
TCTCCATCTCTCCCTTACACAAGTAAAATTCATGTGGTAGCGGTATCCCATTCAAATCAGATACAAATTCCCCAAATAATTTTTGACATCATCCCTTAAATAGGCCAACCACTATGGTCCACATCCTAAAAACAAGTCCAGAGAGTTATAAATCCCCCAGGCCATCAGAAATGGAAGGCCAGTGTCCGGCGAATACCTTTGCATTACTATGCACATCATGACCCAGTGGGTCTTCATATGTCACATACAAAACAAATATCAACCAAAGGAAACTTCATCCCCAAGAGATTCCTCCCCTACCTCCAAACGCCTAAAATGGATCCCAAGACTCATATTTATCCAAAACTCACAAAGTTAGAGTCCTAAAAAATACATAATTCTTTTATGAGATTATTAGGAAATTTATGGCTGATGAATCCCAAATTGGGGCCCCTACCCTATCAAGTTTGTTAAAAAATGTTCAACCTAAAATATGAGTAATAAGTTTGATTTCAAAGACTATATACCGTAAATAATAATGATGTAATACTCTCTAGATTGAAATCTCGTAAAGGGAACCCATGGATAAAATTTGAGTACTAGCTCATTGAAACTATACTATGTATGGATTAGGAAAACAATTTTATGCTATCAGATACTCAAAAGATACATAATTATTGTTAGTTCAAAAAGCAACAATAAAAAAATCCAATGTATACCAGCTACGCCCATAGAAAATAGGCTTAGGAAAAATTAGGGTAATAATGAAAAAGACACAAGAGTTTATAAGGTTTTCCATATATCCCCAGCAATAGTCATACTGTGCTCACTGTGTCCCATGGATTAAGGGAAAAAATTTGATCCTAGTTTGATTATTTCTATTTACTAGTTTCAAATCACGGTTTAAAATTAATACATGATCAAAATAATGTTTATATAGTTAATATTGATTAATTGACCTGATAGGAAAAGGAACAGAAGAAGTAGTGGAGAGAGAGAAATGGTTCCATTATGTTCAAAAAAAATTGTGAATCATCCCTAGTTCAGAGTCTCTCCATAGTATCGAATGAAAATGATTACATCATGATTTGAAAAATTACAATGAAGCTCGACTCACCATTTCCATAAAAATTTAATGTGATTGTGATGTGATGTAATGATTTTTCTCTAAAGTAGCACTTTCATTTGCCTTGTCTTCCACTATCTGTCACAAAATATCCATGAAGGCATTTTGATCTCTCTCTTTCTTCTACAAAGAATAATAATTGGCACTTGAGGAGGATATTTGGGTCCTCAAACATTCCATGAGAGCCTCAAATTTTCACAGCTCTATTGTTAGGGAAACTACAAAGTCCCGATATTTTGCCTCTTCATTTTCAAGTTGATCGAGCTCCTCAGAGATGTCTCAGATGCTCATTTCATGGTGATGTGAAAAATTGAACCTAGAAAGATTTTCCTCACAAGAAACAAAGTCTTCTTGATTATGACAATATGGTATATAAGAGGGTGTAGTTTTTTATAATCAAATCCACACGAGCATAATTTATAAAATAATCACCACAAGTTGTATGTTTCATCAGTAAATCTTACTAGAGGTGATTCTGTAGAAAGAGTGTATACTCAATGAAATGCCTATTTTTGCACTATCTACTGCCATCCCATGAAACTGGGGCCATGTTCCTCTCCCTCCAAAATGGGTCTATAGGCACTAAGTTATATTATGAGAGTGGGACTTGACCTAAGATAGGTTACCCATGTTGGGGGGATCTCTCTCCCCTCAGATAGTTTAACCTCTAGAACAGGATACGGAGGACTAGCCGCAACTTTTGGGTATCCAATGACACTCTACTAAGGCCATCCTCATTAGGGTTGTGGGAGGTTTCCATAAAAGGAGGGCAGTCTGAATCACTCCCTACCGAGATAGGATGCATACATGAAGACCCTTCCTGGTGCATCTGCCAGTGGATCGAGTTTCTTCTTACCACAAGAACAAGAATAGAAGGTGTAGTCATCATAGTACCCATAGAAAGAGGTATGTATAGAATAATCAGCGGGGTCAATATTGGGCGAAGGATGGATAATGGATTTTGGACCAATCGAATGGGTCTTCCCATCACTCCGTTAGGGTAACAGTCGACCCACAATTGGGCATATTCCAGTGATAGAAAAGTGGATCATGTCATATGAGGAATGATAACCTCCATATTGGTACCTTACTGAATTATTATAAGCCATAGTTGGAAAAGAATTACAAGATGGGATTCTCCCCTTAACTGAATGCAAGGAACAAGAACGGTATATTGGAGATGCCAAAATTTTTTGGGGAATCGGTAAGGGTGGTATGGCTTACAAATAACCACTCGATCTATGTGGGTAGTGTGCGTCCCACCCTGAAGGGTGATAATGTATGATCACTCCTCTAAAGAACCACTTAATTCACCCCTTAGTGACCCATTAGGGGTAGGTTATGGGGAAAATGTGGAGTAAAAATCATCATTTTACATCCCAACCACATTGCTAATGCTTAATTTCATAGGACGAACAATGGCGATGTTAGGAAGGGTGGGATGAAATTTAGATCTAGGAAACCTCACAGAATGATGATATTCATATCAAGGGAAGTGTTCTAATATCCACCCATACAAAAATAGAAACTTTCTACTGAGATGATGAAGAGGTTTAAATTATTGTACCTTCTCAAACAATACATAATGTCAGTCAAGCATAAGAATGGCTAGATTAACTGGTCGACCCTCTTCCAACATAGGCTCCATTATCATATTACATACTATATCCTAGGTATACACATCATGGGATTGGAAGATCCATATGCAAATAATAATGAAATTAAACCTTCTAATTTAATCTTAGGTGACACATCTAGTTGAATAACATTTCACCTGGACGTATATCATCCTTCTTCGAGGGTGGAACAATATGACCCTGGAATTTTATGAGATGGACATGTTATATGAGTTCGGCTATGATAGACCCTCATCCTAGGCATGTTCACCTACATAAATGACCCTATCCAATCCTTAAATGGGATAAGAGAGTGATATTAGAGGGGGTTATCATGTAATCCCTCTACCATGACCAATAGGCTCCTTGTTAATGGGGACACATGGTTGGTATCGTCCCAAGTAGTAGTGGCGAGAAGAAATTTTCGACACATATTTCCAAGGATGGGGAGTCCTCCGAGCTAATTAATGCCCCATTGGAAGATTCCCACCCCCCATGTGACAAATGGAAGGTCTTTGTGCTTTAACACCAATGCCTCATCAATTCAAGGAGGATTTGTTCTATAGAGAATGTTACGAACTGGAAAACCCAAGCTACCTCGTATAAGTTCGCAGCTTCCAAATGACCAGATAACTCTAAAGGGTTTTGTTATACCTAGAATGCCCAGTTCCATTCATCAGAGAAGAATCCTCTGGTTCATAGGTCCCATTTGGTGCTCCACCCACCATTAGGGAATTCTAAATAACAGTTGATAATGGAAGGGTACTCCTAGGAGACTAGTCTCAAGGTAGTGTTGCGACAATTATGATAGCCCAGAGTCCACAACTAGACTTATAATATGAACACATTCTATTAAATCATAGTATCTATGAATTCTACTATTGAATAAATATTGTCTTGATAATGACCTTGGGGTGACTCCGGGAGACAGAAAGGAGTTTTAGGGTCAGTTAGTGGAAATGGTTTGTCATCAGGAAGACCAAAGACATAAAGTGATAACTTTACAGATAATGGGTAAGCTAGAAGATATATTGTAAGAAAATATTTTAATAAGATATAATGAGGAAAAAATTAGATTCAAATATGTTCCTCGGTGTCCTCCATTATGGAAACCCTCATCTTGGTATATTTCATCATGGTCTGTAGAGGAGCCATTGCAGCCTGCCAAGAAAGATCCAAAAGTCCACAAAAAGTCAGTCCAATGTGAAAAGTTTTGGATAAAGGCCACAAAAATATAAAAAGTGGGTTAAAATGGTTCTGTATGGGGATCCTCATACTACTCCTATAAATGGTACTTGGAAACCATTTCACATGAACTGACAGTATGTAAAGACCATTTTTACTTATACTGACAATATGCAAAATCTATATCCCACCTATAGCCACGATATGTGAAAGTCACACATGGTGTCGAACCTGGAAGCATTGGATATAAAAAATAGGTGTTCACAAAAGGAAGAAACTTCAAACCAGGTCCTCACCATGATTCTATTAAAATAATACTGATTAAGAGTTTATGTTTGGCATAATAAATCTTAATATTTAGTTCGCTGATTTATGTTTGTTCTGTGGAACATGTAAACTACATTACATTCTCTTATGCAGAAGTATAGAACTTAGTTTTAAATTCCTCAATGTGGTTTTTGAAATCCAAAATTTGGTTGAAAGATAAATGATATTTTGAATAGTTCTGTTCAGGGCATGTACAAGGTTTTTCGTGAATGCAGCTTTCATAAAGGAGTCGGTACGCAGACGCAGAGAAAGACAAGGGGAGGTCGAGAGAACTTTTCGCCACAAGAAACTATAAAAGACAAATGGCCTAGGCCCCTATTAATAGGTATGGTCCCCCCAATTGAACCTATATATTCCACCACAAGAAACATCAGTTCTAGACCACTTCTACATCATAATAGCTTTCTCTTAGTGCCGAATAGACCCTATTCTAATGGGGGCATTGGTAGGGTCCTAAAAACATTGAAATGAAAAGTAAATACTTCCACAATGACTTTATAGAAGAAATAAAACATTCCTATAGTTTTCACAATAAATATGGATAAAAATTGAATTGAATACTAGGGAAGAAACATGAAAATTTTGAATTTTTCATGCGTTTTAAGTGACCCGCATACAATCAACGGGAAAGGTTCATGGAACGCATTAACCACAGACAATTGGTACACAATACTTCCCATGAGGCGATGGACCATGGGGCGATGGCCAGAAAACCCAAGGATTCGTGAACCATTTTGTTATTGGAATAAAGCCCACAAAGTCCATTCGGGTATCCTCTTGAGAAATCATCATTTCACAAAAAAAGCAAGCTAATAGGGTTCTTCGAACCGCAGCCTCTGCAAACCTCTGTTGAGCATCTCTCACATAGGTTGAGATATGTCTTCAAAGGATTCCTCCAATGATGTTTCATGACCACATATATGATTTCCCTAAGGCTCTATAAAAAAATAACTAGATTAATTGATAAGGGGATAGTTGAAGAAAGCACGGAGGAGACCCTAGAGGTTAAAAGAAAGAATTCGCAGAGAATTTCGACTTCTGTTTCGAATCATCAAAGAAGTGAAAACCAAAAATAAAATTTTTGTAGTTATAACCAGTCATGAACCATTAAAAGAGGGATCTTAATAATAATGGATAAACCGCGAACCTAATTGGTTTCATCACGAACCATAAATTCCTCCCTAATGAATTCCCCCATGAACTACATATTTCAAGACCATCCTTCAATACAGAACTCTTCATGGTGCATCGTTATGAGGATCAAACCCCGCACTACATAATGGATTGGTATACAGATGAATCCCAAATTGGCATGGTAGAACACATCCCGGACTATATACCACTTCGGTATGTGGTGGTCCACACATGAGTCTGTTTACTACTTTAGTATGCGGATGACCCCCTACCAGCATAGCACTATGCTATACAGGGCACCTCCTTTTCAGTGTGAGAAAACAATACGTGGAATGGGACATTTTTTGGTTTCTTTCCCTCTGGATCCAATATCTCCCTCCGTTACCATTCAGTCCTCCATAACTACTCTACGAACTAGTATACTAGCATCTGGACAAAGCCTCCTACAAAGCCACCAGACTCATATGATTAGATAATCCGGCACATCAGGGTTCCCCTATGAGTCTACATACCCATGGTACGCTGAGTCACAATGGTTTTCCCCACAATAGTTCAGAATTATAAGATGTCTGTAAGTCTACATTCCCTTGGTAACCTAGAGTCCAACATTTGTACGCTAAAGTGAACCTCCGCATTGTAGGGCTTAAGGTTGAACCCCTTCATTTTCATTCAATGAAGAACGATAATCAATAAAAGGAATCATGCTCACTTCTATTTTCTACAAGGGGCGACATTTCTCCCATTTCCCATAACAAATTTTTGGGAACTCCCAATTAGGTAAGTCTCTAACCTTTCAATAGTCGAGCCTCATGACCCCAAAAGTCATCCCATATTGAAGGGTTCTTGCTTCACACCATCACCCATTATCACCTCAACTTCTTCTGTCATAGGCCTGACCTCTCCTCTTAGCGGGAGAGATGATGTGTGGTTTGTTTAATCTCTCACATCCTCTTGTTTCTCACACCGAGTATGAATCATGTGGGCTTGAAGATTTGTGATCATTACTACATCCACACAATATGACCCATAATGAACCACGAGAACTCTGATTCCAGTTAAAATAAGGATATATAGGATGCCTTCTTGAATGCCTGATCTCAAAAGGGGTGCCCTTCCAAAAGGGTCCACCTATTCATTTCTCCCTCAATTGGATGGCCTCCTTGTGAATTCCCCAACCCATAATGAACTACGAGAACATTGATTCCTATTCAAATCAGGATACATAGGTTGCCTTCATAAAGGATAGAGCTCAAAAGTGTCTCCCTTCCAAAAGGGTCCACCAAGTCATGTTCCCCTAAAATGGGCAGCTTCTATTTGTAAAACACAACCCATAATGAAATATGATAACTCTGATTCCAATTCAAATCAGGATACATTGGAATTCTACTTAAAGGACTATGCTTAAAATGGGTTCCCTTCTGAATGGGACCATCCCATTTATACCCCCAACAAGTTGGCCTCCACCCAGGTCCGAGCCCCAAGATAACCGAACTACATGGGATCTGATGCCTCTCCCAATGATATGTAGGAATACAATGTTATGGGTCTGATCCCAACATCAAACCACCTTCTGTCTTGCCAGGATGACAATAAAAACCAGAGCTCCTTAAATAATGGCTTATGTCGGAATTTCCTCTTTAGAATCAAATCCATGTATATCCATGACGATCCTGCAAATCAAGGGTATCCCGTGGATACACTCTTCGAAAATGAACCAAGGATTCAAGGACATATTAACATGACTAAAACCATTAATATAGTCCTGGAATAGGAAACAATTTCCCCCCAAAAGGGTGTGATGATCCCGAACTCCCATACACTCAACCAATAGAGTCATAAAGTATTGTTAGCTAAATCATCATCCAAAAAGCCCCTTCCATTGGAAATTTGGTCCATGAATCATGGATACCATGGAAATTGGGTGTATCTATCCCCACAAAAACATATTGGATACTATCTAAGGAAATCATTTCCTAGGAGGACCGATTGCACAAATATTTAACTGCATGCAATCACATGTGGTGACCATTTGACTTTGGAACCTCCATTATAATTCCGAAGGAATAAAATGCCCAGTCCCCATGGGGTCAATCCAATTCCCCATGAAGGATAACAATATGGATTGGATAGTAAAAAGAATGGTGACATGAATTTCCCTACAACAACAAGAAATTAGTTGTTATATGTCTGACCCTTTTGTTCAAACACGAATGAATTACCTCAGGTCGAAACATATACTAAAAACACTAAAAAACGAAAAATACCATAAAATACATTAATTCCTAAAAAAGAATATAAAAACCCCTAAAACCATATAAACTGAGAAAATACCAAAACTCCTAAAAGACTCTAAACCCCCTAAAACTCTAAAAGACCCTAAAATCCATAAACGTGCCTAAAAATCAATAAAATATTTAAAGGACCCTTAAAACCCCAAAAAATCAAAAGGACCCTAAAACCCAAAAAACTAAAGGACCTAAAAAAACCTAAAAACTATAAAACACCCAACAATTCCCTACAAAAACACTCCATAACCCTAAAAGATCCTAAAAACCATGTAAAGACATTAAAAACCCTAAAAAATCTGAAAAAATCTTAAAACCCATAAAACCCACTAAAAGCTCCAAAAACCCCAAAAACCAACAAAAAAAACATAAAACCCTAAAACACCCTAAAACCAAAAAAGGACTATAATATACCTAAAACCTATAAAATACCATAAACACCCAAAAAACACTAAAAATTTAAATCAACTTTGAAATCCCAAAAACACTGAAAAGCCTAAAAGCAATAAAAACACAAGAAAACCCAAACAATAAAAAACACTAAAAAACCTATAACCCTAATACCCCTAAAAAAAGTAAAAATATTTAAATACCCTAAAACACTAAAATTCATAAATGATCCTAAAACCCTAAAATCAAAAAAATACCCAAAAACATAAAAAACCAAAAAAAAAACCCTAAAACACCCTAAAAACCCAAACCCCTAAAAATACTAAAAGACCCTAATTATCCATAAAAAACTAAAATAAAAAAATTCAATTAAAATCCTAAAACACCAAATAAACCTAAATACCTAAAAATATTAAAAACAGAAAAGCCCCCCAAAAACCCAGAAAAACATAAATAACAAAAACCAATAAAAAACTAAAAACCCTAAACCCCTATAAAATCCAAAAATACAGGAAAAATTAAAAAAGTAATATTAACACCCTAAAAACAATAACCCCCCTCCCACACACACACAAACACTACCAAGAAAAATATATGAAAACACTTACAAACTCTAAAAACTACTAAAACACAAAAGACCCAAAAATCCTTAAAAACCCTAAAACCATATGACCCCATATAATCTGATAAATCCTTGAAATCCCATATAACCCTAAAACTCGAGAAACTCGAAATGATAGTACAAAACCGAGAAAACCCTAATTCCCTAAAAACTGTAAAATACCTAAAAACCATAAAATATAAAAACCTAAAACCCTAAAAAACACTAAAAAATCTAAAACCATAAAAGCTCGAAAAACCACTAGATACTCCAAAAACCTATAAAAGACCCTAAAACCCCAAAAGACCCAAAAAATAAATAAAATCTAAAAATATCATAAAATATAAACACCTCTAAAAGACCCTAGACCCCACAAAGACCCTAAAAACCAAAACAAATCCCTAAAACCCTGAAAAAAAGCCTAAACACCCAAAAACATCCTAAAACCCCTTAAAACACAAATACCCTTAAATCCCCAAAAACCATTTTAAATACATAAACCCTTTAATACTTTTAAATTACATAAAAATAGAAAACCCAAAAATTTACTAAAACACTAAATAACCTATAGATATAAAAAAAATAAAAAAACATTAAGCACCCTAAAAATACAAGAAAAAACAGTAAAACCCCTAAAACCATAAAAAACCCCATAACATTAAAAACTGTAAAACCCCATAAAACTTCGGTTAAAAACATTAATAAAAATTGAAAACCCCTAAAAACACTAAAAAAATTAAAAAATATACAAACACTAAAAACAACTAAAAATAAATAAAATCTTAAAACCCCAAAAACCTATAAAAACTGTAAACCCTATAAACCGTAAAACCCCCCAAATAACCTCAAATCCCTAAAAACCCTAAAACCTTATAAATTCCAAAAAATCCCAAAAATAATAATAAATCCCAAAACCCTAAAAGCCCAAAAATCATAAAAAATTGTAAACCCCCTAAAAATATTAACGCTAAAACAACGTTAGAAACCCATAAAACCACTAAAAATATAAAAAACCCTAAAAACCTATAAACATGAAAAGATGTAAAACCCATAAAACCCTAAAGACCTAAAAATACTAAAACCCCGAAATACTCTCAAAATCATGGAAACATTAAAATTCCCTAATAACCAAAAGAACCCTTGAAAAAACATAAAGACCATAAAAACCCCTAAACCCCCTAAAATATTAATAACCCCATCAAAAACAATAATAATTCCTAAAATCTAAAAAAAGACTAAAAAATTCCCCAAAACCATACAACCAAAAAAACCCTAAAACCCCTTTAAATCATTAAAATTACAAAAAACACCAAAAAATCAAAAATAACCCAAAACCCCTAAAAGACATGAAACCCCCAAAAAACCTAAACAACCAAAAAACACTAAAATACCCTAAAAACCATAAAAAATTAAAACCATTCGAAACCCTAAAAACCATAACCCCCTAAATGTCCTTTAAAAACCCCAAAACCCCCTAAAACCCCTAAATTGTATAAAAATCATAAAACCACTCCAAACCCAAAAAACCAAAAAAAACAAAAAAAAATGTGAAACCCCATTAAATTCTAAAACCCTAAAACACCAAAAAAATAATTAAAACATAAGAAACCTTAAACAACATAAAATAAAACCCCCTAAACAACATAAAAAATATAAAGCCCTTAAAATCCAGAAAACCCCTACAAACACATAAATCCAAAAAATATAAAATCCATAAACCCTAAAAAACACAAAAATAATAAAAAAACCCTAACCACCCACCTCCATCAAAATATCACTAAAAGAATGTAAAAAACCCAAAAATGTCTAAATACCTAAAAAACCATTAAAACAATATAAATTGGTAAAAACCATAATAGCCCTAAAAATATGGAAACCTCAAAAAAACCTAAAACCCATAAAAACACTAAAAGCCCTAAAAACAAGAGAAACCATAAAACCCCCCTAAAAGACTAAAAACACATAAAAATGAAAAAAGAGCATAAACATACCCAGTACCCTAAAAAGAACATTAAATCCTAAAAACCCCTAAAACCCCCGAAACAACTAAAAATCACTAAATCGCTATAAAACCCTTATAAAAACCATATAAACCCATTAAAAATAAAAATATCTCAAAAACCATAAAAATCCTTAGAAACCTGAAAACTGTTAAAGAACAGAAACCCTAAAAAACCCTAAAACCCTAAAACACCCAAAAACCATATTAAAATACCAATACCCACAAACCATAAAAACCTTAAGAACCCTAATGTAAATATAAAAATCCTAAAAATAGAAATTAACCCCTAAAACACTAAAACCAAATAAATCCATTAAACCCCTCAAAACCCCAAAACCCCTTTAAAACCCATGAAACCCTAAAAACAATAAAAGACCATAAAACCCCAAAAAATCCAAAAAACCATTAAACCCCTTAAAAACACAAAAAAAAATTAAACCCCCAAAATACACTATAAATAGTAATGAATTCTAAATACCATAATAATATTCAGAACATAAAACCTATAAAAACAATAAAAATTCAAAAAGACAAAAAACATCTAAAAACTACTAAACCCCTAAAAAAACCAAATAACACAAAATCATTAAAAACCCTAAAACCCATAAAAACCCAAAACCCCAAAAAACTAAAAGAACCAAAAAAAACCCCGCAAAAAAATATCTTTAAAAAACACAAAACCCTAAAACCCTTAAAAACCCAAAACCCTAAAAACCGGAAAAATCCTAAAACCCTAAAAACCATAAACGTAGTAAAACACTAAAAAATAGTAGAAACCCATAATAAATCCCAAAAAACTCTAAGACCTTTAAAACCCCTTGAAAACCCCTAAAATATTATCAGCCGTAAACACCGTAAAGGGTAAAAAAATTAAAACAATAAATCCCAAAAAAAGTAAAAAATAATAAAAACCACAAAAACCATAAAAACCATACAAAACCATAACAACCCTAAAACACAAAAAACTATAAAACCCTGAAAACCCATTAAACACCCCAAATAGCCATATAAACCCCATAACACCCAAAAAAAATCTAAAAAACCAAAAATCCAAAACAATCACTAAATCCTAGAAAACAGTAAATCGAGATAACCCCTAAAAACATTTTAAACAATAAAAATTCACAAAAAATCCATAAAATCACAAAATCCCAAAAAACACAAAAACCATGAAAAACCTAAAAACACTAAAACCCTAAAATCTCTAAAAACCATAAATCCCCTTAAAATCTTAAAACCTAAAAACCCCTAAAAACCCTAAAAACACCAAACCACCCCTAAAAGACCTCAAACCCCTTAAAACCCCCCCAAAGACCCAAGAAACATAAAAAACAAAAAGACCCTTAAAACCATATAAAAATAATAAATGTCCCGAAAATATCTTTAAATGACCTAAAAACACTAAAAAACCCTTGAAATCCTTTTAACACTCTAAAAACTAAAATAATCTAAAACCCTTAAAAGCCATAAAAAACCCAAAAACACCATAATACCCTAAAGACCCTAAAATTACTAAGAACCCTAAAAACCATAAGAACCCTAAAACAACTCTAGAAACCCTTAAACCCCATAAAAACTTGAAAAACACATTAAACTCTAAAAAACCTAGAAACAAAAAAAAACCAACAACTCTAAAAACCCTATAAAAACCTTAAAGTCCTAAAAACCCATGAAAGACTAAGAACCCCCAAAAACCCAAAAATCCCAAAAAATCCCAAAACCCATAAAAAATCTGAACAAAAATAATAAACCAAAAAATATTTAATATCTTAACAAACCCTAAAACCCTAAAAAACCCTCTAAAATCATAAAACACTAATGAATCCAAAAAACTAAAAATAATAATATAAAATTAAAATCCTAAACCCCAAAAAACACTAAAAACCCTATAATTCACTAACGCATCCTCCCCAAAGTCCCTAAAGCCAGTAAAACCCTTAAAAAGTCTAAAAACACTAAAACCCCTAACAATTTTTAAAATCAATAAAACAACTAAAATCCAAAAAAAACCATATATACCTGAATAACCCAAAATCCATAAAAACTTGAAAAATACTCTTAAATTACTCAAAACCATAAATACTCTAAAAACACCATAAACCCCTAAGCCCCATAAAAATATTAAAAACACTAGAAAAACCCCTACACCCCCCAAAAACGCATATAAATAATAAAACAGTAAAACCTAGAAGCTATAAAACACCCTCAAAACATTAATACCTCAAAGAACCAATAAAGCCTATAAAACGCCTTAAAACCCTAAAAATACTAAAAACCCAAAAAACCCAAAAAAACCCCCAAAAACTATAAAAACCCCCTAAAATACCTAGAAAAACTAAAACCCAACAAAAATATAAGAAAACCATAAAACCCTAAAACCCCTAGAGTCCCCAAATACCATAAAACCCTTAAAACCTCTAAATGATAAAAACATAAAAACAAAAAAAATGCTAAAAAAACCCTAAAACATCTAAATACCATAAAGCTATAAGAAAACAATAAAAGACTTAAACCATAAAACCCTAAAACACTAGAAACCCTAAAATACCCTGAAAAAATTAAAACACCTAAAAATCCAGAAAACACTTAAAAACCCCTAAAAGATATTAAACCCCTTCAAAACATTAAAAACATTAGAAAAATAAAAACACTAAAAGAACATCAAAACCGTAAATCCCCTAAAACCCTATAAACACTATAAAATAATTAAACATTTCTGAAACACCTTAGGAACGCCATAAAACCTTAAACTCTCTAAAACCCACCAAAAACCATGAAAACCATTAAGAAAATTAAAAAACCAAAAAATTACATAAAAATTCTTAAAAAAACAAAAAACCCAAAATCCCTTAAATCACTAAAAACATAAAAAATAGGAAATCCATAAAATTCTTAAAACCTCTTAAATACCATTAATTTCTTAAACACCCCTAAGAACAAAAAAAATATCTAAACCCATTAAACCCCTAAAACACATACAAAACCCTAAAAACACTAAAAAGGCCTGAAAACTGAAGAAAACGCTAAAACCCCTAAAAACACTAAAACCCGAAATAACATTGAAAACCCCTATAAAACCTATAAATATGTAAAAGACCAAAAAACCACTAAAACCTCTAAATCCGTTAAATATCATAAAAAGAACCCAAAACCCTAAAAACCATAAATCCCTAAAACCCATAAAAAATCATTAATCCCTAAAAATTCAAGAAAAAACACTAAACCTCAAAAAATGTAAATTCCCTACTTAAAACCTGAAAACCCCTTAAAACCATAAAAATCCCACAAAACCCTAAAAATTTTAAATTCTCCAAAAAATACATGAAAACACTAGAAGACACGAAACCTCTAAAAAGACATACAAAACCCCAAACTCTTATAATGAATCTTGCAACCCCTAAAAACCTTATAAACCCTAAAAAATCTCTTACATCTCTAAAAAAATCATAAAACCCTAAAGTTAGAAAAAAAACACTTAGAACACCATAAAAAACAAAAAACTTTAAAAAACCTAACACACTAAAACCCCTAAAAACCCATAATAACAATAAAAAACCATTAAAACTCTAAAAACCATAAAAACACAAAAAACACCTTTAAACTCATAAAAACATTACAATCACTGAAACCCATAAAAAACCTAAACCCTAGAAACCTCTAAAAACATCATAAAACCCCTAAAACCCTAAAGGCCTTAAAACCCTAAAAACCCAAAAAACACTAAAATCCATTAAGTGTTCCAAACAAACCTAAAATCCTTAGAACCCCTATAACATAAAAAATTAAAATACACCTAAAAACCCTAAAACACATTTAAAAGAACCTAAAAACAATTCTAACCCCCAAAAGACCCTAAAACCATAAAAGAATAAAAACATTAAAAACCCCTAAATCCCTACAGACATCCTAAAACCCCTAAATCCCTTAAACACCCTAAATATAATAAAAAACCTTAAAACCCTAAAATCCTAAAAAACAAAAAAAAAACCCAAAAAAAACACAAAAAAATCCTTAAAACACCTTGAAATACCCAAAACCCCAAAACCCCTAAAAAAACTAAACATTCCTAAAACTATAAAAACCATTAAAACACATAAAACCCATAGAACACCTAAAAATAGTAAAATATAAAATATAAAAAATTCATAAAATCTCTAAAAAATCATAACAAAAAAAACCTAAAATGATTAAAACCCTAAATACCGAAAAAAACATTAATAAAATCCTAAAACCCCAAAACCCCTAGGAAAATCTATGAAAACTGAAAATACGAAAACTTGAAAACACTGAAACTCACCATTGAAAACCCTCGAAAACAAAAGAAACCCCTTAAAACCAATGAAAACATAAACAAATTAAAACCCAAAAAACACCTAGAAACCCTACGAAACCCAATAAATCCCTAAAAACAACTAAATACCAAAAAACCCTAAAAATTGTAAAAGAACCATAAATATGCTAAATACCCTTAAAACCCTTAAAACCCAAAAAATATTTAAAACCCAAAAACCCTAGAAACACTAAAAATACAAAAAACACTAAATACCTAAAAACCCTTTAAAACCCAAAAATCCTAAAAAACAATAAAATATAATAAAAATCTAAAAAAATATAGAGCCTTAAAAACCTACAATCCTTAAGAAACATATAACCAACCCTAAAAATCGATAAAACACATAAAATATCCCAAAAAACAACATACCCCAAATAACCCCTAAAATAAGTAAAAATTCCTAAAAACCCAATCAACTGAAAACCCCTAAAATCCAAGAAAACCTTTGTAAACCCCTAAACTCCCTAAAATCACTAAAAATTAATGAAAACACCCTAATGTAAGTAAAAAATTTAGAAAACCATAACCGTCCCTCAAAATTTCAAAAACCCTAAAACCCATAGAAAATCCCTAAAACCCTTAAAAATCATAAAAAACCCAAAATAAATAAATAACCTAAAACCATAAAACCATAATAAACATCAAAACAAAAAAAATGAAAAAAACACTAAAAACACTAAACCCGGAAAAATAGAAAAAATCTTGAAAACACAGAAAACCATAAAAACCCTACAAATCCCCCAAAAACCAAAAGGCCCATAAGACCCCTGAAAACCCATAAAACCGATAAAAGACCCTAAAACACTAAAAAACTTCAAAAAATCCTAAACACTAAAAAAGACCCTAAAATCCACAAAAACCACCAAATTAGCATAATAATCATAATAAAACCCAAAACAAGATAAAAAACTCATAAAAGAAAAAAAAACCTAAATTCCAAAAAATAAATCAACATAAACCCCCTAAAATTCTAAATCCGTAAATAAATCATAAAAACCATAAAAATATAAAATATACCTAAAAAACCTAAAACCTTAAATCCCCTTAAGAAACTAAGAAAACCGTAAAACCCAAAAAATTCCCTAAAACCCCCAAAAAAACCCCAAAAAACAAAAAAATCGAAAATGCCCAAAAACACTAAAAATTAAAAAAAAACCCTAAACAAACATAAAACCATAAAAACCCAAAATAACTTAAAAACAAAAAAATCCTAAAATATCCATAAACTCTTACAACCCAAAAATCAAAAAAATCCTTAAAACCCCCTAGATAATCCAAAAAACTAAAAAAAACTAAAAGACATAAAAAATCTAAAAACCAAAAACCCCAAAAAACACTTCAAAACCATGAAAATTCCTAAAAACCATAATTATACATAAAAACCCTAAAATGCTTAAAACCCAAAAAAACTTATAAATATTACAATCCTATAACAAAAATTAATACCCACAAACCCCCTAAAATTTATAAAACCCACTAAAGCCTTAAAAAACTCGAAAAAATCCTACAAACAATTAAACCCTTAAAACCCCACTTTAAAACGTTAGAAAAATCCTAAAACACTAAAACCCCTAAAATCCCTAAAAACCATAAAACCAAAAAAAACCAAAAAATCCATTAAAACGTCTAAAAAAATAAAACCAATAAATCCCATAAAACTCTTAAAATCCATAAAAACACAGAGAACCCTGAAATAATCCCTAAAAAACAAGAATCTCCAAAATTTCATAAAATCCCTAAACCCCTAATTTTTTTAAAAAATCCTTAAAATACCAAATCTCCCTAAATACAATAAATCCATAAACCCCTACAAACTATAAAACCATTAAAAACAAATAAAAATTGTAAAGACCTAAAATTTGCTAAAAACCCTTCAAATGAATGTAACCCCTTAAAACCCCTAAAAATAAAAAAAATCTCCTAAATCACGTAACCCCCCAGCCCTAAAAAACCCTAATAACACTAAAACCACTTAAGAATAATAAAAACCATTAAAACACTTAAAAATACTAAAATCCCCTAAATTTCATTAAAAACATAAAACCCGTAAAACATCTAAAAATCCTAAATCCTTTACAAACCCAAAAACCATAAAACACTAAAAACCCTAAAGGAAGCTAAAAAATAAAAAACCCTAAAAATACTAAACAAACTAAAATAATTTATTTCCCTTAAACACATAAAAGGACACTAAAAATACATAAATGACACTAAAAACCCTTAAAACCCCAAATCCCTACAAACCATTTAAAAACCAAAAGACCCTAAAGACTAAAAAACCCCTGAATAGACACTAGAATCCAAAAAAACCTAAAATACCAAGAAATAATCTAGATTCCCCTAATGACTCTAAATATCTCAAAAACACTATAGGATCCTAAAAAACATTAAAACCCCAAATGTCCCTAAAACCCGTAAAGGATCCTAAAGGAACCTAAATCTCTCATAAGACCATAAAACGATAAGAACACTTAAAGGAACAAAAAAACAATGAAAACCCTAAAGGACCCTAAAACACTAAAAATACAAGAAAACCTTAATACCCCTATGAGACACAAATAATCATAAACCACCTAAAACTAAATAAATACTACAAGACCATAAACTCCATAAAGATCCTCAAAATCCTAAAACCCCTAAAACACCTTAAACCACCCTAAAAAAGATGAAAAATTTAAAATACCAAAAATTCTTAGAACCCAAAAAACCTTAAAAACCCAAAATTCCCTTATAAAATTTAAAACATAGATTTCTTAAAAAAACTATAAAATTCCTTAAATTACTAACAAGAAAAAAAGAACACAAATAAACCCAAAAACCCAAAGGATCCTAAAAAGTCTAAAAACCCCTAAAAATTATAAAGGGCCATAAAAACCCTAAAAACCCAGGGCCCCTAAAAAAAATAAAAACACTAAAAGACCCAACAACTGTAAAGATTAAATATAACCCAAAACCCCAAAATATCCATTGAAGTTCAAAATTATCTATACATCCCAAAAACCCCAAAAATACCCAAAAAAATCCCCAAAACCATAAAAAACCAAAACCCACTATATGACCCTAAAAACATAAAAATTATAAAGATACCCAAATTAATAAAATATCATAAATCTCGTGAATACCTAAATCCCTAAAAAACTATAAAACCATAAAACCCCTAAATACATAAAAACCGTTAAAAACCTTGATAAACCCTAAAACCCTAAAACTCTAAAAATTCTAAAAACACTAAAAACTAGTAAAAGACATTAAAAAACTAAAAACCCAAAAATCCTTTGAAATCCTAAAAAACCCTAAAACCTAGTTAAATAATAAAGCCACCTAAAATCTAAAAAACCCAAAAACTATAAATCCCCAGAAATGCCTAAAGATCCCTAAAACCCAAAAGAAATCATAAAAACCCAAAAATCCTTAAATACAGTTAAAACCCTAAAATCTAGAAAACCCTAAAATAGTAAGAAACCATAAATCCATAAAAATCATTAAAACCTGTAAAAATATAAAAAATTATAGAAACCCAAAAAAAATACATAATGGGACTAAAAACCCTACAGCTCCCAAAAGAACCCAAAAAACCATAAAAAATTAAAAGAAATATAGAAACTCTAAAGGAATATAAAAAACCCTAAAACATAGTAAAAAAACCAAAATAATAATAAAACCCCTAACCCCCCCTGAAAAACCCTCAAAAACCCAACAAACCCTAAACAACCCAAAAACCACTAAAATCTCCAGACAAACCCCTACAAAAAATTAAAACCCAAAATAACAGTAAAATCCCCTAAAAACATAATTCCATTAAATATCCTAAAATTTGTAGCACCCTAAAAATCATAGAATGGCTCTAAAACCCTACAAACTCTAAACTCCGTTAATGACATTAAAAACCCTAAAAAAATAAAACCAAAAAATCTCTAAGGACATTATAAAAATATATAATCCCTTAAAACATATAAATCCCCTAAAAACACTAAATTCCTTTAAACCCTTAAAACCCTTACAATCCATAAACCCTATATCCCATAAAACCCTGAAAACAGTCCAAAATCACAAAAACCCTAAAATCTATAAAAAACATAAAAAACATAAAAACCCCTAAAAAACTAATAACCTAAAAAACCACTTAATATTCCACATAAAATCCTAAACAAAATAAAAATCCCTAAAAACCCAATAAAACATAAAATAATTAAAACAAAACAAACATTAAAATCCAAAAAATTTTAAAACCCCCAAAAATCCTAAAATTCACTATAGATCTAAAAACATTAAAAAATCTAATAAACATAAAACACTAAAACCATAACAAACCCTAAAAACTAATAAATCCATAGAACACATGAAATTCTAAAAACCTAAAAACCCAATAAAAATCAAAAAACCCTAAAAAATACATAAACCCCAAAAATATCAAAAAAACTATAAAAACCCATTAAAAACCCATTGAACACCTAAAAACCCTAAACCCCCCTAAAAACACTAAAAACCATAAAACCCATAAAATATGTGAGAAAATTGAAAACCATAAAAATATAAAAATCATAAACATCACTTAAACCCTAAAGAACCCAAAACCCCCAAAAAACATAAAAATACTCAAAACCCCACACACTTCTAAAAACCATAAAACACCCTAAAACCTTAAAAAATCCAACAAGAACCTAAAAATCCAAAAAAACCTAAAAGCCATTAAATATTTAAAACCCCAAAAGTAATTTAAACCCTAAAAGCAATAAAATTCAGTAAAACACCTAAAACAAACTAAAATACCCCCAAAACCCTAAAGGACACTAAAAACCATAACAATGCATAAAAACTAGAAAACCATATAGGATAATCAACACCATAATAACCCTTAAGGGATCCTAAAACCCCCAAATGACCCTAAACCCCCTACAAGACCATAAAATCCCATAAAACCCTAAAAGACACTAAAATGTGTCAAACCCTAATAGAAACCTAAACCCACAAAAAACCCCTAAAAGACCTTAAATCCCCAAAAAACAATATAAATACTAAAACCCACTAGAACCACTGAATTTATCTAGAAAATCAAAAAAACCCTAAACATCCCAAATATCCAAAAACCCCTAAACGAACCTAAAACCCCTAATAGTATATAAATAAATTTAAACCATAAAAATGAAAGAAGACCCTAGAAATCTGTTTAAAACCCAAAGATCCCTAAAAACCATTAAAACCCATTAAAACTGCTAAAATCCTAGAAAACCCGTTAAAAAAACTAAACCCCAAAAAACCCTATTAAACTTATCCCATCCAACCAAAAAAAATTAAAAAACATAAAGGAATATAAAGACCCGTAAATGGTCCTAAAACCCCTAAAAACCCTACAGGACCAAAAAAATGTAAAATCCCTTTAAGGTCTCTAAAAACCCAAAAATACTAAAAACCCCTAAAACCCTAAAAACCCTCAACGACCCAAAAAACACTAAGAACCATACATTACCCTAAAAATACTAAATAATTGAGGAGACCCAATATGTGATAAAAACCATACAATAACCAAAAAAATAAAATTTCTTAATGACCCAAAAAACAATAAATTACCTACAAAAGTAAATACAAAGAAACCTCTAAAAAGCTAAAAAACTACAAACACCAAATTCTATAAACACCTAAAAACCTTAAAAATCTCTAAAACCCCTAAAAACCATAAACCCCTAAAAATATTAAAATCCTATAAAACCCTATGATTCATGAAACCCTCTAAAAACACTAATAAACCCTCTAACCCCTAAAATCCATTAAAACTATAAAATACTAAAACTTCAAAAAAACCTTAAAAACATAATATCCCTAAAAAAATGAAACCCCCAAACCTTGAACATCGAAAAAACCCTAAAAAACAAAAAACCAAATGAAAACCTATAATATTGAGAAAACCCAATAAAAACCCTAATACCCTTAAAATCCATAAATGTAAGAACCCGATTCTTATTCTTGACATACGGGTTTCTTATTTTCATTTTTCATTAAGTGTTTTTGAGAAAGTAAGGAAAATGGGGAAAAATACAAAATTTTGTGACTAAATGCCATGTACATTTCCTCATGCCATGCACTTTGGTCGTGTGGGATGGGTACACAGGGCGTGTAGGCCTAACGGCAATGAAAAGTGTAAAAAGTGACTACACGTCGTCTATAGGTTATTTACACACCGTGTATTCAGTGGGTAGGTGAATAGTACGGTGGCGGAGGCAGCTTCCGGTCAAGTGATATTACACACCGTGTAATCGAGAATACACACTGTATACTCATGTCAACAAGTGAATAGTTCGGTGGTGAAAAAGTAGCCTCCAGAGGAATTGTTAAATGAGAAAAGTGCACGTCATGTACTTGATAGTACATGCTATGTAGTTAGTTTTTTCACTCAAAACATGCAGTTTCCTCCTCTGTTCACAGAGGAATCTTAGAATGCTAGAGGAGAGCAAGAGAGATGGCCATAGCTTGGAGGATCTCCCGACCGCACACTAGGAACCTGATTCTTACGCTTTCAATCTCCTTGGAACCGCATGAGTGAGATCTTCCTTCGTCTTGAGCAGTTCTTACAAAAAATTTTATTTGGGGAAGTTCTTCCGGTTTGAATGTGTTGTTGTTATTCCCAGAGCTACGTCATTTGTGGGTTTTTTTGGAAGCATCGTTCACATATACCGATCAGAGACGATCGAGGTAGGTGGTCTGATTTGAATTTCCAACTGTGCTATTGAAATTGTTTACCATTGTGCTACGAACCCATGTTTGGGGTGTCTTATAGATGAGGCCTTGGATACTTTAAATACCTAGAATTGTATAGTTAATTGAAGGTAATTATAACCTTCTGTTTGGGATCACTGCTTGGATCTAGGACCACCCCTGGGGGTGTGTTCCTCTGTTTAGCCGTTTGGCCAGGTTACCTGAGGGTAAACTATACAGTTTAGCATTCTTTAAATTTCCTTGAGAGGGATTGTATATAATTTCTTGATTATATGTTGGGCGCATCCCGGTTACTTGAGCCTGAGGGAAGTCTTCTATTTAGACTGAGGGAAGTGTTCTGTATAGCCTATGGGAAACTATTCTTGTGCCTGTGGGCAGTAGATTCTATTCCTGAGGGAAAAACATTGTATACTTGAGGGCAATATTCATTATGCCGGTGGGAAGATACCTGAGGGTTTTGATTCTGATTACCTGAGTGTAATGTTTTCATGTCTGAGGACACTGACTGTTTACTTAGAATATTCACTATGGTTATATCTTAAATTGAATGATTGAATGAATATTAAAATGGAAACATAACTGATAGTTAGGTAATTTTGGGTACTGCTTACTTTACTGAATTTACTATTGCACCATATTTTTTCACATTTTCACGGGCAGTTGGGCAAGTACCTTTGGTGGTTGCCTACTGGGATTTATTTATCACAACCTATTTGGATCATGAAGTTGTCCCAAACAGATTATATTGCAATAGGTGTATATGGGAGAAAAGGTCCCTCAATAGGTACACGATTTTAGCTGAGGAGTAGGAGAGAATGGGACCGAGCTTAAGCTTGCGATGTTGTCGTGTTTTGTTTTCTCTACTTTGTTTTATTTGGATGTACCTTGTACCTAGAGATGTATTTTTTTGTGTTGTACTACATTGTATCCTGTTCTGGCTATTTTCATAGACTTAGTGACATGTTTCATCTTTATATATATATAACTTCTGGTTCCCTTTTACTTCTGTTGTCCATTTCAGTTGTATATTGTTTACTGCTTCCATTGTTGTATGTTATATATCTTTTCTGCTATGCTACACATTGAAAAATGAAGGCATATTTTCCCCACTATCAGTCCTTGACCCTCTCTACTAGTCATAATCCTCTGATGTTTGGGGAAATGCACTTGAGGTCATGTGACCAAATGGGTTCGGGGCACCCATTGAGTGGAACCCGGATCCGGGACGTTACAAAGTGGTATCAGAGGAGTTATTTTTTTGACTTACTGTTTGGAGCCTATAGTCAGGGATAGGATGGAATTGGTATTTGTTAATAATTTGTTCCCAGGAGTAGCTAAGCCATGTACATGGAATATTTTAATTACCCCATAATTGCAATTTTTTCTGGTTTTGCAATTTTACAGTTTATTTGATTTTCATTGTTGGGTGACACACCTGTGGTGTGATGTTTATATTTTTATAAAGGGTTCTATTTAGTTTCAACCTGATGAGATGAGGGTATTACATATTATTCATCATTTAGGCTCATGATAGAATCACATTCCATGCATAGTTTCCATTCCATGTAGGTGCATTATAAATTTCATGTTGTTTTGATAGATGTGGTGCTATAAAATAATGCTGTTATGATAGACGCTTTGATAAATACCTGCTATTTGATAAAGTATTGTTATGTAAGGTTTTGTATAATGAATTCTAAACTTTGGTTCTTGAGGATTATGGGCCCTCATTGACCAGAATTTGGTGGATCGTTGACTGTTTACCTTGTTTATGACATGTTTAATATGTCAAGCTTTGATTCGCAGGGAGTATGGGCGCTCACAGATCGGAATTTGGAACTTAGGTATTTGTTCTATGTTTTCTGGGTTCCGGAGTTGTTTCTGAGGCATACTATCTGGAAAACCCAGTATACACGCCTTGTAGTTCTACGGACACACGCCATGTGTTCTTCTGTTCAGGAATAAATGAAAAAAATTTAAAGTACACACCGTGTACCCTCAGTACATGCCTTGTGGTCTCTTCCCATGTCATAGACCGTGTGGGTGGGGACACGAGGTAGGGAATGGCTTGGGGAAACACATCATGTACATATTGTACACACAATGTAGTGGTGACCCGGTGACCGCCGTGTAACTAACAACACGGATGGAGAAAACTTTAAGAAATATATGCCATTTCCACCCTGAACACACCATGTAGTCGGACCCAAGTACCCGACCATGTCACGAACAACACGGGTCAGCGTTATCTTTCCTAGTACACATCGTATCCACCTGGAACACACCGTGTAGTGTCATCCTTGTAGCTGGCCGTGTGGCGAGCAAATTGGGTCAGTTTGGGGCATCTTTAAACACGTCGTTTCTTTTTGGAACACACAATGTAATGTGACCTGGGTACATAGGACATGTCACGAACAACATGGGCCGGTGAAAGCATGTAGAGTACACACCATTTTTCTGTAGGACACGCCATGTAGTCTTATTTTAAGAGAGCCGTGTGGATAATCCATGTAGAAGGACATAGGCGGGGGACGAAAATCCAAGTTCACGTCGTGTGTGTGGAAAACATGTCGTTTGTTTGGGGTGTTACATGACCAGTTTTGGCAGAGTACACGGCCATGTGAAAGACTATAGGGAACACGTTGTGTAGTTATTATACACACGGTGTAGTCTTGTTTTGTAAAACATAAAATGATTCTTTCATCTGATCTCTTCTTACACTCCATGTTTTCAGACCTTGATAAATCTATATTTATGGTGTGATTTTACCTTGTAGATTCATGATGCCGTGACGACCACCAGTTGTTTTCCAAGAGAGAGGAAACAATTATGCTCTTGAGAGGGAAGGACATGGGCTACCAGTGGATCCACCAGCAATGCCAGATGCGGCTCCAGCCATTATATCAGACTTAGGCACAAATGCGCAGTTCTGTGATGGTTTTTTGCAGTTCATGAAGACCTTCTAGGGAGCACTGTTGGCTGCCACATCTATGGAAGAGCTGACACGTATATTCCAGTAGCAGCATCCTTCTGCGTTTTTGGGGGATGGAAAATCATAGGCTACAGAGTCTTGGCTAGGTTCTATGAAGACTATTTTTGAGCATCTGGAGATGCCTCTAGGGAGGAGGGTCAAACTCGCTACATACATGCTGCATGACTCCTCCAAGAGATTGTGGGATGATACCACCCAAAAAGAACATCACAGAGACATGGAATTGGATGATTTTCAAATATCCTTCAATGACTTATTTTTCCTAGAGTTGTTGAGGGAAGATCAAGCTCGAGAGTTCATGAATCTATAGCAGGGTGCCATGTCAGTGGTGGATTACTCTGCTCGCTTCACCGACCATCAGCGTTTTTCACACGTTTTGGTGGGTGATGAGACGTTGAGAGGTAGATGCTTGGAGTATGGTCTTAGATATGAAATCTAAGCACTGGTGAAAGTTTTCATGTTTTCTATAGTTCATGCGATTGTGAATCAGGCGTTGATTACATAGAAAAACCTTTAAGAAGATAGTGGTGCATGCTAGGGTGGTTCAGAACCAGTTTCTGGTACTATTTCTACTAGAAAGAGGAAGAGGTAGGTGAAATTATCTCATGGTGATAGAACTGGTCAGATGATTTATTCAGGTGGCCAGGTCATTTGCTACTAGTGTGGTAAGGAGGGGAACAAGAGGCCACAATGTCCCCGTGACCCAGTGGAGTGAAGAGCATGTGGAAAGATGGGTCATCTACAGCGTTTTTGCAGGGCGTTTCTACTAGTGGATAGTGTTAAGGGCTCTGTACAGACTCCACGTGCGGGAGCAGGACCAATAGCTTATTACCAGTCGAAAAATTTTAATACGTCGGGGTGTTCAGGCAAAATGGTGGTCTTGGCCATGGTAACCCGACACCAGGATCTCAGAGGCAGTAGGGCCGGTCAGCTCAAGGTATCCAGGTTGTGTTATAGGGGCGCGTCACTGGGAAGACATATGCAGTGACACAACAGGAGAAGAATCCCAGACCATCCACTGTTAGAGGTACGATTCTAGTTTTTCTTCTGTTTTATCTTCTACAGTTTTCGATATGAGTTCTACAAATAGTTTTATATGTGTTCCCATTATGGAGATCCATGAGTTTTTTGTTTCTTCTTTTTTCGATTTTATGATGCTATACACTTCGATGGGGTCTAGAACGGATGGTGTGTGTCAGTGCAAGGAGTACCCCATTGAGTTTGGCATGTGTAACTTTCTATGGGACCTCTATGTCCTAGAGATGATGATCTATGACGTCATTCTTAGGATGGACAGGTTGGTACCCTTTCAATCCTTTGTAGATTTATATTGTCTTAGGGTGAGTTTCACATCACCAGAGGGCGGAGAGTTTCTATACAAGGGTGAATGGGATTTCCATGTGAGCCGAACTGGACCCGATTATCGTGGGAGAGGTGGTCTGACAGCCCAGATTGCGAGTTTATAACAGGACGATGAGAGAACTTTCTAGAAGGACTTCCCTCTAGTAGTTGATCATTTCAGAAATGTCTTCCCGGATGACTTTTCAGGTCTACCTACAGAGCGAGGGGGGGGGGGATTTATCTATTGATCTTGTTCCAGGAGTGGCATCCGTGTCCATTCCTCCTTATAGGATGTCTACACCTGAGTTGTAGGATATCAAGAGGTAGTTAGAGGAGTTGCAGACAAAGGGTTTCATCCGAACCAGTACGTCTCCTTGGCGTTCTCCTATCATGTTTGTTAAGAAGTTGGATGGTACCCACAGACATTGTGTGGATTACCGGAAGATGAACTAGTCAATGGTCAAGAACCGATATCCCTTGCCAAGTATTGATGACCTTTTTGATAAACATCGAGGAGCACGAGTGTTCTCAAAGATTGAATTGAGATCCGAATTTCATCAGTTTTTCATTAAACCATCGGACATAACGCTTATATCATTTCGAAGAAGATATGGTCTCTACGAGTACATGGTTATGCCATTCGGACTCACAAACGTGTCAGGAGTTTTCATGGCTCTGATTAATCATGTGTTTCATCCTTATCTGGATTCGTTTGTTGTAGTCTTCATGGATGATATCTTGGTGTACTCTCACACTCGACATGACCATGCCACCCATCTTGAGATCATATTGCGTACACTGACAGAGCATCGTCTATATGCTATGCTCTCAAAGTGCCACTTTTTGATGGACCAGATACACTTCATGGGTCATATCATCTCAAAGGCATGAGTTGTAGTAGACCAAGATAAAGTGAGAGCTATAGTTTCCTAGGAGTAGCCTAGGAACGCGTTTGAGATACGGAGTTTCTTGGGGATGGCTAGTTACTACAAGCATTTTATACAGGGCTTATCCCACATAACAGGGCCATTTACGGGTTTGACTAAGAAGGTTGTGAAGTTTATTTGGTCAAAATCTTGTGAGACAACCTTTCAGGAGTTGAAGGGATGATAGACATCAGTACTATTCCTAATACTTCTATAGAAATGGAAGATCTGTACAGTTTATTGTGATGCATTTGGTATTGGGCTGGGAGCAGTGTTGATTGAGGGCAATCGAGTAGTTGAGTACGGGTCTTGGTATTTGAGGCCACATGAGAGGAATTACCCGACACATTATCTCGAGTTGACTGCAGTTGTTCACACATTACGTTGTTGGAGACATTATCTCTTGGGAGAACATTTTGTGGTGTTTACATACCACAAAAGTCTCAAGTATATCTTTACCCAATGTGACTTGAACTTGAGACAATGAAGGTGGGTTGAATATCTTCTTTCCTTGTACTTTGAGCTTTCCTATACATCTGGTAAGGTAACGCAGTTGCTGATGCACTGAGCAGGAAGACTTAGATACAGGCAGTTCATGAGTCTAGTGGTGAGTGGAAGCTTATGGCTTTGTTCTCTAAGATGCATTTGGAGGTGCATGATAGTCAGGGGAAAACCTATATTTCTTTTTTAGCTATGACTTCTACCTTCTTGAATAGATTTAGGATGAGACAACTATCTGATTTAGAAGGAATAGTTCTATGGGTGTCGGTGGGAAGTGAGGACCCTCCTCCTGGATGGATGATGGGAGATGATGAGGTACTGTGTTTCCATGGATGAGTGTGGGTTACAAGGGATATATGTGAGGAGTGGATGCGAGAGTTTCATGCTTCAGCTTAGGCATTTCATCATGGAGCCACCAAGATGTAACGTGAATTGAGACGTCAGTATTGGTGGCCGGGTATAAAGAGAGAGGTTTTTGGTTTTGTTACAAAATGTTCCACCTGTCAGTAGGTGAAGCAGAGCATCAAAGGCCAGTGGGACTGTTACAGTAGTTACCCATTCTGGAATATAAATGGGATGATGTCGTGATGGATTTTGTGACCGGGTTTCTGAGTTCACCTGGAGGCAGTGATGTCCTGTGGGTTGTTGTAGAAAGACTAACCAAGGTGGCTCACTTTTTGTTGATCAAGGAGACTTTTCGTGTTTACGAGCCTGGGAGGTTATATATCCGACAGGTTGTATTCCTTCATGGGGTCCCCCGTCCTATAGTTTAGGATAGGGACACCCGTTTTACGTATCGTTTATGGAAGAGTTTTCAGAGGGCACTGGGTACACAGGTGCTTCTAAGCACAACTTACCACCCTCATCCCAATGACCAGTCAGAGCGTACGATACAGGTGCTTGTGGACATACTACATGCATGATTTCTAGACATTGGGGGATCCTAGGAGAAGCACATACCCCGGGTCAAGTTTTCCTACAATATTAGTATTTAGGAAACTATTGAAATGGCACCATAAAAGGCTATATATGAAAGACCATTCCGATCACCTTTGTGTTGGATGGAGGTAGGTGAGGCAGCTTTAATGGGACCAAGTCTCATGATGGAGACTTCGGAGAAGGTCTAGTTGATTAAGAAGAAGATCTTGACTGCATAGTCTTGTCCGAAATCTTATGCTGATCGTCACAGATGACCCATAGAGTTCATGATCAGGGATCTGGTTTTCTTGCATGTCTCGTTGAGGTTGGGACACAAGCGGAAAAGGAGATGGGGTAAAAATTCACCGAGGTATGTGGGACCATTTGATCTTCTGAAGAGAGTCGGGCCGGTTGCCTATCGGTTTCAGTTACAACAGAGGTATTGGTCCATGAACGACGTCTTCCATGTATCTCAGCTGCGTCGTTATCACTCAGACCCGTCTCATGTTTTTCATCCAGAGGAATTTGAGCTTCAGGTCGATGCATCCTTTAAGTAGAATCTGATTCGTATTGTTGATAGGAGCATGAAGGTTCTCCGTGGCCAGACAGTTCCTCTTATTTGGGTGCTATGGCAGCATGGCTGAGTGTAGGATGAAACCTAGGAGCGGGAGACCGACGTACGTACTCAATGACCAGAGTTGTTCATATGTTTATCTTCACCACTCTTGGAATGTCAATTTGGGGATTAATTTCTTTAAGGGGGGAAGATTGTTATAAACCAGTTCTTATTCTTGAGGTACGGGTTTCTTCTTTTCCTTTTTCCTTATGTGTATTTGAGAAAATAAGAAAAATGGGTAAAAATCCTGAATTTTATGACAACACGCCATGTTCTTTTCCACATGTCGTGTACTTTTGCTGTGTGGGATGGGTACATAGGGCGTGTAGGCCTGCCAGCAATGAAAAGTGTAAAAACTGACTACACACCATGTATTCAGTCAGTAGGAGAATAGTAAGGCAGTGGAGGTAGCCGCCAGTGGAGCGATAGTACACGCCGTGTAATCGAGAATACACGTCATGTACTCATGCCGACAAGTGAATAGTTCGGCGGTGAAAAAGTATCTGCTAGAAGAATAGTTAAATGAGAAAAGTACATGTCGTGTAATTGAGAGTACACGCCGTGTAGTTTGTTTTTTTGTGTTTAAAATGGGTTTTAGCCTCCTATATTCACAGAGGAAGCCTAGAACGCCAGAGGAGAGTAGGAGAGACGGCTGGAGCTTGGAGGATCTCCCGACTGCACACTGGGAACCTGAATCTTACATCTTCGATCTCCTTGGAACCGCACGGGTGAGTTTCTCCTTCTCCTTGAGCAGTTCTTACCAATTCTTTCTTGAGGGGAAGTTATTTAGGTTTGAATGTGTGGTTTTTATTCCTAGATCTACGTCATTCTTGGGTGTTTCTGGAAGCATCATTCGTGTGTACCGATCAGAGACGATCGAGGTAGGTGGTATGATGTTTATTTCCCACTGTGGTGTTGAAATTGTGTACCATTGTGATACGAACCCATGTTTGGGGTGTCGTATGGAAGAGGCCTTGGCTATTTTAAATACCTAGAACTATATAGGTAATTGAAGGTAATTTAAACCTACTTTTTGGGATCGCTGCTTGGATCCAGGACCACCCCTGGGGATTCATTCCTCTATTTAGCAGTTTAGTTAGGTTACCTGAGGGTAAACCATACAATTTAGCTTGCTTTGAATTGCCTTGAGATGAATTATATATAATTTCTATCTTATATGTTGGGCTATGCCCGGTTACTTGCGCCTGAGGGAAGTGTTTTATTTAGCCTGAGGGCAGTGTTCTACTTAGCCTGAGGGCAGTATTCTGTTTAGCTTGAGGGCTACTCTTCTTGTGCCTGTGGGCAGTAGATTTTGTGCCTGAGGTAGAAACTTCGTATGCCTAAGGGAAATATTCATTATTCCTATGGGCAGACACCTGAGGGTTTCGATTATGATTACCTGAGGGTAAGGTTTGCATGTTTGAGAACACTGACTATTTACTAAGAATATTCACTGTGGTGATATCTTAAATTGAATGATTGAATGAATATTAAAATGGAATCATAACTGGTAGTTAGTAACTTTTTATTACTTCTTAGTGTACTGAATTTACTATTACACACTATTGTTTCACATTTTCACGGATAGTTTGGCATGGGCATTTGGTGGTTGTCTACTGGGATTTATTTATCAGACCCTGTTTGGGTCATGTATTTCACCGAAACAGATTATATTATTGCAGGTGTCGATAGTGTAAAGAGTCCCTACATAGGTACATGATTGTAGTAGAGGAGTAGGATAGCATGGGACCAAGCATAGCCTTTCTATGCTGTCATGTTTTGTTTCATCTACATTGTTTTATTTTGCTGTACCTTATACCTGGAGATGTATTGTATTGTTTTGTATTACAGTGTATCCTGTTCTCGCTGATTTCATGGAACTAGTGACATGCTGCATCTTTATATATATAACTGTTGGTTCCCTTTTACTTCAGTTTTCCATTTTAGTTATATATTGTTTACTGCTTCCACTGTTGTATGCTATTTATCTTTTCCACTGCACTACACTTTGAAAAATGAGGGCATAGTTTCCCCACTATCAGTCCTTGGCCCTCACTAGTAGTCGACATCCTCTGGTGGTTGGGGAAATGCGCTTGAGGTTATGTGATCAACCGGGTTTTGGGCACCCGTTCAGTGGCACCCGGATCCGGGACGTTACAATAAATACCCAAAAAAACACTAAAACCACAAAAATAAAAATACATAAAAACCCAAAAAACACTAAAAGAGTAAAAAAAAATTAAATAGTAAAACTAAAAAAACCCCTACATCCCTAAAACCCCTAAAACATAAAAATCCAAAAAAAACTATTACAAAAATTTAAAACATATAAATGCCAAAAACACCAAAAAAAACCTGAAATACCCAAAACCCTCAAAACACCTAACCCCACTAAAGGATACTTGAAACCCTAAAAACCGAAACGGAACCTAAAACAATTAAAATAAAAAAGTACCCTAAAACACTAAAAAACCTTAAGGACAATAAAATAAACTAAAACCCATAAAAACCCCTAAAATTCCCTAACAACCCCCCCCCCCAAGTACCTCAAAGACTTTATGAACACTAAAAAACTAAACTACTCTAAAAACCCTCAAATACTTTAGTGTTGAAAAACAATAACAAACCAAAATATCAAAAAAAAAACATAAAAAAATCACTAAAAACCATAAAAATCATGAAAACCCAAAACCAACCTAAAATACCCTAAAACCCAAAAAACCCAACAAACCCTAAAAACAATAAAAATCAATAAAAACTTTAAATAATGATTGAAATCCCTAAAATATAAAAGAATAAAAATTATAAAAATCATATACATCCTTAAAATCCTAACACCCTTAAAAACATCAAAACCCCTAAAAACGCTAAATCCATTAAAAACCCAAAACCCCTAAAAACTATAAAAACATAAACACCTCTAAAATCCCTAAAACCCCTGTTAAAACACATAACACTTGAAAAATACACCTATTACCCTAAAAACCCAAAAAACACTAAAACACACAAAAAAAACACAACAAACCATAATTCCAAAACACTAAAAACCCTTAAAATTCTTAAAAGAATGAAAATAACATAAAATTGAAAAACACAATTAAACCACTAAAAACCCAATTTACCGAAATAACCTAAAAAACCCAAATAAACCAAAACACCTAAAGGCCTTAAAACCCTAAAATCCTAACACCCCTAAATGAATCTATAAAAAAAATAAAAACCTCTAAACCCCTCAAAACCCCTAAGAACCACTCAAAAGGACCAAAAAATCCAAAAATACTCTAAAACATCTAAAATAAACCTCAAATCACTAAAACCCATAAAACACTAAAACAAACTAAAGCCCCAAAGAAATCCTCATAACCCTAAAAACCCAAAAAACTGTAAAAAAATAAAACCAAAAAAACCCATAAACCCATAAAACCCCAAAAACTCCTTAAAATCTACAAAACACTTAAAACAGTACGAATCCAAAAAAACCCTAAATATCCAAAAAACTTAGAACAAACTTAATACTATAAGATTTATAAAAATCCATGAGATACCAAAAAATCATAGATACCCCCCAAAAACCCAAAAAACCCTAAATATACTTAAAAATACCTAAGACATTAAAAACCCTAGAAATACCTAAAAATGCCTAAAATCCTACGGACTACAAAAATAACAAACACCCCAAAAAAACATAAATCCCCAAAAGACCCTAAGTGACCCTACACCCCCCAAAAAACCCTAAATGTCCCTAAACCCCCTATAAAAACAATAAAAGTCTAATAAAACCATTAAACACTCAAAAAACTCTAAAATCCCCTTAAACCAGTAAAACCATAAAACCCTGGAAACCCCAAAAATCCACAAAAAACCTAAAACCATTAAAAATCATAATAAAACCTAAAAAACCCTAAAACTATAAAACCCCAAAAATTATTAAAATGATAAAAACCATAAAACAAACCTAAAAACCCTCTTGAACGATAAAAATTCAAAAACCCCTAAAAACCCTAAAAACCCTAAAACCCATTAAAACCCTTTAACCCCTAAAAACATTATTAACATTGGAATCCCTAAAAACTATTACATATATAAAAAAAATAATGTTAATTTCTTAACAAATAGTAAAAACCGTAAAAACACTTAGAAAACCATACAACCCTTAAAACCCTAAGAAAACCCTTAACCCTCTAGAAACATTAAATGCCCCTAAAAATTCTAAAAAACCTAACAGAACTCAAACCCAAAAAATGTTGACAATGTAGAGAAAACACTAAAATTTTCCAATACCTCAAAACACCAAAAAAATCAAAAAACTAATAAAAACCTAAAAAAACCACTAAAATCCAAAAAATTCATCAAAACCAAAAATACAAAAAAAAAACATAAATAACCCAGAGCCCCCCACCCAAATCCAAAACTCCCATAAAAAACCCAAAAAACCTAAAAACATTAAATACCCCAAAAAACTCCAAACAACCCTAAAAATTTTAAATGCCCTACAACGATAAAAACATTCAAAAATACAAAAAAATCCCTAAAACATGAAAACCCCTAAAACCCTAAAAAAATAAAAAAACCTCTAAATCCCTAAAGAACCTAAAAAAACCCGTTAAAAGCCCCAAAAAATCCTCAAACCCCAAAAATACCTCAAAATACCAAAAAACCCTTAAAGATCCTAAAATCCCTAAACCCCTAAAAAACTGCAAAACCCCCTTAAAACCCCAAAACCCCAAAAAACCATAAAAAACATAAAATACAGAAAACCTCTATAAAAATAAAAAATAAATAAATAAATTATCCTTTAAACATCTTAAAACCATAAAAACCAAAAAAATTCCCTCAAAATCCTTACAACATTTAAAAATCCTTAAAATTACTAAAATCCCTAAAACCCTAAAATCCCCTAAAAAGGACTAATATACATTGAATACCCTAAAGTCCCAAAAAACATACAAAAACCAAAAAAAATCCCTAATAACCTAAAAACACAAAAAAACTTAAATATATTGAACCCATAATAAATGACATAAAATTTGTAAAAAACTTTCCAACCCAAAAAAACCCAAAGAAACCCTAAATACCCAGAAAACACAAAAAACCCTTATTATCCATAAAAACATAAGAAACCATAAAAACAAAAAATATCTAAAATCCCAAAAAACAGTAAAAACACTAAAAAAATCCAAACACACCTTAAAACCCTAGAAATCATAAAATAAACATTAAACCCCATAAAAACCTAAAAATCCTAAAATACCGAATACCGTAAACCCCAAAAACCTCAAAAAACCATAAAACAGCCAAAAACACTAAAAACCCTAAGGCACCTAAAATTCCATAAAACTCCTTAAAACAATAAAAATCCTAAAACCCCTTAAAAGGATCTAAGAATCCCAAAATCCCCAAAAACCATAAAATCCCTTAATAAGACATAAAAACTATAATAAATTTTAAAAAGTACAAAAACCCTAAAAACGCCCTAAACCCTTAAAACGATAAAAACCATAAAAACCCTAAAATCATAAAATCACAAAAAACAGTAAATCCTCTTAATCATTAAACACCCCTAAAAAGATAAATAAATCCCTAAAACCTATTAAAACACATAAAAACACTAACATGACTAATAACCCTTAAAACACTAGAAACCCTCAAATCCATTAATTACCAAAAAACACTAAAACCATTAAAAACCATTTAGAACCCCTAAAACCCTTGAAACCCTTATAACCCCAAAACACCTAAAAACTATAAAAACACAAAAATTCACCAAAACCCATAAAACACATTTTAAACCACTAAAGAACCATAAAACCCCACTAAACCCCATAAAAACTCTAAACCCCTTAAAAGATGCCTAAAAACCCTAAATCCCCAGAAATACCCTAACAACCGAAAAAACACTTATAATACTCTAATAAAATATATAACCCTAAAAACATTAACACCACTAAAATAGCCTAAACCCCTAAAACCCTTAAAAATATCTAAAACCCCTTAAAACATAAGATAATATAAAATATTTTAAAACCATTACAAGGATATAAAAACCCTAAAAACATAAAATACCCTATTAAACCAAAAATCCTAATAGATAAAATAAAACCTACAAACCCAAAAAGGATGCAATAGAACCTAAAAACCTCAAAGAAACCAAAAAACTGTAAAAACCTTAAAGGACACTGACGACCATAATGGATAAATGTTGAAAAAAAAACAAAAAACCCAACAAATATATTAAATGATGTTAAATAGAAGAGAACCCAAAAACTCTACTAAGACTTGAAAATTCCCTAAAATTCCAAAAAGATACTACAACACCTAAAAAATGAAGAGACCCTAAAATCACTAAAACCCCAACAAACCTAAAATTCATAAAATACTCTAAAAAAATAAAAACATTAAAAACCCTAAAAATTGTAAAAAAACTAAAATAAACCTAAAACACTGAAACCCCTGAAACCCAAAAAACACAAAAAACCCTAACAAAACACTTAAAACCATAAAACCCTAATAACTCTAAAAACCCCAACAATCCCAAAACCCCATAAAAACTACTTAAAACCTTAAACCCAAAAAAACAATAAATTCTCAAATCCTCATATAAATCCCTGAAAACCCAGAAAAAGACTAAAAACCTTAAAAACCATAAAACCCCTAAAAACACTAAAAACCAATAAAACCATTAAAACCTGTAAAAAACCATAAACTCCATAAATATGTTAAAAAATTAAAAACCCAAAAAAAATAAAGACCATTAAAAATCCCTAGAAACCATAAGAACAATAAAAACATTAAATGCATAAAAACCATTAAAACCCCTTTATACACCCCAAAATCCAAAAAAACCAAAAAAACCATTAAACCCTTAAAAGACCCAAAATATCCAAAATCCCTTAACGACCCTAGAAAACCCTTAAAACCATAAATGATACTAAAAAACCTAGTTGAAACTAAAAATACTATAAAATACATATAAAAACCTTAAACCGCATTAAACACCAAAAATATATAAAACCCCTATAAAACCCTAAAAAACCCTAAAAACCAAATAACTGAAAAAACCCTAAAAACACTAAAACCCCTAAAACATCCAAAAAACCAAAAAAACCCTAAAAACCCTAAAAACCCATAAAACTAGTAAAATAACCTTAAAATTCATAATATCCCCACAAAACTCTAAAAATCCTTAATCACCATAAAAACCCAAAAACACCTAAAAACATCAAACATCCCTAAAAAATCCAAGAACCCGTTGAAAACCCTTAAATTCCCAAATAAACCCAAAACCCCTAAAAAATCATAAAAAATATAAAAACCCAAAACCACATAAAAATCCCAAAAATCACCCAAAAAACCATAATTGCCCTAAAACCCTAAAAAACATAAACCATGAGTCAACCTAAAAAACTCTTAAAAAAACACTTGAAAACTCTAACATTCCATACTAAAAACCCTAAAAACCCCTAAAAAATATAAACCCTTAATAAAACCGCAAAACTATAAAACCCCAAAGAAAACAAAAGAAGCTCATAAATCCATAAAAATAATAAAAACCCTTAACCATAAAAAACCGTTAAACCCCTAATGAACCTGTAAAACCCTAAATCCCCTAAAAGTTTCTAGAATACATAAATATATTTAAAACCATTAAAAATATACAACCTATAAAACATGAAAAAAACCCCAACAACCCTAAAACCCCTTAAAACTCAAAAAAACCCTCCAAAACCAAAAAATTACTTAAAATCCAAAATCACCCTAAAAACGCTAAAATCCTACAAAAACCCTAAAAACCATAAACCCTACATCAAATTACATAAACCCTAAACCCAACAACCTAAAATGAATACACTATAACCTAAACCCTAAATCAGACTCCAAAACCCATATACCCAATAACTTAAACCCAAAACATACACTCTCGACCAAACACCATAAACTCGACACCCTAATCACTATACTAAAAACCATAAAACCTATATGAACTACAAAATAAATATATTTTTTAACAAGGGTGTATCTATTGGTAAAAGTGCATTTTTTTTGTAAAACGTTTTACCAAGAAAAATTATCCTGTCACTAAATTGTTGGTAAAAACTCTGCCACTAAATGTAATTCTGACAGATAAAATAGTTCTATTGCAATAATAATAATACCAACAGATAATATATATGTTGTTTAAAATTTTTAGCAACAGATTCATACGACAGATTTATCTTTTGATATTATTAATACCAACATTCATAATCAATAATAACAATTAATATCTCTTTGTAAATTATATTCTAAATAAAATATTATGAGTGAATATTTAAATATTTATAGCTAAAATTTTATATTATATTTATTAACATAATTATATATAATATATTTATTATATAATAATTATAAAATTATCTTATATAAAACTCCAAAAATAACAATAATCTCCATGAAACATCTTCTACAAACTCTCTTTTTCTTCTTTATTAAATGAAGTCACACTGTCAAACCAAATACAACCAAAACAATGGTGCATTGTTAGTCATCAAAAAATGAAGGATCATTGGAATGAAAATCAGTCATCCTCCAAATACACATATCGACCACTTGTTGAGAAAGTGAGATCTCCGTTTAAAATATCCACCCAATCTTTGACATCAATGTTTATTTGAACCTGAGCTAGCTGATCCATCTTCCGCATTTCGCTATAAGTGAATTGTCGAGCCGGCTGATCCTTATTTACCACTACACCCAAAAGACCAAATCAGTTCATTATGGGGAAGGGGAGATCCACATAGGTGGTGTGTCCTCTGGATAGATTCAACCACCATCTTGGATCTGAGCAGCCCTGGCTTTCAGTTGCACATCCAGTTTGCCAGTGTGATGACAAAAAATTGGAGAATCCTGCTGAGGGGAACCCATCACCACCTTCCCCTAGTGTGTAAGATGAGGTTACTACATAGTTTAAGGAGAAACCATCCTTATTAAAAATGGGATATTTCTCTTTTCAACCTCCATCAACCACTGAATCCTATGAGGAACATAAACGGTCATAAACAATAGAAGAAGCCCGCCCAAGTCGTAGGAAATGAAAATTATACCTATCAAAGTTGTACAAGAAGGTTCAAAAATTACTACCATGCATACCTGTATATATACAAATCGATGTTTCATAAGATTCTTTCCAAATTACATAAAATGAAAATTATAATAATTATGTTATTCGATGTAGTATTATAACAAATGATGGAAAACATGATGATTGCCTTGGATCATTCTACTCAGGATGACATGTCAATCCATTACAACTTGAACACCTACAGAAAACTCAATCATGACATAGGGTGGAGGGTTCAAACTATTGATAAATCAAAAGTGAAGATGTCTCATCATCAGTTATGACAGGGGAATACCCAATAAACACATGTATAGAGTGAAAAAGTATAATCAAATATTTTAGCATGAAGAAAAAATTTCCCTAAGGAAACTCACAAATCAAACTCAAATACAATGAAAGTAATAATTCCAGACAAATTTAAAAGAAAATCAATAGGCTAAAAGTGTTCACATGAGACCAAACCTATTGAAAATATCATTCCAGAAGATAAATAAAAAATGTAATTTAATAACAGGCTAGAATATTACCTAGGAATGTTGGGATTGAAATATTTTCCATGTCTACATAGACCATGCTTCCACCACTTTCACAACAATTTTAATGAAGAATTTTTTTAGAGAAATAGATGAAACATGTTTTTTTGGAAGGCAATGAATACTTTTTTTATTACTCAAAAAATAAAATTAAGTCGCATGGCTAAATCAATTTAAAGTAATAAATTTATTTGTGCTGATGTACACACAGAATTTTAAGTAAACAGCAATAAAAAATTACAATTCCATTATATACAACATCAAAATAAATATATATAAATGCATTAATATTGATAAATATGTAATGAAAGGGAAATACTAAAAAATAATTTATATTATACGTACACAGTAGAGTAAACATTTAAGTTCAATGGACGCGTTCTTGTGCGGTCTCATCCATTCATCGGATTGGAGGACATTGAAGGGGAGTGGTTCTGGATCATCTTCTTTTTATGGAGTCTGAGCTCTTTCATTATTTAATAGATCTGTCACACTGCCCCCCTCATTGTGTCCTCGTGTCCTATTGGTTTGGTTGTCTGTTCAGAAGAAATGAGCAAGGAAGAGTTATTGAAGATCTAAACCTATGTTCCTAAAGTTAACATGTGAAGGATGTAATAAAAAAAGTAATGGAAACCATGTAGAATATTGATGGCGATTATAAAATGGTCCTAGATATGGGGCATGGGAAGGTGACGGTTTCAGAGAACATAGATGACACCACGCATATAAAGAATGTTGTGATATCCGAGAAGCACACTGAACTGTGTGCCACCCAGAATTCCCCAAACAAACAAAATTAACACAAAAATCAGTTGACGAATATGCAGCTTGACAATGGAAACGACAACAAAAACAACCAAAACAATGGTCATCCTCAGAAGGGTGGAAACTATCAGAAATAGCTCTAGTAGCCAAAGGCAAAGGCTTGGATGTCAACCCCGCAGCAGCTCACCCCATAGTAGCTCCAACAGCTCACCCAGAAGTAGATCTATTAACTGCAACAACTAAAGAATAATATGTAGGGTCATGGTAAATTGCCCCTAATGAAATCTCCCTACGACAAGGACGGGAAACTTGAACTTTCGGACGTCGACGAATGGAGAAGAGATTTCGACGATGAGTTTGATGAAGAAAATGAGTTTGAAGATGAATTTGACGATCTTCCCATTAGTAAGGGCCCAAATAATGTCATGATTCATTGAAAAAATCCTCAGATGATGAATGCCATGGCGGTAGGGAAGGGGATTGGGCTTCTGGGTCCTAGCGCTCCGAACGACAACACCAACACTGGTGGAAATAAGAAAGGATCTATTTAAATCCCTCTTCAGATTAATGGAAAAGGGGGGGGGGGTAATGGAGGCAACGGAAATCAGAATGCAGGGGGTCAGAAGAATGGTGCCAAAAATGACTGGGCCTACCAGAGATGGCAAAATGAAAAACGGCGATGGCTGTGGAAACGACTGTAGGAATGGTAGGATCAAGTGTATGCCGATGCAGAATGGATTCCCGAACATGAGATCTACCCCTAGAGGCATGGGTAATGGATCCGTGGTTGGTCATATGGGTGAAATTCACATGGGATATATGGGGGGAGGCGCCAACGGTGGCATGCCCATGGCTCATATGAACATGCTGGCCGTTCATGGTCTACCCGCCAGCAGCGGCAAATAAAATGGAATAGGTCCAAAGATGATTTATGGAAACCCTTAACAACACCACCCACAACTGACACAACAACAGATGATGCCACACCAATACCAGTAGAAAATTATGGTGGCGATGCTGAACCAGTAATTTGCGAACAGGAACAGGAATGGGAACGGGAACACAATCTTCCAGCACATGATGTACGCCTAACAACCATTGGCCACTAATTACCTATCCCCGAAGCCTTACCCCATACCCTAGGGATATCCCTATGGCTACCCCCCCCCCCCCCCAATGATGGGTACAACAACTTATTCTGCAATGAGAACACATGGAGCTGCAGCATCATGTGAACGAAGTGGCTTCGAAAACGATTGGGTTGAATTTGTTGTTGTTTTGGGTTATCGTTATTTAGGGTATTCTGTTGTGATAGTATTTATAGATCATGTATAAGTTCAATTTTTTTTCTTGGATAGGGGTGGGGGATCTGTGATGTGAATGAGTAGTAAAGATTTGTTACTGTTTACATGTTGGCGACCAGAGGAGGATGAATGAATAGGGTGAGAAAAATCCTCCCTTTTCTTCTCACAACCTTCCCCTATTCAAATTGCTGCACCCATACTCATCCCACCTAAAATGAACCTTCAATTCCATATGATGAATACACAACACTTGATTCCATTAACATGTGTTAAATGTGACATAAAAAACATATATAGTCTAAACCCCCTATAAAACACTAAAAGGTCCTTAAAAACCCACAAAACCCAAAAAAACAAAAAAAAACCCTAAAACACTAAATCTACTAAATGAAACATAATATTTTAAAACCCTAGAGGCCCTAAACCACCAAAAAATCAAAAAACAACCCCTAAAACCCTAAATCCATCTAAAATTGTAAAAATGCTAAAAACCCTAAAAACCCCAAAACACTAGAAAACCTTAAATCCCTTAAAATACCTAAAAAAATAAATCCCCTAAAACCATTAAAACACTAAAATCCATAAAATCACAATAAATCCTTAAAACCCCAAAACCACTTAGAAACCCCTTAAATCCCTATAAAACCAAAAACACCAAAAAAATAAAAATAACCTTAAAACTCCTAAAACCCATAAAAAACCCAAAAACGATAAAAAAACCTGAAAACCCCCAAAAAACCATAAACCCCCTAAAATGACCATAAAACCCTAAAACCATTAAAACACCTAAAACCCCCTAAAATCCTAAAAATACAAAAAAACAGAGATACCCCCTAAAAACAAAAAAAAAATCATAATACTCCAAAAACACCAAAAACCATTAAATCCCTAAAATCCAAAAAAACCTAAAAAAATAAAAACCATTAAAACCCCTAAGATCCCATCAACACACACAAAACACATAAGAACATTAAATACCCGAATAAAACCACAAACCCTGAAAACCCGTCCAAAAAAACCCAAAATAATCAATAAAATTTAAATACCATAAACCCATTAAAACCCAAAAACTCTCAAAGCACTAAATTACCTAAAATCCAAGAAAACCCAACCAGACCTAAAAACTACAAAATCCGTTAAATCATTCGAAAACCTTAAAAACCCTAAAATATGCAAAAACCTGAAAACTAAAAAATCCTAAATAAATAACCCCCCCCCTTATAAACCGTAAAAACCATAAAAGACTGTAAATAACCCTATAAAATCACCAAAAATTTTAGAACCCATTAAACACCACGAAGCTCCTAAAAATAGTAAAAACCCATAAAATACTTTAAAAACCCCAAAATCCTTAAGAACCCCTAAAAACCGAAAAATCCCCATTAAACAACTAAAAACCCATAAAAACCTAAAAACACAAAAATAACCTTAAACCCTAAAACACCTGAAAATATTAAAATCTGTAAAACCCCTAAAACCTTGAAAACCCTATAATTGATAAGAAACCCAAAAATATCACAAATCCCTCAAAACCCTTAAAATACCTAAAAATCCCTAAAACCTATAAAATACCATAAAACCCCTAAAAAAATTACAACCCCCAAAAAACCAATAATTCTAAAAATTATAAAAAATACAGAAACCCATAAAAACACATAATAATTTAAAATGCATAAACCTTAGAAACCCTAAAAACCCCTAAGAACCCAAAAAAACCCACAAAGAAACCTCAAAACCCCCCACACCCCAAAAAAACAATAAAAATACAAATATCCTAAAAAATATAAATAAACAATAAAAAACCTTCAACCTAGTTAAAACCCTGAGAAACCCTAAAAACCCTAAAACCCATAAAAACCCTAAAAATACTAAACACCCTAAAAAACCTAAAATCTGTAAAAATCCAAAATTCCAAAAAAACCCCTAAAAATGTAACACCCCTAAAATCCTCCAAAAACCCTCAAATCCAAAAAAACACTAATAGACCCTGAAACCCTAAAATAAAATCAATACCTCAAATAAATAAAACCCGAAAAAATATAAAAACCTAAAAAAACCCAAAGACCCAAACAAATCCATAAATCCCCAAAAATCCATAAAACCTGATAAAAACATAAAAACCTTAAAACACCCAATAAAATCTTAAAAATACTTAAAACACCAAAAAAACTAAAATCATGAAACCCCTAAATACAATAAAAACAATAAAATATCTAAAATTCAATGAAAATACCTAAAACACCAAATAAATTCTTAAAAATATAAATTTCTAAAAACTACTAAAAATCAAAAAAACCACTTAAAACTCTAAAAATCATAATAAATATAAAACCCCCAAAATACCTTAAAAAACCAAAAAAATATTATAATGCATAAAACCCCTAAAAATAATTCAAAACCAATAAAATACTAAAATTTTAAAAAACAATAAAAACCATAAAACCCCCAAAAAACCCTAAAAACTAAAAACCCAAAAAAACATTTAAATCACTAAAATACATAAAAACAATTAAAGTATAAAAACACTAAACACCCCTAAAACCCATAAAATCCCATTAAAACCTATAAAAAACATAAAACCCATTAAAATCCCAAACCTTAAAAACCATATTGTCGCTAATCACCCAAACAAACCCCGAAAACCCAAAAAACAATAATAACACAAATATGCTAAAAGAATATAAAAATTCTAACAATACTAAGAACCATTAAATCCCATAAAAGACCTTAAAACCCAAAAAATAACATAAAACCCATAAAATCCAT
The DNA here is from genome assembly GCA_963277665.1 of Viscum album. NCBI lineage: Eukaryota > Viridiplantae > Streptophyta > Magnoliopsida > Santalales > Viscaceae > Viscum > Viscum album. The sequence continues at coordinate 335,248,821 of OY728156.1, read as the reverse complement.
ATAAAAAATTAAGGACTCCAAAAACACTAAAAATTTTAAACAGACATAGAAGACCTTCTAAATAACCTAAAACCCCTAAAAATTATAAAATACCATTAAACACTAAAAACCAATAGAAACCATAAAGACCCGGAATACATAAAACCCTAAAAGATCCTTAAACCCGTAAATTCCTATAGGTCCGTAAAACCCTAAAATCCCAAAAGGGACATAAAAATCATAAAAACCAAGAACAACCCTAAAACCCCTAAAACTATAAAAAACCGCAAACCCAAAAAAATAAGATCCTAAAAAAGATAAAAAAAAGTCCCTAAAATACCTAAATACCCTAAATGTCTATAAAATCCCTAAATGACCCTAAAAACTCTAAAACCATAGAAGTCTCTAAAACCCCTTAAAATTTAAAAGACCCTACAAATACCTAGAAACCCTAAAAATCTTTAAATAATATTAAAATTGTAATACCCTTAAAACCCATTAATGTAAGAAAAAAGCATAATCCCTATAAACCCATGAAACCCAAAACCCCTTAAAATCATAAAAATACCTTTAAACCCCAAAAAACTCCTGAAAAAATTCTATAAAACACTACAAAATTTTTTAAAGAACTCTAAAACCCCTGAGAAACACAGTGGGTCCTGAAAAACCCTATAGACATAAAAGAACCATAAAAATTGAAAAAAAAAACTTCCAATGAATAAAACCGATAACAAACCAAAAACAATATAAGACCCCATACAACCATAAATGACCCTAATAACCTCTTAAAATACTTAAACTACCAAAAAACCATAAAAAATCCTAAAATACCTAAAACCCTTAAAGGACCCTAAAACTATAAAAACATTAAAATACCATAAAATAGTAAAAGACCTACCCCCCCATCCTTAAAAATAATAACAATTCTTAGAAATATAAAACCCCCATATAAAAACCCCACTCCCCAACCCCAAAAACCTTTAAAAACACCAAAAACCCTAAAAATATCTAAAAACCAAACACACCTACGGACCCTTAAAACCCTAAAAACCACTGACCATCTCCCCCCAACACCTGGAATCCTGAAAAAATCGTAAACCCCTAAAAATCCATAAAAATACATAAAATAAAAAAAACACCTAAAAAATTAAAATCCATAAACTCCAAAAACCCCATATAATACCTAATAAATCATAAATCTAGAAATACCATAAAAGTCCTTTAATAAACTAAAACCCCCTACGAACCCTAATATCCCAAAAAAGAGTAGAAATACCCTATAAACCCTTTAATGACCATAGAAACACAAAAAACATTAAAAGACCCTAAAACCCCTAGAAATCAATAAATACCTCAATACCATTATAAAATCCTAAAATACCTTTAAACACCTTAAAACCTAAAAAATCTCAAAATATCCTAAAATATATAAAAACCCCTAAAACCCTAAAAACTATATAATATCCTAAAAACCTAAAAACCCTAAAAATCATAAAACTGTTAAAAAATATTAAAACATTTAACCCCCTAAAAAATTGAAAATACCAAAAAATATCCAAAAACCCCTAACCCCCCATAAAATACCAAAAACCATAAATGCCTAAATACTGTAAGACCCCTAAATCCATAAAGTCCCTAAAACACCTAAAACCCCCTAAAAACCTCAAAAACCCTAAATCACAAAAGAATCACCTTAAAACCCAAAAACCTTCTATAACACCCAAAAATATAAAAAAAAAATAGTAAAACAAACTATAACCACAAAACCCTAAAATTACCCTAATAACTCCAAAAATATCTAAAAATGATAAAACCCTAAAAAAATATAAAAACCCTAAAAACCCATAAATATATTAAAAACTCTAACAAAACAAGAAGAACCCCAAATACCCCTAAAGTTACTAAATCCCCCAAAACCATAAAAAACTTAAAAACCCCTAAAAACTATAAAATGATAAAAATCCTAAAAAACACATAAAAAACCTAAAAACTCTAAACCTTATTCCCAACACCCAAATAAATAAACCCTAAAATATATTCCATATACAGTAATCCAAAAACCCTAAACCATACCCCATAAATCCTAAACACTTACCTTACACCATAACCCCTAAACCTGACACCCTTTACCCTAAACCCATAACCATATCCCTAAACCCTACACCCTAACACTCCCCTACACTATAAACTCTAAACCTACAACACAAACCTACACCCTACACTCTAAACCCTAAACCCTACAAAAAAACCTATACCCTACAATAAATACCATAAACCCTATACCGTACACCATAAATACTAAACCTTATATTCAATACTACAAAACAGGCATTTAAAAGTGATATAAATGGACTCTATAAGTGCTAGAGAAGCAAAAATTACTTGACAAATTTTTAAATCCTTGGTAATTTATCGATTCTAAAAACATGTTTATAAAGGGGTCCTTTATTAGTGCTACACCAAGTGCAGATAAATTGGTCTTTTATTAGTGCATTTAGAAGCACTGATAAAAGGAAAAATTTATCATCATTTTTATTTAGGGTCACTAATGGCCCATTTATTAGTGCTTATAGAAGTGCTCATAAAGGGTACATTAATCCGCACTTGTAAAAGTGTGGATAATGGTCTATACTACACTGTGCTGCAACAACACACTACAACACTAGTGGAATGTGTTGTAACAAAACAACACAACACCGAAAACACCCCAGATATCAATATAATCATGTACTAATATATAATTTAAATCAAGTTAAATTTAAAACAAAAATACAAGAAAAAACATGATATTATATACATTTCAAACACTATTTAATACAATTACATAAATTCAAATTATTACATACTTTAAAAAACACCATTTTTCCTTTTTCTTCTAATATGAATACTAAATTATGTTAATCCCAAAAACATAACCCTCCCAGAGAAAAACAATGCACAGATATAAGAAAACAATTCTTATATAAGTAATAATATAAATAAATAAATTAACTTAAAGTGGTTAATTTTACTAAAATTGATGTTAATTTTAAATAAAAATACGAAATTGGAGTCATACCAATCACATTGTGCATCAGATTTAGGTGATTTTGACCCCAAAATTTCTCAAATGACATTTAAATCATTGACCAAATATATCAAAATAATCTTAATGTGTTTTCTCAGTTTTGAGTAAGTTAGTTGTATTGTTTACTAAAATATAATTTTAAACTGGAAATACACACTTTGACTCATTTCAATCACATTGTGTATCAGTTTGATGTGAAATAGATTCTTATAGGTCACAAATTACTTATAAATATTTTTACTATGTTATCCATAAAATACAATTATGTTAGATTGGTTTTCAATGATTGAAATGTTTATAACATAAATGATGATTTTGAACTGATAATGAACACTTTGAGTCATACCAGGCACATCATGTATTATATTGAGGTGAGGATAAATAATACACATCAAAAATTTCTTATTGATAATTTTCAAAAATTATTAAAACAACTTAATTGTTTTTTAGGTTTTGAGCATGTTAGTTGTCCATTTTACTAAAATTGATGTCAATTTCCAATAAAAAATACACAATTTGAGTCATACCATTCACACCATTCATCAGATTGAGGTGAGGATAATTCCTACATGTCTCGAATGAATTTTTTATCATTTTCCCAACGTATAAAAACAATAAAAATGTGTTTCCTTGGTTTTTAGTGTTTCAGTTTTCTTTTTTACTAAAATTCCATTTTAAACTAGAAACATGCACATTGAATCATTATAATGACATATTGTATCCTTTTGACTTGAGACGAATTCCTACACATCAAAAATGACTTATGAATATTTTTTCTAGATTATAAATAAAACTCGAGAAATCATTATTAGTTTTCATCAAGTGACATTTTTGAAACTAAAGTGTCAAATTTTAACTAATAGGGGAGACTTTGAGTCATATCAGGCACATCATGTATCATATTGAGGTGAGGATGATCCCTACATGTCACAAATGACTTATGGATCGTTTCTATAAATTATAAATTCAATATGAATGTCTATTCTTTGTTTTGAGTATTTTAATTGTCAATTTTACTAAAATTGATGTCAATTTTAAATAAAAGACGCCCATAGAGTCATACCTATTAGATTGTGTATCATATTGAGGTGCGGCTGATTCTTACACATTCCAAATGAATTATGGATCATTTTTATATAGTATAAAAAAATATTAATGCCTTTATAAGTTTTTAGTATTTCTTTTTTCATCATATGTAAAATGTAATTTTAAAATTGAGACACACACTTTGAATCATACCGATCACATCATGTATCAGTTTGATGTGAGAAAAATTCATAAATGTTATAAAAACGACTTAAAAATAAATGTTGAAAATTATCAAGAAAATCAAAGAGTGTTTGATCTGTTTTCATTGAGTGACACATTTTGAACTAAAATGTCAATTTTAAACTAAGAATGGATACATTGAGTCAGACTCGGAACAACGTGTATTATATTAGGTAGGGAAATATTTCTACAAATAAAAAATGAATTATGGGTCATTTTCCCAATGTATGTTATCAATATGAATGTCTTTTATTGGTTTTTTAGGAAATTTTCCCTTTTACTAAAATTAATGTCAATTTTAATGAAAAAGATTCACTTTCAGTCATATCGGTCCCACTACGGGAAAAATAACGGTGAAGATAATTCCTACACATCTCAAACGACTTATAGATTATTTTCCTAAAGTATCAAAACAATCTAATTGTATATTTTTTTTTTGTTTTAAGTAGGTTATTTTTCCTTTTTACAAAATTGGATGTCTGTTTAAAATAAAGACACACTTAGAGTCATTCCAATCAAACTGTTCATCATATGGAGGTTCGGTTGATTCTTACATGTCCCAAATGAAATATAGATTTTCTTCCTAAAGTATTAAAACACTATGAATGGGTTTTCTCAGTTTTTAGTGTGTTATTTCTCTTTTTTACTAAAATATCATTTTAAACATTAAACACACACTTTGACTCATACAGATCACATCATTTATTTGTTTGACATGAGAGCAATTACTACACATCAAAAATGATTTATGAATTGTTTTTATAAATTATCAAAAAAATCCAATAACATTTTTTTATTTTTTAGTGAGTGGCACTTTTTAAATTTAAATGTTTTTTTTAACTGACAACAAGCATATTGTTTCATACCAAGAACATTGTGTATCAAGATGAGGTGTGACTGATTCTTATATATCACAAATTTCTTGTGGATAATTGTCTTAATTTATCAAAAAAATCAGAATATTTTTTCTTGGTTTTGAGTATGTTATTTGTATTTTTTATTAAAATTAATGTCTATTTTAAATAGTAAGAATTATTGGAAATCATATCGGTCACACCATGTGTCGGATTAACATGTGGTTTATTCCTACACATCCCAATGTGTCATAGAAATCATAAATTTTAATCTTTCCATGATTCCCATTGACATTATTTTTTGAACTGCCTACACTGCATGGGAATCTTAGAACAAACCACCTCAACTTGAAAAAAAGAATCCACCTCTATAAGAAAAAAAACATTATAAGAGTACTAATAAAATGAAATAAATTAATCATAAATTTAAAATAATACTTTAATTATATGTAAAATGATTTTACAGTGGAAATATAAATATTACCTATATGATTGATCAGTGGAGGGAACTTGATGAAAATTGGAAAATGTCTACACTCTAGGGGTGTATTTTTTTAGGGTGATGATATATATGGATGTTTTGGTGATTAATGGAACGAAATATCAGTAGATCACCCCAATTCAAAAAAAATAATCCACTTGTACAATAAAACAATCAATATGTGAGTAATAATAAAAAAATAAATTAAAAATAAATATAAAATAATACATTAATTCTATGGACAAATATTTTACTGTGAAAACATAAATATTACCTAGGTGATTGAGGAGAGGAAGAATTTTTTCTCTTCCTACAAAGAAAGTGGAGAGAAATTGAGGGAATGTCCTAAATGAAACATTATAGGTGTGAAAATTTTTTAAGGGAGAATAAATATGTTGATATTTTGGTGCAGAATAGATTGAATGATGGATGACCACCCCAACTCAAAAAAAGAATCCACTTGTATAAGAAAACAATTAACATGTGAGTAATACAAAAACAAATACATTAAAAATAAATACAAAACAATAAAATAATTCTATGGAAAATGATTTTTTGGGAAAATATTAATATTACCTCTCTGATTGAGCAGATACAATGTCATTCTCTTCCTAGAATGGATGTGGAATGAACATGAATGAAAGTGATAAATACAAAACTACGGGGCTGAAAAAATTTTGAGGGAGAAGAAGATTGTGGATGTCTTGGTGTAGAAAGGCATGAAATATGGACAGACCACCTTAACTAAAAAAATGAATCCACTTGTATAAGAAAAAATTATTATGTGAGTAATAATAGAAATAAATAAATTAAACATAAATATGAAACAATAAATTAATTTTATGGATATTGATTTCAATATAAAAAAATCAATATTACCACTGTGATTGAGTAGAGACACCGTCGTTTCTCTTCCTGTAAAGGAATGACAGATGGATATAAATCTTCTGAAATAAACAAACACTACAAGGAATAGTGAAAATTATATCAATGTACCATTGTATAATTTTTTTTAAAATAGGTAAAGTATATCATAACATTACATTTAAATATTTCCAATGGGTTTCCTTCATTATAGTTTTCTCTTTTGAGGGATTTTTAACATCATCATGTGCAGAAGACATTTTTTTCATGAGTAGTCAAATATTTAATATAGATTGTGTTAATGGAGTATAGAACAGATAATATAATAAAAAACATAGTATAGTAGAAATAACTTTTACATTCTAATTGAACTATCATTATTTTTTAAGCTTTTAGGGATTTGGTTCCTTTATCAGAAATAAAAATCCCCTCTCTATGGTCCCCTCTAACATACTAGAAATTGTATACAATGGGACCCACATTAAGTGACTGTGATCTCCCAATTAAAGGGGTATCCTCAATTGAATTTTTATCTAAATATGCATCTATTTTAGTCTCTAGTAATATAATCGAAATCTTCTTGTTTGCTGAATCAAAGACATAAAATAATATGACTACTTGGGATTCCATTATGAATGATTCACCTTTCTCCACTTTCACACAGAAATTCACCTTCAAAAAGCCCATTCATCAACTTTCACAACACTCACATTGTTAAACCATTTGAAATGGAAGACCAAAACATGAAATTTTGAATAATCTAACTTGTGTATTTGTTTTATAATACAAAAATATGACATATTTGGATTTTTTTTCAATCCTTGGAACTAGATTTGGGAATCAGTTCAGCCACAAGAATAACATGAATATTTTTCATCATATTGTAGTCATCACGTTCTTTTTTATATAATTAATTACCATTGATTACAAAACCACTGTAATATATAACTTTTTTATTTTCTCTCCTAGATATCCATTGAAGTCATTCGATAATTGAATTTTTTTTCCGGATAAATCCTTATAAATCTGAACTCAAAACCATCATATAAACTATTTATTATATTTATTTGATATAAATACTTCTTCCCTTGACAGCTTCAAATATTTAAGAATTTCATTATGGGATTCGATGTATGGATCAATATTGTCATTGTTATGTAAAATATAAAGGTTCACATGCTCCCACTCTCTCAAGGTAATTATAACAACTTCACTTCCATAAATACCCACAACCATAAGGTATTTTTTGTGACTTATATTAATATATGATTGGTATGCATTATATGATTCAATAGTTTCTTCAACAATATATCATTCTACAATACAACATTCGGGCTGACACTGATTGTTGGCATACCCTTTCAAAATCATCATATACCATTCATTGGGTTACATTACTAGAAATATGGGCTATAGCCAAAGATTTATATCCATAGTTTATAATAACCATGGCTATATATAACCTAAATAAATGACCCTAACGATGTTCATGGCTATACCCCCCATCCCTCAGGTTGACTCCACCCCAGCCCCTCCCTCCCCTGGTCTTACTCTGCCCCAGCCCCTCCCTCCCTCATGATGCATCACATTTATTCCCTCCTCGTGATCTCTCCCCCGAGATTCCACCTCCCCCCTCCCACCTCCTCCCCTCTACCAATGAGGCCTCCCCACCTCCCGGGCTATGCGGCTACAGTGCACCCAGGCCACCTCCTCACCTATGCGGCCTCCCTACCTCCCTATCTACACAGCTCCGACGACCCCCACCCTCACTACTACGCTCCTCCTCTATCATGGCTCACTGCCACTCAACACTTCTCTGACACAATTACAACACCTTCCAGATTCCTCCTCATGTGCATCCACCCCACCTCCCCAAGATCCTTCTCCTCCGACGTGGACATCCCACCTCCATCTGATTTCTTCCATAGGGTTCCTTTGATTTCAGATCTTTGGCCTCCCCAATTTTCATGGGAAATATTTATTTGTATTGATTTATTATCTTTTAATGTCATATAAGAACTGATTTTGTCTTGCATCTCTAAAAATATTAAATTGAGATGAAGGAGATGGATCAAAAGTACCAAACATTCATTGATAATAATATATTATATTTGATGTTTTGGTTGTTTGGTGAGGGAAAAGAACATCCTATTGGAACAAATACATCATCCAGATATTGATTTTCTTGAAGGGATTCAGAAGATTCAATAGAATATGAGATATGTCTGAAATATAAAAGATAAATCAAAATATGATAAATAATACAACTAGGAGATTATGTATTATTATTTAATTGAACACTCTAATGATTTAGAGTTCAAGGCTGATGTAAATTCAGTTAAGGTTATATGTTCACTAGAAGTTTAAGAGCTATAGTTGAGGTAATAGATATATTTTTGTGATTTAGTGACATCATGATGCATATGAAAGATCTTTTCCATTAGTGAGAATTATAGTACCATTTTCAATTTGAAGGATTTTATATCCAGAGAAAACTGACTATCTAGATATGGTATTGAGATATGGATGATATGTACCCACCTAGTGTAAGTGTTCAGTAAGAGATGATACATTCTCAACAACTATAACCACTTTTTTATACAAGTGATAAAAGTTTTCTCTCATGCTTTACATGAACATAATAAGAATTTTTTCACCCACAATGGGGTCTAATAATTTAAAAATATTTTGTGGTTTTCAATCGTTACTTTCATCCATACATACAAAGTGAATGTTGCAGTTTATGTGTATGAGATCCATTAAGCCTAATATGTTAATTAGATTAAATAAGTAAAATAAAAAATAATTCAGTAACACATTACTTGAGCTAATTGAAAATCCACATTTTGAAAGATATAATTCCGACACGATCAATGTCTGAATATAATTTCAAAAGGTAACACTGATGTTTATTGGGGTACAAAATGGAGAGGGAGGGTGTGGGATTTGGATAGAGGCCATAGTGAGTAACGATGATGGAATCGTCAAATGCCTTATCATGCAAGGATGAGGCTTTCCACATCTAGGCATGCCTCACTAAGAAAAACATTGATCTGAAAAAGTTTTGGAAGTATATTTTGAAGCGGGAAACCTATTGTAAGGACTAAAATGGAAATTCAACACATTGTGCATCTGTTTCTAATCTTTTTAAGCAGATTGGAATGTAAATCTAGAGAAAATAGAGGATGTACGGAAACATTATAAATCATTTGGGTGTGTTTGATTGATGGAAACATTTTCCGTTTTTATTTTTCTACAAATGTTTTAGAATAAAAATTTTGAATTAGAAAGTGTTATCTTCAACCAAACGCAGCCTCTCCATTAAATTTTTCCTTATATTTCATATTTGGAGTTTTGATGTAAGAATGTTTTTTATATCCCAAGATGATATAACACATTATGTACTGTGAATGAATGTATTTATTTATGTTAATAAATGGCATGTATATTTTGATGCCAAATTGTTAATATATAAAATGGAAGATAATTTTTTAAAAAATTAATGAAGCTAACTAAGTATTGAATATGTTGTTGTTACTGATTTTTTGAGGAAGAAACATATATATTTGATGATTTTTTGGATGTTTATTAATAGGAATCAACGGATGGTGTGTATGGTTAAGGTAACCATTGTGTGATAAATGTTTCTACTGCGGTTTAAGTGAATCCATCCATGTGTTTATAATGTATGAAAATTAATGTTGAAATTTTAACTACACTTGGATGATGCTGAAGAAGTTTATTTAGTATAAAATGTTATTCTAGAAGTTATAATTATGAAAGAAACATTATCAATATAAGAATATGTTTATCTATATATTTATCTATTAAATATATTTATAGAAGTGGAATTTTCAAAAATGGAATAATGATATCAAGGTATTAGTTCTAGAAGAATGAAGTATTGATAGGATGAACATTGTTAAAATATGATTCACGGATTCAAATTGACATGTATTTGGAAGATGAGGTTATGAGAATATTTTTTGTGTTTTTTGAGATAACTTTTAAAGGAATAAAATGGTCTATGAGGATGGTATTGGAGTCATGTATCATTTATCATGTATAATTGACACACCGATCACAAATATTTAAGATGTCTTTATATCTCACTTATTTTCCCATAATTTCCTTACAGGTGGTTTCTTATGATGAGGTCGTTTCTATCCACCTCCATCAATGGCAGTGAGTTCGAAATCTGATTTATGTAAGGATCCATCCATTTTTATTCTTTGGCTAAATTTTAAATTGGAATTTTTTGACTGAAAATTAATTTTTTATTATCTAAAATCTTTTGAGGATGAATGTGAGAAACCAAACGGTCTGAACAGAGAAAAAGACAGCACAAAAAAAAACCCAGGCAAACCACTGAACCTATCCCACCCCAGCAGATAATCCTGCAGACAAGCCTCACCAATGCATGGACCTTCAGAAATCAGTCCAAAAGGCCTGCATCGATGAAGAATTTGTCCTCTAGTCCTCCTATGGTGTAGGTCCAAGTATAAATCTGGAAAAACATCAAATAACCAAACAAAGAAAAACAACCAGAGACCAAGGGATTCACCTCATCCAACCCTCTCTAAAACCTGGCCAAATCCATCCTTAACTAGGATCATTAAAGAAGAACTTTAAATGAACTGAATCTCTCTCCCTGAAAAGTTTCCAAGATAGGGATAGAACATGTAAATCAGAAACCTCAATAATCATTTTCTCTAACGTAGAAGCAAGTTGATCCCATGTATGAATATACTCTTCAATGCTGATTATCCCTCTGTTGAACCCCCAAACCAGAATAGAGTCATGTCTTTCAATCCATGTATATTGTTCCTCGTTAAGAGACACCTAAAGAAACCTCCCCATCATCTTGGATGCCTCCTCCTCCGAAGCATTAAGCTTCAGAGATAGCTCCATCACTTTTTCTTCAGAGCTTAAAAGGAGAACCATGTCTTGGCAACCCTGTTCAACTGGACATGGGGAATACAAAAGCTCTTTTTTCTTCTTTTTGTCGTTCATCTTCTTCGCAGATCGGGTCTCTAGAGGCAGGGGTAACGAGGAGTAGTCCTTCTTCCCCTTCCTCTTTCTGAAACCCTTATTACTCTTTGTAGGTGACTCCTCATCTCCAATCTGGCCATGCTCTATCCCCTTAGAGACCTTCACTCTGACCCCGTCTCCTCTAGCTGTTGAAATGGGGAAAACATCCACATCGGCCTCCATGAGGCCTTCAAATATATTGTACAAGGGAACCGAGGTTCCCCTCCCTCCTTCACCATTTGAAAAATCCTTCTAGTCCTATCATCATTATCACCCAACTGAGTATTCTCCATTCTTAAATCAGCCTCCACATCCAGCGGCGTCAAACCAAGATTAACCACCTGGCTGGGTTGTATGAATCCACACCCCATGATCTGATGTTGTGTGCAGATGTCCTCAATAACCACACTCTATGTAGCACAAGCAGTCTGCATTCTAGGACACTCCACGTTGATACTAGGATGGGAGTCACCTGCAAGTTGGTGTTGATCATTCATGACCACTGCATTTCCATTACGTCATGTGCCAGGTCTGTTCCCACCACTGAGGTCACTTATCAGTCTGCTAAACACGTATTGAACTGTCGGGTTGGTAAGAAAAACCGGAAATTTATTTTATCTCGTGTGGTTTTCACTGGAAGAAATCCCCATGCCAAATTCATTTATGCCATTCCCTGTGTCACCTTAGTCCAGAACTGAAATCTGGGCCACCGTAGCAGCACTCAGTGGATCACTTCCATCACCTAGACCACTGCATCTAACCCCGTCAATTCATTCGGCTAGAACACCCTCCACCACACCATTCTCCGGAATTCCATGATTTCCACTGCATACATCCTCTGGATATAAATTATTCTTTGATTCCCGCCTGTAATTCTCCAAATAATGACCCAACTATTTGCAAACCTAGAAAAACTGGAACCACAACTCAAATACCATAGGCTAATTACACCGGAATTCTTCCCTGACAGTAATCTAGATGTGGTCTAATGGATCCTTAAATGCGTCCACCTCCACACACACATGAGGATTAATCGGGTGGGTGACCACATTGGTTGGGCTATCCGAACACAGGTATCTACCCAGAAGGTTCCCATGAATTTTAACAATAGATGGATTCGAAAAAGGAAGCCGATGATTCGAAAAGCTTACCCAAACTACCATTGAGGGATATTTACGCTTGATGTGAAAGCCATATGACCATCAGGACAAGAATAACCGTGAGCCTTTTCAAATGCGGGGAGCCCTCGGCCATGAATTTATCATATCTTTCTCTGAAGAAAAATGGATCAATATGGTTCAGTTTTCCAGCAAACCTACGGTTTCCCTTTCTTGAAAATCCAAGGAACCAAACACAAATATGTCAAAAATATCGACTGAAGTTCTTATCTTTGATAATCAAGAAATTAATGAAAAGATATGGAGGACCGACGATTCATTAAACTCAGCGATCGAAATCGGAATATTGGGCCGCCCATCGTGGAGATCATGCACCTTAGGGATCAGAAAACATGCTAGAAACAGAGTAAGGAAGTCTGGGTTCGAAAACGGTAGAAAAGAGGGTTTCTCTCGTGTGCAAGATGACAGAGGTCCGTCCCCCGAAGGGGGAGTAACCTGCTCGGAAGCCATATCCGTCACTGGTCAAGCATCAAACCCCTGTTGAGGTGGATTCGAGCATCATGTCGAAGGCAACTCGCCATGTTTGCATTGGTAAGAATATATATAATAAGTTCTCTCATTATGTGTATATCCTCCCATGGATGTGTGATTACATATAAGGGGCTAGGTTTGATTATGTTTATGTATAAATAATTCTTATGTGTGTGTGCGATAACGGGATTATGCATTTGAGCATATATATAAGGATCCTCTTGTGGATGTTCAATTCCATGCATACATGTACATAGGGGTTAGGGTGTCATTATGTATATTCAATGGTAGATATGTCTAAAGGATGGATGGAGCAGTTTAGATTTGTCATTGATAAAACTGTCAAGCACTGAGTGTGGCTTGGCTCATTTGAGGTAGGGTCCCTCCCCCAGCCACTTTAATTCATGAATGTTTTAAATTTCATTCATATGACTTCTTAATTCTGCTTTTTTATATTAAATTTAAATTCTTGAATAATATTTAGTTATGATAATTGTTTCATTTGATAAACATGTCATGGTTTTCTAATAAAACCCCTCTAATAGAGGAGCATTGTGTGAGAAAACTCACAGTGGTTGGTTTTACTTATATAGATTTCTTGACATTATTTCATTAATTTTTCCTATTTTAATCCTTACCCCTTCTTCTCTCATATGAGACACCACTAGAATCTCCAAAGATTTTTTTGACACACAGTTTCTCATAGAAAAATCATAATCTTACCACAATCACCAAAACAACCCTTAGTAATTAAATATGGTGTGGATTCATTTTCAATTCACAACACCATATGAAATGGTTTTCATCTATTCACCATGGATCACAATTACCTAGATGCATCTAGTGAAATTTCAAAGTAAACTTCATGTAGTCACCGAAAATCATAGCTGAACCTTATGTGGCCATCATCTTTCTCTAATGACCTTTATATAGGCCACGAATTACCTTCATATAGTCTCAATTTTTTTAGTGTGACCTTTATGTAGGTCGTGAATGACCTTTACATAGCTTAGTATCACCGTAACTAGCCCATAGATTCTTTCCTGACCTTTATATAGTGATTAGAATACCTTAACTTTGGTAGTGTAATCACTAAAAATATCTTTACGCAATGTGAGTTCACCATTACATAGGTCTCCTATTACCTTTATGAGTCTACCTAATTTCAGTGAAATCTTACAATATAGCTTACATTGCATTTGTACAACTATCAAATCCCTAACATACCTTTATACAGGATTCATACTACTTTTATAAAAGTAGGTAACTTCAAGTATTTCCTTTATTTAGTCAATGTAAATGTAATGACCCAAAGTTTCATTAATGGAAATCCCTCTTGACCTAGTTAAATGTATCTTTATTTAAACGTTTATATAAAATGTCATCTTATTTGGTTTTATGTTATGAATTGTGACCGTTACTTTTGTAGTCGTTGAATAGTGATCACATGATTAGTATAAATATAGGGATTTAACAAATCCAATTTACTCAGACAAAAGAAGCGATGACCTCATCAAGTATAATTTCTCCATACGAAGCCCATTTTTCGAAGCTCGGAAAATAGGTGGTGTCATTGGGCTTCGTTCCTAACCAAGCCCAAGATGAGCTTCTTCATGTCAATCTCGAACCGGACATTCTATGGGAAAAGTGGAAGTTCATAGAGATTACCACTCGAGCGATGTTATCTGAGCCATCCCAAGAGTCTGTCACCATCGCACACCTTACCATTAGGTCTTATGCGGCTATTTTAAGGGGTTATGTAACAAATCTCAGGTAATATGTTCATGTATATTTTTTGAATATAATATTGAATATACATTCTTGTCATTATTGATAAATAGTAAATAGTTTTTAAAGTACAAATATTTTTTAGTTATTATTTAATTAAAGAATCTATTTTATTAAATTAAATAATTTTTCAATTAAATAATATTTTAACAAAATATTATTATTATTATTAAATTAATTCTATTATATATAAATTATCATATAATTTTATGAATGCAATTATAATTTTTATTAAGGTTTGAAAGCCATTTCTGTCAAAACCCATTAATTTTCGATAAATGACATTTGTTATTTTAAAAGAAAAAATTAACATATTTATAAAATTATTTAGATAAAATAAATGATATTTATGGAATCAGGATGTTGAAATTATCCAACAGTGATTTTTTCATAATTTTCTGAGACAGTCTAATTATTGGGTAAAAATTAAATATCGTTTAAATATATAATGTGTTTTATGACATCATAATGACTCAATAGTTATGTAATAAAATACTATAAGCTTTATGTTTGGCCAATATATGTTTTACCATTAAAATAATGTGATTTTGTGTTTGTTTTACTTACTCTTCAAAGCATTAATGAACCCCTCAATACTTATTAAACATATTGTATTTTTAAATTATTTTCCATGGGAGTGTGACTCATCTCCACATAAGGAACCCCATTATTTTAAGAAGTTCAGACTTTGGCCTTATAAAATATTTTTTTCCTCTTCCCTTTTTTAAAAACCATGGGCCTAAACCATGAGATGATTTGTGGTTTGGATTAGTTTAATGTAAGGGGTCCCAAACCTAAATAATAAATAATTCACTCACCTTTCCTATATAAACCCACCCAAGCTACCACTTCCTCCTCACTCAAAGCCTTTGGAGTTCGTCCATACTCTACCCTACTCTCTCTAGAATCCTCCCATGGTGCCCCAATCTCCCAAGAAGCATCTCTCAAGCCTCTCTCAAGCCTTTGTATGCACACTTCCAAGTAAGGTATTTTTCTTCCTTTCTCATTGTTGTCCAATTTTCATTAAGTTGTTTTTCCCATTTAATTTCAATTATGAATTTTGGGGTATGGTTTCACACCACCCTCATACTTCCCTATTTATGTTTGAATGATGGGAGATCCCTTTCTCTCTAATTAAATGCCTCCCATGTAAACCTGGTATTATGCCGAAATTCTGAAAGGAACTTCTCTCTCCTCATTTACATTCAAGCAATAATTTTGTATCATGAATCTAAATACAATTCTTGGGACAAGTATCTATATGACCTCCTTACTGTCTATTACATGTAAATATGATAAGGAACCCCTTTCTCTCTCATTAACCATTTTTTATGAATTCTTATGTCATGCCGTTACGCTGCCGAAATCGCACCGATTTTCTAAGCCAATGACATTGTGTAGTGAATACCATGCCCATTTATCCATCAAGGGTATTCACCATTATGCACATTTACTTATTGATAAAAATGTTTCATTTATGAATTCTACATTCTTTTATTAGGGAATAAATTATTATGTTTTATGAATCCATGTTTTATGATCCATGTGGCACACTTATGCATGAAATGAAATGTTTAAGAAGGGTGCGCCCTTACAGTACTCCAATGCATTGGGTAAAGTATAGTATCATGATACGTCATGTGCAATGATTATTGACTCATGCTAATTCTAGTGCAATTAGGGTTTACTCGTGCTTCATGTGCAATGAGGATTTAGTCATGCTCTATGTGCAATGAGCCTTGGCTCATGCTAATTCCTTGTTAAGTGTTTTTGCCACATTTCCATGTTATGATTATCATTATCTATCATGCCTTTATGTTGGTGTTTCTCTTGTTCTCTATTTATATGACAAATTTCTAACCTGTATTTTCTTCCGCATGTATTCCATGTTTATTCCCTTATTGGGCTTTATAGCTCACCCATTTTCTTATGCATGTCCTCAGGTTATCCCATGCAATGCTAAGTATGGGGGAATGTAGTGGTCATGTAAAGGAAGTTTTCAATAAAGATGTTGTATTTCTTGTTTTAAGTTATTATGTAATGATCCTAAACCCCAAAGACACTAGACCTCTAAATCATCCATGTTTTATCAATTGGATAGTTTATGTAATAAATCATGTTTATGTTTGTAATAAAAGCAGGGTTGTCATAGTTGGTATCATAGGATAGGTTTAGTTATTTTTGGGATTCGGATTAGAAAAACCTAGTAAAGCCTTAGAGACAAGACATATTATAATAAAAACATCCCTAAGTTTTGTTTAGTACTGAGTAAATGGTTTATTAAGAAAATACATCCCTGTCTGGATATGAGTAGGTAGAGGCGGCTCTGGAACAGATGTATCCTTGGGGTAAAACCTGAAAACACCGCTTTGAGATAGACTTGAACGGGAATTGGTGCACAATAACGGGCCTTGCTACACTCTTGGTTACGACACTCCCAGGGGATATGTTTTGATTAATTTACAAGCATAGTATGAACCCTTATTATGAGAGTTAAAAAAATGCCGCTAAGAATATATGTTAGAAAGTAGATCATGAAAATCCTAGATTGAAGCCTATAGACTCGTGTGTTAAGAAAATAAAATTTTATTTATAAGTCATCAACTTTTGTCTTTGGATTACCCTCTATGTGTTACACCTTAACATTCCATTCATTCCAGCCAATGGCCGGTAATAGGAGGACTCGGGCTAACAACCGATGTGAAGATCAGTGTGATTATTGTACTAATGAGATGCCCAATCCAATGGGAGTGGGAATCATGAAATTTGTCACACTTCACTCCCATCTAACTCAAGCTTTGAAAAGAAAAACTGGTCAACAAGAACGTCTAACCCCCCCTATGAAAGAACAAGTCGCTATCGAGATATTCAAGAGACAAAGGCCTCCTACTTAGAGTGGATCATCTGATCCAACGATCACTGAACAATAGATCTACTCCATTGAAAAGATCTTCTACATCCTTCAATGTTCTGAACAGGATAAGGTTCTCTTGGTGGCTTATCGTATGGAGGGTGAATCTGATCAATGGTGGATGTTGATCAAAAATACGAAGCTTGAGGAGGAGATCGAGGTGATGGAATGGAAGGGTTTCAGAAAGATGTTTTTTGAGAAATATTTTCCACACTCCATCCAGCTTAAGATAGAAAGGGACTTCATTTCCCTCAAGAAAAAACACGAAGAATATGTTGGAGCATATGAGGAAAACTTCACAAGGCTTGAATGATATGCTTTCAGCTTTGTTGTTACCCCTGAATGCAAGGTTGACCGTTTCTTTGGTGGGCTGATGCCTAGCCTGCGGAAAGCATTAGTGATCTGTGACTTCGATAACTATGAGAAAATTTTGTGATGTTCCCTCAAGGACGAAATAGAGATCGATGAATCACAGGGGTATCATATGGACAAGAAGCATAAGGTGGACTTCAATGCTGGAGGTCCGATGGATAAATCCAACGGTTCTACGAAGATCCAGCACCCCACTTTCCAAATGTTTGGAAAGAAGAACCCCGGAAATTGCCTCAAGGGGATGAGGAAATGATTTAGGTGTGGAAGAGAAGGGCACCTAGCTATTAATTGTCAGAAAGATGGAACCGCGACTGTGAAAGAGGAGAGGAACACTCCATTAGAACCTCAACGTGTTTTTCATTTCTACAGCTGCAAAGAACCGGGGCATTTTTCAAATCAGTGCACTAAACCAAGGGTTTTCAGAGGAAACCAACAACCTCCAAGGCAGCAAGGAAGAGCTTTTTCAATCACTTTTGCCGAAGTGAACCACAACAACGAAGTGGTGACAGGTACGCTAGTTATTCAATCAATAATAGAGAACGTACTTTTTGATTCAGATTCTACGCATTCTTTTATATCTCGAAAGTTTAGTAGAACAATCCCAGCACCACCACAAATCATGGAAGTGAAGATGTCGGTGAGTACGGAAAATGGGGAAATCATTGCATCCCATGAATATAAGTCCTCCCCTGTTAGAATCTATGTATTTTGTTTCCCAGTGAACCTCATCATACTCCCTTTGGTGTAATTTGATGCAATTCTTGGCATGGATTGGATTTCCTTATATAGAGCCAACATAAATTGTCAGGAGAGGTAAATCACACTCCATATGGAGAATCGACCCTAGATTCTTTACAAGCGTAAGGAGGAAGATGAATCTCATTTAGCTGCATCATCTCAAGCATGGATATTACTGCCCTATGAGCACGCGTATCTCGATCAGATGATTGAGTCCAAGGATGAAACCATTATTGAAGAAATGCCTATTGTGAGGGAATTTGCTGAAGTGCTTCCTGAGGAACTGCCTGGTCTTCCTCCTAGAATAGATGTTGAATTCTCAATTGAACTTATCCCAGGGGCTCTACCAATATCCAAGATTCTATATAGAATGGTTGTCGTGGAGCTTGAAGAGATAAAGAAATAACTACACAAGAATCAGGATAAAGGTTTTATACACCCAAGTGCTTCACCATGGGGTGCACCAGTCCTCTTCATCAAGAAGAAGTACCGGTCAATGCGGCTTTGCATCGATTATCATGAACTTAACAAAATCATGATAAAGAACAAGTATCTTCTCCCATGGATTGATGAATTTTGTGATCAGCTGCGTGGAGCACAATAATTCTCCAAGGTAGATTTTTGGTCGGGATATTATCAAGTAAGGGTAAAGAAGGAATATGTCCCCAAGACTTCTTTTCATACAAGATACGGGAACTATGAATTCATAGTAATTCCATTTGGACTAACTAATGCTCTAGAAATATTCATGGACTGGGTGAATATATTCTTTAGAGATTACCTTGACAAATTTGTGGTAGTCTTTATAGATTATATTCTAATATACTCCAAAACCAAGGAGGATCATGAGGATAATTTAAGAACTGTACTAGAGACATTGCGCAAGGAGAAGCTATATGAAATGTACAGAAAGTGTGAGTTCTGGTTGAAGGATGTCTTATTCTTGGGCCATATCAACACAAGAAATGGGATATATGTGGATCCCTCTAAAACAGATGCAATTGAGGGATGTCCGAGGCCAACAACGGTAACAGATATCCATTGCATCATGGGGTTAGCCCGATATTATCGACAATTTTTGAGAAATTTATCACGATTGTCCAACCCTCTTACCAAGATAAATAGAATGAGAGTAATGTTTTCCTGGAGTGATGAATTCAAAAAAAGCTTCAAGGAGTTGAAAAAGTGGCTTTTCACAGCACCCATGCTCACTTTACCCACAAGTGGAGAAATTTTTGTGGTATTCAATGATTCTTCGAAGAAGGTCTTAGGATGTGTGCGGATGCAGAATGGTAAAGTGATATCCTATGCCTCAAGGCAGTTGAAAATACATGAGAGAAACTATCCAACGCAGGATCTGGAGTTGGCGGCGGTGATCTTTGCCTTGAAAATCTGGCGGCATTATCTCTATGGGGAGAAATGTGAGATATATACTGACCACAAGAGTCTTAAATATATATTCACATAGAAATATCTTAATATGATCCAGAGAGGATGGGTAGAGCTCATCGAGGATTATGACTGCTCAATACATTACCACCCTGGGAAAGAGAAAAAGGTGGAAGATGCCATAAGTAGAAAGGACCCAGTGATTCTACCAATGATGAGAATTGAGAGGGATCCAATCTTCTTAGACTTGACGAAGATGGACATGGGAATCATAAAGAAGGGAACATCATAAATCCTTTCACAAATTATATCTCAACCGTCTCTTTTAGAAATGTTAAAGGATGCTCAAAATGATGATCTGGGAATTCAGGAAAAAGTTGAAGCTATAAAAAAGGGGAAATGCTCAGAGATTAATGTTAATGAAGAAGGAATTGTGAGATTTGGGAAAAGACTATGTGTTCCAACAAGTCTGAAGCTGAAGAAGGAACTTTTGGATGATGCACATAGTTTAAATTTCTCTATACACTCAGGGAGTACAAAGATGTATCGAGATCTCTGAGAAAACTTTTGGTCGGATAATATGAAAAAGGAGATCTCTGAATATACATCAAAGTGCCTGGTGTGCCAGCAAGTGAAGGCAGAGAGGCAGAAGTCTAAGGGGATGATGAAACCATTGCCCATACCAGAATGGAAATGGGTGAACATCACCATGGACATTGTCACCGAAGTTCTGAGGAAATCCAAAGGCAATAATGCAATATGGTTTTTTGTGGATCATCTTACAAAGACTGCTCACTTAATTGCAATTTGGTAGGATTTCTCATTGGATCAACAAGAACATATATATATCAGGGAAGTGGTAAGGCTTCATGGAGTGCCACTATCTACTGTGTCTGACCGAGATCCATGATTCACCTCTATGTTTTGGAAGAGTATTCAACATGCTCTAGAAACTGAACTGAACTTCAGTATGGCCTATCATCCTCAAACTGATGGTCAATCTGAGCGGACTATCCAAAAACTTGAGGAAATGTTGAGATCGTGCTCAATGGAATTTAAAGGAGGATCAGATCAACATCTTTCTCTGGTTGAGTTCCCTTATAATAACAGTTTCCACTCAAGCATCCAAATTGCACCATATGAATCCCTTTATGGGAAAAGGTGCAGAACAACGGTGTTTTGGGATGAGGTTAGTGATCGTAAGCTGCTTTGACCTGAAATGGTCGACGAAATGGTAGCTAAGGTTAAAACCATTTAGCAGAATATCAAGGTAGCCTAGAGTCGAAAAAAGACTTATGCAGATAATCGTCGACGTGACCTTGAGTTTAAAGTTGGAGACATGGTTTTTCTATGCATATCTCCGTGCAAGAAGGTTATGAGGTTTGGAAAAAAAGGGAAGTTAAGTCCAAGGTACATCCTCCCCTTTGAGATTCTTGATCATGTCGGGATTGTAGCCTATCGACTAGCACTTCCACCTACAATGGACAAAGTGAATGATGTCATTCATGTATCCCTATTAAGGATGTACATACCAGGCCCTTCACATGTACTCTCTTCTAAGGTGGTACAGTTGGAGGATGTTCTTTTTTATGAGGAGAAACCAGCGAAGATCTTATATCGTAGAGAAAAAGATCAACGAAGTAAGACAATGCCCCTTGTCAAGGTTTTGTGGCGAAACCACAAGTTTGAAGAAGCGACTTAGGAATCGGAGGAAATGATGAATCTGAGTTACCCACATCTATTTTAGTGTGGGAAAAAGGAAATTTCAAGGGTGAAATTTATTAAGAGGGTAATATTGTAACGACCCAAAGTTTCATTAATGGAAATCCCTCTTGATCTATTTAAATGTCTCTTTATGTAAAACGTTTATATAAAATGTCAACTTATTTGGTTTTATGTTATGAATTGTGACCAATACTTTTATAGCCGTTGAACATTGATCACATTATTAGTATAAATATGTGGCTTTAACAAATCCAATTTACTCAAACAAAAGAATCGATGGCCTCATCCAGTATAATTGCTCCATATGAAGCCCATTTGTCAGAGCTCGGAAAAGGGGTGGTGTCCTTGGGATTCACTCTTGACCAATCCCAAGCTGATCTTCATCATTTAAAGCTAGAATGGGACCTTCTACAGGAAAAGTGGAAGTTGATAGAGATTACCACTCGAGAAATGTTATCTAAACCTCCCCAAGAGTCTGTTTCCATCGCACACCTTACCCTTAGGTCTTATGCGGCTGTTTTAAGGGGTTATGTAATAGATCTCTTGTAATATGTTAATGTATATTTTTTTATATAATAATGAATATACATTCTTTTAATTATTGATAAGTTGTAAATAGTTTTTAAAGTACAAATAGTGTTTTTACTTATTATGTAATTAAGAAATCTATTTCATTAAATTAAGGTATTTTTCAATTAAATAATATTTTAATAAAATATTATTATTATTATTAAATTAGTTTTATTATATATAAATGATCATATAATTTTATGAATGCAATTATAATTTTTATTAAGGTTTGAAAGCCATTTCTGTCAAAACCCGTGAATTTTCAATAAATGACGTTTTTTATTTTAAAAGTTAAAATTAACATATTTAGAAAATTATTTTGATAAAATAAATGATATTTCTAGAATCAAGATGTCGAAATTATCCAACGGTGAATTTTTCTTAATTTTTTCAGACAGTCAAATTTTTGTGTAAAACTTAAATACCGTTTAAATATATATTGTGTTTTATGACATCATAATGACCCAATAGTGATGCAATAAAATACTATAAGCTTTATTTTCGTCCAATATATGTTTTACCGTTAAAATAATGTGATTTTGGGTTTGTTTGACTTTCTTTTCAAAGCATTAATGGACCCCTCAAGACTTATTAAACATCTGGTCATTTTAAATTATTTTCCATGGGAGTGTGACTCACCTCCGCATAAGCAACCCCATTATTTTAAGAAGTTTGGACATTGTCATTATAAACTATTGTTTTCCTCTTCCATTTTCCATAAGCAATGGGCAAAAACCATGAGCTGATTTGTGGTTTGGATTTGATTAATGTAAGGGGTCCCAAACCTAAATAATAAAGAATTCACTCACCTTTCCTATATAAACCCACCAAAGCTCCCACTTCCTCCTCACTCAAATCATTTAGAGTTAATCCAACCTCTTCCCTACTCTATCTAGAATCCTCCCAAGGTGCCCCAAGCTATCAATAAGCATCTCTAAAGCCTCTCTCAAGCCTTTGGAAGCACACTTCCATGTAATGGTTTTTTCTTCCTTTCCCATTTTTGTCCAATTTTCATTAAGTTTTTTGACAATTTAATGACAATTATGAATGTCGGGGTATGGTTTCTCACCTCCCTCATACTTCCCTCTTTATTTTTGAATGATGGTAGACCCCTTTATCTCTCTTTAAATGCCTCCCATGTACACATGTTACTATGCAGAAATTTCGAAAGGAACTTCTCTCTATTCATATACATTTAAGCAATACTTTTGTATCATTAATCTAAATACAATTGTTGGGACATGTATCTATATGAACTCCTTACTGTACATTACTTGTAAATATTATGAAGAACCCCTTACTCTCTCATCAACAATTTTTTATGAATTCCTATGTCACGCCGTTACGCTGGCGAAATCGCACCGATTTTATTAGCCAATGCCATTGTGTAGTGAATACCATGCACATTTATCCATCAAGGGTAATCACCTTTATGAACATTTACTTATTGATTATAATGTTTCATTTATTAATTCCACATTCCTTTATCACAGAATAAATTATTATGTTTTATGAATCTAGGTTTTATGATCCATGTGGCACACTTATGCATGAAATGAAATAGTTAAGAAGGGTGCGCCCTTATAGAGCTCCAATGAATTGGGTACAGTATAGTATCATGATACGTCATGTGCAATGAGTATTGACTCATGATAATTCAAGTGAAATGAGGGTTTACTCGTGCTTCATGTGCAATAAGGATTTACTCATGCTCCATGTGCAATGAGCCTTGGATAATGCTAATTCCATGTTAAGTGTTGTTGCCACATTTCCATGTTATGATTATCATGATTTATCATGACTTTATGTTCATGTTTCTCTTTTGATCTATTGATATGACTATTGTCTAACATGTATTGTACTCCTCATGTATTCCATTTTTATTCCCTTACTGGGCTTTATAGATCTCCCCTTTTCTTATGCCTGTCCTCAGGTTATCCCATGAAATGCTAAGTATGAGGGAATGTAGTGGTCATGTAAAGGAAGTTTTCAATAAATATGTTGTATTTCATGTTTTAAGTTGTTATGTAATGATCCTAATCCCCAAAGACACTAGACCTCTTTATCATCCATGTTGTATCCAGTGAAATGTTTATGCAATAAATCATGTTTTAGTTTTTAATAAAAGCAGGGTTGTCATAGTTGGTATCAGAGGATAGGTTTAGTTATTTTTGGGATTAGGATTAGAAAACCCTAGTAAAACCTTAGAGACAAGACTAAGTATAATAAAACATCCCTAAGTTTTGGTAAGTACAGAGAAAATGGTTTATCATGAAAATACATCCATGTCTGGATACAAGCAGGTAGAGGTGGCTCTGGCACTGATGTATCCTAGGGGTAAAACCCAAAAACACCACTTTGAGATAGACTCAAACAGGAACTGGTGCACGACAACTGGCATTGCTGCACTCTTGGTTACGACACACCCGGGGGATATGTTTTGATGAATTCAAAAGGATAGTATGAACCCTTATTAATAGAGCCATGAAAAATTCCCCTAAGAATAAATGTTAGAAATTTGATCATGAAAATCCTAGATTGAAGCATATATACTCATGAGTTAAGGAAATAAAAGTTTGTTTATAAGTTATCAACTTTTTTATTTGGATTACCCTTTATTTGTTACCACTAACTTTCCATTTATTCTAGCCAATGGCCTGTAATAGGAGGACTCGGGCTAACAACCGATGTGAAGATCAGTGAGATGAATGTACTAATGAGATGTCCAATCCAATGGGAGCCGGAATCGTGAACTTTTTCATTCTTCTCTCTCAGCTAACTCAAGCTTTGAATAGAAACACGGGTCAAGAAGAACGTTCAACCCCCACTAAGAAAGAACAAGTCACTATCGAGAGCTTCATGAGACAATGACCTCCTACTTTTAGTGGATCATCTGATCCCACGATCGCTGAACAATGGATCAATTCCATTAAAAAGATCTTCTCCAACCTTCAATGTTCTGAACAAGAGAAGGTTCTCTTGGTAGCTTATCATTTGAGGGTGAATCTAATCAATGGTGGAAGTTGATCAAAAATATGAAGCCTGAGGAGGAGATTGAGGCGTTGGAATGTAAGTATTCTAGAAGATGTTTTTCGAGAAGTATTTTCCGTGCACCCTGCAGCTTAATATGGAAATGGAATTCCTTTCCCTCAAGAAAAAAAGAAGAATAATCTATTGGAGTGTATGAGGAAAACATCACAAGTCTTGCACGATATGCTTCTGGATTTGTTGTTACCCCCAAATGCAAGGTTGACCGCTTCTTTGGTGGGATGAAGCCGAGCCTGCAGAAAGCATTAGCGATTCGTGACTTCGACAGCTAGAAGGAAATTGTCCGATGTGCCCTCAAGGTTGAAATAGAGATCAGGGAATCATAGGGGTATCATGGGGAAAAGAAGCGTAAGGTGGACTTCAATACTGGCAGTCCGACGGATAAATACAACGGTGCTAAGAAGATTCAGCACCCCACTTGCCAAAAGTTCGGAAAGAAGCACCCTGGAAATTGCCTCAAGGGGACGGGGAAATGATTTAGGTGTAGAAGAGAAGGGATCCTAGCTATTAACTGTCGGCAAGAAAGACCCGCAGCTTTGATAGAGGAGAGGAACGCTCCGTTAGAACCTCAACGCGTTGTTCATTTCTACAACTACAAAGAACCGGGGCATTTTTCAAATCAGTGCCCTAAACCAAGGGTTTTTGGAGGCAACCAACAACCTTTAAGGCAGCAAGGAAGATCTTTTTCCATCACTTCTACCGAAGTGAACCCCGAAAACTAAGTGGTGATAGGTACGCTATTTATTCATTCAAGAATAGATAATGTACTTTTTTATTCAGGTTCTACGCATTCTTTTATATCTCTAAATTTTAGTAGAACAATCCCAGCACCATAACAAATCATGGAAGTAAAGATATCGGTGAGTACGGAAAATGGGGAAATCATTGCATCCCATGAATATATGACCTCCCCTATTATAATATGTTGATTTAATTTAATGGAGAACCTCGTCATACTCCCTCTGGTTTAATTTTATTCAATTATTTTCATGGATTGGGTTTCCTTATATAGAGCCAACATAAATTGTCGGGAGAAGGAAATCACACTCCATATAGAGAATCGACCACTAATTATTTACAAGTGTAAGGGGGAAGATGAATCTCCTTTAGCACCATCATCTTAAGAATGGATATTACTGCCATATGAGCACATGTATCTGGCTCAGATGATTGAGTCCATGGAAGAAACCATCCTTGAAGAAATGCCTATTGTCAGGGAATTCGCTGAAGTGTTTCTCGAGGAACTGTCTGGTCTTCCTCTAAGAATAGATGTTGAATTATCAATTGAACTTATACCAAGGACTCTACCAATATCCAAGACTCAATATATAATGGTGTTCGTGGAGCTTTAAGAGTTGAAGAAACAACTACAAGAGAATCTGGATAAAGGGTTTATACACCCAAGTGCTTCACCATGGGGTGCACCAGTCCTCTTCGTCAAGAAGAAGGATGGGTCAATGCGGATTTGCATAGATTATCGTGAACATAACAAAATCATGATAATGAATTAGTATCCACTACCATAGATCAATGACTTGTTTGATCATCTGTGTGGAGAAAAATACTTCTTCAAGGTATATTTGCGTTCGAGATATTATCAAGTAAGGGTAATGAAGGAAGATGTCCCCAATACTGCTTTTCGTTAAAGATATGGGCACTATGAATTCATAGTAATGCCTTTTGGACTCACTAATTCTCCAGCAGTAATCATGGACATGATGAATAGAGTCTTTAGAGATTACCTTGACAAATTTGTGGTAGTATTTATAGAATATATTCTAATATACTCCAAAACCAAGGAGGATCATGAGGAGAATTGAAGAACTGTACTAGATACATTGTGCAAGGAGAATCTCTATGAAATGTACTGAAAGTGTGAGTTCCGGTTGAAGGAGGTCTCATTCATGGGGAATATCATCAAAATCAATGGGATATCTGTGGATCCTTCCAAAATTGATGCAATTGAGGGATGGTTGAGGCCAACATCAGTAATGGATATCCGTAGCTTCTTGGGGTTAGCTCGATATTATCGACGATTTTTGAGAAATTTCTCACGATATTCCAACATTCGTACCAAGATAACTTGAAAGGGAGTAATGTTTTCATGGATTGATGAATGTGAAGAATGATTCCAAGAGTTGAAAACAAGGCTTATCACTATGCATGTGCTCACTTTACCCACAAGTGGGGAAATTTTTTTGGTATTCAGTGATTCTTCAAAGAAGGGATTAGGCTGTGTGCTGATGCATAATGATAAAGTGTTATCCTATACCTCCAGGCAGTTGAACATCCATGAGAAAAACTATCCAAAAAATGATCTGGAATTGGCGGCGGTGATCTTTGCCTTGAAAATCTGGCGGCATTTTCTCTATGGGGAGAAATGTGAGATATATACTAACCACAAGAGTCTTAAATATATATTCACACAGAAAGAGCTTAATATGTGCCAGAGAAGATGGGTAGAGCTCATCAAGGATTATGGCTGTACAATACATTACCACCCTAGCAAAGCGAACAAGGTTGAAGATGACCTAAGTAGAAAGGACCCGGTGATTCTATCAATGATGATAATTGATAGGGATCCAATCTTCTTAGACTTGATGAAGATGGAAATGGGAATCATAAAAAAGGGAACATCATCAATCCTTTCACAAATGATTGCTCAACCGTCTCTTTTGGAATGGTTAAAGGATGCTCAAAAGGATGATATTGGAATTCAGGAAAAAGTTGAAGCTATCAAAAAGGAGAAATCCTCGTTTTTTAATGTTAATGAAGAAGGAATTGTGAGATTTGGGAAAAGACTATCTGTTCCATCAATTATGAAGCTGAAGAAGGAACTTTTGGATGATGCACATAGTTAAAATTTCTCTATTTACCCAGGGAGCATAGAGACGTATCAAGATCTCTGAGAAAAAATTTGGTGGGATAATATGAAAAAGGAGATCGCTGAATATACATCAATGTTTCTAGTGTGCTAGCAAGTGATGGCAGAGAGGCAGAAGTATAAGGGAATGATGCAACCATTGCCCATATCAGAATGGAAATGGGATAACATCACCATGGACTTTTTCACAAGACATGGGAGGAATTACAAAGGAAATAGTGCAATCTGGGTTGTTGTGGATCGTTTTACAAAGACTGCACACTTCATTGCTATTCGGGAGGATTTCTCATTGGATCAACCGGCACATATATATATCAGGGAAGTGGTAAGGCTGCATGCAGTGCCACTATCTATTGTGTCTGACCGAGATCCAAGATTCACCTCTATGTTTTGTAAGAGTCTTCAATATGCTCTAAATACTGAACAGAACTTCAGTACGGCCTATCATCCTCAAAATGATGGCCAATCCGAGTGGACTATACAAACACTTGAGTACATTTTGAGAGTGTGCTCAATGGACATTAAAGGAGGATGGGATCAACATCTTCCTCTGGTTGAGCTCTATTGTAATAACAGTTTCCACTCGAGCATCCAAATGGCACCATATGAAGCCCTTTATGGGAAAAGGTACATAACATCAGCGTGTTGGGATGAGGTCGGTGAACGTAAGTAGCTTGGACCGAAAACGGTCGAGGAAATGGTAGAGAAGGTGAAAACCATTCAGAAGCATATCATGGCAGCCCAGAGTCGACAGAAGAGTTATGCAGATAATCATCGATGAGACCTTGATTTTAAAGTTGGAGACATGGTTTTTCTACTCATTTCTCCGTGGAAGATGGTCATGAGATTTGGAAGGAAAGGGATGTTAATTCCAAGGTACATCGACCCCTTCAAGATTCTTGATCTTTTTTGGGCTGTGGCCTATAGACTAGCCCTTCCACCTACCATGGCAAAAGTACATGATGTATTTCATGTATCCCTCTTAAGGAAGTACATACTGGACCCTTCACATGTACTCTATTCTGAGGTTGTACGGTTGGAGGATGATCTTTCTTATGAGGAGAAAATAGTGAAGATCTTAGATCGTAGAGAAAAAGTTCTACTAAGTAAGACAATGCCCCTTGTCAAGGTGTTGTGGAGAAACCACAAGTTTGAAGAAGAGACTTGGGAATCAGATGAAATTATGAAGATGAGTTACCCACATATGTTTTAGTGTAAGAAAAAGTAAATTTCGAGGGTGAAATTTCATAAGGGGGGAATATTGTAATGACCCAATTTTTAATTAATAGAAATCCTTATTGATCTAGTTAAATGTCTCTTTATGTATAATGTTTATAAAAAATTTCAACTTCTTTGGTTTTAGGTTAATAATTGTGACCATTACTTTTATAGTCATTGAACAGTGATCACATGATTAGTATAAATATAGGGATTTAACAGATCCAATTTACTCAAACAAAAGAAGCGATGGCCTCATCCAGTAGAATTGCTCCATACGAATCCCATTTGTTGGAGCTTGGAAATGAGATGGTATCCTTGGGCTTCTCTCTTGACCAAGCCCAATATGAGCTTCATCATGTCAAGATCGAATGGGACCGTCTACGGGAAAAGTGGAAGTTGATAGAGATTACCACTCGAGCAATGTTATCTGAGCCACCCCAAGAGTCTTTCACCATTGCACACCTTACCCTTAGGACTTATGCGGTTGTTTTAAGGGGTTATGTAACAAATCATTATTAATATGTTCATGTATATTTTTTTATATAATAATGAATATACCTTCTTGTCATTATTGATAAATTGTAAATAGTTTTTAAAGTAAAAATAGTGTTTTTAGTTATTATTTAATTAAGAAATCTATTTTATTAAATTAATGGATTTTTGAATTAAATAATATTTTAATAAATTATTATTTTTATTACTATATTAATTTTATTATATATAAATGATCATATAATTTTATGAATGCAATTATAAGTTTTATTAAGGTTTGAAAGCCATTTATGTCAAAACGCGTGAATTTTCGATAAATGATGGCTTTTATTTTAAAAATTGAAATTAACATATTTATAAAATTATTTAGATAAAATAAATTATATTTATGGAATTAGGATGTCTAAATTATCCAACGGTGAATTTTTCATAATTTTCTGAGACAGTCAAGATTTTGGGTAAAAATTAAATACCGTTTAAATATATAATGTGTTTTATAACATCATATTGACCCAATAGTGATGTAATAAAATACTATAATCTATATGATCGGCCAATATATGTTTTACCATTAAAATAATGAGATTCTGGGTTTGTTTGAATTACTTTTCAAAGCATTAATGGACCCCTCAAGACGTATTAAACATCTTGTCTTTTTAAATTATTTTCCATGGGAGTGTGACTCACCTCCACATAAGAAACCCCATTATTTTAAAAATTTCCAACTTTTTCATTATAAAACATTGTTTTCCTCTTCCCTTTTCCAAAAACCTTGGGCAAAAACCATGAGCTGATTTGTGGTTTGATTTGTTTAATGTAAGGGGTCCCAAACCTAAATAATAAAGAATTCACTCACCTTTCCTATATAACCCCACCCAAGCTCCCACTTCCTCCTCACTCAAAGCCTTTGGAGTCGTCCAAAGTCTGACCTACTCTCTCTAGAATCCTCTCAAGGTGCCCCAAACTCCCAAGAAGCCTCTCTCAAGCCTCTCTCAAGACTTTGGAATCACACTTCCAAGTAAGGGTTTTTTCTTCCTTTCTCATTTCTGTCCAATTATTAGTTAGTTGTTTTGCCTTTTAATATCAATTATGAATGTTGGGGTATGGTTTTTAACCTCCCTCATACTTCCCTATTTATGTTTGAATGATGAGAGACCCCTCTCATTAAATTCCTCCCATGTACACCCATTACTATGCCAAAATTCCGAAAGAAACTTCTCTCTCCTCATTTACATTCAAGAAATACATTTGTATCATGAATCTAAATACAATTGTTGGGACATGTATCTATATGAACTCCTTACATTCCATTACATGTAAATATGATGAGGAACCCCTCTCTCTCATCAACCATTTTTTATGAATTCTTATGTCACGCCGTTACGCTGTCGAAATCGCACCGATTTTCTAAGCCAATGGCATTGTATAGTGAATACCATGCCCATTTCTCCATCAAGGGAATTCACTATTATTAACATTAACTTATTGATTATAATGTTTCATTTATTAATTCCAAATTCCATTATCATGGAATAAATGATTATGTTTTATGAATCCATGTTTTATGATCCATGTGGCACACTTATGCATGAAATGAAATGTTTATGAAGGGTGCGCCCTTATAGTGCTCCAATACATTGGATAAAGAATAGTATCATCATAAGTCATGTGCAATGAGTATTGAAACATGATAATTCAAGTGCAATGTGGGTTTACTCGTGCTTCATGTGCAATGAGGATTTACTCATGCTCCATGGGTAATGAGCCTTAGCTCATGTTAATTCCATGTTAAGTGTTGTTGACACATTTTCAGGTTATGATTATCATGCTTTATCATGCCTTTATGTTCATTTTTCTCTTGTGATCTATTGATATGACTATTTTCTAACATTTATTGTACTCCTCATGTGTTCCATGTTTATTCCCTTACTGGGCAATATAGCTCACCCCTTTTCTTATGCATGTCCTCAGGTTATCCCATGCAATGCTAAGTACAAGGGAATGTAGTGGTCATGTATAGGAAGTTTTCAATAAATATGTTGTATTTAATGTTTTAAGTTGTTATGTAATGATCCTAATCCCCAAAGACACTATACCTCTCGATCATCAATGTTGTATCATGTGAATATTTTATGTAATAAATCATGTTTATGTTTGTAATAAAAGCAGGGTTGTCATCGTTGGTATCAGAAGATAGGTTTAGTTATTTTTGGGATTAGGAATAGAAAACCCTAGTAATGCCTTAGAGACAAGACTAAGTATAATAAATACATCCCTAAGTTTTGGTAAGTACTGAGTAAATGGTTTATCAAGAAAATACATCCCTGTCTGGATACAAGCAGTTAGAGGCGGCTCTAGCATAGATGTATCCTAGGGGTAAAACCTGAAAACACTGCTTTGAGATAGACTCGAACGAGAACTTGCGCACGACAACGGGCCTTGCTGCACACTTGGTTATGACACTCCCAGGGGATATGTTTTGATAAATTCACATGCTTAGTATTAACCCTTATTAAGATAGTTAAAAAAATTACATTAAGAATATATGTTAGAAAGTAGATCATGAAAAGCCTAGATTGAAGCCTATAGACTCATGAGTTAAGGAAATAAAAGTTTATTTATATGTCATCAGATTTTGTCTTTGGATTAACCTTTATGTGTTACCCCCTAACTTTCCTTTTATTCCTGCCAATGGCCGGTAATAGGAGGACTCGGGCTAACAACCGTTGTGAAGATCGGTGTGATGATTGTACTAATGAGATGCCCAATCCAATGGGAGCGGGAATCGTGAACTTTTTCACACTTCTCTCTCATCTAACTCAAGATTTAAATAGAAACACAGGTCAAGAGAAACGTTCAACCCCCCCTAATAAAGAACAAGTTTCTATCGAGAGCTTCATGAGACAAAGGCCTCCTACTTTTAGTGGATCATCTGATCTCATTATCACTGAACAATGGATCAACTCCATTGAAAAGATCTTCTCCATCCTTCAATGTTGTGAACAAGAGAAGGTTCTCTTGGCAGCATATCATATGGAGGGTGAAGCATATCAATGGTGGAAATTGATCAAAAATATGAAGCCTGAGGAGTAGATCGATGCGTTGGAATGGAAGGATTTCTGGAAGATGTTTTTTGAGAAATATTTTCCGCAAACCCTCTAGCTTAAGATGGAAAGGGACTTCATTTACCTCAAGGAAAAAGATGAAGAATCTATTGGATCATACGAGGAAAACTTCACAAGGCTTGCACGATACACTTACGTCTTTGTTGCTACCCTTGAATGCAAGGTTGATCGCTTCTTTAGTGGGATAGAGCCTAGCCTACCAAAAGCATTAGCGATCCATGACTTCGACAACTATGAGGTAATTGTCTGATATGCCCTCAATGTCGAAATAGAGATCGGGGAATCACAGGGGTATCATGGGGAAAATAAGCGTAAGGTGTACTTCAATTCTGGTGGTCCGATGGATAAATCCAATGGTGCTAAGAAGATCCAGCACCCCACTTTCCAAAAGTGTGGAAAGAAGCACCCTAGAAATTGCCTCAAGGGGACGGGGAAATGCTTTAGGTGTGGAAGAGAAGGGCACCTAGCTGTTAATTGTCAGCAAGAAAGACCCGCGACTGTGATAGTGGAGAGGAATGCTCCGTTAAAACCTCAACTCATTGTTCATTGCTACAACTACAATGAATCAGGGCATTTTTCAAATCAGTGCCCTAAACCAAGGGTTTTCAGAGGCAACCAACAACCTCCAAGGTAGCAAGGAAGAGCTTTTGCCATCACTTCTGCCGAAGTGAACCCTGAAAACGAAGTGGTGACATGTACGCTAGTTATTCATTCATGAATAGCGAATGTACTTTTTGATTCAGGTTCTACGCATTCTTTTATATATCGAAAGTTTAGTAGAACAGTCCCAGCACCACCACAAATCATCAAATTGAAGATGTCAGTGAGTACGAAAAATAGTGAAATCATTTCATCCCATGAAAATAAGTCCTCCCCTGTTATACTCTGTGGATTTAATTTCCCGGGGAACCTCTTCATACTCCCTCTGGTGGAATTTGAGGCAATTCTTGGCATGGATTGGCTTTCGTTATATAGATCCAACATAAATTGTCAGGAGAGGTAAATCATGCTCCATATGGAGAATCGACCCCCGATTCTTTATAAGTGTAAGGAGGAAGATGAATATCCTTCATCCCTATCATCTCAAGCATGGATATTACTACTCTATGAGCATGCGTATCTGGATCAGATGATTGAGTCCAAAGAAGAAACCATCCTTGAAAAAATGTCTATTGTGAGGGAATTCGCTGAAGTGTTTACCCAGGAACTGCCTTGTCTTCCTCCTAGAATAGACGTCTAATTCTCAATTGAAATAATACCAGGGGCGCTGCCAATATCTGAGACTCCATATATAATGGCTGTCGTGGAGCTTGAAGAGCTAAATATACAAATACAGAAGAATCTGGATAAAGGGTTTATACCCCCAAGTGCTTCACCATGGGGTGCACCAGTCATATTCGTCAAGAATATGGATGGGTCAATGCGGATTTGCATCAATTATCATGAACTTAAAAAAATTATGATAAAGAACAAGTATCCTCTTCCAAGGATCGACGACTTGTTTGATCAGCTGCGTAGACCACAATACTTCTCCATGGTAGATTTGCGGTCGGGATATTATCAAGTAATATTAAAGAAGGAAGATGTCCCTAAGACTGCTTTTCGTACAAGATACGGGCACTATGAATTCCTATTAATGCCATTCGGACTCACTAATGCTCCAGAAATCTTCATGAAATTGATGAATAGAGTCTTTAGAGATTACCTTGACAAATTTGTGGTATTTTTTATATATTATATTATAATATACTCCAAAACCAAGGAGGATCATGAGGAGAATTTAAGAACTATATTGGAGACTTTGCGCAAGGAGAAGCTCTATGAAAAGTACAGCAAGTGTGAGTTCTGGTTGAAGGAGGTCTTATTCTTTGACCATATCATCACAAGCAATGGGATATCTGTGGATCTCTCCAAAACAAGTGCAATTAAGGGATGACCGAGGCAAACATCGGTAACAGATATCCATAGCTTCTTGGGGTTAGCTGGATATTATCGACGATTTTTAAGAAATTTCTCATGATTTTCCAACCCTCTTACCAAGCTAACTCGAAATTGAGAAATGTTTTCTTGAAGTGATAAATGCAAATAATGATTCAAGGAGTTGAAAAAGTGGTTTATCACTGCGCCCGTGCTCACTTAACCAACAAGTGGGGAAATTTTTGTGGTATTTATTGAAGATTCAAAGAAGGGATTAGGCTGTGTGCTGATGTAGAATGATAAAGTGATATCCTATGCCTCAAAGAAGTTGAAAATACATGATTGAAACTATCCAACGCATGATCTGGAGTTGGAGACAGTGATCTTTGCCTTGAAAATATGGCGGCATTATTTCTATGGGGAGAAATGTGATATATATAGTGACCACAAGAGTCTTAAATATATATTCATATAGAAAGAGCTTAATATGCGCCATAGAAGATGGATAGAGCTCATCAAGGATTATGACTGTTCAATACATTACCACCCTAGGAAAGCGAACTAGGTGGAAGATTCCCTAAGTAGAAAGGAACCAGCGATTCTATCAATGATGAGAATTGAGAGTGATCCAATCTTCTTAGACTTGATGAAGATGGAAATGTGAATCATAAAGAAGGAAACATCATCAGTCCTTTCCCAAATGATTTCTCAACCGTCTCTTTTGTAAAGGTTAAAGGATGCTCAAAAGGATGATGTGGGAATTCAGGAAAAAGAGGAAGCTATCAAAACGGTGAAATCCTTGGAGTTTAATGTTAATGAAGAAGGAAATGTGCGATTTGGGAAAAGACTATGTGTTCCATCATGTCTGGAGCTGAAGAAGGAACTTTTGGATGATGCACATAGTTCAAATTTCTCTATTCACCCAGGGAGCAAAAGATGTATCAAGATCTTTGAGAAAACTTTGGGTGGGATAATATGAAAAAGGAGATCGCTGGATATACATCAATGTTCCTGGTGTGCCATAAAGTGAAGGAAGAGAGGCTGAAGTCTTATGGGATGATGCAACCATTTCCCATACTAGAATGGAAATGGGATAACATCACCATGGACTTTTTCACCGGAATTCTGAGGACATCCAAAGGAAACAATGCAATCTGGGTTGTTGTGGATTGTCTTACGAAGACTGCACACTTAATTGCTATTCGGGAGGATTTCTCATTGGATCAGCTGGCACAGATATATATCAGGGATGTGGTAAGGCTGCATGGAGTGCCACTATCTATTGTGTCTGACCGAGATCCAAGATTCACCTCTATGTTTTGGAGGATTTTCAACATGATCTGAATACTGAACTGAACATCAGTATGGCCTATCATCCTCAAACTGATGGCCAATATGAGCGGACTATCCAAACACTTGAGGACATGTTGAGAGCATGCTCAATGGACTTTAAAGGAGGATGGGATCAACATCATCCTCTGGTTTAGTTGTCTTATAATAACAGTTTCCACTCGAGAATCCAAATGGAACCATATGAAGCCTTTTATGGGAAAAGGTGAAAAACACCGGCGTGTTGGGGTGAGGTTGGTGAACGTAAGCAGATTGGACAGGTAATGGTCATGGAAATGGTAGAGAAGGTGAAAACCATTCAGCAGCATATCAAGATATCCCAGAGTCGAAAAAAGAGTTATGTAGATAATCGTCGATGAGACCTTGAGTTTAAAGTTGGAGACATGGGTTTTCTACGCATATCTCCATGGAAGAAGGTCCTAAGGTTCGGAAAGAAAGGTATGTTATGGTCAAGGTACATCAGCCCCTTATATATTCTTGATCATGTCGGGGATGTGGCCTATCGACTAGCACTTCCACCTACCATGTCCAAAGTACATGATTTCTTTCATGTATCCCTCTTAAGTAAGTACATATCAGACCCTTCACATGTACTCTCTTATGAGGTGGTACTGTTGGAGGATGATCTTTATTATGTGGAGCAACCAGTGATGATCTTAGAGCATAGATAAAACGTTCTACAAAGTAAGAAAATGCCCCTTGTCAAGGTGTTGTGGAAAAACCACATGTTTGAAGAAGCGACTTGGGAATCGGAGGAAATGATGAAGCTGAGTTACCCACATCTGTTTTAGTGTGGGAAAAAGGAAATTTCGAGTGCGGAATTTCTTATGGGGGGAATATTCTAACAACCCAATGTTTCAATAATGGAAATCCCTCTTGATCTAGTTAAATGTATCTTTATGTAAAACGTTTATAATAAATGTCAACTTCTTTGGTTTTATGTTAATAATTACAACCGTTACTTTTATAGTTGTTTAATAGTGATCACATGACTAGTATAAATATAGGGCTTTAAAAAATCCAATTTACTCAAAAAAAAGAAGCGATGGCCTCATCCAGTAGAATTGCTCCATACGAAGCCCATTTTTCGGAGCTCGGAAAAGAGGTGGCATCCTTGGGCTTCTCTCTTGACCAAGCCCAAGCTGAGCTTCATCGTGTTAAGCTCGAATGGGACCGTCTACGAGAAAAGTGGAAGTTGATAGAGATTACCACTCGAGCAATGTTATCTGAGCCACCCCAAGAGTTTGTCATCATCGCACACCTTACCCTTTGGTCTCATGTGGTTGTTTTAAGGGGTTATGTAACAAATCGCTATTAATATGTTCATGTATATATTTTTTGTATATAATAATGAATATACCTTCTTGTCATTATTGATACATTGTAAATAGTTTTTAAAGTAAAAATAGTGTTTTTAGTTATTATTTAATTAAGAAATATATTTTATTAAATTATGTTATTTTTGAATTAAATAATTTTTTAATAAAATATCATTATTATTATTAAATTATTTTTTTTATATATAAATGATCATATAATTTTATGAATGCAATTATTATTTTTATTACGGTTTGAATGCCACTTCAGTTAAAACCTGTGAATTTTCGATAAATGACGATTTTTATTTTAAAAGTGAAAAATAAAATATTTAGAAAATCATTTAGATAAAATAAATGATATCTTGGGAATCGGGACATCGAAATTATCCAACGCTGAATTTTTCATAATTTTCTGAGACAGTCAAATTTTTGGGTAAAAATTAAATACTGTTTAAATATATAATGTGTTTTATGACATCATAAGGACCTAATAGTGATGTAATAAAATACTATAAGCCTTATGTTTGGCCAATATATTTTTTACCATTAAAATAATGTGATTTTGGGTTTTTTTGACTTACTTTTCAAAGCATTAATGGACCCCTCAAGACTTAATAAACATCTTGTCTTTTTAAATTATTTTCCATGGGAGTGTGACTCACCTCCACATAAGCAACCCCATTATTTTAAAAAGATAGAACTTTGTCCTTATAAAATATTTTTTTTCTCTTCATTTTTCAAAAAACCATAGGCAAAAACCATGAGATGATTTGTGATTTGGATTAGTTTAATGTAAGGGTTCCCAAACCTAAATAATAAAGAATTCACTCACCTTTCCTATATAAACCCACCCAAGATCCCACTTCCTCCTAACTAAATTCCTTTTAAGATCTTCCAACCTCTTCCATACTCTCTATATAATCCTCCCAAGGTGCCCCAAGCTCCCAAGAAGCCTCTTTCAAGCCTCTCTCAAGCCTTTGGAAGCACACTTCCAAGTAAGGGATTTTTCTTCCTTTCTCATTTTTGTCCATTTTCCTTTAAGTTGTTTTTCTGATTTAATTTCAATTATGAATGTCGGGGTATGGTTTCAAACCTCCCTCATACATTCCTCTTTATGTTTTAATGATGGGATACCCCTTTATCTCTCATTAAATGCCTCCCATGTACACCCTGTACTATGCCGAAATTTCGAAAGGAACTTATCTCTCCTCATTTACATTCAAGAAATACTTTTGTATCTTGAATCTAAGTACAATTTTTTGTACATGTATATATATGAAATCCTTATTTTAAATTACATAGAAATTTGATGAGTAACCCCTTTCTCTGTAATCGATCATTTTTTATGAATTCTTATGTCATGTCGTTACGCTACCGAAATCACACCGATTTTCTAAGCTAATGCCATTGTGTAGTGAATACCATGCCCATTTCTCCATCAAGGGTATTCAACATTATGCACATTTAATTATTGATTATAATGTTTCATGTATGAATTCCACATTATTTTATCGTGGAATAAATGATTATGTTTTATGACTCCATGTTTTATGATCCATGTGGCACACTTATGCATGAAATGAAATGTTTAAGAAGGGTGCGCCCTTATAGAGCTCCAATGCATTGGGTAAAGTATAGTATCATGATACGTCATGTGAAATGAGTATTAACTCAGGATAATTAAAGTGCAATTAGGGTTTACTTCTGCTTCATGTGCAATGAGGATTTACTCATGCTCCATGTGCAATGAGCCTTGGCTCATGCTAATTCCATGTTAAGTGTTGTTTCCACATTTCCATGTTATGATTATCATTCTTTATCATGCCTTTATGTTCATCTTTCTCTTGTACTCTATTGATATTCCTATTGTCTAACATGTATTTTACTCCTCATGTATTCTATGTTTATTCCCTTACTGGGCTTTATAGATCACCCCTTTTCCTATGCATGTCCTCAGGTTATCCCATGCAATGCTATGTATGAAGGAATGTAGTGGTCATGTAAAGGAAGTATTCCATAAATATGTTGTATTTAATGTTTTAATTTGTTATGTAATGATCCTAATCCCCAAAGAAACTATACCTCTCGATCATCCATGTTGTATCAAGTGAATATTTTATGTAATAAATCGCGTTTAAGTTTGTAATAAAAGCAGGGTTGTCATAGTAAATCTCAATTTAACTTTGCATAGGTAACAATTTAAACCCAAAATGAATTCATAAAATTCTCAATCAACCCCAACGACATAAAAGTTCTATCAAATTATGTATACATTATTTCCTCACCCGTAAAAACATGAATTTTTATTGATGATTTAGAATAACATTTACAACTTTTTCATGAACCTCTTTACTTGAGTTCTTCAAGTTGTATCCTTAAAACCCATCTTACATTAACTGTACTTATTCAAAACATTATTGAAAATAATTAAAATTTCTTGATTTTGGAAACCCATTATACCCCTTTTTAGTTACTTATCTGTACCCTTTTAAACATCTGAAAATTAAAAAAAATCAGTTCCCACTTACTTATTTCAATTCCCTTCAATTTAGTTTGAATAAAATAAAGGTAATAATGATGGGTTACCTTGCCCTTTAGTGAGTGCATTAATGTTGAGTTGTATGTTCTTTATAATGTATGAGTCTTGACATGAATGTGAAGATGTCTTGAGATGAAATGGAATTTCATTTCTTCATGTATAAAGATTGAAATCAAAATTTTAGGGTTCTGAGTGGTCCTTCGTGTGATGTGTTATAATGAATGACCATCTATAACCATGTACATAATGTTAATCATTATGGAATTATGGATTGTTAACATAAGATATGATTCCTTTCATATGTTTTACTTAGTAGACATTTTTTGGTTTCCTTGAGTTCCCCTTGATGATAGGGAACTCTTTTATGTGAGAGATTATCATGGGGCTTACCTCATGGTAGGATTTTTTTATGATCGATCAATCGATCAATAGATTATTCGTATGTTGTGCCATATTATAATTTTCTTATGTTTGATGCTTCAATGTTTTGTACAAAAGTACAATTATTGAAATGTTTTGATTCCAAAACCGGCTTTGGGGGATTATTTGTAATGTATTTGGAATATCATGTATAATGTTTTCAAGAGAATCATGGTTTTAAAAGAAATTTTGAAATGATTTAAAATGAAAATACATTTCATGACGTGTTTTAATTTAAAAATTTTTCCGTTATTAATTTGAAAATGGGACTTGTGGATGTTTTGGATTAAAAAAACCAGTTTTATTATTTGTTTTGATTTTCACATGATGTTTTGAAATTGTTGGATTAAATTATATAATTTGGGAAATGATTTAAAATGAAATGAGATTTCAGGAAATTTTTCGGTCTTATGATGAAATTCATGTGGTGTTTTGAAAATAGAGGAGAACTTTATGAAGTTTGAGTGAGATTTTATTTTAAATAAGTTCATTATTATCAAATATGGTGTTAATATTTTTTAAAATTCTATACTTGGGAAGTTGTAATTTTACCCATTAAATGGAATTTTTATTTTTTGAAGGATGTGTAATTCGTTTCTATGTTATTTTATTCTTGAAAAGATTTTCATACATATTTTTAAAATGTGGTAAATTTTAAGAAAGATATTTTTACATTTTGATCTTATTTAAGTTATTTTAATAAATCCAATAGTTCTAAATGAGATTTCTGTTTTTGTTATCAATCATATATGGTTTGGAACCATGGATTGTGATATTTAAATTAATCCTCCCAAAAAGGTCTTAGTTGAATATATAGGGTGTGTCTATTTGGATGACCGTGAGAATGATTCTTCTCAACATTGGGTGTTTCTATTCTAGTTCTAAACTATGCGTAAACATTTAATGGAGAGGTAAAGTTGAAAAATTCCTTATTTTTGGGTTTCTTGAATCCTGGTCCTCTATCTCACAGTGATTGAGGTTTACTATATGTGAAAGAGCAGTTTGAATCTGATTGATCTTATTAGAAAGTGATTTCTAGGCCTTATCTTTTATATGGATATCGAGATTTGAGAAATCAACTATGATAGTACTTATTACCTTCTTAAAATTTGATATAACCTGAGAGGGGGTCATGGTATTCCATTCAAAACCAATTTAAACACTTTACCTTAAATATATCAACACCTCCTTTGGATCTTGACCTCCTAAACTTAAGGGTCGCTATTTTTTATCTTTTTATTAAATTTATCCAGTTAATAATTCACTTGACCCCTTATTACTATATATTCATTAATTTTTCTTAACTCAATTTTAGTGTTCTTGATGTGGACCATGTTGTTTGAGGATGCTTAATGGGGTACTTCTCAAAGACAATATGTCAAAATAGGATGAGTATTGTGATACATAAATGATATGTTATGAATCATTATATATATTACAAATCCTTGGATCATATTTAAGAAATAATTTGGGTGTGTTATAGGTTCTTGAGTTGCCATAATTGGACGGTGGTCATGTATAGGGGGAGGGGTACAAGGACGGTGTGCAGGGGGGCTTGAGGTGCAGGGGGGAAGGGGTGTGTGAAGGGGATGGGGCAGGGGTGCATGCAGGGGGGAAGGGGGTGCGGGGGGGGGGGGTGATGGTGCTTGTGCTGGGCAGGGGGGTGTAGGGTGAGGGGGTTAAGTGGGGAGGGGGTAGGGGAGGGGGTTTGATAGAGGAGGGGGCTGGGGTGCAAGGTGGGGATGAGGTGTGTTAGTGGTATATGAGGGTGAAAGGGGGGAGGGGTGGGGGTATGGGTGTTGGGGTAGGGGCAGGGGCTGAAAGAACTTCTTCATACAAAAATACCATGAGTTTTTAATAATAATGTAGATGGTGTTGATTTGATGCTTGGGATATTCATCATAGCTTAAATCATTGTGATTTGAGCTGAATGAGTGATGTTTGAAAAATAAAGATCTTTATTAATAATCATGTTATTTAGTATTGGGATGTACATATCAATCTGAATATTATTTTTTTCATTGTTGGTTATGGATTCTTGTATCATTTTTCATATATACTTGACACACCAATAACATATATATAAGAAATCATTATATCTCATTTCTTTTCCCACTATTCTCTTATAGGCAGATTCTTATAGTGAGGACAGTTCTATACACCACCATAAAATACGTTAATTTCAACATCATATTTGGGTAAGATTTATTCCATTTCTATTCTTTGGCCCAATTTTAATTAGGGATTTATTGTTTTATGGGTTCCTTATATTTGTGTAGTGCATTTTGTATATTTTTTAGGTGGATTTGAGTCACCATTGATGAAGGATCACATGTGTATGAATAGGTGGGAATATACATATATAAGTTCCCCCTTTATATATATTCACTCTTGGTAGTAAGAATATATATATTGGGTCTAGGTTTTCTTATATATGGATATGAAAAATATATACATGTGTAAGTGTAAAGGGGTTTCTGCAAGTATAAAAATATATCTAAGGACCCCCTTGTGCATACTTTCCATGAAAATATGTATATAGGGGATAGGTATCATTATATATATGTGAAGTTTCATATGTTTAAAATTGGAAAAAAGAAATATTTGAGTTGTTGTCATCAAAATAAAACATGCCTTGTGGTTGAGGTAGGTTCTCTCTATCTAAAACTTTAAATTGAATTCCAAAATATCTTGATTGTTTTGAAACCATTTTTCCATAATTACATTATTGTTTTATAAAATGTTTATATAATAACTAATATATTTATCATGGAAGAATGTGAATATATCCCTTGAACTTATTTATAGACCTTGTTCAAAGAGGTTAACAATTTCTAGTAGTTTCTAGATACTAGAACTATACATTGACCATATTTAGAGACATTCATGATCTCATTAAACTTCCCATTAAATTCATCTTAATGGACCACTACATAATTTAAATATCTATTTGTTCCAATTCCAATCATCCTGAAATCTTCTCTGGTATCATTGAACTCACCCATAATATTCCACTTGAAATATTGCTTAAGGAAGGGTGTGAACATATAACACTATTGGTAATGAATCAGTAAGGATGCATAATTCAATTTTGAGATAAATTGATCAACTCCACTCTAAAAAACTGGAACAACTGAAGGTTCTGAGGTTGATGTTATATAGGGTCGAATACATTTAATTAACTCAATCAATCTTAATACAACACTTTATAAAGTGTGTAGGATTCCCTTCATTTTAGTCTTGAAAGACTTAACCTCATCAAGAAAATATTGATACATGTATAATTACCCCATTTAAAGATTTTGAAACATATACCTTTGATATAAAACCTAACACCAAGATCATTGAACTCAGACTTGGTAGTATCAACATGAGGTTAGTCTTAACTAGTTTTATCCAATGCTTCCTACAAAATTGAAAACGGATGCCAGAAGGAGTAGTAGTAGAAGATCCAAGCATGGAGGAGGTGTAAGCTCTATGGGTGTACGAACTCCTTGAATATCAACTCTATGTAAAATAAAATGAAAA
Organism: Viscum album; assembly: GCA_963277665.1. NCBI lineage: Eukaryota > Viridiplantae > Streptophyta > Magnoliopsida > Santalales > Viscaceae > Viscum > Viscum album. Next base: position 335,204,291 of record OY728156.1, on the reverse strand, counting down.
ATATTTTTTTTATAATAAAATAGGGGAAAGGGTATTTCTTCCAAACACCCCATTACACACAGTTTATTAACACGGTTCACAAACTATGTGAAAACAATTATAAATGGACATTACACCCTTCTGAAACAGGCCACATGGATATGCACCTATGCCTATATGGTTGTAGAAAAACTGTGTGGAATTTTTGGTTACCCTATCTACAGATGAATTTTTTGAACAATATGTGTGGTCTGGGTCACATAGTTTCAACTATTCATTTGGGCCAGCCTGTATCCCATTTTTCTAGACCTTTGAGCTCAGAACAAGCCCCGTACACTCATTGGACCTTCCCTAGGATGTAGTATATCTTTACCATGAATAAATAAAATATTCCAAATGAAAATTTAATGATACATTCCTTTATTAAAAAGGTGGGTCATTACACATGTTAAAATAGTAATGACACCAAAAGAAAATACTAATATGCGTATCACAATGATCATACTCTATTTCAATCTAAAACAAAAGTAAGTAGAGGAAACATATAGGGAACTCTCGACTATAAAACCTAGGTCTATCCTCAGAGCATACTCTGAAATTTTTCTCTTGGGACTCTATATATATATTTTCTATAAAATTTAACATTAATGTAAAACCTAGTGTTCTTCATATACACTAAAGTTTACTTACACTGTGTTTTGTATAATCTCAGTTGTTAACCACCAATTTAGTTAACTATATATACCACATTATGTTCTATGTATATTCATATAAAATAAATAAAAACACAAAAAATATTTACAATCATCCTATTCTAATCTGGTCAATAAAATAACAAACATTGCTTAATTTAACCAATTTCCCTTGGAAAAGTCATCTAATAATTCAACACTTCCATCTTCCACATTTTTTAGTGAAAGGATTGAAAACAAAGTCTGAATGAGAACCCCCTCACTCATGGAGGGGTCCTATAATAATTTATGATTTCATGTTTCATTTCGTTCTTCCACCCCCCCCCCCCCCCCCACTCAAGTTGAGGTCTCATAACTTATCTTATAACACATCCCACTCACTCACAGTGTCTTTACATAAACCCTCTCAAATGGATATCATCTTACTTTGGGTGAGGTCTGGTATCTTATCTAATACCACAAACATATCACTCAGGGTGAGGAAATTCTTCTCATATCATTATATCACCCACTCACATAGATTTAGGTCCCATTTATCATCTCATATCCCAAATCTATTCTTTAGGTCAGGTCACTTATCATATCATGTACCACCACAATGTAATTCAAGTCATGCCCAATGTGAATACATTAATGGAGTATGAAATACATAGAGAACACAACCATAAACCTAGCACATTGATATCCAGTAATCCATACCTAGTTACCCACTAAATAATACCACACTATAAAACTCATAATTTACTATTTTTACCTTTATTAGACTTGGTACCCAGTGTATCTAGACATAGTAATGGATGGGTCTTAAAATTAAGTGGAATGGACTAGAAACCCTATAACTACTACTTGATTACCCCATAAACCATCCAAACACCTAAATAATAATAATAAAAACACTTCAAGAGACATCCAAACACACAGTTTTTTTTCTAGATACCACTTCTTGGATATCCCCCTACTTGGAGACTAAAGATTTAATGTCATTTGAATTATGTGACTCTTAATGATATAGGTAATTATAAACTCCCCCAGAAATGGATACACATCCTTGGAAAGTATTCTGTATTATCCAAAATAATCATGATTTATTAATCATAATGGAATCAACTACTCATTCCAAATTCATGATTGGATTCCACAAAATCATCCACCATCCTGATCTAGGGAAAATCGTTTTTTTCTAAAAAAACATCACGAATGATCCATTATACACATATTTCATTATGTGGTTAAAGTGAAAGTAAATTTGGAGGGCGGCATGGGGGTAAATGGGGTGGGTATGGGGTGTGCGGTGGGCAGGGGTGTGTACAGGGGAGGGGAAGAGGGTGTGCAGGTGGGGTGGCAAAGGGACGGGTTTTCCGGGAGGGGGGTGTCTAGGGTAGAGTGGAGGGAGGGAGGCATTGTAGGGGGTGGGTTAATACAAGATGGTGGGGGTTTCCATGGGGATGGTGGGGGTGTCCAAGAGGGGGGTGTCCATGGGGGGAGGGTTGTCCAGGAGGGGGGTGTTGTCCAGGATAGGAGGGGGCTATTAAGGGGGGATTTGTATGGGGTTGTTCAGGGGAGAGGGTGTCCAGGAAGGGGGTGTTTTCCAGGGGCTTTCCAAGGGAGGCTTTGCTGGAGGAGGGGTTGTGTAGGGGAGAGGGTGTTCAGGAGGGGGGTGTCCAGGGAGAAGGGGGTTGTCCACAGGGGGGCTCTCTAGGAGGAGGGGGCTATCCAGGGGAGGCTTTGCATAGGGTAGGGGGTGAAGGGGGGCTATGCAGGGGAGAGTGTGGGGGTATTTTTTGGGGGGAGGGGGCTGTCCAGGAAGGGTGGGATTTGTGGGGGGGGCTGTACAGGAGGGATTGGGCTGCAGGGATGTTGTATACTACAAGGGGAGTGAGGTGGGGGGGGGGGGTGGGGGGGGGGGTTTCCTAGGGGGTTCTTTGTAGGGGTGGGATATAGCAAGGTGAGTGGTGGGTGGGTATTGTTTTATAGATTTTCTGACCCTATATCCACGGTTTCTAACCGTGGTTATAGGTCTATTCCCATGATTTCTAACAGTGACTATAGGTCTATTTCCATGGTTTTTAACCATGGATATAGGTCTAGATCCACAATTAAAAATGGTTTAAATTAAGTGTGTCCATCCTCTAGTATATCTATAGTTTTAAATAGTGGCTATAATGATATTACTATAGTTTGAACCATGGCTGTATACCTTTATCCATGGTTCAAAACTATGGCTATTGGTGTAGGCCTATATCCATGATGAACTTATCCACAATTACTCAAACCATGGATATTACCTGTTGACACAATTTCTCAAACCATAACTATTACCAATAGCCACAGTTTTAAACTGTTTCTATAGCCCGAAATTCCTGTAGTGTTACATCCACCTGTAATGGACAGGACCACATGTTTAAACCTCTCTAACCAAGTAATCCATTAGGTTCTCCATTATATAAAAGAGTTATGGTGGGAAGAACATCTCCATTTCTGATAATAAGACTACAACCTTCTTATTCGTGATGGGAAACTTTTTCGGGTATATAGCATTAATGCTTATGGATTCAAAAAAAATGAATAGTCTGGTTGATGATTGTCATACATTTTGAGGCATAATTCAACATAATGAAATATGAATTACAGCTTATATTAAAATATAACATTTGTGTGATTTTATTCCTTGTATCTTTAAATTATTCATGGACATGAAATTATTGATATTTTATGAATACACCTGTTTAACTTTTATAAAATTAAGGAAGAGGAAAATTTTGAGTTTTTCCCACCTTGATATTGTTTTTTCTACTAGATGAAGAAATGTGTACCTTTTACCAATCATCGGTTCAAACTCTTCCCTCATCCGCATTTAATTCAAGTCAAAACTATCCATGATTCCATCTTTCCTTTTTTTTCATGAACATTTAGTAATGTACCCAAAACACTATCAAATAAATTTATTTCTGCATGCATGACATCTAGAAAATTTTTGATATACAAAAAATTCCAATAGGATAATTCAAATAAAATTGATATCTTATTCCAACCTAATTTTGTAAGGTTTCTTAAAAATGGTTTAATGAAAACAATTTAAATACATTTTACATTATTGTATAGTTGGTCTCCTATTACTAGAGATGGTGTTTCACCTTGATATATATTCCCATCGAATTTTTTCATACAGGATCAGTATTTATGGCATAGTGTAATAATTTCCATTTTCCAAAAAACACAATCCTTGAGTAATGATTAAATGGAAATGAGTATGTGAATGTTTCACAAATGTGACACCCCAACAATGCATTAATGCTATATCTAGATAAATTTCCATAAGAGGGAAAGTAATTTATTGTCCCACACAACATAGACCTCAATGTGAATTATTCACTACTATGAGAAACATACATTACAACACCTATATCCCACATCAATTTTAGATCTTCAATAAATGGAACCAAATAGACATTGATATAATTACTGGGTTACTTGGTCCATATATAATCATTGACAACATAATGTATTTGTGCTTCATTCATAACAAGGGATGAAATTTATAATTTACCAATATGAATGGCCATTTACTATGAGTAATAATATTTACACCAAAAATATTTATTCCATCTATAAGAAATTCTAGAGTAAAGTTTGTCAGCTCATTTACAAATTCAGGATACTCATAATCATATTTTCCCTCTGAGGAGAATTTGCTGGATAATGTAGGTTCCCATATTTTATTTTCATATCTGGATGACATTTCATCTATCTCTTAGTTTCCTAACATCCATATATTATTCCAAACCATGGAATGACAGGAAGGTAACATACATATTTCAAAGGACTTGATTCATTTTTCTTCTATCGATCTACGCCATGCTTAGGGAATTTTATGAGTGACTCGTGGTCCTTGAGAAATTTTATGCAATCATTTGGACAAGAATGTATTTTTTAGAGATTATTCACATTGAATGTAACATTATTTTAGAATCATATTTTCAATATGATAGTTCAATTTCTTCTTTTAACATAACATTTTGTTGACTAAGTAGTTATGTAAAGTTGGTTTCACTCCATCCACTACCAGCATTCAAATTATATGAATTCAATACAACTGAAAATGTTATGTATTTAGTAATACTAGTATAAAATTGTTTCTTGGAATGTCTATTTAACTCCTTAAATAACTTTTTAGAATCATTAAAGTCATCTTCAACTTCCAGTGTCTTTTCATCCATGCAATCTCTGTCATCATTTACACCGGTATTCATATCAAATGATCCATAAATCATAGTATCATTGCAATCGGTGTCCACATTTCGTCATTCCCTATGATTAGTCCCTAATTTATAGATCTTATCTATTTTATGTCAAATCAAATTTTCTTCAAACTCTTCATAACTAATTTTTCTTTAATAACAACAATGTAACACGTACATTGGATTAGAGAAGGCTTGTATATATGTTCTTCTACAAATTTGATCAAGTAATTATCTCCATCTACACACTCTTTTGTCGAACGATTAGTTTTAATCCATATTTTATTCATATATATACTATTGGGTTCATAAAATGTTAATTTTAAATAATAAAGAAATAAATACACTTATGGTTTTTAATATCAAAAGTCAAATTTATAGACAACTCTAATAAGGGAAACTCAACATTTAATTGTTTCATAGAACATTAGTATATTGACTAAAATGTGTAATTGAATTTAAGAAAAGAAATAATCCACTATGGAAGGTGATTTCCTACGAATTAATTCAAAGGTGAACGATATAGAAAACTATCATCCTCATCAACTCATCAAATGAAAATTTATCAATTCATTTATATCATTGAAATAAATATTCATCCTCTTACAGACCTACACCAATATTTCTTTAAATACTCTAATAAGTAGTCATACATGGGATTATTAATTATTAATGTAGTAAAAGAAACATAAAATAGATGTGGAATGAGTTTCCAGCCAAAATAGTAATAATATATTTTTAAGAGATTGTTTTGGCCTGAGGTGACACATTTGGGGGAATGAAAAATAGCCTGATGGGTTAAAAGAAATTGTTTGTTATTATAGATACTTTCAATTCACCATTTTTTTCCTGATTCACATCATTATCCTTTAGATGAAATTGTATTAACCACTTGGGGACTGGGCAGTTTACCCCTTTTTGTATTACGAAGGAGGTGCCACAGATGAATGGTCCCAATGGAAGATTGTAGGCGGTTAAGTATTTGTGTAATTTTTTCACTTAGGAAAATATTTACTTGGATGTACTCCAAAAATTTTATTTGTGTAGATAGAAACACATAAAAAACTTTCAATTCTTGATTCATGGACAAAATTTCTAAAGGTAATTACTTGTTGTATGACGATTTTTCCAACTGTACTTTAGGAATCCATTAGTCCAAAAAATGGGAGGTTGGGATCATCACATCCTTTTAGGGGGGAATTATTATCTATATTAGGACTCCCTTATAGATTTAAGAAATGTTAAAATATTCATGAATCCTTGGTTCATTCCCAAATAGTGTATCCATGGGTTACCCTTGGGTTGCAGTATCATCAGGGATATAGATGGATTTGATTCTACAGAGACAATTCTGACTTAAGCCCTCCAATGAGGCACTCTGGTCTTTATCTTCATCCAGGAGGGATGGAAGGTGGTTGGATGTTGGGTTTATACCCATAATATGGGATTCCTATATATAACGATGAGATGAATCAGAGCCCACATAGTATGGGGTCTCTTTACTAGACACATCACCTTTGAAGGTCATTCGACGGGGGTTATCCATGCAGTTTAACATCATATGGTGAGGACATCTAGGTGAATGATTCCTATTCAAGACATGGTGTGGGGATTATGAAGAAGTGGCCTGAGGAACCCACAAAAGATATAATCTTCTAGGTGAGCATGACCTTATGAAGGATATATCCTGGATAACATTATGTCTGACTTGAGGGTCATATTTTGACATTACGGAGGATTCCTATGTATCCTTGTCAAATGGGGAATCAAGGTATCTGTCATTCCATTATTGGGATTTTCACCTAGAAGGAATCCCTTTTGAATTTTGGGGAACATTTTAATGGAAATTAGTTATGAGGAGAACATCCCTTTAGCTCGAGCGTTGGATAGGTGTCCTGCATATCCTAGTTAGAGCACGAATTAGAGTTCTCATAGTTCTTTTATGGGTCATTACTTGATTAGGGCTTACGCATGGGAGTTTCCCGTTTGATTGAATCGAATCAGGACTTACATCGAATGAGGACACCCCTTTTTTGGGTACATTTTTTGGGTGGACATTTTGAAAAAGGGTACCTCTTTGAACTAATTCCTTAAGTAGGCATCCTATGTTTCCCAATTATTGTCGGAATAAGAGTTCTTGTAGTTCATTATGCGTGGGAAAATGTTGTATCATCGCTATCCAATAAGACTACGCTAGTCATGCTCAGTGTGAGAAACAAGGGGATGTAAACTATTCAAAATAGGCGCACTTTCTCTTCACCACTGATGGAAAAGGAGGATGAAAATAGCAGAGAGTCCATGGCTATGAGCCCAAATGGAGAGGGAAAGGGGGGATTTAAGCATTCCACCCTCACCCGTGTTGATATCTTGGATATTTATATCATGGTGATATAACCTGAATTGTCCTGAGCTGAGGAGAAGAGGGTGAAGATTGGCACCTCTCACAAAATTTTAGGGGATTACCTCAAGAGGATTTCCCTTTTATAGGTTCGGGGATTGGGGAGGAGCATCATCCCTGTCCAAAGGGGGATGAAAGCGTAACCTTTTTTCTTATCTCAAGAAATCACTGAAGGGAAAGGAAAGTGGTCACTCCTAAACCTATGAATGGTGGGGTTCATGTTGGAATCCAAAATTAGATTCTCTTATCACCATGGGAATGTAGACTTAGAGAAATTTTGGGGGTCCAAACCATTGTGGGGACAACTTTCATGGTTTTTCTTACCTTAGGTATGAAGATTCAGAAAGGTACTATGGTGAACCTGATAATCTTATTATATGGGTCCAGTGGCTATTGAAGAGGCATTGCCCTGATATCAGTGGAATAGTTTGTGGAGGAGATATGGAGGACTAGATGGTTATGGAGGAGAATGATTGGAGCTAGAGGGACAGACACCCGAATACACCCGATTCTGCATACTTTTTTCTCATGCGGGATGGGGGCAGCCCTGCATAGCGTAATGCAATGTGGGTAGAGGGGTCATCTGCAAACTAAAGAGGTTCACGAATGTGGGTATATAAAACTGCGTACCAAAGTGGAACATGGTCATGGATGAAGTTTTCTACACTACTCTTGGTTCAATCTATGTACGGATGTAGTATGCGGTGCATGGCTTGATCTGTATAGGAATGCACTATGTAGAGCGCCTAATTGAAGAAGGGTCCTAGAGCCTGTGGTTCATGTTTAATTCATCTGTAAGGGATTTATGGTTCATGTTTGCACCAAATAGGTTAGTGGTTCACCAATTATTTTTAAGTTCTTTTTTTCTGTTTTTCAGTGAGTTATACTAGTAGAAAAGTGGCTTAAGGTTCTCACATTTTCGGTGATTAGAAACCAAAGTCGGAATCTTCTTTATATCTAAATTATCACTTCCAGTCTCTAATGTCTCCTTCATTCTATCTTTCCCCAATCTACTTTCCAATTACTCTTATGATATTTTTATAGATCACTGGTGAAATCATATTGGTGTCCAGGCAACACCATTTTCAGATGCCCTAGAAGATATATCTCAACCCATAGAAGGCTAGGTAAACTAAGGTTTGTAGAGGCATTTCTTCGTGAGACATGGTTCGTTGAACCCTGCCAATATGATTCATCTGAGAACTATTTAGTTTTTTTAACAGTATACATATGGAATTTCTATATTCGATTCCACCAATTTACATGGTTCGTGATGTCCTGGGATTTCTAGCCATCGTCACATGGTCTAGTGCCTCACGGTTCCTTCCTTGAATTGATGGTTCACAGTTCATGCCCCCCGCAAACCATTCTCAGTGATGGTGTGCGGTAGACTAATAACTCTTGAAAAAATTGGTTTCTTTAAAATTATTCTCCAATTTTCAATCCAATTTGAATCCATTTACCTTGCTTTAATTGTAGGAATATTTTATTCCCTTTTGAAAGTCCTTGTGAGAGTATTTACTTCCCTATGATGAGTTTTTCAGGACCTAACAAATCCCTCCCATTGGAATGGGGTTCGATTGGAATGAAGTGGAAGAAATTACAATGTAGAATTTTTTCTAAACTGAAGTTGTTTGTAGTAGAATAGTTAGGTCCAGTGGGGTGGGACCACACCTATTTATAGGGGCCCAAGTCATTTGTATCTTACTATTTCCCATGGAAAACAGCACTCTCAACCTCTCATAGGCTTCCTTTATATATTCATACCTACTCCTTTGCAAAAGTCATATTCGTGATCCACTTTGTAGGTTCTGTGAACCGAACTCTTCACAACTTGTTTTACTTGTGAACTGAATTTTGAGTATACAAACTGCACTGAAAAATTTAGAACTTATGTTTAGACCTCCATGTAGGATAATGCTATGCGATTTTTTTGTTCTTCACACTAAACTTTAAACTGGTTAACTGAACATTAAACTTTGTTAAACTGAACATAAAATTTCTATAAGAAAACTTTGAACATCTGTATAGTGACTCCTTAGTTCGCGATTTATTCATTCTGTGAACCACATTGTTTTCTATCAAATTATTCATATGCTAGCGCCTCATATGCCTTCTATATACTGAATACGTACATGGGAAATGGATTCCATATACTGATGCAGTACAAAAAGAACAACTTCTACATACTGTTCCCAAGAGTAGTACATGGAGTCCCATTCAGACCTTCTTTTTAAGTCCCCAGGACAATTATTTTGGCGGCCTTTTTCTATTAACTTTCTCATTAGACTAACTTTTCTATGGAATTTTGGATCTTTTTGTATAGACTTCAATGGATCTTCCACAGACCTCGACCGAATATACTAGGATGTGGGAATCAATGATTGAGGATAATAAGGACCATCTTCGTTCTTACATTGTTCCTTGGGATAGTACCTTAAAAATAAATTCTTACACCACAGCTTCTAGATTACCCATTATCTGTGCAACTACCACCATATGTCTTTGGTATTTCTAATGACATACCTTTTCTATTATATGACCATAATACTCCCTTCATTCTCATAGAAGCACCCCAAGGGAGTAACTGAGCCAATATATCTTTATCAGGAGAAATCATAACTACTACCATTAAAGAGAATGTGTTCAAATGAAGAGGCTCAGCGTGGACTCAGAGTAATCACAGTTTTCTCAAAACATCATTGAGGTTATTTTCCCTAGATTAATCATCTACTATCAACCATTCCCTGGTTGAAGCACCAAATTGGACCTACGAGTTTGAGGATTATATTCCGAAGAATGGGCCTGAGCATTTTTGGAACTTAAAATCTATTTGGCATCCCCCAATTAGTTCAATGTTGTGAACTTGTACCAAGCATCTTGGGCCTCCCATTTTGAAATTTTCTCTCCAGCAGAAATCCTACCTGAACTGCTGAGCCGCTGGTTTTCAAGTACCAATACTTTCCATTTATCGCATGGAAAGGTGGAGATTATATTATGAGAAATCTATCATCATGGAGGGATCCCCATTATCAACAATATGTACAATGAGTTCATTCCAACAACCATTACTTGGGAAAATTCCAATCAGGTGTCCTCACTAGCTAAGAGCCTACTGGTTGTAGCACAGGGACTGCTTGGTGAACCCCTCCATGCTCTCTCCCATAACTTATATTAGGGTTTTATAGGGTCATTTATATAGGTTAATGGGCCTAGGATGAGGGTCCTCCATATTCAAACACATCCTACCCCACAATCACGAAAAATTCCAAGGTTATTTCTCTCCACCCTTAAAGCAGGATGATACACTAAATGGTGATACAAGAAATGATCAAACGTGCATCCTGAGCTTATAATTGTAGGTTTCTCCACCAGGTTTTGAGTGTATGGACATTTCAATACAGTGACGTATATATCATGGATAGATTATTTACTATGATGGAGGTATCTATGTTGGAAGAGGGTCAACCAATCAATATGGCCATTCCCACTCTTTCCAGGCTTTATGAGTTATTCGGACAGATAATGGAAGGTAAACGTCCACATCAACTCAGTGGACCATTTAAATTTTTATATGGGTGGATAAAAGAATGTTTCTCCTTCTATAAATATCTACATACTTTGAGGGTTCCTCATTCTAACTTTCAGCCAGCCCTTCTTCACATTTTCATTGTTCGTCGTGTGACTTTAAGCATTAGCGATGCGGTTGGGCTACTGAATGATACTTCTCACTTTTTTTCACTGTACCGTAGACCTCATGTGTCAGTAAGGGGTGATGGAAGTGATTACTCATAGGTGAACTCATGTATCATCGTGCTTCAAGAGGGTATGTCTACTTCATGCATATATCGTGTATCTATTTCTGAGCCATACATCTCCTAACCGTTTTCGAGGAAATTTATATTGCTTAAACATATTGTGATTATTCTTTCTATTCATTTGAGGGAATAATATCATCCAAAAATTCATTGCCAATTATAGATTATAGTGATGTGGGAGGGTGCTTCCATGGATGTTATCATACCTAGTACAATGGGATCCACCTTTATATCATTGTAGTATGCCCAGTTATGGGTGGATTTTGACCCTCAAAAGGTGCTAGGAAGACCAATTAAACCAGTCCTAAATCCATTAAATTTCATTCACGCTATCTTGATCACGAAATCCATGCCATCTATTCCTCTCTTTTTGACGAGAAGATGCCCGATCCGCCATTGGATGTTTCTGGAAGGGTCTTCATCTACACAACCCATTTTTGTATGGAGCGATTCAGACTTCTCCCCAACAATGATATTGTTTACATCCCTAATGAAGCAGGCCTAAGAAAGGTGTCACCTAACATCCAAGAAGTCATATCCAGTACCATGTGCCTAGCTCCAGTGGCCAAATAATCTATAGGTAGGGACACCCCCCCTGCCAGGGTAAATTATCTTAGGTCCCTTCTAACTACCGCAATAATGATCCCTATCTATATACCTACTGTAAAAGGGGAGGACCAAGGTCTTAACACCATGAGGAGGCACCATGCCATACCAAAATAGGTGTGGCATCAATTATGAACCCATTATGTATAAAATTATCTAACTAACTTCACTAACGTAGAGGATAACATTAGGTGATTTTTTTATAGAATTGGGACTAGTTGGCTTCAACCACCAACCTCTACACATTCTAGTACACCATGTGGTCATAGTTTGGGAAGAACTCACTTCTTGTGAGGAAAACCCTTCAAAATTCAATGCTTCAAATCATCAATCAATGAACCTCTGAGATGTTTCTGAGGAACGAGATCATCTAGTTGTATAGGATATGAGTGATCATGATTTGGTAATCAACTAGTTGGATGAGCTATGAGAATTTGAGGCTCGTGTGGCTAGGCTGAAGGCATATCCATCACTATCAAATGTCAATTATAAATCCATTATGAAAAGGTGGTGGGACCTTAGAGCTATCATGAAGCAACCACATTTGATGGTTGAGGACAAATATGAAAGGAGGAATATTTTAGAGAGGGACCTTAATAGTTCATGAAAATTAGTTATTTATCTATTGGAAAGGGAGAGTCTAGTTCTATTGTGACTTCCCCAAACTGTCTGTATACCCCCCTTTTGATATCATGGAGAGACTCCAGACTATAGATGGTCCTCCATTTCATTTCAAGGAATATAAAACTAATTTTGATCTAGTTCTTATTCTTCAAGTATTTTTTTAACATCAATAAATCATAATTGATCATATAAATATCATTTCAACCAAATATTAACTTAAACTAAAACATGTAAATAAAATCATGTAATAATTTTTTCCTGAGCCGAGGGAGTGAGAGAGTGTAGTTTGGTTATTGGTGGGGTTACATGAAAACCCTCAGGAATAGTGTGCCTTTTTCATTACTAAAGTAATTTCTTCATAATCATGTTTGGTTTGGGAATACAGGGTATTACTTGAATTTTTCTTTGGTCTCTATTTGCGGTTTTTTGACCCAAAACACTTTATGTATCTTTTGAATATCGAATGCATGATTTTTTTCTTAAACCATACATAGTATAGGTTTAACGAGCTGATACTCTACTTTAAGCTAGGGGTTCCCTTTTCGGGTATTCACTAAGGATAGTATTGCATCTTTTCCATTGACAGTTTATAGTCTTACTAATAAGACTTGTTACTGATGTTTTAGGTTAAACATGGTTCCGCCTCTGAAGTGGCACTTGAACGGGAAGGGCGGAGATGGCACGATGAGAATCATTACCTATCCCTTTTCCCAAGAGATGGGCTCTCTATGAATTTACCATTCCTTTGTTTCAACCTTTTTAGTGTCATTATTCTTTAAAAAAGTTTGAATTTACCCTATGTGGAATTTTTGGACCCCATAGGGTGATTATGTGGGGGTCAAACACTCATTAAATCGGTCCTTCTCAGATTAAACTTCCTTGGACAATCTGCAACAGGTTTATTTGTGGAGCCAAGAACTCCCAACGAACCTGGTATCAATGATTCATGGAACTTCTTTCAAAAGGTAGGAGCTTGTAGCTTGATGATTTGGACATCAAAACTTGAGGACTCCATTGGTCAAGATAATGGGAGTTTAGGCTCACTGCACCCTTCCGGGGTAAGATTGTTTCATGTTCTGAGACTCTATTATTGAATTAAGTTGTGTTCGTATGTTTGTGAAACCTTTTTTCATTCTCGAAGAGTGTGTCCATGGGCTACCCTTGGTCTTCAAGATAGTAATGACCATTCCTATGTTTGATGTCCCAGAAGTGACGTTGACATAGCCATATTGCAAGGAACTTTGGAGTTTAATGTCATCCAGGGGGGACATAAGGTGACTTGATGTTGGGATTGGGCCCACTAGGAAGGATTCCTATGTATCCTTAAGAGAGGAATTTGAACCGACATAGTTCGTAATGTTTGGAGCTTACGCATGGCAGCTTCCCATTTGGTAGACATGATTGGGTGAACCCTTTATGGATTGGCACCCCTACTGAGATCGGGCATTCTGGTTGGCATCTTATCTATCCTATTTTCATCGAGAATAAGTGTTCTCATAGTTCATATTTTGTGGGTATTACGCATGGAAGGTTCCCATCTTAGAAACATGAATGGGTGTACCCCTTTTGGATGGGAACCCTTCTGAGCTCAGGCATTCTAGTAGGTGTTCTACATATACTGTTTTGATATCGAATCAGAGTTCTCATATTTCAGATTGTGTGATGAGGTTGTGATCCTCACAAACCTCTAATCCCACGTGAGTCATGCTCTGTGTGAGAAAAAATAGGATGTGAAGGATTTGACAATTCACATGCCCTTCCCCTGTTGGTGGGGGAGGGAGAGCCCATGGTGGAAGAGGTCTGCGTAACCGTGGGTGAGGTCATGGAGTGATGAACCTTTCAATGTGAAATTATATTGAAGGTCACACGACCCTACCTTAGAATATTGGGTAATTACCTTAGTGGGAGATCCCCAAAGCATGTTCCAGGAATGTGAGGGGTTTTTTCCTCATCAAAGGGGGGAGCGAACATAACCCCTTCGACTAAGCACTGTTCCTCATTAAATGGAAAAGAAAGTGATCAGACCTAATCATGAGAATGGTGAGTTTGACGTAGGCATCCCATGGTTTGACACCGGGTTACCATGGGAATGTATCCTAACAATAATTACTAAAGCCCATACCTTTTTTGGGAGGGAATTCATGGCTCCGCTTACCATGGGAATGTAGACTCAATGTGGTGTGCTGATGCGCCCGATGGCCTGATCATACAGGTCTGGCGGCATTGGAGGAGGCTCTAGCCTAGGGCGGGAGAACTGGTTAGTGAAGGTATTTTTAAGGAACGGATGGTAATGGATAGGTGAGTTTCGAACTGAAGGGAACATTACCTCAAAACACCTCATTCAACGTATTGGTTTCTCATGCGGGATGGGGAAGGCTCTGCGTACCATAGTGGTACGCGGGCTGGAGGGTCGTCGGCGTACTGATGTGGTACGTGGGCATGGATATGGACAACTGCATACCTGTGTGGTATGCGGCTGACCATGATGTTTTGGGATACATCTTCATACTGAATAGGTATATGGCTTTATATTTAGTCAACATAGCGGTATGCTACGTGGAGCACCATTTTGAAGGTGGGTCGGGTGAAATACTATTCATGGTAAATTAATCCTCTAGAAGTCTTGGGTTTGGGTTTACCAGTTGGGTTCGTGGTTCAATTATTATTATTCAATTTCCCAATTTTTATAGTTCACAGCCAGTTGTACCTGTGGAAGAAGTGGTTTCTGGTATGTACCTCATTGATGAAACAAGACAAAGTGGGAGTGAAACCTCTGAGTTTCTTTCATGTTATATTCTCATGTCCTTCCCTCTATCCATATCCTCTATATGTGATTTTCTTCTAATACTTTTCTCATTTTATAGATCATAAGAGAGATCATTTGTGATGGGAACACGACACCATTTTTGAAGGCCCATTGATGAAATTTTCTAACCAATGGAAGACTCGGTCAACAATATTTTGTGGAGAATTGGGTCTGTTATAATGGTTAGCAGATCCCATTCATCTGCTTAATCAATGACCTGAGGGGTTTTCATATGGTCTCTTATGCAGAATTCCTTTAGTTGACGCAGTTTTTGATTTTTCCTTCTCGCTCACCACCGTTTCACGGGCCAGTGGTTCGCGGACCATCCCACATACCTGGCGGATTGCGATCCAACTTATTCGCGTAGCATTCCCTATGATGGTACGCGGACCATTTTAAAACATGAATTCCCTCATGTTCCTTCAATAAATAAAACTCAATTTGAGTCTATTTTCCTTGATAAACTTATAAAATTCCTTAATTCCTTCTTCAATGTGATTTCGGGGTTTTTTTCTTCTCCTTAGCGGAATTTTCAGGAGCCTATAAACGTATTTGACCAAATTGATAAAGAAGGGTCCCCGATTTGGGATTCAGCATCCGTTAATGTCCTAATAACTTTTATACATGAATAATAGAGTTTTCTTGACCCTAAATTTTTGATTTTTGGATGTATATGTGTCATTGGATCCATTTTAGGTGTACGAATGTGGGGATAGACTCTTATAATATTGAATTTTTCTTTGTTTTCCAACCATTTTGTAGGTAGAATATGTAGAGCCACAAGTGCATGATGTGCATAGTCAAACAATTGTGACCACATGACATTGGCTATCCATTTTTGATGTCCTCGGATATTTATAACACCTTGGATTTGTTTTGAGGTTGGGGACCATAGTGTGTGGCCTAGCTGGGGGATGATATCTAGAAGTATTAGGGACATGTGTATCTTCTTTGAGTGGGAAACCACTCCAACATGAATTTATTTTTTGTAAGGGAGGGATAGTTAATGGTACAGTTTAATGTCACACAACTTGGATACATGAATCATATTATGGGGGATCATTTTTCACTAACCAAGAGAGAGTAAATGATTCATTTGTTCATCAAGAAATGATTTTAATATTTTTGAATTTTAAAGGGGAAATACATAAATCATAATCCATGTGGTTTCTGAATCTGTGATGTGAGAAGGGATATAAATTTCATAATTGAATACATAAACATTAAGGTAATATCCTGAACATTAACTTTCCTTTGGTTGACGGACATTTTATAGGAAATATATGTAGTGCCACCCTGGCATGATGTGCATAGTCAAACTATGTTTTCCGCAGGACACTGTCCTTCCATCTCCGATCGCCATGAAAAATTATAGGGATTGGGAACTTTCTAGACACAAAGTATGACATGCGAATGATGGTGTGCCTAAATATTAAAGGGGAAATTTCTTTGGGGGATATTTACTGGGAAAACTAAAAATAAGTGGGGGAATTTTTTTTGTCCGTACATGGATAAAATTCATTCATATGGATGGGGCCACTTAATTTCGTAGATTCCTTGAGTAACTAGAGGTAAATAGGGCCAGGATGTTCTAACATATACAAAACATGGGTGGGAAAGAGAAGTTAAACCATGAATTCGAGGGTTCTTAAATCAAGAGGGATGTCATGCAGCCTGGGAGCCTTAAGGAATATGGTGGTGGGGATGGAATCTCCTGATGAAAAATTTTCCTTTGGTTGATGGTTGTTTTTTAGGTAACAAATATAGATCCACTGAGGCATGATGTTCATAGTCAATCAAAGGTTTCTATAAGACACTGGCCTTCTATCTCTGATGGTCATGGACGGTTATGGTGATACAAGATTTTCCAAATCCTAGAGTTTGATGTGTGATAGGAGTTTATCCAAATACATTATAAATGATTGAGCTAAAATTCACCCATTGTATCAAGTAATCCTCTACATAGATCTCAATCATATATTGGGTGACCCATCATTTCCATATTTTGAGTACCCTATAGTTTAACATCATACAACATGGACCTAAGGTTTCTTATGGTGAAGGGAACCATAACATCCCGTTTAGGGTCATTATGTTATGACCAAAATATTGGACCGATTTACCATGATGTCATGGTGTATTTAATTCTGAGGTCCTTAACCTCACTTGAGATATGCACATTGTGAGAAAAAGGGTATGACAAGGATTCCATGTCACCACATAAAAAATGAATAATGACTGTGAGAGAGCATTTTATACTTAGAAAAACATCGTGCAGTTTAATGTCATGCATCAAGGTTGTCTTCCACAAATTTTATCACCAAGTGGGGTGGATGTAGCTTAATCCTGATGTCAAGGAAGGGAAATACACTTACCCTTGGGAATCCTTAAAAATAAGACATGTCCACAGATTCCCTACATTGATTCCATTCGTGTTCAGAGAAGGGGGAATTTTAATACATTATGTGGCTGAGTTCAGATCGTAGGATAAGATTCTACCACACATCTATTAGGGAGAAACTAAGTCATTCATGATTTCTAAAGAAAATTCCTTGAAGAGGTCTAGCCCATACATAGGATGGAAATACATTCTGTTGGATGAGGTTGAGCCCAGATAAGAATCTAAGGATTTCCATTGTGCGGTGAAGTTTAATGTCATATAGACGGGACACTTCTGGCCATGTAGTTTAGTATCATGCAGTAAGGATGCTGGTAGCATAGTTTACTATCATGTTTCGGAGAAAACATGTCACAAAGACCATAAATAACATTGAGTTAATTGAGGTTGGGATATTATTGTAATCCTTAGACATGAGAAATGATAAAAAGTGTAAACCATAGTCATGGGGGGACTTGGATTAGATGTAATGAGAGGTGGATTGGAAGACAATGGGAATAAAAAATAAGAAGTTCATCTCCTGAGCATGAATTTTCTTTTGATTAACAGGATCTTTTTCTGGGAAGTAAATGCAGATCCACCGGGGCATGATGTGCGTAGTCCAACAAAGGTTCCCACAAGACACTAAACTTCCGCTCATGATGGCCGTGAATGTTTTTGGGGACCCAAGATTTACCAGAGTATGGATTTTGATGAATGGGAAATATGTGTTTGGTAACGTAATAAATATCCAGACTATGATTTGTTGTGAACTATTGAAGCTTTTAGATAGATCTAACTCATATGTTGGGGGAATCATAATATTTTTACTCCTTATGGGTTTCATAATTTATACTTGGAATTTCCATCACCTCTTTTCATTTTGTTGTGTGGGATTGGTGGGATTTTTATGATATTTTAACACCAACATTTCGTCCTCATAATATTATTTAGTAACATTACAATTTAACGTCTTGTGGTTATGACCATTCATGGATTCCCCTATGAAAATATGACCTATACACATAGGAAGGGGTATTTTTTAAAAATCTAGGCTTGTCTAGGATGTAGTATCTATGCATCACTACTTATCCTTCAATGTAATGAATCAATACAAATTTCGTTCTGAAAATTAATTCCCTACATAGTTCTAGACAAAATGTAGTGAAAAGAGGAATTTTTGTTTCCTAGTGGATGGACGAGATTTGGGGTCAAGATATAACAATGTATCCCATAAGGATAGGAATCAAGACACATGTAGTTATAGACATATCCTCCTTGTAAAGGTCTAGTCCATGCCCTGGGAGGGTGAAGATATTTTGAATGATTGTTGAACTAGGATATGACATTAGAGAATCACTACATATTACAATGAGATCGGAATAAATACTTATGTAGTTCTAGTAGGTTCCCTCCCCATATAGGTCTAGTTCATACACATATTGGGGGAATTTTAATCAGGTGTTGATAGTTGGGCCAGGATTGATGAACTTAGCATCACTAGGTATCCTGTAAGGGAAACAATCAAGCCATATATAGTTATAAAATTTCCGAACAGAGGTCTGGTCCATTTGTAGGGAAATGTGAGGGAATTTTATTAAATTTGTGGCTGGGACAAGATTTTAAATCTAAGAATCACTACATATCCTGTAATGTAAATAATCAGTACATATGTAGTTCTTCACAAAATATTCTCCCTATACCGATCTGACTCAGGCATAAGACTACGGGAATTTTGGTTTCATCCTCTACGGGTGTCAGGTCTATCATATTCAACTATGATTTGTTTATGCATAGGAACCCTTAACACTGACCCAAAGCTCATGAGTTTTATACTCGATGTGATAAACAAGGAGTGACAAGTATTTACCTTTTAGTATGGGGTGATAAAGAATATAATAGGGGAATTCTGTTTCATGTGATGGGTAGGACAAGATTAAGTTTTTAGGTGTCGCTACATATCCCACTGATAAATGGGAATCAATCCATACATAGTTCTAGAATTCCATTATTATATAGGTCTGACCTATGGACATGAAGGGAGAGGGTATTTCTATATTTTTCTCACATGAATTTTACATTCACATGACATATTTCTTGTGGGAACACAATACCTACCATGTAGTTTCATATATTACGTTAAGTATGAATCTATCATATAGATTATCATTACGAGATTAGGATGATTTTTATCGCTAATTATTTTAACATATAGAATCTAAAACATATGTGTCACTGTTTCGAAATGTATTTCTTCAGAAACATTTCATTTGTTGGAATTGTGATGAGATTTCCAACCATTTATGTTAAGGCATATACTTCATTAGAGTAGACTTTATATATGACATATGGTCTCTCCCATTTTGTCTCAATATTTGTGGGTTTCCTCTTGAGTATCATCAAGGTTCTGAGGACCAACATCATCTCTCCATTGAGTAAATATCAAAGGAAATCCTATTTCTGAAGGCTTGTGCGATCCGATTCTGATAGTTTTCCAAATAGTGCATGGTATGAATCCTTTTCACGTCAGGTCACATAAACTTGTCAAACCATTTCATAGATCTCCCATCTATGGAAAATAGATTCCAAATGACAATGTGGAGTAATGGAACTTTAAATTTGATGGTTAAAACCACCACTATCCCATATACTAGTGATTATGATGTTTCTTGGATGGTTGAGAGGGCCATGTTCCAGTAAGCCCATAAAGCATGGATGATCCTGTCCAGTAATGATTTTTTATCCTTGCCTACCATATAATGTAGTATATTGGACATAGTCTTGTTGAAAACCTCTAACTTCATGTTGGCCTCTAATTGATAATGGGATGAATGGTTCACATTGATTCTATATTACAGGTGTAGCTTGTCCAACGTAGAAGAGAAGAAGTTGGTTCCACTATATGTCAGTATTTTATAAGGGACACCAAAACTAGTAATGATGTTGTCTTTCAAAAATATAACAATTATTATTTCCCCGACCTCTATAAGGGGTATAACTTCACTAAATTTGGAGAATAATTTGGTTGTTGTGATAATGAACGTAAATTTTATGGCTGTGGTGGGAGTATATGGTCACATGTCATCCATCCCCTATACGTAAAATGAACATAAGTACTTAGTAGTGTGAAGTAGTTCGAGGGGTTGGTGAATGAAATTTTCATGAACTTGGTAGGGATATATCTTCATGTAGAATGAGGAAAAATCATGTATAATAGTGGTCCAATAGTATCAAATCCATCGAATTTGATGAGAGATCTTGGTTGTTGATTGGTGTCCTCCACATGTTTCAGCGTGCACTTCTTTCATGATGGATTTAGTCTCTTCTCAATCGATGCATTAGATAAATACCGAGTCATGGATTCACTTGTAAAGAACTTTTTCCTAGTTTTCATCATCTGAAATGTCTTGGGAAATAACTCATTAAAGAGGTTTCTAGAAACTCGATTCCATCTAACAGTTCCACCGAAATGGTGGCTTTTGTCACGGTCTCACACTGAAATGGTGGCACTGCAAATGGTGGCACCATGAAGGTGGAACTATGACAGTGGAACCATGAGGGTGGCACCATAAATGTGGCACCATAATGGTCGCATCGTTTGGTTTCACACCAAAACATTGGCACCGCTTACGGTGGCTCCGTAATGGTCGCACCATCACGGTTGCACCCCAAAACGGGGGCACAACTTATGGTGGAACCATGTGGGTGGCACCGTCAGGGAGGCACCATAATCATGGAACTTCTTATGGTGTCTCACCCAATAGTTTCCCACCCTTGTTTCTTTTTCCAGTTTTGCTTCAACAATTTATCTTTTGACGTAAGAGTTTTTTAGTACCCCTTTCGAAGCCATTAAAAGCCCAAAATGATATCTAAAATCCCCCAAGATCCGGAAGGCCATTAACTTACCAAAACATCTGGATTTTCCTCAGTGTCACACCTTTTCATGTACTTTCCGGTTCCACCCAAGTTACGCATTTTCATATGATTAAAGGAAATCATTTAATGCACATCTATTATGGCCACCTCTACGATGAGAATTATTAAATGACAATTAATTCCATTGTGTGTAGTCGCCCAACTACGCGGTGAACCCATGATCTTCCTTTTAAGTTGTTCAAAAATTTTATTCGGTACCTCCATGTTCCCACCTTTTTATCACACTGAAATTTATTCTTCTTCTTCCACTTTGTGACTGGTCTCTTTTCCCTTCATGGGTGCATTTGGAGTCCCCCTTCCCAAGGCAAGTGGTGCACCTCTGCTAGAGCTTTTATTCTCACTCTTAGAGTCCTCAGAGTTCCTCCCCTAAAAATCGTTCATCCCCAGTTCTTGGCACGTGGAAAAAATCTTTGATCATCGATCATCCAGGCAGGGTTCTCCCAACATCTCTCTTCGCTGTGTATCAAGAGGGGTGGGTATTCTAATGTTTCTACGGGGATGGGTAAAACACAACCTTAATGAAGATAATAAACTTTCTTTTAAAGAATGATGGTGTGTTTTTAATTATGTTGTTGTACAATTTTACCATTCCTTATATGTTGCGAACTATATGGGATTGTGTCCATTGAAAATCATGGTCGTTGGTGGTCTTTCCTTGCTCACTAATGGACCGCTGTTTTTTGTGATGATTGAATGGATGTAGGTTAGAATTTTTGTAATCATGTAAACTTGGTTTATTAAATTAAGGTCTAGTGAACAAGAATCGTTGTTTGAAAACCCCAATTAACCAAGCGGAAATAAGAAACTCAATGAATGGTGTGATAGAATCTGGAAACACCCTTGTTATGTCTTTGAAATATGTGAGTTTTCTGATTGATCCTTATGGGTGACATGGATGGGTATGGGATCAACCTGTCACGGTGCAGTTGTTGGTTTGTGGATATAAGGAAGTTTGGGGTTGTATGGTGGGGCTTTGTTTGGTTCTAGTACTTTGAGGGATCTTATGGATCCCTTTAGTTTTGGTGACTTTACAAGAGAACCAGGTGTGAATAATTAAATTGTTTCTTGGATGTTTTTGCCTACTGGGATTGTGAATATGACTATTAGTTTCCTAGTAGTGAAGAATTATTTAAACGGAATCACTTGAATATAAAAAAATAATGGGTTCAATGGGGAATTGTTTTCTAGAAATGATTTGTGACTTGGTTGTGGTTGGTGTGTTTCTTATGAGTGAATATTAATGATGGTATCTGTGTATGGGCCTGTTTTGTAACCCCTAGGTTGGGTTGAGTGCTTGATTACCTATATGTATAATTTAGTTTTTATTTTTCAAATTCATGCCCCACCCAATTTGAGCACTTCGTGCCGAACACCCCCATTTCAATGGGATAGGGTGTTTTTTCCCAACACTCCTATGAGTGGCTGGTTATTATCTCATTTTCTTCTCCCATTAACAAGTATGGAAAGACACTTTGGGTAGGCTGTGATAGCCTAAGGTCCATTATATCCCAAGATTCTTCGAGTAGTGAACCTTTAGGTGGTTCGACCTGGTGTGTGTGGCCAGGTTTTTTCCCAAGTGTCTTCAAGTTGAGGCCCCATTGTCTTTAGGATTGGCGGTAGTTGTTCTGGACAAGGTGTCTACGGTTGTGGTTATGTGTGGTTGTGGCCGAAGTGTTTGTGTTCAGGATGTTTTGGTTGTGGTAGCCCAGGTGTGTGTGGGTAGGGTATGGTAGTGGGACTATAGTAAAAATGACGGGGAAGCTCTGACACATAGGATGTCTTCATTAACAAGTGGGAAAGTGGTGTGGGGTACCCAAACATCGATGTGTTATTAATATTTATCTTACTTGACTTGCGTTATTTGTGGAGTTATTCTTTGAGTGGTTTGGGTGGATAGTTTCCTTATTAGGTTCTGGGTTATCTCCTTTTCTCATGGGGAATTATAATGTCTCCCCACATGTTCATGAGAACATTTGGTTTTCTCTGCTGAGTATACCAATATACTCACCCTACGTATATAAAACTGCTTTCAGGTTTCCAGGAGGAAAACGAATACCATGCGGGACCGTACTAGTTTGGATGTTGGGATAGTTTTTGTTGCTGTTTTTATTTATTTGATATTTACCCTTGGATTTTTCTTGTATCATAGAACTTATTATTTGAAACATGCATATGGGAAAGGATTATTTGGTAATTACTTTTACTTCCAGTTTTGGTGTTGTTTGGGACTTACTATCATATCTCCCAATCCTAATAAATAAAAAGGGTAATGCCTTCCATTTTGCATATGATTCCATACCCTTAGTGCTAGTGGAAACTCTGAGACCTATTGAAGGTGGGTCTCAGGGGTCATTATCTCTCCATCAACTTGAAGAAGGAAGGGTTTGGAAAATCTGTTGTCCCTTCCCTCATATTAGTGAAGGTGGGTCATGACAGAATGGTTTCAAAGGTGGGGTTTGAGAGATAGGATGGAGTCTGGAGTTAGGAACAGTGAGGACTGCATGGGATGGTAGGTCAACAATGTTGGGCAATCTTGGTGCGTGAAATAGGCCAGGGAAGACCGGCTAGGACATGGGATTTTAGGGCCCCTCATAATCCAATTAAAGGAATCTGGGCCTGCCAAATGACCATGTGAGGCTACACTAATTTCAAGGTAGAGACCCTTGGAAAGGTACATGCATCATAATGACTTGTGTTCATGTGTGTACTGGGTATTTAGGGGATTTAAAATGAATAAAAAGTATAACAAAAATTAAACAAAATCTTCTACACCACTCGGGCTTAGGCATTTCTTGTTTACCTAGTAGATATGGCACCAGTATGACGACTACAAGTTGTGTGGGAAATTGAGGCCTAGGAGTTTGATTTGGCTGATCGGCATAGGGATGACTAAGAGGGAGAGAATGATCAATGGTAGAGGATGCTTCGTTCCTTTTAGAGGCAGACCCTTAGGAAGTATGAGGGCACCATCTCGGACATCGAGACAAAGAGCTGGCACGAGGAGCTGATGATATATTTCTACTTGATTCGGGCTCTGACGGAGTAATGGTTTCGTCTAGGTGTGATCCAGATGCGGGGAGAAGCGCATTAGTGGTGGACGCTTTATCTTGGAGAGAAGAGGGAGGGTAAGGTTATGTGGGATGACTTTGAGTGGTAGTTCTGGGTGGAATTCCTCACGTCCACAATGAAGGATGAGAAGAGGTAGGAGCTACTCTCTCTTCAGTAGTGGAGTAGATCTGTGAGGGAGTTAGGGATCAAGTTCAAGGATCTCCTTAACATTTCTTCGGTCCTCTTTCCAGATGAGGAGTCTCAGGAAAGAAGTTTAGAGGAGGCACTCTGACCTTCTCTTTAGTATGTTGTTACTCCCTTCACCCAACCGATATACTTGGAAGTCTATAAGAAGACTAAAGTGGTGGAGAGGATGCACACGCTAGGAGGTGTGCTATGAGAGGGGGCCAATTGGGCTCGTCAAAGGGAAGGGTATTCATTAGAATGCCTCTAGCGTTAGGGCCTTCTAGGTTTTGACAAGTGGGGAGGAGGCCTCAGTAGTTCCAGGTTCGATCTCTCAGTCCTTTCCCTTTTCGTTCGGGACCTGGAACGATATGATTCATATATGGTAGTTGTGGGAACTTTTGGAATTAGTGCATGTAATGATTACATACAGTGGGGTTGGGTCGTTCCAACACCCACCTCAGTTGCAGAAGATTCTTTACAGGACCATTCAACAACAGCAGCAGGGACAGTGAGCTACCGCTCCTCCAAGAGCAGGCATTGTGGGAGAAGGCCAACCTCATGGTGCTCCTTAGGGTCCTTGACCAACATGTGGTCTGGGAGTTGGACAATAGCTGAGGGGAAGAGGTGCTGGGCATGGACAGTTACACGTTGTAGAGGTAGTCGTTCCAGTAGGGCCCAAAGTCATTCGAGGTACAATCTGTCTGTTCAAAACTCTTGGATCTACCTGGTTTGATTCAGGAGATTTACACTCCATTCTGGCACCAATTCTAGCCCATTCTTTGGGTATAGACAAAGAGAGACTTCCTGTAACTCAAGTTTTGAGTACTCTAGTTGGAGGTCATACCAGCCTATCTCGTGTTTATTGAGAATGTAGTCTGATGTTGGAACCACATCTATCCACTGGGGACCTTCTTTGTTAAAGATGCAGCAGTTTGATGTCATTTTAGGCATCTAATACCTTTTCACTATATGTGAAGTTATAGAGTGATTCGTAAGAAGGATCGTCGTTTTAGATGTGGGTAGACAACGTGTGACCTTCATCGACGAGAGGGGTTGCTAGGAGGGCATCCAGCGAGTGAAGCCCCTTCTTACCTTATTAGCCGAACTGTCAGTAGAGTCGGTGGATACAGAGATGATTGATGTCTCGGGGATTGTTAGTGAGTTCATGGACGTCTTCACTATGGATGTGGTGACTCTACCCCCTCGACGAGACGCTGAGTTCCGAATATACATTCAACCTGGTGCACGCCTGATTTCAATGGCTCCCTATCGGATGGCGCCTTCTGAGTTGTGGGAGTTACAGATCTAGATTAATGATATGATGAAGAATTTTTTTCAACCATGTGCGTCACCATGGGGCACTCTGATCTTTTTTTCAAAGAAGCCAGATAGTGGCCTCAGGCTTTGCATAGACTACCGGAGACTAAATCAGGTAACAGTCAAGAACCATTACCCTCTCCCAATGAATGACGACCATTTTGACCAGTTGAAGGGGGCATGATGGATCTCCAATATCGACTTGAGGTTAAGATATTAGCAGTTTATGTTGAAGGATGGTGAAATATTGAAGAATACCTTCCAGTGTAGATATGGGCACTTTGAGTTCATGGTCATGTTGTTTGGCATTACATATGTAAAAGCTGTGTTCATGGGGCTCATGAACTCCGTCTTCTGGGAATATCTGGACCCGTTCATAGTCGATATTATTGGAGACATCCTAATCTACTCAAGATCAGAGGAGGATCACAATGAATATATGAGAATTGTTTTATAGGTTCTTCAACAACACCATATCTACGAGAATTTTTCCAAGGGAATGTTCTGGACACGAGAGGTGCACTTCCTTAGAAACGTGGTGTCTGAGCAGTGAATAGCAGTTGATTCATAATTGGTCGAAGTGGTTGTTTTTTTGGAAGCCCCCAAAAATGGTTCAGGGGATCATAGTTTCCAGTGACTAGAAGGTTACTACCATAGATTCTTAACCATTTTCTCCCAGGTTGTAGCACCTTTGACATCCTTGACCAAGAAAAACCAGGCTTTTATATAGAGTGAGCAGTGCCAAGAAGCCATCAATTATCTGAAGGAAAAATTAGTTAGCGCCCCAGTGTTAAGGTTTACAAAATAAGTGGGTATATTTGAGGTGTTATATGATTCTTTAGGCCAAAGAATGGGGTGTGTGCTGATGCAACAGTAGGGGGTGATATCTTCTGGGACTTGGTAGTTACATCCCCTTGAGTGTAACTATGCCACCCATGATATAGAACTTTCTTTGGTAGTGTTCATGCTAAATTTTTGCTGGCAATACCTCATCAGGGATCGCTTTGTGGTCTTCATGCATCACAAGAGATTGAGGTATATCATCTCCCAGTGGGACCTGAACTTGTGACAGCGGAGGTGGATGGAGTTTCTTCAATACTATGACTTTGAAATTTCCTACACCGTAGGAAAGGTGAATGTAGTGGCTAATGCACTGAGTAGGAAGTCCCAGAGGTATGCGGTTCGAGAGTCGGGAGATTCTTCGAAGGTGGTGGAGGAGTTGGTTTCCCAACACCTCGATGAAAGGGTGGATGGTGGTTGAGGTTTCCTATTTTAGATGACTGTGCAATACTCTCTGTTGTAGAATTTGGAGGAGTCTCAGGGGGGAGACTAGGAGAGTGATGTTATGCACAATCAGGTTAACCATGGCAACACTTTGGAAGGGTGGTTAGAGGATGGGCAGAATTAGATTCTTTTCTAAGGGAAGATTTTTTTCCCAGAGGCGATACATGAGAGAGTCCTTGGTGAGTTCTATAACTCACCCCTGGCAGTACATCCAAGATTTTCTATGATGTACTGGGGCATGAGAGGTCAGTTTTGGTCTCCCAGGGTGAAGCGGGCAATGGAAGATTTTGTGGAGAAGTGCCTTGTATGTCAGCAGGTGAAGGTTGAACACCACATCCTAGGGGGTATGTTAAAGCCTTTAGATGTCCTTGAGTGGAAGTGGGATGACATCTCGATGTATTTCTTCATAGGACTACCCAATGTTCAATGGGGTTGTGATTCTATCAGGGTAGTGGTATACTGGCTGACGAAATCAGCTCACTTCCTGAAAATCAAGGATTTGAGTGCAGTGGATGCCCTATCACAGTTGTATGTAAATGGGGTGATGCGGTTGAATGGAGTTTCAAGGTCCATAGTCTTCAATCTGGATTCTTGGTTTACATCACAGGTCTGGAAAGTATTGAAACATGCTTTTGGAACCCAGCTATGCCTCAACACTACTTCCCACCCCTATACAGATGGGAAGATAGATTTTACCTTCCCAATATTTGAGGATATTCTATGGGCATGTGTTTTTGACATTTGGGGATCATAGGTTGGACACTTGTCTCTGGTAGATTTTTTCTATATCAACAGATATCACTCTAGAATTAGCATGGCTCCATTCGAAGATTTGTATGGGAGTTCATGTCACTCACCTGTGTGCTGGAAAGAGGTTGGGGAAGTAGGTGCTCTAGGCACGGAAGCTTTGAAGAGCACGACGAAAAAGTTTCAGCATATACGGGAGAGGATGAAGGTATCCCAGGACCGGAAGAAGTCGTATGATGATAATTAGAGGATACTCTTGGTGTTTGAGGCAAAGGACCACATGTTCTTGAAGGTCTCCCCTCGGCGTGGACAAAGGAGGTTTGTCAGTGGATTAAGATTTCTCCTTGGTTCGTCAGACCCTTAAAGGTGTTTTGGTTGGTTGGTGAAGTTGCTTATTAGCTAGCACTTCCACTGCCTCTATTGAGAGTGCACAACGTCTTCTATGTGTCTCAGATCTATCAGTATCTACATGAGGATTCACACATCCTCTACTATGGAATGATGGATATCGAGGGAGATGTGACATTTGTAGAGTGACTAGTGATGGACGAAGGTCATGAGGATAAGGTCCTTTGTGAACAAACCATTCCCTTGGTTCGTGTGTTATGGAGTCATGGCGGGCTGGAGGAGAGTACATGGGAATGGGAGGCAAAGATGCGCGCCCATTACCCAGATATGTTTTGACTTTTTTCATGTTTTGATTCGTACATGTTTTTGATGTAGTGCTTAACTTGGTTTACTATGAAATGTGTCGATTTCCTTGTTCTCTTATTGTGAGTGAAGAGTCATGACTGTGGGAGAAAAGGACATGATTCCTAATAAAGATTAATTAGAATGGATGAAATTAAACATATGCTCACGAGTTAGTTCTACCCAAAGTGGATAGTATCTTGATATGGGGGAGAAGACACCATAACCCATATGTATCAAAAATTACCTTTACATGTTGTGTCGTTACTTGTGGGAGAGGGTTTCCTAGATGCCAAGGAGGTTTTCCCCTGAGGGGTATCTTTCAAGGTGGTTGTTCAGACCCCTCCCATCTCTTCGGGTCGAGCTTAATTCTCGAGGGAGATAATACTTTTGGGAGGTATCAAATGTAATGGCCCAGGAAATGACTCATTAAGGATTTTTCCAAAAAATTGGTTCCATCAAACGGTTCCATTGAAATGGTGGCACCAGTCATGAATTCACACAGAAATGGTGGCACCAATGAATGTGGCACTGTGATGGGGGCACCATGATAGTGGCACCGTGACAGTGGCACCGTGGGGGTGGCACCATAATGGTCGCACCATCACGATCGCCCACCAAAACAGTGGCACCACTGATGGTGGCACCGTAATGGTCGCACCATCACGTTCACACACCGAAACAGTGGCACCGCTTACAGTGGCACTGTGAGGGTTGCACCTTGACCATGGAACCACTTACAGTGTCTCAACCAAAAGTGTCCAGACCTAGTTTCTTTTTCTAGTTCTGCTCCCGCAATGTATCTTTTGAATTAAGAGTGTTTTAATATCCCATTCAAAGCCTTTAAAAGCCCCTAAATGACATCTAAAATCCCCCAAGATCTAGGCAACCATTACCTTACCAAAACATGTGGATTTTTCAGGGTGTCACACCTTTTCCCATACTTTCTAGTTCCTTCCTTGTTATGCGTTTTCCTCTAATTAAAAGAAACCGTTTAAAACATAGCTGTTATGGACACCTCTCTGATGAGAATTTTTAAATGAAAATTAATTCCATTCTGTGTAATCACCCAACTGCATGGTGAAACCACGATCCTCCTTTTAAGTCATTCAAAATTTGTATTCCAAAACTCCGTGTTTTCTCCTTTTTATCCCATGTGAATTTATTCTTCTTCTTCCCCTTATTGGCTGGTCTCTTTTCCCTTCTTGGGTTCATTTGGAGTCCCCCTTACCAAGGTATGTGGTGCACCTATGATGGAGCTTTTATGCTCACTCTTGGAGTCCTTGGAGTTCCTCCCCTGTAAGTCGTGCATCCCCAGTTCTTGCAGTGTGGAGAAAAACTTTGATTTTTGATCATCTAGGTAGGGTTATTCCATCGTCTCTCTTTACTATGTATCATGAGGGGTGGGTATGCTAATGTTTCTACAGGGATGGATGAAACCAAACATTAATGAAGATAATAATCATAATTTTGAAAAATTAAGGGGTGTGTTTGACGATGTTTTTGTACTCGTTTATCCTTTATTATATGTTACGAACTGTATGGGATTGCGTCCAATGAAAATCATGGTCGTTGGTGGTCATTCCATGCATACTAATGGATCCCTCTTTTCTATGATGATTGAATGGATGTATCATGGAAATTGGTTATTCAGGTATACTTGGTTGATTAAATGAATGTACAGTGAACAATAATCCCTGTGTGAACACCACAGTTAACCAAACAAAAAGAAGAAACTCAATGAATAGTGTGATATAATCTGAAAACCCTCTTACTCTGTCTTGGAAATATGTGTGGTTTTTCTGCAAGATCCTTGTTTTGTGACATGGGTGGGGTTGAGATCCCCCTATTGTGGTGAAGTTATTGGTTTTTGTATCTATGATCATGTGGGGCCATATGGTGGGGCTTGGTTTGGTTCCAGTACATTGAGGGATCTTACAGATCCCTTTTGTTGTTGTTACATTACAGGAGAACCAGCTGTGAATGCTTAAATTGTTGCTCCGCTATTTTTCCTTCCTTGGCTTGTGAATATTCCTGTTAGTTGCCCAGTAGTGAAGAATTATTTAAATGGAATCACATGAATATGAAAATGAGAATGGGTTCAATGGGGAATCATTTTCTAGGAAGTAGTTGAGACTTGGTAGGTGATGTGGTGCTTCTTATGAATTATTACTAATGAGGGTATATGTGTATGGGATGGTTTTGGAACCACTAGGTTGGGAAGAGTTCTTGATTACCCATATGTATAATTTAGTTCTTAGGTTTCTTATTCGCGCCCCACCCAAGTTTATCACTTTGTGCTGAACACCCCCATTTCAATGGGGGGGGGGTATTTGTTTCAACACTCTTATATGTGGATGGTTATTATCACTTTTTCTATTCCCTTTCCCGAGTAGCCCAAGATTCTTTAGGCAGGCTGTGATGGGTTGAGGTCCATTATAGCCCAAGATTCTTCAGGTAGAGAATGTTGTAGTGGTTAGCCCAGGTGTGTTTGGGTAGGATGTTTCCCAAGTGTCTTCAGAATGAGGCCCAGGTGTCTTTAGGCATGATAGTAGTGGTTCTGGCCCAGGTTTCTATGGGCGTGGTTACATGTGGTTGTGGCCAAGATGTTTTTGGGTGGGATGTTGTGGTTGTGTTAGCCGAGGTGTGTGCATGAAGGGTATAGTAGTGGGACTACGGGGAAAATGGTAGGGAAGGTCTAACGCATAGTATGAGTTCAATAAATAGTGGGAAAGTGGTGTGGGGTACCCAAACATATATTTTTTATTACTATTTACCTTATATGACTTGTGTTATTTGGGGAGTGTTCCTTGGTGATGTTTGGGTGGATAGTTTCCTTATTAGGAGATTAGTTATCTCCCTTTCTCTGGGAGCATTTTAATGCCTCCCCACTTGTGAACGATAGATTTTTGTTTTTTCTACTGAGTATATCTGTATACTCACCCTATGTATATAAAACTTCATTCAATATTCAATGGGTACTTCTCAAACCTTACGGGGCCATACTAGTTCAGATGTTGGGAAATTTTTTGTTTCTGTTTTTCATTTCATCGGTAATTACCCTTGGAGTTTTATTGTATCATAGCACTTATTATTTAAAACATGCATATGGGAAAGTATTGTTTTGGATTTAATTTTACATATAGTTTTGGGGTTGTTGGGAATATAGTATCTTATCTCCCGATCCAACAAAACAAAAAGGGTAATGCCTTCCATTTTTCATATGATTCCATATCCCTGGTGCTAGTCGCCACTCCGTGACCTATTAAAGGTGGTTCTCTGGGGTCATTATCTCTCCTTCAACTTGAATAAGGAAGGGTCTATAAAATCCGTTGTCCCTTCCCTCACCTAGGTGAAGGAGGGTCGTGAAACCATCATACAAAACAAAATTTATTTCAAACCTATGGATCTATTCTCTTATAACCCTATTTGGTCAGAGTTCTCCCATCTAGAGGTAATTTTCAATGGGATTCTTGCACCTACTGGAATGAAAGTAAGTCTCAAGAACATGGTAAATATCTTCGACTTCATCCATGTAGTTCGGAATTAATTTCAAGACCGTCAAATGGTGGAAAATTATGATGACTATTTCATCTCAATATGAACCATCTATGGTTTCGGTTGTATTTGACAATGCATCAGTTTGAGAATTTTGTGACCAGGGGATATAAGTTAGAATTGGTTCTAATGGGAATTATTATTTAAAATATCCAACATGGTTCATCAAAAGAACCAATACTAAATTCTTAATGTAATATTCATCAATGACTTTATTGATGACCGTCTCTGAATAACCTTTTATCTTTAGTTGTTCGTCTTGTGCATGAAGTTCTTGTCCCAAGCCTATAATGAGGGCCTAGTATTCTGCTTCATTATTTGTTCACCCCTCTGAAAGCTATAATGAGTAAGGCCAGACTTCCTTTCCTATAGATATTATTTTAAATCCAAACCCCACTTTTTTTATCTTGGGATCCTCCATCCTTTTATCTATTGGGATACTAGAGGAACCTTCGAAGTATATATTCCATGCCTATGGGCCTTTTTGGATGGAGAATACTTCTTCATCAAGAAGTTCAATATCTAATGGGGTCATTTTAATAGAGAGGTTCTCTACCATGAAATCTGCTAATGCATGGCCATTGATGGATTTCTAGGGCACGTACCGTATGTCAAACTAATGTATGATGACTTCCCACTGTAATAGGCGTCTAGTTAGTATAAGCTGTCTAATGATATACTTGAGCGGGTTATAGCAGGAGACCAGATGGACCTCATGGTACTATAGGTAATTCATGATTTTCTGAACAATAATGATTAGGTCTAGGAAGCCCTTTTTGATACTTGAATATCATGTCCCAACATCGATCAATGTCCAGATGAGGTAATATAGACTATTCTCACTGACGACGTCATTATTTTGTGTAAGGAAAGCGTGTAGTGACCGTTCCATGGAGGTCATGTAAAAAATGAGTGTTCTTCCCTCAACTGTCAGTATCAGCACCAGTGGGCTTAAAGGATACCTTTTTAGATTGTTGAATTCTTCTTTACAATCATTTTCCCACTAGTATGTGGTCCCTTTCTTCATTAACCTAGTGAAAAAAAACACTTACCTGCAAGGATGGTTATAAAGCATTGAAGGTAGGCCAAGTTCCCCTATAGAACCCCCAAATAAGTGATCTTACGAGGTGGTGACATGCTAAGGATGAATTTTGTCTTCTTAGGGTCGACACTGATGTTGCGATGATGTACGACGAAGTCGAGGAATTTTGAAGCAGTAATTCCAAAAGCACACTTGAAGGGATTTATCTTTCGACCATGTTGTAATAGTTTATTATATAAAATTTTGAGATCTATCTGGTGTATCATGAACTATTTATATTAAAAAAATACATTCATCAGCATAGCAGTTGTCAAATTTTCCCATGAAGGGCTTGTAAATGCGATGTATGGTGCACAAATACGTAGTGACAACATTTTTCAGACCGAAGGGCATCACCTCTGGGGGGTCTGAAGGTAATGGATTATTCATCTTATCATTTCATTTTTATATTGTTGTATCCAGAGTTGGAATCCATGAAAGAGAATACATCATATCTGGCAGTCTCATCAATCAAAAATTCCATGATTTGGAATGGGAAATCATCTTCGAGCAGTTCCCGTTGTGATCTATGAAGTCAATGAATACTCTGATTTGTCCATTATTATTTTTGAAAGGGACTATGTTTTTCAACTAGATCAGATATTGGAATTCTTGAATGAATTTTGTGTTGATTATCATTTCAACATCAGCCTCTATTTTGGTAGCATGTGTTGGGTGGGTCTTTCTGGAAGCCTACTTGTAACCATGATGGTATTTTGATAGACCCAGGTGATGAGTGGTGACATTTGGATCAAGGCCTATAATTTATATGTATTTCAAGGATAAAATATCTTGATTCATAATTAGGAAGTATTTGTATGCATTTTTCTCCTTTAAAGGCGTAGCCACACTAATTCGGGTGGGTCGTGGGTCGTCTTCGGTCCCCAAGTTTATATCTTTAATTTCATTGATTGTGGTAGAGGAACCTTATTCAAATGTATGTGGGGAATATTTAAGAATGTTTTATTCTTATTATTATTCTTTTTATTCATCAAGTCCCTCTTTTTTATCTTATAACTCTTCAAATGGGGAGATGAGTCACGATATGAACACTCTAGTGTTGGGAGAGGAATCACAACTCTGTATTCTGGAAACTAAAAATGATCTTTTTGACCTTGATAACTGTAAGAAATTTTCAAGAGAGGATGGAATTGGTGGTGGAGGAATTTCTTATCTTTATTTTAGGGATAGTACATCGTCTTATGTCTTGGTGATTAAGTAAGAAAATATCTAGAGACTCGAGGATGGGTTGGGAGCATTTTGGTTTGATCCCTCACCATCATCATGGGGGTTAGCACGCTTTTCAGCATCCTTGGACTTGGTAGACATAACGGAGATCATGCCAATGGCTCAGTCCACATCTAAGCATAAACTTATATACTCAACCTGATTGATGGGTAATGCATACTCATCCCCCAATCAGTTTGATGGGATCGTCAGGATTCATTTCCAATCCATTTAGGGCAGTGATGCGACCAACATCATCGGCCAAAGACTTATTTTTTTTTTCATATAATCCTGCATCGAGGTAATGGGACTCACAAAATTTGAATGGGGAATTATCAGCATTAAATTTCCCATTTTACGATTAGTGCAATATTTGATTCACTGGTGGTATGATGAGGGAATCGAAGGATGCTGGTTCAGCCAGGGCCACCTCAACAGGATGTTGAAGGATATTTTTTTTGGACCAATAGAAACTTAGAATCAAACCTGAGGTTACGAAGACAAGTTTTGAGCATGATTCATCCCAATAACGTCTCCTCAATTTTTATGTATCCTAGTAGAGTTGTGTTGCCATGTGTCAGATCATCTTCACTGCAGCCTAATCGAAAAAGGGTTCATAGATGGAGGAGGTTGACTCCAGATGCATTGTCACTGAAAATTTTCTAGACATAAATGCTATTTACCTTTTTAGACACATATAAGGGTTTGATGTGTCCCTACATGATGATGTCTTCATCCTCATCTGTGAAGGAGATGATAACATGGAATTATGTGGGGTTGGTCTCTATCCAATAGACATTGGAAGCTACTACTAAGGATTAGACTTCCAGGGGACATAGTACAGATTCGATGAGCACCTATCTAAGGTCTACTGTCAAATTTAAGGCATCCAAGATCGATATCTCTACCAGTACTGATTCTAGAGGCTTCAGAATATCATATTTCTTCTAAAAAGGTCGATGCATCCCGGAATGGAGATTCTATTTCATAGGCACTTTAGGGATTTGAGCCCTAGTGTTGGACGGGCCAACCTCTGGGAAGAAAACTCATGGTGCTCCCATTCTCTTTGGATTCAAACAAACTAGTTTGTTTGCATGTTTTTGGAAATTATACATCTTCTCTTAATTTTAAAAATACTCCAAGATGATTGGGATATGATTTCTTCCGTTAGGGGTAGAGAAACACTTCGGTTCAGGTATTTTCTACTTGTGGGTCCTTCTGTGAGTTTCATCAACATTAACAGTGTGAGTTAATGTGTGGCTAGGAATTTGACTCTTCCACGGCTACACATTCATGGAATCCCTCAGCATCTACGACCTCTTCTTCAGGATCTATGGTTAGAATAGGGAATTCAGCTTAATAGCCATAGTCACCATTAGATTAGTGGTCCATAAATTAAATGAAATTAATGAATCCAAAAATCAGTTCTTGATCGAAAATGATTCTATTAGACAGTCTTCTTCAGATGGTGTCATCTGTTGGGGCAGTTCTCATTGTCCCGTTTGGAGTGGTGGTGCATTTTGTCCCATTTGGCAGTGTTGTGCCTGTTTTTCTGTTTGGCTAGGAGCTACCAGTTACCCTATTTAGTAGGGTGCTGCCCGTTGTCCTATTTCGTGGGTTAGTGCCTATGATTTAAAGTCTACTAGCATGAATTTTGAAAGTGTCAAGACCATTTTCGACTTTAGGGAAGCCTCATATTCTTGATCCTTCTTTATTCTTTATTGGACCTCAATGGATTGTGGGATTGAGGACGATGGTTGTGTGGAATCGGGAGTTATTGAGGGAAATGTTTGTTTCTTTAATTTCTCATGGAGGATTCCAGGAGATTATATGACTATTTTCTAGGTCATCCAACTATCAAAATTCTGCTCACTTTTACTGGTGATTTTTTTCCACTCCTCTTCATCTATTGGGTCTAAGGTGGATACTTATGCCACTAGTTCTAGCAGTGGACCTAACATTACTTGTTTGGAATCCACCATATTTTGTAGGATATCCTTGATGAAAAAGAACTCTTAAATGGTGTATCCTAGTAGCATGTGGTATGGACAATAATTTTGATTGTCATTAATACCATCTTCAACAACTCACTTTGGCTCTGGTAGATGGAGAATGTTTCAATTCATGGCGCCTACAAAGTAGCCACAGACTTGGTCATATCGGATCAAGTAGACATTATTTATTTATTCCTTGATCTAATTTCTTTTGGAACCCCTACACTCATCATTTCTATTTGGGGTGGATATCGGCGTCTAGGGGTCCTATATGGTTTGGTGGAGGCCTATCAACTAGATATGGTGTCAGGGGTTGCTTAAGAATAATAGAGGTTGCTTTTTCATTTCCTGTTCTTTTTCTTGGAGCCGTTGGTGTCACTCGGGACATGAGGTTGGTCCACATAATGGAGTATTCTATCCTATGAGAAATGGCAGAGAAATCTCAGAACCCACTTGTATAATCCACTAGGATAAGAGGTTTTTGTAATTCATTACATAGATTATCAATGCACATAGATAGAATTTAATCCAAGGATAGTGGTCGGTTCAGGGAGTATGTCAAGCCTTTTAATCTGAAGATGATGTATGTAACTCTTCCATTCTCTCACTATTTATAAACCATGAGATCACTTGCTATTTTCTTATGCAATGTCGAACTGAAATATAATATAAACTATAATCAGAGGTCCTCCCAGCCTATGATTGAGTTATCTAAAAAAATAGTATACCATAAAAAGGTTTAATCCTACAGAGTTCACATGAGTAACTTGAGTTTCACTAATTCTTGTTTCTATAGGGTGCCCATCATGGGCTCACAATAAGATACATTGTGCAATAGATTTTGTTCTGACTTTCTAGAACTATTGAACACCGGTAATACGGGTTTCTGGATGTTTGGTGGTTGTGGAACATTACACACCCAATCAGGATGAGGTTTGCATTTAAGTTTTATCAGATTGCACCGCCATTCCATGTCTTCGATTCAAGCTATAAATTACTCGACGGTATTCAAGATCCCTTGATGCATATCATGCTGGACCTGATCTTGTATAGGTGTAGTAGGAGAAAAAACGGAACACAGTGAAACAGTTGGAATTTGGGGTGGCTACCTAGTGAGGGGTATCCTTTGCGGGATTTCATGAATATATTCTAGATTCTTATCCAATGTATGGAAGTCTTGATATACTTATAGGGCCAGATCCAAGTATACTAACGGTCCTGGTGCTGGATTGGATGGGAATCCGAGCCTAGTTTCATTTAATGGAATGAAATCTTGGGGTAGAGGAACATCTTCTTACAAAAAATGTTGACATTATTCTTGAGGAACATTACCAACAATATAGCTTACTCGATGTGGATCAACATTGATTCAGCTAAGCTCTTTCATTTCTTCCTCCTTAGTGAATCTTTACTCACGCATGAGGGACACAATGTTAAGGGGATGAGGAGGTGGGTGATAGAGGACTTGAGATTTATTCATCACATTGTTGGGGATTTTAATGGGAGGTAGTAATCGGTTTTCTATGGGTGCACCCAAATTTTGGGCCACTCTATGGTTCCAGGTATACACACCCATAGGCTCGGTGTGGACCGCCTCCGGAAGGGAACCATCTTCTCATGAATCCTCTCATTTTGTATGATTTACTAGGAGGATAAAAGGAATGATGTACACAACATTTACTGAGGCATACCAAATTGGGGGTGGTGTACCCGATGCCGAATGGTAGGGGAGAATTTTTAATCCTTTGTTGAAATTTCTTCTTCCATTATGCGGTATTATTCGGATTTCATGGAGAAGAGAAACCCAACGGGATCCCTAATCTGACCTCATAATATTCCTCTGTCCCAGAGGATATGAAACATGAGGTAGGACTAAACATGTTACCTCTCTACTCATCACTCTTCCCAGTCAAGAGAATACAGATGTCTGCTATGGAGGCATTTGAGGGAAAAAATGCTCTCGGGCCTATGGGATGTGGTTTCTCTCATTCCTCCCTTGATGCGCTATGGCCTAGGTTTTTTTGTCTTACGGGGTGGGGGATTTGAGTTAAAAATTCCCCTAGACCTATGGGTAGGGGATTTTCCCATATTGTGTTGTTAGATACTACTATAGACACCTTTCTAATTTCGCGCACTCCTAAGCGGGTGTGAGCTGGGTGCAGTGCAGGATTTTCACAGGATTTATTTTATTTTGAGGAAATGAGCATAGATCTTTGATTTTATTCTCTGAGGTGAGAGGCCTTTAGGATGTTATTGATGAAATGAGATTGGATAATCTTTATGGTTTTATCTTATTGGACCAGATGCTTTGGAGGCTTACTCATGGCTGGTTCTTGTCGAGCGTTCCACCATTCCTAAGAAGGGATTTCATTTGATTGCTGCCTCAGGGTAATGACATTGTATGTTGTAATTTCTGATGAGGTATACTGGATGGGATGTGGGGTGATATTTATAACTATATGATCTCCCCACACTTATATATTAACTTCTAATGAGGATTCACTGATGAAGCAAAGAAACATAAGGAATGCATTGTGGTAGGTCAGTTCAAGGTCTTTTTCCCCTTTTTGATTTTGGACACCATGCAGATGAGATGATTCCAAGTCGTCTAGATGGTGTTGATCTCCTAATATGTTGAAATGGTCTTCATAACCTTCATAGGGAAAAAAAATTCTTTTATCTTGTTGAGAGTTGTCCATATATTAAGTCGAATGTTATTGATACATTTCTCAAACAACCCCCATGGTATGTCGAAGTCAGAAGTGTTCATCGGACAATACATCACTAGTATATAATCCCCAGCTAGTTGTCTGCTCATGAGAAACATATCTTGTTTTGGTTCTTATAGGGAATCCTCTACTTGATATTCTCATCTTGACTACTTCTCAATGATATAGTTCCAATCAGAATGGCTAGTATGAGCCTCATTGATATGTTAGCGGTGTGGTAGTGGCATAGAAGACGAGTTTGGCCTTGGGAAGTCATCTGGTTGAGAAAGGATATCACTCATAATAAATGGATTTTATGACATGTTTGACTCCACATTTCCCAAAACCTCAGTGTAAGAAGGAATTCTCAAATTTTTTCTTGTAAGGTGAGGACCTCTTTGTCAGTGTGAATTCTGACTTTGGGGAGGACCTTTGTAATCAGGGCTAAAATGGTGAGGGCTACCACTGAAACTTGATGCCCGACCTTCTGGAATTTCCTTGTGGAGTATACCCTAGGGAGGACCTTCATGGTGTGCTGGAGTGAGGGGAGGACCTTCTTACTACTTGATGTAACTGAGGGGAGGACGTTCTCGATGAATGCTATGATGTCGAGGACTACTATCAAAACTTGTTATCTGGTTATAGGGAGAATTTCTACAGTGTACATCCTAGGGGGGGCTTCAAAATGTACTGCAAGGGGAGGACCTTCTCATTTCCTGTTGTTTTTATGGGGAGGGCCTTCATAGCAACTTCCATTGCTTGTAGGACCTTCGCAGTGGCTGTCATCATGGAGAGGAGAACCATCATGACTTGATATCTGAATACAAGGAGAATCATTTTTTAGATTATACCCTAAAGAGGACCATTAGGGTAGATAATAGTAAGGGGATAGAATTATTAATATTTGACCTTATATTTAAAGAGAGGGATACCCTAACACACATCAGGATACATTCCCTCTTGATCGATCATTCTTGACCCACAGAGTAAGCCCACACGGGTGCTCTAGAGAGGTCTTTCAGAGCTGCTGGTAGCAACATTATGGGGAGGGCCTCTTCAAATGCTACTTACATACCCATAGTTTGGTAATGTACTAATAGGATCTTGAGCCTCTATTGATATATGCTTGAGAGAGTCAAGGACTCGAGCTTCTAGCATAGTAGAAATCATGAATATGCTCTTCATTTTCCAGTTTCCATTGTCGTATTCCATTTTGAGGTGCTCCCATGAAGGTAACTGGGGTTGTCTTCTATTGGTAATGGCCTTCATATATGGATCCTTGATTTTTTATTCCCATGATGCCTCCGGGATACGCCAACAAACATCTTGAGTTTTAGAAGGTATATATTCCTAGCATAGAGAAGCCAGTATATTGGACCGACGCCCACTAGTTGGAACGTGTCTTTGTTTCTAATCGGATTTTCCTTGTATCATGGTATATTTTCATCGACCCTCTTGGACTGGAGGATGGATCCAGATCTTCTCCAAGGTGATTACATGATTTTTTGGATGAATCACACCTCTTGAGGAGACCGGTTCTTGGGCCCAACTCCTAACATTTTCTGCTGACATAATGATGTCTTGACATGTCTGGAGGATATATTCTGGGATTGAAGTACAATCTAACATCATGGACAAGATGTTTTGAGGTACATATTTGGATGGAATGGGTATGAATTCCTATTCAAATATTGAAGTATGATTTTGTGCCTACTCATTAACTCTATAGTTTTATAGTGGATACTTTTAGTTCTCTTGTGTTGGAATAGAGGAAAGATTCTACTCCCAGTTGTCTTCTCTCGTTTCCACTATATTTGACTGGTGGGTTTCATATTTATGAGAAGAAATTTGCATATGTTCACTTTCCACTACATGTTTTGCATATTCATTGTATGCATCAATAGTAATTTAACTCTGCTCATATTTAATCACTGACTTATTTGAATGGCGGGCGAGATGTGCATCATCATGTGTTTCTGCCTTCCTATAGAGGACTTGTTTCTTCTTTTGGTGACATGCTTCTTTCACATCAACATATATTTTCAACTTCATGTAAATTTAATCTCTATCTATACAGTGAGACCGGAAAGCACTAGAAGGAATGTTCACGTGCTTGTATTGTGCCACCCTATTTCTATGGTGGACTTGAGTGGAGGGGAATATTTTTAGGTCTTCCAATTAAATGTAGTTTTGTTTGTATGGTCTATTTCTTCGTCAAAAATCAAGGTGATGTCATGTTCCTGATTGAATTTTCTTTCCCTTGGTGGGTGGACCAAGGGGCTTGTGTCTACAGAACATTCGTAGGTGCCCTTGTCATAAGATCCTCTTCCTAGTGAGGACAATAATGCACAAGTTATTTATGGTGATGTCTCTAGTAGGAGACCTCAAGTAGGGCTCCATCGCAGTTGGGATGAAGTCTTTCGCATAGAATTCATCTTCCTCCCCAAGATAAGGGAGGTATTTTTTGTCACATTTTGGTGATAGGCTCCCAATGTGGTTTGATTTAACAATTGGGGACACCTTTTTCTAGGGATCCAGTCACAGCTGGGGTAGTGGTTAGCGAGTTTTTGCAGATTGGAAGGCCTGTATTACTTCCTCCACTATGGGGAGAGCACCATTTTGGTGGTATTTTTTAATCAGTGTGTTGGATACCCAACATTAATGATGTTGGGTAGGATAGGGGGTCATGTTCATTATCTGGGCCCTAGCCATTGGTAGTATTGCTGATGTGACTATCTGCATTGGTTGTATAGTTTCCATTTAGAACAAAGGTTACTCTGGAAACCATTAATATATATATATATATATATATATGGCACATACATACAAGAAAACCTCATCAAAGTATAACCTCTTGATCACATCATAATTGATGATTTAGCTTAGTCCCCTTAATTTTTTGAGGTGAAGGGGCTTGAGTGGGGTAAACCCACCACCTTGGTTGAGGATCCAAGTCAGGTTTTCCATATTTGTTTTGGCTTGAGGTGACATGTCTCGGGGAATAAAAAATGGTTTGATGGGTGTTAATCATTTGTTTGTTATTATAGATACATTCATATCTCCATTTCGGTTTTGACCCAATTTGTGTCATTATTCTTTAGGGGGAATTGGATTGACCCTACAGGGACTGGGCAGTTTACCCCTTGTTGTATTATGAAGGAGGAGCCACAGCCATATGGTCCCAACGGGCGATTTCGGGGGTTAAGTATTTC
This sequence comes from Viscum album, assembly GCA_963277665.1. Classification (NCBI taxonomy): domain Eukaryota; kingdom Viridiplantae; phylum Streptophyta; class Magnoliopsida; order Santalales; family Viscaceae; genus Viscum; species Viscum album. The sequence goes on along the minus strand of OY728156.1, from coordinate 335,161,765 downwards.
TGCAATCGGTCAACTTATTATACTATTTCCTTGGATGGTTCTTAACGGGTTTATTTGTGGGTCCAAAAACACCCAACGACCCTTCTATACAAGATTCATGACCTTGATTTCCAAAGGTAGGAAGTTTTTGGATGACGATTTGTCCAAAAACACTTTAGGACTACATTGGTCGAGAGGATGGGATGTTGGGATCATCCCACCCTTTTGGGGGGAATTATTTCCTAATCAGGGACTTTAATATATATTTAATCCATGTTAATATGTTCATGAATCCTTAGTTCTTTTCCAATGAGTTTATTGAAGGGTTACCCCTAGGTTGCAGGATCATCATGGATATACATGAATTTGATGCTATAGAGATAATGCAGACATAGGCCCTACAATGAAGTTCTCTAGAGTTTATCGTCATCTAGGGGTGGAAGGTGTCTTGATTTTGGGGTTGTAACCGTAAGATGGGCTTCCTACATATCACCTTGAGAGGAATCAGATACCTCGTAGTTCAATGTCGCTTAACTAGACACATCACCTTTTAAAGTAATGTGATTGGGATGCATCCATGCAGTTTAATGTCATGTAGTGAGGAAATATATGTGAAAGATGACTGGTCAAGATTTGGTGTGGCGATTACAGCAAAGCAGACTGAGGTTCCCAAAAAATATGTGCTCTTCAGGGTAAACATGACCCTACCGAGGATATATCCTAGAGAACGTTAGGGTTGATCTAAGGGTCATACTTGGACCCCAGGGGGGATTCCTAAGTATCTTGTGTAGGATCTAAATAATGATGTATATGCTCAATATACATGAGGGGGTGAATTTTATACTTTTAAAAATTCATTTGGAACATTTAAATATGGTATAAAACTTTTATTGTTTAAAAATTTTAAACAATGTAAATTCACAAGACCTATTACTTCTACAAACTTGCTAGATTCTGGAAATATGGTTCCAGAAATGAATCTTAAGAAAAGATTACAAGAACATAGATTCTACCTTAATGCATATAGAAATAATCAAGGAATACATGTACAAGAAATTATAATATAGTTATACTTTCCTTATTAATAAAAATGTAGCAGAAAAGAATCTTGAAACAATACAAGTAAAAAGTAAGAAATTAGTTTACCTAATGAGTAGGGTATCTAACAACCTTGGATAAAGGTCTCTTGATTTATACATTCAAGAAACTCTATCTTACCCTCACCAGGGTAATCCCTCGATAGAAATACCAGACTCTGTCTTGCTATCCCCGCAATCCCTCGAACTTTAAGGTAGTTGGCACCTCTATCTTCTTATCCTCATAAGCCCTCGATTGTACACAACAACAATCAGAGTCGCATGAATAAAGCTGAACAATAAGTTCAGTAAGCACAAGGCATGAGAGTCTCCCTCTCTAGATATCACTTTAGCCTCATGTAATCTCTAGATTTGTATAACAGTCATCAAAATATTTTATCTCATTAAAATGAGCTCTTATTTATAGGAACATCTCCAACGGTCGGCTCCCTCTTCCAATGGTCATATTTTTCCATGAATCTTGGAGAGACCTATACATGTATCAATCAAACAAAGTTTAGTTAGAAACAAAATACCTGACATCATTTCATAACTATAAAAAAGTTAATAAGATTATGGTTTCACAACCAAAACTAATTTTTGGAGCCTAAGGAAAATAGAGATCCGAGTCTAAGAACATTCCGCTTCTATATTGCATGAATATTCAGATTTTTTTTATCAAGGAATTCAGAGATAGAATTCTGTAGACTTCGGAGTCTGAATTCTGAGGAATTCGGAGTCTGAATCTTAAGTAATTAGGAACCTAAATTATGTGGAATTTGGAACTAGAATTTGGATCCTGAAAATAGAATACTCTATATATAAGTAGTTATATAATTCTAAGGTTTTATTTGTGAAACAAAATTTTACACTTACGAATAAAAAGAGAAATATTTAATGAAATTAAAACATGAACAATGAAAAAATGGTAAGGATAAATTTTCCATGGGGACGGAAAATTTTCCTTATTAAGATAAAACTTGTAACACCCCAAGCTTCTATGGTACGCTTCTCTTTGAATAATGTGATAGCGTGTGTTGTACGCAACCCCGAGTTCTAACACACCATAACTAATCAAACTAGCCGTTATGAATAGTAATACCTACTTTTTGAAATTATATATATTTTATATTTGAAAATGGACTTCATTTTTTGGATTCGGAATATCGAATTTAGCCTAAGGTGAAATTTTGGTACATTTCGGATAACTTTCATATTTTGATGAATAGTGAAAATTACTAAATTTTAATTAAAAACAACTTTTTTAATCAAAATAATTAATAGTGATAAATTATGAATTTGAGTGGTTTTAAAGTATATTTAGAATATATTTTTACCATTTAATATAATTTTTGTCATTGGACATAATTTTACAATTAAACCGAACATAAACAAGTGTCAATCTTTTGATAGTTATTATCTCTTAAAAACACGCTTTTTGTTTTGACAGCGGGAATTAATTTTAAATTAATTTCTGCCACTTCTGTGTTTTGAATTTAGGAAAATGGATTCCATATTTGGACTCAGGATGTTCAAATTGTGTAAATAGGTAACTTTTATTTTTAGACATTTTGAATAATTACTGCGGTAAATATTTTATTTACCATGGTTAAAGGGTAAATCCGGTAAATAAGGGTTAAAACAATAATATTATAATAATACTAAATTACCCTAAAACGTGTCTTAACCCTATTGGTTGATACATGGTCGACCATGGACATCTTTGGGTAGATTTTGGGACCCCATGGATCCACTTGTAAGTGATAATGACACTTAATTTTAATTAAGTTAAAATGAATACAAAAATGACACAAGCATATATCTTTTAGCAAACCAATTGTTACATAAGGTTATATATGTTTTATTTTAGATTATAAATATTCATTAGAAAGATAAAAAGATTTCCTACATAATTATATTTTATTTATAATTTTTAGACATTAAATAATGTATTTTATTTATGACACAATGATGATGCAGTAATTACTACAACAGTGAACAATTAAAATAATTGATATTATAAATACCCAAATAAATATAATATGAAACTTTTAATGAATTAAACTAATTTTCTAGAATAATATGATATATTAGGATTTCTTTAATTGACTTTGTTTGAAGTAATCAATCTGTTATGAGTTTCACAAAAATCAACTATTGAATAGTGTCAAAATTGACATAAAAGAGTTCTTAAAAAACTATTATATTATTAATTGATATTAAATTACTAAAAATCTAATGTTCTGCCAAGAGACTTATATCATGATATTTTCATCATTAATGGACCACTTGGAGGTCTCTTGGATGTATATAGTAAGTTTATTAACCATATTATATAAAAATACAAAGAGACATTGTAAAAGTGAAACTAATTAACTTAGAGTTAATACTTAAAGATAAGGATAATATAATTACCCAAACCTGTCTAAATTCTATTGTTTGAGTTTTTTTCGACCCATCCCCACCTTAACCTTTTAATAGTCAACTTTGGAGCCATTGGAAACCGAATATGAATTTATTATAAATTAATATTTCTAGCTTTTCCAAAGGTGCCCCTCACCCCTCTTATAAAAGGGCACTCCTCCTTCTCATTTCTTCACACCTTCAAATCCTTTTGGTTCGGCCAAACTCTGCCCAAATACTCTACCAACGTCCCTCAATACAACCTAGGGGACTTAGTTTGATCAGAAAGCCAACCTAAGGAGCCCTTTTGATCAAATCAAAAGGAAGAACCCGAAGAAGAGGTAATGATTTCACCACCCTTTTCTAAGTTCATTTCTTCTTCCACTTCTTCTTCCCTTGTTGTTACCATTCTAAAATAATAAATCCAGTATCATATATATACTGTGATGTTATTATAAATATGGTAAAACCATATTCAGTATTCTATCCACCCTTTGAATAACATGTCACCATACGTGCGTACGTACGGCTTACCGTCTCCACGTCGTGGTGTAATTGTTATTCAATATAATATTATTTGGATGGGTATAATAATGATGTGTAACTCATGTAAATAATAAATATAACATGTTAAGGATTATGTATATATGATATACCATCCATTATATATTATTTTAATATCAAAAGAATGATATTGTCGCTCGTGCGTACGTACGGACTACCGTCTCCACGAACGCGATGAGATTCATTATCCATTGTATCCATTCAAGTATAATTATCATTTGATGATTTAAAAGATGATGTTTAAGGACTTTATATCATTCTGGATATGAATAATATAAAACCTATCATTTACAAACATGTCTTACGTAACAAAACATATAAAAGAAAACAAGTAAGTTAACACCTGAAACAACGATAATTCTAAGATATTATTAACAAATCAATGTTAAAAGATCATATATGGTATCATATTAATATATATGATTCTTGTATAATTTAATAACAATTATTTCACCATTATACAGGAGGTTAACCTACCCCAACCAAGGAAAATTACAAGGTAAGGTGTTTTCATCTCACTCCATATTCCCATGAGATTCATGCCATATTGCCACCATTACCTTTTGTGTGGTGTATGTACTGCCCATAATTATATTCTTTGTGTAATAAAATCTAATTTATGTGTACTTACATATTCATTGTTTGATACCTCTTTCATGGGTTGTATGTTTCATAAGTTATCAAATTGGTAAGGGTTATTTCACAATCTCTTCATTATCCGAGGTTGTTTATATGTAATAATCTACTGGGATCTCTTTATCATCCACATCAATGTTTCTTAAAAATGTATTTCAAAACATTTTTACTATTTACTAGAATATGAGTTAAAGTCATTTATACCCTTTTTGACTTTTATAAGTGGTTTATAAAGTAATCTTTCCATCATTTTCAAAACAAGGTCCTTTTTAACCTTTTCGAAAGAATTAAGGTACGAATGTTTTTTTAACTTATACGGCGGGTGCGGCTATTTTCCGCCGTTATAAAATCTTCAAAGCTTCCCTTACAAGATTATAAGAATATATTCAAAGAAAATGTTTTATTTTATATGGATCTTAAATGATTTCAAAATAAAAGGAGATATTTCTTTAAAAAGAATTTTGATTTCATCTATGTCAACATCCTTTGATGGATTTTAAGATTATTTGAAGTTGATTTATTATGATACAAAACTTCTATATTGTATTGAAGGTTTTGTGATATGTTTGACTGTGGATGTGCTATTTTTATACCATTCATAGTTTATAGTGAAAGTATTGACATTCCGTATGCTAGTTTTAATACGAATGTTTATGTTATGTTTAAACCTTTTCATATGGGAATGCATTGGACTTAATATGTGACGGGTGGAGCCCGCTATAGCTCCTCGATGCATCGGTAGGTCTCATGAGACAAACTAGTGTCTTGGCACAAGGCCTTGACAAAATATTATTTGTAGTCTTGGCACGAGGCCTTGGCTATGTGGTTATGATAGTCTGTCATTATGCATTCCATCATTATGAAAGTGGTTATTAATTTTGCATGTGATTATTCGTTTAGTAGAATAACCATGTGAATAAGTAAATGGCATTATTTCATTTTATTTATGTCATACTCTGTTAAATGTTCAAGTTTAAAAGGCTTTTGTTTTAGTTATAAATTGCCTTAAATGTTTATTCTTATTTATGAAAGTTTCCGCTATATTGTTATCCTTACTGGGCATTTGAGCTCACCCCTTTTCTATGTTTTATTTTTCCCAGGAAGTGAACAAGTAAGTTATGAATGACCTGTAGGGATATTATGTGGGGATATGAGTGTGGATTATGGATACATTATGTTGTTGTAGTAGTCTTTCATTTTATGATGTAATGTAAAACTTATGAATATATCTAGTGTTTCCAAGGCTACTAAACCAATCGGTATTTCGAGATTTGATCTTTCTTGTGATCATGCCAATGTTACGTAATAATGCACCGACTCTGGGTAACTAGGGTCAGGGCATTACAGTTGGTATCAGAGGAAGTTTAGTACAAACCTTGGAAACTATATTTAGATAAACTCTGATTAGAGTACGTAGACCTAAGATGAACTTTGAGGATTAGTATAGAAGAACTTCCTAGAATTTTGGTATTGTAGGGATTTTGTGATTTTTCCGAACAATACATCCCTGTCTGGATACGAGCTGGTAGAGGCGGCTCTGGCACAGATGTACCTAGGGGTAAAACCCGAAAACACCGCTTTGAGCTAGACTCGAACGGGAACTGGTGCACGACAACGGGCCTTGCTGCACTCTTGGTTACGACACTCCCGGGGGATATGCTTAGGATAACTCTCATTTTATTTACAAATCATTATGAAGGGTTTATGAGTATATACTTCCTCAAAGAAAATATTTTTTATGATTATGGATTATATCCATAAATAGTTCAATTTATGTTAAGTGTTTTATAAGTATGGGATTATGTATTTTGATTCATAAACTAATCTAGTATATGCCATTGTTTAGAAATGGAGCCTAGTAGAAGGAATGAGAACTCCAACAATGCACATGATCCAAAGAGAAGGAAGGATCATATATTTCATGGTCTTAATCTAGAATTTATAAGAGAAATAGTCTCCCATGTATTATCATCATATGAAGAAATAATATCATGTGTTGATAAGATAAGTAAAGAGTTTACTGAGTCCTATGGCTTTGAAGGGAAGCAAGAGAAGAAAAGGATGGAAGAGAGAAATATGGATAAAGGGAAGTGGGAAAAGAAGAATTTTCTCATATGTGGTAACTGTGGAAAGAAACACCCTGGAACTTTCCTGAAAGGAATGGGAGTTTGTTATACGTGTGGAGGAAAAGGGCACAAAGTACGTGACTGCAAGGGTAAGAAAATGGTTTCAAATGTACAATGCTTCATTTGCAAGGAGTTTGGACACTACGCGAACCTATGTCCCAGTCATCAGACTATGCCACAAATGATGTTATTGGATAATAATCAAGTTATGATACTACCACAGATGAAGAAGGAAGACATTCCGAAGACAGCTTTTCGAACCAGGTACGGGCATTACGAGTTTACTGTAATGCCGTTTGGATTGACTAATGCACCCTCTATATTCATGGATCTGATGAATAGAGTTTTCAAGGAGTATCTCGATGAATTTTTGGTGGTATTTATTGATGATATCTTGGTATACTCCAAAACCTACGAAGATCATGAAAATCACTTGCGCATTATCTTGAAGACTCTGAGGAGGCATGAATTATATGGGAAGTTTAGCAAGTGTGAATTCTGGCTTCATGAGATTTATTTTCTGGGCCATATTGTCTCTAAAGATGGAATCTCTGTTGATCTTTCTAAGACCAAGGCAATCTAGGAATGGCCAGCACCTACGAGTATAACTGAGGTACGCAGTTTTATTGGTTTGGCAGGTTATTATCGACGTTTCGTCCAGAATTTTGCCCGATTGGCTAACCCATTAACGAATCTCACACGTAAAGGGGTTAAATTTGTTTGGACAAAAGAGTGTGAAGAATGTTTCGAAGAACTGAAGAAAAGATTAGTCAATGCTCCTATATTGACTCTACCATCGGGTAATGATGGGTTCGTTATTTATAGTGATGCATCGAAGAAAGGACTTGGTTGTGTCCTTATGCAGAATGATAGAGTTATTGCCTATGCATCACGACAGTTGAAAATTCATGAACAAAACTATCCTACTCATGATCTCGAGTTAGCAGTTGTGATCTTTGCTTTGAAGATATGGAGGCACTACCTCTATGGTGAAAAATGTGAGATTTATACTGATCACAAGAGTTTGAAGTATATTTTCTCACAAAAAGAACTCAATAAGAGGCAAAGGAGATGGCTTGAATTACTCAAGGATTATGATTGCACGATACACTACCACCCGGGGAAAGAAAAAAAGGTGGAAGATGCTTTGAGTAGAAAAGACCATGGAGTTTTGAACAATATGAGAATTGAAAGGGATCCAATTTTCATGAATCTAGTGAAGATGGAAATGGGAATAACCAGGGAAGGTAAAACATCAATGCTTTTTCAAATGGTTGCCGAACCATCATTACTAGAAAGGATTAAGAGTTCTTAAACTGATGATGAAGAATTCCAAAAGAAGATTAAAGCTGTGAATGATGGGAGATTGAGAGACTTTGTGTATGAAGATGGAATTTTGAAATTCGGGAAGAGACTTTGTGTTCCCGATTTACCTGATCTAAAAAGGGAATTGCTGGATGATGCTCATAGTTCCAATTTCTCTATACACCCTGGGAGCACCAAAATGTATAGAGATTTGAAGGAACATTTTTGGTGGGACAACATGAAGAGGGAGATTGCTGATTTTGTGTCAAGATGTATGGTTTGTCAACATGTGAAAGCTGGAAGGCAACAGCCTGGAGGAGTCATGCAACCTCTTCCCATACCGGAGTGGAAATGGGACAATATTACGAGGGACTTTGTCATTGGGCTACCAAAGACTCCTAGAAGGAATGATGCAATATGGGTGATTGTTGATCATCTTACCAAGTCAGCACATTTTCTTGCTATAAGAGAAGATCTACCCCTGGAACGTCTAGAAAGACTATATATTAATGAAGTTGTGAGACTTCATGGAGTACCCTTATCAATTGTTTCTGATCGTGATCCCCGTTTTACTTCAAGATTTTGGAAAAGTCTTCAGAAATCCCTGGATACTGAACTTCATTTGAGCACTGCTTACCACCCTCAGACAGACGGACAATCAGAACGGACTATTCAAACCTTAGAAGACATGTTGAGATCTTGCTCACTTGACTTTCAGGGTATGTGGGGTCAATATTTACCACTGGTAGAATTTTCCTATAACAATAGCTTCCATTCGAGTATTCATATGGCACCATATGAAGCGTTATATGGAAAGAGATGTCGTACACCAACCTTTTGGGATGACGTTGGTGAAAGAAAACTTGTAGGCCCAGAACTGGTGGAGGAAACGGTGGAAAAGGTGAAAGTAATCCAAAATCACATCAAAGCAGCTCAAAGTAGGCAGAAGAGCTATGCCGATAATCGAAGGAAGGATTTGGAATTTCAAGTCGGTGATCATGTTTTCCTGAAGGTATCTCCATGGAAGGGAGTCATAAGTTTTGGTAAGAAAGGTAAATTGAGTCCCAGGTACATCGGACCCTTCGAAATTCTAGAATGAATTGGGGTTGTAGCTTACCGATTGGCAATGCCGCCAAGTCTCTCTAAAGTTCACAATGTGTTCCACGTATCTCCGTTGAGGAAATACATGACTGACCCAACGCATGTACTCACCTATGAAGAATTAGAACTGGAACCCGATCTGTCTTATTGCGAAGAGCCCGTCAAGATTCTTGATACGAGAGAACAAGTGCTGAGAAACCGGACGACGTGTCTGGTAAAAGTTTTGTGGAGAAACCATAAGATGGAAGAGGCAACGTGGGAACCCGAGGAACTTATGATGAAGAACCACCCGAGTCTTTTCATGTTATAAGTATTCTAGAAATTTCGAGGACGAAATTATTTGAAGGAGGGGATAATGTAACACCTCAAGCTTCTACGGTACGCTTCTCTTTGAATAATGTGATAGTGTGTGTTGTACGCAACATCGAGTTCTAACACACCATAACTAATCAAACTAGCTGTTATGAATAGTAATACCTACTTTTTGAAATTATATATATTTTATATTTGAAAATGGACTTCATTTTTGGATTCGGAATATCTAATTTAGCCTAAGGTGAAATTTTGGTACATTTCGGATAACTTTCATATTTTGATGAATAGTGAAAATTACTAAATTTTAATTAAAGACAACTTTTTTAATCAAAATAATTAATAGTGATAAATTATGTATTTGAGTGGTTTTAAAGTATATTAAGAATATATTTTTACCATTTAATATAATTTTTGTCATTGGACATAATTTTACAATTAAACCGAACATAAACAAGTGTCAATCTTTTGATAGTTATTATCTCTTAAAAACACGCTTTTTGTTTTGACAGCGGGAATTAATTTTAAATTAATTTCTGCCACTTCGGTGTTTTGAATTTAGGAAAATGGATTCCATATTTGGAATCAGGATGTTCAAATTGTGTAAATATGTAGCTTTTATTTTTAGACATTTTGAATAATTACTGCGGTAAATATTTTATTTACCATGGTTAAAGGGTAAATCCGGTAAATAAGGGTTAAAAAAATATTATAATAATACTAAATTACTGTAAAACGTGTCTTAACCCTATTGGTTGATACATGGTCGACCATGGACATATTTGGGTCGATTTTGGGACCCCATGGATCCACTTGTAAGTGATAATGACACTTTATTTTAATTAAGTTAAAATGAATACAAAAATGACACAAGCATATATCTTTTAGCAAACCAATTGTTACATAAGGTTATATATGTTGGATTTTAGATTATAAATATTCATTAGAAATATAAAAAGATTTCCTACATAATTATATTTTATTTATAATTTTTAGACATTAAATAATTTATTTTATTTATGACACAATGATGATGCAGTAATTACTACAATAGTGAAAAATTAAAATAATTGATATTATAAATACCCAAATAAATATAATATGAAACTTTTAATGAATTAAACTAATTTTTTAGGATAATATGATATATTAGGATTGATTTAATTTACTTTGTTCGAAGTAATCAATATGTTATGAGTTTCACAAAAATCAACTATTGAATAGTGTCAAAATTGACATAAAAGAGTTCTTAAAACAAATATTATATTATTAATTGATATTAAATTCCTAAAAATATATTGTTCTACCAAGAGACTTATATAATGATATTTTCATCATTAATGGACCACTTGGAGGTCGCTTGGATGTATATAGTACGTTTATTAACCATATTATATAAAAATACAAAGAGACGTTGTAAAAGTGAAACTAATTAACTTAGAGTAAATACTTAAAGATAAGGTTAATATAAGTACCCAAACCAGTCTAAATTATATTGGTTGAGTTGTTTTAGACCCATAACCACCTTAAACTTTGAATAGTCAACTTTGGAGCCATTGGAAACCGAATATGAATTTATTATAAATTAATATTTCTAGCTTTTCCAAAGGTGCCCCTCACCCCTCTTATAAAAGGGCACTCCTCCTTCTCATTTCTTCACACCTTCAAAGCCTTTTGGTTCGGCCAAAATCTGCCCCAATACACTCCCAACTTCCCTCACTACAACCTAGGGGCCTTAGTTTGATCAGAAATCCAACCTAATAATCCCTTTTGATCAAATCAAAAGGAAGAACCCGAAGAAGAGGTAATGATTTCACCACCCTTTTCTAAGTTCATTTCTTCTTCCACTTCTTCTTCCCTTGTTGTTACCATTCTAAAATAATAAATCCAGTATAATATATATACTGTGATGTTATTATAAATACGGTACAACCATATTCAGTATTCTATCCACCCTTTGAATAACATGTCACCATACGTGCGTACGTACGGCTTACCGTCTCCACGTCGTGGTGTAATTGTTATTCAATATAATATTATTTTGATGGGTATAATAATTATGTGTAACTCATGTAAATAATAAATATAACATGTTAAGGATTCTTTATATATGATATACCATCCATTATATATTATTTTAATATCAAAAGAATGATATTGTCGCTCGTGCGTACGTACGGACTACCGTCTCCACGAACGCGATGAGATTCATTCTCCATTGTATCCATTCAAGTATAATTATCATTTGATGATTTAAAAGATGATGTTTAAGGACTTGATATCATTCTGGATATGAATAATATAAAACCTATCCTTTACAAACATGTCTTACGTAACAAAACATATAAAAGAAAACAAGTAAGTTAACACCTGAAAAAACGATAATTCTAAGATATTATTAACAAATCATTGTTAAAAGATCATATATGATATCATATTAATATATATGATTCTTGTATAATTTAATAACAATTATTTCACCATTATACAGGAGGTTAACCTACCCCATCCAAGGAAAATTACAAGGTAAGGGGTTTTCATCTCACTCCTTATTCCCGTGAGATTCATGCCATATTGCCACCATTACCTTTTGTGTGGTGTATGTACTGCCCATAATTATATTCTTTGTGTAATAATCTCTAATTTATGTGTACTTACATATTCATTGTATGATACCTCTTTCATGGGTTGTATGTTTCATAAGTTACCAAATTGGTAAGGGTTATTTCACAATCTCTTCATTATCCGAGGTTGTTTATATGTAATAATCTACTGGGATCTCTTTATCATCCACATCCATGTTTCTTAAAAATGTATTTCAAAAAATTTTTACTATTTACTATAATATGAGATAAAGTCATTTATACCCTTTTTGACTTTTATAAGTGGTTTATAAAGGAATCTTTCCATCATTTTCAAAACAAGGTCCTTTTTAACCTTTTCGACAGAATTAAGGTAAGAATGTTTTTTTTAACTTATACGGCGGGTGCGGCTATTTTCCGCCATTATAAAATCTTCAAAGCTTCCCTTACAAGATTATAAGAATATTTTCAAAGAAAATGTTTTATTTTATATGGATCTTAAATGATTTCAAAATAAAAGGAGATATTTCTTTAAAAAGAATTTTGATTTCATCTATGTCAACATCCTTTGATGTATTTTAAGATTATTTGAAGTTGATTTATTATGATACAAAACTTCTATATTGTATTGAAGTTTTTGTGATATGTTTGACTGTGGATGTGCTATTTTTATACCATTCATAGTTTATAGTGAAAGTATTGACATTTCGTATGCTAGTTTTAATACGAATGTTTATGTTATGTTTAAACCTTTTCATATGGGAATGCATTGGACTTAATATGGGACGGGTGGAGCCCGCTATAGCTCCTCGATGCATCGGTAGGTCTCATGAGACAAACTAGTGTCTTGGCACAAGGCCTTGACAAAATATTATTTGTAGTCTTGGCACGAGGCCTTGGCTATGTGGTTATGATAGTCTGGCATTATGCATTCCATCATTATGAAAGTGGTTATTGATTTTGCATGTGATTATTCGTTTAGTAGAATAACCATGTGAATATGTAAATGGAATTATTTCATTTTATTTATGCCATACTATGTTAAATGTTCAAGTTTAAAAGGCTTTTGTTTTAGTTATACATTTCCTTAAATGTTTATTCTTATTTATGAAAGTTTCCGCTATATTGTTATCCTTACTGGGCATTTGAGCTCACCCCTTTTCTATGTTTTATTTTTCCCAGGAAGTGAAGAAGTAAGTTATGAATGACCTGCAGGGATATTATGTGGGGATATGAGTGTGGATTATGGATACATTATTTTGTTGTAGTAGTCTTTCATTTTATGATGTAATGTAAAACTTATGAATATATCTAGTGTTTCCAAGGCTACTAAACCAATCGGTCTTTCGAGATTTGATCTTTCTTGTGATCATGCCAATGTTACCTAATAAAGCACCGACTCTGGGTAACTAGGGTCGGGGCGTTACAAAAAATATAGAGAGAAATTTTCTTTTAAACAGAGTGTTTGTGATTTTCAAAACATAGAGGAGTGGAGAAGTCATAAGAAAACCTTATTGACTAAACAATATCCCCCTTTTTGTAAATCACAAACATCCTTACAAAAAAGAATATAAGGAAATTGAAATTTTTATGATCTTAAGAATAAAAAACTTTTCTCCGTTTACTTATGGATCATAGTGAATATGACTAACTCCCCCTTAGGCTATGGAAACCCTATGGATCGTACTCTTGATTTACTGAATGAGATTTTCATTTTCTTCCATAAAAAAATCTTCATGATAAAAACTCCCCCTTGGATGAACTCCCATTATGTAAATTTCTTCTTTATATAGTATTATTTTTGGCATTCCTTTCTTCCAATTTGTGATTTTCCAAAAATGAATAAAGGAAATGGAAAAGAAATTTGGTAGCAGAAAGATTAGTACTAAAAAACCAAAAATATGATGTGAAACAATAATCTAACTATGTTTGAAATATTTTGTACAACAAGGAAAATATGACAAAAGATTGGATTTGAAATGAAATTATCCCTCCTTCTCTTTTGGCATCAGCATTTTTACAATAGTCTTGAGATTCTTGAGTTCCTTGTCTTAATCTTCCATGCACTTGAGAAGCTGATCCTGATCTTTTGTTTTCTTCTCAAAGGATTTTATCTTTTCTTCATAATCATTAAGATTATCTTCATGAGCCTTTACGACTTGTTCCTGTTTAACATGCTTCTCCTCTATCTCAATTCTGAGATCCCTTTCTCTCTTCTAATTCATGGCCATATAATTTAGCTTCCCATTCAAATCCATAACTTCTTGCATCTGAGAAGTATGTTTAAGAGATAGATTTTCATCAAAATTATTAGTAAGATCCTTATCTTCATATATTCGGTTTCAAAAGCATTCTTGACACTATCTTGAAATTCCTAATAGATTCTCATATCTCCTATTGTCTTTCTTGACCATCTTTTCATCTTCTTAGAAGATCTTTTATGAGCCTCATAGTTAGTGAGAAATGATTTTAAGTCTTCCTCGATACTAACACATTTATAAATCACAAAGGAAACAGAATCTGATTTCTAATTTAACATATGCTATAGCATTTGGCATATAGAGTCTATACTAGGAATGTAACGCCCCGACCCCAGTTACCCAGAGTCAGTGCATTATTATGTAACATTGGCATGATCACAAAAGATAAAGTCTTGAAATACCGATTAGTTTAGTATACTTGGAAACACTAGATACATTCATAAATGTTACACTACATCATAAACTGAAAAAATATAATAACATAGTCTCTATAGTCCACACTAATATCCCCTTCAGACTATCCCTGCAAGTCAGTCATGAAATATTTCTTCACATCCTGGGAAAAATAAAACATAGAAAGGGGTGAGCTCAGATTCTCAGTAAGGATAACAATATAGCAGAAACTTTCATAAAAACAGAATCATTTAAGGCAATTTATAACTAAAACAAAAGCCTTTTAGACTTGAACATCAGCATAATATGAAAAAAATAAAATGAAATAATGTCATTTAATTATTCAAATGGATATTATAATAGTTTAATAATCACATTCAATATCAATAACCACTTTCATAATGATGGAAATCATAATTCCAGACTATCATAACTAATTATCCAAGGCCTCGTGCCAAGACTACAAATAATATTTTGTCAAGGCCTCATGACAAGACACTAGTTTGTCTCATGAGACCAATAGATGCATCGAGGAGCTATAGAGGGCTCCACCCATCACTTACTATGTCCAATGAATTACTTATATAAAAATGTTTAAACATATCATAAATAATTCCTAAGAACCATAACATAATCGTATCCCATAAAACATGCATAAAGGAAACATAACATTTCCACATTTCAATCAAAAGATATCAATACAACACATTGATATAATCAAAACATTACCAAACCATTTTCAATACAAAAATAATATAAAGGTAAGTCATGGTATTCATTTTTCATTTAAAAAAAGTAATGTCTTGTGGAGGAAGTCAAAACTCAAATAATGGTAACGACGACAGAGAAGTCGTTGTCGCCGCATACGTAAGACAAAACATTCCTTTTGTCATTTTGTAAAAACACATCGTATAAAAAGATTCATTTTGAATAAACTTCAAAGTCAAATGGGTTTATACACCATATAAAATAAAGTTGTGTATAAAACAAAATATGCCTCAATGAAAGGAGATGGAGATGAAGTCCCTTACCTCGTGTCTGACTTGACTCGATCGTTCTTTAATCTCATGAATAATAAACTATAGTTAATTTATATTTTCATGAAAACCTTTTTCATGTCCATTATTCCTATTACATCACTTATTACCATGTTATGAACATTATGTAATGATTTGATTTAATAATGGTCATTTTTTCGATCCTTGGTACTTGAGTCAAAAATAAACTTCTTATAATTAAAATTGTTTATGTGGTAAAATATCTATTATCTCCAAAATTATATTCATGATCTAGATATCATATATATAATATATATTCAATATATACATGCATTTATAATATTACTTAACATTTAGAGGTATGAAATGAAATGCATCGTTCATGGAGATGGTAAGTCGTACGCACGCATGAACGCTACTTCCATTTCTATTTCATATTTAATGGAATGAAATCATAATGATATAAAGGTATATTATAATTCCAATATGATATATAATATCATTTAACTCCTTCCTTTATACATCCCACATATGGAATAAACTATTCAAATCACTTTTAGGGGGCGGTAGTCCGCACTTCCTAAAATGAAATTATCGTGTTTACCCATAATGGAAACCACAAAGGTATGCCATAAATGAAAAATACATAAGCATAAGTAAAAAATAAAAATAATATATATCATATATAAATATAGTGACATCTTAATGTCCACCATGAAAGGTGTAAAAATAATATTGAACAATCATCGTTTCGTGAGGAAGTAATTCGCCACCCACAGAAACAGTATGTTCATTAACCATCAGATGGAGGTGTGTTTAAGTTTAGTTCAAATAACTCTCATAAAAACATCCAAGTATATTGAGGATACTGTTTTTTTGTTACAAAAGGGAAGAATAAAAAGATTTTAGGGGGTTGTATAAGCAAAATGAAACAAAAGAACATAAGAGAAGACATTTCCTTTAAATCGGGTAACTCCACTTGATTTGAACCAAAAAGGTTTCATTAAGTTATTTCAGCCTAAGGTAAGGCTTCTAAGAGTAATGGAGTGATGTTGAGAGAGTATTTGGGCAGAGTTTGGCCGAGCAAAATGGCTTCAACGGTGTGAATAATGTGGTAGAGGTGGGGGCCTTTTATAAGAGGAGAGGAGGGGCTCTTTTGGAAAGATTGAAATGATACTTTATTATGAAATGATTTTAGGATTTTAAAGGTACCAAAATGATATATTTATAGGATATAGTGATAAGGGTTCTTAAATCAACCCATCCAATAAGATTTATACAAGTTTATGTCTTATATTTTACCTTATTTTTTCCATTTTATTTAAATCGTTCATTAATGAGGTAATCCCTACATCATCATGGTGTCATAAATAAAATTATTTATTTAATGTACAAAAATTATAAAAAATATATCATGTTTTAGGAAATATTTTTATCTTTCCAATGACTATTTATAGTCTAAGAGATCATTTATTTAGAAAAAATTAAATTTTTTTTACTTATGTGTTACATACTTTTGTTATATTTTCCTTTCTTTAAAAAGTAAAATGATAAAATGTCACTATCACACAAAAGTGATTCCATGGGGTCCCTAAGCTGGAACAAGGAATCCCATGGTTGTCCATGACACAAAAAATAGCATTAGGACACATGTTGGGGCCATTTTATATTATTATGATATTATTTCATTACCCTTAACTACCTGATTACTAATTAATCATGATAATTAAAGATAATTGTTGTCGTTACTATTCATAATGTCAGAAATCAAAAGAGTCTTAATTACATAATTTGGACATTCTGATTCCAAATATGGAATCCATTTTACCAAATTCTATACACAAAAATTGCAGTAATTAATTTAAAAATTATTCCCGCTTTCAAAGCAAATAGCGTGTTTTTAAGAAACAATATCTATCAAAATATTGACAATTGTTTATGTCCAATTTCAAAGTGAAATTAATTATAATTACCACCATTGTAAAAAATGGTAGAAATATATTCTAATTATATTTTAAAACCACTAAATAGTATAATTTATCACTATAAATTATTTTTATTAAAAAAGTTGTTTTTAGGTATTTTTTACTATTCATCGAAAATTGGAAGTTCTCCGAAAAATACCAAAAATTAAACGTAGGATAATTTCAAAATCCCGAATCCAAAAATGAAGTCCATTTTGAAATATAAAATTTATATAATTTCAAAAGGTGGTAATTACTATTCATAACGGCTACTTTGATTGGTTGCAGTGTGTTAGAATCTCGAACATACGTACAATACAGGCTATTGCATTATTGAAAGAGAAACGTATCGTGGAAGCTTGTGGTGTCACATTCTCCCCTCCTAAAATAATTTTTTTTTTATAATTCAAAAAATTTCTTTGAAAATAAAAGGTTGAGAATAGAAAATAGCTTTGTGGAAAACCCATATCAAAATTAGGGTTAATAAAAATATAACTTTAAAAGAAAGAATGTGAAGTAAAAAAGGTCACCTGAGATAGCTGGTACTATGATTCTATGAAAACATGGATATGGAGGAGAAAAAAACCATCAATGTCTGATGGAGAGTTGTAGAAAATAGGATTAGGATAAAGTTAACTACAAGAAAATCTCAAAATTGTGATTGATTAAACGGTCATTGATTACCCAGTAGAAAAAGTTTACCGACAACGTTTTTGTTCTAAGTTACCTTTAATAAAGTTGAGGAATTTATTTAGGAGATTCACTAATAATGTAATGAAATATACTTACTTTTCATGTAGACTTTCTTTCTTTAGTAAATTTTTACCACAAACACATCTTTCACTCCAAAACGTTATAAAACTCAAAAATATTATATTTGTCCTAATTATACACAGTTCCAAATATAAACACATACCATTTAGATTAGGAAAATTATTTTGTAATAACCAGAGTCTTCCTGTAGGCTAGTGGTAGGTAATAAAGGCATGTCACACTATGGTTGTGGGTTCAATTCTTGCAGCTTTGTCCGACGCGACGGGTTATCCCCCGACCTGCAGGTTGTCCTTTTCCTAAAACTATAGTATTATAATATTCCAAAAATAATCCTCAGAAAGTTTTAAACCTTAAACAATACTATCCAAAGTTCAACATAATCAATTCTAACCTTTATATTTATCCAAAATACCTTTGTCCATACTCTCTCTAAAAGGTCTCTAAATTCCAAAATCAATTGTAACATCAGATTCCCCAAACATGGTAAAATTACTCTTATTGTCACATACTAAAAATATGATTACCTTCATCATATTAAAACCTTAATGAAAACAACAAATACTGTAGTAAAATACTTATATAGATCAGATTATAATTATAACCATAATATAGTTCTTGAGTCCAAAAACACAAATACAATAATTATTCAACTTCATCTATAGTAACAAAATAAGCTTAGCCTTTCTCCCTTGTCATTTTATGAGGTAAGATTCCTTGGTGCTTAGGGAATTCATTTTCATAATTCCCCATTTCTCTACAATTGTAGCATTCAACATTGATAGCCTCTTTCATTCCCTTTCAATCACGATCCTGGTGACTTTTTTCTCCACATTTATAACAAACTCCCATTCCTTTTGGGCAAGTATCAGGGTGATTCTTCCCACAATTATCGCATAATTGAAAATCCTTCTTTCCATTTTTCCCTTTATCTATCTCTTTTTCCACCATTCTATTATTCTCTTTACTTTATTGTCATAAGATTTATATAATTACTTTTCTTTCTTGATAGCACACGAGACTATATCTTCATACGTTGAGAATGATTGTGATACTAATGTTCGACGGAGAAATGGTTTTAACCCATCAAAGAAATGATCGATCTTACTTCATGGGTTACATATAAAATCTGCCGCATACCTCACTAACCTTGTAATGTTTGCTTCATACTTTGCAACATTCTCATCCTCCTTTTGACATAGACTGAGAAATTGTCTTTCCATATCCGCTCGATGGCCATGGGGAAAGTATTTTTCTAAGAAAATTTCTTTAAACTCTCTCCATCCATACTTGATACTTCTTCATCTTCCTTTGTATTTGGAATCAATGACCACCATTGATCATCATCTCCAGTGACGCGGTAAACATCCATGAAATTTGTTTACCTTTCACTACTCCCTAAATCCTGAAATATTTTCTCTATGGAATTTATCCATTGCTCAGCTACTAATGGATTTGTACCCCCATTAAATTTTGGTGGTTGTTGCCTCATGAAGCGGTCTAACATTGATCCTCCACATTGCGGATCAGGGTGCTCCATACGAGTAAGGTTATTATTCATAACCTGAGTGATTTGTCCCAATATGGTGATAAGATAATCAACACTAGTTGTATCACCAGCTCCATTTTAATTATCTTGAGCAGGAGGTAAATCCCTACATGGAGTGCGTGCATTGATAAGATTTCCATTTCTTCCACTAGGATCCATTTCTAAACAATGGCATAAACTGGATCAGTTTATGAATCAAAATACATAATTCCATATTGGTAAAACACTTTACATAAATTGAACTGTTTATGGATATAATCCATAATCATAAAAAACGTTTTATTTGAAGAAGTATATATTCATAAACCCTTCATAATGATTTGTAAAGAAAATGAGAATCATCCTAAGCATATCCCCCAGGAGTGTCGTAACCAAGAGTGTAGTAAGGCCCTGTTTTCATGCACCAGTTCCCGTTCGAGTCCAGCTCAAACCCGTGTTTTTGGGTTTTACCCCTAGGTACATTTGTGCCAGAGCCGCCTCTACCTGCTCGCATCCAGACAGAGATGTATTTCTCGTAAAACTCAGAAAATCTCTTCAATACCAAAATTCTAGGAAGTTCTTATATACTAATCCTCAAAGTCTATCCTAGGGCTATGTGCTCTAATCAGAGTTTATCTAAATATAGCTTTTAAGGTTAGTACCAAACTGCCTCTAATACCAACTGTAACGCCCTGACCCCAGTTACCCAGAGTCGTTGCATTATTACGTAACATTGGAATGATCACAAAAGATGAAGTCTCAAATGACCGATTAGTTTAGTAGCCTTGGAAACACTATATACATTCATAAATGTTACATTACATCATAAAGTGAAAAACTACAATAACATAGTCTCCATAGTCGACACTCATATACCATTCAGACTATCCCTGCAGGTCAGTCATAAAATATTTCTTCACATCCTGGGGAAAATAAAACATAGAAAGGGGTGAGATCAGATTCTCAGTAAGGATAACAATATAGTGGAATCATTCATAAATAAACATAAACATTTAAGGCAATGTATAACTAAAACAAAACCCTTTTAAACTTGAAATTAATCATAATATAGAAAAAATAAAATAAAATAATATCATTTACTTATTCACATGGATATTCTACTATTCAAATAATCACATTCAATATCAATAACCACTTTCATAATTATGGAATGCATAATTCCAGACTATCATAACCACGTAGCCAAGGCCTCGTGCCAAGAATACAAATAAGCTTTTGTCAAGGCCTCATGCCAAGACAAAAGTTTGTCTCATGAGACCTACCGATGCATCGAGGAGCTATAGTGGGCTTCACGCATCACTTACTAAGTCCGATGCATCTTTATATGAAAATGTTTAAACATATCATAACGAAATCCCAAGAACCATAACATAATATTATCACATAAAACATGCATAAAAAACATAACATTTCCACATTTCAATCACAAGATATCAATACAACACATTGATATAATCAAAACATTATGAAAACCTCTTCAATACAAAAATAAAAGAAAACAAAAACATGGTATTTATTTTTCAATTTTAAAAAAAAAGTTATGGCTTGTGGAGGAAGCTGAAACTCAACTAATGGTCGCGGCGGCAGAGAAGTCGTTGTTGCCGCATACGTAAGACAAAACATTCCGTTTTTTTATTAAAAATGCTTCGTATAAAAATATTCCTTTTGAATAAGAGTAAAAGTCAAAGGGGTTTATGCACTTTATAAAAGAATGTTGTGTATAAAACAAAATATGCCTCAACGAAAGAAGATTGAGAAGAAGTCCCTTAACTCGTGTCCGACATGAATCGATCATTCTTTAATCTCCTGAATAATAAAATATAGTTAATTTCTATATTCTTAAGAACCTATTTCAAGTTAATTATTCCTTTTACATCACTTATTCCAATTTTATGAACATTATTTAATCATTTAATTTAATAACGGTCGTTTTGTCGATCCTTGGTACTTGAGTCAAAAGTAAACTTCTTATAATTACATGTTATTTATGTGGTAAAATATACATTATCTCCAGAATTATATTCATGATCTATATATAATATATATCAAATATATCCATTATATACATTCATTTATAATATTACATAAAATTTATAGGTAAGAAATGAAATGAATCGTTCATGGGGACGGTAAGCCATACGTACGCATGATCACTAATTTCATTTCTATTTCATATTTAATGGAATGAAATTTTAATGATATAAAGGTATATTATAATTCCAATATGATATATAATATCATTTAACTCTTTCCTTTATACATCCCACATATGGAATTAACGATTCAAATCACTTTGAGGGGGCAGTAGTCTGCACTTCCTAAAATGAAATTATCGTGTTTACCCATAATGGAAACCATAAAGGTATGCCATAAATGAAAAATACATAAGAATTAGGAAAATATAAACAAAATATATATCATATATAAATACAGTGACATCTTAATGGCCACCATGAATGGTGTTAAAATAATATTGAACAATCATCATTTCGTGAGGCAGTAATTCGCCACCCACAGAAACATTATGTTCTTTAACCATTAAATGGAGGAGTGTGTAAGTGTAGTTAGAATAACTATCATAGAAACATCCAATTATATTGAGTATACAGTTTTTTTTACAAAAGAAATGAATAGAAAGATTTTGGGTGGTTGGAGAAACAAAATGAAATAAAAGAACATAAGTGAAGACATTACCTTTAAATCGGGTAACTCCACTTGGCTTGAACAAAAATGTTTTCTTGAAAAGATTTCTGCCTAAGGTAAGGCTTCTAGGAGTAAGAGAGGGAAGTTGAGAGGGTATTTGTGTAGAGGTTGTCCAAGACAAATGGCTTTGAAGGTGTGAATAAGGTGGTATAGGTGGAGGCCTTTTATAAGATGAGAGGGGGGGCTCTTTTGGAAACATTGAAATGTTACTTTATTATGAAATGCTTTTCAGATTTTTAAGGTCCCACAATTATATATTTCAATGATAAGTTGATACGGGTTAGAAATACACCAATAAATTGGGATTTAGACAAGTGTAAGTATTATATTTTACATTATCTTTTCATTTTATTTAAATCGTTCATTAATGAGGTAATCACTGCATCATCATGGTGTCATAAATAACTTTTTTTATTTAAGGTCTAAAAATTATAAAAAAAATACCATGATGTAGGAAATATTTTCATATTTCCAATGAATATTTATAGTCTAAGTGATATTTTATGTAGACAAAATTAAAATTGTTTTACTTAGGTGTTACATACTTTTGTTATATTTTCCATTCTTTAAAAAATAAAATGATAAAATGTCACTATCACACAAATGTGATTCCATGGGGTCCCTAAGTTGGATCAAGGAATCCCATGGTCGTACATGACACAAAAAATAGCATTAGGACACATGTTGGGGGTCATTTTATATTATTATGATATTATTTCATTACCCTTAACTACCCGATTACTAATTAATCATGATAATTAAAGATAATTGTCGTTGTTACTATTCATAATGTCCAAAAACAAAAGATTATTAATTTCCTAATATGTAAATTCTGATTCCAAATATGGAATCCATTTTACCAAATTCTAAACACAGAAATTGCAGTAATTAATTTAAAAATTATTCCCGCTATTAAAACAAATACCGTGTTTTTAAGAAAAAATATCTATCAAAAGATTGACAACTGTTTATGTCCAATTTAAAAGTGAAATTAATTCTAATGACTACCATTGGAATAAATGGTAAAAATATATTCTAATTATACTTTAAATTCACTAAATAGTATAATATATCACTATAAATTATTTTGATTAAAAAAGTTATTTTTAAGTATTTTTTACTATTCATCGAAAATTGGAAGTTCTCAGAAAAATACAAAAAATTAAAATTAGGATAATTTTGATATCCCGAATCCAAAAATGAAGTCCATTTTGAAATAACAAATTTATATAATTTCAAAAAGTGGGTATTACTATTCATAACGGCTACTTTGATTGGTCGCGGTGTGTTAGAATCTCGAACTTGCGTACAATGCAAGCTATTGCATTATTGAAAGAGAAACGTATCGTGGAAGCTTGGGGTGTCACGAGGAAACAAGGGAATAGTTCCAAAAAGATTTTTCAAAGACTGAATAACAAAATTGTGTCCAAGTGAGGATGATTCTAAATCTGAGACTTTGGTTGTGAGGATTCTTTTTCAATTTCAACAACCTTCCTCTTCGATGAAGAACCAACCACTTTATTCATTACCACAAGCTTTCTAAGTATATAGACTACAAATTATTTTCCCTTATTATCTTTTGGAATTACTTCTTCTTGATTATGTGATTCATGTTCTCTATATGATATCTATACAATTTTTTTCATCAACTTCTTTCTTCTCGGCTCCTGCCTCAACATCCTCTGGCTGTATGAAATCCTGATTGCTACTTTCCTCTTCAGACAGCTCATTCACTTCTTCCTCACCCTTCTCATATTTACATGGGGTAGAAAGTTTTTAAGACTCAACATTAGAAGTTCAGATTTATAATTTCTCAGAAGTAATTTCATTCTCATGGAAATCCTCTACATTCTTTATCAAATCCTCAGTATCAACATTGCCTTATTATTCTTCTTCTTCCACTTATTCTTCCTGATATTTTTCCAAAATCACCAACTTCATTCTTGGAGTATTTGGAAAATGTTCTATCAAGAAGGATTCTGGTACCGTAATTTGTTCAGAGGCTTTTTCAGTGGCCTTAATAACTGATTGAACTATCTCAGCTTCCGACATCTTCTTATTTTTCTACGTCTTTTATTGTTCCTTATCAAGTTTCTATGTAGTCTTTTCCTTTCAATATTTTTCCACTACAGGGTCCAAGACAAAAATAGGCTCACCTTCCTTTCATTTTTTCTTAACATCCCTCAACTTCTCCACTACCCCATTAGGATAAGTCTTTTGCTTCTTTGGCTTTGGAGGTGATGACTGAGTTTCCTTATCCACTAGAGATTTTCCTTTCTCTTCAACTTCCTCCACCTTTCTCTTCCTTCCACCCTTCTTAGAGGTTTCATCCTCCTCCTGTTTCTTTTGAAGAGCTTCAACTTCCTTTTCAGATAGATCATAAAATTTTCCGGATTGACATATAAAGCCAACCTTCATCCTCTTTAGTGTATCATCACTCAAAATCATCACCTTACAATTTCTCTACATAGAACTACAAAAATATTGAAATATTGAAGACCAAGAACAATGATATTTGAAACAATGGACATATACATTATAATCTAAGACTTCAGATTTCCATTCTTTATATTCTCAATTTTAACAAAGATATGCCTAACCATGTTTATCATTCATAGGTTCACTAGGAAATCTAGAATGTAGATATCACTTTTCTTTAGGGTATCCTTGTACCCTTTTCTTCGTATGATAAAACCTTGTACCCGTAATTCCAGAATCTGAAAGTTTGTAGACAGATGAACAATCTTTGTAGTCTTCACTTCTTCCAGGCCAAGACACTTTGTGGATTTTTCCTTATCAAAAGATCATACCACATCAGGTAGCTTGTGTGAGCAGAACTCTGATTCACCTTCATAATGAATCCAAATCAAGCTTCCAGCCATGGTGTAAGAATGTGATTAAGTATTTCCATGACATTTAAAAGAGAACTTGTCTCTTCCTTCTTCTATGAAGAAATTTTTTGTTTCATAGAACTCAATCAACAAATTTCGATACACCGGATCTTGTGCCTTTGGTTTTGATACGCAAACACTCTCCTAGACATTGAGATTGATATTCATAGAAATAATGGAATCATACTTGGCATAAAACATCAGATCAACTGACCTTTCTCTGTATATCTTTCATTTAGTGATTTTATTGACATTATACATTTATTTATGAGAAGAGGCTTCAGCTGACATTCGGAATTGAGGAAACCTGGGATATTCAGAGTAGAATTATGTAGGAAGGACAATGCTTCAGCATGAATGATATTGGGATTTGATGTGGGAAAAATATCTAAGGGTCCTTTATATAGGCAATTTAAGCGATGGTTTAACTTCCCTTATTGATCCAACTGTTGAAAACTTCATGAGAAGATATGACGGTTAAGATGATAGCCGAAGAAGGATTTTGATTGATTCCTATATTTTGAGGTTTTTATGAAAACATTCATATTTAATGAAAAGTAAATCTGAAGAGTTAAAAAAAGAATATACCAACAAGTAAAAGACGATTACGAAAAAATTTATGAAAGGAAATCATACCTTTAGGATTTCAAGGATTATTATTCATTTCGAGTAACATTTTCTTTGAAGAATTTTATATTACAAAAATTATGATTACAAAAACATTGACTATGAACATTTTGAATATGAAAAACTTCATTATGAAAATTTTAACTAAGAAAATCTTCATTATAAAAATTTAGATTACGAAAATAATTATTACGAAAATATTAACAATGAAAATATTTATTATGAAAATTTAAACTATGAATCTCTTCATTAAAAAAATTTAGATTATGAAAAAAATTAGACTATAGTTTTTTTTTACTAATAAGGAATCGTACTCCTCTTATGAAAAGGAGTTTGTGTTTGTAAGGAGATAAGTTTCAACAAGAAGACAACAAGGAGGATTACCTTACGGTTATCATTCCTAACTTCTATTTAATGTATTCAAATCTATCAGATGGTAATGATTTTGTGAAAATATCAGCATGTTGATATTGTGTTCCGATAAATTGAAGAATGATATCTCCTTTTTATGCGTGATCACTAAAAAAGTGATTCTTATTATCTATGTGTTTTGCACAATAGTGATGTTCATGGTTTTTACTCAAGGAAATGGAACTAGTATTATCACACAATATTTGTGTTTTGGTAAAACTCATACCATAGTCTGTGAGTGTGTGTTGCATCCACAATACTTGAGCAGAAAAATTTCCAACTACTATATATTCAGATTCAGTAGTGGAAGTTGCTACAAAGTGTTTCTTTTTGCGTGACCATGAAACTAATGACTCTTCTAAGAAATGACAATTTCTAGATCTACTTTTCATGTCCATTCTACACCCACCAAAATCATCATCCAAAAAACTCTTTAAAACAAAATCATTTCCAGAAGTAGAAAAGAGTCCAAAATCCATGGTTCCCTTTAAGTAAAAATAATAATTTTCACCAACTTAAAATGAGATTCCATAGGATTGGATTGATATCTTTCACCTAAGAATAATGAAAAAATTAGGTCTGGATGACTAGCTATCTAGTAAAGTAGACTTCTATCATACCTCTTAAGGATTTTTGATCTACTGGTTTCCCAGCTTCATCAAGATCACGTAAATCTGAGGTACAAATGGGAGTACTCAGACTAATAGTTTTGTCATATCTATTCTTTTTAAGAAGACCTTTAATATACTTATGTTGGGATATATAGATTCCTTCTGGTTTTTGAGAAATTTGAAAACCAAGGAAAAATGTTAACTCACCCATCATACTCATTTCAAACTCAGTTTTCATTATATCCACAATGGAATCAGTTTAGGATTGCTGAGTGGAACCAAATATATTTTCATAAACATAAATTTTAACAATAAAAACATTTTTCTTATCATTCATTATAAAAAGGGTTGGATCAGCATTTCCCTTAACATAATTATTTTGAAGCAAAAACCCAATAAGTCTATCATACCGGGCTTTACGGGCTAGTTTAAGTCCACATAAAGCATTGGTAATTTTGAAAACATGTTCAAGATGTTTTGTATCTTAAAAACCAGGAGGTTGTTCAACAAAAACATCCTCATGAACATAACCAATAAGGAAAGAACCTTTAACATCCAATTGAAATATTTTGAAATTAATGAATGCTAAAAAGGCAAGTAGAATATGAATAGATTCATGTCTAGATATTGTATCATAGGATTATTCATAGTCTATTCCTTCATGTTGATTATAGACATTAGCAACCAATCTAGATTTATTTCATTCTATGATTCCATTTTAATTACACTTTTTTGTAAAGACCCATTTTACTCCAATAACATAAGTTTCCTTAGGTATTTCAACCAAGGTCCAGACATTATTCCTTTCGAATTAATTTACCTCATCTTGCATAGATTTATCCAATCATCATCACCTAAACCTTCATCAGTGATTTTGGTTATAATTGGTAAAGGAACGAAAGATGTTCTACTTTATTTCATAAGGAACTTCTAGTCCTTACAGGTTGATTTAAATCACCAATGATACTATCACTAGGATGATTCTTAAGAAACAACTAATTTGGGTTTTTAAAAACATATTCATCAATGTATGGTAGGAAGTATTCTGGGGAAAATGCTTCAGAAAAATTTTCTTGAACATTTTCCTTATCAAAAGGATCATCTATCAAGGGTTGATAATCAGTTTTGGAAAACACATATGGAGATATAGGTTGAAGATGTTTAAAAAAAGGATCTGTTTTATCAAATTTAACATGTACTGTTTCTTCAATAGTAAAAGTATTTTTAATGAAAACTCTATAATCCATAGAAGTTGTATAATAGCCTATGAAAATTCCTTCATCAGATTTTGGTGTGTATTTTTGTATATTATCTTTAGTATTCAGAATCAATACCTTGCAACCTAGAACCTTGAATTAGGAATGTCTAGGTTTTATACCATTCCATAACTCATAAAGATTTTTATTAAGAAAAGGTCTAACCAAAACACGATTTATAGTATAACAAGTAGTAATTGTAGCTTCAGCCCAAAAATGTTTAGCTATATAATATTCACTCAACATGGTTTTGGTTATCTCTTGAAGAATTATATTTCTTATTTCAACAAAACCAATTTTTTTGAGGTGTTCTTGGTGCAGAGAATTTATGAGTAATTCCTTTTCTACTACAAAAAGATTCAAAATCAGAATTTTGAAATTCTCCTCCATGATAACTATGGATAGTTGTTAATGGAAGGTTTTTCTCATTTTTAACATGGGCTGTAAAAAATTTTAAATAAGAAAAAACTTTATACTTCTTTGCTAGAAAACAGACCCTTGTAATTCTATAGTAATCATCAACTATGAAAAACACATAATATTTTCCTCCAATGCTTTCAGTTTGTGTTTGACCAAAAATATCCATGTGTACTAACTGTAATGCATCAGTAGTTGAGACTTCACCGACTGATTTAAAAAATGATTTATGTTTCTTTCCATATTGACAAGTATCAAAAACCTTTGAAGAATCAAATCTATGCTATGGTAGATCCTTAACTAGTATTTTCTTAGAGAGTTTTCATAGAATTTTATGGTTACAGTGTCCTAATATTCTATGCCACAACCAAGAATGATCTTCCATTACACTAAGGCAAGGTATTTCTTGGCACCTATGTTCTTCAAAGTTTAATGTGTAAATATTTTCTTGCCTATGTGTGGAAAAAATAAACTCTTCCTTGAATTTGTTTACTAAACACTTTTCATTACTAAAATTCACAAGGTAACCTCCACTGCATAATTGAATTTGGCTAATGAGATTGTGCTTAAGACCCTTAACAAATAAAACATTTGAAATAAATGTTTTTACAAGAAGAACAATGTCACCTATACCAGTAATTTCTCCTTGAGCATTATCTTCGAAGGTTACTTTTCCACACATTGTCTTGATAATATTTTCAAGGATGTTTTTGTTACCAGTCATGTGTCGGGATCATCCATTATCCATGTATTGTTTTTGGCATTATCTTTATTTTCCTGAAAATAAAAGAGTTAGTCTTTCAGAATCCAAAATTTCTTGGATCAAAAAATATTTGAAATAAAAATTGTAGGAATCCTCATTTTTTTTGAAAAGTAAAATTATGAAAACCTAAAGACTAAGTTTTGTTTAAGGAACAACATTTTGCTTAATGTCCAACATGCTGATATTTAGTGGAGAATGGAGAATTTTGAAGAACTAAATAACTATTACAAAAAAATGGTTTTGAATGTGTATGAACAAACCCAGAATTATTCCTTAGTGGTAGAATTGGAGAATACATATTAAAAAAGTTTTCCTTACCTAAGGTAATGTTTTATAAACACTTCCTCAAGGAAAATATTTCTGACTTTAGCTTAATAACTATGTTTTTATCCTCCATAAAATTATATTTAGCACTTGAGTTAGTCTCGAAAAAATATTTCTTTGAAATTACTTTTTTATAGATCCTTAGAAAGTTTATCCATCTCAGAATTAAATTATTCAAGGGTTTTTTGAAATACTTTCAAAACCAAGAATTTTCTTATCAAGATCATTAGAAAGATCTGATACATCCTTAGTAAGAATAGAAATCCTATAATTTTCCTTATCCAGATTTTTATTGTCTTTAGAATTTTCATTCTCAAGGAGATTAGGAATCCTAGAAACATCTTGATAAGCAGGTAAAATATTATCTCCATCAGAAGAGTATTCTTTATCCTAAGATTCATCATATTTACTATCACTATAATTATAATTAAAGTATACATTGGTTATATATTTATCATTGTGTACCTTGGTCTTTAAACAATGATTTTCAATAGGTAATCTGGATAGTAAACCACGATTCTTCTGACTAGAAGATTCATACTCTGAGGAATCATCATAAGAGTCTCCACTGTTGGAACTCCAGGTGTCATTAGATTTGAAAACATTCTTAGCCTTAGCCTTGTAGTATTCTTTCTATTCCTCTCAGAATGCTTTTCCTTTCAATCCTTTCTCTTAAGCATAGGAAAATTTGGCCTTATATATCCTGCACTTTTGCATTCATAACAAGTGACTTCAGAGTCTTTCTTGTCCTTTATATATTTCTTCTTATATCTATACTAAAAGTCTTTCTTCCAAACTATCTTGTTCATCCTTCGAACACGATTAGCTAGTTAATTCTTAGAATGTTCACATTCACTTGATTCAGATAAAACTGTAACCTTATTAGATTTAGATCTTGTAACTCTTTCAGGAGTCTTGGATTTCATATGGTTTCAAGTAGTTGTAAAAGCAACACTTCCATTCCCATTATTCTTCTCATTCAAATCAATATATCTTTTCATTCTTGTCTCATGTTGAAGAAGGGTTCCAAAATACTCATCAAGAGTAATCTGAAATTCTTTCTTATTCTCATCTATAATTTTTCTCTTGGATTCCCACTCGTTAGGCATGATATATATAATTTTTTCCACAAGTGCCTAATCATATAAACCTTTTTCACCCATATATGGTAATCTATTAACAATAGTCATAAACATTTGTTGTACCTTTCACACTAGTTCTCTATAAGGAAATAAAAATCCATGATATTCTGCTCTAAGAATACTTCTTCTAGTTTCAATAACTTTGGATGTACCAAAGTGAGTAACCTCCAATTTCGTCCAAATATAGTTTCCAGCTTCACAAGAAGAAATCTAGATATATATATTCCTGGTCATTGAACACAACAAAGAACTGTGTACCTTATAGTTAAGTTGATATTCTGACTTTTCTTGATTATTATAAGTTCTGATTTCCCTATCAGGAATCTTTTAATCTCCAGTAAGCATAAAAAAGTTTTCCACTATAGTATTAATAACAAAAGTCTATATATAATTGCTACAATATTCATAATCATTCCCATCAAAAATAGGTGGTCGAGTAGGATTAAGATTTTCGATCGAACCAACAATCATTCCTACCATCTAAAGAAAATATATTTCACCAGAAACTTGTTAATAATAAAATTTGGTAAACAAGGATAAAAAACCTATGCAAAGAAAATATTGATCAATGAAAACTGAGAAAGAAAACCTATATATGAATATAAGTATTTCAGAGACCTTCTCTGATACCAATTGTAGGATTAAAATAATGATGTAGATGATCAATATACAAGAGGGGGGTGAACTGTATACTTTTAAAAATTAATTTGGAACATTTAAAGATTCTATAAAACTTTATATTTTTTAACAATTTTAAACTAGGTAAATTCACAGGACCTCTTAGTTCTAAAAACGTGATACATTATAGAAATATGGTTCTGGAAAGGAATCTTAGGAAAAGTTTACAAGAACAATGATTCTACCATAAAGCGTATAGAATCCTACTAATTAGAGTATACAAGTACAAGAGAGTATAAAATAGTTATACTTTCCTTATTTATCAAAATGGTATGGAAAAAAATCTTGAAACAATACAAGAAACAAGTAAGAAATCCTTTAACCCAAAGAGTAGGGTATCCAACAACCTTGGATAAAGGTCCCCTGATTTATACTTTCAAGTAATTCTCTCTTACCCTCACTAGGGTAATACCTCGATAGGAATATCAGACTCTGTCTTGCTATCCTGGCAAGCCCTCGAACTTCAAGGTTGTCATCACCTCTGTCTTCCTATCCTCAAAATCCCTCGGTTGTACACAACAACAATCAGAGTTTCATGAAGCAAGCTGAACAAGAAGTTCAGTACACGCAAGGAATGAGAGTCTCTCTCTCTAGAAATTACTTTAGTAGCATGTAATCTCTAGAGTTGTAGAACAGTCATCAAAAGTTGTGAGCTCATTCAAATGATCTTCTATTTATAGGGACATCTCCAACAGTCGGCTCTCTCATTCGATGGTCATATTTTTCCTTGAATCTCGGAGGGACTTGTACAGGTGTCACTCAAACCATGGTCTGTTAGTAACATAATACATGACATCATTTCTTAACTATAACGAAGGTAAGAAAATTATGGTTTCTCAACCAAAAATAATTTTTAAAGTCTAAGGAAAATAATTTTTGGAGTCTAAAAACATTCAAATTCTATATTTCATGAATATTCAGATTCTGTTTATCAATGAATTCGAAGTTAGAATTCTATAGACTTTAGAGTCTGAATTCTGAGGAATTGAGAGTCTGAATTCTATGGAATTTGGAACCTGAATTCTATGGAATTTGGAAGTTGAATTCTGATCTTGAAAACAGAATACTCTATATTTAAGTATGTTTAGAATTCCGAGGTTTTAAATGTGAAACCGAATTTTACACAAAGGAAACAAAGAGTTAGATTTAAAGAAATTGAAACATGAACAATGAAAACTTGGTAAGGATATATTTTCCTTGGGGAAGGATAATTTTACATATTAATATAAAACATATGGAGAGAAATTTTCCTTAAGATATACTATTTCTCATTTCAAAACATAGAGGAATGAAAAAGTCATAAGGAAGCCTTATTGACTCAACATATGGATCAAATGGGAAATCAATGACCTCCTAGTTACATTTTTTTGGGAATTACAAATAAGAGGAATCTATTTTGAATTTGGGGGAACATATTATCGGGACTAAATTCTTGGGAGAACGTCCCTTTAGCACAATCCTTAGACAGGCATCCTACATGTCCAAGTTAGAGAAGAAATTAGAGTTCTTATAGTTCATTTATGGGTCATGAATTGATTGGGGAATACACATGGGAGCTACCCATATGAGAGAATAAAATCATGATTTACTCTTAAAGAGGATGCCCCTTTTTTGGATACATTGTTTAGGTGGACCTATTAAAAAAAAGGTACCTCTTTGAGCTCGAGCCATATATAGGTGTCTGATGTATCCCCATTACAATGGTAATCATAGTTTTCGTAGTTCATTGTGAGTGGGAGATTGTTGTGTCGTCAAAACCCCAAAGCCCACCTAATTCATGCTCTGTGTGAGAGAAAAGAGGATGTGAAAGATTCAAAAAAGGTGAACTTTCTTGCCTACACTGATGGAAAAGGAGGATGGAGATAGAGGAAGAGGCCATGGCTATGAGCCCAATGGGAGAGGTAAAAGGTGTTTTTAAGCATGAAACCCACGTTCGTGTTGATAACCAAGATAGTCATATCTTTTTGATATATCCAGACACATCTCGAGCTGTGGTGAAGAGGTTGAATAGTGAATCCTCTCGCAAAAGGATAGGGGATTACCTTAGTAGGAGTGCCCTTTTAGGGGTTCATGGAAAAGGGATGAGCATCATCCCTGGTCAAATAGGAAGGGAAGAGTGACCTTTTTTCTTGTCACTGGAACTTATTAAAGGGAAAGGTGAGTGGTTAGCCCTAAAACTGAGAATGGTGTGGATCACGTTGGCATCCCAAATTTAGTCTTTGGATCACCATTAAAATGTAGACTTAGATAAATCTTAGGGGGAATCTATTGTGGAGAAAACATTAATGATTCCTCTTACCATAGTCATGTTGATTCAGAAAGATGTGCTACTGCGCCTGATGATCTTATCAAACAGGTTTAGTGTCTTTAGAGGATGATTTGGCCTAATGTCGGTCGACAACATTACAGAGGACCTATGGAGGATTTAACGGTGATGGAGAGGCATGATTGGAACAAGAGGTAAGGAAACCCAATGAAACACCATTCCATATACCATTTTATCATATGTAATGTGGGAATCCCCATGTAGCATAACGATATGCAGGTAGAGGGGTCGTCAGTATATTGAAGTGGTACGTGGACGTGGGTATGGACCACCTTTTAACAGAATGGTATGGGGTCCTGGATGTGGTTCACCACACCGCTCCAGGTTTCATCCATATACTGATGCAATACATGGTTCAAGGCACAATTATCATCTTGATGTGCTATGTGGATCACTGAATTGAAGAAGGGTCCTGGTGCCTATGGTTCACGGGGAATTCATGCACTAGGGATTTATAGTTCGTGATTCTAAATTTTTTTTCTGTTCACTAATTATTATTATGTTCCTTTTTTGTGGTTCGTCAAAAGTTATAACTGCAGAAAATTGGTTCGAAGTTCGCACTTCGTTGATGATTCAAATCTGAAGTCAGAATCTTATTTGTATCAGAATTCTCTCTTATAGTCTCTAAGGTCTCCTTCATTCACTCTTCCACCAATATCATTTAAAATTACACTAGAGATAATTTTATAGAGAAATGGTAAAATCATATATGTGTGTATAAAATACCATTTTTGGAATTCCATGAAGATATATCTCATCCGGTGGAAGACTCGATCAACTGGGGTTTGTGGAAGCTGTGGTTCACAAGATGTGGTTCACAGAACCCTTCCATCTTGCTTCATTTGCGAGCTTCTTAGTTCACATGATGTTATTTGGATGGTATTTATATGTTTCATTCCACCAATCGAGATGGTTTCCACATCTTGGGCTTGCTGGCCATTTCCCTATGGGTTAGCACCTCTTGGGTCCATCTGTCTACCGATAGTTTTCTGTTCATGCGCCCCAAAAAAATTCCTAGTTATGGTACACGGTATACTAAAAACTCATGAAAATTTTGATTTCTTCATGTTTCTTATCAAATTTTTTATCTAGTTTGCATCCAATTACCTTGTTGTACTTATATGAATATTTTCTTCCCTTCGCAATTTTCTTGTGGGAGTATTTACTTCCCCCTCTTGAATATTTTAGGACCCTAGAGAGATGACGATGATGATGATGAAAATTTCATACAAAATAGATGGGGGGATGAGTCTCAAGAAACATATTGTGATAATATCTCTTATTTTACACATATAAATTCTTCTATAAATACCCTAAACAAATTAAAACATATTATACGAAATTAATGATTAATAAGAAACCCAAAAATGATAATTAAGAATAATAAACTATCATTTAAACAACTAGAATATATAAAAATGAATTGATAAAAAATATTAATAAATAAAGTTTCATGTCATATACATTGGTTGAAATCATAGATTCCTAGGGGTGGAACCAATACATGTATGAAAAAGAAGATGAATACCTAAAATTAATTTATATTATATAGAATTTGATAACTACCATTCTATTTTATTGAATAATTTATGTATGAACCTAAGGAATTATTACATTAAAAATAAATAGCATATCAAATATTTGAAAACATCTCAGGACTCTTGGGATTTCATATCAACACACAGACCCATCCCAAGGATTCTATAGAGGTCATCGCATTACATATACCCATATAAAAAATTCTAGAGAGGCCATATAATACAGATTGAACCATCCTTGATATTATTGGGAGTTCTATTAGGTAGTTTTCATGAAGCAATAATATGAATCAACAAGATATATCACAAATAAGGAAGAAAAACTCACCAATTCATGAAATGTCTATTCCATATGCAATTGATAGTATCTGCGTACCATAGATATAGGTGGAGTAGCTTCAATGTGTTATTTTGTAAGCAGAATGCTCTTTTGTATACTAGTTTTAGGGATAGTACACAGAGCCTTTGGTGGACATGCTTTAAGACATTTAGCCATTTTAATATATTTTTCCCAAAAATTCTTATTGGGCTGACTTCTCATTGGCTTATGGATCATTCTATGCAGGTTACAATGGCTTATTATTAGTCTACAGATAAATCTATGAAGATGAGGGCCGGCAGGGCAATGAATATTGATGATAATCATCAAACCCACATCATTCCCCATGATAGCTTTCTAATAGTCTTCTTAATGCAAGAGCTTCTATCTTATCCATTTTCCGTTCAGCTTCCACTTTATAGCTTTGGCCTCCCTGCCAACATTCCCCTACTGTTGCCTAATCTCGACCTTCCTTTTGTCCTCTTAAAGGCACCACAACATCATGATCGTTCCAAAATTTTCCCAACTGGAGAAGTCATCACTACTCTTACTCAAGAAAATGTTTTTATATTTTGAACTTTGTAAAGGACTCATGGAAACTACGGGTTCCACAATAGTGTTCTAAGACTAGACATCTGAGAATACCCATCCATTATCAGCATTTCTCGAGAAAATAACAGTGGTGGGTGGAGAACCAATTAAGACTTACGGGCTAGAGGATGTTTCTCTGATGAGTGGGATTGGACATTTTGGGTGCATCAAACCTCTCTAGAATCCCCCGACTAACTGGAGGCAGTGGGCTTGCACCAGGCAGCTTGGGTGTCTCAGTTTTTAATTTGGTCTTCAGGTGAAATCTTTCCAGAATTAGTGACTCACTAGTGTTTGAGCACCAACACCTTTCATATACTACATGGAGAGGTGGGGATCAGTTTGTGGGACATATACTAACTTTTAGTTCTCCCTATCCTCAGAGATATGTATGATGAGTTTCTCCCTGCATCCACCACATGGACTGACATTTATCACATGTCTTCATTGACAAAGAGATTACTGGTCATGGTAGTGGGATCGCTGGATCATCCCCTAGAATCTCATTCCCTCATCCCATTCGAAGTGTTGATAAGGTTATTATTGAAGATGAACAGTTCTATGCTGAAGGCAGGGCATAGTAGAACACACCCAACCCATCAGTCTCACCAAACTCTAGGGTCATACTACGCTACCCTTGAAGTAGGGCAGTATGCCACATGGGGATATGAGTTTCAATCAAAAAGTTCACCTGCTCTTAGGCTAGCAGGTTTCTTCAGCATGTTCTTATGTGTAGGTCTCCTTCCATCCCGTGGTGTATATAATGGGGTTTGGGCCTGCACCTTGATGATGGTACCCATGCGGGGGGAGCATTGACCCATTAATTTGGCCCTTCCTAACCTCACCTGGCCTTATGAATTATTAGGACAGATTCATGAATGTAGGTCTCCTCAATGACTTAGTGGACTATTCCAATTACGGTATGGGTGGATGTAGGAACACATCCCCTATTATGAATATTGACATATCGCACGGGTTCCCCATTCTGACTTTCATGTCGCTCTTCTCAGAATTTTTATTGTTCGTCCCAAGAATCTGACTGTTACTGATGCAGTCAGGCTATGAAATGATGCATCTCATTTCTCGTTTGCAATAAATCTTACACCTCCCAGATCATTGAGAGGGGATTGGGGTGGATCCATGTTGGAATGTTCACATTTTATCAATCATCGGGAAGGGATGCTTACCACTCGTGTAGACCGAGTAGTTATTTTTGAACCATACCTCCCCTACCGATTCTCCAGGCAGTTTGGATGCCTTAAATAGAATGCATTACTTCTGGTTATTCGACTAAGGGGAGAATATCATACTTTGGTTACCTATTAATTGTGGCATATGGTGATGCATAATGGTAATGCTAGAGAGATTATCATTCCTAACACGACATGCCCCACCTTCCTATCACTCGAGTATGCCCACCTATGGGTCGATTGTTACCCCGCAGGGATGCTGAAAGATCCAATTCAATGGGTACGGAAACCGTTGATCATTTCCTGTCCTGTTCCTGCCCCAACAACAACACTATATATTCCATTTATCACTAGAGGTGAAACAACCACACCTTATACTTCTCTCCCTTCAGTAACCAGGATGGATACACCTCCTTCTCCTTCTCTCGAGGATAGATGGCGCTCGATCCATAGTCAAATGAATCTGAGAGGGGTTTCATTAGTATAATCCATTTCAGTGGGGATCGATTCAGAATACCCCTCTCCAATGGATATTTCCCAAGAACTTGATGAGAAAAGCACCAGCCAAGCATCTCTAATCATCCCGGATATCGCAGTTAGTTCTCTACACCTGGCTCCAGTTGTTGGTCCATATGAGGGAAAAGGGAGTCTCCCACCTTGGGTGACTAGCATTAGGTACCTCCTCATTCCTATAGAGACTCTTCCCACTGACAAACACATGAAAATAGGGTAGGTCCAAAGTGCTGGTGATGTGGCAAGACACGAGGCAGTGCGCAAAGAGGCACGGCGCCAGTTACATTCTCTTGTCGTGGAGACACACCTGGCCAATTGGGCTGATGAGGGTGGAAATTTTCAGTGGTTTTTTACTTATTTGGGTTCTAGAAGCTATGATTATTCGCTCCTTCACTTTTTTATTTACCAAATATTCATTACCTGAGAAGACCTCGCCTCCTAAGAGGAAAAGCTTGCCATGTTTAATTATTACCATCATCAGGTGGAAACCTTCTAAGATATTTCAAATGAATTTGATCATATTATGGATGAGGAGGTGAAGGCCTATGATTTTGTGGAAGCTCGAGAGGAGGAGATGCATGAGTGATAAGCCTATGAAGCCATGTTGAGGGAGAAGATTGCCTTTTTATGTGCCAATCGTGAAGCCATCCTGAAGAAAGGGCTGGGTTATAAAGCCATCCTAGAGTGGGTGCTCCCTACAGTCAAAGCCAAAGCGGAGGAAATAACTTCTTTGGAACAATCCATTGATGGGCAATGACAATCACTCGCTATTATTTCGGAAAGGTTGAACTGGGCCCTATTTTAGATTTTTTCAAAATTACGGAATGTACCCTCCCCCCTTTTTTACTCTGAAGATACTCTGAATTAGGGATGTTTATCCATTTTTTCTTAACCTAATGAGACATATCTGGCTATTAAATATCTCTTCTCCTTATCTTCCTGTTAGCATTATTTTAATCAAGCATTAATTTTAAACCATAGCATGAAATCAGTAAACTGAGATAACTGAATGAAGCTCAATTTTTTCCTGAGCCAAGGGACTCAGCGAGCGTAGTTCAACTATTGCTGAGGATGAATGGAATACCTCATGAAAATTTATGTATTTTTTATTATTACCCTAATTTTTGCCTAAGCCTGGTTGACATGGGATTTTCAGGAATAACATGGATTTTTTTTACGCTTCCCTTTGTGGGTTTCCGACCTAACAAGAATTACACATTTTCTGATGGCTCAATGTTTTTTAACAGACTAATACTCAAATTTTTCCTAGAGGTTCCTTTGGTGGATTTTCCCTATGGCAAGCATAACATATTTTTTTTGCTGGAAGTTCATAGTCCATCCATTCAAACTTACTACAGATGTTTTAGTTCAAACAACTTTGACCAAATTTAATAGGGTATGGCCCTAACTCGGGATAGTTAGTCAGGAATGTTCTAGTAATATTCAGATATGAGTTAGGGATTTTTCTTGACCCAGAATTTGTGGATTCTGGACATGACTGAGGATCAGGATCAACTTTAGGTGTACAGAGGTTGGAAAGGAATTCCCTAGAGACGAAATTGTCTTTGATTTATGGCCATTTTTGTGGGAGATATATTCAGATCCACCAGGGCATGATGTGTATAGTGAATCGACGGTTCCCCCAGGACACTGGCCTTCCATTCCCAATGGCCTGGTGGGATTTGCAACATTTTGGATTTACCTTGATGTAGGGAGCCAAAATAGGTGGCTGGCCTATGTAGTATTGTATGGGAACATTAGGAACATTCATATCAGCCTTGAGTGGGCAATTATTTCTGCATATTTCTTACTTGTATGAGGGAGAGCTAGCTAGTGGTCAGTTTAGTTAAGAGTCTATTCTATGTCAGGGGCCCCTGTGAAGAAGGAAGTACATAAACTGTCATCCAGGAGTCTTTGAAATCATGGGTTGTGATAATAAATGAATGTAACTTGAGTGTATGGAGGCTATAAAGGACTATCCTAGAGAATAATTTCCCATTGATTGATGAAAATTTTTGTGGGAGACGTATGGAGAGCCATCGGGGAAAGGTGTGCATATTCAATCAAAGGTGTTCACAAGTCACTGGCCTTCTGCCTCTGATGGCATTGAGGATTATGGAGATTGGGAAATTTCTTAATACAGTTCATGGCCTTCGACCAGGGGTGCTCCTAGTCACAAAAGTATGCTTTTTAGCTGAACATCTTCTGGGAAACCCAAAAATGAGTGGGGGCAATCTTCCATTGCATGCAGATCAACTCCACGCTTGCAGATGGGATATCTTTTTGAAACCTCAGTGGAGACCAAAGATGAATCATGCCCATATGTTCTGATATACCCAAGATGTGTGCATGGAGGAAAATGTAAACTATGACTTTGAGGGACCTTGAATCAGGAGGGTGGAACGAGTCTTGGATGTCATTGGGTGTACTGAGACAGGAGAGGACTCTCCTGGGGATGGATTTTCCTTTTATTGACGACCATTTTTGTGGGAAAAATATGTAGTGACACTGGGGTATGATATGTATAGTCAATCAAAGGTTTCTATAGGACACAGGCCTTCCATTTTAGATTGCCTTGGTGGTTTATGGGGATTCAATATCACTTAATGAAAAGAGTTTATAATATGTCAGGGGTATACAAGGACATATTGGGGACATCTGGGCTATGATTTACTCATGGAATAGTGTCCCTTACATAGATATGACCCATACACAGGGTGAGGTATTCATTCTATCATTGGGATACCTAGTCGTTTAACATCACATGGCTAGGACACTGGGTTCCACTTGGGGGAGGGAACCATGACATTCCTTTTTGGGTCATGCTAATAGGAAAAAATTCCTGGGCTGTTTTTCCATAATGTTACAGTGGATATCTATCTAAGATCCATATGATCACGTGAGCAGTGATCAGTGTGAGAAAAAAGGGATCAAAAGGGTTCCATGTCACCGTCTATGAATAGGGAATTCAACATTAGGGGTATTTTTTTGGCTAAATCCATTTCATTGTAGTTTAACATCATGCGGTGAGGACAAATTTGGCCTTTCAGCTTAGCATCGTGTGGTGAGGACAATTTTGGCCTTGCAGTTTAATGTCATTTGGGGAGGATGATTTTGGCCATTCAGTTTAACGTCGTTCAGTGAGGACGATTTTAGCCTTGTAGTTTAACATTGTGCAATGTGGAAGATTTGGGCCTTGCGGTTTAATTTCATGCAGTGAGGATGATTTTGGCCTTGCGGTTTAATGTTGTGTGGTGAGTACGGTTTTGGCCTTGTTGTTTAGCATCGTTTAGTAAGAAAAAAATTTGGACTTTCAGTTTAGCGTCGTGCAGTGAGGGCTATTATGGACTTGTAGTTTATCATTGTGCGGTAAGGACGATTTTGGCCTTGCAGTTTAGCATAGTGTGGTGAGGATGATTTTGGACTTGTAGAGTTCTTTAAAATTTTTAGGTTAATCACAGTCAGGGTGTTTTAGCATTCCTTAGATGTGAGTGATGATAGAAGGTGTAAACCATAGTCTCAGGGGAAACTTGAATCAGGAGGAATGACATGGGGCTTGAAAGCCACTAGGTGTACTGAGGTAGGAGAGGAAACTCTCAAGGATGAATTTTCTTTTTATAAATGGCCCTTTCTATGGGCGACGTATGCAGAGCCACTAGGTCATGATATGCATAGTCAATCAAAGGAGTCTTAAGGATACTGTCCTTCCACCCCAGATAGCCTTGGATAATTGTGGGGATTCATGTTTTCCCATGGTATGGAGTGTGACAAACAGGAAAGGTATGACTAGTAATGTGAGAATACCCAAACCATGGTTAAATATTACCTTCTTAGAGCTTCCACATAGGTCCTACCCACGCATGGTGGAAAGGGGAATTTTTTTATGGTGGTTGGGCCAGGATGTCGAATCCGAGTATCACTATGTATCCATTGAGAGTTGGAATAATTCCACACATAGTTATGGATGTTCCCTACAGACATTTGTTCTATGTTTTAGGGACACTTGAGGGCATTTTAGTTTTACATGATACGGGTTCCAGGCCTACCGTACTCTTATATGGTTTACTTGCGCAAGAGAATCCATACCACTGGTCTAATGCTCACATGAGTTATACTCAATGTGAGAAATAAAGAGTGGTTACATGTTCTCCTTTTCAAGTGTGAGGTGACAGAGAATATGATTGGGGACTTTTAATTTTTTTCCCAGTGGGGTTGGGCCAGGATCGATGATCGAGGTGTCTCTATTTATCCTGCGAGGGACGCAATCAAGCCATACGTAGTTCTGTGTGTACCTCGTACTGGTTTGGATCAGTCCCGAGGGTGGGGGAACTTTCATTCTACCCATCATGGTTGTCAGGACTCCTATTTTACCCCATAGTAGACCTTTTTAGGGGAACCTTTATCATCATTACTATGCTCACGGGAGTTGTACTCGGTGTGAGAAATAAGGAGTGATAAGGGTATCCTTTACAAATATGGGTAGATAGGGGGTGGGATGGAGGAATGGTTTTATTTATGGCGGTTTCTCTAGGATTGTAGATTGAGGTGTCACTATGTATCCTGGAAGAGTAGGAATGAAGCAACACTTAGTTCTGTGAATGATCACAGAGTTTATTATCATGCAATTTGGACGTTTTATGCTACTCAGTTTAATGTCTCACGACGAGGACATGTTCCTTATAGTTTAATGTCATGTGGAAATGACGGTGACTCATATTATAAGGTCTAAGAGTTTGAACCATAATATGGGAGAATTTATTTTAACTCATAGTTTAAGGTCTTAGAGTTTGGACTTATGATATAAAATGGCATTTTTAACTTATAGTTTAAGGTCTAAGAGTTTGGACCATGACATTGGGGGAATTTTTTTTACCCAATAGGTTAAGGTATTATAGATTGGAACTTAACATAAAGTATTTTTTGAATCATATTTTTGGTTTTTAGAGTTTGGACCATGATATGAGGGGAAAGTTTTAAGGCTCATAGTTTAGTGTAATAGAGTTTGGACCATGATAAAGCTGAATTTATTTACCTCATTATTTAAGGCCTTAGAGTTTGGATCTTTTCATGGGGGAATCCTTTTTGAATCATAGTTTAGGGTTGTAGAGTTTGGACCATGGGGACATTTTTAACTCATAGTTTAAGGACTTAGAGTTTGTACATTCACATGGAAACTTTTTTAACTCCTAGATTAAGGTATTAGAGTTTGGGCCTTAACATGGGGACTTTTTTAACTCATAGTTTAAGATCATAGAGTTTCGACCATATCATGG
The DNA here is from genome assembly GCA_963277665.1 of Viscum album. NCBI lineage: Eukaryota > Viridiplantae > Streptophyta > Magnoliopsida > Santalales > Viscaceae > Viscum > Viscum album. The sequence goes on along the minus strand of OY728156.1, from coordinate 335,118,175 downwards.
GGATATTTTTATGACTCATATTTTAGGTTCGAAGAGTTTGTACCATGAAATGGTGGAATTGTTATGTGAATTATTTTTTCAAGAACATCTCATTTGTAGGAGTCATGATGAGCTTTCCGTCCATTGATATCAGGGTGTATGATATATTTTGAATAGACCCAATGTATGACATATCGTCCTTACCAATTTAGTTCAATTTTTGGGGGCTTCTTCCCTAGTATCATCATGGTTCTGATGACTAACACAATTTCCTCTTTGAGGAATGATCGAAGGTGATCCTTTTTGTTGAAGGATTGTGAAATATGATTTTGGTGGATTTCCAAATTATGCAGAGTGTGCAGCCCTCTTTTGTCTAACTAATCTAATTCATCAAACCATCTATGGGATTTCTCATCCATGGAATGTTGATCAAAAATTTCCACCTAATGTGATGAAACTTGGATCTTGATAGGTAACACTACCTCGACCCCGTATACTAGTGAGTATGGGGTTTCCTGAGCGGCGTTGCGGGTCATGGTCAAGTAATCCCACAAAGCATGAAAGTGATTGTCTGGCCACGATTCATATCCCTTTTGACCATCTTTTAATTTATGTTGGATAGGGTCTTGTTTAAAACCTCTATCTTCCCCTTGTCCACTGCTTGGTAGTGGGATAACCAATTGGACTTGATTCTAAATTCCTCATAAAACTTATCCAGCTCAGCAGAGAAGAAATTGGTGTTGTTGTCTATGAGTATTGTATGAGGGACGCCAAATTTGGTGGTCATGTTGCCCTTAACAAAGTTAATGATGTTTTCACCCCGACTTCCTTAAGGGGTATTGATTCATCCCATTTATAAAATAAGTCGGTTTCTATGAGAATGAACTTGAATTGTCTGGCTGTAGCGGGAGGATATGGTCCCACAACACCCATCCCCCATACGAAGAATGGCCAAGAGTATTTAGTCGCCTGAAGTAACTCTATGGGGTAGTGTATGAAATTATCATGAACATGGTATAAATGTCACTTATTATTGAATATGGATCAATCATGTATCATGGTGGGCTAGTAATACCCAATCCTTCCGATTTGGTGACAGTTCTTGGTTGCTGACTAGTGCGCTTCAGAAGCTCTGGCGTGCTCTTCTTTAATGACGGAAACAGTCTCTTCACTGTTAATGCACCTAGGAAGGACTCCATCAAGGCCTTCTTTGTAGAGGACCTTCTCTTGGTACACCCCATTTTATAGGGTAAAATTGACTTTCCATATTCTGACCTATTCCCTTTCATCCCTAACTAGTGTGAGTTCCCCGTTATGAAGTTAACTTGTAATGGGTGTCATATAACCGATGGTATGACTGTAAGGATCAGGAATGGGGATAATTTCATAAATTTCCTCTGTATTGTTCTGGATGAACGAAAAGACCTTCCGATGGTGAGATATTCTAATGACTATTTCATCCCAATTGGGATCAGCCAAGCCTATTGCTGCATTTTCCAAAGCATTGGCTAGAGCATTCTATGACCGGGGGGAAATGAGTGAACATTGGTTCTGATGGGAATTTTTCCATCAGTGCTCGAACATGGTTCATCAAGGGAACTAATACTTCATTCTTGATAGCATATTCAGTGTTGACCTATTTGATGATTAGCTTCGAATAATCTTTTATTTTTAGGTGTTTAGCTTGCACATGGAGTGCCAATTCCAGGCCTGCAATGAGGGCCTGGTACTCCACTTCATTGTTTTTACACCCTTCCAAAACCAGGAAAGAGTAAGGAAATATGTGATTTTCAGGATATACAAGTATGACTCCCATACCCACTTTATTGACCTTAGTATCCACCATCCTTTTCCCTGCCAGACTTCGGGAAGCACCATCGAAGTACATATCCGACATCTAGGGTTTCCCTTGGACAGAAAACACTTCTTCAACTAGATGTTCAGTATCCAATGGTGTCATCTTTTCTGAGGGGTGCTTGTCTATGATGCCTGCAAATTCCTATCCTTTGATGGCCTTCAGAGGCAATTATTGTATGTCAAACTGTTGCAGGATGACCACCCATTGTGATAGGTTCCCATTTAACATGGGACAGTTGATAATATACTTGATCAGGTTGTAGTTAGAGACCAGGTGGACCTCATGGTGCTGCAGGTAAAGCTTGAGTTTCTGAACTATGAATATTAGGGATAGGTAGTTCTTTTTTATCTTAAAATACCTTATTTTGGCATCAATCATTGTCCAAACAATATAGTAAAGGTTATTCTCAATGCTGGCATCATTCTTCTACGTGAGGAAGGCTCCTAATGACCATTCCAGGGTGGTTACATATCTACCCACAATTGGCAGCATGAGAACTTGTAGACCAGGGAGGTATCTTTTGAGGTTTTCAAATGATTATTGACAATATTTATCCCATTAAAACATAACTCTTTTCTTCATGAGCTTGGTGAACGGTAAACATTTACCTACGAGGTTGGATATGAAGCGTTGAATGTAGGCAAGGTTCCCCTAGAGACCTCTCAGCTCGGTGAGGTTACGAGGTGCGGGCATGCAAATAATGGTTTTTATCTTCATGGGGTTGACTATGAAGCCATGATGGTGTACGACAAAGCCGAGAAATTTTCCCTAGGTAACACCAAAGGTGCATTTTAGGAGGATTATCTTTAAATTATGATATCTTAATTTTTTGAAGATAGTTTCATGGTCATCATGGTTGTTTGAAATCTTCCTTGACTTAACTACCATGTTGTCTACATAACAGTTGTCAAATTATCTCAAGAAGGTCTTGAAGATGCAATGCATGGTATACTGATATTTGGCGCTGACATTATTTAGTCTAAAGGGAATAACTTTATAATAGAACACTCCCTGAGGGGCCTGAAAAGCAGTAGCTTATTTGTCTCCTTGGGCCATCCAAATTTTATTATATCCAAAATAGCCTTCCATGATGGAGGGGGATTCATAACCGGTTGTTGTATCGATCAACAATTCTGTGATCGGGACAGGGAAGTTGTCTTTTCGGAAATACGGATTAAGGTCCCTAAAGATGATGTATATTATAATATGTCCATTCTTCTTTTTGACAGGGACTATGTTGGCCAGCCAGATCAGATATTAGACCTCTTGTATGAAGTTGTCCTTGATCATTTATTTTACTTTAGCCTTCATTTTATAATCATGCATTTGGTGGGTCCTTATGGCTACCTATTTATAGCCCCAGTGATCTTCTGGTGTGCCTAGATGATGGGTGGAAACTTCAAGATCGAGGTCTAGAATCGATATATAATTTCAGGCAAAAACATCTCGATTCTTCTTTAGAAAAGAGGTATATGTCTCCCATTCCTAAACCGGCATGGCCATACATATTAAAGCGGGCCGTGGTTCATTTTCAGTTCCTAGATTTATCTCTATAAGTTCATCAAGGGTTGTGGAACCACCTTCTTAAAATATTGTAGGGGAATCTTTGAGGTCTTCTTCTTTCTCTTCTTCTTCATCTTGGTCATCTTGCCCTTCTGAGGGAGAATGGATTTTCGAGCGAACTTCTCCAATATTTGAATATAAATTATCTTTTAACATAGTGTATGAGGTAATGGAAGTTTGATTCCACAAAATTTGGTTGGGACCATCTTCGAAAGGGGTTTTCCTAACATCATGGGAATCAACCCATTCATCTATGTCTTTGGACTTGGTGGTCATATTAGAGACCATGCAGACAACTGAGTCAGTATCGAGGCTTGTACTTAGGCATTAAACTTGGTTGACAGGTAATACGTACTCCCCTCAAATATGCTATAAGGGGTCAATGGAAGCCATCTCCAATCCATTCGTGGAATTAATCTAGTCAATTCCGTCATCCAAAAGGTGTTTTTCTTCTGACTCATAGAACCCTGCTTCGATGTAATGTGACTCACAGAACTCAAAATGGAATTTATCGGTGTGCAATGTCCAATTTTTTCCATTAGTGAAATATTTGATGAATTGATGGTTGAGGATGGAATTACAGGATGCTGATGTAGCGATGGCCTACCTAACAAAACATAAAAGTTCATAATTTTCTGCACCACTAGGAACTTAGAATCTGATATGCGATCTCTGAGCCAAGTTTTAACCTTGATTTGTCCCAATGTTTTCTACTCACTTTTTCCATATCCCAGAAGATTCATAGTGTAGGGTATCATGTTGTCTTCATCATATCCTAGTCGATGAAGCGTTCTTAGGGAGAGGAGCTAACTCCAGAGCCGTTGTCGATGAAAATCCTCTGAACATCAATTCCATTTACCTTTTCGGACACATATAAGGGTTTGATGTTCCCTTGCATGATGGTGTCTTCATCCCTATCTATGAAGAAGATGATGAAATTACATTCTTTGGGACTGGTCTCCATTCAGTAGACTTCATCCGCTGATACTTTAGCCTTGAATTCCGAGGGACTTATCAAAGCTTCGATGAGTGCCTCCCTAATATCTAGAGACAAACTTAATGTGTCCACAATTGACATATTTTCTAGTACTGAAGCCAGCTAATTTAAAATGTCATACTTATTCTCTAAAGGTCGGAACTTCCCGGACTGAGGTTTCTCTTTCACATACACTTTAGGGGCTTGAGTTTTGTATGTATATGGTTTGACCTCTGTAGCAGGGGTCGACAGCGTTTCAGTCCTTTCAACATTTGACTGGACTGGCCTACCTATATACCGTGGATGGTTCAGCACTTGTTCTTCCCCTGATGGATACTCCAAGATGAATAGGCTTGGTTTTCCTCCAGTAGGGGTGAAGAATCATTCCGGATCTCATTGCGTCTGTCGAAGGGTCCTTCCACGAGTTTCTGTGATGTTAACGGTTTCACTCGTGGCGTGGATAGGAATTTGACTCCTACCACGATCATGACTTCTGAAAACATCTGTCCTCTGCGGCCTCTTCATCCTACTCTCTATTCAGGAATAGGGAATTCGGGTTCATGGTTGTAGTCTTCAGTAGAAAATGGGTTAATCAAGTGAATGAAATTAATGGGGATGAAGAGAAGTTCTTGATCTGATACTGTTCATATATGACTGCCTCATTCTGATGGTACCGTTTGGTGGGGTAGTGCCCGTTGTTCCATTTGGCGGGGTAGTTCTTATTGTACCAAGTATATTTCCATGAAGTCCAATATTGTCAATACTGACATCAGTTTTGGTAGCAGCTCATTTCTTGATCTAGCTTTCAGCACATCTACCCTTTTGAGGACTACGGGGCTGACTGGGATGGTCGTGTTGTATATGGTGCTTCTGGGGGCCTAGTAGGTTGTTTCAACTATTCATAGAGGATGATGTGGACCTTGTTGATGGTTTTATAGGTCATCCAATTATCAAACATTTACCCCTTTCAATATACTGTTTTCCACTCCTCTTCCTCTCTAGAGTTTGAGGAGGAAACATATTTCACTTGTGCTGGAAGCAGGCCTAACTTGACTTTCCCAAAATACACCATCTTTTTGAAGAGATACTTAAAAACAAATCATTTCTAGATGGGGTTCCCTAGTGTCTGGTGGTACAGACAATAATTTTTATGGCCTTCGACACCCATTTCATCGACTCACTTTGGCTCTGGCAGCCGGAGCAGATTGAAATTCATGGAGGCTATGAAAAATTCGCTGACCTGGTCGTCTCGGAACGAATAAAATCTATTTATTTTTTCATAAAACTGGTTTCTTTTATCACCAAATCAATCATATTTCCTAGTTGGGGGTGGATGTTGGTGTCCAGGGGGTCCCACACAGTTTGGTGGGGGCCTCGCAACTGGGGCAGACGACTAAGGTGAAGTAATCATGACAGAAGTTGCATCATCTTTTCGTGTTATTTCCCCAGGGGACGATAGGGCTACTTGGGACTTAAGGTTAGTCCTTTTCAAGGAGTATTTTATCCTTTGGTCGAAGGAAGAGTACTCTCTAAACCCACTGGCGTAATTCAAAAGGATGAGCAGCATTCACAATTCATCCCGAAGGTTGTCGATGCACATGGACAGAATATCATCCTATGGGCGTGCTTGATTCTGAGAATATGTCCCACCTTTCTATTTGGAAATGAATTATAGTACTCTATCGTTATTTCACTGGTTGATTTTCATTATATCACTAATCGTCATCTTGGGAAGTGTCGAAATGAACTGAAAGAGAAACAATCGCTGGAGTTCCTCCCAGCCTGTGATTGAATTGGCTAGTAGGCTAGTATATCACACGAAAAGCGATCCATGTAGAGTTTTTATGAAGCGCCTAAGTTTTACGGCTTCTTTCTGCTATGGAGTTCCCATCATGGGGTCATAGTAAGAGGCATAGTTCATCAAATGCTATTTTGGGTCCCCCGAGCCATTTTATACTAGGAATACGGGGTTCCTGAAGTTTGGGGCTGGCAGAACAGTGCTCACCCACTCAGGGTAGGGTTTGCACTCTGGTTGTAGCAGAGTGCACCACTATCTATTTATTATAGTCAGATTTATAGCTACTCGAAGGTGTTTAAGATACCTTGATGAATATCCTGTCGAGATTGATCGTGGGTCGGTGCTGTAGGTTCCAAAATTGGGCGTGTTAGCGCAACTTGAATTTGTGGTTGATACATAGCTGGGGGCATCATTTGTGGGTTTACCTGGGTATATTCCTGCTGCCTTCCCAATGGAGGGAAGTCTTGATGTCCTTCCTAGGACTGGTTGAATGGTCTTCTGGGATTGTCTTCATTCACCGAGATGAGTGCATGTGGTATGGGAACCTCTTCTAGGAGCACCTACTGACGTTCCACATAGGGAACACATACAGAATGATTACTCCCTCAACGTAGCTCGGTTTTATTTCTTCTGAGATCTTTTATTTATTCCTCATTCTTGGAAAACCATTCCTCAAGGGTGAGGGACACACTCTCATGGGGTGGAGGAGGTAGGTCATAGAAGACTTTGGATTTATTGTTCTCTTTGATGGAGTTTCACGGGGTAGGTAATGTCGGATTGACTGAGGGGGAACCTAGATTTAGGGTCGCCCTCTAATTCTGGGTATGCACACCATTAGGCTTGGTGTGGAATGCATCTAGGAGAGATCCATATTGCTTTGAATATTCTCCCACTACATCATTTCATGTGAGATCTGTGAGGCTGATTCTCACCACCTTAACTAAGGTATACTAATTAGGGGTGGTGTACTCAATGATGGATGGTAGGAAGGCTTATGTTCCTCATTATTGGACATTCCACTTCCATTTTGCGGTATTGTTAAAGAATTTTGACTAATATTGACCCAAATGGAGCCCTGCTCGGACCTTGTAATGCACCATTGTCTCGGTGGGTGGGAACCACGAGAAGGGGTGGAACGGGTAACTCCTCTTTCCATAGTTCTTCCAAGACGGTGGAAGACAGATTTCCATCGTGTGGGGATTTGAGGTAAAAATGCTTCCAACCCTGTGGGATGGGATTGTTCCCATTCTCTTGTGGGTGCGCTATGGAATGGTTTTGTTGATCTTATAGGTGTATTTTGATTTAAAAATTCCCCCATCTTTGGGGGATGGGGTTTTTCCTGTATCGCAGCAGTAGTCACCGCTATTGTCACTCTTTCAATTTAATGTACTCCCATGAAGGTGTAATACGAGTGTGGCTTTGGTCTTGCATGAGGTCCATGGTCTTTTGAAGACATGATCACTGCTTTCTGGTTGGATTACCTTACATGGGAAGACTGCTAGATGTCCATAGTTTCCTGACTCAGATGTTTTTTGATCTCTTGATCTCTTCATCCATGTCGCTTTTGAGACTTCTTCCAAGCTGATTTTTGTTGAGTATCCAATCTTTACTGAGTAGGGGTCTCATTTGATTGTTTCCACAAAGTGATGACATTACAGGATGTCATTTCCATTAGGTCCAGATGGATGGGATTTGGGGTGAAGTGTAAAGCTCCATGTTCTCCCCACCCCCTAATGTGAAGTCCAGTAGGGGTGTTGCAAATTAAGTGATGCAATTTATGTAGTGCATGGTGGCAAGCCAGTTCAAGTTTCATCATCACCTTTCCGATTGCGGCTATCTTGTGGATGGGAGGGCTTCTAAGTCGATTAGACAATGAAGCTCCCCTATCATACTGACGTGGTCCACATACCCTTCATAGGGTAGGACTTTTTTTCATTTTTCGAAGAGTTGTCCATATATTAAGGTGAATTTCATTTGTGCATTCCCCAGAAAATTACCTTATTATGTAGAAGTGAGAAGTGGTCATAGGCCAATACATCACTGGTATATTATCCCAAGCCAGTTTTCTTCTCAAAATCAACATAAAGTGATGTTGTTCTTTTGGAGGATCCTCTACTTGATATGCCCAGCTCGACTGCTTCTTGGTGATTTCTTTACAATCAATTTGGCAGGTGGGGGACTTATCGATTTTTTGATGTTGCGGGGGTGGCTTAGAAGATGGGCGTGGCCCTGGGACATCCTCTAGTTGAGAAAGAAAATCACTTGTTATAGACATAGTTCCTGTTGTGTCTGAATCCTTTCTAAGTACCTCATCATAAGAGGTATTTCTCATAATTTTTCAGGCAAGGGGTGGACCTTCTCGCCGGCATGTATTTTGGTTGTGAGGAGGACCTTCACAAATGGTACTATGATGGAAATAACTACCATGGAAACTTTATGCCCGACCATAAGAATTTTCCTAATAGCGTGTACCCTGGGGAGGACCTTCTTGCTACTTGACGTCGCTATGGGTAGGACCTTCACAACAACTATCATTTATGGGAGGGCCTTCTCAATGATCGTCAACATGGCGAGGACTACCACCATGACTTGATATTTGACTATAGGCAGAATTTATACAGTTTACATCTTGGGGAGGACCTTTAGGGTGTACTGTAATAAGGGGAGGACCTTCTCGTTTATTTTCATTACTGTGGGGAGGATCTCCACAGAAACTATCATTGCGGGGAGGGTCTTCTCAATTAATGTCATCATGGAGAAGACTATAATCATGACTTGATGTCCAACTATAGGGAGGATCATATCTACAGCGTATACCCTGGAGAGGATTATCAGGGAGGAAGACATCAAGGGGATGACCTTTATGTAGTCTGATATTTAGGTCTAGGGGAGGGATACTCTAACCCGCACTAGAAGATATGCTCTCGTGATCGATCAATATTGACCAATAGAGTAAGCCCCCATGGGTTATCTCTCGAGGACCTTCAGAGCAGCTGGTAGTGACATTATGGGGAGGACCTTCACAACTTCTAGTGACACTTCCATAATTTGGTAATGGAATGAGAGGGTCTTGAGACTTTGTTGATATATTTTTGAGGGAGACAATAACGATAGCTTCCAACAGAGAAGGACCATGCATGTGCTCTTCATTTTCTGGTTTCCTTTGGTGATTTTCATTTTTGGTCGCTCTGTTGTAGGTAACTGAGGCCATATACTATTTTTAATGGCCTTTATATATGGGTCCCTATCTTTTTGGGTCCCTGGATGTCGTCGTGATATGCCTATGAGCATCTTGAGTTTTGGTAGGGAAATATGGCTACCCTAGAGTAGCCACCATGTTGGACCGGCATCCCCAAGTCGGAAAAGGAATTTGTTCCCGATCTGGTAGTCCATATGTCATAAGATATTATTGTCGACCCTTTTCTACCAGAGCAGGGATGCATAACTACTCCTTACTGACTAACTCATTTTGCGAGTGAGTCACTCCATTTGTGGAAATCAGGTCATGGGCCCGATTTATCGCATTTCCCTCCAATGCAATGATATATTTTCATGTTTTGAGGATATCTTAAAGAATCAATTTCTGATCTTCCATCATGGCCAGGATTTGCTGAGATACATCTTTGGTTAGAATGTGTATGGAGGCCCATTCTGATTTTGGCACAGGATATAGTGCCTGCTCCGGTCCTCCATGAGTTTCCACTAGATACTGGCAGTTCTCCTATGCAAGGATAGAGGAATGAGTTTGTACCTAGTTTTCTTCTCTAATTTCCACCATATTTGACCGGTGGTATTCATATTCATGAGTGGGGACTATCACCTCCTCACTTCCCACTGTATTATTCTCATATACTTTGTATTCATCCGTAGGGTTTTGAATATTCTTATATTTTCTTGCCTCCCTATTTGGATGGCGGTCTTGGTATGCATCATCAGGTATTTGTGCCTGCGTATAGCTGAGTGATACCCTATTTTGATGGAATGTTGGAGTGCGTCAGCAGGTGTTTGTTCCTGCATGTAGCTGATTGCCGCCCTATTTTTATGGCGGGCTTGTTGTATGTCAAAATGTATTTGTTCCTACATATAGCCAGTTTCCTCCATGTTTTGGTGGCAGGAATGTTGTGCATCGGAAGATATTAGTATCTACATGTAACTTTCTACTCTATCTACACGGCGTTATCGTCGAGCACTAGAAGAAACGTTCATGTGCTCGTATTGTGCCACACTATTTATGTGGTGGTCTGGAGTGGAGAGGGAAGATTTTTGTGTGTGCCTGTTGAAATCTGCCATGGTAGTATGGCAGAGACGCTTCTCAAGAACCAGGGTGATAGTGTGACCTTGGTTATATATTTTCCACACTTGGTGGGCAGCCTGAGGGGCTTGGGTCTTCTAGACATTGGATGGTTCACTTGGCATAAGGTCCTCCTCGGTGGGAGGAGATATGGTCGTCCGGTGTCGGTGGTGATGCTCTTTTGCAGGGGCCCATGGGTAGGGCTCATGTGAAGCTGGGATGAAGTCATCAGTATTGACTTCATCTGCCTCTTTATGGTAAGGGAGGTAGTCATAGTCATGTTCCTAGGATAGGTTCCCGAAACGGTTTGTGGTGACCACCAGGGCCGCATGGTACTAGGGTGCCAACAGTGGCTGAAGAGGCGGTTGTCAATCCTTTTTAGACTAGGGGTCTTGTATTACAGCCTCCAACATGTGGAGAGTACTGTTTTGGTGGTACTCCCTGATCAGTGTACTTGATACCCATTGTTGAAGATGTTGTGTAGATGAGGGGTTCCTGCTCTTCGTTGAGGCCCATACTACCTATTAGATCACTAATGCGTGCATCATCATGGATTGGGGGATGTCATTTGGATCGAAGGATGCTTTGAGGGAACCTACAAAACATGTATGTCATACAGACCACTAAAAATCATCAAAGTATCATTCCTTTAAACACATTCATATTTGGAGATTCATCTTGGCACCATTCCCCTTTTATTTTACTATAGGGTGAAGGGGCCTAAGTGGGGTGAGACCACCACCTTGGTTATGGATTCAGGTTAGGTTAATCATTTTGGTTATGCCTCCAAGGTGGCACATGTACACATAACATGGAAGACAATATGATCCAATGTGCAATATCCTTTTTCCATTCATCATTGTGGGTAGAACCATTACCTTGGTTAAGGATTCACATCGGGTTCACCACTTTTTTTCTACCTTTGAGGTGGCGTAGGTATGGGTGGTGCAGAGATGGCATGATGATGATTGTCACTTGTCCCTTTTCCCTAGATACAGGCTCTCACCGAATTTACCATTCCTTTTTTTTCAACCCGTTCAGCATCATTATCCTTTAAATACGTTTTTATTAACCATGTGTGGAACTATTGTCCCTCAACGGGTAATTTCATGGGGGTGAAGCTCTCATGAAATTGGGTTTTCTCAGATATAACTTCCTCAGATGGTCTCTAATGGGTTTATTAGTTGAGCCAAGAACGCCCAAAAGTAGTGGTATCCATGACTCATGGACCTCATTTTCCAAAGACAGGAACTCGGTGGATGACTGTTTGGCCAACGACACTTGAGGACTCCATTTTTCTAGAGGATGGGAGGTCAAGCTCACTGCACCCTTTCGGGGGAGTATTGTTTCCTATTCTGGGACTCTCTTATAGATTTAAGTCATTTTCATATGTTTTTGAATCCTTGGCTCATTTCCAAAGAGTGTGTCCATGGGCTAGCCTTTCTTTTCAAGATCTTCATGATCATGCATATGTTTGATGCCACGTAGGTAACGTTGACTTAGCCATATTTCAAGGTGCTCTAGAGTTTATGGTTATCCAGGGGGGACGACAGGTGACTTGATTTTGGGATCGAGTGCATAAGAAGAGATTCCTATGCATCATCTAGAGAGAAATTAGAACCAATGTAGTTTGTAATGTGTGGGGATTATTCATGGAAGCTTCCCATTTGATTGACATTATTGGGTGGACTCTTTATAGATGGGCATCCCTTTAGAGCATAGAGAATCTAGTAGGCATCCTACGTATCCAGTTTTGGTCATGAATCAGAGTTATCATAGTTCATATTTTGTGGGGCGTACACATAGGAGCTTCCCATTTGAAAAACATGATTGGGTAAACCCATTTTGTATGGGCACCCTTCTGAGCTCGGGCATTCTAGTAGGCGTACTGCATATCCTGTTTTGATCTATAATCAGAGTTCTCATAGTTCAGATTGTGTGCTGATGTTGTAATCCTCACAAACCTCTAATCCCACGTGAGTCATGATTGATGTGAGAAACAAGAGGATGTGAAATATTTGAAAATGTACATGCCCCCTCCCCTATTGGTTGGGTAGGGTGAGGCTATGGTGGAAGAGGCTCGGGTGACCGTGGGTGACTGCACGGAGTGATGAACCTTTCAACATGAAATGAAATTGAAGGTTACACAGCCCTGCCTCAGAATATTGGGGACATAAATTAGTGGGAGAGCCCCGGAGCATGTTCTGGGAAGGGGGGGAGTTTCGTCCTCACCAAAGGGGGGCGAACATAACACCTTTGACTGATCAATATTCCTCATTAAATGGAAAATCAAGTGATCCCCCCGAATCCTATGAACTGGTAGGTTCAAGTCGGCATCCCATGGTTGGACTCCAGGTTTCCATGCGAATGTAGCCTTACAATAATTCCCAAAGACCTCACTTTTTTTGGGATGATCTTTGTGACTCTGCTTACCATGGGTATGTAGACTCAATAGGGCACACTGATGTTCCTGATTTCCAGATCATACGGGTCAGACGGCTTTGTAGTAGGCTTTTTTCTAGTGCCAGAGAACTGGTTAGAGGAGAGATTATGGAGGACTAGATGGTAATGGATGGGTGTGGTTGGAACCATATGGAACAATACCCGAAAACACCCATTCAATGTACTAGTTTCTCATGTGGTATGAGGAAGGCTATGCCTACTGTAGTGGTACGCGGGCAGGAGGGCCATCCACTTATTGGTGTGGTACGCAGGCATGGTTATCGCCAACCACATACCGATATGGTATGTGGCTCACCACGCAGCTTTATGTTACATCTGCTTATTGATTGGGTACGTGATGTTGGGTTCAGTCCACGTAGTAGTATGCTACATGGAGCACCATTTTGAAGGAGGGTCTGGGGAATTACGATTCATTGGAAATTCATCTACGAGAAGTTATAAATTCACTGTTTACCTGTTGGGATTGCGGTACCATTATTAGTTTTCTATTTTCCAATTTTTATGGTTCGCAGCTAGCTGTACCTGCAGAAGAAGTGGATCATGGTTCGTGCCCTATTGATGAAGCAAGACAGAATTCAGAGTGCAACCTCTAATTTTCCCTCAAGCTATCATCACCTGTCCTTAACTCTATCTATCTCATCTCTGCATGATTTTCTTCTTCTACTGGGCTCCATTTATAGATCATCATAGTGATCATATCTACTGGGCACATGACTCCATTTTTTGAGGCCCATTGAAGAAATTTTCTAACCCACAGAATACTAGGTCAACTGGGGTTTTGGGTACTTTGGTTCGTGATAATGGTTTGAGGAACCCGATTCATCTTCTTAATCCACGAACTGATGGTTTTGCGGCACTGTACATGGATGGTCTCAAGGGCAGAATGCCTTCAGTTGACGCGGTTCATGGTTTTCCCCACTTGTTGGCCATTTTTTCGTGGGATAGTGGTTTGTGGACCATCCCTCATACCTAGCGGTTCACAATCTCTCTTCTTTTCAAACCTTTCCCAATGATGGTACATAGACCATTGGAAAACATTAATTCTATCAATTTCCTTAAAATAAATACAACTCAATTTGAGTCTCTTCACCTTAATAAACTTATATAAGTTCTTAATACCTTATGCAATGTGATTTCAGGGGTATTTCTTCTCCTTAGAAAAATTTTTGGGACCCCATAAACATCTTTGAAAAAAAATGGTAGGGAAGGGTCCTCAATTTTGGATTCATCATCTGGTAATTTCCTAATAACTTTTAGACATGACTAAGGTATTTTTCTTGACCCTAAAGTTTTTAGTTTTGGATGTATATGTGTCATGTAATCCATTTTAGGCATATGATGGTGGGGATGGACTCTCTTAAGGATGAATTTTCCTTTGGTTAATAACCATTTTGTAGGTAGAATATGTAGAGACACCAGTGCATGATGTGAATAGCCAAACAATGGTGACCACATGAAAATGGCTATCCATTGTCGATGTCCTTGGAGATTTATAACACCTTGGATTTGTTTGGAGGTTGGGGACCTCAGTGGGTGGCCTATCTAGGGGATGATATCTAGAAATATTAGGGACATGTGTACCATCTTTTAGTGGGAAACCACTCCCGGACAAATTTATTTTGAAAAGGGATGTCTAGTGAATGGTATAGTTTAATTTCATAAAAATAAAAAACATGAAACTTATTATAAGGGATTTTGTTATCTAACCAAGAGTGATTAAATGATTCATTAATTCATCTTGAAATTATTTTAAAATTTTGTAATTTGAAAGGGGAAATACATAAATCATAATCTAGGGGTTTTCTGAATCCGTGAAGTGATATGGGACATAAATGACATACTAGAATATAGAAATAGTAAAATAATCTCCTAAAGATGAATTTTCCTATGGTTGATGGGAGTTTTATTGGAAACATATGTAGATCCCCCAAGCATGATGTGAAAAGACAAACTAAGGTGTTCGTAGTACATTAACCTTCCACCTCCGATAGCTATGAAATATTATGGGGATTGGGACCTTTTTAGTCACAAGGTATGACTTGAAAATGAAGGTGTTCATAAATATGAAAGGTGGCTTTTATTTGGATGTTATTTACTAGGAAAACTGGAAATAATTGGGGTAATTTTATTTGTCCGTACGCGGATCAAATTCACGCATATGGATGGGGCCACTTCTTTTTGCTGAAGCATTGAGTAACTGGAGCTAAATTGGGCCTGGATGTTCGGACATATCCAAGACATGGGTGGGAGAGAGAAGGTAAACCCTGACATTGAGGGTTCATGAATCAAGAGGGATGTCATGGGGCTTGGGAACCATTTGACATATGGAGGTGGGGATGGAATCTCCTGATGCCAAATTTTCCTTTGTTAGAAAGTTGTTTTGTAGGTAACAAATATAGAGCCACCAGGGCATGATGTTCACAATCAAACAAAGGTGTCTACAGGTCATTGTTCTTCCATCTTTGATGGCCATGCATGTTTATGATGATCCACGATTTCTCAGATCTTGGAGTTTGATGTGTGATAGGAGTTTATCCGGATTCATTATAAATGTATGCGCTATATTTCACCCATGGTATGAAGTAATCCCCTACATCAATCTGGCTCATATATTGGGTGAGGAAACTATTCCTTATTTTTAGTACCCTGTTGTTTAACATCATATAGTCAGGACCATAGGTTCCTTATGAAGAAGGGAACCAAAACATGTCTTTTAGGGTCATGCTGCTATGACCAAAATCATGGACCAATTGACCATGACGTGATGGTAGATTCCATTTTGAGGTCCTTAACCTCACGTGAGCTATGCTTGGTGTGAGAAACAAGGGATGAAAATGATTACATGTCACCACTTAAAAAATTCATAATCAAAGGTTGGGATCATTTTATGCTTAGAACAACATCATGTAGCTTAACATCGTGCATCAAGGATGTATTCCACACAATTTATCACCATGTGGGGTGGATGTAGGGTAATCTTGACGTGATGTAAGGGAAATACAATTACCCTTGGGAAAACCTATAAATTGGAATTTTCCTAGTATTGTCTACTTTGATTCAATTCATGTGCAGAGAAGGGAACATTTCAATAAATTTTGTGGATGAGTTCAGATTATAGGATTAGAGTCTACCACTCATCTATCAGGGGACACTAGGTCATACAGGATTCCTAATGAACATTACTTGAGGAGGTATAGCCCATGCACATGAAGGAAAGCCATTTTGTGTGATGAGGTCGATCCCGGATAAGAATTTAAGCATTTCCATTATGCGGTGTAGTTTAATGTCATAGAACTGGGACAATTCTGGCCTTGCAGTTTAGCATCATGCAGTAAGGATTTTGGCAGCACAATTTACTTTCATGTTGCATATAAAACTTGTCACAAATGCCATTCATAAATTTGAGTTAATTGATGTCGGGATATTATTGTATTCCTTAGACACGAGCGATGATAATATGTGTAAACCATAGTCCTGAGGGGGGCCTGGATTTGGAGGAATGACATGGGACTTGGAATACATTCAGAATACAGGAATAAGAAATTCCTTTACTGTGCCAAAAAATTTCTTTTGATTAAGAGGCTCAGTTTTTGGGAAGAAAATGTAGAGCCACTGGGGCATGATGTGCATCGTCAAACAAAGGTTCCCATAGGACAATGAACTACCACTTCTGATGGCCATGAATGTTTATGGTGACCCAATATTTCCCAGAGTATGGAGTTTGAAGAATGGGAAATATGTGTTTGGGAACGTAATAAATATCCAGCATGTGATGTTCAGTGAACTATTAAATATTATAAATATATATGACTCAAATGTAGGGGGAATCATAATCTTTTGACTATTTCTGGGTGTCAGAATTTAGACTTGGTATTTCTATAATCCCCTTGAATTTTGTTCTGTAGGAAATTAGTGGAATGTTTTAGATCTTGTAACACCAATAATCTGGCCACACATGATTTTTAATTAGCACTATAGTTTATTGTCATGTGTTTAAGACCTTTCATGGATTCCCCTATGTGAATTTGACTTATACACAGAAGAAGTGAGATTATTTTTAAAATCGAGGCTTGGACAGGATGGAGGATCCATGCGTCACTACATATCCTTCAAGACAATGAGTCAATCCATACATAGTTCTGAAAATAATTCCCTATATAGGTCTAGACCGTACGTAGTGAAAAGTGGAATTTTTGTTTCCTGGTGGATGAACAAATATTTGGGGACAAGATGTCACTACGTATTTTAAAAGGACACGAATCAAGACACATGTAGTTCTAGACATGTCCTCCTTGTAAAGGTCTAGCCCATGCCCAAGGAGGGTGAAGATATTTTGAATGATGGTTGAACTAAGATATGAAATTAGAGCATCACTACGTATCCCAATGAGATAGGAATAAATACTTATGTAGTTCTAGTAGGTGACCACGTGTATAGGTCCAATTCAAACACAGGGAGGGGGAATTTTTATCTAGTGTTGATGGATAGGCCAGGATAGATGATCTCAACATCACTATGTATCTTTTAATGGAATAAATAAAGACATATGTAGTTATAAAATTTCCCAATATAGTTCTGGTCCATGTGTATGGAAATGAGAGGTAATTTTTATTAAATTTTTTGCTGGGACATGATTTCAGATCTGAGAAACACTACATATCCTATAAGGTAAATAATAAATCCATACGTAGTTCTTCACACAATATTCTCCCTTTACCGATCTGACTCGGGCATAAGAGTATGGGAATTTTGGTTTCATCCTCTATGAGTGTCGGGTCTATCATATTCTTATTTGATTTGTTTTCGCTTGGGAACCCTTAACACTGATCCTAAGATCATGTGTGTCATACTCGATGTGATAAACAAGGGGATACATTGATTTACCTTGTATTATGGGGTGTTAAATGATATATCAGCGGAATTCTAAATCATGTGATGTCTATGCCAAGATCAAGGGTTGAGGTGTCGCTACATATCCCATGATTAATGGGAACCAATCCATATGTTGTTATAGAATTCCCTTATTGTGTTGGTCTGACCTGTACACATAAAGGGAGAGGGTATTTCTATATTTTTCTCACATGAATTTGACATACACGTGACAAATTTCTTATTAATACACAATACCTACCATGTAGTGGCATATATTACGGTAAGTATGAAACTATCATACAGTTTATCATTATTGGATTATGATGATTTATGTTGCTAAATAGTTTAATATCTAGAAGATAAGACATATGTGTCTATATTATGAAAAGTATTTCTTCAGAAACATTGCATTTATGGGAACTGTGATGAGATTTCCCACCATTGATGTCAAGGCATAAACATCATTGGAGTAAACCTAATATAAGACATATGGTACCTCCCATTTTGACTCAATATTTTTCAGTTTATTCCCGAGTATCATCATGGTTTTGGGGGCCAACACTATCTCTCCATCAAGGAAACACCAAAGGAAAACCATTTATTGAATCCTCGTGTGATCTGATTCTAGTATATTTCCAAATGGTGCAAGGTATGAAACCTTTTACCATCAAGTCACATAAACTCATCAAACCATTTCTGAGATCTCTGATCTATGGAAAATTGATTCCAAATGACAATGTGGGGTAATTGAACTTGAACCTTGATGGGTAAAACCACAACTTTCCCATATACTAGTGAGTACAAGGTTTCTTGGGTGGTAGTGCAGGTTATGATTCGGTAAGCCCATAAAGCATGCAGGATCTAGTCCAGCCATGATTTTTTATCATTGTCTACCATATTATGGAGTGTATTGGATAAAGTCTTGTTGAATGCCACTATCTTCCTATTGGTCGCTGCATGATAACGGGATGAATGGATGGATTTGATTCCATATTCCAGCTATAGATTATCCAACATAGAAGAGAAAAAGTTGGTTCAACTGTCTGTTAGTATTGTATGAGGGACACCAAATCTAGTAATGATGTTGGCTTAAAAAAATCTAACAATGCTTCTTTCCCTGACCTCTTTAAGTGGTATAGCATTAGTATATTTGGAGAAGAAGTTGGTTGCTGTGAGAATGAACTTAAATTGTCTAGATATTGCGGGAGTATATGGTCCTATGACATCCATCCCCATATGGAAAATGACCAGGAGAAATTATATGTGTGAAGTTGTTCTGGGGGTTAGTGAATTAAATTGACATGAACATGGTTGGGGGGAACATCATGGAGAATGTGGCACAATCATGTATCATAGTGGGATAATAGTATCAAATCCATCGAATTTAATGAGAGTGTTTGGTTGATTATTGGTGTGTTCCACATGTTTCAGTGTGCACTTATTTCTTGATGGAAGTATTCTCTTCTTCATCGACGCACCTGATAAAGACTGAGTCAAGGAATCAATTGTATAGAACCTTTTCCTAGTTTTCACCATCATAAAAAACAAAATTGATTTCTTGCCTCTAGATATGTTCTCTTCCATCCCTATTTGGTTGGATTTTCCACCTCAAGTGGTATTTTTAAATGGGATTTGTCTAGCCCCTGGAATGACTGTAAGGCTCAAAAACCTGGTTAATCTCGTTGATTTCATCCATGTTATTTTGAATTGATTCCATGACCATACAATGGTGGAAAATTATGATGACTCTTTCTTCTCAATCTCGATAAGCTAGGGTTGTGGATACTTTTGACAGTGTATTTGTTTGAGAATTTTGTGACCAGGGGACATTAGTCAGCACTGGTTCTAATGGGAATTCTTTCATCAACTCTCAAAAATGGTTCATCAAAGGAACCGATAATTATTTCTAAATGGAATAGTCACCATTGAAATTATTGATAACCACCTCTAAATAAAATTTTATCATCTGGAATTTGTCTTGTTCATGAAGTTCTAGTTCCAGGCCTATAATGAGGGCCTATAAATCCGCTTCATTATTTGTTTACCCCTCTGAAATGTAGAATGATTAATGCAATAAATCTGTCTCTAGAGATATTATTATAAATACTATCCCCACCTTGTTGAGATTGGGGTCCTTCATCCTTTTCACTATTGAGATACTGGAGGCACCGTCATAGTATATTTCTCATGCCTAGAGGTCTTATTGGATGTAGAATACTTCTTAATCAGGAAGTTCAGTATTTAATGGGGTCATTTCTATCGAGGGGTGTTCTGACATAAAATCTTCTATTTCATGGCCATTGATTGATTTATAGGGCACATACCATATATCAAATTGATGTATGATGACTGCCCACTATGATAGGAACCTAGTTAGCATAGGATGACTAACGATATACTTGAGAGGGTTGCAACAAGAGAAAAAACGAACCTTGTGGTGCTGCAGGTAATTATTGAATTTCCGAAGATTAATGATTGTGGCTAGGAATCCATTTTTGATACTTGAATATCGAGTCTCAACATCGATCTTTGTTCAGATGAGGTAATAGAGACCATTATCGATGCCGACATCATTCTTTTGTGTAAGGAAAGAATGCAGTGACCATTCCAAGGTAGTCACATACAAAATGAGTGGTCTTCTCTCAACTGGAGGTATTAGTACAGGTGGGATTACAAGATACCTTTTAATATTGTTGAATACTTCTTTACAATAATTATTCCACTAGTATGTGATCCATTCTGTCATCCACCTGGTTAAAGGAAAACACTTACCTACATGACTGGTTATGAAGGGATAAATGTTGGCTAGGTGCTCCTGTAGACCCCTCAACAAAGTGAGGTTGTGAGGTGGTGACATTCTAAGGATTTATTTTTTCTTCTCAGGGTCTACTTTGATTTTACAATGATGTATGATGAAGATGAGTAATTTTCCAGCAGTAATGCCGAAACCACACTTCAAGGGATTTATCTTTTGACTATGTTGTCATAGTTTATTGAAGATAATTTTGAGTTCTATCAGGTATTTCAAGCACTATCTATATTTAACAACCAGGTTGTCGATTTAGAACTTGAAAATTTTTCTTAGGAAGGGTTTGTAAATTCGATATATGGGGCACAAACAAGTAGTTCCAATTTTTTCCTGACCGAAGGGAATCACCTTGTAAAAGAATACTCCCTAGGGGACCTAAAGTCACTGGATTATTTATCTTCTCATTCTATTTGTATCTGGTTTTATATATTGTAGGCATCCAGGAAAGATATGGCCGTATATATGATGGTCTCATCAATCAGCAACTCTATGATTTGGACTAGGAAATCATCTTTTGGGTAGTGCCAATTGAGATCTCCAAAGTTAATGAATACTCTGATTTTTCCATTATTCTTTTTGAAAGGGACTATGTTTTTCAAATAGATTATATATTGGAATTCCCGAATGATGTGAGTGTTGATTATATTTTCCACATCAGCCTCTATTTTGGAAGCATGTGTCGGATGGGTCATTCTGGTAGCCTGCTTGTAACCACGATGGTATTCCGACTGACCAAGGTGATGAGTGGTGACCATTGGATCAAGGCCTATAACATCTATGTATTTTAAGGATAAAATATATGTATTATTATTTAGGAAGGATTTTTATGCATTTTTTTCCTTGAAAGTCATATCAACACTAATTTGGGTGGGTCGTGAGTCATCTTCAGTGCCCAAGTTTATCTCCCTAATTCATTGTTTCTGGTAGAGGCGCCTACTTTGAATATAGGAGGGGAATCTTTTAGAAATTATTCATATTATTTTTTTTTCTTCATCATGACCCTATTTCTCATATTCTTTCTCTTCTGATGGGGGATATGACTCTCTAGATGAAAACTCCAGTGTTGGGATAGGAATCACAAGTTTGTATTCTGGAAACTAAAACACTTCCTTTTTCCCTGGCTAACTGCAGGAAATATTCAAGAGAGGATGTAATGGAGGTGAAGGAATTTAATCTTTTTACTTTAGTGATAGGACATCGTATTCTATATTAGTGAGTAATGAATTAACTATCTAGATCCTCTATGATGGGCTTGTATCATTTTTGTTTGAGCACTCACCGTCATCATGGGGTTAGCGCGCTTTTCATCATCCTTAGACTTGTCTGCCATAACAGAGATCATGTCGATGGATGAGTACTCATCTAAGTTTAAACTTATGTACTCAACCATATTGATCTGTAATACATACTCTTCCCCAAGTAGTTTAATGGGATCTATAAGAGCCATTTCCAATCCATTTGGGGTAGTTATTTGACCAACATCATCAGCCAAATACTGCTTCTCTTTCGGTTAATATAATCCTGCATCGAGGTAATGGGACTCAAAATATTAGAATGAGGAATTATCAGCATGGAATGTAACATTTTTTCATTAGAGCAATATTTAATGCACTGATGTTATGAAGAGGGAATCACATCCTGCTGATTCAGCCCGGGCCACCTGAACCAGATGTTGAAGTCTATATTTTTTTCACCACAAGAAACATAGAATCATACACGAGGTTACCAAGCCATGTTTTATTCTTGATTCATCCAAACAGTGTCTCCTCACTTTTGAAATATCCTATTAGGGTTGTGTTGTAGGGTATCAGATCATCTACACTACAGCCTAACTGAAGAAGTGTTCACAGTAGGAGGAGGTTGACTCAATAGCCATTTTCGATTAAAATTTTATAGATATTAATGTCATTACTCTCTATAGACACATATAAGGGTATGATGTCTCCCTACATGATGGATTATTCATCCTAATCTATAAAGGAGATGATAACATGGATTTTTCAGGGTTGGTCTTTGTCTGAAAGAATTTGAAAGATTCTACAATGGATTCGAATTCATGGGGAAATAGTAAAGTTTCAATGATCACCTATCTAAGGTCTACATATATATTTAATGCATCCAAGATTAATATATTTTCTTGTACTAATGCTAGATGGTTCCGAATATCATATTTCTTTTTTAAATTCTATCGCTTCCTAGATTGGGGATGCTCATTTAAAGGCTCTTTAGGGACTTGATCCCTAGAGGTGGACGGGCCAACATCTGGGAAGGGAACTGATGGTGCTCCCATTCTATTTGGATTCGACTGAACTTGTCAGTCTGTATGCTTTTGGAAATTATACATCTTCTATTCCTCTGAAAAGTAATCATAGATGATTGGGCTAGGATTTCATCTAGTAGGGGTAGAGAAAAACTTCGGTCTATGTTTTGTCTGCTAGAGGGTCCTTCTAAGAGTTTCCGAAACATTAATAGTGTGAGTTAATGTGTGTCCCCAAATTTGACTATTGTCATGACCACACCTTCATAGAATCTATCATCCTATGTGACCTCTTCCGATAGATCTACAGTTGTATGCAAGGAATTTGGTTTTATAGCCATAGTCTCCATCAGATAAGGGGTCCATGATGTAAATTTCATTAATGGATCAAAAGATCAGTTCTTGAACTGAAAATGATTCTATCTGACCATCTTCTTTAGATGGTGTTATTTGGTGGGGTGGTGCTAATTGTACCATTTGGCGGGGGTGGTGTATGTTGTCCCATTTTGCCGGGCGGTGCCTATTTTCCCATTTTGTTGTGAGATTCTCTTTGTCCCATTTTGAAGGGTGGTGGTCATTTTCCTCTTTGGTGGGGCAGTGCCTATGCTTTCAAGTCTACTAGCATGAATTTTTAAAGTGTCAAGACCAGTTTAAACTTTGGTGAAGTCTCGTGTTCTTGCTCATACGTTCTACCTTTTTTTCTCATAGGATTTTGAGACTGAGGACGGTGGTTGTTTTGCATCAGGAGCTATTGGGGGCTTGGTTGGTTGCTTCAACTAATCCTGGTGGATTCCATGAGCTCAGATGACTGTTTTCCAGGTCATCCAACTATCAAAAAATTTCTACTTTTTACTAGTGATTGTTTTCCAGTCCTCTTAATCTCTTGGTTCTAATGTGGAGACATAAGACACTTATGCTAACAATGTACCTAACATGACCAGTTTGGAATCCATCATCTTTTTCGGGAGATCCTTGAAGACAATGCACTCCAAAATGGTGTGTCCCCGTCTCAGGTGGTAATGACAATAATTTGGATGGTCATCAAAACCCACATCAACAATTCACATTGGATCTGGTAGATGGAGGAATATTCAGTTCATGGAGGCTATAATGTTAACACATACATGGTCATCTTATAGAGAGTAGACATTATTTATTTGTTCCTCAAACTAATTTCTTTTGGAATGCCTAAACTCATATTTTGGAGGTGGGGTGGATGTTGGAGTCCATGGGGTCATGTATGGTTTGGTGGATGCCTCACAACTGGAGCTAGTGTTAGGGGTAGCTTAAGCATAAAAAAATCCTCTTCTTCTTTTCCTGTTCTTTTTTTGGGGCCGCTGGTGCGACTCGGGACATAAGATCAGTCCACTTCAAGGAGTATTCTATTCTTTGGGAAATGGAATAAAAATCCCAAAACTCACATGTATAATTCACTTGGATGAGAGGTGTCTATAATTCATTATTTATATTACCAATGAACATAGAGAGCATTTCATCCTAGGGGAGTGTCTGGTTCAGGGAGTAAGTCAATCCTTTCCATCTGAAGATGAAGTCTGAAACTCTTTCATTCTCTCAATGTTTACAGATCAGGAGATCACTGACTTTTTTCTTATGCAATTTCAAAATGAACTAGAATAGAAACTATCATCAGATTTCCTCCCAGCCTATGATTGAGTTATCTGGAAAACTAGTATAATATACAATGGACGAAGCCTTCAGAGTTTGCATGAATAACTTGATTTTCACTAATTCATGTTTCTATGGGTTTCCCATCATGGGGTCACAGTAAGATGCATTGTAAAATATAATTTTTTCTGTGTCTCTCGAACTATTTAACACCAGTCATATGGGTTTCCTAATGTTTGGTGGTTGTGGAACATTTCTCACCCAATCAGGGTATGGTTAGAATTGGGTTTGTATCGGAGTGCACCACCCTTCCATGGAATCCAGTCAAGCAGTCAAAGGTTCGACGGTATTCATGATCCCTTGATTTATATTATGTCGGACCTAATCTTGGGTAGGTATAGTAGGAAACAAAACTGGACATGGTGACACTGTCGGAATTTGTGGTGGATACCCAGCTGAAGGTATCCTTTGTGGATTTTCCTAAAAATATTGTAGATGATTCTCCAGTGGAGGAAAGTCTTCATATTATTCTAGGTCCATATTCAAGTAGACTAATGGTCCCGGTGCTGGATTGGATGGGAATACAAGCCTAGTTTCATTTACCAGGATGAGTTCTTGTAGCAGAGGATCCTTTTATAGAAACACATGTTGACATTCTTCTTGAGGAAAACACCCAACAATATATCTTCCTCGATGTAGCTTGACATTGATTCACCTAAGATCTATCATTTCTTCCTCTAGCTCACTGAATCTTTTCTCAATCATGAGGGAGACATTGTTAGGGGGATGAAGAGGTGGGTTATAGAAAACCATAGATTTATTATTCACCATATAGGGTATTTTAAAGGGTGGTAGTAATGGGTTTACTGAGGGTGCGCCCAAATTTAGGGCCACTCCATGGTTCCAGGTATACTCACCCTCAGGCTTAGTGTAGACCTCCTCCGGAAGGGAACCATATTCTCTTGAATCCTCTCCATTTGTATCATTTCCTATGAGGTTCATGGGAATGACGTCCATCACATTCACTAATGCATACCACATTGGGTGCGGTGTACCCGGTTTCAAATGGTAGGAGGGAATTTGGCATCCTTTGTTGAAATTTATCCTTCCATTATGGGGTATTATTCAAATTTCATGGTGAAGAGAATCCCGAAAAGATCCACGATCTGACCTCACAATAAGTATTTGTCCAAGGGGTTATGAAAAATGAGATAATACTAAATGGGTGACCTCTCTTCTACTCACTCTTCCCAGACAAGAGAATACAAATGTTTGCTGTGCAAGAATTTAAGGTAAAAATGCCCAAGGCCTATGGGTTGGGGTTTCTCTTGTTCCTCAATTGATGTGCTATGGCCTAGGTTTTTTGGTCTTATAAAGACATTTTTGAGTTAAAAATTTGCCTATACCTACATGTAGGGGATGTTCCAATATTGTGGTGGTAGCTACTACTATTGACACCTTTTTGATTTTGTTCACTCCCATGTGGGTGTGAGGTGGGTACGCTTCTCGGTTTTCACAAGATTTATTTTCTTTTGAGGAAATGAGCATAGATATTTGATTTGATTCCCCAAGTAGAGAAGACTTCAGGATGTTTTCGGTGGACTGAGTTAGGATCATTTTGATGGTTTTATCTCATTGGACCTAATTCTTTTGAGACTTACTCGTGGCCAGTTCACGTCGAACGTTCCACTATTCCTGAACATGGATTTATTTTGATTGTTACCTCAGGGTAATGATATTTCATGTTGTTATTTCCAATGTGATATACTAGATGGGACATGGGGTGAAGTGTAGAGCTCCATGTTCTCTAGATACATAGATATGAACATATAATGAGGCGTCACTAATGCGGCAATGAAACATAAGCAATTCATGGAGGTAGGCTAGTTCAAGGTCATTCTTTTTCCTTTCTGATTTTGTCCACCATGTAGAAGACAAGGTTCTGGGTCATTTAGATGGTGAAGCTCTCCTTATATGTTGAAATAGTCTACATACACTTCATTGGGAAAAACATTTCTTTTAGTTGGTAGAGATTTGTCCATATTTGAGGCGAATTTTATTCATACATTCCTCATACCACCCCTTGGTATGTCGAAGTGAGAAGTGGTCATGGGACAATAAATCACTGGTATATCATCCCCATGTAGTTGTCTCCTCACGAGCAACATATCTTGTTTTTGTTCTTATAGGGAATACTCTACTTGATATTCCCATCATGACTACTTATTAATGATGTAGTTATAATCAGCATGGCTGGTAGGAGCCTCATTGATATGTTAGTGGTGTGGGGGTGTCTTGGAAGATGAACATGGCCCTAGGCCGTCATTGGGTTGAGAAAGGATATCAATCATCATAAATTATTTGGATGACCTGTCTGACTCCATATTTCTGAGCACCTCAGTGTAGGGGGGGATTTCTCACATTTTTTCCCTGAAATGGAAGGACCTTCTTGACAGTGTAAATTTTGACTATGGGGAGGACCTTCGTAATCAGTACTACAATGGTGAGGGATACCACTGAAACTTTATGTCCAACCTTCTGTAATGTCCCAGTGGAGTATACCTTGGGGAGGATCTTCATGGTAGGATGTAGTGAGGGGAGGACCTTCTTGATGAATGCAATGATGGTGATGACTACTATCACAGCATGATATCTGGTTGTAGGGAGTATTTCTGCAGTGTACTTCATAGGGAGGGCTTCAAAATGTACTGCAAGGGGAGGACCATCTCACTGCCTGTTGTTTCTATGGGGAGATCCTTCATAGAAACCTCCATTACTGGTTGGGCCTTCATTGTTGATGTCATTATATAGAATACTAACATCATGACTTGATGTCTGACTACAAGAAGAATCATATTTTCTGCGTATATCCTAAGGAGGACCATTATGGTAGATAATAGTAAGGGGAGGGACTTCTTGCTGTTTGAACTTCTGTTCAAGGGAAGGGCTACCCTAACACACATCAAAAGATATGCTATCTTGATCATTCATTCTTGAAACATAGAGTAAGCCCCCATAGTTTCTCTAGGGAGGGCCTTCAGAGCTGCTGGTAGCAACATTACGGGGAAGGAATCCACAACTGCTACTGCCACTCCCATAATTTGTAAGTGGACAAATAGGATCCTGAGACACTATTGATATATGTTCTAGGGATTCAAGGACTATAGCTTCCAGCATATTAGAATCATGAATATGCCCATCATTTTCCAGTTTTCTTTGGCACGTTACATTTTTAGGCGATCTCTTGCGGGTAAACGAGGTTGTCTTCTTTTGGTAATGGCCTTCATAAATGGATCCCTATTTTTTTCATTCCCACGATTCCACTAGGATACGTTGATAGACATCTTGAGTTTTAGCAGGGATATATTATTGGCCTGAAGCAGCCAACATGTGGGACCGACGCCCCCCCCCCCCCCCCCCCGTTGGAACACATATTTATTTCAGATACACTTTTACTTGTATCGGTGGATATTTTCATCGACCCTCCAGGACCAGAGCATGAATGTGGATATTCTCCGAGGTTATTACATGATTTTGTGGAGGAATCACGCCTCTTGAGGAGACCGGTTCGTGGGACCAACTCCTAACTTTTTCCACTGACACAATGATGTCTTGACATATCTGGAGTATATAGTTCAGGTTCAAAGAATGATCTTACATCATGGCCAAGATATGTTGAGGTAAATCTTTTGATGTAATAGGTTTGAGGTAATATTCCTCAATCAAAGTAAAATTTTGTGCCTTCTCAAGTCCTCCATAGTTTTCCAGTGGATACTGGTAGTTCTTTGGTGTTGGGATAGAGGAATTATTCTTCTCCCAGTTGTCTTCTCTAGTTGCCACCATATTTGACTGTTGGGCTTCATATTTATGAGAAGAATTTTTCATCTCCTCTATTTCCACAATATTTTTTTCACAGGGATTGTATGCATCAACAAGAATTAGACTCTTCTCATATTTATTCACCGACCTATTTTGATGGAGGGCTTTATGCACATCTTTAGGTTTTTGTGCCTACCTGTATCAAGTTTCCTTCCACTTTGGATGATGGGCTTCTTTGACATCAATAGTTATTTTCATCTACCTGTAATTTCTCTCTCTCTATATACACAGTGAGACTGGAATGCACTAGTTGGAATGTTCATGTTCTCGTATTGTGCCACCCTAATTCTGTGGTGGACTTGAGTGGAGGGGGAATATTTTTCCATCTTCCCATTAAATGTCGATGTGTTTGTATGGTGGATTTACTCCCTAGGAATATGGGTGATTTCATGTTCAAGATTTATTTTTTTCTCTTGGTGGGTGGACCGAGGGGCCTGTGTCCAGAGGAATTTGACATTTGACCTTGGAAAAAGATCATCTTCTTAATGAGGAAATTGATTCATATGTTTTTGATGGTGATGTCTTCTGGTAGGATTCATCAAGAAGGGCTCCTGCGCAGTTGGGATGAAGTCTTTCGCATCAAATTAATCTACCTCACTAAGATAAGGGAGGGAATTTTTGTCATGTTTTGGGGATAGGCTCCCAAAATGATTCGAGATGACCATCAGGGACACCTTGTTCTAGGGAGTCGGTCACATCTAGGGAGGAGGTTTGTGAATTTTTGCAGATTGGAGGGGCTGTCTTGTTGCCTCTACTGTGGGGAGAGCATCATTTTGGTGGTATTATCTAATCATTATGTTAGATACACAACATTGAAGATACTGGGTAGGATAGGGGGTACGACTCTTCATATGGGCCCTGGACATTGGCGGGATTGCTAATGTGCCTATTTGCATCGGTTTTCTATTTTCCATTTAGATCAAAGGTTGCTCTAGAAACCTTCAATATATATAAATATATGGAACATACATCCAAGAAAACCCCATAAAATTAGAACCTCTTGATCACATGATTAATTGATGATTCATCTTAGTCCCATTACTTTTTAGGATGTGAAGGGGCTTGAGTGGGGTAAAACCACCACCTTGGTTGAGGATTCACGTTAAGTTCACCATTTTTGTTTCGTCCCAAGGCGATATGTTTGGGGGAATAAAAAATGGTCTGATGGGTGACAAGAATTTGTTTGTTATTATATATAAATTTACTTCTTCATTTCTATTTTGACCCAATTTGTATCATTATCCTTTATGGGGAATTCAATTAACCCCATAAGGACTCGATAGTTTACCACTTTCTGTATTACGAAGGAGGTGCCACAGTCAAATGGTCCTAGCGGGCGATTGTATAGGGTTAAGTATTTCTGCAATCGGTTAACATATGATAATATTTCATCAGATGGTCTCCAACAGGTTTTTTTATGGATCCAAAAACACCCAATACAACTTCTATTTATGATTCATGAACTATATTTACAATGGAAGGTGCTTGTTGAATGGCGATTTGTCCAACGACACTTCAGGACTACATTGGTGAAGAGGATGGGAGGTTAGGAACATCACACACTTTTGGGGGAATTATTATATATTCAGGGACATTATTTTATATTTAATCCATGTTAATAAGTTCGTTAATCCTTTTTTCTTTCCCAAAGAGTGTATTGACTGGTTACCCCTGGGTTTCAGGATCATCATGGATATACAAGAATTTGATGCTACAGAAATAATGATGATTTAAGCCCTATAATGAGGTTCTCTAATGTTTATCGTCATCTAGGGGGTGGATGGTGGATTGATGTTGGGGTTGGAACAATAATATGGGCTTCATACATATCCCCTTGAGAGGATTCAAATCCCACATAGTTCAGTGTCACTTAATTGGACACATCACCTTTTAAGGTCATGTGAAGAGGACCCATCCTTGCGGTTTAACATCATGTGGTGAGGAAATATGTGTGAAATATTACTGGTCAAGACTTGGTCTGGGGATTACACCAAAGTGGCCTGAGGTTCCCACAAAATATATGATCTTCTTGGTGAACATGACCCTACCGAGGATATATCCAGGAGAACATTAGGGTTGATTTTATGGTTGTATTTGGACCTCAGGGAGGCCTCTTAGGTATCTTATTCAAATGGGAAGTCAAAGTCCACATAGTTACATTATTTGGGATTACATATAGGTGGAAGCCCTTTCTAATTTGAGGGAACATTTTATCGGGACTAAATTCTAGGGAGACCGTCCCTTCATCTAAATAATTTGATAGGCCTCCTACATATCATAGTTAGAGAAGAAATTACAGTTCTCGTAGTTCATTTATGGCTTATGACTTGATTGGGTCAAACACATGGGAGATTCCCATCCAAGAGAATCAAATCAGGACTTCCTCCTAAAGAGGACGCCCCTTTATAGGGGACATTGTTTGGGTAGACCCTTTTAAAAAAGGGTACCTCTTCGAGCTCGGTCCTTAAGCAGGAATCCGATGTATCCCAATTATAGTGGGAATCAGATTTCTCGTCGTTCATTATGAGTGGGATATTGTTGTGTCGTAAAAACCCCTATGCCCATGTGAGTCATGCCCTATGTGAGAAATAAGAGGATGTGAAAGATTCAATAAAGGAACACTTTCTCATCTCCACTGATGTAAAAGGATGATGACAATGAAGGAAGAATCCATGGCTACAAGCCCCATGGGAGAGGGAAATGGGAGCATTAAGAATGAAACCCTCACCCGTGTTGATAACCAGGATAGTCATATCATTTTGATCTATCCAGAAACATCTCAAGGTGTGGTGAATAGGTTAAAGAGTGACACCTCTCTCAAAAGGCTAGGGGATTACCTTAGGAGGCGTGCCCTTTTAGGGGTTCTGGGAAAATGGAGGATAATCATACCTAGTCAATTGGAATGGAAATATTGACCTTTTTTCTTATCACTAGAACTCATTGAATTGAATGATGAGTTGTTATCCCTAAACCTAGTAATGGGAAGGTTCGTGTTGGAATCCCAAATTCAATCCTTGGGTCAACATTAAAATGTAGTCTTAGAGAGATTTTGGGCAGAACTGTTGTGGGGACAAATTTAATGATTCTTCTTATCTTGGGTATGTAGATTGTAACGCCCTGACCCTAGTTACTCAGAGTCAGTGCATTATTACATAACATTGTCATGATCACAAATGATCAAGTCTCAAAAGACCGATTATTTTAGTAGCCTTGGAAATACTAGATAAATTCATAAGTTTTACATAACATTATAAATTGGAAAACTACAACAACACAGTCTCCATATGCCACACTCATGTCCCTAAGACTATCCCTACAGGTCAGTAATAATATACTTCTTCACATCCTGGTAATAATAAAACATAGAAGGGGTGAGTTCATATGATCATTAAGGATAACAATATAGCAGAAACTTTCATAAATAGGCATAAACATTTATGGAAATGTATAAAACTAAAACCAAAGCCTTTTCAACATAAAATTAATCATAATATGAGAAATATTAATCCCAATAATTCCATTTACTTACCCACAAGGATATTCTACTAGTTGAATAATCACGTGCAATATCAATATCCACATTAATAATGATGGAATGCATAATGCCTGACTTAATAACTACATAGTCAAGGCCTTGTGCCAAGAATAAAAATAATATTTTTTCAAGGCCTTGTTCCAAGACACTAGTTTGTCTCATGAGAACTACCGACGAATCGAGGAGCTATAGCGAGCTCCACCAGTCACTTATTATGTCCAATGCATTCCTCATCTGAAAATGATTAAACATAACATAAACATTCCTATTAAAACTAGAATACGAAATCTCAATACTTTATCCATAAACCATTAATGGTGTAAAAATAACACATCCACAATCAAACATATCAAAAAACCTTCAATACAATATGGCTGTTTTTTATCATAACAAATCAACTTCAAATAAGCTTAAAATCCATCAAAGGATGTTGACACAGATGAAATGAAAACCTTTATTTAGAGAAATATCTCTTTCTATTTTGAAATCATTTACGAGTAAAATAATTATAAATAAGACATTTATCATGAAAATATTATTATAATCTTGTAAGGGAATCTTTTACAATGTTATAATGGTAGAAAATAGCCTCATCCTCTGTATAAGTTAAAAAAACCATTCTTACCTTAATTTTGTCGAAAAGGTTCTAAAGTGCCTTATTTGGAAAACGATGGAAAGATTCCTTTCTAAACATATAAGGTCAAATAAGGGTATAAATGACTTTAACCCATTTTCTACTAAATATTAAAAATGTCTTGAAACACATTTTAAGAAACATGGATGTGGATGATAAAGATGTCCCAGTAGATAATTACATATAAACAACCTCGGATAATGAAGAGATTGTGA
This sequence comes from Viscum album, assembly GCA_963277665.1. Lineage (NCBI taxonomy): Eukaryota > Viridiplantae > Streptophyta > Magnoliopsida > Santalales > Viscaceae > Viscum > Viscum album. Next base: position 335,085,420 of record OY728156.1, on the reverse strand, counting down.
AATTAACCCTTACATTGTAATTTTCCTTGGTCAAAGGTAGTTTAACCTCTTTTATAATGGTTAAATTATTTTTTCTAAACTATACAAGAATCATATACATTTATATAATATCATATATGATCTTTTAACATTGCTTTGTTAATAATATCTTAGTATTATCGTTGTTTCGGGTGTTAACAGATTCGTTTTACTTTATATTCTTAGTTATGTATGGGATGTATCTTATTCATATACTGAATTATATCAAGTATTTAAACATTATTTTTAATCATCAAATGAAAATTAGTCTTGAATGGATACAATGGGGAATGAATCTCATCGGGTTTGTGGAGACGGTAATCCGTAAGTACACAAGAGCTACAATATCATTATTTTGATTTTAAAATAATATATAATTGGATGGTATATAATATATACAGGATAATTATCATGTTATATTTATTATTTACACCAATTAAACATCATTATTATACCCATCTAAATAATAATGTATTGATTAACAATTACACCACGACGTGGAGACGATAAGTCGTACGCACACACGTATGGTGACATGCCATTCAAAATATGGATAGAATAATTAATATGGTTGTACAATATTTATAATAACATCACAGTATATAGAATATACTGGGGTTATTAATTTACAATGGAAACAACCATGAAAGAGTAAGTGGAAGAAGAATGGAACGTGAAAGAGGTGATGAAATATTTACCTCTTCTTTGGGTTCTTCCTTTTAATTTGATCAAAAGGGGTCCTTAAGATTGCTTTATGACTAAAGGAAGGCCTCTAAGATGATGGGAGGACAATTGATAGGGTATTTGGGTAGAGGTTGAACGAGTCAAAAGGCTTTGATTGTGTAAATTTAAGAGAAGGTGGAGTGCCCTTTTATAAGAGGGGTGAGGGGAACCTCAGGAAAAGCTAGAAATATTATTTTATAATAAAATAATTTTCGGTTCCTAATGGCTCCAAAATAAATTATTTAAAGTATGAGGTGTGGATGGGTCTAAAAACACTCAACCAATAGGTTTTAGACAGGTTTGGGTCACTATATTGACATTATCTTTTAGATTTAACTCTTAGTTAAATAGTTTGACATTTACCATGTCTCTTTGTATTTTTATATTTTATGGTTAATTAACATACTATAAACTACCATGATAATTTCAAGTGGTTCATTAATGATATACATATCATTATATAATTCATTTTTTCGAACCATATATTTTTAGGAATATTATATCAATTAATAATATAATATTTGTTTTAAAAACTCCTTCATGTCAATTTTGACAGTATTTAATACATTATTTTTTGTTAAAGTATAAAAAAATTATGAATGAAAAATAAATTCATTTAATCAATTATAACATGTCATATTAACCTAGGAAATTCGTGGATGTCATCAAAACTTTCACATTATATTTATTTTAACATTTATAATACAATTTATTTGATTCTTTCGTTAATAAGGAAAATACTGCATCATCATTGTGTCAAAAATAAATTTTATTATTCAATGTATAAAAATTATAAATAAAATACCATTAGGTAGGAAATCATTTATCTTTATAATTAATATTCATATTCGAAGAGATAACATAAATAACCATATATAAAAATTGTTTTACTAAATGATATATACTTGTCTCATTTTTGTATTTACATTAACTTAATTAATATAAAGTTTAATTATCACTTACAAGAGGCTCCATGGGGTCCCAAAATCGACCCTAGGATGCCCATGGTCAGACATGTATCAGAAAATATGGTTAGAACATGTGTTAGTGTAATTTAATGTTATTATAATTTTATTTATTTACCCTATTTACAAGATTTACCCTTTAGCCATAGTAAATAAAATATTTACTGAATTAATTATTCAAAATGTCTAAAAATAATAGTTATAAATTTACACAATTTGTACCTTATGATTATAAATATTGAATACATTTCTCTAAATTTAATACACATAAGTAGAAGAAATTATTTCAAAATTAATTCCCATTTTCAAAACCAAAAGCGTGGTTTTAAGAAATAATAATCATCAAAAGATTGATATTTTTCTTATGTCCAGTTTAAATGTGAACTTATATCCAATGACCAACAACAGATTAAATGGTAAAAATATAATCTAATTTTACTTAAAAATCACACAATTGTATATTTTATCACTATAAATTATTTTGATTAAAAATATTGTTTTTAATTAAAATTTAGTATTTTCATTATTCTTCAAAAACTGAATGTTTTTATAAAAATACAAAAAATCTCCCTAAGAAAATTTCTATATTATGAAATCAATAATAAATTCTATTTGGAAAGATAAAATTTATAAAATTTCAAAAAGTGGGTTTTACTATTCATAACAGCTTGTTTGATTGGTTGTGATGTGTTAGAACTCAAAGTTACGTACAACACATGCTACTATATTGTTCAAAGAGAAGTGTACTGTGGAAGCTTGGGGTGTTACATTCTTCCCTCCTTCAAATAATTTCATCCTTGAAATTTCTAGAATACTAACCCATAAAAAGATTTGGGTGGTTCATCATTATAAATTCCTCGGGTTCCCACATTGCCTCTTCCATCTTATGGTTTCTCCATAGAACTTTTACCAGACGGGTCGTCCGGTTTCTCAGAACTTGTTCTCTTGTATAAAGAATCTTGATAGGCTCTTTGAAATAAGATAGATTGGGTTCTAGTTCTAATTCTTCATAGGCTAGTACTTGAATTTGGTCAGGCATGTATTTTCTCAAAAGTGATACGTGGAACACATAATTAAATTTGAAGAGACTTGACGACATTGCCAAACGGTAAGCTAAATACCCAATTTTTTCTATGATTTCGAAAGGTATGATGGACTTGGGACTCAATTTACCCTTCTTACTGAAACGTATAACACCCTTCCATGGATATACCCTTAACAAAACATAATCTTTTACCTGAAATTCCAAATCCTTCCTTCGGTTATCGGCATAGCTCTTCTGCCTACTTTGAGCTTCTTGGATGTGGTTTTGTATTACATTCACCTTTTCCATTGTATCATCCACAAGTTATGGGCCTATGAGTTTTCTTTCACCAACATCATCCCAACAGGTTGGTGTGAGACATCTCTTTCCGTATAACGCTTCATATGGTTCCATCTGAATACTTGAATGTATGCTATAGTTGTAGGAAACTTCTACCAGAGCTAAATATTGATCCCACATACCTTGGAAGTCAAGTGAGAATGATCTAAACATGTCTTCTAAGGTTTTAATAGTCCGTTATGATTGTCCATCAGTTTGGGGGTGGTAGGCAGTGCTCAAACAAAGTTCAGTATCTAGGGATTTCTGAATTATTTTCCAGAATCTTGATGTAAAACAGGGATCATGATCAGAAACAATCGATAGTGGTACTCCATAAAGTCTTACATCTTCATTAATATATAGTCTTGCTAAACATTCAAGTGGTAAATCTTATCTTATATCAAGAAAATATGCTGACTTGGTAAGACGATCAACAATGACCCATATTTCATCATTCCTTCTAGGATTCTTTGGTAGTCCCATGAAAAAGTCTGTTGTAATATTATCCCATTTCCACTTTGGTATGTGAAGAGGTTGCATGAATCTTCCAGGCTGTTTCCTTCCAGCTTTCACTTGTTGAAAGACCATACATCTTGAAAAAAAATCATCAATCTCCCTCTTCATGTTGTCCCACTAAAAATTTTCCTTCAAATCTCTAATCATCTTAGTGCTACCATGGTGTATAGAGAAATTGGAGCTATGAGCATCATCCAACAATTCAATTTTTAGATGAGGCATATCACGAACACAAAGTCACTTCCCAAATATCAAAATTCTATCTTCATACACAAAGTCACTCAATCTCCCATCATTAATTGCTTTAATCTTCTTTTGAAACTCTTCATCATCGGTCTGACAACTCTATATCCTTTCTAGTAGATATTTTTTGAAACTATTTGAAAACGTATTGATGTTTCACCTTCCATGCTGATTCCCATATCTATATTTACTAGATACATGTATATAGGATCCTTTTCAACTCACATCTTGTTTAAAAATCCAGGATCTTTTCTGCTCAATGCATCTTCCACCTTATTTACCTTCCCCGGGTAGTAGTGTATTGTGAAATCATAATCCTTGAGTAGTTAAAACCATCTCCTTTGCCTCATGTTGTGTTATTTCTGTGAGAAAATATACTTCAAACTCTTGGGATCTATATAAATATCAAAATTTTCACCATAGAGATAGTGTCTCCAATTCTTTAAAGTAATGATTACAGTTTCTAACTCAAGATCATGATTTGGATCGCTTTTCTCATGAATTTTCAACTGTCGTGATGCATAGGGAATAACTCTATCATTCTGCATAAGGACACAACCATGTCCTTTATTCGATGCATCACTATAAATAAAAAACCCATCATTACCTGATGGTAGAGTCAATAGAAGAGAATTGAATAATATTCTCTTCAGTTCTTTAAAACATTCTTCACACTCTTTTTTACAAACAAATTTAACCCCATTTTGTGTGACATTTGTTAATAGTTTAGCCAACCAGGAAAAATTCTGGACAAAACGTCGATAATAACCTGATAAACCAATAAAACTGTTTACCTCGGTTATACTCATTGGTGCTATCCATTCTTGGATTGCCTTGGTCTTAGAAAGATCAACCGAGATTCCATCCTTAGAGACAATATGGCCAAGAAAAGAGATCTCCTGAATCCAGAATTCACACTTGCTAAACTTCCCATATAATTCGTTTCTTCTAAGAGTCTTCCAGATAATGTAGAATTTATTTTCATGATCTTCATAGCATTTGGATTATACCAAGATATCATCAATAAATACCACTACAAAGTCATCAACATATTACTTGAAAACTATATTCATTATATCCATGAAGACATAGGGTGCATTGGTCAATCCAAAAGGCATTACTGTAAACTCATAATGCACGTACCTAGTTTGAAATGTTGTTTTCGGAATGTTTTCTTTTTCACACACAACTGATGATATCCAGATCAAAGGAAAATATTTTAAATATATTGAGCTCTATGAAGTTGATAAAATACATCATCAATGCGAGGTAGGGGATACTTTTTCTTTATTTTAATATCATTGATCTCTCTGTAGTGAATGCACAACCTCATAGATCCATCTATGTTCTTAACAAAAAGGACTAGGGCTCCCCATGGAGAAATAGTAGGGTAAATAAATCTCTTATTACTCAATTCCTCTAGTTTTTTCTTTAGTTACAATAATTCCACAATGGCCATTCTATAAGGGGTCTTCGATATGGGCCTTGAACCAGGAATTAAATCAATGGAAAACTCAATTTATCATTCTGGAGGATGTCCAGGTAAATCGTTTGGAAACACATCAACATATTCTTTCACAATAAGTATATTCTCTATTTGAACATTCCTTTCCTCACCCACAATTATTTCATTCTCTTCCTCCCCAATAATTGAATTTAGATCAGCTACATGGGTGGATATAGATAAGAATTACGTGGTGATGTTTCTGCTCTAAAGATAAGGTACTCTTTATCGTCATCAAAAATTGTAACCTCATTCTTCTTACAATAAATTTTTGCATCATGGACTGAAATCCAATCCATACTGAGGATTATATCAAGTGATATCATGGGTATGATGATGAGATCAGCAGATAAAGAAAATTTATATGCCCTAATGGGGACTGATTCATAATACATTGCTGCAATGATACATCCCTTAGAAGTTTTGACTGACAACTACCTTGTTAAATCAAATTGGAAATATCTAATTTTCTAAACAAACTGGGAAGATATGAAACAATGCGATGATCCAGAATCAAATAAAGTATTTTCTAAACTTGAGGAAACCATTAAATTACCTACCACTACGTCTTTAGGAGATTCAACCTGAGTAGTAGTGATAACATAATCTTGGACTTGATCCCTTGGAATCTTCTGAGGTAATTTCCCCTGAAACATAGTACATTAATTCACATAATTCCCCCTTTCATTACAATTGTATCATTCAACATCGACAGCCTCTTTCTTCCCCTTGCAATCACGAGCTTCGTGGTCCTTTTCACCAAACTTGTAACAGACTCCTATTGTAACATCCTAGGTAAATAAAGAATAAAACATTTTCATATTTATTAATATTTTCAAATTAAATATTAATTTTACTTTAAAGGGGTTGCTATGTTCGATAGCATACCTGATACGCAACAAAGATATTCTTTGAAATCTTACGTTGCACACTAGTAATAAAATAATATTATTTTAAATGGTAGTTAACAAGTAGCCGTTTTATTGGCGAAAATGAATATAAATAACTAAAATATGATTATATATGTTTTTTATATGTTTTTACATTTATCCAATAAAAGATAAAGGCTTCAAATACAAAAATAATTCAATTTTAGGCATATATACTCTAATATTCACTAAAGGTCCGTTTATCTCCTTTTGATGGCGAACCGTCATTAAATATAGTTTTTGTCACTCTTCTAAATTATATTAAAACAAATAAAATTCTTCTTTATAATCGGGACATCATAATTTACTTTGTGTAAATTTTTGGTATTTTTACGATAAAGTTCATTTTTTTAATGAATAGTGAAACTTTTGTATTTTAATTCAAAACCTCTTTTTAATCTAATTTATTTATATGATTATATTATATTTTGAATTGGTTTTAAAGTAAAATTAGAATATAATTTTACCATTTAACCCAATAGTTGTCGTTGGAATTAATTTCACTTTGAAATTGGAATTAAACTAGTGTCAATCTTTTGATATATATTGTTTCATAAAAACACACTATTTGTCCTAACAGTGGGAATTAATTATTAAATTAAATAATGTAACTTATATGTTTTGAATTTCTTAAAATATATATCCTTTTTGAATTTGGAATATCAAATATACCTTAGGGTGAAGTTTTTGTATTTTTCGGAAAAACATCAATTTTTGATGAATAGTAAAACCACTAAGTGGTACTTAAAAAACTGATTTTTCATTTAAATGAAATTTTACCACCTCTGTGTTTTGAATTTTACAAATCTAACATAAATGGTTGTCATTAGGATGTAAAATGAGGTTCAATGGGATTAAAATAATTTTTTGATGGATAGTAACTTTTAAGTTTTTAATCGCAATTAGAGGTAATTAGTGTAAATTAAGGTAAAAATAATGTTTTAATAATATAAAATGACCTAGAAACATGTCCTAACATTATTTGATGTGTCATGGACGACCAATAAAATCAATGGGTAATCATGGGGACCCCATGGAGCCACTTTGGTAGGAAAATGACATTAATAACTTTTTATTTAATGTTAAAATAAAAATGTCACAAACATGTGTGGTTTTACTAAAACAATTTTTAAATGGGGTTATACAAGTCATATTTTTAACTAAAAATATTAATTATAAAAATAAAAATATTTCATACATCATCATATTTTTTTATAATTTTTTGACATTAAATAAATTAAATTATTTATGACACCATGATGATGTAGCGATTACCTCATTATTTAACGAGTTAAATAAAATGAAAATAAAATGTAAAATATAGGACCTAACTTTTCAAAAACCTATTACATGGTTGGATTTCGATATATAATCACATTATCCTCTATATATATAATTTTGGGACCTCTAAAATCCGAAAATCATTTTATAATAAAGTAACATTTTATAACTTTCCAAGAGTGCCCCTCCTCTCCTCTTATAAAAGTCCCCCACCTCTACCACCTTACCCACACCTCTCAAGCTTTTGGATCGGCCAAAACATACCAATTTTGTCTCTAAACATCCCTATCTTACCCCTATAAGTCTCACTTGGGGCATAAGTCCTTCCAAGGAAGCCTTTGAGTTCAAATCAAAAATAGTTACCCGATTTAAAGGTAGTGTCTTCTCTTGTGTTCTTATGTTCTATTTTTCTTCTCCAACCCTCTAAACTCTTTTTATTACATTATGTTGTAACAACAACAGTATCTTAAATATACTAGGATGTTTTTATGAGAACTATTAGAGCTACACTTACACACACCTCCCTCTAATGGTTAAAGAACATATTGTTTCTGTGGTTGACGAATTTCTGCCTCACGAAGCGATGATTGTTCAATATTATTTTAACACCTTTCGTGGTGGCCATTAAGATTTCACTCTGTTTATATATGATATATATTATTTTTAATTTTTTCTTAGGATTCTGTATTTTTTCATTTGTGGCATACCTTTATGGTTTCCATTGTTGGTAAACACGATAATTTAATTTTAGGAAGTGAGGACTACCGCCCCCTCAAAGTTACTTGATTCGTTAGTGCCATATGTGGGACGTATAAAGGATGGAGTTAATGATATTATATATGATATTATACTGGAATTATAGTATAACTTTATATCATTATGATTTCACTCCATTAAATATGAAATAGAAATGAAAGTACCGTTCATGAGTACGTATGGCTTACCGTCTCCATGAACGGTTCATTTCATTTCTTACCTCTAAATGTTATGTACTATTATAAATACATATATATACTGGATATATATGATATATATGATATAAAAATCCTGAATATAATTCTGGATTTAATGAACCTTTGACCATATGACCAACATGTAATTTTAAGAAGTCTATTTTTGACTTAAGTACAAAATATCGACAAAATGAACGTTATTAACTTAAATTATTACATAATGTTTATAACATAGAAACAAGTGATATAAAAGGAATAATAAGCTTGAAAAAGGTTCTTAAGAAACTATAAATTAACTTTAGTTTATTATTCAGGATATTAAAGAGCAATTGAGTCACGTCGGACATAAGGTTAGGGACTTCATCTCAATCTCCTTTCATTGAGGCATATTTTGTTCTAATACAATACTTTATTTTATTCAATGTATAAAACACCTTTTAATGTTTATTTCATTCAAAGGGAATATTTTTCTACTTATATTTTTACTAAACAACAAAAAAATGTTTATTTTAACATATGCGGTGACAATAACCTCTTCCGCCGCCGCGTGTATTATTTGTTCTTTGGCTTCCTCAACAAGATGTGATGTTTTTTAGAATGAAATAAATAACATATACTCATTTATGTATTTTGGTATTGAAAATGGTTTTTATAATGGATTTTTTATGTGTATATATTTAATTGATATATTGTGATCTAAATGTGGAAATGTTTTCTTTCAATTATATTTGTTTTATGTCTTATGAATTTATAATGGTACATGGACATTTGAAGGGTGGTTATGTGGTAAACCATATGATGGGTGGTGTCGTGAATCCCAGGACGGGTGGTTACGTTATAACCTCCAATTCATTGGTTATAGGAGTCGGCCATATGGCTATTCCATTAAGTGATATGTGTGGAAGTCAACCGTATGGTTATTCCATTTAAATATGTTTATGTCCCAAGTTACCTTTATATGTTATGTGTTCTTTATATGGGTTTTATGGTATTATTATGGTTAAAAAAGGGTAAGTAATGATATTTTATTCAGTGAAGAGTATTTACATCTCCATAAAGGTGAAATGTATTACTTTGATAAAGTATTCATGGTTTACTCGTTGTTTTGAAAAACTAACAGTTTTCCTTCTTTGTGTATCCCTTACCGAGTTTTTTAGGATCACCCCATGTTTTTTTTTGAAATGTTTTTCATAGGAAATAATTTTGAATAGGGTCAAGGATGGGATCAAAGAAAAGTCATGCTTTCTTAAACATGGAAGTAGAAATTACTTTTTTTAGAGTTCATGTTTTGAAAAAAAGGAAACTTTTAGAAGTGTCTACTGTGTAATATTTTGAGATGTAATAGTTATGATCTAATTCTATAATGCTCTAAACCTGAAAAAATAATCATTTGGAATTATTCATTTAATTCAAAATTAAGTAATGTTTAAGGCCGATGCTTTATAGTTGGTATAAAAGGTCAGTTTAGACAACTTTAGGAGTTAGAAATTTTTTAAATTATAAATTAATTTATTGTATGATTGAAATGATATAGCATTTAAAGATTACCATGTTTCGTAGCCTAAGATATTTCTCTGTTAAGAATGTTTTTTCGTAGAGGAAACAAAACAACTTTTCTTGGAAGGTATACAGAGGGAAATGTCCTTTCAATTCAATATCCTGAGATGGTCAGAATTAGAACTAAACAGTTTTTTACAGTGATGGCTCAGTTGACTCAGGTTACTATAGAAGGTTTGTTGAAAAATTTTCACGGTTATCTAGTCCAATGGATAAGCTAACTCGGAAGGGTGTTAATTTAATCTGGACCAAAGAATGTCATGATTGTTTTTAGGAGTTGAAAAGAAGATTGGTGAATGCTCCAGTTTTGGCACGTCCTTGTAGGAATGGTGAGTTTGTTATCTACAGTGATGATTCGTTGAAAGGACTTGGTTGTGTCCTTAGGTAGAATGATCAGGTAATTGCATATGATTCACGTCAGTTGAAAACTCATGAGGTAAATTACACTACACATAATTTGGAATTAGCTGCTGTTGTTTTTGCTCTAAAAATTTGGAGGCATCATTTCAATGGAGTAAAGTGTGAAATATATACTGATCACAAAAGTTTAAATTATATATTCACTAAGAAATAATTGAACATGAGAAAGAGAATATTTCTAGAATTAATCAGGGATTATGATTGTACAATTCATTACCATCCGGGAAAAGCAAATAAAGTGGCTGATGCTTAGAGATGAAAAAGTAATTCTTCATTAACCATGCTAAATTTGAAACGAGATCCTTTGGTTTTTGATTTGGTGAACTTTGGCATAGAAGTTGTTTGTGTAGGAAGTTCCTCTTTTTTGTTTCAGGTATCAGTGATATCATCTCTATCAGAGAGAATTAATCAAGCACAGAAGAAAGACAGTGGGTTGCAGAAAAAGGTAGAGCTAGTTCAGAAGGGTAAGTTTCCAAAATTTAATATTGATAATGATTGTGTTTTGAGGTTTGGGAAGAGATTATGTGTGCCTGGTGATTCACAGTTTAAGGGTTAGTTGTTATGTGAGGCTCATAGTTCCTCGTTTTCAGTTCATCCTGGCAGTAATAAGATATACAGAGATCTGTGGGAGTATTACTGGTGGGATGGAATGAAAAGATATATTGCTGATTTTACTGTGAAGTGTTTGACTTGTCAGCAGGTTAAAGCAGAGCGGCAGTTACCGAAAGGGATGCTTCAGCCTTTACCAGTGACAGAGTGGAAATGGGAAAATATATCCATGGAATTTTTTGTGGGATTACCAAAGACATCTCGAGGTAATAATGCAATCTGGGTTATTTTTGATCGCTTGACTTAATCTATTCATTTCCTTCCTATTTGAGATACTTTCTATCTAGATCAACTTTCTCGATTGTATCTTAAAGAGATAGTCAGGTTGCATGGAGTTCCACTATCCATTGTATCTGATCATGATCTCAAGTTTACTTCTAACTTTTGGAAGGGCCTTCAGAAGTCGTTGGGTACTGAATTAAATTTTAGTAAATATTTTCATCCTCATTCATATGGGCAGTCAGAACGAAAAAGTCAGACATTGGAGGATATGCTACATGCTTGTTCGATGGATTATCAGGGAAGTTGGGACCAACATATTTCTTTGGTTGAATTTTCATATAATAACATTTTTCATTCCACTATACAAATGGCTCCGTTTGAGGCATTATATGGTAAATGGTGTCGAACTCCAGCTTTTTGGGATGAAGTGGGTGAAAGGAAGCTGATGGGACCAGAATTGTTAGAAGAGATGGTAGAAAACGTTTAGTTGATTCTGAAACACATGATAATAGCTCAGAGCAGACAGAAAATTTATGCAGACAACAGGAGGAAGGATCTCTCTTTTGAGGTAGGTGATCATATTTTTTTCAAAGTTACACCATGGAAATGTGTGATGTGATTTGGTAAGAAAGGAAAGATGAGTCCATGGTTCATTGGAGCATAGGAAATTCAGTAGAAATTTGGATCAGTTGCTTACCGAGTGGATTTAACTCCGAGTTTATCTCAGGTACACAATTTTTTTCATGTTTCGATGTTGAGAAATTATACGCTAGATCCATCTCATGTTTTGAGCCCAGAGGTAGTTCAGTTGGAAGAGAATCTCTCTTATGAAGAACAACCACTCCAGATTCTTGACTGAAGAGATCAAGTGTTTCGAAATAAGGTAATTCACTTGGTGAAGGTTTTGTGGAAAAACCATATGGTTGAAGAGGCAACGTGGGAATCTGAAAATTCTATGAGGGATAAATACCCTCACTTATTTTGATAAGTGAATAAAATTGCGAGGATGCAATTCCCAAAAGGAGAGAAGGATGTAACATCCCAGGTAAATAAAGAATAAAACATTTTCATATTAATTAATATTTTCGAATTAAATATTAATTTTAATTTAAAGGGGTTGCTTTGTTCGATAGCGTACCTGATACGTAACAAAGAGATTCTTTGAAATCTTACGTTGCACACTAGTAATAAAATAATATTATTTTAAATGGTAGTTAACAAGTAGTTGTTGTATTGGATGGAATGAATAGAAATAACTAAAATATGATTATATATGTTTTTTATATGTTTTTACATTTATCAAATAAAGGATCAAGGATTAAAATACAAAAAGAATTCAATTTTAGGCATATATACTCTAATATTCACTAAAGCTCCACTTATCACATTTTGATGGAGAACCGTAATTAAATATAGTTTTTGTCACTCTTATACATTCTATTGGACCAAATAAAATTCTTCTTTATAATCGGGACATCAAAATTTACTTTCTGTAAATTTTGGGTATTTTTATGATAAAGTTCATTTTTAAATGAATAGTGAAAAATGTTGTACTTTAATTCAAAACCTCATTTTAATCTAATTTATTTATATGATTAGGTTTTATTTTGAATTGGTTTTAAAGTTAAATTATAATATATTTTTACCATTTAATCCAACAGTGTTCATTGGAATTAATTTCACTTTGAAATTTGACTTAAACTATTGTCTATCTTTTGATATATATTGTTTCATAAAAACAAGCTATTTGTCCTGACAGCGGGAATTAATTATTAAATTAATTAATTTAAATTATATGTTTTCAATTTTATAAAATAGACATCATTTTTGATTTCGGAATATCAAATATAACTTAGGGTGAAGTTTTGGTATTTTTCTGAAAAACATCAATTTTTGATGAATTGTGAAACCACTAAGTGGTAGTTAAAAAACTGATTTTTTTTAAAATGAAAATTTACCACCTCTGTGTTTTGAATTTCAAAAATCCTACATACATGGTTGTCATTAGGATGTAAAATGTGGTTCAATGGGATTAACATAATTTTTTTGGTGAATAGGAACTTTTAAGTTTTTAATCGCGATTAGAGGTAATTAGTGTAAATTGAAGTAAAAATAATGTTTTAATAATATGAAATGACCTATAAACATGTCCTACCATTATTTTATGTGTAATGGCCGACCGAGAAAATCCATTGGTCAACTTGGGGACCCTATGGAGCCACATTGGTAGGAAAATGACATTAATAACTTTTTATTTAATGTTAAAATAAAAATGTCACAAACATGTTTTGTTTTACTAAAACAATTTTTAAATGGGGTTATAAAACTCATATTTTTGACTATAAATATTCATTAGAAATATAAAAATATTTCATACATCATGATATTTTTTTTTATAATTTTTAGACATTAAATAAATTAAATTATTTATGACACCATGATGATGCAGCGATTACCTCATTATTTAACGAGTTAAATAAAATGAAAATATATTGTAAAATATAAGACATAAACTTGTCAAAAACCTATTGGATGGGTTTATTTCTAACAAATATCACCTTATCCTCTAAATATATAATTTTTGGACCTTTAAAATCCAAAAAGAAGTTTATAATAAATTAACCTTTTATAACTTTCCAAGAGTGCCCCTCCTCTCCTCTTATAAAAGCCCCCCACCTCTACCACCTTACTCACCCCTCTCAAGCCTTTGGATCGGCAAAACCATGACCATTTTGTCTCTCCACATCCCTCTCTTACACCTAGTATACTCAATTTGGGCAGAAGTCTTTCCAAAGAATCCTTTGAGCTCAAACCAAATAGAGTTACCTGATTTGAAGGTAGTGTCTTCTCTTGTGTTCTTATGTTTTATTTTGCTTCTCCAACCCTCTAAACTCCATTTATTCCTTTCTTTTGTAACAAAAACAGTATCTTAAATATACAAGGATGTTTTTATGAGATGGATTAGATCTACAATTACACACAAATCCGTCTAATGTTTAAATAACATATTGTTTCAGTTGTTGGAGAATTTCTGCCTCACGAAACGATGATTGTTCAATCTTCTTTTAACACCTTTCATGGTGGACATTAAGATGTCAATATATTTATATACGATATATATCATGTTTATGTTTTCCTTATGCTTCTGTATTTTTCATTTGTGACATACCTTTATGGTTTCCATTATGGGTAAACACGATAATTTCATTTTAGGAAGTGCGGACTACCGCCCCCTCAAAGTGATTTGATTCGTTAAAGCCATTCGTGGGAAGTATAAAGGATGGTGTTAATGATATTATATATGATATTATACTGGAATTATAATATACCTTTATATAATTATTATTTCACTCCATTAAATACGAAATAGAAATGAATGTAGTGTTCATGCGTACGTACGGCTTACCATCTCCATGAACGGTGCATTTCATTTCTTACCTCTAAATGTTATGTACTATTATAAATACATCTATATACTTGATATATATGATATATATGATATACCAATAATGGATATAATTCTGGATATAATGAACCTTTGACCACATGAACAATAGGTAATTGTAAGAAGTCCATTTTTGACTTAAGTACAAAATATCAACAAAATGATCATTATTAACTTAAATGATTACATAACGTTTATAACATGGAAATAAGTGATATAAAAGGAATAATATGCTTGAAAAAGGTTCTTAATCAAGTATAAATTATCTTTAGTTTATTATTTAGGAGATTAAAGAGAAATTGAGTCACGTCGGACACGAGGTAAGGGACTTCATCTCAATCTCCTTTCATTGAGGCATATTTTGTTCTAATACAAGACTTTCTTTTATACGCTATATAAAAAACCTTTGACTTTTCATTTCATTCAAAGGGAATTTTTTTTATGAAGCGTTTTACTAAACGAGAAAAAGGAATGTTTATTTTAACGTACGTGGTGACAATGACCTCATCCGCCTCCGCGGGTATTATTTGGTCTTTGGCTTCCTCAAGAAGTCGTGATGATCTTTAGAAAGAAATAAATACCATATACTCTTTTATGTATTTTGGTATTGAAAATGGTTTTTATAATGGATTTGTTATGTCAATATATTTAAGTGATATATTGTGATCGAAATGTGGAAATGTTTTTTTCCATTATATTTGTTTTATGTCTTATTATTTTATAATGGTACTTAGACATTTGATGGGTGGTTACGTGATAAACCATATGAAGGGTGGTGCCGTGAATACCAGGATGGGTGGTTACATTATAACCTCCAATGCATTGGGTATGGAAGTCAGCCATATGGCTATTCCATTAAGTGATATGTGTAGAAGTCGACCGTATGGTTATTCCATTTAAGTATGTTTATGTCCCAAGTTACCTTTATATGTTATGTGTTCTTTATATGAGTTTTATGGTAATATTTTGGTTATAAAAGGGTAATTAATGATATTTTATTCAGTGAAAAGTATTTACTACTCCATAAAGGTAAAAAATATTACTTTGATAAAGTATTCATGGTTTACTCGTTGTTTTAAAAAACTAATAGTTTTCCTTCTTTGTGTATCCCTTACTGAGTTTTTTATGCTCACCCCAAGTTTTTTTTGAAATGTTTTTCACATGACATAATGTGGAATAGGGTCAACTATGGGATCAAGGAAAAGTCATGCTTTCTTAAACATGGAAATAGAAATGACTTTTTTTAGAGTTCATGTTTTGAAAAAAAGGAAACTTTGTAGAAGTGTCTAATGTGTAATCTTTTGAGATGTAATAGTTATGATCTAATTCACTAAAACTCTAAACCTAAAAAGATCCTTGATGGGAATTATTCATTTAATTCAATATTAAGTAATGTTTATGGCCGGGGCCTTATACCCATTACTTTAGAGAAAGTACCAGGGTGTTTCTTCCCACATTTACTGTAGTATGGATATTCAATTTTTCCCTTCTTCCCCATATTTCCATTTCCAGAGTGTTCACCCGATCTCTTCTTCTCTTGCATTTCTTTAATGATGTAAGACTTATAGAATTCTTTTTCTCTCTTGATAAAACATGAGACAATAACTTCGTATGATGAGAAGGATTGTGAGACTAATTATTGACAGAGAAAAGTTTTTAAACCATCAAAGAAATGATCAATATTATTTCTTGGGTTACTTATATAATTTGCAGCATGCCTTGATAACCTTGTAAATTTAGCTTCATACTTTTCAACATTCTCAACTTCCATTGGCCTCAAACTCAGAAATTTTTTTTCCACATCCGCTCGATGATCATGGGGAAAGTATTTTTCTATGAAAAATTCTTCGAACACCCTCCATTCCATATTTGATACTTCATCATCCTCCTTTGCATTTTAAATTAATGACCACCATTGATTAGCATCTCCAGTGAGGTGGTAAACTGCCATGACAATTTTTTCCCTTTTGTTACTCCCCAAGGCATGGAATATTTTATCTAAGCAATTTATCCATTATTCAGCTACTAGTGGATTTGTACCCCCATTGAATGTTGATGGTTGTTTCCACATGAAGCTATCTAACATTGATCCTCCACGCTGTGGATCAGGGTGCTCCATAAGTGTAAGGTAATTATTCATAACTTGAGTGAATTGTCCCAGTATGGTGATTAACTGATTAGAACCTATTGCATCACCAGCTCCATTAAAATTATCTTGAGTCGGTGGGAAATCTTTACATGGAGTGAGTGCATTGATATGGTTTCCATTCCTTCCACTAGGCGCCATTTCTAAACAATGGCATAAACTAGATTTGTTTATGAATCGAAATACATAATTTCAAACTTGTGAAACACTTAACATAAATTGAATAGTTTATGGATAAAATCCATAATCGTAAAAATATTTTCATTGAGGAAGTATATACTCATAAACCATTCATAATGGGTTTTAAAGAAAATGAGAATTATCCTAAGAATATCCCCCTGGGAGTGTCGTAACCAAGAGTGCAGCAAGGCCCATTGTCATGCACCGGTTATCATTCGAGTCTAGATAAAAGTGGTGTTTTTGTGTTTTACCCCTAGGTACATCTTTTCCAGAGCTGCCTCGACCAGCTCATATCTAGACATGGATGCATTTATTGGAAAACTCAAAAAATATCTACAGTACCAATATTCTAAGAAGTTCTTCAACACTAATCCTCAAAGTTTATCTTAGGGATATGTGCTCTAATCAGAGTTTATCTAAATATAGATTCCAAGTATTGTACTAAACTTCATATGATACCAACTGTAATGCCCATACCCAAGTTACCTATAATCTGTACATTATTACATAACATTGGCATGATCACAAAAGAACAAGTCTCTAAAGACTGATTAGTTTAGTTTCCTTGGAAATACTAGTAACATTTATAGGTTTCACATTACATTATAAAATGAAAGAGTACAAAAACATAGTCTCCGTATTCCACACTAATCTCCCTTAGAATATCCCTGTAGGTCAGTCATAATATACTTCTTTGCATCCTAGGAAAATTATAACACAGAAGGGGTGAGCTCAAATTCTCAGTAAGGATAACAATATAGCCGAAACTTTCATAAATAGGCAGAAACATTTAAGACATTGTATAAAACCAAAACAAAATAATTTTCAACATAAACTTCATCATAATATGGAAAAAATAAATCAAAATAATTTCATCTACTTACTCACATGGATATTATACTAGTCGAATAATCACATGCAATATCAATAGCCACTTTCATAATGATGGAATTCATAATTCCAGACATCATAACCACATAGTCAAGGTATTGATCCAAGACTACAAATACAATTTTTTCAAGGCCTTATGCCATGAAATTAGTTTGTGTCATGAGACCTACTGATGCATCGAGGAGATATAGAAAGCTCCACCCATCACTTATTAAGTCCAATGCATTACTCATATGAAAAGGTTTAAACATAACATAAACATTCGTATTAAAACTAGAATATGAAATGTAAATACTTTATCCATAAACCATGAATGGTGTAAAAATAACACATCCATAGTCAAACACCTCACAAAAACTTCAATATAATATGAACATTTTGTTTCATAATAATTTAACTTCAAATAAGATTAAAATCCATCAAAGGATGTTGACATAGATGAAATCAAAAACTTTTTTATAGAGATATATTTTTCTATTTTGAAATAATTTAAGAGTCACATAATTATAAATAGAATATTTATTTTGAAAATATTCTTATAAGTTTGTAAGGGATGCTTTGATGATGTTATAATGGCACCAAATAGCCTCACCCGCCATATAAGTTAAACAACATTCTGAACTTAGTTTTGTCGAAAAGCTCATAAAGTACCTTATTTGGAAAATGATAGAAAGATTACTTTTAGAACATATAAGGTCAAATAAGGTTATAAATTACTTTATCCAATTTTTTAGTAAATAGTAAAAATGTTTTTAAATACATTTTAAGAAACATGGATGTGGATGTTAAAGAGGTCCCAGATGATAATTACATATAAACAACCTTGGATAATGAAGAGATTGTGAAATTAACCCTTACCATGTACTTTTCCTTGGTCGAGAGTAGATTTAACTCATTTATAATGGTTAAATAATTGTTATTAAATTATACAAGAATCATAAACAATAATATGATATCATATACAATCTTTTAACAATGCTTTGTTAATAATATCTTAGTATTATTGTTGTTTCGGGTGTTGAAGGATTCATTATCTTTTATATTATGTTTTAGGTGAGTCATATATGTCATGGATGGGATGTATATTATTCATATCTAGAATGATATCAAATATTTAAACATTATTTTTAATCATCAAATGAAAATTAGTCTTGAATGGACACGATGGGGAATGAATCTCATCGCGTTCGTGGAGATGGTAATCTGTACGTATGCATGAGTGACAATATCATTCTTTCGATATTAAAATAATATATAATTGGATGGTATATAATTTATAAAGAATAATTATCATGTTATATTTATTATTTAAATCTATTACACATCATTATTATAACCATCAAAATATAATTTATTGAATGACAATTACACCACGACGTGGAGATGGTAAGTCGTACGTATGCACATATGGTGACATGTAATTAAAAGGATGGATAGAATAATTAATATGGTTGTACCATATTTATAATAACATCATATTATATAGAAGATACTGGAGTTGTTATTTTAGAATGGAAACAACAAATAATGAAGAAGTGGAAGAAGAAAATAATTTGAAATAGGTGATGAAATATTTACCTCTTCTTTGGGTTCTTCCTTTTGATTTGATCAAAAGGGCTCCATAAGTTCGATTTATGACTAAATAAATGACTCTAGGATGAAGGGAGGACAATTTAGAGGGTAGTTTTTTAGGGTTTGGCCGAGAAAAAAAAGGCTTCGAAGGTGTGAATTCAAGGGAAGGGGGAGTTCCTTTTTATAAGAGGGGTGTGGGGCATCTTAGCCAAAGCTAAAAATATTAATTTATAATAAAATCATTTTCGATTTCTAATGGCCCAAAAATTAATTATTTAAATTATAAGGTTGGTATGGGTCTAAAACCACTCAACCAATAGGTTTTAGACCGGTTTAATTCACTATATTAACTTTATCTTTTTGATTTAACTCTTAGTTAAATAGTTTGACATTTACCATCTCTCTTTGTATTTTTCAATTATATGGTTAATAAACTTACTATAAATTTCCAAAATAACCCCAAGTGGTTCATTAATGATATAAAAATAATTATATAAGTCATTTTTCTGATCCTAAGATTTTTAGGAATATTATATCAATTATTAATATAATATATGTTTTAAAAACTACTTTATGTCAATTTTGACACTATTTAATTATTTAGTTTTTGTTAAAGTCCTAAAAACATTATAAATTTAAAATGAATTCATTTAATCAATCCTAAAATTTTATATTATCATATAAAATTCGTTTATGGCATCAAAATTTTCAAATTATATTTATTTTAACATTTATAGAACCATTTATTTGATTCTTTCATTAACAAAAAAAATATTGCATCATTATTGTGTCATAAATAAATTTAATTATTAAATTTTTAAAAATTATAAATAAAATAACATTATGTAGTAAATACGTTTATCTTTCTAATTAATATTTATATTCTAAGAGATAACATATATAACCCTATGTAAAAATTGTGTTACTAAAAGATACATGCTTATGTCATTTTTATATTTACTTTAACTTAATTAATATAAAGTGTGATTATCACTTAAAAGTGGCTCCATGGGGTCCCAAAATCGACCCAAGGATTCCCACAGTAGGACATGTATCATAAAATAGGGTTATTACACGTGTTAGGGTAAATTAATGTTATTATAATATTATTTGTTTACTCTTATTTGCGAGATTTACCCTTTAAACATGGTAAATAAAATATTTACCGAAGTAATTATTCAAAATATATAAAAATAAATATTACCTATTTACACAATTTTGACATCCTGATTCTAAATATGGAGTTCATTTTTATAAATTAAAAACACAGAAGTGGCAGAGGTTAATTTAATATTAATTTCCTTTGTCAAAACAAAAAGCTTGTTTTTGAGAAATAATAACTATCAAAGGATTGATACTTGCTTATGTCAATTTTAAATCTGAAATTACGTCCAATGACCAAAATTGGATTAAATGGTAAAAATATAATCTAATTATACATAAAAGACACTCAATAGTATAATTTAGCATAGTAAATTGTTTTGATTAAAAAAATTGTTATTAATTAAAATTTAGTATTTTTCACTATTCATAAAATATTGAATGTTTTCAGAAAAATACCTGAAATTGACCCTAAGCTAATTTTGATAATACAAATCCAAAAATGAAGTTCATTTTGAAAGATAAAATTTATAAAATTTCAAAAAGTGGATATTACTATTCATAACGGCTAGTTTGATTGGTTGTGGTGTGTTAGAAATCAAAGTTTCTTACAACACACGCTAAAATATTGTTCAAAGAGAATAATACCGTGGAAGCTTGGGGTGTTACATAGATTCATAAAGGTGTACTGGTGCACCCAATTATCTGATAATACTGGTTCGGTGGCTTTCGGGGATGCTTTGGCCTGATGTTGGTGGACTGAACTACAAAGGACCAATGTAGGACTGAACAGTGATGGAGTTGCATGATTGGATATAGATGTAAGGAAACCCAAAAAAACCCCATTCCATAAAACATTTTCTCATGCGGGGTGGGGGAACCCCAGGTTGCATAATGATATACGGGTAGAGGGGTCGCCATCATTTCGAAGCAGTACATGGATGTGGGTATGGACCACCTATTATTAATGTTGCATGTGGTCTTAGATATGGTTCACCACATTGATCTTGGTTCCATCCATATACTCATGTAATATGTGGTGAATGGGTTAATCTACAAAGTGATGCGCTATGTGTAGAACTTAATTGAAGAAGGGCCCTCGAGCCTGTGGTTCGCGGAGAATTCATGCGTGAGTGATTTATGGATCACGATTGAATGAATTTGGTCTTCCATTCACCAATTATTATTATGTACCTTTTTGTGGATCGTGGAACGTTATACCTATGGAATAGTTTTTCAAAGTTCATACATCTTCGATGATTTAAAACTGAATTCAGAATCTTCTATGTATCAGAATTCTCTCTTATAGAATCTAAGGCCTTATTCGTTCACTCATCCACTAATATCCTTCCAAGTTACACTAGTGATCATTTTATAGAGCTATGGGGAAATCATATCTGCGTGTATGAAACACCATTTTTATAATACCATGAAGATATATCTCATCTGGTGGAAGACTCAATCAAACGGGGTTTGTGGAGGCTGTGGTTCACGAGAGGTGGTTCACATAAACCTACCAGCTTGCTTCACATGTGAACTTCTTAGTTCACATGATGATATCTGGATTGAATTTCTATGTTTCATCACAACAATCGACATGGTTTTCCAAGTATTTGGATTTCTGGCCATTGCCCTGCAAGTCAGCACCTCCTGGGTCCTTCTATGTACGGATAGTTTGAGGTTCATGCACCCCATAAAACATTCCCGGTTATGGTATGCAATACACTAAAAACTCTTGAGAAGTTTGATGTATTCATGTTTCTTCTTGAATTTTCAATCTAATTTTCATACAATTACCTTTTTGGACTTGTATGAATATTTTCTTCCCTCACCAATGATCTTGTAGGAGTATTTACTTCCCCCTTCTTGATTTTTTAGGACCCAACATAGGTGAAGTTGATGAAGATGAAAATTGAATACAAAATAGATGGGGGATGAGTCTCAAGCAAAATCATATCATAATATCTCTTCTTTTACACACATCAAATCTTTCTTAAATACCCTAAACAAATTAAAAAAAATATAAGAAATTAAGGAACAATAACAAACCCAAATATGATAAGTAATAATAATAAACTCACATTTAATCAACTAGAAGATATAAAAATGCATTAATAAAAATTTTAAAAAATAAAGGGTTATGTCATATACATGGATAGTAATCAAAGATTCCTAGGGGTGGAGCCAATAAATTTTGGCCACAAATGATGAATACCAAAAAATATTATATATTATATAGAATTTGTTAACTACCATTCTATTATTTGGAACAAGTTATGTAGAAACCTAATGAATAATAACATTAAAGATTAATGGTATATCAAATATTTGAAAATATCTCAGGACTATTGGGATGTCATACCACCACACCAACCAATCCCAAGGATTCTATAGAGGTCATCGCATCAGATATACACATATAAACAATTCCAGAGAGGCCATATAATACACATTGACCTATCCTTGAGATTCTAGGGAGTTTTATTAGGATGTTGGCATGAAGAAATAATACGCATCAAAAATATATATCCTAAACAAGTGAGAAAAACACACCAATCATTGAAACGTATATCCCATACACACTAGAATATACCAATACAGAATGACTCATGTAAGGTCACATTTTCAATGTGGAATACCCTTACTTAACTTATAAATCTATGTGGAATCAGAAAATTAATAGACCTATAAAACATCAATCACCATATAATGTATCTGGTACACAAATAATAAAATAACAATTCATTTGAATATTATAGGAACCAGTCTCATAGGTTAACCAACAACCATCATGGAAATTGATACATGAAAAATTATATAGACGTTAAAAAAGGGATGGGACTTCTAGCATATTGTTAATTCCACTATTTATCCGAAAAAAATACAGCAGGATTCATCCTCACTTTCACATAAATAAAATAGTAGATCACAAATACCCGATATTAATTCACAGCTATAATTGAGAAGGATAGAGACGATCATATGATCTGGGAGAAAATTTGGAAAAGATAACAATATAGGTGTTTTACACTCAAAAAATTTCAAGCATCAAAATAGACGATTGTCACAGCGAATTCTCCAAAATGGATAACTCACCCCACTCACAGCTAGATAATAGCCTCCACTACGGCCAAAATCATTGATATTTTACACCCTGAGTTCCCCAATATAAATTAGAGGAAGACATACATTTGAGAGAAAATAGATAGACTTATATTTGATACTTTGATTCCTTGGACCCTTTAATTGTTTGAGCCTTGAAATTGAGCCTTGGATTTATTTGATCCTAGATTTGAGCCTTGGTTTGAGAATCGATTCACCGAGGAGGGGTGCCAACATTGGGTGGATTCTATGTAAATATTTTGATATAATGATGTGTTTTCAAATGGTTAGTGTTTTTTAAATATTTCAAGCCACTTTTATCAACGCTTCTAAAAAAGTGCTGATAAAGATGCATTTATCAGTGCTTATTACTTAAGTATTTATAAAGGATTTATAATTATATTTACAAATAAATAATTTGTAAATATATATAATTATAAATATTGTAATAATATTCTTTATTTAATTATATTTATTATAATTTTTTAATTTTAAAATATATAATTTTTTAAAAAATATTTATATAATTATATATAAATATATAATTATATATATATATATAATATAAATAAAAATATATTAATTATATTTGGTTATATAAATATTTTTTTAAAATTTAATAATTATTGAAATACATATAATTATTTATTTATAATTATATAAATTCTTTTAGAAAATTTTTATTTATTCAAATTTAAAAATATAAAGTTTTATAAATATAGTAAATTTACGTATATAAATATATTTATTCATAATTATTTTCATATATATATTTTTAACATTATTATTTAATATATAATTTAATGTGAATGAATGTTAAAAAAGAGTGAAATTCAATAAATTAAAAATTAGTACACTTCATCAATATTGAAAATATGGATATGATTTGTGTGTGTGATTTTTTTATAAAAATGAATTTATTACATATATGTGAAATCAATATAACACACATTCAATATATGTTAAATGTAAAAAAACAAATGACATTCAATTATATCCATTACTCTATGCAATTAGTCAGTATTTTTTATTCATATTAATTTTTAATTATAAACCATTATTCTCTAAATATATGTTTATTTAATGAAAAGTGCATAAATGTTTTTCAATATATAAATCATATTATTATACCATATAATGAATATATATTTATTATATACTATTTATTTACGTTATCGATAATTGTGTA
This sequence comes from Viscum album, assembly GCA_963277665.1. NCBI lineage: Eukaryota > Viridiplantae > Streptophyta > Magnoliopsida > Santalales > Viscaceae > Viscum > Viscum album. The sequence continues at coordinate 335,060,491 of OY728156.1, read as the reverse complement.
ATTAATAAAATGTTCAATATTTTTATCAATTTATTAATTTTTCATTTTTAATTGTTTAATTATCATTTTCATATATTTATATATTTAGTTCATACTATTTAATACTACTTAGTATTTATATATACTATAATTAGTTTATTAATGTTAATCAATAATTATTTAATTCAAAAAATTTGTCATATATTTTTTAAAAAACTCATTTTTTAATTTTTATTAATTTAATCATGTGTTTTATTTATTTGGGCCTTTATCAGTGTTTAACATGAAATAATAAAGGATTCACTTGTGAGCGCAAAAAATATAGTACTCATAAAGGGTACGAAATATGAGCACTAAAAATAAAGTGCTGATAATGGGTAAATTTTATCTGTACTAGAAAAAGGCAATGATAAAAGTTTAAATTTATCAATGCTTTTTTACTACTACTAAAGATATTGTTTATCAACACTTTTTTCAAGCACGGATAACAGAAATTATATTAATTGTCTATTTTGTAGTAGTGATTATAAACCCTAAACCCCATACCCTAAACCCAAAACCCTAAAATATACACCCTAAAGAAAATAACCTACAACCTAAACCCAAAACCCTACTCCTTAAACTATATACCCTATACCCTAAACCATAAACCCCACACCCAAAATCCTATACCCAATACCCTAAACCCTAAACCCACACCCGAAACCCAACACCCCATTCCCTAAACCGTAAAACCTCAATCATATACCCTACACCATAAACCCAAAATCTACACCCTAAACCCTAAACCCTAAACCCCAAATCTGATACCCAACTTGCTAAACCCAATACTATACACCCTAAACCATTAATAATATACCCTAATCCCTAACCCCAAACCCCAAAAAATAAACCCTATACCCAACACCCTAAACCCTAACCCCAACACACTAAAACCAATTCCCCCCACCCTAAAACCAAAACCCTACACCCTACACCCTTAAAAATAAACCCAACTTCCCCAAAACATATAACCAACATCCTAATCCCTAATCCCTACACCCTAAACCCTACACCCTTAACCATAAACCTTACCGCGGAAACCCTATACCCTTCACCCTAAACCATAAACCTTAAACCTAACACCCTACACCCTATACACAATTCCCTATAATCTAAACTCTATACCCAGCAGCCTAAATAAAATACACATCAACCTAAACCCTAAACCAAACACCTTAAACCCTATACCTGACACCCAAAACATTTTACCATACACCCTAATCACAATAACCTACACCTTAAAAATTATACCTTACACCCTAAAACCAATAACCTAGACCTTAAACCTAATACCATACACCTTAAACCCTAAAATGTACACACTAAACCCTAAACCCTATAACCTATACCCTAAACCCTAAACCCTATACCCTATACCCTAAACCCTACACCCTATCCCCTAAACAATACACCCTAAACCCAAAAGACTACACCCAAAGCCCTATTCCCTAAACATTGATCCCTAAACCCTAAACCATATAACCTACACTCCATACCGTAAATCCAACACCCTAACCCCTGTAACCAACAAGATAAATGATAAAACCTGCTCCCTAAAACATATAACCAACTCCCTAAACCCTAAATCCTATAACCTAAACCATATACCCTACACAATAAACCTCAAAACCTACACCATAAACCATATACCCTTCACCCTCAACACTAAACCCATCACCCTAAAACACATACCCGACACCTTAATACTTAAAATCTAGACCCTAAACCCTATTCTCAATACCATAATACATAAACCCTATAACCTAAGGGAAATAAATTTCACCATAAACCCTTATCTATACACCCCACACCCAATACCCTCCACCCTAAACCGTAAAACATTCACTTTAAACCCTTCACAGTAAACCATATACTCTAAAGCGTACACCCTAAACACTATACCCTACACCATAAACCTTGAACCATGCACCCTAAACCCAATACCCAATACCCTAAACCCTAAACCATTAACACTAAACCTTATACCATACTCCCTAAACCATAAAACATGCACGTTGAACACTAAACAATAAATATTATAACCTACACCCTAAACCATAAACCCTACACCCAATACTGTAAACCAAAAAACCCCAAAAACACCATTAAACCCCTTAAAATAAAAAATAACCCTACATCCCTAAAAACCATAAAAACATATTGAAAATCCAAAATACCCTTCTAAAAACAATTAAAGAATCCATAAAAATTGTAAATAATTTCCATCACTAAAAAAACCCTAAAAATCATAAAATCGTAAGAAAATCCCTAAAAACTAAAAAACTTGAAAAATACCTAAAATTAGTTAACCCTAAATTACACTAAAACCCAAATAAATCCCCAAAAACACTAAAACCCATAATAAAACCCTCAAACCCCCTAAATCCACTAAAACCCTAAAACCCATAAAAACCCAAAAAAACTATTCAAACCCCAAATAACCTTACATTAGTAAAAACCCATAAAAACACTAAACCACCCTAAAATCACTAAAAAATATAAAAACCATAAAAAGACCTCAAAAAACTAAAAAATATTTAAAAATAGAAAAAACCCTAAAATCCCCCAAAACTCTAGAAAACCCTAAAAACAAAAAAAAAACATAAAAAAATTTCAAATCCCCTAAAACCCTCAAATCCTCTCAAACCCTGAAAACCCCTAAAATTTTAAAATTTCCATATAATCCCTAAAACACTAAATACCCATTAAAACTTGATGAAATCCAAAAAAACACTATACAACCCCTAAAACCCCTAAAACCCCTAAAATCCCAAAAACCCTAATAACCATAAACACCAAAACTCGTAAAACCCTAAAAACTGTAAAATCCTTTTAAACAAATAAAAATTACTAAATCCCGTAAAAACCTAACCCCCAAATGAGAAGAACCCAAAAAATCCTTGAAACCATTAAAACTCATATAAAAACATAAAAACCCTAAAAACCCAAAAAAAACTAAAATACCCAAACTCCTAAAAGACCCTTAATAACCCTATAAAACCCTAAAAGAAAAAAATATTAAACCCCTAAAAAACATAAAAATCCATTAAAGCCTAAAAAAACCTAAAACCCCCAAACACCATAAATATCTCTAAACCCCTTAAAAACTTAAAAACCATAAAACCCCAAAATCCATAGATACCATAAAACCCCTTTAAAATCCAAAATAAAATCCAAAAGACCCAAAAAACACATAAAACACCTAAACACCAAAAAACATCAATAATGTTATGAAAAAAATGGAATAATAAAAACTATTTAAACACTAAAAACCCTAAAACATGTAAAAATCCTAAAAATCCCAAAATAAACCTAAAACCCTAAAAACCATAACAACCCAAAAACCCCAAAAAATCAAAAAGACCTCAGAGATGCTAAAAGCACTAAAAAACCTTATCCCAAAAACCCAAAATGCACTAAAAACCCATTAAAACAAAAAACAAACCCCCCCCCCAAATCCATTAAATTCTCCAAAAACCCTAAAAACCTAAAAATAGCCAAAACAATAAAACACTTAAGATGACTTTAAATCACTAAAATCCCTAAAATACCTAAAAACCAAATATCCTTAAAAACTATGAAACCCTTCAAAAACCTAAGAACACTCAAAAACCCAAAAACCCAAAAACCCCATTAAAACCATAAAAACCCTCAAAAACTCTTAAACACCTAATCATCGTAATACCCCCAAAAGTCCTAAAAAATGCATAAATATGAATACACCTAAATCCCTAAAAACCCATAAAACTCATGAAAACCAAATAAAAACTCATAAAAATTTAATAATCTAAGAACCCAAAATCCCATAAATAGGTAAATCCCTAAAACACTAAAACCCATAAAACAAATAAAACCTGAAAATCCTAAACAAATGTTAAAAAAATAAAACACCCCAAAACCCCTAAAAGACCCTAAACCCCCTAAGAACCGTAAAAAACCATAAAATCCATAAACCCATAAAATATAAAAAACCCATAAAAACCCTCGAGGACTCAAAAAACCATAAAAGACCATAAATTACCCTAAAACCGAAGAGACTATAAAAAAACCCTAATAAACCCAAAGGACCCTAAAATCCATAAAACCCCCTAAAACACCCTAAAGCTATCTAAAAACCTTAAAACTAAAAAATGACCATAAAACCCCCCAAAGAACATAAAGGATCATAAGACACCCTAAAACCATAAAAGGGCCCCAAAACACCAAGGCGACACTAAAAACCATAAACCCCATTAACACACTAAACCCATACACAAGCCCTAAAAGATGACAAAACCCATAAAAACCTAGAATATCATAAAAATCATAAACCCCCTTAAAACCCCCCCAAACCCCTAAAAGACCTAATAACCATATAAACCATTAAAAGATCCTAAAACGATTAAATAAAAAACTCTTAAAAACCCTAAAATCTATAAAAACCCTACACCCCCTAAAAACTCAAAAAAAAAATTTAAAATCTAAAATAACCCACTAAAACACTAAAATCTATAAAACCCCAAAAAACGTAAAACCCAAAAAACCAAAAATAACTGTAAAAACTCTAAAATCCCCTAAAAACCCCTAAAAATGAAAAATCATTAAAAATAGTAAAACCCCTAAAAACGTTGTAATACTAAAACCATTAAAAACCCTAAAACCCTCTAAAAACCTAAAAACATCTAGACACCCTAAAATCTATAAATCCAATAAAACTGATAAAATCTATAGAACAACCCTAAAAAACCTAAAATATTATTATATTAAAAAACCCATAAAACCCCTAAAAACCTTAGAACCCGTACAAACCCTAAAACCCCTACAACGTCCAAAAAATTATGAATAACCGTTCAACCCAAAAAAAATAAAATATAATAAAATATAATAAAAACCATAAAAACTATAAAAACATAAGAAATTTAACTAAAAATGCATTGAAAACCCTAAAACCCCTTAAACACCATTAAAACCAAAAAACCACTAAAAACCTTAAATATCCATAAAAACTAAAAAAAACTATATACCATAAACCCTAAAACCCCTTAAAAACCAAAATACCCAAAAAACAATTAAAACCCTAAAAAATGAAAACACTAGCACATTAAAACCCATAAAAAACGATAAACCCTAAAAAACTAAATCCCAAAAAAAAACTAAAACCCCTTAAACACTAAAACCCCCATAAAAATAAAAACCAACTAAAACCATATAAAACCTAAAAACCATCTAAAAATTTTAAAACGCTAAAAACCATAAGCTTCTAAAACCTCTAAAACCCCTCAAAACACCTAAAAACAATAAAAATCCTCAAACCATTAAAACTATTAAAAATCCTAAAATATCTCATGAAATCACTAAAATATCTAAAAATAAGGAAACCTCATAATCCCATAAGAAAACCCTAAAACCCCTAAAACCCATAAAAATTATAAAACCATATGAACCCTTAAACCCACTAGAAACAAAAAAACCTCTAAAATTCATAAAAACACTAAAAGAATTAAAAACTAAAGCCCTTTTAAACCTCTAAGAACTCTAAAAACCATGAAAAACCATAAACCCCCTAAATACCAAAAAAACCCATGAAACACGAAGAAAAAAAAATACTAATACTCCCTAAACACACAAGAAAAAATGAAAATAGAAAAGAACCTAAAGACCCCTAAAAAACCTAAAATCCATTAAAAACCTAAAAACCCCTAAAAACCAAAAAAAATTCCTAAACCCCCAAAAATTTCTAAAAACATTAGAAGAAATAAACTACTAAAAACACAAAAAACATAAAACCCATAAAAAGTCAATGGAAACCCCTAAATAAACCTATTGACGCTCCTTTCCGTCAGAAAGTCTAAATGAATGAAAAGGGAAATACCTTGAACCCAAAGTAATTCATCCTTTAATGAAACACCAAAAATTGACAAAGGCATGAAAAAAGATTAATTTTCACTTGGGTCGTGCAAGTTCCATCAAGGTCGCACAAGTATACTTGTGTGCCACCCAGTGGTCATGCAGGTGAATTGAACACCCTATCTTAATTTTGCCTAGGGTATTTACTAGCCTATAAATACCCCCAATGGGCCCCACATTTCTGGACAAAAATTACAACAACTCAGATTTGAGCTCCCGACGCCCTAGTCACTTCTCAAAGATTCCGAACACTTATAAGGTAATTTCTTACCTAGAACAAAAGATCTAAAGAGGGGGAGTAAGTCCTAAGTGTTGAAACTCATCAACTCTTGTGCACCTATGTGGCTAGCCCTTAAGGGAAATGGCCACACTTTCACATCACCTTACTCCTTCAAAAGAACTTGCGCACCCCTCTTTTGAAAGCCTCTAGGGATAGTACTAAGGGCTTGAGCCAAGTCTAGACCAAGTATTACCCTAAGGGTTGATCATCGCGAAAGTACCCCTATGTTGCACAAGTGAACTTGCGTGAGCAGGACTTGCGCGCCCATGCAGGACTTGCGCGCCCACGCAAGACATGCATGCCACCTTCTTTTTGGGTGCCCCTCTTCCCTATTTCACCTCTCTTATGCCAATCCACCTATCCACTTCAAGATTAAGCCTTCAAAACACTCTCCAAATCCATTCATGGCATGATTTCCTTGTCAGCTTCCTTATATGAAAGGAATTTTGTGGAACATCTCTTAAAACCAATTGATTTACATATATTTATATCACTAAGGTCATAGATTTCATTCATTCAACCTCATCCTTTAAAAAAATGAGAGAATCCTTAACATGGGCCTCCTTTTCAGGAGTAAGCCCCAGTCCAAGTTCTCTTAATTTGGGCATCCTCCATAGAAATAAGCACTACGTCCCTTAATATGGGCCTCCTTTTCAAGAATAAGCCTCGTTCATAATTTCCCAAATATGGGCATCCTCCTTAAGAGTAAGTCCCAAGTTCCCAAAATCTGAATTTCCTTAACCTTAGATCTCTTTTTTGGATTAATCCCCAGTCATAATTCCCTTTAACTTGGGCCTCTTCTTTATGAATAGGTCCCAATAATAACTTCTCTTAACCAGTATTATTTTACTTTTGATTTAGGATTCCTACTCAGGAGTAAAACCCAATCATAAGTTTCCTTTTAATTTGGGAACCTTCCTCAAGAGTAAGCCCCAAGTTAGAGTATCCAAATCCCCATAAATCACATATACCTTTATGGACATTGTTCCCGGGTTTATTCCATGAATTAAATCCTAATATTCACCAATTTGGGAAGTCATATATACCTAAGTCCCATATCATTTCTTATGATGGCACAATTTCCTGGTTTTACCAATACCTCTTGTTTCTCACACCGAGCATGACTCACGTGAGCTTTGAGTGTAAAAGTAATTATGACACCTTTTCAGAAATCAATCATAAATAAACCCCGATACTTATTTACTCGAACTATATGGGGGTTCTGATTCCTTTTCTAAAACAAAGGATACGTAGGTATCCCATATGCGGGTATGATCCCAACTCTAAAATAATCCATGTCCTTCTGAATGACAATAAACTTCAAGTGCCTCACTGAGTGGATTTAAAACAACTATGGTCATCATAATGACAAAGAGCCTTTTATATAATGTATTGAAGGATATCATTGACTAAGAATCTCTAAAAAAATACAGATGATTCTCTATCGATGAAGAACCTCAAATACATATAAAATATACTCTAAATCTCATACATATTAATCATTGATTATCAGATCTAAAGAAAAGATTATTTTAAACTTGGTAATGTAATAAAGATTCATTAACATAACTTAAATCTATAAAGAGAGTACCGTAGTAGAAAATAATTCCCCTCAAAAAAGGTGTAATGAGTCCGACCTCCCATCCTCTCGACCAATGAAAATTATTAAGCCTCATAGATCCTTAACTAATGAGCACCTACCTTTGGAATGTAGGTCCAAATGGATATAGAATCATTAGATGTTTTCGGTTCTATGAACAAAACAGTTAGAACCCGCTTGGATTGTTTGAACCTTAGATCAATAAGGTCATCGCCAATTTCAGAGGAAACAAAAAATGGTGACCCCGAAATGAATCATTAACCAAGTTAAAATGATGTTTTAATTATTTTTTAGGCCCCTATTTAAAACTCAATGAGAGGCCCAACAAAAAAATGAATAACATATGTGCTTATCCAAAGGATTTAGTGGCTGGACTTATCTTGATTACATCTGTTATATCAAACAGGCACTCTTTTCCAAGATCTTCTACATTACGAGAATGACTTTTCTTAGGTTCACGTCTATGAATGCCTCTAATGTGAAAGCCTCTGTTGTGAATGCATCTGCTTCTACTCTTACTGGATCGTCGTCCGCTCTAAGGGCGACATCTCCTACTTAGCTTCTTCATTTCTGGGTATTAAATACACTGGTTAAGGAGTACCGTCAACATGGTACTATTCCAACTCTGGGGGCTGCTCGACAATCCCTCCAAGTGAACAATTCACCCTGGTTGTCTGGGCAGCGATGACCATTGATCAAGAAGTAGGTGGTGCCAACCACTGTCTCCAACCATTTCGGGTCGTTATCCCCGAAATTCAATCAACATTCACTCCCATATTTTGGGGAGGGGAATGAGCATGTCCCTTAGGGCCTTAATTCAAGGAGACAAAATTCCTTCCTGAGGGATCCCATCAACAATCGCCAATAGACTCGTGTGGCAGTTCACCCTCTTCATGATGAGGGTATCATCTCTAAGCGTTCAACTCAGGTTCCTCGAACCTGAGCAGGCAAGACGAACTGCCAGAGGCGAAATCCAGTCAACAGTGAGTAGGTTCTCATCTCTACTGTCTCCGAAGAAGCCCACCGACCTAATTTGGTAGCAAACAATGAGCGAGCACACACACTCTTCCATTTTAATCCCAATGTCCAGCAGACTCATCTGGAAGCAGCACGCCAATCCCGCCGGGAAATTCCGGCGGAGTACTCTAGATAGGAACATACACCTGTTTATAAATCATAGTCTAGTCAGAAGACTCGTCTGACTACATGAGATGGATCCTCCCAACATAATGTGTTTACAACTGGTAAACAGGCACATACACTTGCTTACATTCATCAATCCTGCCAGCAGACTCGTCTGTCAGTATTAAAGGATGTTCCTCAACCATGTTCGGCGGAGTGCAATCAGCAGGCATATACACCTGCTAGTTTTCATCAAGCCTACCAACTGTCTCGTTTGGTAGCATTCGGATAACTCAGTCAGAATGCTCCGGTGACAAATAGGAGGCTGACTCAACTCTCTGCCCCCACACATGAGTACTTTCAGAATTCACTAATAGGAAAAGGAGGACAGGAGCAGGAACATACACCTACTCCAAGCATATAATGGACGTATAACCCCATTCTGACAGCTGAAGTAACCAAGCATATTCTATCAATGGTGAAAGAGCAGAATCAAATCCCTGCTCATATTCTGGATTCCTTCCAGGATATTATAACATCTTTAGCAGCATCTCAAAGAAAGACACATAAATCTATCCCTACCAGTGGAGTGACAATTCAATATTTCACTCCAGAACAGACACGCACATATGTTCCATTACAAGAGGGTTGTGGGGCGTACTCCCCCAGATCATATGGATAGCCAATTCAGGCACATACAACTGATTGGAGTGGATATAATCAGCCTAACCTGATCATTTCCCCTTAGTAGGAACATACAACTTCCCATAATGACCACTTTCATGAACAAGTGGTTCGCAAAGTGAGTAAGAAAGCATCTAAGAAGAAGACCCGCCCATCACAGTCAAGAAATCATGGGCCAACTTGTAATAAGGCTTTTCTTGATGCTGGAGTTTTTAATGCACTCAGACAATTATCTTTTGCAACTCAAGATTCTACTCTCTCTGTTCCCAATAGTAGAAACATTAATTCCAAAGGTCTGCATCTGATACTTCCTCATGAAGGCTTGCCTTATGAAAATGTGGTAAATCTCAAAGTTTAATCTTCAGATGAGAGCCATAGGAACCTTCTATGTGGTCAGAAGACCAAGGAGAAAAATGTTTCATCTTTTTCTATAACCCACCATGGTGGTCCTCCGCATGATGATGAATTTAGCTGTGAATGTCCTCTCTACAGTAATAATGCTTGTTTCTTGGAAAACTCTCCAATGGTCAATGTAGTGATGAGAAGTCCCTCTTATCCTGAGGCACTTGAAAATGTGAATCCATTCATGTATGATGCTTTACCACTATCATGTGAAATATTTTCTCAATCAGAAGATAGCCCGGGGTGTAGGTCATTCCCCGAACCACCCCTGGGTCGTTCATCTTCTAGTATGATCAGTGAATTCTCTACCGATCTTGTTGAGTCTGATGAATCAACAAGGAAGCACCAGCTCTGGTATAATCAGGTAGAAGAATCTTCATTGAATGAAAAAGAGGAAGTACTGAATTTGAGAAAACAACTGGCGAATGGTGAAGTGCTAATCATGGTTTGGCCTCTGGCTGACTCTTAGTATGACATTCTAGAGATGTTGACGGAAGATGGAATTCATGATATTCATCTCAACATATGGAAAACTCTTTGTCAGTTGAAAAATAAAATATTATCTTATGATGAATATGAAATCATTTCAAGATAATAGAAGGGTTACAATGCCAAATTGACTTGGAATCTCTCTCACTTTCTTGATATCCGAAGGATGAAAAGCAACAGAGAGCCCTTCAGCGTTCAAGCCTTGGCGCACTAAGAAGATTGCGCCTGTTAATTTCCAATTCCACATTTGGTATTCATATTAGGGGATGGGGTGTTCATGGAGCACTACATTTCACTGTGCTCTCTAGTCATAAAAGCCCGCTGAAAATGGTCTCATTCAATGTTATTGCCCATGGCCTGCCACAGTCAATGGGTTTTGTTTGTAATCAAAAGTTTTCCCAAGAATAGGATTCAACTAGTTCCTCTCAAAATAAAGCATACATTGAAAAAGTTGTTGAATTACTCCTGCATCAATCCAACAAGAATATTGAAAAGGCCTATCGTTTGGAGCAAGCACATCACCAAGTGACAGAAGTGTCAGAAATCATCCAACATTCTTTTGAGCCTGGTGATAAAAGTGGATACAGGTTGATGCATCCAGATAATTTCGGGACTAATGTCCACAAGATTAGGAGATATTTTAAGAAATTCACCGATGTAGCATCTCAATAGCCACCCCATCTTGCCAGACTGGGGACTCTTTTAACCCAACCCTCAGAATCAACAAATAGGATTCACGGAGTAGAGAAGGAACATCCCCAGTCCACCGGACTTGGGACTTTTTCAAATCATCAATCTCTTCATCAGAGAAATTCATTCTTCTCTCGATTAGGGAATAAGCATCAATAGAAAAGAAGAGCCAAATTATCAGGATATTCCCACCAAATTAAGGTTCATCAAAACGTTCCTGAGGGATCAAATCGATAAAAGGCAATGTCTCATCTGGAACATGGAAGAAGACAATATCACAAAAATGCCGATAGAAGGGATGCATTACATTATGAATCAATTAATGTCATCAATGCTGTTGTTTCTGATCTACTATATGAGGCTCACTCAGAGGGATCATATGAAGAGGTTCCTTCTCAAGAAGTTGTATGCACATACACAAATGAAGAAGGTGTGCGTACAAGAAATCAAAGGATTTCCCAGAACCTAGGTAATCCTTCATGTAACCCACTTCCCCCTCTCTAAAAGGTGTCCAATAAGGGGAAATGAAATAATCAGGTTACATAACCTTCCTCTGGAGAAGGCCAATCGATCTCATTAGAGAAAAGATTTTCACAACAAGAGGAATAAATGAAGGAATTGAAGAGATTGAATGCAAAACTATTTCAAAGTAGTCTTCCTCCTAAGTGTTCTAGAGTCAGTTAGCCAAGGGAATTTGTTGCAGCTATAGAGATGGATCAAGAATATACTCCTCTACCAGTATACCCTCACAGGTCTAATCCTACGAGTCAAGTGCAACAAAAATTGGTAGTGATACCATCAGTTGCAATACCAGCCACAACATCTGTCCAAATTCTATTCATTGCACCTCTTCAGGTCCAAGCTCAACCGGAAGTTTCTCAAAAGTTAATAACTACTATTGATTCATTAACAGCTCTATTGGGAGCTATAGAGGGAAATAGTGCTCAAATTCAACCAGAAAACATAGCTTATCCAGAATCAGTTGATGCAATTCCTCCCCCATAAAATTTTTCAAGTACCAAATTCCCAATCTTTAATGGTTCGGGAGACCCATAGCGACACTTAAAAAAATTTTATTCTTGTCTCGATCCTATGATGGGAACCCCTCAACAACAAGAAGCATTTAAGATCATGTGTTTTGTACAATCATTACAATGGTCTGCCTTTCTCTGGTTCACAAGATTGCAATCCCGGTCAATTACCGGATGGGAGGATCTCTGCCAAAGATTCCTTCATCAGTTCAACTCAACGTTGCCAAAGACAATAGTTTTTGATCTTAGAAACTATATGCAAAGGGATAATGAAAGGGTTTCAGATTTCATTTATCGCTGGAAGGGATTAACATATTCCCTGATCTTAGCACTCCCTCAAGAGGAATTGTTGCAAATTTGTGTGGAAAATATGTGCGATGAGTTGCACAAACTGCTGATCCCTGTGAAATACACAGGAGGGTTCTGAGACCTTACTTCAATCACTCAACAGATTGAAGATTCTCTTATGAAGACTAAGGACAAAGCTCATGTAATTCCATCATCTCCAGGAAGGAGAATGGATAAAGCAGAGACTGCTACAGTTATGCTTAAACAAGCACCTGTACATGCTTCTACTTTAAAACCTTCATCTTCTCGAAGGGATCCACCTCTTGAGTGCCAAAAATAGAGGTCGTTTCGTCAAGATGATCAAATAGATCAAAGGCAGAAACAATTTGAGGATCTAAAGAGAAATGTTTACTCTTTCTGAAATAAACACGTTCCTGGTTACTTCATTTTGGCTTTGGAAAATAATTTGGTCCAATTACCAATGCCCAAGAGGCCGAACAAGGAAGGAGATGAAGACCATCCCAATTATTGCCCATTTCATCAAATGTTGGGGAATCCCATTCAGGATTGTTTTGTATTCAAGGACCACCTACAAAAAATGGTCGACTTGGGACAAGTCAAACCGAAGGGTTCTTCAGCTCAAGTAGCATGTGTTACTGCTACAGATCTAGAGGAAGAAGGCGAGTGCCAAGAAGTCAAGAACAAAAATGTGCAAAAATATGATGATTGGATGGTCATAAAAATGATCAACCGAAGTCATTCCATTTTGTGAATGCAATTGAAGAAACCAATTGTGTCTCCTGCCATGAATTCCACAACCAAACCCTCTTCATCAGAGGGAAAATCCTCAATGAAATGACATAATTCAAAGAAATACGATCAATCAGAAGAATATGAGATCGTTTCAAAGCACAAATTATCTTTGACTCTGGCAGATTTTATGCAATATACTTCAAAGCCACGGGAACCACCCCACCAAACGGCATAGCCTAAATAGGCTAATCAGGCAAGGTATTCATCAGATGAAGAGTTGATCTTCAGTTCTGTTAATATGATACAATTAACAGATCGATATTCCAGTCGTAGTTTCTATTTTGATGATCCCGAGTTCCCTGTATCAAACAGAGGAATTAGAGGAAGTTCCAGAGGCTCAGGATTAAGGGGAAGACATGGATCTTTCATATGCCACTATTCCAATTCTACCCCAGCTAGAACTGTGTATGCGGCAGAAAATCATAGTAGAGCCCTTCAACGAGCTCAACAAGAACAAGCAAGTTCATCCACACAAGGCAGACTCAGTCCTAGAACAATTATTTTGGATGATCGGTTGAAGGTTCCATCTTCTCCTTCTCAGCACGTAAATAGACCTATTCTGTCTAATCTTCTAAATATAATATTATTACCAACTCCTACCCTGATACAAGATGCATCTACTTCCAAAGCATTAACTTCTAAGGAAACTATGAAACTACATGTTCATGTTGGGAAATGCAGACTTTTGGATCAAAAGTATGATGTATTGAAACACTTGGCCCAAATACCTACCAAGTTATCAATTCTTGTAGCTTTGAATTTATCGAAGGATCTTCGGGAGGCACTCATCGACACTTTTTCGAGTCCTCAAGAGTTTGAAACTGAAATTTCTGCAGCTGAAGTCTACCATGTATAGAATAATCCTACGGAATTTCATGCAGTGATATCTTTCACAGATGAAGATAAAGATGATGTCTTCCATGGACATATTAGTCCTTTGTACTTATCTGGAAAGGTCAATGGTGTAGACGTTCGAAGAGTTTTCATTGATAATAGTTCAGGAGTCAACCTCATCCCCATTCATACACTTCGTCGATTGGGCCTCACAGAATCTGATTTATCTCCTTCTACATGAATGTTACAAGGATATGATAAAAATGAACAAGAACCACTGGGCGAGATTACACTCAGAACTCAGTTTTGGAGATCTTGTATCCAATTCAGATTTCATGGTTGTTGATCAAGACTTAGCCTTCAACATATTTCTTGGAAGACCCTGGCTACATCAACATGTAGTTATCCCTTCATCAAACCATCAATGTCTCAAATATTGTTTTATGATCAAATTGGAACATTGTATGGTGGTAAATCCCCATTCAAGACATGTGAATCTCAATTCATTGAGGCAGAATTTAACCACATGAAGGGAAAGGAGAAATCCACAATAAGGGAGATTACCAAAGTTAATGATACATATGGTGTGGAAAAGATTCCAGTAAACCCATTTACACATGTGAGTATAGATTATGTGTTGCCTAACAGTAAAATTGACAGGATAGACCCACATCAAAATACTCTTATGGAAACTTTCAAAATGTCAATTACGATAATCAAGCCAGGCATCATGGGAGAAATTGGTGATTCACCAAGAAACGATGAAAGCTCAAATAGGGATGTATTAATTTCATCTAATGAGATCCAGTAAGTTTATACTTTTCCAATCTGTCCAGAATAAGTTATAGAAATGTAAGAGGTGAACGATGATGTCGATTCTCAATCCATCATCTCCTCTATATTACCCAAGGAAAGATCTTCATCATTAATCGGGTCAGAAATGGAGGCTTCTTCTTCAAGATGTTCAAATTTTAACATCTCTTTTGATCATGGAAACATTACTTCATCATATACTATGCAAGTAGAAACAGAATAAATAACACATGTTGAAGAAGAAGAGGAAGATCTTAGGGATTCTCATCCAGCATTTGAAGAGGGTATCTCTACCACTGTTGATGAACATAGAGAAATAAATTTGGGTACAAAAGAAGATCCATTCCCCACTTTAATTAGTGAGGCCATGACTCTTGAAGAACAAAAGATGTATATTTCTTTTTTAAAGAAAAATCGAGACATATTTTCCTGGCACTATACAGAGATTCCAGGGCTTGATCCTGATGTTTCCACTCATCGTTTGGGTTTTCCAGAAGAACATCGAGGATTCAAACAAGCCGCTAGAAGAACACACCCAACCTATGCTTCCAAAATTGAAGCTGAAGTGGATAATATCATCAAAGCTAAATTCGTCTGAGAAGTTAAATATCCCAAGTGGTTGGCCAATATTGTACCAATGAAAAAGAAGAACGTGCACAATAGAGTTTGCATTTATTTCAGAGATCTTAATTGTCATTATCCAAAGGATTACTTTCTAGTAACAATTACAGAACTCTTAATGGATGAAACTACTGGCTATGAATCACATTCCATCATGGAAGGAAATTCTGGATATAATAAAATCCGAATGGATCCAGAAGATGAAAAATCTACAGCCTTCAGAGCCCATCAGGGTGTGTTTTTCTATCGGGTAATGCTCTTTGGCCTGAAGAATACAGGCGCAACATATCAGCGTTCCATGCATGGAATCTTCAAACCCCTTTTATGGAAGTTTGTTGAATGTTATGTGGAATATTTGGTGGTTAAATACAAATAAATTTCTAATAATTTGGATGATTTGGAAATCATATTCCACAAACTTCGGCAACATAATTTGAAGGTGAACCCCTTAAAATGTGCTTTTTGGGTAACCTCAGGAAAATTTCTCAGCTTTGTTTTACGCCATCGTGGTATCGATGTCGATCATAAGAAGATAAAGTCAATCAATGGTATGTCACCTCCTCAAAATTTAAAATAATTGAGAGGACTTCAAGGACAGTTAGCCTATATTCGGCATTTCATCTCCAATTTGGCAGGTGAAAGTTTACCATTTACCAAATTGAAGAAGAAGGGAGTCACTTACAAGTGGACTAAATAATTTCAAGAAGCGTTCGATATTCTAAATAAGTATCTCTTGAGTTCACAAGGGTTAATTCCACATGTTGAAGGAAGACTGCTTGTCCTATATGTGATTGATTTAGAGCGATAATTGGGTTCCTTTCTTGCTCAGAATAATGATGCTGGGAATGAAAACATCCTCTTATATCTCAGTGGGACATTTCATGAAGCAGAACCCCGATATTCATATATTGGGAAGTGCTGCCAAGCATTAATCTTTGCAGTTCAGAAGTTGAGACACTACCTGCAACATCATGAGGTCCAATTGGTATCTCGCAATTACCCGCTCAAATTCATCCTTAGTCGTCCAATGCTTACAGGACGTCTGGCATGATGGGTAGTTATTTTACAGCAATTTGATATTCAGTATGTGTCTCAAAAGGCAATGAAGTTCCAATCTCTGGCTGATTTCCTTGCTGATCATCCTTCAGTAGAAGATACATCTTCAGTTATTGAACATCCTAATGAGGAAGTAATCTTTATTCAATATAGTCTTAAAACATGGGAAATGTACATTGATGGTTCTTCCAGAAGTCCAACATGGAGGAAAATGGAAAATCATTTGTTCAAAAAAGTTGGGTTAGGATTTGTACTCATTTCCCTGAAAAAGGCAGTTCTACCTTATTCCTTCTCAATATTGGGAGGTGGTACAAATAATGAAGCAGAATACCAAGATCTTATAGAAGGATTGGAGTTGGCACTTTAAGAACAAGTGAATCACTTAAAGGTGAAAGGTGATTCAGACTGGTAATCAAACAAGTCAATGGAGATTATGCCATCAGAAAAGAAGAGATAATCCCTTTGTATGATTATGTCAGAGAGTTAAGGGTGGAATTTCCTACGGAACCGACATTTTTATATATCCCGAGATCACAAAATGCCTAAGCTGATTCACTGGCTAATATAGCCACGGCTCTGGCAAATCCAAATCGGGACGAGATAACCATCAGTATTGCCCACTATCGTAAAATTTCACCTTATATTCAAACCAGAACAGATGAAATCAATAAAATTAGTCCCATTCCTGAACCATATGGTCATACTACAGGATGGATGACACCTATCAAGGAATACCTTCAAAGAGGAACACTTCTGCCTGATATAGATGGGAAATAACAAGTCTGGATATGTGTGGTCAATTTCAATCTTTAGGATAGCCCAGATCACCTAGATAAAATTCTCTACAAATGTGGTTTTGATGGGGTTCTCTTCAGATGAATTGATGGTGAAGTGACAATGGTTGTCGTTAAAGAAGTGCATGCAGGAGTCTGTGGTTCCCACAAGTCTGGACATAGACTATCTGATCATATTCGAAGGCTTGGATACTTTTGGCCTTCAATGATACATGATTGTGTTGAATTCACAAAGAAGTTTTATTATTTCCTAGTATATGAAACTTCATTCATCAACCCCCAGAGTTGCTTCATACAGCTAAATACTCGTGGCCATTTGCCACATGGAGAATGGATGTAGTGGGACCTTATCCTTCAGCTACAGCCAAGCAGTTTAAGTACATTCTTACTGCTACTGACTTCTTTACCAAATGGGCAGAGGCAATACCCCTCAAAGTCGTCAGTTCTAAATGCATTGTTAGCTTCATCAAGTCTAACATCATTACCAGATTTGGTGTCCCTCATACCATATTGACGGACAATGGAACCCACTTCTGTTCATCCGAGGTGATGAAGTTGTGTTAAGAATACAACATCAAATCCAACCATTCATCACGGTATCATGCAGCGGCCAATTGCCAGATAGAAGCCTTCAACAACACTCTTTCAAAAATACTGCAAAAGATGGTGGATAAAGAAAAAAAATCATGTCCTGATAAACATTTTCATGCTTTATGGGCTTATCGAACCACCACCCGCACTACAACACGGTCAACTCCATATTCATTGGTATATGGAAAAAAAGCAGTCTTTCCCATTGAGGTTCAATTACCCTCGCTCAGAGTATCCATTTTTGATCAATCATCTACACATGAACAATATCAAAATCGATTGGATGAATTGGAACGGCTAGATGAGAAACAATTGTGCACCCTGCACCACTTGGAAGTCTACCAGAATCGAATAGCACAAGATTTCAACAAAAAATTTCGTCTTCATTCATTTGTTCATAAAGAATTGGTATTAGTTCTCAAAACTCCAATGATACTAGGAAATAAACCTCCCATGCTTGATCCAAAATGGGAAGGACCTTATTCAATACATAAGGTCGACTCCAATGGATATTATTCTTTAATCTCAATGGATGGAGAACTCATCACTACTCCAACCCAGACAATATTTCTGAAGAAGTATTTTGTGTAACAAAAATACCTTATCATCCAGGAAGATGTCAAACTGCATCATCATCCACAGTTCATGCATATGACCTTAAACTATTTGCATCCCTTATAATCCAGCAAGACGTTAAACTGCACCATCCACAATCCATGCATATGACCTTAATCTATTCACATCCCTTTCATCCAATATAATGTTAAACCGTATTTTCCCCATTGTCTTAGATACAAGACCTTAAACTATTAGAACCCCTTTTATCCAACATGATGTTAAAATTTGTCCCTATATTTGTCCTGCATGACGTCAAACTATACTACTCATTCGTGCTACGTGATGTTAAACTGGAAAAGTCTCTAATACATCTAACATGACATTAAACTGTGTCCTCTATTGTCATTACTGCATGCCATTAAACTGCACAGTTCCCCTTTCATCCAAAATGACATTAAACTGTATTGTCCCCATCATCTTAGCTACATGATGCTAAACTGTATAGAAGTCCCTTAATACATCCTACATGATGTTAAACTGCATTTTGTCTCTACTACATGACACTAAAATTGTGCAGCACCAATAGTCCTCACTGTAAGACATTAAACTGCATAGTCCCTTCATATGTCTTACATGACAGTAAACAATGCATTATTAAGGTTGTTGCTACCTCTTTTTTCTCACAATGAGTATGAATCACGTGAGCTTAGAGTAAACTTCAACCATAACACCCTCTCTGAAACGCTAACCATGTGTAAGTCCCAACACCATTTTCTAGGCCGTTTTCCCCAGGAACAACTTGATCACCAAATCATTCTTTAATTGAACTACATGAACTTTGATCCTTGCCTTCTATGATGGGTACGTAGTCAACCTCCAGAGGTTCATGACTAAAACCAATCTCTTCATACTGGTTCACCTTTTTCCTTGCTGCATGATGTTAAACTGTATAGAACATTTGTCTTATACGACAGAAACTACAACATTCTTTGATACCCTCATCTGAGAGGGAATCATTATTTACATTGATCTCCAATAATGTTATATTATAAAGACTACATGCATACATGGAAATGATTGAACCTTTTATCTTGGGTCAAACCATCATTGCACTAAAGTCCCATTTCACCCTTCACTTATACAAAGAGAATCTGTATAGAGGATATTTCAAGAACTGTGTGCAGATTGATTCCCATCCTTTTGGGATATGTAGGAACATTCAAGTGCCCCTCGAATCCAGCCCCATGTCTTTGGGCCTAACCCCAAATTCCACTTTCAGTCCCCTGGATGAAAATTCCCTATGAAAACACACACAGTGTATTCATTATAATGGTCCGAGTTATTTTACCCTAAACTAAAATTTCCTATACTCTCATCCCACATGACATTAAATTGTATTTCAAGAACTACGTATGTCTTGATTCCCATCTTTATGGGATACATAGTGAATTCCAGCATCTCAATTCAGGACCCATCCACAACATGATTTTGGTTAGCATTGGTCTGTGTATCTCTACATGCACTGAAAAATTCCCATTTTTATGTGTCATACTCCCAACCTTAAATACTTCCAGATCTCCATAACCCTTTTCATGACTTCTGGTCACAAAATCTCCAATTTCTGAGAGTTCTTTTTCCTGACTATGCAGCATGTGCCCTTAGGTGACCTTGAATAAATAGTCTACATAATAGACTTATCATACAAAAGATACTATTATTTGACTATGCAGCCAGTGCCCTTAGGTGCCCCTGCGTAATTCAACCCCCTAACGGGTTTGTTAAATAATGGTAACTTCATTCTTGGGAATAAAACCTCTTTTGTCCATATTGGTCTTATCCACAACATGTAAGGATCCCAAAAAAAAAGGCATCCTTAACATATTTTTCCCATGTTCTTTTTCATGATCTGAATGTATTCAAGTCTATGGTTTATATTTCTCTTCCCTACGTTAGGGTCAGACCTTCGTAGGAGTGACCTTCATCCAGTTCTTAGACGATCTTACATGGAAATATCTTCTCCATATTCAAGTACCACTCTCCATACAGAAAACTCTATGCTTTGGAAAATTTGAATCTCCATAAACTTCCACTGGCTTTTTAGCAGTAGAAAAGTAAATTTCTGAGAGTTCTTTTTCCTGACTATGCAGCCCGTTCCCATAGGCGGCCTTGCATAAATAGTCTACATAATAGACTTGTCAGCCAAAAGATACTATTATTTGACTATGTAGCCAATGCCCTTAAGTGGCCCTGCATAATTCGACCCCCTAACGGGTTTGTTAAATAGTTATAACTTCATTGTTGGGAACTAATTCTTCTAATTCTTTTTATCCCTTTTTCATATCATTCCTCAGATTCAAAATTTATTAAGTCATTGTATACATTTTTCCCCCATACATGAACATGCTAATATGTTTTCGGATAAATTATCAAGGAATTGACTCAATTCTAATCCACTCGGTCAAAGCTATTTCGGCCTTAAACAATGTCCTTTTTATGTACAACATGCATTACATTAAACTGCTTACAAAAGACAGGGGAACTCTAAATAAAAGTCAAGTCCTAGCTCACTAAACATAAATTTTCTTATGATTTAGATAATATTGAGCAATTAAAAAATTCTATGTTTGTAGGGTTATTTATAATAATCCTAGAAAAAAAACCAAACTATTCTTACTATGCTCATTGGATTTGGTAAAATTTAAAGAATGTAACAAAAGAAGGCATGCAGGTACAAATGATTGAAGATGAAAGTGTTTTTCATTGATCCACAATTTATAGAAGGAAATACACAAACTGGATTCTCTTCTCTTTTTAAATAATTACAAGAGGCTTTCAACATAACTCTTCAATTGATTTATGAAATCCCGAGCTTCATCAGCAACCAATTATAATTCATTTCATTTCAACTGGATACAATAAGAGATACAGTGATACCATCTCTTCTTGGAACAATTGTAAACGAATGTTCTTGAGTGAGGTTTGAGAAAATTTTCTGTTGATAATATAGTGACTATGTTTTTATCCAAGAGACTTGGAAGACGGATAAATGGATTTGAGAATGGAGCAATGGAAGTAAATAGCCATTTAGAGAGAGTACTATTTTTAGATATTGTTTCTAATGTCATGATAATCTTCTCTCAATCAACCAGAAGCGGAAAACATATCAGCCTATGGTTTTCCATTTTCTTATCTACAAGGAAATGGCATGAAGGAAAAATTTCAAAGTTAACACCATTGTTTCTGCTCTTAATGCACAACATAACCGAACTAGAGGAGTAGATGTGTAGTTACATCTCGGGTATATAATTATTTATATCAGGAACGTTGAATCCTTGCAGATGACCACGGCCATACAGAGGCATGTAGATACTTTGTGGGAAATTAAGATGATACCTCTTCATGTACTTGTCCAAATCTGGGAGAGTGCTATCAAAAATATCATAGTAATCACGGCCTACAATGCTCATCATACCATCAAATCGCTTGCTAGCCAGTTCATCTTCCATTCTGATTCTCTTGGGATCCATTTAATCTGCACAAAATATGAATAATTAACTCTTAAGTAAGTTTATTTTTTATTAAATTTGAAAAGAAAAGTGAAAAAATGGCTAAGTAATTAAGGCGCACAAGTCCAAAAATTAGCGCGCAAGTATAAGTGTGTCACGCAAGTCTTGGCACGCAGTTATCACCGTGAAAGTCCAAATACCTCTACAACAGCGCGACAAAAAAGAAACAGTGAAAAAAGAGCAACTGGCACGGCGAGAGCTCAAAATTTTGAAATTCAGTGCTTTGCACGAGGAATGGCCACATATATATAGGCCAGGCCTAAACCTTGCATGCCTAAAGCCAGCACACACAACCAGCTGTGCTAAGGCCTGCACGACTCGCACTTGCGCGACGCCATCTGCTCGTTCCGAACCTGCACGCCACCTTTTGTTTGGTTTTCTTCTTTTCCTCAGAGTCACATCCTTATTTCTTTCGGATACGTCCCTAAGGGGGGACTTTTGTTGACGATCCTTTCCATCACAAAGTCCAAACGAATGAAATGGGAAATACCTTGAACCCAAAGTAATTCATCCTTTGAAGAAACATCAAAAATTGACAAAGGCATGAACAAAGATTCATTTTCACTTAGGTCACGCAAGTTCCATAAAGGTCGCGCAAGTATAATTGTGTGTCGCCCCGTGGCCGCGCAGTTGACTTGCACGCCCTATATGAATTTCTCCCAAGGTCTTCACAAGCCTATAAATACCCTCGGTGGGCCCCCCATTTCAGGACAAAAAATTCCATAAACTCAGATTTGAGCTCCCGGTGCCCTAGTGTCTTCTCAAAGCTTCTGAACACTTCTAAGGTAATTTCTTACCTAGAACGGAATATCTAAAGAGGGGGAGTAAGGCCTAAGTGTTGAAACTCATCAACACTTGCACGCCAAAGTGGCTAGCCCTTAAGGGAAATGGACACACTTGAGCGCCGCCTTACTCCTTCAACAGAACTTGTGCGCCCCTCCTCTAGAAGCCTCTAGGGATAGTACTAAGGGCTTGAGCTAAGTTTCATCCAAGTATTACACTAAGGGTTGACTGCAGCGCTATTACCTCTATTTCGCGCAAGTGTACTTGTGCGACCATGACTTATGCGCCCACACAAGACTTGCACGCCACCTTCTTTTTGGGTGCCCCTCTTGCCAATTTCACCTCTCTTATTCCTATCCATCTATTCTCTTCAAGATTAAGCCTTCAGAACTCTCTCCAAGGCAATTCATGGCATGATTTTCTTGTTGGATTCCTTATCAGAAAGGAATTTTGTGGAACATCTCTTAAAACCTAGTGATTTACATATCTTTATGTCACTAAGGTCAGATATTTCATTCATTCAACCTCATCCTTTAAAAAATGAGATAATCCTTAACATGGGACTCCTTTTCAAGAGTAATTCCCAGTCCATGTTCTCTTAATTTAAGAATCCTCCTTAAAAATAAGCCCCAAGTCCCTTAACATGGGCCTCCTTTTCAAGAATAATCCCCAATCATAATTTCCCAAATCTGGGAATCCTCGTTAAGAGTAAGTGCCAAGTTCCCAAAATATTAATTTTCTTAACCTGGGCTACCTTTTCAAGAGAAATCCCTGGTCATAATTCCCTTTATCCTGGGCCTCCTCTTTAAGAATAATCCCCAGTAATAATTTCTCTTAACCAATCTTAATTTACTATTTATTTGGGCTTCCTTCTTAGGAGTAAAACCCAATCATAAGTCTTCTACTAATTAGGGCACCTTCCTAAAGAGTAATCCCCTAGTTAGAGTATCCAAATCTACATAAATAATATATACCTTTATGGACCTTGTTCTTGAGTTTCTTCCCTGACGTAAATCCTAATCTTCACCTATTTGGGCAGTCATATATACCTAAGTCCCATATCATTTCTTATGATGGCACAATTTTTTGGTTTTACCAATTCCTCTTATTTCTCACTCCGAGCATGACTCACGTGAGATTAGAGTTTAAAAGTAATTATGACACGTTTCATTGAGCCATCAATCATAAATAAACTCCATACTTTTTTACTCGAACTACGTGAGTTCTGATTCCTTTTATAAAACAAAGGATACGTAGGTAGCCCATCTGCAGGTACGATCCCAACTCTGAAATAATCCATGTCCTTCTGAATTAAAATAAACATCAAGTGCCCCAATGAGTGGCTTTAAAACCACTATGGTCATCAAAATTACAAATAGACTTATATATAATATATTTAAGGATACCATTGACTAAGAATCTCTAAAAAAATACAGATGATTCTCTATTGATGAAGAACCTCGAATACATATAAAAGATTCTCTAAATATCATACATATTAATCATTGATTGTATGATCTAAATATAATCTCATTTTATACTTGGTAATGTAATAAGGATTCACGAACATAAATTAAATCTGTAAATAGAGTCCCATAGTAGACAATAATTCCAATCAAGAAAGGTGTGATGAGTTCGACCTCCGATCCTCTCGACCAATGCAAATTCTTAAGCCTCATCGGTCCATAACTAATGAGCACCAACCTTTGGAAAGTAGGTCCAAAAGGATATAGAATCATTGGATGTTTCCAGTTCTACGAACAAACCTGTTAGAAATCACTTGGAATGTTTGAACCTAAAATAAATAAGGTCATCCCCAATTCCAGCGAAAACAAACCCCTAAAACCGAAACCCCACAAAAACATCCTAAACCATTTTAAAAATCCATAAAATCCCAAAAAATCGATAAAAGTAATTAAAACCATAAGAAACTCTAAAAACAAAAAAACCCTAAAAATTCTATAACCCAAACAAATCATAAAACCCCTTTAAAAATCTAAAACCCCAAAAATCCAGATAAGAAGACTAATACCCCAAAAAATAATTAAAATACTAAAATCACATTAAAACATGAAAACCCTGAAAAACCGATTAATGGAAAAGATCTTAATAACTTTAGAAACCTTAAAACCCGACCAAAACCCTAAATTCCCCTAAAAATACTAAAAATCTATAAATCCATTAAAACCCCTAAAACCCTAAAAAAATAAAACCCCTAAAACCTAATAATTACTAAAACCATAAATAACCTAAAAACCTAAAGGACCCTAAATACATTAAAAATCCCAAAAGAAATTAAAATCACTAAAAACCTAAGAACCCTAACAATCATAAAATCTCAAAACCCCCAAAAACCCTCTATGTAAACCCTTAAACCCAATAAAAGACCCCAGAATATGAGAATACAAAAAAGACCCTAAACCCCTAAAATTCCTTAAAAGACACTAAAACCCCTAAAAGACAACAAAACCCTTAAAAGACCATAAATTAACCTAAAATTATCTAAATACTTGAAAAACCCCGAAAGTTCACTAAAAAACAAAACAACCCTAAAAGGCCCTAGAAACTTAAAGGATCAAAAAAATCATAAAGGACCATAAAACCCTTAAAAACACCTAAAGAACCCAACAATTATAAGTGACACTAAAACCAATAAAACCCCTAAAGGAACCTAGGAAACTCAATAAACCCCAAAATAAACCTAAAACCCATAAAACCCCAAATGGACTAAAAAAATACTAAACCCTTTTAATAACCCTTAAATCCCAAAACCACAAAAAAACATTAAAATATCTGAAACCCCATAAAAATTGAAAAAAAACCTAAAAACCATAAGACCTATAGAATACTCTCATAACCCTAAAAGTACCTAAAAACCACTATAAAACAATGAATCACTTAAAATTCACTATAACCATAAATGCATTAAAAGCCACCAAAAAATGTAAAAACTTTTAAAAGACCCTAAAACCCCAAAAAACCATAAAAACCACAAAACCCATAAAAATATACTAAAAGACCATAAAACCCCTAAAACATTAAAACACCAAAGAAACCGAAAAAACCTAAAAATTTAAAAAACCGTTATGGATCCCTAAAAACCACAAAAATCCTAAAAATCCTAAAAACACCTAAATACTATAAAAACACTAAAAATCCACTAAACCCTCGAAACACCATAAAGAGAATTAAAAACTTAAAATATCTAAAAATAATAATAAAGCCTAAAACCCCAAAGATATCCCTAACAACCTATAAAACCCTAAGAAAACACTAAAACACCTAAAAGCACTAAGAAATCCATCAAAACCAAAAATCCAAAAATACCCTAAAACAGTAAAAACCCTAAAATGCTAAAAAAGAATGAAAACACCCTAAAACCAAAAAAAACACTAGAAGTTAAAAAAATCCAGAAAACCATAAAACACCCAAAAACCCTGAAAACAACAATAACCATTAAAAAAATATTAAAATGCCTAAAAACATAAAAACCACTTTAAAAAAATTCCCCCAAAAACCATAAAAAAACTAAAAATACAAAAACCATAAAACTTGGTTAAAAAAATAAATTCTATATAAACCCCTAAAAACATTAAAACCCTAAAAAACCTAAAAATGAAAAATCCTTGAATCCAATAAAAACATTTAAAATCTATAAAACACCCATAAACGATATACCCAACACCCTAAACCCAAAATCCTATACTCTATACCCTATACCCTATCCATTACACCCTAAACCCTACTCACAAATCCCTTTACCCCATGCCCTAAACCCTAAACCATACACCCTAAAAGAAATACATTACACTCGAAACCCAAAACCATACATGCTAAACCCTATACCCTACATGATAAACCCTAATCTATACACCCTAGACCCTATACCCAACACTTTAAACCCTAAAACCTACACCCTAATCACTATAATCGACACAACTACAACATAAACCCTAAACTTTTCAACCATAACCCTGTACCCCAGACCGATAACCATATACACGACACCCTATACCAGGTACCCAATAACCATAAACCCTAAACCCTAAACCCCAAACCCTACACCCTAAACCTTATAACCAACACCTTTGACCATAATCTCAATACCCTATACCCTATACCCCACACCCAAACCCTAAAACCTACACCATATACACTACAACCTATAGCCAAAATCCTATAACCTACTCAACAAACCATGTTTTCTAACCCTTAAATCTCAAACCCTACACCAAAAAACATGAATTGTGCACCCAAAACCCTATAATCTAAACCATAAACCAAATACCGTACACCCTAAACCCTATACCCTAAACTCAAAAACATAAAACCAATCCCCTAAACACTATAACCAACACTATATATCTGAACCCCACACCCAAGACCCTAAACCCTAAACCCTAAACCATGCACTGTAAAATTTGTACCCTACAACCATAACCTTAACCCTACACCCAAACTCTATACGCTACACATTAAACACTAAACCTTACACCCTATACCAAATATAATACACCATCAACACTAAACTATGAACACCAAAACCTATAACATAAAAAACAAACCCTAAAACCAGCACCCTAAACCATACATCGTACACTGTAAACCCTAAACCCTACACCATAAATCTTATACAAAATACCCTAACTCCTAAAACCTACAACCAAACACTATAGACTCCACCATAAACCCTCTATATTACACCATAATCCCAGTACCCTAAACCCTAAAACCTAAACCATACACCCTATACCCTATACCATACACAATAGACCCTAAACCCTAAACCCTAAATGTTGCAGCCGAAACATAAAACCATAAATCATACACCCAAAACCCAATACACTACACCCAAAAACCTAAACCCTACAACCTAAACCATATACCCTAAACCCAAATCATTAAACCTCACACCTGAAAACTTATAACCTTAACAATAAACCCTAGAACCTACCCCCAAACCCTGTATCCTACACTCTAAATCTTACACCCTAAACCCTATACCCTAATCTATAAAACCTATTCCCTAAACCCTATATCCTACCATTGAAACCCAAAACCCTACACCCTAAACAAAATACCCTATAGAATAAACCATTCACCAAGAAACTTATACCCTACACCCAAAACCGTTTATCATACACCCCAAACCATATACCACACACCCTAAACCCTAAACCTTATACCGTATACCATACACTATATATCGTACATCATAAAACATAAACCCTACACCCTAAAATCTATACCGTATACCCTAATTCATATACCCTACACCCTAAAACATTTACCTTACACCCTAAACACAATATCCACCACCTAAAATCCTATAGCTTACACCATAAACCCTATATCATGTACCCTAAAACATTAAAACTACATCTTAAACCCTATACAATATACCCTAAACCTAAATACCTACACCCTATACCAAATACCCTAGACCTTAAAACCTATACATTAAAATTATCTCTATACCCTACAGCCTAAACCCAAAAATTTATATTCAAAACCATAGACCCTACATCCTAATAAAAAAACCCTACACACTAAACCCTATACATTGAACCCAAAACACTAAACTCTACACAGTAAACACCACACCCTACACTGTATAACCAAATATCTAGATCCTAAACCCAATACCCTATACCATAAACCTGAAACATTGCACCCCAAACCCATCACCCTAAACCCTACACCATGTACCCTATACCATATACCCTAAATCCAATACCTAGTGCCCCAAATCCTTTACATGACACCCCAAACTCTAAACCATACACCCAAAGCCCTAAATCAAAAATTATAAACCCTATCCCCTAAACCCAACACCCTAAACCCTATATGACACACCCTAAACCCAACACTCGAAACCCTATATCCAAACACCCTAAACCCCACACACTAAACCCAATAACCAAAACTGTAAACTATAAACTCTACAACCTATAACCAACACTGTAAACCCTAAACCAATTTTAAAAAACCCTAAAAATCCTTAAAAACACAAAAAAAAACTAAAAGACATCTAAAACCATAAAAATGCTAAAAAATTAAAAACACCTAACAACAATAAACCCTAAAATTAGTAAAAATACTTAAAATCACTAAATAATATAAAAATATCTAAAAAATAAAAAACCCCAATAAACCCTAACCAACATTAAGACCCTGAAACCCCAAAAATCATGAAATCCCCTAATAAACTAAATGCAAAAAACACCCTAAAAACAATAAATATAAAAATAATAAAAACCATTTGAAACCCTTAATACCCTAAGAACTGTAAGAAAAATTTAAAATCATTAAAAATCCATAACATCCATAAAAACCATAAAAACTATTAATAACCCTAAAACCCATAAAAAAGTAAAAAACTATAAAAACCCATAAAACCCTAAGACCCTTAAAACCCTAATGGCCTATAGAAACCTTATAAAACCCTAAAAACCCTAATAACACAAAAGCCCAAAAAACCTTAAACCCTAAATCCAATAAAACCCTAAAAATCCCTCAAGAAACATAAAACACCCAAAAATCCTAAAAAACTAAAATCCCTTGGAACTCTTAAATCCCCTAAAAACCCAAAAATACCTTAAAACCCATAAACCATTAAAAGACATTAAGACCCCTAAATGACCCTAAATACACTAAAAGACCACAGAATCCATAAAACCCCTAAAATACACAAAAAACCTAAAAACCCCTAAATACTACCAAATAACATAAAACAATCAACACCCCTAAAAAACCTAATCATCCAAAAATCATAAAACCCTAAAAAATTTTAAAAATCATAAAAACTATAAAAACATCTTAAGAACCCTAAAAACAATTATAATCTCTAAAAACACTAAAACCCCGATAAAACAAAAACCCACTAAAAGACTATAAAGAACCTGAAAAAATACAAGAAGGAGTCTAGGAAACCTCATAAAACCATAAAGGACTATAGAACCCTATAAAACCTTAAAAACACCATAAATACCACTAAACCCCTAAAAACCCCATCAAAAACCAAAAACCCTAGGAACCCTTAAACCTTAAAAATACAATGAATCCCTACAAGCCTCTAAAACAAAATAAGACCCTACAAACCCCGAATGACTCTAAAACCCCTAAATGAATAAAAAAACCATAAATGTCCTTAAAATCCAGAAAATCCTAAAAAAATAAATTACTAAAACCCCATAAAACCTCTAAAACTCCCTCAACCCCCCATAAAACCCTAAAACACCTTAAAACATAGTACGTATTTAAAATCCCTAAAACCCGATAAAGTACCGAGAATCCCTAAAAACCATAAACCCCAAAAAATACTATAAGAAACTAAAAAATAAAAACCCTTAAATCCCCTAAAAATACCCCAGAACCCAAAAATAACTTTGAAAATCCTAAAACCCTTAATGAAACTTATACCCCTAAAAATTCCTAAAAACCTAAAACTTCTAAAACCCCCAAAAAACCCTTAATGCCCTAAATAATTTCTAAAAAACCTAAAACCCATAAAACCCCTACAACATCCCTTAAATGACCGTAATACCCCAAAACACCCCCTAGAATATCCTAAAACCCAAAAAACCCAACAAAACACTAAAACCACATAAAACCTATAAAAACACTAAAAACCTTAAAACCCCTCTATAAACTTATGAATCTCCTAAAATCCCAAAATAACCTAAAACACTTACAACCCTAATACATTAAAAGAACATTAAAACTACACAAATTAAAAAAAAACAATGAAAATCCATAAAAACAAAAAAAACTAAAACCGCCAAGATCCCCTAATAATCCCCAAAAACCTAAAAAATCCATGAAACCTTAAAAACAATTAATATCCTAAAACCCCTAATAAAAAAATAAAAAATAGAAATACAAAAAAATAGTAATAACTGTTAAACACCTAAAAACCATTAAAACCCCAAAAAACCTTGAAATCCCAAAAAACACAATAAAAACACTTAAACCCCTATATCTATGGAAACCCCTTAAAATTTTAAATCCCCATAAACCCCCTAAAAGACCATAAAAGACCATGTGGGATGCAAAAAAATCATAAGACACCAAATTACCCTAAACCCCTAAATGTCCCAAAAAGACCATATAAATCTCCTAAAAGACTGTAAAACCCCTTAAACACACTAAAACCCTCTAAAAACATAAAAAATACATAAATCATAAAAACTAAAAACGATAAAAGATATCAAAAACAATAAAATAGTAAATTCCATAATAAAACCAAAAAAACCCTTAAAACATTAAACCCCCAAACCCCCTAAAATCCATGGAAAACCCTATAAGCCCCTAAAAACCAAAAAATAACAAAAATCCCAAAAACCGCATAAAACACTAAAAAATAATGAAATCCTTTAAATCCTTTAAAACCACTCAAGGGTAAAACCCTAAAAACCTATATTGTAATTAGAAATAATTAAAACCATTAAACCACTAATAACACCATAAAACACTAAAAACCTCTAAGATAATAAAAATTATAAAACCCTAATAACAATAATAAACCCTCAAAACACAAATAAACGCTTATAATCTAAAAACCCCTAAAATCATTAATAATCCCAAGAAACCCTAAAAATATTATAAAACCTCTAAACCCTTAAAAGCCATATGAAAACCATGAAATCCCTAAAATTCCTAAAAACCCCTAAAAACCCTAAAATAATATAAGAAAATATAATATCATAAAAATACTAAAAGATCATAAAGACCATAAATAATTAAAAATCATTAAAGAACCTAAAGACCCTAAAACATAGTAAAAGACTAAAAAACATTAAAATACACTAAATCCCTAAAAGACCATAAAATAAACTAAAAACCACTAAATGAATCTAAAAAGGCTAAATACCCAAAAGGGTACTAAACCCCATTATGATATAGAAATACCATATACCCCTGAAAACATGAGGTACCGAAAAAAACCAAAACCCCTAAAAAATCCTAATGGGTCCTAAGAAGTCCCAAAAACACTAAAGGACCCAAAAATTCCATAATGGTACCAAAAAACCTAAATGTCCCTAAAAATAGTAAAAACCAAAAACTCCCTAAGCTCTCTAAAAACTCAAGAAGTCCCTAAATTCCACTATGAACCGAAAGACCCTAAAAGACCCTAATGACCAAAAAATTCCCTTAAAACCCCAAAAAATACTTTAGAATACCATAAAAAATTTAAAACCCAGAAAAATCATAAAACAATAAAAGTATCTAAAACCCATAAAACCCATAAAAACATTTAAACTCTAAAAACACTAAAAAAACACTAATAAACATGAAGAAACCTTTTAACCCCTAAAAATATTCTAAAATCCATAAATACTATAAACTCACTTAAACCCTAAGCACCCCAAAACCCCTAAAAACCTTGTAAATCCTAAAAACACTAAAAATCCCAAAAAATACTAAAACTAAAAGAATCTCTAAAACCCTTAAAAATAATAACAACACTAAAAATAAAAAAATATATAAAAAACACTTACAAACCATAAAAACAATAAAAACCATAAAATCCCACAAAACCACTAAAACCAATAAAAGAACCTAAAACCCTAAAAACCTAAAAACCTTAAATGAACCTATTGAAACTCCTTTTTGTAACATATATGAAATGGAGACAAAGGGAAATATCATAAAAAGAAGAAAAGAAGAAAAATAAATAAGGACATGTATCATAAAGTCCTCCAAAAGTAATTTTCCTAGGTTCCCTAAAACACCATCATCGCACAAGGTACCAACATGCCAACCTCCATGATCGACCTACGTGAGACACAAGAGAAACATGGAAACTTTAACTATGGTCCTATATTTTCCTATAAAAGGGACCATTGAATCTTTAATTATATGGAAGGAAATTCACAAAGGCCAACCGATACTTTTTTCACCCTAGAACTTCACTTATGACCTTTTAACCCTTTTATGTTTCTTTCTAAAACCTAAAAAAGTGGTATTTAAAGGGGGATAGTGAAAAAAATTCCAACCAAGGTTTAAAATAAACAATATCTGCATGAGGCACTCTCTCACCATGTAATTAACAAATACGGGTGTGATGTCTCCTTCCTCAACCACGGATCTTCGTGAGTCACATATGGGAACACTTATGGATACCATTGAAGGTTTGATCAAAGTCCCACAAATTTGTTGTCACCTAGCTGGTTTTTCACCCAATGTGACACCATTTCTACTAGTCCTACCTATGTAGAGCACCCCCAATGCGGATCACCCCCTAGGCGAGCCTCCTTAGTATTCCCTACCTCTCATCCTGCACAATCCACCAATTAGGACATCCTCAAATCCAAAAAAAATTGGCACTCTTCTCCATTGGATCCCTTTTATGAGAGGACATAATTTGAAAACTTCATTAAATACCCCATACATAAAAAACTATGTCAGATGGAACATCAGTGTGTCCCCTATTTGGGTTTGTATTCCTATAGTTTGAGGTTTAATACACTTGTACAGTTAGCTGATCAGGATTTACAGGGTGCATATGAGTGTGTTTACATATGGTTACAAGTAAAATTACCATAGGGAACATTTATAGGTGTTCCCAGACTTGGGAAATAGTGTTAGGACCATGTCCTACCCTTCTGGTCTCTAAGACTTGAGGCCTCCGGTTCCCAATAGAGAGAATCCAGATTACACTTGAGTTTCCTTTTGACATGGAATGAAATCCTCAACCCTTGTTACAAATCCAATTTTAGTTCATACCTCCTAGGTTAAGACCCTATCATTTCTTATAGTAGATTTTAATCTTGATCCTCTTTACCTCATGGCCACTAGGTCAAAGAGGGTATGGGCACCCGATCCCTGTCCCCTCTCCCCTAATTCCTTCATTTTTTTAGATATCGTGGATCCATTTTATGGTAAAATGAAGAGAGTTAAGTTCCATAACCCTATCCTCTTCTACTGATTCCTCATCCTCTTCCACTAGTAGAGGAGGAGGATTGTGGTGTTTGTTGGATATTCTATTTTTCCATGTTTCCCACACTAATCATAAATCACATGGGCATATAGGTTAAAAATGATCCAAACATCCACATGATCCATGTGACCAAGTGAACTATGATATCTATGATTCCCACCATAATTGAAAAACATAGGAAACAATCTTATGGATCATGATCCATACCATATCATATATGATATGAGAAACAAAACACCTAAATGGGAATTCTCTTTAGAAGTAAGGACTAATCAAAATTACCTTAATACGGGCATCCTCCTCAGGTGTATGAATTGAACAGGCCTCTAAAAAACCATGTATCAAGACATTCATCATGGCATCATTTTAGTTAATACATATTAAGAATAATACCCAAAGTAAATATCTCAAATGGCCTTACTCTCTTGCAAGATAAACCTAAAGGTCCTCTATAGTCATAGGTCCTCATAACTGAACTAAATGGAATTTTATTCCTATCCAAATGGGAGATGTAGGAGGGCTCTATGAGGTCCAAACCCAACACCCCAAATAAACCATGTTCTCTCTAGGCCGCATTCTCAGTAGGGTCCAATTTATCCCAAGAAACCATATTTCTCCCAATTTCCACGGGATGCTTCGGTATCTGTGCCACACCTAATATTGACTAGGGATTTTATGCCTATATTTACTTTCCACTTGATGCTAAACTATGTGCTTTAGTCCTTAATGCATGACTATAAAAAGGTATGATGTTCCCTAATAAGTGGTACTAAACTTCATGCGTTCTGATTACATTCACAAGGATACATAGGATTCTCTTTTATGGGTTTGAACCCAACATAAAAATGACTCTTATCTCCCTAGACGACGATACACTATAGAGTTTCCCACTAAGTGGTTGGGAAACCATCATCATTATAATAATGACCAAAGAATATTTTAGTAGTTCATAATAGGATACCATCAATGGAGAACCTAAAATAGATATAGATATCTCCATTGATGTAGAATCTCAGATAAATTTAGATGATTCAAAGATCTATATATTCTAATAATTGGTTGTCAACTCTGGGATAACCGACATCATACTTGGGAGTCAATAAATGATTCATGAACATTTATTAAATCTATAATAGAGACATGGAGTAGGAAATAATTCCCCCCAAAATGGTGAAATGAACACGACCTCTGATCCCCTCGACCAATGTGAGTTCTTAAGAATAGTTGGAAAAAATCTATAATGAGTGAATGCCTTTGGAAATTACGTCTCATTGGATACATGACCATTGGGTGTTTCTTGTTCCATGAAAAAACCTGTTGGAAGTCATTGAGAAATATAAAATCTTGATAAGGTTGGAATTCTGAGGGGAACAAAAAATGGTTAACATGATGTGAATCCTTAACCAAGATGATAGTGTAATCCATCATTAATGCCCCTTTCAAATGATAAAATATGGCTGAGAAATAAAATAGATCGTGAATGTTTTAATTCTGATGTGATGTTATCTTGAACGGGTTTTCTTTTTCTGGTTTTTCACCATCTAGTCAATTACTCTCAGAGATCCCTTCAATCTAATGAAAACATTCTAGCTGCCACCAATGAATACCTTTGTTTACTAATTATTCCAGATCTTCATCCATACTAAGGATGCCATCAAAAACTTAGTATCATCAATATTGGGTTTGGAACACATTGGTATGGGAATACCATCAAAATGGTACAATCCCAACACTAGAGGGTTCCCAAAAATCCCTATTGTTCACAATGCCCCACCGGTCATCTGGTCGACGATGATCGGTTTTCCTGACACTGATGACACTGACCACCGTCTTCAACTATTTTTGGATATTACATTCAAAATGAAATCACCATTCCCTCCCAAATCTTAGGGAGGTGGAACAATAGGCCACAAACAGGCTCACCCGGAAGACAAAGGGATCCTTTACAAGGTATCCTTCTAGCAATATCCGGTACAAGTGTTGTGCTATAGTAACCCATCAACATGATCAGGATGTTTTCCTTGGCTATTAAGCATAGTAACTTTTAACCCAGGAACATAGGATGATCCACCAAGGAAGAAAACTATCCAATAGGAAGTAGTGTCACACCTTCTACCCCTACGGAGAATCCCACAAACCCAATTTGGTGGAAAATTTTAAATAGGCACATACACCTATTAATCATCATCCAGACAGCCAACAGACTCGTCTAATGGAATTAAATGATTCCCACCAGCCAAATATGGTGTTATATTATGAGACGGAACATATAAATTCCTACACCCACCAATACTACTAGAAGATTAATCTATTATCACTCAATGAAGCATTCCATCCATGTTTTGTGGTGAACTGCATATAGGCACACACACCTGGATTCGTTTATCAAGCCTAGAAGCAACCTCATTGAGCAGCACCTAGAGAATCAAATAAGAATTTCCAGATGATGAGAAGGTAGAACCAACTCTCTACCAACACGCTTGAGTACTATCAGTATTTTCTAGCATAATGTGGATCATCATCTTATCACCCCAAAGAAGATACACACCTCTTATCCCATCAATTATCGACATAGGGAAAACACCCTATATTATATGGAAATTTTGATCAGGAACATATATCCACTCCAACTAGAGGTAATTGGCCTATTCCAATGGCCACTCCAAGGAAGGAACACACATATTCCCCTGACAACTAATTCATCCAATAGGATTCACCAATCACTCATAAGAAGGCATCAAATAAGAATCCATTCTAAACACGATTTTAGAATAAAGATATGATCAACGATTTTTCTCCACTTAATGATGGAGTTTTTTAATCCCTCAAATTCTTTTCTATCAGAAATCAAGATCATATCCTCCCATTACCAAATCAGAGGATTAATAGTAGTAATTCTGAAGGTCCTCTCCAAAAATTCACCATAAAGTCTCTCTCCATACCTACAATATGATTTATCTTGAGATCCCATCTCCTGATGAGAATTGCATCAACCCTCCCCATGCCCAAAAGAGCAAGGATAAATAGGGTATTACCATTCATGTAATCCACCATGTTGGTCCCCCTGATAATTTAAATCACTAAAAAATTTCCCACTATAGTAGTGTTTCACATTTTGAAGAGAATTCTAAAATTGTAAATGTAGTGATGAGAAAGAACTCCTATTACTAGGCATGTACAAAAACAAGTCCATTCATGTATTATGCCTTGTCATTGGCAGGTGAAATCATTTATCGACCGGAATAAAACACATGGAAATAGTCATTCTATGAACCACCCTTCCATCACATACCTTCCCTTACAATAATATATGTCACTACCAATCTCACCATTTTTGATAAAGCATTCGGGAAGCATCCTATCAGGTACGACCAATTAAAGGAACCTCTAGAAAATGATTAAGAAGATGTGATAATCATGAAGAAACAAATGGATAAAGATGAAACATCAGTCTTGTTCTTTCCTCGTCCTCCCCTCAATATAGTATTCCATAAGTGTTTTTTGATGTTTGTATGCATGAAATCCACCTATAACTATGTAAAAATATTTTTCAATTAAAATAAATGGTTTCATCCAATGAAAGGTTTCGAATTCATGTCAAGGTAATAGAACAGTTGAAATGAAAAAATGGCTTGGAATCCATCTTGGATTTATGATAACAATTGATGGAAAAATAAAAGTGATCCCTTCAATGCATAATTCGTAGTGTGTTAATTAGGTTGCGATATCTGATCCTAGGAAACCCATTTAGCGTTCATATCAAAGGATGCAGTGCACATGGAGTGTTACATTTCACCATGCACCCAATCCAACAATGCATTCCAAATTTGGTATCATGAAATTTCGTAGCCCCATGACAACTGCAACAAATGGAATTTTTTCATAATCAAATACATGCTAAGTAACAACAAGCCTTGACAGACTCTCACCAATGTCAGACTAGAAGAGATCACTATATTGAAATACAATTACACTAGAAATATGAGAATATCAAGAAAGCCTCATATTTGGGGGAAATTTATCATTATATAGTGAAAATATTAGACATAGCAGAATGGTCTTTAGAAACATTCAATTCATGTTTTTCTCAAATGATGCACCCATATAATGTTTGAAAAAAAATACATAAAATAAAAAGAGATGCCAGAGTAGTATTGAACCTGGAAATTCATGAGAAATACTAGCCCACAGGGCTGGGGGGGTTAACCAAACCCATGAGGTCATTCTGCAAATCCTAAAGGGATGTGAAAGAATTATGGGAACTACCTAAGCCCCTAGGGATAAGGATTTTCACCTCAAAACTACCTCCTAAGAGATATTCTATTTATCCCAATTTTGGAAGATGTCATAAAATGAATCATCCTAGTTCGTACCATCTCATCATCTAGTACATTCACTTATAAGGTTCATGAATGAACTATTTGGAGATTCCCTTCAGGATACTATCCACCAAATAGTTCACATTGAATCTACAAAGGAGGGGAAAAGGAATAATCAAGGGTGTAGAAGAATATAGTCTTGAAAAGACACTAATAGAATGAACACAATTTCCTTTACATCAGTTAACATTCTCAAATCCACCCACACAGATCCTTGGGAAAACCAGACCAATTCAGAGGAGTTATATTCAGAATATTTTTTTGTTAAAAAATTGGATACACACTAAAATAAATGAAGTAGGATTACATACCCGAAACCATAGGATTTCCTTTAATTTGAGAAGTACCTATAACAATTAACCTTTAGCTTCTCATAAAATGGAAAAAGTTGAGGGTCAAATCATGTGTCACCACCCTCATGGAGAGGCTATGTCCCTTTCACTTAAGGAATGATTTTCATAGAAAGAGAAAGAGGTGAATTAATAGAGGAGACTCAATGAATAATTACATTGAGGTAGCCTTCCTACTAGGTATTATTTTCAAGTATATCATCAACATGAATTTCAAGTTGGTACACCTCAATAAAGAGAGTTCTTCACAACAACTGATGTAGACCTATAACATCCACTCAATATAGGATACCAACCACCAATATATATGGATCTCATTGTAGAAGATTTTGAATTCCCTCAGTTGTGTGTGAAACTAGATCAGGGTCAAGCACATCCTAAAAGGCCAACCCCTATGTGTTACCCACAAAAGATTCCATCAGTTACCCCAATTGTGGTCCTACCAGCCGCTTCACCCTTTTAGGCTCCAACCATCACACCTATTCAGGCCCCAACTCAGCCTGACATTCCCCAAATTCCAATGAACACCATTGAGTCATTGAAAACATGATTTAAACCCTTATAATAATGACATGTTCCCATACAAATAGAAAATAACCCTTACCATGAATGGGAAGGTCCAACTCTTCTCCCTCTAAACTTTTTGAATCACACATTTCCAATCATTAAAGGCTTGGGAAATCTGGATCAAAACTTGGTGAATTTAATCTCACTGTGATCCTATGATGGGTACCTCTGAACAATAAGAGGTGGTGAAACCTATGTTATTTATGAAATCACTACAATAACCAACCTTAGTGTGTACCCATGTTTTCAGTCTCAGTCAATTAGTGGGTGGGAAGACCCCAATTAGATGTTTCCCTTCCAGTTTGTTTCAGCACTACATATGACAATATTACTTGATCTCAAAAACTAATACAATATTAAATTGAATGTTTCTAATATTTCATTTCTCAGTGGAAATGATTTTCAAACTTTTTAAACCAATAAATACTTCAAGAATAGTTATTTCCCATCTATGTAGAAAATATCTCCGACAAGTTATGCACAATGTTGATCCCAATGAAATACACTGGAGGGTTTTCAGACCTTACATCAATTGATCAATAGGTATAAAACACTATCACAGAGTCTAAATGCAAGTCCTTATTAATTCCTTCAACTTAGTTAAGGAGAATAGGAAATCCAAAGGACTCAACAATTATACATAAAAATTCCCATGTACCATCTCCTACATCAAGGGACACACCATATCATACATATCAACCTCCCAAACAT
This sequence comes from Viscum album, assembly GCA_963277665.1. NCBI lineage: Eukaryota > Viridiplantae > Streptophyta > Magnoliopsida > Santalales > Viscaceae > Viscum > Viscum album. Next base: position 335,020,620 of record OY728156.1, on the reverse strand, counting down.
TACTAAAAATTCCCCCCTCATCAATATGATCAATGAGACCAGTGGTGGAAATAGTTAGAGGAGATGATAAATAATTCCTATTATAATTTAAATGAGAAAGTCCCTAGATACTTATCTTAACATTGAAAAATAACTTAGTTAAGTTTTGAAGGGCATATAAGACTGGTAAAGAAGGTAATGAAGATCTCCTAAACTATTTACCCATGCATAAAATGTTGGGGCACCACATATAGTGTTGTTTTGTTTTCAAATACCTCTTTCAAAAGATTGTGGACTCTAGGAAGGGGAAACTAAAAAATTTTCCAACCAAAGTAGCAAGTGTTTTCCCTACCAATATGAAAAAAATTAGTGTAAATAAGTTAAAGAAAGAGTACACAGAGTTTCAGTGACCGAATAATAAAAAAAGAACATCTAAAATCATGATATAGTCCAAGTATAGCAGAACCAGTCAATTTTTGAGTCAACTTCTATCACTAGAGCACAACCATATTCATCATTTTCCCAATCTTGTTATGTCAAAATCCTCTAAAAAGAGACATGGAGAAAAGGGTAAGATGAAAATTCAATAATATGAGCTCTTGTTAAATCTAATGTTAGCCCTAAATTTTTTTTAATTCATTATGTTAGTCCCAAAAAGCATGGGAACTACCCCCACCAAATAGTACAACAAGATTCATCATGTTAGAAAGAGTCTTCATCAGATGAGGACTTGATATGGAATTTCATTAACATTATTTTCTTAATGGATCACTTATAAAATGATAAGTACAATTATGAAAAAAAATTTCCTACACATGATTGGGTAAATGGGGGTATAGGTCATCAAGGTTAAGGATATAAAGGAATATGCGGTCCTACTAGGATTCACTACTTCATGAAAACCCATACCTAAACATTCTATGTGGTTGAAACTCTTGGGAATGATCTCTATAAAGCTCAATAAGAACAAGGGAGTTCTTCCTCCATAGAGGATAGGGTCTTCCCTAAAATGATCATCTTGGAAGATAGGTTATAGGACAAACCACTACCTCCTCAATAGGTAGGCTGACCTAACCAACCTACTCCCTCAAGAATAGAATCACCTAATGCTCCTACCCCAAGAGATGGTCCATCCACATTAGGAACATAGACTCTTAAAGTTCTTACAAAAGAGCATCTTTATGTGGGGAAGTGCAAAACTCTAGATCCGAAATTTGATTTCTTCAAGAAATGGGCCCATGTAATGGTTATTTAATCAATCATAGAATACCAGCTTCTATAAAAAGATCTCTAGGAAGCACTCATTGAAGACTTATCATGCCGTTATGAGTTTGTAGTTGAGGTTGCTACTGTAGAGGTATATCATTCAGATAATGATCCTATATAATTTCATGTAGTTATCTATTTCAAATACTTGGATGAGGATGCAATCATAGAAGGATATGTCAGACTCTTATATATATTTCTAGATGAATATTGGAAATTGATGTTTGAAGAGAATTTTTTGGAAATGGCTAAGGATTCAACCCAATTCTGGTTTGGACACTTCGCCAACTGGGTCTCAATGAATATCACTTGTCTCCATCATGTTTGATGATAAAAGGTTATGATAAGAATAACCAAGATCTTATTGGGGAGATCACACTCAGAACTCAGTTAAGGGATCCTATGTCTAACTCAATGATCATGGTTTTTCAGCATGATATAGCTTTTAGTGATCTATTGGGAAGACCATGTGTACATCAACATTTAGCTATTAATTCATCAAACTACCAATTTCAAAAATATTTTATCAATGGTAATATTTTGAAATTTCATGGTAAAAACATCCCATTTAAATCTAGTGAGTCACAATACATTGATGTAGGGTTCTATTAAAAAGGAGGAAAAGAGTCCATGGTAGATGGTGTGGCTTGAATCAATTCCCCAAATGTCTGTGAGAAGATCTTATCAAATACTTTCAAGAAGCTCTGTACATATTATCTGCTACACATTAATCAAATCGTAGGGGTAATCCATAATTAAAGCACTCAATCAATGACTTCTGTAATGTTAGTCATGACAACTGAATCTAACAATGCTAGAGAGGTTTCCCACCATTTGAACAATAAGGAAATACTTGATGGAAATGTCTTCATTCCACCCCTTAAGCATCAACATATCCCTACTTTATTAGGTAAGATGGAATAATTTGTCGCATTAATGGAATAAGATAGAGATTATCATTCTCAATCTGGAATCATCCCTTCATAACTCAAAAACCCCCTCATCATTGAATAAAAAATAATTTTCCTTACAGATTTTCAAATGGTGATTTTCCCCATTACTCTGAGATTCATGCTTCATCCACCAGCTCCTAGGTGGAGAAAAAATATGTAAATCACGAGGAAGAAGAAGAAGTATAGGAATACCTTAGGGATTCCCCTCCAGTATTTGAGGAAGGAATCACAACTACTATGGATGAACGTAAATAGATACATCTAGGAAGAAAAAATGTTTCAAGACCAACTCTAATTAGTGCATCCATGACTCACGATGAATAGGAGGTGTATACCCCATTCATAAAGAAGAAGTGGGATGTGTTTTCATGGAATTACACAAAGATGACATGTATTCACTCTGTGGTGTCCACTAATCACTTGGGCTTTCTAGAAGACCATCAAGGACAAAATCATGCATCCTGAAGGTCACACCTGACTCACACCTCCAAAATTGAGGCTGAAGTGGACAAGCTCATAAAGGATGACTTTATTCAAGTGGTAAAATATCCAAAATTTCAGGACAACATTGTTTTAGTGAAGAAAAAGAATGTGAAAATACATGTTTTCATCTATTTGATAGATTTCAACTAAAATTTCCCCAAAGATGACATCCCATTTCCAATCATAGTGCTCTAGATTGATGAAACAGTTGGTTAATAATCCCTATAATTCATGGATGGCTAAATAGGGTACAACCAAATTCTAATGGCCCTAGAATATTAATAATCCACAACTTTTAGATTCCCCTAGGGAGTATTCTGGTATCAGGTAATTCCAATTGGATTAAATAATGTTGGAGCCACATACCAATGTTCCATGCATCACATATTCAAACACTTATTTTGGATGTTTTTTGAATTATATGGTGAGGATATAGTGGTCATGTCCCTATAATGTTCTGACCACTTGTATGACCTAGACACCATCTTCAACAAAGATTCAACATCATAATATAATTATAAACCACATGAAATATGATTTTTGGGTAACCTCAAAAATGTTTCTCAACATCCTTATATGATATTAGGGCATATATGTTGATCCTAAGAAAAATAAAACTATACATGACATTTCACCTCCTCAAAACCGGAAAGAGTTTAGAGAACATCAAGGAAACATGGAATTCTTCTGACGCTTTATTATTAATCTTTCATGAATGTGTTCTCATTTCACCAAAATAATGAAGAAGGGGTCGTATATCATTGGACTAAAGAATTTTGGTAATCTTTTAATAACCACAAGAAATTCCTCTTGATTCTATGGGTATTAATGTCAGTTTAATGGAAGACACTCTTAATATATGTGATAGCCATGGAATGTTCATTGGTAACCTTCCTTTAGCAAAACAATATATATTGGAATAAAAATTGACTTTTTTATCATTGTAAAACCATGCTTGATGTTGAGACTCATTATTTATATATTAAAAAGAGATACCTAGAATTATTATTTATGGTTTAGTAGATATGGAACTATCTTTAGCACTAAGAGGTCCACTATGTTTTTTTCAACCATCCGCTCAATGTTTTCCTTAGTCATCCTATACTAAGAGGGAATATATCATTATGGGAAATTATTCTGTAGTATTTTGATATATAGTTCATTCCTTATAAAGTAGTGAAGGGCCCAGATATTGCATATTTCCTATAAATGCACCCATCTATAGAAGATACATTATTAAATACTAAATTTCTAGATGATTAGATATTATCTATTCAAGGTGATACCCAAAGTTGGGAAATGGGTTTTAACAGTGCATCCAAGAGCCCAAAGAGGAATATAATAGAAGACCCCAAGGTTAGAGAACTTTGGACATGTATTTCAATTATATACTCAAAGAATGAATTGTTTATGTTTTATTTCTTTTTATCAGAAGGTTTTTCCAATAATGAGGTGAAATATTTGGCTCTCCTTGAAATCCTAGAAATTTCCCATCAAATACCGGTGAACCACCTGGAAGTGATTGGTGACTTAAAGTTGGTAATCAAACAAATCAACAAGTATTATGTCATCCTAAAATAGGATCTAATTTCCCTATATGATTATGTCCAAGGGTTAATGGATGAATTACTTTTAAGGGAAACATTGACTTATGTCCTTCAATCACAAAATTCCCAGGATGATGCCTTTTCAAATTGACCCATATCCCTTGAAGATCAAAGTCAAGATGAAATAGTCATCATCATTTTCAATCAATGTTGGGTCTCACATTTTTTTGAATTCATATCAGATGAAATTAATGAAGTCATCCCCATCCCTGATCCACATGTTCTTATCATAGGATAGAGTAAACCCATAATGGAATACCTATAAGATGTATTACATCCACAATAAAGAACGTGGAAGGAACAAACCCAACAGCGATTGGTCAACTTCACTATTTGTGATGGTCCAATCCAACAAAATTCCCTCTACAACAGTTGTTTTGATGGATTCCTTCTTAGATGTATTGATAGAGAAGAGACTTCAGCTATCATGGAGGAAGTACATGTAGGATCATATGGTGCCCACTAGTCAAGGTATAGTATTTCTAATCTTATATAAATGCCTTAACACTTCTATCCTTTGATGACTCAATATTTCATATAATTTACCAATAAATTTTATTCCTTCCATGTTCATGCCAAATTAATCAATCAACACCCATAGTTACTACATATATCTAAATAATCATAGAAAATTTTCCACTTGGGGGAATTCTTTAGTGGTGGCATACCCCCCAACTCTGGCCAAGTAGATCAAATACATATTTAAAACTATCAATTTCTTCTCTAAATGGGTTTAGTAAATTCACCTAAAATAATTTGGGTCCAAAATAATTTTCAACATTTCCAAATCCAACATTATTACCATATTTGGTGTCACTAATACCATACCAATGTTCAATGGAACCATTTTCTATTATACATTGATAGAGAAGCTATATCATGAATATAATATCAAATACAACCAATACTCCCACTATAATGCAGTGGAAAATGGATATATAAAGGATTTACACAAGGCCCTATTGAGCATTCTTCATAATACATTGATAAAGATGAGAAGTATTTTATTAATATGATCTTTCTTGCATTATTGTCTTACCAATCTATGACATGTACTACCACATAGGAAACCTCATTTTTTGTTTGTATATGGGATAGAAGTAGTCTAACCTCTTTTGGTATAGTTTTCATTGATCCATGCTTCCATCTATAATCAGTTATCAATAAAAGAATAGTATGAGAAAGGATAAGATGAATTGGAGTGACATGATGAAAAGATACTTCACACCTTGCATCACATGGAAGTCTATAAAAATAGGATAGCATGATCCTTTGAAAAGAATGTATGCCTCCATTCATTTTTCCAAGGAGAATTGGTTATAGTCATTATGAATCCAATGATACCCAGAAAGAATCCCCTAAAACATGAGAAAAAGTGGGAGGGACCTTACTCGATATATAAGGTCCACTCATATTTATCATATTCCATAATATCAATGGTTGGACAACTCACTAGGAAAACAAATAACTCAAGGTTCCTAAAGAAATAATTTTTGGAATAACATGACAAACATCCTATCTATAGTTAGTTAATCTATATAGAACCATTTATGTCATAGTTGTAAGACATTAAACTGTATAGCTGGTTTTTATCACACTACTTTAAAAGGAATGAAAAAATATTTTGGGAAAATGAAATTAAACTGTATTGAATCATCATCCCTGTTGATTGACAATAAACTCAATGAAATATGGTCTCAGTCGTATGAATTTAAACTATAAGGCAAGCTTCATCCTCACTACATGAAATCAAACATCTTGTTTAGAATCCCTCTTATTCGGTGTTAAGAAACCCCCAAACCAACACTAGTTGTTTTATTCCTCATTGTATCTTGAAAATGTGCTTCCATCCCACATGTGGGTTCCAATCACATTCCTCTAACCCCTCAATGGGCTGGATTCCCTAGGAAACCTTCATGAAAAATCCCCGCATGAATCATTTCCTATCCATAATAGAATTTGGTCCCCCTTTAACGGTATAAGCCCAAATATTTTCATGTATATTCCATAAGAAGATAAATTTTATAGCCAACTTCCACATTGTATGATGGTTTACTGTATGATTTTTTCAAGAACTATGTATGGCAAGATTCTAATTAATATTTAAAAACGTAGTTATTTTGGAATTTCTATTCTTATCCCCAACCGTGAGTCAAGAATATATCATTTTGACTTTCCTATATAAGAATTAGATCTTCAGTAGGAACATTCCCAAAACATATATCTTGGTTCTCATTTAAAAGAGATACATGGTGACACCGAGACCTCATGTTTTAGGCCCAACCATCAATATAGAAAATATTATAGCCCCTTTCCCTTCATCAAAGTCTAATTGGAATAGGGAAAATTTTTAAAAACGACACATTTCTTGATTATCACATTTATAAGATATGTTGTGAAACCTAGATATCTAATCTTGAGTCAACATGCAGTGAAAAAAAATCCCCCAATCCCTATGTATAGATTAGACCATTATAGGGAACCATTTAAAGAACTAAGTGTTGATTGATTCATGATTTAGCTATACATGTAGTGACACCTATATCTCCAATCATGGTTCAATATTTTATTTAAACCACAAAATACAATTTACACCGCTATGTATGAATTCAAAAATGCATAGAAAATCCTTTTTTAGAACCATGTGTGGCGTGAATATTTACCCTGCAAGATATGTAGTGACACTCAGGTCCTATACCAAGGATTAGCCACAAAATTCCCCATTTTTTATGTCATTTCTATTTTTTTTACTTACCACATGATGTTAAAATTTATGGGATCTCAGGAACTGCATATGGATTGGTCCTTATCTTGTTGAGATATGTAGTGACGCCTTGATCATATCTCATAGCCTAGACACCATAAAATTAAATTACTAATATCCTTCACATGTCTTTCACTTTCAGCATTTATGAAAAATTTACCATTCCTTCATTCACTCACCGATCACAACTCACATATTCATAGGTGTTTGGTAAATGATTTAACCACATAAGTAATGTGTATCAATTCACATTGGGGTTATCATGGTCTTGGATACAAGACCATAATGGGAACACAATACGTCCTCATCTCATGACAATAATCTTCAGAATCTATCTAAGAACTAACTGTGGAATGATTCATTCTATATAAAGATATGTAGTGATGTCTGCCTCCTATTCCATGGTCCATCCACAATATTCCTATTCACGTTGGAATCAACCACATCCTTACCGCATGATGATAAACTACGTAGTTCATCAAGAACTATGTGTGGAATGATTCTCATTTCAATGAGATATCTAGTTATACTTAGGACCCATGTCCTAGTCCCAGCCACTAGGGAAAGAAGAAATCCCTCCTCTTCTGGATAAATTCAAATATATTTGTAGGAACATTTAGTTTGATTCCCCTCATAAAAGGGTACCCACCAAGGACACAATGATTCCCCCTTCTACATATGATCTAGGTATATATAGGGGGATACCAATTCATGGACAATATAAATCCAAATGGTTCCATGGGTATTAGACATATCCTTTAAACACATCATACTCTTAATCTTGAATAATTTCTAATCTACATAATATTTTATCTGCTTATAGTGGAAGAATGTCTGATACCTAAGAGAAAATTTTCCTGATTATGCAGTAATACAACCAAGTTGGATTTTCATAAGTTTCTCACAAACATCAAAACCTCTCATCCAAAGAATATAAATATTGACTATAATTTACATTCCCTATTTTTCCTTGTATAAAATAACCCACAAAACAGGATTTTCAATCATTGGTAACTTCACCCTTGGGAGAAGCCACTTCTATCCCTATAATATTTGACAACAATATGTCATAAATCATGATTTAATGTTAGCGTTAATCCCTTAAATATTTTTCATATGTCCTATCCCTCGATCGGAAATCCCCCAAGACCGTGGTTTATAATCTCTTTCTTTATGTGTTTGAATCGTACCATAATGGACTTAGACCATTTGGATACATATCATATATTGTTTCCATGGTATTATAGTCCTAGTTTTATGACCTAAAAACTATAGAAACCATATTTCCTGTGAATGGGTTATACCTACGTAGAGAACCTATTCCCTTAATTCATTGAAAATTTTAACTTGAAACCCCCTTCCATATTAAGTTAATTTCCTCTCTCAAAACAAACTCAATTTTTCAGGAGATCAAAATCTCCATAAATATTCATCGGATTATATTAATAGAAAGTTATAATTCTTCGGGATTTATTAGTTTGACCATGTTGTAATACACCCTAGTTTTCTTTTCATAAGCATCTCAAAAGATTTAGAGCCTTTCATTTGAAGGATTTAGCTGTTAACTTTGTAGTACATTACCTAGTTTTCATTTCATAAAGAATTCCAAAAAAAATGTTTTTTTAATCAGTTGTAACATTGTCCTCGAAGGAGACCTCCTCTACGGAAACAAGAAATTTTTCCCATACCATTCTTTAAATCATGGAATAAACAAATCATAGCTTACAATTTTCCTCTCTCACTCATTAATATGGTAGCACACTCCTAACAAAATTAAAATGAATAATACAATCATCAACTTTCATCCAAAGATAAAGACATTAAATTATAAGCCCCCAAATTTCCAATCAATTTGAAATTAAGATACATTTCATAATTTATTTGTTTTACAACTTTAAACTCCATAAAAAAATGTACTTTCAGTCCAAATTTAATCTACACTGAAAAATGTCGTTTCTATATGATGTTAAATTTCATAGCATTATTTCCTTTCTGTATGAATTGAAAATTCATAATATAATTTTATTTCTATACAAATTTATAATAAAAAGAATAATGTCATTGTTATAGGACCTTAGACTTCATATCATAGTGTCCATATTTCATGACATTATATTTTATCGCATAACATCCTATTTGTAAGACGTTAACCTAAGAAGTTAATGTACTAATCTCATAACATTAAAAATGCATGAAACTTTCAAAATTTCCAGAAAAGGGCCTTCCTCTTGACCTCAACCATCTAACAAAATGTAACCACCCTCACACACCAAATTCATGTAGTAGAGGTTTCCCACTCATGTCTAGTGACAATTAATATATTTTTGTAAAATTATTAGATGCCTCCCATTGAAAAAACCACCTGTCATGGTCTTGAGAACTTCGAATCTTAAACTTTGAACTTCAATAATAGAATGTCAGAATTTATGAGAAGTCTTTTACTTGAATATGTTTTCATAAATCCCTGTTATCTTTGGATAATCGGATAATAAATATAAAATCCTATCATTCAAATAATTACACATTTGACTATATAGAATACACCCTAGTTAACCTGTTATAAAATAGGCGAAAATGGATTTTTCCATTGGAGGTAACATCAACCTCAAGAGAAACATACTCTATTACCTAATATTTTGTTTTAGATACAATGACCACAAAATCATGGCCCAGGATTCCCCACTAGATATCTAAATAATGTTGGAACATTCTCACCCTATAAGCCCATTTTGGGTCATAATTTCAATATATATGGCTAAAGATGTTCGACCTTAAACCCTTTACTAATTTAGATCTATATGAATGAATTTAAACTTCCCATGAAAAGATATGTAGTACTCACCATATTGAGAATCCATAAAGGGGAAAATGGAAAAAAAAAATTAGTCTCAAATCGCTAGACCTATGTTATGCATGGTTTAAGAAAAATATCGAGTGATAAAAAGATAAAAGGAAAAAAAAACTAGTTAGACTGAAGACCCAAAAAATGGTCTCCTAAGAAAAATCCCTCTCTCACCCTATGATTCTCATTCATATTTTGACTTATCCAAAATATTAGGTTGATGACATAAGCAGACAAATAGATTGTAGGGTTATCCATACAACCCTATAAACAGTCCAACTATGATCACTAGGCCCCTTGTATTAGTTAAAAATTAGAGTTCCCATATACCTATCATTGTTATTATGATTATATTATATGAATATGCCATGCTATGAAAATTAGATTCAAAATTATGATCATAAGAAGATTGTAGTGATGAATACATATATAATGGGAAACCAAATTATTTTAATTTCTAGAGAAAAATAGGATTAACATCCACAATATGGAGATCGTCATTCAAAATATACAAGATACATTCCACATAACTCTTCATTTATTTAATGGAATCATGACCCCATGAAAATTTTGTTGAACTTAGTCAAATGACATACTTCTATCTCCTCAACCTTGAAAAGTACTTCTGTTTTAGCTATAATGGTAGTTGACACTTTTGTATGGGATTATCCCAATGAACAGAGGAGTTTTTAGAGTTCCCCCCTTAACGAAAACCAATTCTTACTAAAGGCATGATGCACGAATGGTCATCTTCTTGATCTTACATTTACATTTCACCATCTTTTTGTTATTGACATCCTCTTCTTAGGATAATTCGGCTCAGAAGTCATCAACGTTGGAAATCTGTTTGGGATTTATGAGGTCTTCCCAAAGCTTATGATCTTACTTCCACCTATGAATAGTATCATTGAAAGTAGCTTGGATTAGATGATAGTCAAATACACCAAAGACAAACATGATAAAAATAACTAGAAGTCGACCATGCTGTGAAGGATGGTCTTCTAGATACAACTCAAAAATTATCTTCTACAAGATTATCCAAGTAATTTTTTATGTGACACTAAGAGAAAACTGTAGCTCTATGTATGACTAAGAGGAACATCTAGAGGGAGGAATGTACAATGGGACATAAAAACTCAAAGAAGTGTCCTTCTCTTCTCCCTCTAAGATAGTGGTTTCATCGCCTTTCGATTCTGGCATAATTGTCATAGTAGATCCACCCTTAGACCTATTCATAGAATATTATAATCCTAAATAATCATTTATAATAATTATTAGCCTAAAATGATTAGTGATAATGGGTCACAATCACCACAGTTGGTGACCCTTACCCAATAGAAGATCATAAATCTTAAAGGATTCTACACTAGTATCCCCAGCTCTAGTAGTCTAAGATGGAACCTCTTGATGAAGGGAACTCTTCTAGTTCTGCCTAATATTTTCCAAATGTGGCAGAGAAATAATTTCTGTTTCATGGTCCACCTAAGATGGGGGGGGGCCTTAACAATGGGACTGAGTTTGACTTCAACTTCTTATTCTTGCACAATCACTGTGATATTCTATGTGGATGGAGATGAGAATTAAAATTTTTCATGATTAGAGAATGAGGCATTAAAGGATTGGTTTCACATAAGTAATGAATCATGTCCATTAAATTTCTCATTACGTGCCTCGAATTCTACTAAAGTTGACGGAAGATTAATTTATTTTATAATTTCATCAAATTACATTCCATGATTTCTCATGGCTTCTACTAATGTTACATGACCATGATAATCTCACTTGTGGAGAGACATGAAATATTTGGCTCATAACCTAACACACTAACGTCCTCAAATGACTTGATACCCCAAATGGTGTCATTAATGAAAACTGGAGGGTCAACATCAGTCATCACAGGGTCCTCTGGTTAATGAGATGAACCTTAAATATTACATATATATAAGTCACCCATCGACATATGACTTATTATGATATACCATTGACAATACCAGATTTTTCTTTCCTTTATAAAATAGAAATATGATCAGTGATAGAAGAAAATGATGCATCCTCAACCCTCAAAATTTCTTCTATTGAGGGAATATATTCATCAGTAGGGATCTACAGTTGTTTTGAAATTTCCTACTTTGTTCTTATAGGCTCTTATGTGGGTTCCTGCAAGATGAAATGGTAGGAGTTCCTATAATATAATGAGGATAAATAAGTTTTTATTGATAAATTATAGATTAATGGAACCAAGATGACTTACCACTACTATAAAGGCATTTAAACAAATATTTCAACCTCTGAAACTCCTTATTCATTGTCATTTTCAATGGTGACGATATAGAATCATCTTTCTAAAGGATAGGTATCATAGGGGGAAATAGAGTTTCCCCCTCTATCATAGCCTCCACTTCTTGCTGCCAGGGGGATATCTCTCTAATTTAAGGGGTGACTCAGGCCCCAAGTGGGGTGCTAGTTGGGCCATACTTTGGTGAGGGAGCCTCAGTTGATCTCCCCTCAGGATGCTTCAAATTGAAATGATACTTCCCTTGGAAAAAACATATGTTCAGGATAAAATAAAAAAATAACAAAAGAGAATATGAGAAAAGGAGAACTTATGTCTTCCTGATTGACTTAGTCAAGTGATTTTTCATAAGATGGGTGGTCGATTACTTCTACAGCACTCCATTTTGTCATATCATCCAGCAATCTCATGGAAAGATTTCTTTCATCATCTAAATAAATGATAATCTCAATATCCCATATATAAATCCTCACATAATCAATATTTACTTATATGCAATGTTCAAGCGGGGATCAGAAAACTTCTATACATGGAATCCACAGTCCAGTGTGAAGAAGCAACCATATTATTTTAGCATCGAAGGGCATGTCCTGATAGAATTGGGCTACCTATTGTTGTATGAATTACAAAAACATTTCGATCTATAATGAAGAATATTATACAAAATTTTATTTCACAGGATTACATACCCTCTCTATCAACGATAATGGATGAGAGAATGAAACCCAAGTCTCTTTTGGGTGGACACAATTGGAACACCATGGTGCAACCTCATTTGGGTTACCCTCATTTGGATTATCCCATTTAACTCTTTGCAGTGGACTTATCCTTCAACAAGGTTGTATTTATGAACTTGGTACCTCTTCACACACATCCTCCTAAAAAGATAAAACAACCCTCTAGGAATAAGAATCATTGTCTATTGGAAAAAAATCCGTGTACCCACGTTTTCTACGCTTATCATTTTATCAAGCCCTATATCGGGGAATAAATCTTTCTAACACCCTTTCGAGGTGTCATACAATCCACACCAAAGAATATAAAGAGTTCAACTTACAGGTAAAACCCCCAAGATGAAGGTTGATTATCACTTGAGTCAAATACTTGGTTGTAAGAACCTATAGATATCAGGCTACCATCATATAGTTTTTCTTCTTGGATATGCACTGGAGGAGATATTGGTATTTTTTTAGTCATATAAATTGGCATGGAATACAATATGGAGAATATGTCTCACATATGATTTTTCTATCGATATGAGTCACTAGTAAACCATCCCTAAATTCCATCATATATGATATTACCTCATCAATGGAATTACCATCATCTGTGACACTACTTTTAGGTGGTTCCCCATACGAGAAAATATTAAAATAATTAAATAGGCTCCGCCTCATGAGGATATCTTTAGGATCAACACAACATAGATTATAAAGTGGGTGGAGAACCACCCCCACAACACATGAAATGGTCTTATAATTCAGAATGATGATTTCCCTACATGAACATGTAATAGGGTTCTATAAAGTTTTGCGAAGACAGGTATTGACAACCAATCAAAATCATTCTCAACCTACTTGGAATCTTTAACAAACATCATTGGACTTATTCTACCATTGAAATCATATATGAGCAGTAAGTAAGATATTAGTCACATAGATTGATATCTTTCATGATGTGCCTTCATAGGAATGATGGAAACAGTCTTACACCCCCATTTTCATACTCCCCCTTTTCAAAAGTTGTCCAAAATATACGAATAGAAATTTTATTTACCATCTTGGGGCACGTAGTTGCAGATTTTCAAGTGGGTCCACCCCCTTTGATTCCTAGTAATTTTTCATCCAAACATTGGGGTGGATGTATCCACCCAGATAAGGATCTTCCCCTATAATTATGTGGCTATATTCAGTAGTTCACACACTAGAGGTAAAATCATTTCCACATCACCCCCAATTATCTTTGAGGGATGAATGTTTCAAACATGTCACAAAGAATCGGGACCCTAGAGATTTATTTGACATACCAAAATTGGAATCCTACCTCTACATGAATTATGTGGAATGATTTAGTCTACAGGATCCATTAGCTTATCAACACATGAATGAATTCTGCATTCCTGTAAACAGAGGTCTATCATGACCATGTGGAATGATAAATTTCAACATCTTGCACCTCTTTTTTGAACTCCACAAAATTTTGGTACACCCAATATGCCCATATCCAGATAGGATTGACATCCACTCTTGTGTGGAAGTATTATTTTTTCTTAAAAAAATGATTTATTAGTTTAGGAATCACGAAAGACAAATGAATAATAGTTTGGAATCATTTAACGTGTGCTAAACTTGAGATATGGTACACACTAGTTATGATTCATAACAGAAGTTGTGTATGATGTCTCAACGTTGATATATTCAACCATGCTTGAAATATTAGAAGTTGTGAAATTATTATATTATTGAGATCAAGAGAGAGGAGTATAATTCATTAAGGCTGATATCTAGAAATCCTTCATGTGACCATGGTTATAAAGCATTGGATAACTACTCTTTGGGAATCCATGATGAAATTTATTCATATAAATCACCAAATGGGGTAGAGTTTTAACACAAGCATCTTAGCAGTCATGCCCATAGTTTTCATCATTTCATACTGCTTACTTTCATCTTATATATTAGATACTTTAGTCATTTTAACAATAATTTCACCTGTAAATAATTATACGTCTTTTGTATAGAGGGATTTCATTTCATTAAATATATTACAGAAACTTAGAAATTTTGGGAAGGACAAAAAATCACTATAGTGCCTTATGAAAAGACATCGCTCATGATCCCCACACAAGTCACTTTCCATAGGAAAATGCATCACGGAAAGAGGAACATACCATATATGTGTTAACACAAACTTCACCAAAAAGAGATTTAGCGGAGGCTATACAAGGGATAATCGAATGAAGAAACCATAATGTATGGAGTTGTGAGAGTCGACTGCTAAAATAAATACCCTATTTAGAAACCATGGATCCTCCATGAATGAACCTCCTACTCTTTCCACCTATACAGAAGACATAAGAAGACTAACAACATGGAATACCTATGTGGATTAAATATATAAACCATCCATGCTTTTTCATCCCATTACAACAGGATTGAACCTATTCTTTCTATCAAATCCAATCCCAATTTGGGGGACTTTTGTTTACTCTCCATTTTTTCACATATATGAAATGGAGACAAAGGTAAATTACTTATAAATAAAAAAAGAAGAAAAATCCATAATCCCATGGATTTAAAAGTAATCCATATGATATTTTACTATGTTCTCTAAAAAAAATTCATCGCATAAGGTGCATGCATGTCATCCTATGTTATTTGTTGACGTGAGATGCCAAAGAGAGAGGGAATATTCTCCCAGGGTCCTATATTGTCCTATGAATAGGTCCCTATGGTATTCATTTATAGGGAATGTAATTCCCGATGACTAACTGAGGCTATGCTCTCCCTATTCATTCAATTAAGCCCACCTAATCCTTCTATGTAGCTTTCTAAAACATGTAGAAGAGGGAATTAAAGGGGTATAGTGAATATAAATTTACTCAAGGTTAAAAACAAACAATACCTATTTGAGGAACTCGCCCACCCATAACTAACGAATACTAGATCAAGTTACCCATCTTAAACTAGGGACCTATTCATGTCACTTTCTAGAACACCTATGGAGACCCTTGAAGGCTTGACCAAGGTATCTCTGAAGTGTAGTCTCCAAGGTGGTCCCTCACCCAAGATTACACATGTTCTCCCAGGACGACCTCCACAATAAATCCCCTATACAATCCTCGTTGGTTTTCCCTACCTTTGAGCCTATGTGAGACACCCATTATGCCCTCTTCAAAGCCATCCATGGTAGAGACTTTCCTCTTTTGGATCCCTTGTATGAGAGGAGAAAATTGGAGACCTCTACCAAATTATATTCATTTACAGAACCATGGAAGATTACACAATGGTGTGTCCCCCATTTGGCTGTGTATTCCTATGGTCATAGAATTACCTGACTTGTCTAGTTGGCCATTCAGGGTCCTTGGGGTTCATATGAGTATGTATACCAATTATCATGAGGACCCTTACTCTAGAGAAAGTGTAAAAGTGTTCCTCGTCTTGGGAAATAAAGTTTGGACCATGATCTACCCTTCTCATCTCTACATCCTAAAGCCTATAGTTCATAGAAGGGAGAATAAGGGTTGTGCTTTTTTTTCCTTTTAACATGGAATATCATCCTTCTCCCTTCCTACAGAACCCATTTTTTGGAATCCCTCATGATGTATTCCACTAGATTTTTATTGGAGATTTCACTATTGCTTATTTCTAACTCTAGAACATTTGAAAAGTTAGGGGATGGGGACCTGATCCCTGCCCCCACTCTCATATTTACTTCCTTGTTTTCCAAAACCAGGAACCATTCTAGGATAAAGTGAAGGGAGGGAAGTTCCATAGCTTCATACTCTTCCCCCTTCTCCCCGTCCTCTTCCACCAGTGGAGGTGTATAAGTGTGTGGTTTGTTTGATATACTGTTCCACCTTGTTTCTCACATTGAGGATGACTCACATAGTCATAGAGGTAAAGTATGACCCTAACATCTGCATGATACATAAAACCTAATGAAGTACATGAACTCTGGTTCCCTCCATAAATGGGATTTGTGGAACACCATCCTAAGACACAAGATCTAAACCATATCATCTGTGAGATGAGAAACCATACCCCTCAATGGATGTCCTCCTCAGGTGTAACCCCCAATCATAATTACCTTAATATGGGAATCCTTGTCAGGAGTAATCCCTGGAAGTAGCCTTCAAACCACCACGAGTTTAAAGATCCTTCATGGAATCCTTATAGGTAATCCTTTTTAGGAATAATCCCAAACATAACCATCTCAAAGGTTCATACTTCCCAACAAGTTAAACCTATCGGGCCTCCAGAGGCATAGGTCCATGTAACTTAACTATGTGGGATTTTATCCCCCTAAAAACGGGATACATAAGAAGCCTCTATGAGTTCCAAACCCAACACCCCAAATCAACCCCATTATCTATGGGTCACATTACTTGTAGGGTCTAATTCAACATGGGAAACCATATTTCTCCATGGTTCCCTAGGCTGCTTTAGTATAATTCCCACACAAAACAATAACATGGAACCTTCCTCCTAGACGTCCTTTCAACATGATGTTAAACTTTAGGGTTGGGTCCTTATCACATCACCTTAATAGGTATGATAGGCCCTATTAAGTGGCACTGAACAACATGGGATCTAATTCATTTTACAAGGATGCATTGGATTCCAATTTATGGGTTAAATCCCAATATCAACACAACAATTGTCTCTCGGGATTATGATAGACTCTATAGTGCCCCACTAAGTGGATAGGAAACCAACATCATAATAATATTGACCAAATAATTGTTAAGTAGTACATAAGAGGATAACATTAATGGAGAACCTCTTATACATACATATTTCTCCACTGATTAAAAAACTCATATACATATAGATGATTCTATGATCTATGTAAGCTAATAATTGATTGTTAACTCTAGGATAACCAACATCATAATTGGAAGTCAATAAAGGATTGATGAAAATTTCCTAAATCTATAAGAGAGTCACTGAGTAGGAAATAATTCCCCCAAAATGGTGTGATGAGCCCGAACTCCCATCCTTTCGTGCACTGTGAGTTCATTAGCATCATTGGCCCAAATCCCTAATGTGTTACCTCCTTTGTAATGAAATTCCCTCTGGATACAGAATCATTTGGAGTTTTCGGTTCCATAAACAAACTTGTTGGAAACTATTCAGAAATAGAAACTCATAATGAGGCTTGAAATTCAAGGTTAACAAACCATAAAAACCATAAAACCCTAAAGACCCACAAAACCCACAAAAACCCAAAAAAACCTAAAACCCTAAAATTGAAAAATAGCATAAAATACCCTAAATACCCTAAAAACCCTAAAAAAGAAAAATTCATAAAGCCCCTGGAGACACTAAACACCATAAACACCCCAGAAAACCCTAAAACCCCATAAGAATAATAAAAATCCAAATAATTTGGAAAGCCCTAAAAAACCATAAAAAACCTCAAATAATCCTTTAAAACCCAATTTACCCTAAAAACCAAAAAAAACATAAAAATTCGTAAAACACATAAAAATATTTAATCCTATGAAAAATCCAATGTCCCTAAAAACATTAAAATTCCCTAAAACTATAAAAAAACCCTAAACCCCAAAAAACCCTAAAATAATCATAAAAACATTGAAAACCCCTAGAAACATTAAATACTCCTTAAACCTAAAAAAAACATGTAAAGAAACCCTAAAAATATAAAAACCTAAAACCCTAAAAACATAAAACCCTAATAAATGATAAAAATAAATAAGAAAATCCTAATAAAAAAATAAAAATGATAAAAAAATAAAGACCCTTAAAACCATAAAACCCATAAAATCGATAAGAAAATATAAAATCCCAAAAACCCTAAACACATCTTGAAAGCCACCTAGAAACCCAATAAAATTACCGAAAACAATTACATTTTAGAAACCCCTAAAACCCTTAAAAAAATTTAAAACCCCTAAAAAATATAAACTCATTAAAACCCAAAAAAAAAATTAAAATGCTAACCCCCACCCAAAAACCCGTTGGAAAACTCTAAAAATCCTAAAAGCCCATAAAATCATATACCACCTAAAAAATCCTTAAATTCCTAAAAAATCTAAAAACCAAAAAACCCTAAAAACTATAAACCCTACACCCTACATCCTATAACCTAAACCCAATACCATATGCCCTAAACCCTAAAACCCACACCCTAAACCCTAAACCCTACACCCTAAACCCTACACCCTAATCCCTAAACTCTAAACATTACACCCTATACCCCAATCCCAAGACACCAAACCCAAGACACTAAAACCTAAACCCTTTACCCCAGTCCATATACCATTAAACCTATATGTTAAACCCTACACCCTACACCCAAAACCCGAAACCCTAACCCCTACAGCCTAAAAACTTTACCCTACAACATAAACCCTATACCCTACAACCAAAACATTATACCCTACAACCCAAACCATAAATATTACATTTTAAACCCAATGACATATAATATAATCCCAATACCCAAAATGATAAACCCTATACCCTATACCCTAAACCCTAAACTTTATAGAAAAAATTTTATACCCTACACCCTAAAACATGAAACCATCACCCTAAACCCTAGACCCTAAACCCAAAAATCCTAGACCCTACACCATAAAACATATAAGCTGCACTCTAAACCCTATATCTTACCACCTTAACCTTATACCTGTAACGCCCCGACCCCAGTTGCCCAGAGTCGGTGCATTAATTACATAACATTGGCATGATCACAAGAAAGATCAAATCTCGAAAGACCGATTGGTTTAGTAGCCTTGGAAACACTAGATATATTCATAAGTTTTACATTACATCATTAAACGAAAAACTACGACAACAACATATTGTCTCCATAATCCATACTCATATCCCCACATAATATCCCTGCAGGTCATTCATAACTTACTTCTTCACTTCCTGGGAAAAATAAAACATAGAAAAGGGGTGAGCTCAAATGCGCAGTAAGGATAACAATATAGCGGAAACTTTCATAAATAAGAATAAACTTTTAAGGAAATGTATAACTAAAACAAAAACCTTTCAAACATGAACTTTCAACATGGTATGGCATAAATAAAATGAAATAATGCCATTTACTTATTCACATGGATATTCTACTAATCGAATAATCACATGCAAAAATCACTAACCACTTTCATAATGTTGGAATGCATAATGCCAGACTATCATAACCACATAGCCAAGGCCTCGTGCCAAGACTACAAATAAGAATTTGTCAAGGCCTTGTGCCAAGACACTAGTTTGTCTCATGAGACCTACCGATGCATCGAGGAGCTATAGCGGGCTCCACCCGTCACTTATTAAGTCCAATGCATTCCCATATGAAAAGGTTTAAACATAACATAAACATTCGTATTAAAACTAGCATACGAAATGTCAATAATTTCACCATAAACTATGAATGGTATAAAAATAGCACATCCACAGTCAAACATATCACAAAACCTTCAATACAATATAGAAGTTTTGTATCATAATAAATCAACTTCAAATAATCTTAAAATCCATCAAAGGATGTTGACGTAGATGAAATCAAAATTCTTTTTAAAGAAATATCTCCATTTATTTTGAAATCATTTAAGATCCATATAAAATAAAACATTTTCTTTGAAAATATTCTTATAAGCTTGTAAGTAAAGCTTTGAAGATTTTATAACGGCGTAAAATAACTGCACCCGCCGTATAAGTTAAAAAAACATTCTTACCTCAATTCTGTCGAAAAGGTTAAAAAGGACCTTGTTTTGAAAACGACGGAAAGATTCCTTTATAAACCTCTTATAAAAAGTCAAACAAGGGTATAAATGACTTTAACCCATATTCTTGTAAATAGTAAAAATGTTTTGAAATACATTTCAAAGAAACATGGATGTGGATGATAAAGAGATCCCAGTAGATTATTACGTATAATACAACCTCGGATAATGAAGAGATTGTGAAATAACCCTTACCTTGTACTTTTCCTTGGTTGGGGTAGGTTAACCTCCTGTATAATGGTGAAATAGTTGTTATTAAATTATACAAGAATCATGTATATTAATATGATATCATATATGATCTTTTAACATTGATTTGTTAATAATATCTTAGAATTATCGTCATTTCGGGAGTTAACTTACTCATTTTCTTTTATATGTTTTGTTACATAAGCCATGGTTGTTGTATCTTATTCATATCCAGAATTATATACAGTCCTTAAACATCATTTTTAAATCATCAAATGATAATTATACTTGAATGGATACGATGGAGAATGAATCTCATCACGTTCGTGGAGACGGTAGTCCGTACGTACGCACGAGCGACAATATCATTCTTTTGATATTAAAATAATATATAAATGGATGGTATATCATATATAAAGAATCATTAACATGTTATATTTATTATTTACATGAGTTACACATCATTATTATACCCATCCAAATAATATTATATTGAATAACAATTACACCACGACGTGGAGACGGTAAGCCGTACGTACGCACGTATGGTGACATGTTATTCAAAGGGTGGATAGAATACTGAATATGATTGTACCATATTTATAATAACATCACAGTATATGTGAGATACTGGAGTTATTATTTCAGAATGGTAAGAACAAAGGAAGAAGAAGTGGAAGAAGAAATGAACTTAGAAAAGGGTGGTGAAATCATTACCTCTTCTTCGGGTTCTTCCTTTTGATTTGATCAAAAGGGCTCCTTAGGTTGGCTTTCTGATCAAACTAAGGCCTCTAGGTTGTAGTGAGGGATGTTGGGAGAGTATTTGGGCAGAGTTTGGCCGAACCAAAAGGCTTTGAAGGTGTGAAGAAATGAGAAGGAGGAGTGCCCTTTTATAAGAGGGGTGAGGGGTACCTTTGGAAAAGCTAGAAATATTAATTTATAATAAATTCATATTCGGTTTCTAATGGATCCAAAGCTTATTATTCAAAGGTTAAGGTGGGGATAGGTCGAAAACCACTCAACCAATATAATTTAGACAGGTTTGGGTACTTATATTAACCTTA
Organism: Viscum album; assembly: GCA_963277665.1. NCBI lineage: Eukaryota > Viridiplantae > Streptophyta > Magnoliopsida > Santalales > Viscaceae > Viscum > Viscum album. The sequence goes on along the minus strand of OY728156.1, from coordinate 334,998,698 downwards.
TCTTTAAGTATTAACTCTATGTTAATTAGTTTCACTTTTACAATGTCTCTTTGTATTTTTATATAATATGGTTAATAAACTTACTATATACATCCAAGAGACCCCCAAGTGGTCCATTAATGATTAACCTATCATAATATAAGTCTCTTGGCCGAACCTTAGATTTTTAGGAATTTAATATCAATTAATAATATAATATTTGTTTTAAGAACTCTTTTATGTCAATTTTGACACTATTCAATAGTTGATTTTTTTGAAACTCATAACAGATTGATTACTTCGAAAAAAGTCCATTAAATAAATCCTAATATATCATATTAGCCTAGAAAATTATTTTAATTCATTAAAAGTTTCATATTATATTTATTTGGGTATTTATAATATCAATTATTTTATTTTTTCACTATTATAGTAATTACTGCATCATCATTGTGTCATAAATACAATAAATTATTTAATGTCTAAAAATTATAAATAAAATATAATTATGTAGGAAATCTTTTTAGCTTTCTAATTAATATTTATAATCTAAAATTCAACATATATAACCCTATGTAAAAATTGTTGTTCTAAAAGATATATGCTTGTGTCATTTTTGTATTCATTTTAACTAAATTAAAATAAAGTGTCATTATCACTTACAAGTGGATCCATGGGGTCCCAAAATTGACACAAATATCCCCATGGTCGACCATTTATCAACCAATAGGGTTACGACACGTTTTAGGGTAATTTAGTATTATTATAATATTATTTTGTTAACCCTTATTTACCGGATTTACCCTTAACCATGGTAAATAAAATATTTACCACAGTAATTATTCAAAATGTCTAAAAATAAAAGTCACCTATTTACACAATTTGAACATCCTGATTCCAAATATGGAATCCATTTTTCTAAATTCAAAACACAGAAGTGGCAGAAATTAATTTAAAATTAATTCCCGCTGTCAAAACAAAAAGCGTGTTTTTAAGAGATAATAACTATCAAAAGATTGACACTTGTTTATGTTCGGTTTAATTGTAAAATTATGTCCAATGACCAAAATTATATTAAATAGTAAAAATATATTCTAAATATACTTTAAAACCACTCAAATTCACAATTTATCACTATTAATTATTTTGATTAAAAAAAGTTGTTTTTAATTAAAATTTAGTAATTTTCACTATTCATCAAAATATGAAAGTTATCCGAAAAGTACCAAAATTTCACCTTAGGCTAAATTTGATATTCCGAATCCAAAAATGAAGTACATTTTAAAATATAAAATATATATAACTTCAAAAAGTAGGTATTACTATTCATAACAGCTAGTTTGATTGGTTACGGTGTGTTAGAACTCGAAGTTGCGTACAACACACGCTACTGTTTTATTCAAAGGAAAGCGTACCGTGGAAGCTTGGGATGTTTCATTTTAAATTTTTGAAGTCCCAATTTAGTCAAAAAGTTTAAAATATTTTATTTAAAAAGGTTTCACTATTAGAAGTTGATAAAAGTGAAATACTGAAAATGAATCTGTTCTTGCAATATGACTAAGAAACTCATAATAGGGATTCTAAAATTATAAGGATTATATAAAGTTCAAAATGTAGTTAATACTATTCATGACCTCTTTTAATGGTGTGATTGAACTCGGTGTTGCGTGTAGTGAAAGTTATTGAATTATTTTTAAGAAATAACACACTCTGAAATCCTGGGGTGTTACAATACCCATCACCCAAAACACTAAAACCTACACCCTAAACCCAAAACTCTACATCCTATACACTATACCCCCACAACGTTAACGCCAAACCCCTATACCGTAAACATTAAACCCTAAACCTAATACCCAAAACCCAATCGCCAATACCATATACCATTCAAAGTAAATTCTATACCATATACCCTATCCCCTAATCCCTGAAATACACATGCTAACAACTATACCAAACACAGTAAACCTGAAATCCTGCACCCAAAACCATACAATAAAACCTATATTCCCAAAACCCTAACCCCAATACTCGTCACCTTAAACCATATACATGAAACCCTAAACCCTAAACACTATACCCCAAAACGTAAACCCTAAACCCAATACCCTACACTTCAAACTGTGAACCATACACCCAAAACATATACAATGCACCATAAACCCTATACCCTAAAAGCTAAAACCTAAACCCTGCACCCAAAACCAAAAACCCTACACAATAAAACCTATTTCATACACCCTAAATCCTAAAAACTACACCCAAAACCCTACGCCCTACTACGAAAACCTTACACCCTACACCTTAAACCCTATACCTACACCTTAACCCCAAACACAACATCTTAATCTCTATACCCTACACCCCAAACCATAAAACCTACAACATAAACCCTACACCCTACACCCCAAACCTATACCATAAACCCTAAACTATAAATCCCATGTCCAACACACTAAACGATAAACACTAATCCCTAAACCCTACACCATACACCCTACACCCTATACCATATAACCTACACCCCAAAAACCATAGGGCCCTAAAAACCAAACAATGCCCTAAAAACCTAAAAACCCCATAAACCCCCTAAAAAACCTAAAAGCATTAAAATCCTAAAAAACATAAAAACCCTTTAAAACCCCTAAACCTTGCAAAATTTATAAAAATCATAAATATCCTTAATACATGTAAAATGTCCTAAACCCCATAATAACACTAGAAAACCTTGAAAAACATAAAAACCAAAAAGAAAACCCAAAAAACCCCAAAAAATACCGAAAACCCCTAAACACCCCTTATAATCTTTAAACCCCTAAAAACCCAAAAAAATGAAAACCATAAAACCCATTAAACCATAAAAAACCCTAAAACAGTAAAAACTCTAAAATCCATAAAACCCTAAAAACCCAAAAAACCATTAAAGAACCCAAAAAGACCTAAAAACCCCTAAAAACTGAAAAAACACATAAAATACTAAAGTCTCTAAATAATAATATAAAACCATTAAATGACCCTTAAAACCACTAAAAACAATGAAACCCCATAAACCCCCATAAAAAATCAAAAACCCCTAAAAATCTATAAACCCCCAAAAATCCATTAACACCTTAAAGACCCGTAAATCGCCTAAAAACCCAAAAAACAGTTTAAACACCAAAAAAATACTAAAAATTACCCTAAAAGCCACTAAAGCCTCTAAAAACCCTTAAAAAGAAAAGAAATAATCCTAAAACGTCAAATAACCTATCAAAACCACAAAAATCTGAAAAATCCATAAAAATCAGAAACCAACCTAAAACACCTAAAACCATATAATTATATAAAAATCTAAAAAACCTAAACAACTCAAAACCCATTAAAACCTAAAAAATGTAAAATCAATAAATATCCAAAAAAAAATTTAAAACCAACAAAAACCCAAAACCCCCAAAACGCTAAAAATCCCTAAAAATAATAAAAAAATATAAAACCTATAAAACCCACAAAAACTATAATAACCTAGAAAAATATTAATACCCTAACATCCAAAAAAATTTAGAAAAGCCCATAAACCCCTAAAAGGCACTATAACCTGTTAAAAATACATGAAATCCCCAAACCCCCTAAAACACTTAAAACACTAAAATACCCTAAAAACACTGTAAACCTATGAAAATAGAAAAATAATTAACACCATAAGTCCCCCGAAACCCTTAAAAACCTAAAAAAACTCTAAAAATTCTAAAACAAAAAAACCCTAAAACTGCCTAAAAACCATTCAAAATAATGAAACCCTTACCCTGCCAACCATAAAAACCAAAAATACCAATAAAAATAAAAAAACCATAAAAAAATTTAAACCATAAAATCACCATAAAAACCAAAAAATCCCCTAAAAACCCTAAAAGACCCTACAAAACCCAAAAAACTCTAAAAGTCCCTCAAACCCCAAGAAAGCCATAAATACCCTATAAACCCATGAAGCCACTAAAACCCCTAAAGGATCAAAAAATACACTAAAAAGGACAATAATAACCCAAAAACCCCTACGGGGTCCTAAAACCCTTAAGCAACCAAAAAACCAAAAAACCCCTAAAGGGATCTAAAACACTAAAACCCCTTAAAAGACCCTAAAAACCCAAAACACCCAATAACCCATCAAATCCCAAAAAACCCCAAACCCCATTTAAGACAAAAAAGAACCAAAAATCCCATGAAACACCGAAAATCCCTTAAACCCCCCTAAAACCCTGAATGACCCTAAATCCTTAAAACCCTAAATAAACCCCATACCCCATTAAAAGTCCCTAAAAATAATTTGAAACCCTAAATAAAAAACAATCAACACTAAAAACGGTAAAAACCCTAATAAAACCCTAAAAAGCATTACAACCCCCAAACCCCCAAAAATAATCCTATAACCCATTAAACCACCCAAAAACTATAAAAACACCAAAATAACTCTAAAAACAAGAAAACCCCAAAAAATGAAAAATTAAAATACCCAAAAAAGATCTTAAAACCCCAGAAAATATCCAAAATCCTATAAAAAATAATAAAATCCCTAAAATCATTAAGATCCGTAAAGAACCCTCAGAATCTATAATGCCCAAGAAGAATAAAAAACCATAATAACCCTAAAAATACTAAGAACCCCTAAAAACCCTAAAATCCTGAAAAGACCAAAAATACACAAATACCATAAAACCCATAAAAAACCAAAAACATATGAACCCCTAAAAATAGTAAAAGAGATAAAAGACCATAAAACCCAAAAACCTAAAAGTCCTAAAACTTGTACAAGTCCCTAAAAACAAAAAAACATAATAGACCATAAAAAACCTATGAAATGAATAAAATATATGTAAAACCCAAGATCTATCTAAAAATCATAAAACCCCTAAAAATACCAAAAAATATAAAAACCTTAAAAATTACTAGAAACCCATAAAACCCCGAAAAACCTATAAAATATAAAACACTAAAATCACAAATAATGAAAAAATCACAAAAAACCATAAAAACCATAGTAAACCCAATAACAACCCTTAAAAATCACACCCCACGCCAAAAAACTATAAAGAATCCAAAAAATCCAAAAAACCCTAAAAAAATATAAATACCCTAAAAACCATTTAAAACCCCAAAGGCAAATTAAGCCAAGAAAACACTAAAAAACATAACCCTCCCCCAATAAACAACCAAAAACCCCAAAAACATAAAAAATGTTAAAACTAATAAAAACCTAATACCATAAAAACACTAAAATCCTTAACAGAACAAAATAAAAACCTAAAACACCATAGAAAACACAAAGAAAACCCTTAAAATCCATAGAACCCCATAAAACCTTAAAAACCCCCAAAACCATAAAATCCCCAAAACCCCAAAACACATTAAAAAAATTAAATACAATAGAAAATCGTATAAAATTCATAAAACCTAAATAAATAGTGAAACATAAAATACACAAAAATTTTATTAACCCCTTAAAACACTAAAATGGCATAAAACCCTAAAATACCAAAAAAAAACCCCAAACACCTTAAATACCCTAAAATACTTAAAATCACAAAAAAAAACCTAAAAAAACATAAAAAAAATAAAAAAACTGAAATCCTAATATCTGAAACCAAAAACAAAAAACCATATACCCTAAATTCTATACCCTACTCCCAGAACCCAGAACCCTAAACACAATACACTATACCCAACACCCAACACCGTAGACCCTAAATTGTACACCCTACACCATAAACCCTAATCCCTAAAACATTTAACCTATAACATAAAACCTAGATCTAAAACATCATACCCAACACCAAAAACCTTAATAAGAACACCCTAAATAACATACCCTCCACCCAAAAGAAGAACACCTACACAATAAACCCTACACCCTCCACCCGACAACCTAAACCATACACACAAAACCCTATACCCTAAATTCTATACTATACATCATGAACCCTAAAATATAAACCAAATACGCCATACCCACCACCCTAAACCCTAAACCATAAATTGTACACCCTACACCCTAAAGCCTTTACCCTACACCCTAAACCAAAAAACCAACACTTTAATCCCTATACCCTACACACTAAACCCTATACCCATCACTCTAAACAATATACCATTCACCACAAAACTTAAAAACTATACCATAAATCCTATACCCTCTACCCTAAACCTGAATCCCTGCACCCTAAATCCTATACCCAGCACCTTAAACCCTAACCCTTAAAACTTAAACCATATACACTAAACCCTTAAAAAAACACCCTAAACATTATTTAAATTATCCTAGACCCTAAACCATAAACTATACACCCTAAACCATACAACCTAAACCCTATACCATACACCCTAGACCCTAAACCCTAAACCCTAAACCCTAAATCCTTTACCCTACACCCTAAAACCTAAACCCTACAGACTAAATCATATATCATATATTCCAAACCCTATACCATTTACCCTAAACAATATACCATAAAACATAATGAATAACCAAAACACACTATACCCTATACCCCAAAAAACCTAAAAAATCCTAAAAACACTAAAACCCCTTGAGATCCGAAAAATTGAAAACCTCTAAAACCCTAAAAATCCTTAAAAATCCAAAACAATCCCTAAAAACTCTAAAAAATATGAAAACCCCAAGAAACATTAATAACCCATAAAACTCTAAAACATAATAAAACTAAAAAAACCCAAATAAACATAAAAAACTTTAAAACCACTTAAAATAACAATAAAATAATAAATAAAACCCATAAATAGTCTCAAAGCCCTAAAAACCCCAAAAATACTAAAAACACATAAAAACCCTAAACCACTAAAACCCCATAAAACCACTAGAAATACTATGAACCCAAAAAACCACTAAAACTATTAAAAACCTCAAAAACCAAAATACAGTAAAACCCCTAGAAATCCCCCAATACCCATAGAAACACCTAAAATCCCTAAAAAAATAAAACCCTTAAGGACCCTAAAAACAATAAAATACCTTAAAACCTCAAATAAACAGTAAAACCCTCCCAAAAATAAAAACCTAAAACCATAAAATTATTATAAAAACTATAAAAACCCAACAAACCGATAGAACCCTAAAATTACTAAAAACTCAAAGCCCCTAAAATATCCTAAATCCTATAAAGGTTATTAAAAACCATAAGGATGCAAAAAAACAATAAAAACATTGGAGAACCATAAAAACATAGAAAAACCAAATAGACACGAAATAAAACTTAAAACCCTAAAAGACCATTGAAACCCATAAAAGAACCTAAAAGACTAAAAAAATCAAAAATACACTAAAACCCCCTTAAATGAAAAAATTACCCTATATCCCCTAATGACCCCTAACGACATAAACCCCTAAAAATAACTAAAGAAAAGTAAAAAAAAACTAAAAACCTAAAAGGACCTTTAAAACCATTAAACCCTTTAAAGACCATAAAAACACTAAAAACTCATAAAAAAACAGAAAACCCAAAAAAATATAGAAACCCTAAAAAACCATAAACCCCCTAAATCCCCAAAAATCACTAACAAAACCATAAAAACATAAAACCCCAATAAAACTTAAAAACCTTAAATCCCCCAAGAAATCATATAACCCATGATAACACTTAATACCCCTAAACCCCTAATGTTTATGAAAGCCTAAAAACCCCTAAAAACTTAAAAATACCCCAAATAAACCATAAATGACTATAAAGACCACAAAATCCATTTAAAACACTAAAACACCCCAAAAACACAAAAACAACAGAAGAAACCTAAAAACCCAAATTGATCCAATACCCTAAGACCTTCAAATTAACCCCTAAAAGTCAATAAAAAAATCAAAAATGTTTAAAGTGTTAAAAACCTAGATAACTCTAAAATTCCTATAAACCCTAAAAGTCCATAAAACCCCTAAAACCACTTAAAACACAAACACCCCTTAAAACCCAGAATCCCCCAAAACCCAAAAAACAAAAAATCCTTAAAAATCATATGCCTGTAAATAAATTCTAGAGATACCTAAAAACACTAAACCAATCCTAAAAACCCAAAATCCTCAAAAACCTAAAATCTGCTAAAAAGGTTAAAAAATCCAAAAACCCCCTTGAAAAAACTCAAGAGATATGGTGCCTCCACTGATCCAATGTGATGTCTATTCCCCTCCCCTTGCAGGTTGAAGATGAAATTTTTATCAACATATCCCACACCCTTTGCGGTGGGGGGGGGGCACCACTTGTTCTCAATGAAGACCACACATTCATCATGTTCTCATCTCCCAACTTGCTTCCTCATTTTTTGCAGACTGAGTTTTTCCCAAAGGTGGAAGATCTTTTTGAAGGTTGATCATGCTCCCTCTTTCAATCCATAATTCCAACTAATCCTCTATACTGTATCCTCTGACTCTATTTGTGAGATTTCTGAAGTGGTGCCCCCTTGGTGGACATTTGTGACAGGTTGTTTTAGTGCATTCGGATGTCCAGGACCGCACAGGTGTGGGTCTCACTGTTAGTGATAATATCATGATTCACTTCCCATCTGAGGAGGATCTTATTATCGCATGGTCAATAGAACCCTGAAGCTATAGTGGTGCTCGCTTCTCCATGTTCTGGTTGAATTTTGACCTTCATCGGAAGCTTAACTCCCTAAAGTCTGTGACTTGGGATAGGTTTTCTGATCTTCCCCTACCTTTCCAAATTATTTTTATTATTTACATTTTATGGAATATATAGGGAAGGTTTGTATAAATGGATAACCGGACTCGGGCCCTCTGTCACCCCGTTGCTCTGAGGGATTTTTTCAAGGTTGATTCTTTTAATGATCTAGTGGATTTTTTTGTACATTGGTGTGGGTGAGGAGATCCGCAGGAAGGAACCTGTGGTTTTTGAATCATGGGTTGAAATATTTTATTCTTGAGGGAAATTTGGGAATAGTGATTAGGATAGAGAATGTGGTTCCACAGATAAGAGTGGCATGAATCTGACTCAAGCAGGGCCTGGTGAGGGTAGTCAAAATTACATGGAGGTGCAGCAGGCTACACAAATTCCCATGCTACTACCCATCCATCCAACAATTGCATCAGTTTTTGAGTAACTAAAAAGGGATTTGAAATTTGGGCATGATATAGGGGTAGAAATGGACACTTTAGGTGGAATGAGTCCTTAATTGTCTGGGAATCATTACAAAATGGGAAGGAATGGCACTGAGCTAATTATTACTTGTAAAGGCGTGGCTCTGAGTGGTAGCAAAGAGCCTACTAAAAATAGTGAGTTGAAATGGGGGAAGGAGTAGGGGAATGTGGCTGAGCAGGTCGACATGGATGTGTTTGGAAAGAATAGATCCCCCTAATGCAGACCCCAGGCTGTGTTGTAGTGGCCTAAATAAGTGGGTAGGACAGTAGCATGCAGTTATTGGATATAGAAGATGTTTCTCAATGTAATAGTATTGAGGATTTTGATTCGGTTGAGTTTTCTGGTGGTGATGATGTGCTGGGGGTGTTAAAGAAGGGGGAGGTGGCTGAGTAGGAGGAGGTGGCTGGGAATGGGGAAGAGATGATTATAGTTGGGGAAGATTTGATTATGGTTGAGAAGAATAAACTAGTCTTGATGAGGGATCCCCTTGTCGGAGCATGAATGACCCCTTAGTGCTAACCCCTTGGTGTGGTGAAATTGGGATGAATGGCCTAGGGGTTTTTCAATTATTTCATAGTTAATAGGTCGGTGAACATCACGTAAAGGACATGTCAGGACTTTCACTACTGGAAAATGATAGTAAAAATTGTGGAGGAATTATGTCCTTGGATATGCAGATGGACATGGTGGTTCATGGAGCCTCATCTGCTGAAGACTATTGTGTGGCCCTGCATGACATGGTGGTGGTGGTGGAAAGGACAAGGGCCTCAATCGAGGATGAGTCTAAAATATCAGGGGAGATTTTTGTTGAGTTTTATTGAAGGATAAACACCAATATGTCCTTGTTCATGAGGGAAAGAGCTAAGCATAGGGACACCTCTCAAAAGGGGGACTGAGATTCCTCTCGACAAGGGACCAGGGATGGTGATAAAGGGGCCTCACGTGTGGTCATTGACAACATTATATATGGGAAGGAAGCTCATGCCGATGGTTTCACCTCTTCCCCCCTAGGAGACAAAGGAATTTATTATTATTCTCTCCCTCGGCCCATAGTGACCTGGGCTAACTTAAGGGTGGCTAATATTAAAATAAAATCAAACAAGTTGGATCGGCTTATAAGAAGCTCAGATAATGAGAGGCTAAGGGAGAAGTACCTAGAACTTTCTAGACTAAAGGAGGAATTTTAGTTGGGATGGGAATCTCTGGATACGAGAGTGGACTCAGACTTATGCTTTGCTGACAAGGCTGCTAAATATGGTGTGGATGATGAAACTTACATTAGAGGCCTGTTTTATGACTTTGGCGATGACATTGACCGAGTTTTTCCTTTTCTGTGTTTTTATGCTCTTTTGGGGTTTTGGTTTGTAGGGGGTTGGGGATTTTGGGTGTGGTTTGTTTGATCATACCCCTCCCTTTTTTTGCATTGATTGTTTTCATCTTATACATTGGGGGGGAGGGGCAGGGATATCCGGGTCCTCCACCTTCCTTGTCCTAAAAACCCTTAAATTCTCTATGTACCCTAAAAATACTAAAAATCCTAAAAACATTATATGATACTAAATCTTCTAAATATAACTAAAAACCCAAAAACCACTTAAAAACACTAAACAACCAATAACCATAAATACCATAAAACCCCATTAAAACCTCTAAAACCATAAAATCTCTAAAAAAACTAAATCCTAAAAAACCCTAAATTCCACTATAAAAAAATAAAACCCCTAATCAATCCTAAAAACCATAATGAAACCTAAAAAACATAAAAACCTCTATAAATCCACAATTCTCGACCCGAAAAACCCGAAAAACCCAAAAAATTCAAAAAAAAATGAAACCCCCAAAATCCCCCAAAATACCCTAAATACATTAGAAAACCAATAAAAGACCCTTGAAATACTTATAACCATGAGAAGACCTCAATACCCTAAATACCAAAAAAACCTTATAAACCTAAACATCCTAAAAACCCTAAATGATCCTAAAAATCATAAAAATAATAAAACACACTAAAAAGCCTAAATAACCCTAAAATAAGATAGAAACTCTGAAAAGACTCAAAAACCCACTAATGGGCCCTAAAAACCACATACCCTTAAAAGACCTGAAACCCCCAAAAAATCTGAAAGGATCCGAATAACGGTAAAAGGTCATAAATCCTTGAAAACCAAAAAACAAATTAAAGAACATAAAAAAATCCTAAAAACCCTAGATAACCCTAAAAACCTTAATAATATCAAAAACCATAAAACCCCTTTAAACCCCAAAATATCCAAAATATCTTAAAACCCATTAAAAAACAAAAATTGAAAAAACCCATAAAAAGACTAAAAACCCTAAAACACTGAAAACCTTAAAGCCCCTAAAACAATAAAAATCCATTAAACCGTATAAATCCTTAAAAAATAATAAAATACAAAAAAAAACACTACAAACCCTAAACCCTAAAAACTATAAAAAAACTAATAACAAATAAAATACTGAAAAAAATAAAAACAAATAAAACACTTGAAAACCAAAAAAATCTGAAAAGACATAAAATGATTAAAAACCCATAAATAACACTACAAGCCCTAAAAATGTAAAAAAACCTAAAACCCCATAAAAAACCTAAAAAACCTAAAAATGTAAAAATGTATGAATCCCTTAAACCCCCAAAACCCCCGAAACCGTAAAACCCTAAAAAAAATCCTAAAATGGAAAAAAGAATATAAAAAATATAAAACCCCCCAAAAAACTAAAATCCCTATACCCAACACATTAAACACAAAAAACCAACATTATAAACCATATAACCTAAAACATATACCCTACCCCAAACACCTAAAACTTTAAACCCTATACCCTAAACCAAAAACCCTACACCCTAAACCATATGTCCTACACCCTAAACCTTAAACCTTAAACCGTACACATTAAACACTACACCCAACATCATAAATCTTAAAACCTATACCATAAGACCAAAAAGGCCCTAAAAACCTTTAAAGATACTTAAAAAAACCGAAAAAACATATAAACCCTTAAAAACCCTTACTTCGATTAAAATTCCAGCCCATGAATCCCAAAAAAGACAATACAACCCCTAGAAAACATAAAAGTACATAGAACACCTAAATAACACATATTAGTCCCTAAAACCCTAAAAAACATAAAATACCTTAAATACTCAATAAAAACCAAAAAAATTAAAAAAAATTCCTAAAACCCATAAAACACTAAAAACCGAAAAAACCCAAAAAACCAAAAAAAACACATAAAAACTAAGAAAACATTTAGAACCAAAGAAAACCTGAAAAACCTAAAAACCATAATAACATTAACACCATAAAACCCCTAAATACCCAAAAAAATTAATAAATCCGAAAAAACCAAAAACCCATGAAAAACAAAAAAACCATAATAACCCTACCCCCCAAAAAAACATAAAAACCCATAAAACCAAGAGACCTGATAAATATAATAAACCACAGTAAAACCCTTAAAATACTCTAAAAATAATATAAATACCAAAGAATACCCTAAAACTGCTAAAATAACTTAAACCCCTTAAAACATTTAATAACCTAGAAAACTCTAATACAGCTAAAAAAACATAAAATCCATAAAAATATACTGAAAACTCTAAACATACCCTAAAACCCTAAAAGGCCCTAAAACATCCAAAAAATACACTAAAACACAAAAAACCCCCAAAATAGAAAATCCATTAAAATCCCTAAAAACTATAAAGGAACTATAAAATCCCTAGAAATACCTAAAAAACTAAACACCTATAAAAATTGTAAAAAATATTAAACACCATAAAACCCCTAAAAATAATTGAATGCACTAAAAGACAGTAAAAACCATAAAATACTCAAAAACACTATAAAACCCCTAAAAACCCTCAAACCAATAAAATTCATAAAAACCATAAAACCCTAGATGTTTTAAAACCCACTAAAACAAAAATTAAAAAAAATTATAAAACCCCCAAAAATAATGAAAGATCCTAAAATCCATAAAAACCTAAAAACCACTAAAATACCTTAAATCATTAAAAACCCAAAAAACCATAAAAACAAAAACACCCCAAATAACCTTAAAGAATTAAATACACTAAAATATCCGATAAAATTCATAAAACCCACACAAAAACCTACAAACATATAATACACTAAAAGTCTATAAAACCATTAAAAACTCTAAAATGGCATAAAAACCCTAAAATACCCTAAAAATCCCAAACACCCTAAATACGCTAAAAAAATGAAACCCAAAAAAACCAAAACAACATTAAAAATACTAAAAAACTGAAAATGTATTATATTAAACCCAAAACCCTATACCCAAAATTCTATACGCTACACATGGAACCTTAAACCACAAACCCAATACACTCTACCCTTCACCCAAAACCCTAGACCCTAAATCATACCAATTACACCCTAAATGGCAAACCCTAACCCCTAAAACCTAAAACCACTACCTTATAACATAAAACCTAGACATTAAACACTATACCCAACACCATAAACCCAAATACCAAGACCTTAAACAACATAACCTCCACCTGAAACCCTAAAACCTACAGCATAAACCCTACACGCTCCACCCTTAAACCCTACACCCTACACCCTAAACCCTAAACCCTAAATTCTATACCATACACCATGAACCCTAAAGCCTATAACCAATACACTATTTCAAACACCATACTCCCTAAACCCTAAATCTTACAACCTACACACTAAAACCTAAAAACTACACCCTAAAGCCTTTACCCAAAACCCTAAACCCTAAACCAAAAAAACTAAACGTTAAACCCTATACATGACGCCCTAAATGCTAAACCCATCACCATAAACAATATACATTTAACCCAAAACCTTAAATCCTACTCCATAAACCTCATACCCTCCACCCTAAACCCTAATACCTCCACCCTAAATCCTGTACCCTAAACCTTAAACCCTAAACCTTACTACTTAAACCATTTAAACTACACCCTAATATCCCTACAACCTAGACCTTATACCCTGAACCCAGACCCTAAACCCTTAAATATACACACTAATCCCAAAATCCCAAAACCTAAACCCTATACCATTCACCCTAGATCCTAAAACCTACACCCTAAATCCTTTAACATACTCCCCAAAACCTAAAACCTACAGACTAAAACATATATCATATACTATAAACCCTATAACATATACCCTAAACCATATACCCTAAAACTTAAACATAACTCTAACACATTATACCCTATACCATAAAAAACCCTAAAAATCCAAAAAACACTAAAACCACTTAAAATCCTAAAAAATTGAAAACCCCTATAAACTCATAAAACCCCTAAAATCCTTAATAAACCTAAAAAATACTTAAAAACAGAAAAAAAATATAAAAAACCAAAAAAAATGTTAAAAACCCTAAAAACATTAAAACCCCTAAAAACACCGTAAAAAACATAAAACCCCTAAACAGTCTAAAACCCCTAAAAACCAAAAAAAATACTAAAAATACATAAAAAACAATAAACAACTAAAACCCCATAAAACCCCAAAAAATAATAATAACAAAAAAACAACTAAAACTATTAAAATACCCAAAACAACCTAAATACCTTAAAATACCATGAAATCCAAAAAAATCCCCTAAAACCCCTAGAAGCCCTAAAAAACATAAAACCCAAAAGACCCTAAAAAACCATAAAAAATCACAGAACTTCTAAAAAACTGTAAAACCCTAAAAAACCGTAAATCCCTAAAAACCATAAAAATGAACCTAAAAACTCTAAAAACCATAATAATCCTTCAAAACCCTAAAATACCTCAAAAACCCCGAAACACCTAAAAGACCCTAAAGCCCCTAAAGGACACTAAAAACCTTAAGGACCGTAAAAACTACTAAAAACACGAGAGAACTATAAAAACCAAAAAAACCCAAATGGACATGAAAAAAATACTAAAAACCATAAAAGACCATTAAAACCAATAAACAACCCTAAAAGTAAGAAAACCTAAAACACCCAAAACCCCCTTAAATCACTAAAAGACCCTAAACCCCCTATATACCCCTAAAGACAGTAAACCCCTAACAATCTCTAAAGGAACCTAAAACCCAAAAATACCCTAAAACCTCAAAATAATCTTAAATACATAAAAAGTTTTGAAGACCATAAAACCACAAATAACCATTTAAAACCCTAGAATGAAAAAAAACTATAGAAACATTAAAAAACAGTAAACCCCATAAGACCCCGAAAATCAATAAAAAACCACAAAAACCTAAAAATCCCAATCACAATTAAAAACCATAATGCCTTGAAATAATCAAAAAACCAACAAAAACCCCTGAATAATTTTAAACCCGTAAAGTCCATGAAATCCAAGAAACCTCTAAAAATCTAAAAATTATCTAAATAACCCCTTAAGGGCCTTAAAAACCATAAAACTCATTTAAAACACTAAAGACCCCAAAATCCGAACACCCCCAAAACAACCTAAAAAGATCAAAACCCCTAAGACCCCCTAAAAGGCACAAAAAAATCCATAAAAACACTGAAATCCATTAAAAGGCTCAAAAACGTGATTAAATCCAAAATTTCTATAAAACCAAAAAGTCATTAAAACAATTAAATCACATAAACCCCAAAACCCCATAAATCTCAAAAGACCCAAAATCCCCCCCACCCCCACTTAAATCCATAAACCCATAAATAAATTCTAAATATTATTAAAAACTCTAAACCAATCCTAAAAACCGAAAATCCTAGAAAGCATAAAATCTTCTAAAAAGGATAAGAAAATACTAAAAAACCTAAACCCTAAAACAGATAAATTCCCTAAGAACCCTAAAAATAGTAAAAACACCTAAATATCATAAAAATGTTATATGATCCTAAAAATTCTAAAACCCACTAAAGCCACAAAAACCTCTTAATATCAGCTAACACCCAAAACACATTAAAACCATAAAACCCTCTAAAACCTATAAAAACAATAAAAACCCTAAAACCCCAAAAAAACCATAAACCCTAAAAACCCTAAATCCCCCACCAAAAAAACTAAAACCCCTAATGAATCCTAAAAACCTAAAAGGACCCTAAAAAAATAATATCCCCTAGAAATACACAATACCCTACCCTAAAACTCCCCAAAACCCAATATATTAATAAAATTCAAACCCCCAAAACCCTATAAAATACCCTAAAACATTAGAAAACCAATAAAAGCCCCTTGATATACATAAAACTCTAAAAAAACCCGAAACCCTTTAAACTGAAAACCCCCTTATAACCCTAAAAATTCTAAAAACACTAAAAACCACTAAAATTCCTTGAAAATCCTAAAAACAATAAACGACACTAAAAACCTAAATAATTCTAAAATACCATAAAAACTCCAAACAGACTCTAAAATCCACTAATGGGCCATCAAAACCATAAGCCTCTAAAAAACCTAACCCCCCCCCCCCCAAAAAAAATCATGGAGGACCCGAATACTCCTAAAAGGTAATAAATCCCTAAAAACCCATAAAGACCCAAAAAATAATAAAAATCCTTAAAACCATTGATAACCCTACGAACAAAAAAAATATTAAAACACTATAAAACCATAAAAACCCTTTAAACCCACAAATCTCAAAAATATATTAAATTCCCTAAAAGCATAAAAATCCAACAAACCAAAACCCCCCTAAAAACCCCTAAAAACACTAAAAACCCTAAATTTATGACAACCTAAAACCCCCAAAATACACTAAAAATACATTATACCCTAAAAATATTTAAAAAAAACATACAAATAAATTTAAAAAGCCTAAACCCTAAAAATTGTAAAAAAAACAAAAATAGATAAAAACTAAAAAAAAATAAAAACGTTGACAACCAGAAAAAGATAAAAACACATATAAAAGATAAGAAACAAAAAAACAAACAAATAACACTACCAACCCTAAAAACCCTAAATGTGTAAAAAACCTAAAACCCTATAAAACACCTAAAACAAATAAAAACATAAAAAATGCATAAAACCCATAAACCCCCATAGATCCCAAAACCCCCTCAAAACCTTAAAACACATAAAAAATCATAAAATGACTAAAATATTCTAAAAACAATAAAACTCTAAAAATCACTAAAAAACATATACCCAAGACCCTAACCCCAAAACACTATATTCTAAACCCTATACCCTAAAACCTAAACCCTACACCTGACACCATAAACCCTAAACCCTAACACCTAAACACAAAAACCTACACCCTAAACCCTATATCCTACACCCTAAACAATAAACCTTAATCCCTGAGACTAAAACACTACAACCAACAACCTCATACAAAATCCCTATACAATAAGCCCCAACAGGCCCTAAAAATCATTACAGACACTTAAAAAATTGAAAAACCAATATAAACCCATAAAACCCTTTAGTACGATTTAATTTCCCTACAACCCCGGAAACCAAAAATAACATAAAATCCCCTAGAAAACATAAAATTCCTTAGAACCCATAAATATCCCATAAAAGCCCCCAAAATCCTCAAAAACATAAAAGAACCTAAAAACACATTAAAACCCAAAAAATAAATAAATATTCTTAAAACCTTGAAAACATTAAAACCGAAAAAATCGAAAAAAACATAAAACCATTAAAACCTTTAAGAACTATAAAAACCCAAAAAAATAAAAACCCTAGAAAATAAAAAACCATAAACCCCAAAAACCCAAAAAACCCTAAATATAACCTAAAAACCCTAATACCCTTGAAAAAATAAAATATCATAACTCCCCCCACCCTCCAAAAAATGACAATAAAACCCAAAAATACCATATAAATATCCTAAACCAAAGTAAAACCCTAAAACACCCTAAAAACACTATGAACCCATAAAAACACCATAGAAGTTCTAAAATATCTAAAAACCCCTCAACAAATTAAAATTCCTAGAAAACACTAGGACCTCTAAAAAGAATAAAAACCACAAAATTCATAAATAATAATCAATACTCTAAACATACCCTAAAACCATAAAATGCCCTAAAACATCATAAAAATACCCTAAAACCCAAACAACCAAAAAAATACAAAACCCCCTAAAAACGAAAAATATAAACAATCTAAAGAAAATTTAAAAACCCTTTAAATAAATAAAAAAATAAACACCACTAAAAACCCTAAAAAATTATACATCATAAGAACCCTAAATATAATAAAATACACTAAAAGACACTAAAACCCCTAAAATACGAAAAACACCATAAAAATCCTAAAACCCATAAAAACCCTAAAATCCATAAAATTACTAAAAACCATAAACCCCTAGAAGTCCCCAAACCCTCTAAAACCCAAAAAAAAAATCTTAAAACCCCTAAAAATACTAAAATGTCCTAAAATCCATAACAACATGAAAACCACTAAAACCACATAAATCCATAAAAAACCCCTAAAACGATAAAAATACCCCAAAACCCTAAAACATCCTAAAAAATTAAATACCCTAAAATTTCTTATAAAATTCACAAAAACCAAGAAAATGTAGAAACATAAAACACAACAAATTCTATAAAACCCTTAAAAACACTAAAATATCATAAAACCATTAACTACCCTAAAACCTACTGACACAATAAATACCCTAAAACACTTAAATTACTAAAAAAACCTAATCAACCTTAAAAATACTAAAAAAACAAAAAACCTAATATCTTAAATCCAAAACCCAAAACGCTATACCCTAAATGCTACACCCTACACCTGGAACCCTAAACACTAAACCCAATATAATATACGCTACACCCAACACCTTAGACCCTAAATCGCACACCCTACACCCAAATCCCAAAACCCTAAACCCTAAAAACTTTACCCAGTAACATAAAACCTAGACTTTAAACACTGTAACCAACACCATAAACACAAATACCAACTCCCTAAATAACATATCCTACCCCAAAACCCCAAACACCTACACCATAAAACCTACACCCTCAACCCAAAAGCCTAAACCCTACACCTTAAACCCTAAATCATACACCCTACACTATATACTCTTAAACATACACCATAAAGCCTTTACCCTGCACCCTAAACCAAAAAACCTACACTTCAAAACCTATACACTACTCCCTAAACCCTAAACCCATAAACCCAAATAATATACCCTTAACCCAAAACCTTAAGACCTACTACATAATCCCTATACCCTCCACCCTAATCCTTAAGCCATGTACCGTAAATCCTATAACCTACACCTAAAATCCTAAAACTAACACCTTAAACAATATATACTAAACCCTAAACCTTAAACCCTAAATTCTACACCCCAAACCCAGACCCCTATATCTTAAACACTATACCATACACCCTAGTCCCGAAACCCTACACCCTAAATCCATTACCCTAAACCATAAAACGTAAACCCTACACACAAAAACCTATATCATATTCTCTAAACCCCATACTATTTACCCGAAACCATATACACGAAACCATAAACCATAACCACAACAAACAATACCCTATACCTTAAAAACACTAAAACCCTTTAAAATCCTAAAAAAATTCAAAACCCCTAAAATGCCTAAAACACCTATAAAACCTTAAAAATCCTAAAAAATCCCTAAAAAATCCAAAAAATATAAAAAACACAAAAAAACGTTAAAAACCAATAGAACCCTAAAAAATAATAAAAACCAAAAAAATACTAATAAACCAAAAAAAATAAAATCCCTTAAACACCATAATTTCCATAAACTCATTAAATAGTTTAAAACACCTAAAAACCCAAAAATACTAAAACCACATAAAAACCTAAAACAACTAAAACCCCATAAACCCCCTAAAATATTATTAATCCAAAATACCAATAAAACTATTAAACCCCCCAAAAAATCATAAATACCCTAAAATCCACAAAAATCCATAAAAACCCCTAAAACCCCCTTAAAACCCTAAAATCCCTAAAAACCCTAAAGAAACCCAAAAACTATATTAACCTTAATACCTCAAAAAATTGTAAAACCCTAAAAAACTAAAACCCAAAAAACCATTAAAATTTCCTTAAAAACTCTATGAACCCCGAGAAACATATCAAACCCCAAAATAACTAAAACCCCCTCAAAAACCATAAAGTACCCTAAATCCCCTAAAGGACACTTAAAATACTAAGGACCCAAAAAGTCACTAAAAACACAAGAGAACTATAAAACAGAAAAACCCAAATGGACAATAAAGAACTCTAAAAAACCCTAAGAGACCTTCAAAACCCATAAATGACCCAAAAAATACTAAAAACACCCAAAATACCCTAATCCCCCCCCCCCCATATTACTAAAGGACCCTAAACCCCCTAAAGAATCCTAAATACACTAAACCAATAAAAATCCCTAAATGAACGTGAAACCCCTAAATACCAAAAAAAACCTCAAAAAGAACCTTAAAACCCTAAAACAATTAAAGACCATAAAAAATCCAAAAAAATCATAAACCCCCCAAACCCCCAAAAATAACTAACAAAACCATAGAAATCTAATAACCCCAATAACACCTAAAAACCAAAAAATCCCCCCAACAAATCATAAACTACCGAAAACCCATTAATAAACTTAAACCCCTAAAGTCTATTAAATCCTAGAAACCCTACAAACCTAAGAATACCCCAAATATCCCCTAATGGACCCTAAAATACAATAAAATAAATTAAAAATACTAAAAGACCCCAAATACCCAAAACCCTCAAAGAACCCTAAAACATCAATAGGATCCAAAACCATCCGTCCCCCTAAAAGACCCCAAAAAATCTATAAAAACACTAAAATACTTTAAAATCCCTAAAAACCCCAACAACTCCAAAATTCCTTTAAACCCTAAAAGTCCATAAAACCCCTAAAACCGCTTAAAACCCAAAAATCCATTAAAACCCAAATCCCCAAAACCCAAAATAACCCCCCTTAAAAACCATAAACCCATAAATAAATTCTAACTAAACCTAAAAACACTAAACCAATCCTAAAAACACAAAATCCTAAAAACCATAAAAACTACTAAAAAGGATAAGAAAATCCTAATACCCTAGAAAAACCTAAAGACCCCAAAATTCCCTAAGAACCCTTAAAACAGTAAAAAATCAGAAAAATTATAAAAACAATATATGATCCAAACAATTATAAAATTCACAAAATCCATGAAAACCTCTTTATAACACTAAACACCCAAAAACCAAAAACACCATAAAAACCTTTAAAAACACTAAAAACCATAACACCCATAAAATCCCAAAAAACCATAAACCCTAAAAACCCTAAATCCCTCCCAAACAAAAACCTATAATAAATCCTAAAAACTTTAAAGGACCCTAAAAACATAATATCCCCTAGAAATTCCAAATACCCTACCCTAAAAACCCATAAAACCCAAAATAAATCCATGAAAACCAATACCTAAAAAACTCCCCCAAAAATACCCTAAAAATATTAGAAAACCAATAAAATACCATTGAAATACTTAAAATCAAGAAAATAACCCAAAACCCTGAAAACCTAAAAAAACCCCTTATAACCCTAAAAATCCTAAAAACCCTAAATTCCCCTAAAAGACCCTTAAAAACGAAAAAACAATAAAAGACACAGAAAAGCCTAAATAACCCTAAATACCATAAAAACACCAAAAAACTAAAAAAAACCATAAAAACCCTTTAAGCTTCTAAAACACAAAATATCTTAAAACCCATAAAAACTAAAAAACCAAAAAATGAAAAACCATTAAAACCCCAAAAAACACTAAACACCCTAAAACACTAAAAACCTAAAACCCCCAAAAAAACACTAAAACTTCATTAAAACCTAGAAATCCATAAAAACAAAAAAAATTCAAAAATTCAAAAAAAAACCCAAAACCCAAAAAATGTAAAAAATATCAAAACCTATAAAAACCTAAAAAATAAAAACAAATAAAACCCTAGAAAACCATAAAAAAAATGAAAACAGGTAGAAAGATAAAAACTAAAATGACCCATAAATAACACTAGCAGCCCTAAAAATGTAAAAAAACATAAAACCCCATAAAACACCGAAAACATAAAAAATGCATAAATCCTCTAAACTGAAAAACATCCCCAAAACCCTCCAAAAACATAAAAACATTAAAAAATCCTAAAACTAATGAAATAATATAAAAACTATAAAACCCTAAAAACCCCTAAAAACCCTATAAACAACACCATAAACCCAAAACCGTACATTTTAAACCCTATAACCTAAATCATAAACAATACGCTAGACACCCTAAACAATAAACCCTACACCCAAAACCAAAAACCCTACACCCTAAATTGTATATCCAACACCCTAACCCTTAAACTTCATGCCTTAAACACTACACCCTACAACCTAAAACTTAAACCTTATACTATAAGCCCCAAAATTCAATAAAAACCCTTAAAAACATTTAAAACTCGAAGAAATCATAGATACCCAAAAAACCCCATAGTACGATTAATGTTTTCTAAAACCCCTGAAACCCCAAAAAGGAAATAAACCCCCAGAAAACATAAAAGTCTGTAGAAAAACCAAATTACACATAAAAGTACATAAAACCCTCAAAACATAAAATACCCTAAAAACTCAATAAAACCAAAAAAATCCTAAAACCCTAAAAACACCAAAAAACCAAAAATCCTAAAAACACTTAAAAACTAAAAAACTATTAAGAACCATAAAAACCATGAAAAAATAACCATAAAAAATTAAAAAAACATAAATCCCCTAAAAACCCAAAAAATCTTAAATAAAACCTAAAAACCCTAAAACCCATGAAATACTTAAAAACCATAATAACCCAACCCCCCATCCATTAAATGACCGTAAAACCAAAAAACACATTATAAATATCCTATACCAAAGTAAAACCCTAAAAATAACCTAAAAAACTATAAAACCCTAAGAACACCTTAAAATTGCTAAAATCACTAAAAACCCCTAAAAACATTAAGTAACCTAGAAAACCCTAAGATCGGTAAAAACAAAAAAAACACATAAAATCAATAAAAAATAATCCAAACTCTAAGGATACCCAAAAACCCAAAAAGGCCTTAAAATTTCTAAAAATACCATAAAAACAAAAAAAAATACTAAAAATTAAAAAATCTTAAAATCCAAAACCATAAAAACTCTAAATAAACTCTAAAAACCATTTAAATACGGAAAAAACTAAACACCACTAAAAACCCTAAAAAATATTAAACACCATAAAAACCCTAAAAACCATAAAATATACTAAAAGATAGTAAAACGCATAAAATACCAAAAAACACTCTAAACCCGTAAAACACCTAATACCCAAAAACCCATAAAATTCCTAAAAACCATAAACCCCTTGAAGTCCTAAAACCCCCTAAAACCGAAAAAATGAAAAAATCATAAAACCACTAAAAATCCTAAAATTTCCTAAAATCCATAAAAACATGAAAATCCCTAAAACCACTTAAATCATTAATACCCCCTAAAAACTGTAAAATCACAAAAACCCCAAAAAAATATATAAAATTCAATACCCTGAAATATCATATGAAATTCAAAGAACCCAAAAAATATAGAAACATAAAACACACTAAAATTCTCTAAATCTCTTAAAAACACTAAAATAGCTTAAAAACCCTAAAATCTAGTAAAACCCCCAAACACCCTAAATATCATAAAACACCTAAAATAAAAAAAAACTAAAACAACATTAAAGATAAGAAAAACTGAAAAACTCATATCTTAAACCCATAACCCAAAACCCTATACCCTAAATGCTATACCCTACACTCAGAACCCTAAACCCTAAACCCAACACACTATACCCTACACCCAACACCCTATACCCTAAATCGTACACCAACACCAAAAACCTTAAACCCAAAACCCTAAAACCATTATGAAATAACATAAAACCTAGACTATAAACACCATAACCAACACCATAAACCCTTGTACCAACATCCTATACAAAGTACCCTCCACCCAAAACCAGAAAACCTACTCCATAAACCCTACACCCACTACCCTAAAACCCAAACCCTACACACTAAACCCTATATTATAAAAGATATACTCTACACCATGAACCCTAAAACCAAAACCCAAGACACTATACCCAAAACCTTACACCATAAACACTAAATCATACAACCTACACCCTATACCCTAAAACCAACACACAAAAGCCTCTGCCCTACACACTAAACCGAAAAAACCCACACATTAATCCCTATACCCTATTCCATAAACCAATCAACCTAAAGAATATAACCTTCACCCCAAACCTTAAAATGAACTCCATAAACCCTATACCCTCCACCCTAAACCCAAATCCATGCACCCTAAATCCTATACCCTACACCTTAAAAGCATAACATTACAACTTAAACCATTTAAACTAGACACTAAACACACCATACACCCTAAACCTTATACCATACACACTAGACCCCAATCCCTTAAATCTACACCCTAACCCCAAAACCCTAGAATCTGAACCCTATACCATACACCCTTGACCCAACACCCTACACCCTAAATCCTTTACCCTACACACTAAAACCTAAACCCTAATGACTAAAACCTAAATCATATACTCTCAACCCTATACCATTTAACCTAAACAATATAACCTAAACCTTAAACCATAAACATTACACACAATACCCTATATAGTAAAAAGCCTAAAAAATATTAAAAACACTGTAACAACTTAAAATCCTAAAAAATGGGAAACCCCAAAAATCCCCAAAAATCCATAAAAATACTAAAAAATAACTAAAAACTATAATAAATATAATAACCCAAAACACATAAAAGACCCATAAAAACTTAAAAACAATAAAACCCAAAAACCCCTAATAATCCTAAAAAAATATAAACCCCTTAAAACACCATAAACCATAAAACCCTTAAGTATTCTAAAAACCCTAAAAGCCCAAAAAATACTAAAAACACATAAAAACCCAAAACCACAAAAACCCTATAAACCCATAAAAATACTAATAGCCAAAAAAACCACTAAAACTATTAAAAGACACTAAAAAACAAACAAATCCATAAAAACACATAAAACCCACTAAAACCCCAAAAAAACATTAAAGCTCTAAAGGACCCCAAAAAATTATAAAAAACCTTAAAACCATAAAGAACAGTAAAACCCCAAAAAACAATAAAACCCTAAGAAAACATAAAATTGAACCTAAAACCAATAAAAACCTCAATAAACCTACAGAACCCAAAAATACCTAACCCCCCCAAACCCCTAAAAGACCCTGAAGACCCTAAAAGACACTAAAAACCCAAATGACCCTAAGAACCACTAAAAACAAGAGATAACCATAAAAACTGAAAAAACCAAATGAACATAAAAAAACAAAAAACCATTATAAACCATTAAAACCCATAAAAAACTCTAAATGTATAAAAAAATTAAAAATACCCTAACCCCCCGAAAACCACTGAAGGACCCTAAACCCCAAAGAGGCCACTGAAGGAACCTGAAACCCCTATATACCCTAAAAAACACAATAGAAAAATAAAAACCTAAAAATATTTAAAGGCCATAAAACCTAAAAATACCATGTAAAACCCTAAAACGCTAAAAAACCATAGAAACCCTAAAAATGAATCCCATAAAACGAAAAAAAATCACTAACAAAACTATAAAAACCTAAATATCACAATAGGACTTAAAAACCTTAAAGTCCCCAAAAAATCATAAAACCCCCGAAAATTCCTTATTACACATAAACCCCTAAAGTCCTCAAAAGCATAAAAACCCCTAAAAATCTCAACATTACTCAAATAACCCCTAAAAGACCCTAGAAGACCATAAAACCTATTTAAAACACTAAATACCCCAAAAACGAAAAATCCCCAAAATAACCGTAAAACCCCAAAAAGATCCAAACCCATAAGACCCCCTAAAAGACCCTAGAAAATCTATAAAAACACTAAAATTTATTAAAATCATTAAAAACCCTAACAACTCCAAAATTCCTATAATCCCTAAAAGTCCATCAAAATCCTTAAACCACATAAAACTCAAAAGACCTCAAAAAACCAAAGCCCCAAACCCCAACCCCCCCCCCCCTTAAAAAAATAAACCTGTAAAACATTTATAAACATTCCTAGGAACTCTAAACCAATCCTGAAAACCAAAATCATAATAACCATAAAATCTTCAAAAAGTATAAGAAAATTAAAAAACCCCTTAAAACACTTAAAATCCCTAAATACCCCAAGAACCCAAAAACATTAAAAATGTATAAATATTCTAAAAACATTATATGATCCTAAAAATTATAAAAAAAACATGAATAACTCTTAAACTCACTGAACTCCCAAAAACCATAAAAACCCTAAAAACCCTTGAAAACCTAAAAAAAACAAAACCCCAAAAAACCATAAACCATATAACCATAAATCCACCCTTATCTAAACCCCTAAGGAAACCTAAAAACCTGAAAGTACTATAAAAAAATAAAATCCCTTATAAATACACAATACCCTACCCTAAAAAACCCAATGCCCCAAAATATCCTTAAAAACCAACCCCCCCCCCAAAAAAAAACCCATAAAAACCCTAAAAAAATTAAAAACCCAATAAACTACCCTTGAATTACTTAAAACCCTGAAAAGTCACCAAAACCCTTAAAACCAAAAACCCCCCTTAAAACCCTAATAATACAAAAAACCCTAAAACCCCTAAAACACCTGAAAAATCCTAAAAACAATATATAACACAAAAAAACACAAATAAACCTAAAATAACATAAAAACTCCGAAAAGACTTTAAAACCCAAAAATGGGCCCAAAAACAATAAAACCCCTAAAAGGCCCAAAAACCCCCAAAAAATCTTAAAGGATAGGAATAACCCTAAAAGGTCATAAATCCCTAAAAACATATCAAGACCCTGCAAAAAAATCCTTAAAAACCTAGATAAACATAAAAAGGAAAAAAAACCTTAAATACTAGAAAACCATAAAAACCCATTAAACCCCTATAAATTTATAATATCTTAAAACCCATAAAAACATAAAAAATTGAAAAACTGAAACCCCCTAAAAACCCAAAAAACACTAATAAACCTAAAACACTAAAAACCAAAACCCCCCTAAAACACTAAAACTCCATTAAACCCTTGAAATCCTTAAAATGCAAAAAAATAATAAAATACAATAAAAAACTAAAAATCAAAAACCTTAAAAATTGTAAAAAAAAACTCAAACCCCCTAAAAATTAATAAAAATAAAACTAATTAAAAACCTATAAAACCATAAAAAACTAAAAACACATAAAAAGATTAAAAATAAAAAACCCACAAATACCACAACAAACCAGAAAAACGCTAAAATTGTAAAAAACCTAAAACCCCATAAAACACCTAAAACAACTAAAAACATAAAAAATGCATGAAACCCATAAATCCCCTAAAATCCCCAAAACCCCTAAAATCATTAAAAACTCTAAAAAAATCCTAAAACAAATAAAATAATCTAACGACTCTAAAACCCTACAAAACCCTATAAATACTATACCAAACACCCTAAACTCAAAACAATGCATTCTAAACCCTATACCATAAAACCAAAACCCACACCTAACACCCTAAACCCCAAACCCTACACCGTAAACACAAATCCCTACGCCATAAACCCTGTATCCTACACCCTAAACATTAATCCTTAAACCATACACCTCAAACACTACACCATATATCCTAAATCTAATACACTATACCATAATCCCCAAAAGCCCTAAAAAACCCTTACAAACAATTTAAAAAAATGAAAGAACTATATAAACCCTCAAAACCCCTTAGTATGATTAAATTTCCCTAAAACACAAGAAATCCAAAAAAGACAATAAAACCCCTAAAAAGCATAAATGTCCCTATAACCCTCAAATAACCAACAAATGTCCGCCAAAACCCGTAAAATCATGAAAGACCCTAAAGGTTCAATAAAACCCAAAAAATAAATAAATAATTTTAAAACCTGGAAAACACTAAAAACCAAAAAAATCCCTAAAAACCTTTAAAACCATTAAGATCCATAAAAACAAACAAAAACATAAAATCCCTAAAAACATAAAAACCATAATACCGCTAAAAACAAAAAAACCTAAATAAAAAAATAAAACCCATGAAATACTAAAAAATCATAAAATCCCAAACACCCCCAAACCCTAAAATGACTATAAAACCCAAAGAGACCTTATAAATATCCTAAACCCCATTGAAACCCTAAAAATACCCTAAAAACACTATAAACACCTAATAACTCCCTAAAACTACAAAAATCACTAGAAACCCTGAAAAAAATTAAATGACCTAAAAAACCCTAATACTGCAAACAAATTCATAAAATCAATAAATAATAATCAAAACTCTAAACATTCCCGAAAACCCTAAAACATCATAAAAATACCCTAAAACCAAAAACCCCAAAAGACGAAAAACCCTTAAAAAAACATAATAACAATAAATAAATTTTAAAAAACCCTTTAAATACCTAAAAAACTAAACACCACTAAAAAACATAAAAAATATTAAACACCCTAGAACCCAAAAAATCATAAAATACACTAAAAGGCCCTAAAACCCCTGAAATACCAAATACACTATAAAAACTCTAAACCCCAAGAAACTCATAAATCCATAAAATTATGAAAAAATAAACACATAAAAGTCCTAAAACCGCATAAACCCCAAATAACAAAAAAATCACAAAATCCCTAAAAACCTAAAAAGTCCTAAAATCGATAAAAAGCTGAAAACCACTATAAAAACTTAAATCCATAAAAACTTCTAAACACCATAAAAACCAAAAAACCCCAAACACCCTAAAATATAAAATACCCAAATATATTCAATAAAATTCATAAAACCCAAAAAATACTAGAAATATAAAATACAAAAAACTTATAAAACCCTTAAAAACTCTAAAACCTAAACCCTGCGCCCTAAAAACCTATACCCTACACCCTAAACCCTATACCATACTCCATGAACCATAGAACATAAACGCAATACACTACACCCAATAGACTAAACCCTAAACCATAAATTGTACACCCTAAAACCTATATCCTTAAATATACACCCTAACGGCTTTACCCAACAACCTAAAAAAAGAATAAACATTAAACCCTTTTCCCTATGCCCTGAACCCAAAACCCATCACCCTAAAAAATATACCATTCACCCAAAACCTTAAAACCTACACCATAAACCATATACCCTCCACCCTGAACCCTATCCTAGCACGCTAAATCCTATACCCTAAACCTTAAACCATAAACCATAAACCTTAAACTATATACACAAAACCTTATACCCTACACTCTAGACCCTAAAACCTAAAATATACACTAAAAACCCAAAACCCTAAAACCTAAACCCTATAACATACACCCTAGAACCTAAACCATACACCCTAAATCCTTTACCCTACTTCCTAAAACCTAGACCCTACACACTAAAACCTATATCATACTCTAAACCCTATACCATTTACCCTAAACCATATTCCATAAACCCTAAACCATATCCACAACAGACTACACTCTATACCTTTAAAAAAAATACTAAAATCACTAAAACCCCTTAAAATCATAAAAAATTGAAAACCCCTAAAAACCCATAAAACCACAGAAACCCCTAAAAATCATAATAATTACCTTAGAATTCTAAAAAATATAAAAACCCCAAAATTCATTAAAAACCCATAAAACATTAAAAAAAAATAAGACTCCAAAAAACCAAAATAACCATAACAAACATTAAAACCCCTTAAAACACCATAAACCCATAAAACCCCTAAATAGTCTAAAACACCTAAAAACCCAAAAATAGTAAAAACACATAAAAACCATCAAACTACTAAAAACCTATAAAACCCCTAAAAATACTAATAACACAAAAAACCACTACAATATTAAAAAACAATAAGAAAATTAACGACCCTAAAACCCCTAGAAATCTATAAAAACCCCTAAAACCCCTAAAACCCCTAAAAACCTAAAAACCTTAAAGGGACCTAAAAAAATAAAAAAACCATAAAAACTCAAATTTTTTTGTAAAACCCCCAAAAAACCTAAAACCCAAAAAACCATAAAAATTACCCTAAAACTCTAAAAATCCCAATAAATGTACAAAACCCTAAAGTACCTAAAAAACCACAAAACCCCTAAAATACCCTAGAGACCCTAAAGGACAATATTAATATTAAGAACCCTAAAACCCACTAATAACATGGAAAAAACCTAATAATCGAAAAACCCTAATGGACATGAAGGAACACTGAAAACCATGAAATTCCTTGACACTCATAAAAGACCTTAAAAGACTAAGAAACACAAAAGACCATAAAACCCCCTTAAATCACTAAAGGAACCTAAACCCCCTAAAGACCCATAAATACACTAAACCCTTATAAATCTATAAAGGAGCCTCAAACCCCTAAATAGACTAGAAACGTCAAAAGAACCTTAAAATCTGAAAAACAACTAAAGACAATAAATCCCCAAGAAAACATAAAAACCCCAAAACCCTAAAAAACTCTAAAATACATGAAAACCTTAAATCCTATAAAACCCCAAAAATCACTAACAAAACCATAAAGACTTAAAATCCCAAAATTATACTTAATAACCATAAATCTGAACAAAAAATCATAAAACCCCCAGAAAACCCCTAATTACCCCAGAACCCCTAATGTCCATAATATTCTAGAAACCCCTAAAAAAATATAAATACCATAAATAAATCCTAATGTACCAGAAAAGACCCTAAAACCCATTTATGACACTAAAATACCCAAATAACCCAAAATTCCCAAAACAGCCCTTAAACCCCGAAAAGATACAATACCCTAAGACCACCAAAAAGTCCCCAAAAATCTATAAAAACAATAAAAACAATTAAAATACTTAAAAACCTATCTACCCAAAAATTCTTCTAAACCCTAAAAGTCTATAAAAACCCTAAAACCACTTAAAACCACAAACCCCTTAAAACCCAAAAGCCCTGAATACCCAACCCCCCTCTTAAAATCCAAAATCCCTTAAATAAAATCTAAATATACCTAAAAATATAAACCAATCCTAAAACCCAAAAAACCAAAAAACATAAAAATCATCTCAAAAGGATAAAAAAAATACTAAACACCCTTAAACACCCAAAAAATCCCTAAATTACCTAGGTACCCTAAAAACACTAAAAAATCATAAAAATCATAAAAACGCTATATGATCTTAAAAATTCTATAACCCACTAAAACCCTAAAAACCTCTTAAAACTCTAAACACTCAAAAACCATAAAAAAATAAAAAAAATTTCAATCCTCTAAAATCCATAAAACCCCTAAAAACCATAATCCATAAACACCCTAATTCCCACAAATAAAACTCCTAATGAGTCTTAAAAGTCTGAAAGGATTCTAAAAAACATTAAAGCTTCTTGAAATCCATAATACTCTACAGAAAAAACTCTAAAAACCTAAAAATAAATAAATCCCAATAATCCCAAAACCCATCCCAAAACCCCATTAAATACCATAAAAATTATAAAACCAATAAAATACAATTGAAATGAATAAAACCCCAAAAGACTGCAAAAACCAAATAACCCCAAAAAACCTTGTTGACACTACGTTATATCACAAAGTCTAAATAGTGTCAAAGGGAAATTACTTATAAAAAAGAGGATAAGACAATAATAAAAATAAAGATTTGAAAAGGCTTGAAAATTGGATCTCAGTAGTCAATCCAAGGATCTGTCGGCGCGCAAGGTAATTGCACGCCCAATTATGGAATGCAACCCACTTGCGCAGCCCACCACAATTTCCCCCAAGTTATCCTATTTGACTATAAACAGACCCTTTGGGCCTTCATTTCAATGGATGAATTTCCCTAAATCCTAATTATTGTATTGGTCACCCCACTGCTTTGCCCAAGTCTTCTGAAACATTCGAGGTAGTTCATTAAAACATAGAGCAGAGGAATTGAAGGAGGATCATAGGACTTATGTCTTTTTAGTGTTTGAAATCCATAACACTTGAACGCCTAAAGCACCCAAGATCCCTAAATCCGAAAAAATTGTGTGCCACCTATTCTTATCCTAAGATCATAAGCACCCCACTTCTAAGAAAACCTATGAATACTCTTGAAGGCTTGAGTCATGTCTTGCAGAAATATTAACATCCAGGTTGTTCATCACTTATGTCAACATTAGGTCTCCCAAGCCTACTTGCGCGCCAATACGTGCATGTTATATTCTCACTTGGGCTCCCCTCTTTGATTCACCTACTCCCTTTAGTCTACAATCCATCAAGCCTTCTTCAAAGACATTCATAGAATGGCTTCATCTTCTTTTTCTCCCTTATCTAAGAGAGATTATGTAAAAATATCCACCAAAACCACCTGAAAAACCAAAAATTTGGTAATGGAACATCATCATGTCTCTTATTTTTGTTTGTTTATTTGCTGTCAGAGGTTTTCCACATCTGTTTTACAATGGGTTTAGGATTCAAGGAGTATATGTTGGTTTATATAGACGTAGTCACATGGAACTTTCTCCAATGAACAATGTTTGGGACATCCCTATTTGAAATATTAGGGTTTGGATTCTAACCTCCCCTTCTCATCTCGAAAACTAGGAACCTCAGGTCTCCAGTAGGGAAGGTACAATTCATATTTTATTTTCCATTCAAGAAATAGAGAAGTCTCCCTCTCAAACTATGACCAATTCTGCGATATCCATCCTGGTGTAAGCCCATAACCTTTCAAGTAGGAGGTTTCAGTGTTTCTCCACTATAATTCTTTCACATTTACTCCTTTCGTACATTGGAACCTTGTCCAATGTGAAGATAATAGAGGAAAGGCTCATCGCCTCTCCCTCTTCCCCGGTCACCTCCCCCTCATTCACCATCACTTCCATAGGCACGTCCTCTTCCACTAGCGGAGGAGGGTAAGTGTGGGTCAGTTTTTTTAATATTTCACATCCTCTTTTTTCTCAAACTGAGCATGAATCACGTGGGAATATAGATTTGTGGGGATTAAAATATTTTCACAAGCACCCACGGTGAATTAACTATGAGAACCTTGATTCCAACCATAATTGGGATATGTAGGAATCCTTCTCAGGGCCTGAGCTCACTGGATATCCTCTTTAGGAATAAAAACCAAATTTTATTAATTTGGGAATTCTCCTTAGGAATAAGCCACAAATTAAACCCTGAAATCACTGAGGTATCATTTTCAAGATGTATTCCCAAAATCATTTCTCTAAAAGGACTACACATTCCTATGATACTCATAAAATTAAATGGGATTTGATTCCCATCCACATGGGTTATGCAGGAAGCCTTCTTGAAGTTAAAACCCAACACTTCATATAAACCATGTTCACCATGGTCCATATTACCAAAATGGACTAATTTTAATTGAAAATCTATATTCTTTCCAAGTTCCTTGGTCTAATTAGGAAAAGTTACCGCACCAAACATTGAATAAGCACCTTCCACTAAGATGTCCTGACAATTTGAAATAAAATTATATGGATAGTTCCTTATCACATGACCTTAAAAGGTATGATGTGTCCCATTAAGCAGCATCAAACTGTGAGGGTTCTGATTCCTTTCATAAGGATACATAGGTAGCCCATTTATGTGTAAAATCCCAATATCAAAAGCAAACCTTCATCTCCCTGGATGATAATAAATTCCAGAGTTCCCCACTAAGTGGATTAAAACCAGTATCATCATAATGATGATTAAAAGTGTCTCTAAATAGTATATGAGATGGTACCATTGATGGAGAACCTCGAATACATATTGATGTATCCATTAATGAAGAACCTTGAATACATACAAATGATTCTAAAATATCACACAAGATAATATTTGATTTAAAATTACAAGGGAAACCTATGTTATAATTGTTTAATTAATAAGGATTAAAAAAAATATATCAAATCTATAAAGACAATCATGGAGTGGAAAATAATTCCCCTTAAAAGGGTGTGATGATTCCAACCTCGCATACCCTCGACCAATGCATGTTCTTAATTATCGTAAGTTCAAACAGAACGAACGCCTTCCATTGAAAAGCAATTACCTTTTGAATAAAGAACTGTTGGATGTTTCTGGTTCCATGAATAAATCTAATGGAAAACTCCCAAAAGCAATGATTCTTAATCTAGAACACACATTTCAAAGAACTAAAAAAAATGTTGAACCCAATGTTAATCCTTAACCAAGTAAATAGTGTTACCCACCTACAAGGACCCTATCAATTGATAATGGAAGGCTAGAAAAAGAAATCAATAACGCATATATCCATCTAGAATATGTTTATCTAAGGTATTTCATTTGTTTTTTCTTGTTTTCTTAGAATTTCTTTCACTCTAAATAGATTCCTTCATGTTTGCACCTGTGAATGCCCCAGCCGCTGCTCAAGCTGGATCCTCTTCTGTTGAAAAGACATCGTCACCAACTCAGCGTCTTCAATACTGGGTCTCCAGTGTACTGGTTAGGGAATACCATCATCACAGTACTATCCCAACCTTGGAGGTTTCCTGACAGACTCTCCAGGTTAATAACAACCCTCGATCGTCGTACCAACGATGACCGATGGTCAAGAAGTAGATGGTGCAAACAACCATCTTCAACCGTTTTAGGTCCTTATCCCCATAACACAACAACTGGTCCCGACAATACTATATAAAGGCAGATCATGAGGTCATTCATGGAATCAACTCAAAGATTCATAGGTCCTTCTTGAGGAATACCACCAACAATCTCCTTTATCAAAATTGTGTGTCAGTGAATACCCAACATGATGGGGGTGTTGCTTTCAGTTGTTCGGCCTAGTTCCATCAAACTCGGGTGAGAAAGATGAACTGTCGAGGAGAACGCCCAGCCAACATGGAGTAGGTTCTTACATTTCCCCCCTCTAGATAAGTTAATCAACATAAATTGATGGAAAATAATGAGCAGGCACATACGCCCATTCATCTCAATTCCACCGCACATCAGACTCGTCTGGTACTGACCCACCAATCCTGCCTGGTAAATCTGGTGGCGTACTATGAACATGAACATACACATATTTAAAAATTATCATCCAGTCATTAGGATCTTCTACCTGCATTCAAGGAAGCCCGCCAATCAAATTTCGTCGAAATTGGAAAATAGGAACATACATCTGCTTACACTCAACAATTCTTCTAGAAGTCTCTTCTACTAGTATTGAAATAATTCTATCAACCATGCAGGATGTAAAATTGTCATAAGGCACATACATCTACCATCATTCACCAAGTCTACCAACACTCTCATTTGACAGCACTTGGAGAATTCAGTCAAAAAGATCTAATGACAAACCTGGGGCAGACTCAACTCTATTCCCACATACATAAGTAATATCAGTATCCACTAATAGGAAAAGGAGTACAAGAGTAGGCACAAAAAACTAATCCAGATACGGAACAGCTATATATTCCCGTTTTTTCCGCTGAAGTCACCAAACACATCTTAGCAATGGTGAAAGGGAAGACACAGATTCTTACCCATATTTTTTAAGCATTCCAGAATTTCATAACAAAAACCTCAGTAGTATCATGGTAATAGACACAAAATGATGTCCTCGCACCTAGAATGACACATTGGAATGCCATCCTAGAGAATATAATAACCACTGTTCTTGTCCAGAAGGGTTATGAGGAATACTCCCCTGTATCAAGAAGACAACTAGATCAGGAACAAACACCCTTTCTAATTGTAGGTAATCATCCCATTCTGATAACCACTCTAAGCCAGGCAGTTAAAAAATCCCATGATAACCACTTCTCTGTGAAAGTGGCCCCAATAATGTGTAAGAGCATTTCCAATAAAAAGTATCTCCAATCATAGTTGGAAAATCATGAGCCAATCTGCGATCTGGCACCTCTTAATGCTGTAGTTCTTAAATACCTCAGACATTTATCTATTGCAGCTTAATATCCTACCCTCTCATTACCAAATTATTGGAGTATTATCAATAATTCTGATTTTCCCCATCGGAAACTTCGTCATGAAGGATTGCTTCATGAAAATATAGACAATCCAGAGAGCCTATCATCATACGAGAGCCACAAAAACCCTCCATGTGGCCAGTAGACCAAGGAGAAAGAGGATTTATCCCTTGTTGTAATCCACTAGGGTGGCCTTCCCCAAAATTTTATTCTCTACTAAAGTTCTCTCCAAATTAGTGTTTTTTATTGTCAACAGAATTCTATAATTGACAATATAGTAATGAGAAATACCTATTATCTCGAGGCACTTTCCAACATAAGTCCAATCATGTCTGATTCCTTTTCATTAACAGGGGAAATACATTCTCAACCAGATGACATATTAAGGGAATGGTCTTTATCCAAACCTCCCATGGGACATTTTCCTTCTAATGTAGTAGAGGAAAAAAGTGAATTATCCCACTGTTTTTAATAAAACAATCGAGAAGCGTCTACATTGGTTAGACCAGGTGGAGAAATCTCTAGTATAAGATGATGATGATATATTGAACATGAGAAATCAATTGGATATAGGATAAGTACAAATCATATTCTAGCCTTTGGAAAACTCTCAATTCAACATTCCGGAATTGATGGCAGAATATTTCATTCGGGATGTCTGCCTAAACTTATGAAAAAATCTTCGTCGTTTGAAAGATAATGTATTACCATATGATGAATGTCAAAGTCATGTAAAGGTAATAGAAGGGTTAAAATGCCAAATAGATTTGGAATATCTCTCTATTTCCTGACATCCAAAGGATGAGAAGCAACAGATAACCCTTCAGCCTTCATGTCTCGATGCACTAAAGAGGCTACGCCAGTTAATTTATGATTACCCATATAGTGTTTGTATTAGAGGATGGGGTGTACACGGTCCATTTCATTTCATTGCACTCCAAAATCAGAAAATCCCACCAAAAGTGGTCTCATGAGATGTTATTGCCCACGACCAGCTATAATCAACAAGTTTTGTATGTAACCAAGTATATGATCAAGAACATACCTCAAATATCGCTCATCAGAGTCAAACCCAAAGAAAGCAAGATGTTGATATGATTTTTCATCAAGAATCTGTGAATCATAGGAAGGCCTCCTGCTAAGAGGATGCCAGCCATCAAATGACGCAAATGTATTAAATAGCACATCGTTCTTCTGAAACAGGATATTTGAGTGGTTGTTGGATAATTCACCCTGCCAATGTCCGAACCAAAATTTGAAAAAATAGAAGTTGAGTTGTGTGAATCTCAACCATAGCAGTTCAAGAGAAACTACAGCCTAGAAGGATAGGGTCTTCTATAATTCATCCTCCAAATTCAACAAACAATGCTTGAAGTATTGAAGAAGAAGAAAAACATGAAAAAAACCAACCTGTAAAGATGTGAGATTTTTCAAATCAATAATCACCTCCTCAACAGAAGTCACCTTTCTTCCTATTAGGGAAGAAGCTGCAAAGAGAACACATTACTGAACTATCCATGGATTACATTTTTGTAACTATCCATCAAACAGTTATTAGGAATTCAGAATATAGGAGAATAAAGTGTCATGGAAGATATAGAAGGAGGAGATATTACAAATATATTGACAGAATTCCATCAATGCATTATGCGTCAGTGAATGTAATTAACACCATTGCATAATATCCTCTAGAAAATAAGTCTATTTTAGGGGATTCATAAGATGAAGTTATTATCCATAGTATGGTATACACTAATGAAAATGAAGGAGGTGTTCATATCTGAAATCATAAGCTTTCCCAGAATCGAGGTATGCCCTCAAATAACCAACTCCCACCCCTTCAAAAGTCATCTAACATGGGGAAAGGTAAAATTCATCTCATGTCTCACTTTTCCATCAGATATGTTCAATATATTTCGATTGAAGTATTATTTTCACAACAATAATAGGATATTAAAGAGTTTAAAATACTTAAAACAAAGTTACTTGGAAGTAACATTTCTACAAGACATGCTCCCTAGGAAGATCCTTTACTAGCACATTCTGTTGGAACTCCTTAGGAAAGAGTATTTTTCGTAACTACATATGTTGATAATGAATTCCCTGTATTTGGTGCATAGGTAGGGTAGGATCAAAAACATCCTTATAGTCCTGTCCCCATGGCTTATCAAAGAAAAATACAGATAGGACTAGTTTGTGATATACCTAACACTAAGAGGGGGGTCAATCAGTGTTGGGGACTTTTGAAAAGAATTCCATCTTTTTATCCCTTTACCTCATAACCTGTTTGGATCTTGATTCTCTTATTCTCTTTACCATGTTTCATGAAATAATAGAAAGTATTAAAAATACGCACCTGATATTTTTACAAGGTTCACCACTCAAAAAGAGCATCTACATCCTTTCATTGCATGGGGATTCCCAGTGCATGGATTATCCACTATAATGTGATAAGTTGTTATAGTGGAGTAGTTAAGAAAACAATACTCTAGACATTGTGAGTCCCTACACTTTACAGGGGGGTGGGAAACAATCCTGTTTCTTGGAATGGTAATTGGATAGTCCAACTTATAGCCTCTAGCTAGTTGTTTATACTACCTATGGATACAGTCTTCTTCCTTCATCAATATGTAGGTTTTTCTCTTGTTTTTCTTTATTGATCTTCACATGATTACTTGCAAAGAATTAGGCAAGATATTCTTCTTTATTTCTTTATCTTCTTCTCTAGTGAGAAATCAAATTCACTATACTTATTATTTATTCTTCTTAGTGAAAAAACCAAGAACACCATTCTTCTTCTCTCTTCTTATCTAGAATAACATACACTAATGTGATTATTCCGGAAATGAAGATCGGTTCACTTGGAATCATCTGAATCAATTGTTCTCTCTTGTTCAAAAATACATGTGTGAACACACAATTTTGGTTCTTTCTTTAATTGTGTTTATGTGTGCATGTGCATGCATGAGTGGATGAACTTACTTATTCTACCTTTTGTGTGAAACCCTAATAGGTGTAGTTATTTAAGAACACACAAACACACACACTCTTCTCCTTTTCCTCTTCTTTCTTTTTTATATTCCTCTTGCAGATGATTAGGGTGTTTCTTTATGTTTATATGTATAAGTTTATTCAAACCCGAATAGATGAGACCATTTCTTTGTGAAAGTTACTTCTTCAACCAACTACTCAAGGCCTCAGGTTTTCATCAAACCATGCACATGGGTGTATGTAAGTATGATAGCCTTATATCCTTCATCACAAAATCACAAACCCATAGAACCATAAGGTTATAAGTATGCATAACTTAGAGGGTTCTTATTCACATAGTGAAACCAAAGTGGCCATGGGTTATGTTCATAATGTAGGGATACATGGTTCTTCATTTTGCTTGAGGTGCACAGATTTACATCTTCAAAAATCCCACTAAGAGTAAATCTCAGACACTGGATCATGATGGTGTGGCCTTCATGAAGAACAAAGAGGGTCTTAAAAAACCTATCACATGTTTCTGTGTTGTTTCTTTGAAAATATATTTGAGGACGCACATCACCTGTTGAAGGATTGTGGGAAATCATATTCGCAGAGCATAAAGCTTGCAGTACACTATGTTTCTCTTTGTGAAGTTGTGCATAGGGAGATGATCTATTTTTCAAAACAGGAGATCTTGAATATGTGGGATCAGTATGCTCTCTTAGCTTGGGTCCTCTCCTTTTATAGTGAAGGATCACTTCTTCATCCGAGTTCAAATGTCTCCAATGAATCTTCTAAGATTCACTCTTTGAATAACTGATATATTTGGTTCTTTAAAACATTCAAACCATGTTTTAGATACCCTGGGATTTTTTGATGTTTTGTTCTTGAATGTGGGATCCTTTCATGATCACATACAGGAAGTTGTGATTTTCATGTATCTTGTTTTTACATCATGCACAAATCCACATCGCCTCGGCAACTCCGTTTTCCTTGGCTGAAGCTTCTTCATCGAGATATCACATGCATGAAAGATGAAGATATCATGCATGGTCCTGGTTCAATACGAAGATCATCATGGTGTAAAAATAATTATACATGATGGTAAGGATGTGATCATCCATCATATCCAATGTGATACAACGGTTCAGAAATGTGCTGGAGGTTGAAGATGATGGTGTGGCTGCTTCAAATCTACGGGAGGATCGGATGGATCAGGTTCATACTCATGCAGCGTAAGATTGATGGAAGATGGAAATTATATATATCTTCCACGGATTTATTGAATGGTAGAGTGAGAAGTGTGATTGGATGGATAGTGGATATTACATCAGCGTTTTTAAAATGTTGTTCCACATCAAAATGGAGATGCAGGTTTCCCATGGTTTACCAATCAACTCCCTCCACCAACCACTCATAATTATATTCTCCCCCTCCAGTGTCACCCTTCACTAGTTTTCCATGGGCATGCTCTTAGCACCCACTTTTCCTACTCAGGTACGCACCTAGCACCCTCTATGCCCTTGTGCCACCCCACACGGTGGCATGCGCTATGCAACCACTTCCGAACCTGGGCCTAGCCTTGGCCTGGCTTTCCCCATGGGCGTGGTTGACCCCTATTAGTCATGCACATGGCTTGGGTTGAAAGCTGGGTAGGTAGATCAAGAGTTGGCCGAAATGTTTTAAGCCAAAAATAAACATTCTAAGTGAAATGCATGGACATGTTAAAATATGTGCATGGTCACCTCAATGTCCATGCCTCCTCTTCTTCAAATGCCAATCCCATGCAATGCCTTCTTCTCAATTTCTTTTTGGAACTTGAATTCCAAAGATCACATCAATGATCCTTAAGAGAACGTATCTTCAATGTTGTAAATAATGTATCACACATGATACATTTTCTTTGAACTTCAGATCATCACATCAATTTTATTATTTATAACAACATGGAGAATTTCCTAATCATGGCATCCAATTTAATGAAACATAACAATTATGGAGGAATCATGAATTCCATTAATCTCCATTCACTTTGGAATTCCTTCTTCATTTTCACCATTATTGACACCAGTTGAAAACAAATACAACTTATACACAATGTGGTCCCAAAAATCTCCGCCTTTGTATTTTGTTGTCAATACCATAAGACTTCTATAGCAATGAATGTGTCAATTTCAAAATAAGAATATTCTCTCTCACCTTACTAATTTAATTCCCCCTAGACATTCATTTCACTTCTCTACCCATTATTGAAAAGAAATAAAAATATCATGGAAGAGAGAGTATCATTTCATACTTAAGAAATGTTCCACTAATCATTTTACTCTAAGTCTACTTCAGCAATACTCTATTTAGAAAAGAAAAGGATTTGATTTAGATAAGAATGTTTTCCATTACCCACTAAATATGAGACCCTATGAGATGAGAACTTGTGTACTTTTATTCAAGGGATTTCTACATTCATTATAGGATTACGATAATAAGTGTGATATGAAATAATCAACCTGAAACTCCTGCACTCTCTCCAACAAAAGGATCAAAAACATCCAAGTGAAATTGGTAGGATATGTGGCCTTATGGAACATTTTATCTTCTTATTCCATTGATTAACTTTGTTACATACCCTTTATAGAATGGTCTTCATTTTGAGTAACAAATGATGAGATATGTAGAAATAAAATGCCTCATCCAATGACATGATCTTTAGAAAATATTCAGAGTAATTGAGTTTTATACCAACTAATGTTGTTAATGATTAATATAATGACTCTAGTAGATTCATTATGTCTCTCCCCCTAACATGAACACTTATGTTCACTAAATCCCATGTTCTCCCCCTAAGATTTTTTCTCAACTTAATTACCCTGTATGATAAGAACAAAAAAAATACCCAATGATTTAAGGGAATAAAGTGGATCATCCTTTCTCCATCAATGTGAACAACTATAGGACCCCAGGACACCCTGAGAGGGGAGGGGCGAATCTGGGTGTCAACTTTTTCATTTAAAAAACAATTATCTTGTTCCCAAGTTGGTAGGAACTTTTTAAACCTGTATGTCGGATATGATCAGTAATGAAACATTCACATGCAAAGAGGTGACACATCAATTTTTACATGGTTCACCACTAAGGGATACGTCCAAGGAGCATACGCCGACAAGCTTCTGGTCGTACCAAA
Organism: Viscum album; assembly: GCA_963277665.1. NCBI lineage: Eukaryota > Viridiplantae > Streptophyta > Magnoliopsida > Santalales > Viscaceae > Viscum > Viscum album. Next base: position 334,956,407 of record OY728156.1, on the reverse strand, counting down.
TTCCACTAATCTTAACTAGATGTGGATTAAAAAGGTTCGAGATCAGTCACTCTGTCCCATGCTCACTTCCTTTACAAAAGTTTCGGGATAGCACAATGCGTCCCTCAGGTCACTCCCGTAGACTCCCCCTGGCTCACTACCTTTGGTGAAGTCTCACTCTATTTATAGACATGAAGTTCTACTCAAAAGATTTGTATTGAAGTATTTTCCTCTACTTAGTATGAGACTCTTCTTGCATCGAAGACCGGTAATGATGCACTTGAATGCACTGAACCACTGAACCGGATAATCAGAAAGTGAAAACAGGGTACACAGATGATTTCCCGCAACAACATCCCTTTCCACGCCAGTTCACAATTTGCACTGAAGGTATCGGGCAATCTTCCAGCTTTCGTGTATCTCCAAAAAGACCGACAGGCTTCAGCAACACCTGGCGCGCTTCCCCAATCCTGGCTAGCAAGTATCAAGATGACGCGCATGTCCCGGCGCGCAAGTCCACACCGGCGCGTAGGTTTACCTCAACCACTTGCGCGACACTCACTCCTTGAACTTAAAACTTGTGTGACCCAATCCCTTTCTCTCCCAAAACGCCATGGACGTGCAAAAAACAACTATCATGCAACTTATACTTGTGCGACCTACCCACCACTTGCGCAACTAGCACACCTGCGCGACGGGAGATATTATTTTCTCTAAGTGTTGAGATCGTTTAGAATGAGGAGGGGTCTAGCTGTATTTATAGTAATTTGTACACCCTGCGCGATGGCGCACAAGCATCCCCTCGACTCGCATGTTTCGGTGCGCAAGTTTCTGCCCTGCAAGTAACTTGCGCGACAAACTTCCAAACATGGGCACCCTTCTCCCTTTGCTATCTTTTCATGTTCTGATCTTGAAAATCAATAGGCGTGCAAGTTCCCAAGCCTCCAAGTAATCAGCGTGCAAGTCCCTTTTCCAAAAACACTTTTCAAATCACTTGTGCAACCAATATAAAAACTTGGGTGCCCCTATTCCCTTTTCTATATTTTGATGTTCTGATCTTGAAAAGAGTATGGCGTGCAAGTTTCCTTTCCTTCAAGTCAACGGTGTGCAAGTCCCTTTTGTCGAGCTAGTCACTTGAGAGACCAAACCAATATTTTCACGACTCTCATTTCTTTTCCATATTTTAAAGGTCTGATCTTGAAAAACATATGGCACACAACTTTCCAATCCTCCTAGGTACCGGTGTGCAATACCTTTCTCGGCGTGCAAGTCACTTGCACGACACATATCCGGCATGCAAGTATCTTTCCCAAAAACATTATTTTCCCTTTTGTCGATGGTTGAAGATTAAAAATTTGGCAAACACTGGAAAACGGTTCCACCTTCAATATATTCTTCGGCCATAACCTTTATTCTTGTGGTTTTTCTTCTTCAGCAAATCTTATTCATTTATCACTGCGGTATTCCATCTTCAGAAACTCTTCTTATTTCATCACAAACTCCACTATGATGATATATATCCTTTAATAGATCAGCTTTAGCATCATCATACATTGAGACAATGTGAAGTACATGGCCATCTCAGAATTCCAATCTGTTCCACACTGTCTTCTTCTTCAGCTGTCATTCCCTACTTCATGAAAACCATATGATTATATTCTTCAAGAAGTCTCTTTCATGGTTCTCATGCAATCATGAATAATTGCATGGTCTTCATCAAATCCCCATTCTTCTTTAAGAATCCTCATATGGATTATACCTTACCATTTCATTGGAGTACTTAATGATCTCCTTCACTGTTGTAAACAATGTGTCACCTTTGACAAATGTTCTTTGAACTTATGATTAGTACAACAATCATCTAAATTTACATTCCTCCATTTCACTGAAGTACTTCTTGACCTCATTCATTTTGATCTTCATTAATATCTATTGACAAAAAATACAACCTTATACACTATGTGGCCCCAACAACAACTAGGTTGAGATGATTTTTTCAACTAAAATGATCAATTATTCACATTTTCACAATTGATATTCAATAATGAATGTGATTGTGTGGACCTAACTATTTCTTCAATCTCTTTGTGTGTGATTCTTCTCTCTAGAAGCGATTTGGAAGCACTAGAATCTCTTGGTGAAACATTCATCTTCTTTAAGAATTATTGTTGGGATGTAATAAATTCAAAGCATCATCTAACAGTGTGACCAACCTTGTTTCACCTCACATACAGAATTTCTTTTCCTTCATGTAGAATCTTCTTTTTGTTTTTAGCACTATCCTTAGCATGTGCATCTTCAATTTTCCTCATTTTTTCAAAATCTTCTTGACAAATTACCAATATGTCATTAGGAATTGAGGAATTATGATTGGATCTTCCAAGGACATCTCATTCATTAAATTTTTTGATAGATTTTCTAATATTCTTTTCTTATTAGCTTTGGGTACCTGTTGAAATGAACATGAACCATTCATGTGACCACTACTATTTCATATATCACAGATGTTATCTAACATTCCTCTTTTTTGTAGTATATAGATGCTTCTGGATCTTTGTATTTTTCCTTATTCTTTGTCTTTATCCCCCTTGAGATGGGTTTTCTCTGTGATTTTACATTTAAGGGATTCTACCAAAAATGTATTGTACAATCCCCAAATCTATTACAAAACCATCATTAACCAAAAAACCTTGACTTCTTACCATATGCTTTATAAGGTTACTGAATATTTTCTTAGAATGTTGTTATTTATGTGGGGAGATATCTTCCACACTCTTCCCCAATAAACCATAGTTATGGTCATAGCTTTCTTCTCATTTTTTCATCCAAACTTATTTAGAAATTGTCATCAAACCTACACTTTTTGTGGAAGAGATTTTAGAAACATCATTACAAGTTTGTATGGATGGTACCATTACTTTATCATCTCCTTTTGATAGATCAATGAGAGAATCCATGATCTTATTATCACATGATAGAGGTATTTTGATAGTAGAATCCTCCAGTGACCATTGAGTACTATCAATAAGTATTTCTTTATTTCGTGGAGACTGAATATGTGTCTTCTCAAGATTGGTCAACTCATCTTCCAATTCTAGACATCTCACATTGAGGATGAATTTCTAGTCTTCAATCATAGTCATCTTATCTTTAAAATAATTATTTAATCTTTCAACTTAATCTTCAATCATCTTTACATTGTTTTGTAACAAAGATTCATGTTCTTTGATCATCTTGGAGTCTTCTTCCAAATATAATTCCTTGAATTCATTGTTCATTTTCAGATCATCTTCAAGTGCATGGATATTCTCTTCCAAAGTCTTGTTGAATCCATCCTTTTATTCAACATGTTTTTGAAACATTGAATAACTTACTTAAAATCCCCTCTTTGTTGCAACAAAGGCTCCAACCTGACTGGAGATCCTTAAACATTCAATAATTTTTTATTGTAATCCTTTCTCCAAAACAACAATTTCTTCTTCTAACTCAGTGATATTTTCCAGCTACCTTGAAATACTAAACAAACCAGGGACGTAATTTCTTCAGAAATACCTTCTAGAATCACCCTTAGTCTTTCGATTGATATTTCTTGAGTTGTTGTAGATTGATCGTCTCCACTTGTTCTAGCATTTTCATCATGAGAATAATTTAAAAATGTACTAAAACATACCTCTTGATTAGTTGAGGTAGGAAGGTTTTACATCTTCTTGGTGGGGAATTGATCCACCTTCTCATTACATTCCAAATATGAGGTGTCTTTAGTGTCCTCCAGATATGGAGAACCAAATGCTTTCTCTTATTTAGATTAGAGGAAATTATTCTTCATCTTTCTATTCTCCTTCTTTTTCATGTTCATCATGGTCTTGGTAGATATAGCCTTATTCTTAGAGATCACTAAATCTTCACTAAAAGTGCACTTCATTGATAACCCAGGAATAAAAATCAGGTATTTAAAAGAGAATAACTTCCATGCAGATAATCAAACATAGGTGAACCTCGCCCTATGATACCAATTGAGAGGACCCGTTTCGGATATACCTAACGCTGAGAGGGGGGGGGGGTGAATCAGTGTTGGGGTTTTTGAACCCAATAACAACATTTTATCCATGTACCTCTTCACTAGTTAGTATTTTTATTCTCTTATTACATTTTCCCTATTTCATGGAATAATAGAAAGCATAAAAAATATGCACATGATATTTTTAAAAGGTTCACCACTCAATATGACCAGATACGTTCATTCCATTCATGGAGATAACTAGTGTATGGATTCTCCACTATAATGTGATATGCTGTTATAGTAGATTGTTTAGGGAAACAATTCTTTATCTAGGGTGAGTCCCTGCACATTAGAGGGGGTTGGAAACAATCCTCTTCCCTGGACTGGTGATTTCCTAGTCTAACTTGAACACTCTAGCCGGTTCTTTATACTGCCTATGGAGATAGTCTTCTTCCTTCATCAAAAGGTAGGTTCTACTATTAGTCTTCTTTAGTTCTATTCACTTGATTACTTTCAATGCGGTAGGAAATAAATTGTACCTTTTTTCTTTTTCGTCTTCTCTAATGAAACACCAATTGCACTATACTTCTTCTTTCTTATTGTTAGTGCAACAACGTAATTCACTATTCATCATATCACTTCTTGGCTTGAATCACATACACTAATGTTATTATTTAGGTAGAGAAGATCGGATAACATTGAATCATATTTATCATTTCATCTCTCTTATTCAAGAATGCATGTGATCATGCATATGACATTTCGGTTGAACTCTTCCATCTCCTTCATCACATATGTGAGTACACAATTTTGGTTCTTTCTTTAATTGTGTTTACATGTGCATGTTCATGCATGAGTGCATGCACTTACTTCTTATTCTTTTTGTGTGAAACCCTAATAGGTGTATTTCTTTAATCACACACACACACACACACTCTTCTCCTTTTCCTCTACTTTCTTTTCTTTCTTCCTCTTTCTATTGGTTAGGGTGTTACTTTATGTTTATTTGATTAAGTTTATTTAAAACTAAATGGATTTAACCCTTTATTTGTTAATTCTTCTTCTTTAACCAACCACTCTAGGCCTAGGGGTTTCTTCAAACCATGGACATGGGGGAATGTATGTATGATAGCCACCTATACTTCTTCACCAAATAACAAACCCCTAAAAATAGTAGGTAATAAGTACGCACACCTTATATGGTTCTTATTAACCTCATGAAACCAGGGTGGCCACAGGTTATGCTCATCACATAGGGATATGAGGTTCTTCTTTGTGTATGAGGTGCACATATTTTCCTCTTCAAAAATCTCATAGAGAGTGAATCTCATGAACTAGATCACGATAGTGTGGACTTCACAAAGTAGAGTAATGGTTTTACGAAATCTATAATGTGTTTCGTTTATAGTTCTACGTGAAGCAATTAGAGGGTGTGTAGCACCTATCGAAGGCTTCCAGGAACTATTATTCACAGAGAATAAATCTCACAGGACTCCAGGTAGCTCTTCGTGAAGTGGTGCATAGGGAGATGCTATATTTTTTAAAAAAGATTCTCTCAAATATTTGGGAGCATCCGCCTCTCTCAGCTTTGGTCTTCTCCTTTTATAGGGGAGAACTACTTATTCATCGGCATTCAAATCTCACTTATGAATCAGCTAAGATTCACTTTTGAATAACAGAGATCTTCAGTTCTTTAAAACATTAAAAACGCATTTGAGGTGCATTAGGATTTGTGGATGTTTCCTTTTCGAACGTGGGATCCTTTCTTGATCACATTCATGCATTTGATATTTTCATGTATCTCTTTTTTTAAATTTTACAAGAGTCCACATGGCCTTGGAAACTCTATTTTCCTCGGCTGAAGCTTCTTCATTGAGATATTGCATGCATGCAAGATGAAGATTGCATGCATGGACTCATTTCGATCTAATGATCCACGTGGTGTCAAAAAAATAAGGAATTATGGTTCGGACATGATTATCCATCATATTCGGTGAGATAAAATGGAGTTGGAAAGGGATGGAGGTTGAAGACGTCAACACGGCTTGTTCAAATCCTCGACAGGATCAAACAACTTGGGTTCTTACTCATGCAACATGGGATTGATGGATGGTGGAGATTCAATCTATATGTCCTGAATTGATCAAATATTAGGGTGAAACGCAGGATAGGATGGATGGAGGAGATTACGTGTTCATTTTTTAAATGTTGTCCCACATCGAAACAGAGATGCGGGTTTCCGATGGTTTATCAATAAAATTCCCCCACCAACTGCTCAGAATTCTCCTATACCCCTTTAGTGCCGCCCCACACCGGTTCTCTATGGGCGCGATCATAGCGCCTACTCGGCCTACTCGGCCGCACACCTAACACCGACTATTCCCTTGTGCCTTTGTGCCGCCCTTCATGGTTGCATGTGCCATTTTCCTACTGCCACTCTCGGGGTTGGCCTCGTCCTAGAATTCCCCATGGGTGCGGTTTACCCTTAGTGGCCATGCACTTTCCATGGGTTGAATTCTAGTTCGATAGCTCAAGAGTTGGCACAAATTTTTGTAATCCAACAAAAATGTTTCCATGTAAAATGAATTTCCATATTATAATATGTTTATGGACACCTCAAAATCTGCGTCTCTTCTTATTCAATTTCCAATCCCATGAATTACCTTATTCACCATTTCTTTTTGGAAGTTGAATTCCAAATAGCACTTCAATAATCCTTAAGAGGATGCATCATCAATGTTGTAAACAATTTATCACAAATGATAAATTTTCTTTGAACATAAGAGCGGAACATTAATCGTTAGATTTATAAAAACATGGGTAATTTACCAAGCCTGACATCAAATGAAATGAATCCATAACACTTCTTGAGGAATCTTCACTTCAATCTATCCCCAGTGATTTTGGAGTTCCTTCTTCATTTTTACCATTATTGACACCAATTGAAAACAAATACTTCTTATACACCAAGTGGTCACTACAAATACCAGTAGAACCACCACCGGAGGTTTTTATGGTTGCTGCACTGGTTCCTGCTCCAATATCTGTAACTGTACATGTCCCAACTCATCCGGATATTCCCCAAATTCTTATGAACAAAATTTGAGGCATTAACCACATGATTGGAAGCTATAGAAGAATGGTGTGTGCTAGTTCAACCGAGAAAGAGAGATTACCCTGAATGGGTGAATCCGATCCACCCCCCACCAAATTTTTTGAATACTAAATTACCAATCATTAATGGTTCAGGAGATCCAGAGAAATACTTAACGTATTTTTTTTCAAATTATAATACCATGAGGGGGACTCCTAAGAAACAAGAGGCAGTAAATATTAGATGCTTTTTTCAATAATTATAGGGACAATATTTTCTCTCGTATACATGTTTTTAATCTCAATCAATTACTGGATGGGATGATCTCCATCAGAAATTCCCTCTTCAATTCAGCTCAACACTACTCAAGACAATAGTTTTTATCATAAAAATTCAAAACAAAAGGAAAATGAAAATGTTTAAGATTTCATTACTCGATGGAAAGAATTAACATATTCTTTATATCTGAAACTCCCTCTGGAAGAGTTGTTTCCAATTTTTGTGGTAAATCTGTGTGATGAGTTACGCACACCACTGGTCCCGATGAAATACACTGGAAGGTTTCGATATCTTCCTCCAATTGACCAACTAGTGGAGGATTATATTGTGGAAACTAAATCTAAATCTCATATAATTCCATTAGCTCAGGGAAGGAGAACAAGGAATGCCAAGGCTTCCATAGTCACACTCAAGAAAGAACCTTTACTTGACACCACTTAAAAAACGTCATCATATCGAAGGGATTTACCTTCTAAACATCAAAAAAAATGACTACATCATGAATATGATGAAAAATATCAACGACATAGAAAATTTGAGGAGTTAATGATTTTTTTTCTTTTTGGAATGAACAGGTTCCTGGTTAAATCATATAAACTCTTGAAAAAAAATTTGGTTCATCTTTCAAGGATGAAGAAACCAAAAAAAGGAGATGGATATCTTCTGAATTTTTTTACCTTTAACAAAATGTTGGGGCATCCCATTCAATAGTGATTTTTTAAATAACTCTTGAAAAAAATGGTAGACTTGGGACAAGTGAAATTGAAAATTTTTCCATCCCAAGTAGCATGTGTTACTTCTACAAATCCAGAGGAAGAAGGAGAATGGTAGGAAGTCAAAAGTAAAAATGTGCATAAATATGATGATTGGATGATTAGGAAAAAAATCAACCAATATTATGACATTCTTCTAAAATAGTTGAAACAACTGATTGTGTATTCTACCACTCCCTCCCTAGAAAAACCACCTTCATCAAAAGATAGGTCCTCCAAAGGTCAATCCTCAAAGAAGCGACGTGATCATAAGGACAAAAAGTATTCAGAACAATATGAGCTCATGTCAAGTCCAAATTTGTCCTTAAATATGGAAGATTTCATGCCATTTTTTTCAAAATCATGGGCACTACCCTTCCAATTGGCACAACCAGAACATGCCTGTCCCATAGAATCTTCATCAGATGATGAATTGAACTTTTCTTCCTTCTATGTTATCGACTTGACGGATCCTTATATAAATGTTGATTCTGGTTATGATGAGCCTGATTTACCTATACCTAATTTGTGAATTAGATGAAGTATCCATGTTCAAGGATATATGAGATGATGTGGGTATGCTAGACAACTATTTTAATTCTACCCCTCCTTGAATGATTAAAGTGGTAGAAACTCATGGGAGATTCCTCCAAAGGGATCAGCAAGAAAAATAAGATTTCCCCATGCATGATTGGATCGGTCCTGACTTGATTATTTTAGAGGACTGATTAGAGGTTACACCATCATTCTCTCAAAAATTAGATAGACCTAGTTAGTCTAATCTTCCAAAACCATAAGTATTTCCAGCTTCTTCTCCGATATAGGGTATATCTACATCAGGAGCATAAAATTCCAAGACACCTACAAAATTACTTCTCCATGCCAGAAAATACAGACCTATGGATCAAATATATAATATTTTTAAATAGTTAACCCAAGTACAATCTAGGTTGTAAATCTTAAATTCCTTGAATATTTCTAAAGGACATTTTGAAACACTCATTGAGGATTTTGAAAATCCTATATAGTTTGAATCTGAGGATGTTGCTTCTAAGGTTTATCGTATAGGGAAAGATACTATACAATTTCATGCACTTATATCTTTTACGAATGAATATTAAATTGATACTGCAAATAGACACATTAATACCATCTATATATCTATAATGGTTAATGATATAGACATCCAACAAGACTTCATTGGTAATGGATTAGGAGTCAACCAAACTCTTATTGAAAAAATTCATCTATTGGGCCTCATTGAATCTGAATTATCTCATTCCACATTAATGTTGCAAGGTTATTACAGGAATGGGCAATAACCTATGGGAGAGATTACACTCAGAACAAAGTTTGGAGATCTTTTGTCTAATTCATATTTTATGGTTGTCTGTTAGGATAGATCCTTTAACATTCTGCTTTGATGGCCTTGGCTACATAAACATGCAGCCATTCCTTCACCATACCACCAATGTATCAAGTATTTCATTAATGAAAAAATTGGGACTTTGTATGGTGTCAAGGATCTATTCAAAACATATGAATCATAGTATATTGAGGTATAATTTTATCACACGAAGGGAATGAGGTCTGTGAAAAAAAAGGTAACCAGAATCAACACTCTGAATAGCCTGGAAAAGATCCTAGAAACCCCATTCAAACATGTTAGTATATACTGTGTGTTTCTTATTAATAAAATTTAATAGATAAGACAAAATCTGAGAACTCATCCCATGACTTTCGTAATGTCAATTGAGGAAATCGATCCTGACAACATGGGAGAAATTGTGGATTTACCATGCAGCGGTGAAAGTTTAAATGGAAATATCTTAATTTCATTCACTGAACATCTACAAGTCTCTACTTAACAAATTAGACTAGAAAAATTAATTTTGATACTAGAGGAAGACATGGATTTTTATTCCCAACCCATAATCTCCTCTTTATTACTCAAGGAAGACCCTTCATCTTCTGTAGGGTCATAAATGGTGGCCTCTCTTTAAGATGTTAAAATATTGATTCCTCCCCTAGATTTGAATGTTTTGATTCATCTCCTACTATTAAAATAGAAATAGAAGAAGTGAAAAATAAGGAATAATAAGAATATGATCTCATGGAAGCTCCTATAGCATTTGAGGAAGGTGTCTCTACCACTATGGATGAGCTCAGAGAAAGGAATCTAGGTACAGAAGAAGATCCATGCCCCACTATAATTATTATGACCATGAATTATGAAGAGAAAGAGACTTTTACATCATTTATAAAGAAACATCTATATATATTTTCATATAACTATACAAAAATTCCATTCATTAATCCTGATGTATCCGCTCACCATTTGGTTTTGCCATAAGAACATCAAGGATTCAAGTAGGAAGAAAGAAAAACACACCCGACTCTGGCCTCTAAAATTGAATTTGATGTTGATAAGCTTATCAGGGAAAACTTGTTATAGAGGTTCAATATCCCATGATTCTAGCCAACATTTTCCCATTAATAAAGAAGAATTGGAAAATTATATTTTCCATTGATTTCAGATATCGTAATTGGAATTTTCCCAAATATGACTTTCTTATTCTGATCATAGAGCATTTAAAAGATGAAACATTTGGCTACAAATCTTTTTCCTTCATGGATGTTTAATATGGATATAATAAAATTAGAATGTCCCTAGATGATTAATAATCTAAAGCCTTTTGAGCCCCTTAATGTGTGTTTTATTATCGGGTTATTCTCTTTGGCTTAAAAAATGATGGTGAAACTTATCATCATTCCATGAACCATTTATTTAGTCCCTTATTAGGAACATTTGTTGAATTTAATGTGCATGACATGGTAGTTAAATATATAAAATGTTTTAATCATGTGACTAATTTTGAGATCATATTCTATAAAGTTTGGCAACATAGTGTGAAGATGAATCCATTGAAATGTGCTTTTAGGGTAACCTCAAAAAAATTCCCTAGCTTCAATGTACATCACTATGGAATTAATGTTGGTCCTGAGAAGAGAAAATAAATCATTGGAATTTCACCTCATTAAATTTTGAAATATTTAAGAGGGATTCAAGGACACTTGGGCTATATTTGGTGCTTTATCACCAATTTGGAAGGCAAGTGTTTACCCTTCACTAGATTAATGAAGAAGGTAGTAACCTATCAATGAACTAAAGACTAACAAAAGGCATTTGATACACTCAATAAATATTTCTTAACTCCTCCAATATTAATTATACCTTCTAAAGTAAGGCCCCTTATTCTCTATGTGAAGTATTTAGAGTGATCACTGGGTGCCTTCTTTTCCCAAAAGAATGATTCTAGTAATGAAAATAGCATTTAATTTATCATTTTAACTATGCTTGACACGGTGACTTGATATTCAATTATTGATAAGTGTTTCCAAGAATTAATCATTGTAGTTTAGAAATTGAGGCATTACCTGCAACATCATGAGGTCCAACTGGTGTCTTTCAATATCCCACTCAAATTTATCCTCAGTCATCCTATACTTATAGTGTGTTTCGCATGATGAGTAGTTATTTTTCAACAATTTGATATCCAGTTTGTGCCATAGAAGGAAATAAACTTCCATGATTTGGCATATTGTCCTCTTAAACATTCATCTGTAGAAGATACATCATTGAATACTGGGATTTCTAATGAAGAGGTGTTATCTCTTCATGATAATCCCTAAACATTTGAAATGTAATTTGATGGTTCCTCTAGAAGCCCAACAGGGAAGATAATGGAAAAAACCTGAACTCTATACAGTTGGGTTGGGAATTGTACATATCCCCCTAGGAATGGAATAGTTTCCATATTCCTTCTTGTTGTTAAAATTTGGTACCAACAGTGAGTCAGAATATCAGGCTCTCATCACAGGCCTACAATCTGTGTTCTAAGTACAAGTGAACCACCTGAAAGTGAAAGGTGATTCAGAGTTGGTAATCAAACCAATAAATGGGGATTATTCTATCAGAAAAAAAGATTTAATACCTTAGTGTGATTATGTGGGAGGGTTAATGGTTGAATTTACCTTTGAGACAACATTATCTTATGTCGTGCAATCCCAAAATTCCCCATATTATGTACTGGCTAATGTAGCCACAACCCTGGAATATCCAAATCGGGATGAGGAAATATTCATTATTGATAATAGTCATGTGGTTTAACCTTTTGTTCAATGTATAATGGATGAAAATAAGGAAATTAACCCAATTTTGACCCTTTGGTCATATCATGAGATGTATGACACCCATCATATAATACCTTAAAAATAGAGTACTTCCCCTAGATAGAGATGAAAAAGAATAGATCTGACAATGAGTGGCCACTTTTACTCTTAATAATAGCCCAGATTACCATAAGATCCTCCATAAATGAGCCTTTGATGGAATCCTCTTCAAGTGTATTGACGAAGAATAAACATCATCTATCATAAAAAAAGTACATGTTGAAGCTTGTGGTTCTCAGGAGTCTAGGAATAGGCTTTATGATCAAATCTAAAGGCATGGATACTTTTGGACATTAATGACACAGGATTGCAAAGATTTCACCAAGAAATGTTATCCCTACCAAGTGCATTCCAAACATTCGTCAGCTCCCAGAGTTGTAACATATAGCTAAATAATCCAGGACATTTTACATGTGGGAAATGTATATAGTATGATATTATCATCTAGATATGGCTATGAAATTCATGTATATTCTTACTGAATGGATTTCTTCTCCAAATTGGCTGAGGAAATACCTCTCAATGAATTCGGTTCCAAAATCAATGTTATATTTGTCAAAACTAACATCATCGCCAGATTTTGTGTTATTCATACTATATGGATGGACAAAAGCACCACTTTCTATTCTATTGAGGTAAAAAGGTTATATCATGAGCACAATATCAAATCTAACAACTCATCTCACTATCTTCTAGTGGCTAATGGATAGATAGAGGCTTTAAATAAGACCATATCAAATATACTATAGAATATGGTGGATAAAGAAATAAATATTTTCCTAATAAACTTTTTCATGCATTATGGTCTTATCGTATGACTACCTGTACTGCCACTCAAGTAACTCCATACTCATTGGTGTATAGAACATAAGTAGTTTTTCCAATTGAAATTCAATTTCCTTCACTCTGAGTTCCAATTTGTGGTCAGTTGTCTACATATTAAGATTATTCAAAATGATTTGATGAGTTGGAATGACTAGATGAAAAGAGATTTCATACTTTTCATCGTTTAGAATTTTATCAGAACAGAACAATGTGATATTTTAATAAGAAAGTTTTCCTATGTTTATTTATTCAAAGGGAATTGGTATTGGTCCTCAGGACTCCAATGATATTAGCAAAGAAGCCTCCAAATCTTGAGCCAATGTGGGAAAGACCTTATTCCATATAAAAGGTCTTATCGATTGGGCCTTATTCCATAATCTCAATGGATGGAAATCTTATTACAACTCCAACCAATGTGAGATTATTGATGAAATACTTTGTGGAACGTCACTTCATGTCATTGCTGTATGAATCTAAAATGCACAACACAATGTCCTAGTTTCAAGACATTAAACTTCATAACAACCATAAGAATCCATGCTGCACGATGATAAAATGTGTATAATTTTTATCCTTATCGCACAACATTAAACAACATGACATATTTTTTCATCATTACATGATATTAAGCTGTACGTTTAACCTCCTCTCTATTTGAGGTAAATATCTTCTATATGAAAGTATCATTGACATAATTGCTACTCCTTAGTGGCACATGAATTTCATTCCTCTATATCTGAACTAGATCTTCATATGGGCCTCATTTTAAGAACTATGTGCGGCTTGATTCACATTTTCAATGAGATTTGTAGAGACGCCTGGATCTCTAATATTAGTCCTAGCCACACCACAAATTTTTTTATTTCCCTTTAATCCTCCTTTATGTGAACCAGATCTATATAGAGAGATCTTCTAAGATACATGTTTTTTCCTTCATACCATGTTGGGTATTAAGTTTAACCATTCTTCCAGAATGTTTTAAAATCCCTATCTCCCACATCAAACTCAATTAGTAGGGGAAATTGATGTTTCAAGAACTGTGTTTGTATTGATTATCATCTATATGAGATATGTAGAGATGCCTAGATCTCCAATCTTGGGCCTAACCATAATAAAAAAACCATTTTTATTACATGTGCATGACTCAAATATGCATAGGGAATGTTCAAAGAACTATGTATCGCTTGATTCTCATCCATATGAGATACATAGTGACACCTGGGTTTAATTCCCATGTTCAGTAGAAATATTCCCTTTTCACATCCAAATCACATCATGTCCTCGTTGCATGACTCTAAATTACACATGACAAAGTCCTAGCTGCATGACATTAAAATGAAAATCACCCAAAGAACTACGTATGGCTTGATTCTCATCCCATTAAAATACAATTTAAAAGCTAGGCCGCAGCTCCTAGTCCCATTCAAAAGATACTTTTTATTCCCTCTTCTACATGTAATTAACAATCTATTTGGGAGTATTCCTATTGGGTTCTCTCCTTAGAGATCCCGCCAAGGAAACAATAATTTACCCATTTTACATATGAGTCAAATATATGTAAATAACTCCATACTGATGGCCAATATTGATTAAAATTTTTCTCATGTGCATTGATAATTACCCCTTTCACATTTCACACTCTTAATCTTGAATATTTTCATATCTCTATTATATTTCTTACGGTTTTTGGTGGTAGAGTTTCTAACATCTAAGACCTCTATTGACTGACTATGCAGTATGTACCCCTAGGTTTCCTTGTGTGAGTTGCCTACATAAAGAGAATTTTAGTCAAAAGATACCACTATTTGGCTATGCAGCATATTCCCTAGCTAGCTCTGCATAATACAGCCCCTATAATGGGTTTTCCAAATAATGGTAATTTCATTCATCGTTAAATTGTCTTTTGTCTCCTTCAAACATTGATAACAATTTAAAAGAGTCTATATTTCAATGTATTCATTAATGTATACTCATACCATTACCTTTCTCTCAATATGAAATTCTTCAAGACCATGGTTTACACATTTCCCTCTCCATGTGTTCAAAGAAATACGAAACAACCTTGGATCACATTACAATATATCATATATTGTTTCCATTTTGATCCTATTTGTATGACCTCAAACTACAGACACCATACTTCCAATGTTTGGGTCAGAACTTTGTAGAAATCCTATTCTTCCAATTATTTGAAAATCATGATTGCAAATTCCTTTTCCGTATTCAGGTACCTTTTTTATAAACCAAACTCTGTGCTTTGGAAAATCTGAATCTCCATAAACATTTTCTATCTTTTAGAAATAGAATTTCAATCATTTGAGATCTCTTTTTCTTGACAATGCAGTGCATGCCCATAGGTGGCCCCTCGTAGGTTGCCTATATAATTGGCATGTCAGTCAAAGGATGCCACTATTTGGATATGGAACATATTCCCTAGCTGTTATGGCATAATACAACCCCCATAATGGGTTTATCAAATAATTGTAATTTCTATCATAGGAAATAATTCCTATAGTGCCTCTTAGCCCTTTTTTCATATCATTCTTCAGATATAGAAATTAAAAAATCATAGTTTACCTTTCTTCCCATCCATACTTGAACATGGTAGTATGTTTCCAAAAAAATTTATTAATAAATTGGGAGAGTCTCAAACCTTTGGTCAAATACAAAGAACTTAAAATTAAATCTAACCAATGTCCTCACTACGTGACATAAAATTGTAATGTACAATGTACTCACTACATGACTTAGAACTGCACAGTACAATGTCCTCACTGCATGACATAAAACTACATAGCCTGATATCAGAAATCGCCCTTTCTGAAAATTTTTAACCATTCCTCGTACACAAATTTTTTGAAGAAGTTGTTTTCCAATTCATGACATATTTCAGCATAGATAACCATTTTTTATTAAGATCCATTTACTTTTTAAAACCACCCATTGTGGTCTGGAGTCACCCAAATCTAATTTCCCATGTCTATGAACAGTAAAATGTTAAATTCCTAAGATCTCATTTGCTTGAATATGAAGTATATGCCCCCATTGGCCTTTCATTATTTTTCCAACATAACATGCATGTCAGTCAAAAGGTGCGACTATTTTTCTATGCAGCATATGCCCTAGTCGGCCCAGTATCACACAACCCCCATAATGGGTTTGTCAAATAATGGTAACCTCGTTCTTAGAAGAGACTTATTTTTATATTTATAAAAGTTTTAGATTTCGTGGCCATAAAAATAATTACTCCAGATTACCCATGGAAATATTAAATTAATATTAGAGAAATTCTTAGCCATTGAGCCTTGTTTGGGATCTGATTTCGAAATTTATGGTCAAAGCTATTCTTACATATACACTAGCCCTATCTAGTCCAACATTCATGACTCTAAACTGCTAGCAACAAGTGACCTGGTACTCACCAGATTGGAAACCCACAAAGGGCACTCTGGAAAAAAGTTGAGTCCAATATCACTAAATGAAAATTTCTGTATGGTTTAGGAAATATTGATCAATAAAAATCAAAAGATAAAAAGTTTGTGGGGTTGTCCATATAACCCTAGTAAAAATTAATCTACACTTACTAGGAACATTGGCTTAGATTAAAAAGAGCTATAAATAATGAAAACATCGATGATTAAAGATGAAATTATTTTCATTTGTGAGTAAAACATTCACAGAGGAGAATCCAAAAACTAGAGTCTATCTTCCTTCATTAATCACAAGAGGTTTTCTACATAACATTTCATTTGGTAAATAACCTCTTAAGTCCCATCAGATTTCTGTTTATTTTTTTAGCCGACCAGTCTCGTTATCCTCCAAATATAGAATTTCATTCTTAACATCTGCAATGGCTTTTGCACCATCCTTCTTGACATAACCTATTGAATCATAAAGCTTTCCATTCTCCCCTATGAAAATATCTAACTCTCGTTAAAGATACAGCTGCTGAAAAGTCTTTTCTTTAATATTATACTTTAGGTATTTCAACTTTTCAGCATGATTGACCTCATCTTAGGATAACACTACTTGGAATTTTTCTGTGTTGATCAACAATTTAGTTTTTATCAGATCTTTCAGATGCTTTTCTCTTTTCTCACATTCATATAATCTCTTTCACTACAGTATAAACTTCACTATATTCAAAACTACAAAATCCTAATTTAATTAACATAGATTAATGTCATGGAATTCTTGAAGGTAGTCCCTCAAGGGGAATTTTAGATATTATCTTTCCTATATATCATTTTTCCATGTGACATGAAATATGAAGGGCCTTTTGTAGTTCTTGGTATGATTCAGAATAAATTTCATAAGGAGGCACATTTTCTAGGATCAATTCACTTAAATAAGTTCCATGTTCTAATACATTCTTAACAGCGGTCACTTCACCTCGTAATACTATTTGAGATGATGTAGAGGCCTCACCTACAGATCTAGCCATTCAAGTTGATTAACTTATTTGGTGAATTAAAAATTATGGTTATGGTTAGTTTCAAGGGTTAAAAATAGTTATTATAATAAAAAAATTTAGTACATATTTCCTACCAATTGGTCTGCATATTAAGAAGACTCCTCCCCAATGTTCACAGTTTCAACCGTTTTGGTTGATGTCTCTGGATGTGGAATTCTCTCTTTAATTTTCTTAGGTTCCTCTGAATTAATCTTAGGAAGATTTTTATTTCTCGAGATTCACCTGATCCAAAATATCTACAATGGTAGGATTGACATTAATGTCAATGCTTTTTTAGGCATCGTTGTAGCAACAATTTATTTAAATGGAATTGGAAATTTCAACCAATCATGTTTAGAAATATAATCATAAGAAGATTAATAAGAAGAAAAATAAAAACCCATGTCCATTTGGTTCTATAAAAGGAACTAAAAATATTCTAATGAATTTGGTATATTAAATTTTTCTAATACTTTTTCAGAAGACATTCCATGTTTTATAATAGCATCAAATGATATCCTAGTTTCCATTTTAGTCTCACCCGTTGGAGCACTCTGTGTGGTTTCTTCGCAACCTTCCTCTAAAAACCATTTACCCTGAACTACTTCATCAGCAATAGTATTAGGGTTAGCATCAGTTATCACAGGATGTTCTCATGCATGTGATGAACCTAAAGTATCATACTATGGAAGTTATTTTTTCTACATTTGGTGTCTTATGATGAACTGTCGATTGACTTGGAGACTCCTCTATTTTAATAGCAGGAACATGAGAAGTGTTGAGAATAGATGTTGGATCCTTTGGCCACAATGACTCTTCAAGAACCACCATGATAGAATGAATTTGTTCCTTTTTAAAAGCACCCTCCATAGTTCCTCTAAGCTTATTGGTAATTTCTTTATGAGAAGAAACAGAAGAAGATACTACATTTCCAAAATGTTTAAACACATTTTCATGAATAAGGATAAAATTCATGTTGTTAGGAAGGATTACCGCTACTTAGAAAATGATTAACCATGTTATTAATTCTTCAATAATTTTATTTTCTTCACCTTCTTTGGAGGACTTGCATCATCATATGCAATATCAGGTATTGGAGAATGAAATCCTATTTTTATCTCATCCTCCTTTGTCTGTATTCCTAGAGATATCTCTCTCGATTCACTGGGTGATATAGTAGCTCCAAGAGAAGTACCACCAGGGCTATATCATGAAGATGGAACGTCAATAAATTTTCCTTTATCCAGATTCAAGTTAAAATGATATTTATTCTGAGTGACGGTGATTTGAATTAATTAAAATGTCAATAGAGAAGAGAATGTGAAATAAAAGGAAACTTACATCTTCATGATCCACAAAATCATGCCATTATTCATCTAATTAAAGGTAAATCCATTTAGTGGTACCACTATCTATAATTTCTTTCATCCATTTTGTGGTGTGAATTGATTTGTTGGTTGTGTATATAAGAATTTCAAATTCTTGAATATAAGTTCTCTCTTCATCAGAATTGTTCTTAAATAGAATATCAGAAGAGGCCCGTAGTTCCCCTATTCCTTAAATATGTAATCCTTTAGATAAATTTATCAACACGGTTTATCTATCATAATGAAAAAATTCCCATGTTTGAATAGCCTTTGGTCATATATATTCAGAGTATGGGCCAAAGGTTTGTGAGGAAGATCCTGCAGTTATTGATTTAAGTTTCGTTCAAATTCTCGCAGTCACAGATGAGGGATGATAAAATGGGACTCGTCGCTCTTCAGAACTATGGTTAATAGACCACCTCAGTACAACCTCAATATAGATTGATGGGTGGCTCTCTTAACACTAACAGGTGGATTATATCTTGCATGAGGACAGTTTGGTAAATCTGGAGCCTCATCACCTCCACCCTTAGACTCCAATGATTCAGCCCTTGAAGATGATTAATTACCTTATAAATGACAGGGTTCATTCATACTACATATCTTTATCCCCACTCCAGGGAAAACATGGTTTAATACCCTTTCAGGGTAATATGTGACCAAATTTTCAACGTACGAGACAATCAATATGCTTATTGCATCAACGGAAGGTGAATAAAAAATTTCCCATGTTTTCTCCATAGATGATAGCATCCATTGTTGTTAGGAATACATCCGATTTTTATCCAATATGACATGAACAATATAGGATAAAATATTTTTTCATAGAAATTTAAATTGATGTGTTAATGTATATGGAGAATAGGCCTCGCATATGATTTATCCATCAATCCTAGTGTCCAATACACCATCCCTACAAGCTAAAATATAAGACCCTAGCTCTATGCTGAATGTCCCATCATCAAAAAATAAACCCATAGGTGGATTACCATCAGGTAAAAGATGAAATTACTTGTACATAATCAACATGGACTAGATATTTAATGCATTCATAGAGGAAGGTGAAATACTATAGAAAGAATGAATTGATTTTTGGAAAGATCTTTTGAAGACCTGTACCCCACTTTTCATAGTTTATGTTCTGAAGAGAACCGCTTCAGCCACATAACACCTGGAATAGTCCCGATATTTAGAAAAGATATTTCCCTCTGTAAATATTCAGTATGATACTATGAATCTTTTCCAAAATATTGGTATCCAACCCTACTATCTTATTCTTGGACAACATGTCCACGATAACAAAAATTTCTGGCCTTATTCCTCCCTTGGAATCTCTAACTAGTAATAAATATTGACTAAGCCACATGGATAGGAAACATTCCAGATGTTTCTTTATAGGAGTTTTGGAATGGACTTCATACCCCCACTTTTCAAACTCTACTTCTTCTAATGATGGAGAAAAAAGTGTCGGGTGTACCTCTCTTTTCCGCCATTGGATAGCTGGTTGGAATAGTGCAAGTGGGACCCTTATCATTCATCTTTATAAGGAATATTTCCATCCACTATTTTGGATGAATGCCCCTTCATTTGTGGGATTTCTTTTTGTTCGTATTTTTTAGTTTATAAAATATTTTCATCAACCCATGAATTAAGGCTGGTGTCATTTTTGAGTCATTCTATGTCACAATGGGAGGAATAAACTCATAGTGCATATCTCAAAGGATTGGAGATCCAGATATCTTGTGTACATACCACAAATGGATGCCTATGTATCCTTGTGTCTTATGGGAAGGGTTATTTTCTGGGCTCCATTAGCCAAGTAGATCTGGAATAAAATCATCATTCTAATATACATAGGTTTTCTCGAACCATACAACCTCATAAATAACAACAACATTTAGGTAATCTATAAACTCCACACATGTCTTGCACACCCAATACACCCACATCCATGTAGGTTTAACACCCCCTCCTAGGTGGAAATACTAAATTTTCTTCTACACTTTTGATTGATCCATCTAAGAATCACAAAAGATGGATGAATTGAAGTGTGGTTGTAGCTCAGGTGTATGTGATTTCAAATCTAGAGTACATGGGATGTGATGAATGAAATGGTATTAATCTTCTATTATAGCATTAATGTATGATCCCATAACATAAACATTGGAAGTTAATAAATTGTTATAGTCTTGAAACCTAGAAAGTGGAATACAGTTTTTCCGGCATGGAACGTTGACACCCTTCTGATGTCCATAACTATAAAAAGGTAAATAAGTGCTCCAAGGAAAATTGAAGTGATATTTATTTGGATATTTTTCCAAATTTGGGAGTGTGGTTTCACAGACATCAAAGTTGACATGACCAACAACCATTGTGAAATCATCAATTCTCTTACTAGCGAATTCATCAGTGGTTCTGATTATCTTCAGAGCAATTTAACCTACAAAAGAGATCAAAAATAATTTTTAAGTAAGTTCATTTTTGATGTTTTGATAATGGATTTCCTAAAAATTGAGATATGAATTATGGTGAGCAAGTCTGAACATGACACGAAAGTATAAAACTACTGCTCAAGTGTGGTGACCTAGTTCTGGCATGCAAATGAAAAACATACAGAAGATGCCTTAATAAAAATAAGAATCATAAAGAAAATTAAATCTGTGCCGAGAGCTAGATTTCTAGATGTCATTGAAATTTTGTCAGAAGTGAAGCTTATATATATGAGATACAATTTACCCTACGCACTAGAACCTTGTGTTCCCCATTTACCTTGTGTGCTACCACTTGCGATCCAGAGTAACCTCTTTTTTCTTGTTCATATATTTACCTCAATATATGATCATCTTTTAATTCTAGATCCCACTCTGATGGGGAACTTTTATTGATACTATGTTCCTTCACATATTCTAAAAAGTGACAAGGAGAAATTCTTTTGAAAAAAGAGAAGAAAACGCATAAAGAATATAATGATTTGAAAAGGCTTGAATATATGATTGCCTTAGTCAAGATAGGGATCTGTCGGCGCACAAGGTACTTGTGCGCCCAATTTTTGCATGCAACCCACTTGTGATCCCCCTCCACCATTTCTTCCAATGTATCCTACATGCCTATAAATAGACCCTTGGGGACATCATTTATACTAATGAATTTTTTTTAAGACTAATTGTTTTTTTGGTCACCCTAGTTCATCACCAAAGACTTCTGAATCCTTCTAGTCAGTTTTTTAACACCTAGATTGAAGGAATTGAAGGTGGATCATATGAATTAAATCATATTAGTGTTTAAAATCCATAAAACTTGTGTTCCTAAATCACCCAACCTCCCTGAATCAGAAACACTTGCATGCCACCTATTCCTCTCACATGAACTTGAGAACCCTACTTCCGGGATTCCCTGTGAATACTATTGAAGGCATGAGTCAAGTCTTTCCCAAGTATTAAAATCCATGTTTTTCATCACTTAATTGAACTTCAGGTATCCCAATCCTACTTGCACGCCCATTCTTGTGCAGTAGATACTCACTTGGGCACCCCTCTTTGATTCACCTACACCCTTCAATCTTTAAGGCATCAAGCCTTCTATAAATCCATTCAAGGAAATGATTATTCTTCACTGGATCCCTTGTCTTAAAAGATATAGGTTAAAACCTCAACCAAAACATCATGAATTATCAAACCACTTGGATAGTCACTTCATCGTGTCTCTTATTTGGGTTTGTATATCAGACGTCAGAGGTTTCCCACATCTATTTTGCAATGGGGTGAGGATTCATGGGGTATCTGTGGGTTTGTATATCTGCAGTCACATGGACCATTCTCTTAGAAATAGTGTTGGGGAGTTCTCAGTTTAGAGGATCAGAGTTTGGGTTCAGACCTCCCTTTCTCATCTCTAAAACTATGAACCTTATGTCTCTGGTATGGAAGGTACGATTCACACATTCTTTTCCATTCAAGAAAAGGAGAAGTCTTCCTCCCCTATAAGGATCAATTCTATGTTATCCATGCTGCTGTAATCACCTAACCTTTTTAGTTGGAGGTTTTATTCTTGCTCCACTCAACTTCCTTCACCTTCACTAATTCCTTACATTTCACCCTTGTCCAATGTAAAGAGAACAGAAGGAAGGCTCATCACTTTTCCCTCTTCCCCGATCAACCCGCCCTCATCCACTGTCGCCTCCATTGGCGCATCCTCTTCCACCAACAGAGGAGGAAAAGTGTTGGTACGTTTGTCGAATGATTCACAAACTCTTGTTACTCATACCGAGAATGACTCTTGTGGGCTAAGAGATCGGTGGTGATTACATCATTTTTACAAACTCCCACGGTGAATGAACTATGAGAACTCTGATTCCTAACATAATTGGGATACATATGAAGCTTTTTCAAGGTCCGAGCTCACTAGATATCCTCTTTAGGAATCCAACCATAATTCCCCTAATTTGAGGATTATCCTAATGAATAAGCCCCAAATTAAACATGCAAATCACCAAGGAATCCTTTTCAGGATGTAATACAAAACTCATTTCTCTCAAATGACTACACTCTCCTATGAGGCTCATCGAACTATGTGGGATTTCATCTCATCCACATGGAATGTGTAGGAAGCCTCCTTGAGGTTTAAAACCAACACCTCAAATAATTCATATTCTCTTTAGGCCATATTACCAATAGGGTCTAATCTTAATTGGAATCCTATATTCTTTCCAAGTTCCTTGGGATTATTATGAATAAGTCCCATACTAAACCTTGACTAAGAACCTTTCTCTTAGATGTCCTTGCCACAGGATGTTAAACTATATGGATAGATCCTTATCACATGAAATTAAATGGTATGATGTGTCCCATTAAGTGGCACCGAACTACAATGGTTCTGATTCCTTCCACAAGGATATGTAGGTAGCCCATTTATGGGTACGATCCCGACATCAAAACAAACCTTCTTCTCCCTGGACGATAATAAAATCTTGATTTCCCCACTGAGTGGCTTAAAAACCAGTATCATCATAATGATGATAAAAAGAATCTCTAAATAGTATATGAGAGGATGCTATTGAGGGAGAACCTTGAATACATAAACATTTATCCAATAATGAAGAACCTAGAATACATACGTATGATTATAAAATTTCACACATGCTAATAATTTATTAAAATGTTTAAGGGAAACCTTTGTTAAACATGGTGAATTAATAAAGAATCATGAAAATATCTCAATTATATTAAGAGAGTCCCAGTGTAGACAATAACTTCCTCAAAAAGGGTGTGAAAGGTCTGACCTCCCATCCTCTCGACCAATACATGTTCTTAAGTATTGTAAGATCAAACTTAACGAATGTCTGCCTTTGGAAAGAAAGTCCCTTTTGGATAATGAATTGTTGGATGTTTCTGGTTCCATGAATAAATCCAATAGAAACCACCTGGAAGCAGTTATTCTTAAAATATAACACATGTTCCAAGGAACTACAAAACACACATAATAACCCTAAAAATCATAAAACAACTAAAAACCCTAAAAGACCTTAACATTTTCTAAAAACAATTAAACACACTAAAATACCAAAATAAACCTAAAATACTGTAAAAATAATTGAAAAGACTATAAAACCCACTAATGGGCCCTAAAAACCATAAAACCCCTAAGAGACCCTAAAACTCCCAAAAATCCTAAAGGACCCAAAAACCCATAAATGGTAAAAAATCCCTAAAATCCCATAAAGACCATTAAAATCATAAAAAATCCTAAAAACCCAAGATATCCCTAAAAAACCATAGAAACTAGAAAACCATAAAACCTTTTAAACCCCTAAAAAACAAAAATATCTTTAAACCCATAGAAACATAAAAACCCGATAAACTGAAAACCCCTAAAAACCCCAAAAACACTAAAATACAAAATCACTGAAAACCTAATCCCCCCCAAAAAATTAAAAACAAATTAAACCCTATAAATCCTTAAAAACCTAAAAAACAATAAAATAAAAAATACAATAAAAACCCTAAACCCTAAAAAGTTTTAAAAAAATCAAAACCCATAAAAAACTAAAATAAAATAATATAAAACACTAGAAACCCATAAAAACATGTAAAATGAATAGAAATAAAAAACCCATAAATAACACTACAAACCCTAAAAATAATAAAATTGTAAAAAAAACATAATACTCAACAAAACCCATAAAAACACCTAAAAACCCAAAAAAGATTACTCAAAACCCATAAACCCCATATACCCACCAAACCCCTCAAAACCTTAAAATCCCTAAAAAATCCTAAAATGGCTTGAATAATCTAAAACCAATAAATCCCTATAAAAAAATAAAAACCCTATACACAAAACACTAAATGAAAAACCCTACACCCTAAACCCTATACCCTAAAAACAAAACCCTAAACGTGACATGAAAAACCCCAAACCCAACTCCCTAAACCCAAAACCCTACACCTAAAACCCTATACCCTACACCATAATCATTAAACCTTAAACCCTACACCGTAAACACTATTACCTAAAAATAAAACCCTATACCATAAGCCCCAGAAGTCCCTAAAAACCATTAACAACACATAATAAACCAAAAATTGTGTACAAACCCTTAAATCCCATAGTAGGATTACATTTCCCAAAAACCCGTAAAACACAAATAAACAATAAAACCCCTAGAAAACATAAAAGTACCATAAACCCCAAAATAACCCATGAAATTCATTAAAATCCTCAAAATCAAAAACGATACTAAAAACATAAAAAAACAAAAATAAATAAAAATTCTTCAAACCCGGAAAACACTAAAAACCCAAAAAACCCAAAAAACACATAAAACCTTAAAATAATTTAAGAACCATAAAACCATTATAAACCTACACACCATAAAAACATAAAAAACCTAAAACCCCTAAAAACCTATACTAATTCTAAATAAAACCCCAAAACCTAAAAACCCATGAAAAACTAAAATTCCATAAAAACCCAACCACCATCCCCCCCAAACCCTAAAAAATACCATAAAACACAAATGACCTTATAAATATCCTAAACCCCACTAAAACACTAAAAATATCCTAAAAACAATTTCATCCCCTAAGAAAACTCTAAAACTACTAAAATCCCTAAACGCCCCAAAAAAATTAAATAACCTAGAAAACCCTAAAACCGCTAAAAATAAAAACACCATAAAATCCTTAAAAAATAATTAAAACTATAAACATACTATAAAGCCCTAAAAGGCCCTAAAACATCCTAAAAATACCCTAAAACCAAAAAACCTGAAAAACCAAATAACCCTTAATAACAAAAAACCATAAAAACTCTAAAGAAACTCTAAAAACCCATTAAATACCTAAAAAACTAAACACCACTGACAACCCTAAAAAATATTAAACACCCTAAAAACCATAAAAATCATAAAACACACAAAAAGACACTAAATCACCTAAAATACCCAAAAATAATTTACAACCCCGAAAACCCCTAAAAACACCAATCACATAAAATTCCCAAAAAAATAAACCCGTAGAATTCCTAAAACCCCCTAAAACACAAAAAAAAACATTAAAACCCCTAAAACTCCTAAAATTTCTGAAAATACATAAAAACCTTAAAAACACTAAAAACCTTAAAAATAACTAAAACCATAAATCACTAAAAACCCATCAAAATTGAAATCCTTAAAACCATAAATGTCTCTAAAAGACCCTAAATATCGTAAAAATACACTACTAGCCTAAAACCATATAACGATCCTAAAAACCCTAAAAATAAATAAAAACCCAAAATAACCCTATAACCCTATAACCCATAAAACATAATAAAACCCATAAAAACCATAATATTCTTAAAAATATAAGAACCCAAAACCCCCTAAAAATCATAATCAACCATAAAAATTCAAAAATCACATAAAATACTTAAAAATATGAAAAAATCCATTAAACCCATTAAAATACTAAAAAACTAAAAACCCTAAAAACCCCTAAAACCCATAAAACCCCTAAAAGATCCTAAAATACCAAAAAATCCAAATCTATCCTAAAACCCCATTCCTCCCGAAATACCCTAAGAACCTATAAAAGACCAAAAGGACCATTAAATACCCGACATTAACCACATTTTAAGGGTGGACTTTCACATCTAGTTGTTTCTTCCCAACAATGTCCTAGGAGGAAATGTTAGTAGTGTTAGCCCCCCTCCCCCGGAAAAAGGGGGAGGGACCTCTATTTTCATCATTGAGGGATAGATCCCATTTTTTCCATTTTCATCCCATATTTTCTCCATAAAATCCATAAAATCCCCATTTTTTCTAATGTTTGGTATTTGATCAATATTCATCCCTAGCTTTTGATCTCGGCATCAGAGTTCACCGATGCCTTAACTCTCATAATTCTGACACTAGTTTCTCAACTTAAACATCTCCATACACCATCGGACTTTGTCAACAGGTTCATATTTCGTTTTTGGGTTACCCATGATCAATATATCATTAGTCTCCATGAAAATATTTATCTAATGATTCATTTTTATTGGGAGAATGATCTTATATTCACTTGGTTTGGTGCTCCATGTGTTTGTAATGAACTACGATTCTTACAATTATAGTGGTCCTATAAAATTAATATAAAATGAGGCTCACCTAAAAAATGATTTAGATGATCTTAACCAAATTTCCCATTCCGTTTCATAATCCTTCAGTCATTCAGATGGTTGGGAATCTAGGGGGTTAATATTTATGTTCCCATAGTAGAACACAAGCTTTATGTCAACCAATATCTCAATGAATCTATTTAAAAGTTGATGTATCATTATTTCTAGTTGAGTTTGTGTGGATTTCTGTTGTAGAATAATTTATATAGATAAAATAATTCTGTTTTCAAGAAGTGGGTTGATTACTTGTCGTTAGGAAAGCGTCTTGGCCATCAGATTGTAGTGTGTAGGTGTGGGTTCTTGAACTGAAAAGAAAAGATGAGTGAGGAATGGTTAGGTTCTAGTGGTTTTGTTTAGAATCTTGTTTGGTTTGTTTCATGTTTATGAATACGTAGGTCCAAAATTTTCCATCTTAATGAAAATTTTCAACCAAAAAGTGTTGGGTGTAGCAGAAAAATATTTTCTTTCCTGAATAGTGGTTTTTCTGAGACAAATTAATCAAAAGTGGCCGATGTGTATAATAGTCTGATGTATGATCTGACCATTAATGAAGTACATTACATGTTTGGGTTTGGGGGTATGAAGATATTTGTTCCTCAGGTCCATCTATTCCTTCTAATGCGTCAAAATATGTGGATGTTGTGAGAACTGGAAATGGGGATTAGCACAAGAATAGTATTCTGTGGTAGATACATTATGTCCTTGATTTAATTCTTTCTCTGATGTGGTTATCAAACCGATAAAAGAAATAGTGGAAATTGATCATACAACTCATGGAGTGATGTCCATAAGAGTTTCAAATATTTCAACCAATTGGTTAGGTCAAAGAGTTCTAGGACAAGTATCATCCTATGTAATTGTTTTAAAGGATTTCATATGGAAGGTTTGGTCCTAGAATATAAAGGACCAGTCTAGGAAGAGAGTTCTTCTGAAGGGTAGGATACCTCTAGGGCATAGTAATGTTACAATATCTCTAACCGTATTCCAGATGTTCATACAGTGGGAAGTCCTGGTAGAGGGCTTAACAACCCAAGGAGGAATAATGGGATGAAATGAAACAAGAATTCCCATAGATGCATTCTAATTAAAAACAGAAATCTATAGGATGTGAAAACTATTTATACCTACCCATGAAAATGGGGACAAGGACATCCAATATAATGATGCCGAAGAGAAAAAATTCATACCTAATGATTAGTAGAAGATGGTGAGTGAAAAGACCTAGTGTGGAACTCAAACGACCAAAAGTGTTATCTACAATGATCATGGTAAAGCTGGTGATGTGTTGGGAGAATAAAAAAAAGGAAGATACATAAGTTGTGGATATCTCCTATAGTTTGAATACCACTGATCGGTTTGTTCTCACTAAGGGTGTGCCTACCAAACAACAGTGGGATGCAGGTTAGGAGGTTTTAAATTTTTTTAATACATGGGATCTTATAATCTTCTATGGGAAATAAATATTGGAGGCTTTTCTCCAGAAAAATTCCCCATAAGGGGATGAAGGTAAGATGGGTAAGAGACTATTACTGGTGGAAACCAATAAGGATAAGATTACATTGATCGATAATAAATATCGTCTTATGGTAAGACATTTCAATGTAGGGGAGATAAGAATGTAGGAGTGCATTCAAACATGGGGAAACATGGCTTACTGGTTCAAAGATCATACCAAGGATGACCAAGATACTAATTTAAACTATCAATACTAGAAATTATATATGGATAATGTTTCTAATATACATAAAAAACATTAATGGTTTAACCATATATAATGGTACTTAATGTTTATTAATTTTTACTCACTTGGTTATCACTTTCCCTTAAAGTGTTTCCAAAATTAAAAAGGTAATTTTCAGTTAAAAAGACCCTAGAACACTTAAAAACATAACAATTCATAAACCCCCTAAAATTTCTCAAATCCCATAAACCCCCCTAAAATACCCTATAAACGATAAAATTATAAAACCGTAAAAACTCAATAAAATCCCTAAAACCCCCAAAATCAATATAGGCCTTAAAAACCTAAAAAACAAAAAAAAACACTAATAACCTGAAAACCCAAACAGACCATTAAGGACCCAAAACTCTAAAAAGATTCTAAAAACTACTTATTTTTAAAATGGAACCTAAAAACAAAAATACAATTAAAGGACCATAAAACACCTAAAACTACTAAAGGACCCCAAAAAAAACCTAAAACCCCTAAAATACCTTAAAACCCTAAAAATAATAAAAGACACTAAATAACATAACATTCAAAAAAATCCCAATAAAACTATAAATTCCATAAAAATCAGTAACCCCCTAATAAATCCAAAATATCCAAAAACCCAAGAAATCCCTCAAGACTGTAAACCCCAAACAGCCCTAAAAACCCTAAAACCAAAAAAAAAACGCCAACACCCATAAAAGCCTAAAAACCGTAAAGCCACACATTCCATAAAAACTCATAAATCCCCAAAAATCCTCTAAAACCCCTAAAAACAAAAAAAAACCATAAAAACCAATAAATACACCTAAATAACCTAAAACCCCTAAAACTCATGAAAACCATAAGAATCCCTAAAGCCCCAAAAAACCCAAAACACCCCCCAAAACACTAAAACCCCCCAAAACATCCTAAAACCCCATAAGAAAAAAAACCTAAAAATATAATTACCCCAAAAAACCCAAAAAAACCACAAACCCAAAGACCACTAATAAACAATAAAAACATAAAAACCCCTAAAATAACACACCCCATACTTTAGATCCTAAACCCTATGCTTAAATCATAAACACTATACCCAACAAGCTAAAAATTAAACCATACACCCTTCGCCCTAAAACCTATACCCCAAACCCTAAACCCAAAAATCGTCCCCCAATATATTATACACAATAATATATACCATACAAATTACTATTGAAACCCAAAACCCTACACTGCTAACGAAAAACCCTTCACCCTATAACCTAAACCCTTTACCTACACCCGAAAACCTACTCCCTAAACCATATACCGTACACTCTAAACCATAAACCCTACAACCTAAACCCTATAACATACATCCTAAACATTAAACCATAGACCCTAGACCCTACAATATACATCATAAAACCCAAAAGACACTAAAAACAATAAATGAACCTAAAAAACTAAAAGTTCATAAAACCCTTAGAAACCTAATATCCCTAAAAACCCTTAAGACTTTGAAAGTCCCCAAAACCCAAACCCCCTAAAAGTACCTCAAAACCCTAAACCCCCCTGAAATATTTGAAAAAACTATAAAAACATAAAATCCCATAAAACCATTAAAACGCATAAAAACAAATAAAACCCCTTAAAACCTAAAAACGATATAAAACACAAAAAACCCTAAACACCCCAAAACCAATTTAAAAGTTGAAAAACAAAACACATTTAAAAATAAAACTACACCCGATTAAAACCCCATAAAACACTAAAACCCTATAAATCCCTAAAATCCAAAAAAACTATAAAAAACCCATAAACCCAAAACAATCCCAAAAAACCCAAAAAAAAATCTTTAAAACCATTAATATAACCTAAATACTCTTAAAAGCCCTAAAAATACCCTTGAAACACAAAATAACCTACAAACCCTAGAGAGAACCTCAAAACCAAAAAATAACCCTAAAAAGATGATAAAATCCAAAAAATCATAAAAGATCCTAAAACTATATAAAATACCAAAACACCTAAAACCTCTAAAAACCCCTAAAAACTCTAAACCCCCTAAAAACCCAAAAACATAAAAACCCAAAAAACCCCTAAAAATACTTAAAACCCTAAAACACCACAAAACTATAAAAGACCATACCAACACTAAAATACATAAAACCCCCTAAACTTATAAAAAACCCTTAAAATCATTAAAACCCTTAAAACCCAAAAAATCCCCTAAAATAACATAAAAACCCTATAACTCCAAAAAACCCAAAAACCCAAAAATAATTAAAACATATAAAACAATAGAAAACCCTAAAAACTATAAAAAAAAACTAAAAAACTAAAATAATAGAAAATGGTAAAATATATAAAACCCTAAAGGCTTAAAACCCTAAAAGACCAAAAAAAAATCCTTAATGACCCTAAAAATCATAAAACCCTTAAAGATCCTAATATTCCCTAATGATCCTAAAAACTCCTAAAATATATAATAACCATAAAATCTTTAAACCCCTTAAACATTATTAATATCTAAAAAAACTAAAAATCCCTCAAAACTATAAAAATACGAAAACACTAAAAACCCATTAACAAAAAACGTAAAAACCCAAAAAGGTCTAAAGACAAAAAAACTCATAACCCACAAAAGAATAAAAACCAATCCCACCCCCTAAATACCATATCATACATAAAATAAATAAGACACTATAAATAATAAAACCCCCTAAAAACTCAATAAAAACACAAAAAACCCAAAAAAAAAACATAAAAATATAAAATACATAAAACCCTAAAACCCAACAAAATACACTTAAAAACCAAAATCCTTACAAAACCATATACTATATACCCTACACAATAATATCTAAACCATGAACCCCACACCCTAATCCTTATACCCTAAAACCTAACCCCTACAATTGAAACCCTATACCTTACCCCCTAAACCCAAAACCCTACACCCTAAACCTTGTACCCTACACGCTAAACCCTAAGAACCACACTAAAACCCTATACACTATAACATAAATCTTAAACCCTAAAGCTTAAAAAACCCTAAATTTTAAACCCCAAACCCTACACCATAAACACAAACCCTATAACATAAAACATCAAAACACTTAAAACCCCTAAAAACAGTAAATAAACCTAAACACCCCTTAAGGACCCCCCCAGAAAAACCCTAACCCTAAAAATATTAAAATACCCTAAAAGAAAAATAATCCAAAAAACATAAAAGACCCTAAAAACCGTAAAACCCCCCAAAAACGATAAAAGCGGAAAAATTCTAAAAACCCCTTAATAATCCTAAAAACATTAAATCCCTAAAAAACATTAAAACATTAAAACCCTTAAACCCATATAAAATGAAAAAAAAACCTAAATCACTGAAAACCCCAAATCCATAAAAAACACCCAAAAAACCTAATTCTATAAAGCCCTAAAAACACTAAAAAACCCTAAACCCCCAAAAAACTAAAACCCTAAAAAATACTGTCAACCCCATTAATCCCCAAAACTACCCAAAATACATTAAAACCCCAATGAAACCCAAAAAGAAACTAAAACACCAACAAAAACCAAAAATCTCAATAAAATCAACTAAAACAATTGCATCACATACAATCACTTAAAACCCTAAAACACTAAAAAATCACAAAAAACTAAAAAACCCTAAACCTTAAAATCCTAAAGTCCCTAAAACACTATAAATATCCAAAAATTCCTTGAAAATAACCAAAAAATCTTATAAAAACATTAAAATTCCTAAACCCGTTAAAACCTTAAAACCCATAAAAACACTGAAATCCCTGAAAAGCACTAAAATCCCTACCCCCTCCAAAAAAACTAAAACCTAAATATTAAAAAATAACTAAAAATCTATTATCACCATAAAAGACCCTAAAAGACCTTTAAACCCCATAAAATACCAAAAAAACCCTAAACACCTAAAACCAATAAAAACACTACAGAAAGACAGAAAACCCTAGTAATAGTAAAACCAACCAACCATAAATCTATAAAAAACCCTAAAACCGTAAAAATCAATAACACCCTAAATCCCCTAAAACCCCATAAAAATACTAAACAACTTAAAATCAATAAAAATTACAAAAACCTAGAAAACCATAAAAAAAATAAACCCCTATAAATGTACTAAAAACATTAACCCCCTTAAAACACCTAGAAATAAAAAAAACCCTATTACCTGAAATACCATAAACACCAAAAAATACTATAAAATACATTAGAACCCCCTAAAAGACCCTAAAAACACAAAACCCCTTGAAGCCATAAAACCCCTAAAATAGTCGAAAAACCCCTAAGAAATATTAAACCCAATAAAACCCCTAAAACCCTAAAATCTTTAATAAACATTAAAAACCCAAATCCCCTTGAAACGGCTGAAAACAATAAAATTTTTAGAAACACCCAAATCCCTAACACTCCCTAAATCCATAAAAATACCTAAAAATTTAAAAAACCATAAAACTCATAACATTTCTATAAATTCCTAAAATATATAAAAAACCAAAAAACTAAAATTTCTTAAAACCCCTAAAAGACCCTATAACCTGTAAAACCCTTAAAATTATCCAAAACCCCCTAGAAGAAACTAAAAACCATTAAACCCCTAAAAATTTATAATTACCTAAAATATAATAAAAACCCATAAAATATCCAAAAATCTCTATAGAAACCCTAGAAACCCAATAGGCACTAAAAATACTACATAAACTAAAAATCCATAAGAATCCCTGAAACCCCTGAACCCCATAAAAGAGCCTAAAACACCACTAAAAGACCCTAATGAACCCTAAAAACCTAAAAAACACCTAAAACCTTTAAAAATATTAAATATAATTAAAAAAAGAAGACTCAAAAAACACCCAAAAACCTATAGAAACATTAAATACCCTTAGATACACCAAAACCCCTAAAAACACCTAAAAATTACTTGAAACCCCTAAGAACACTAAAATCCCTAAAACCCTAAAATATCGTAAATATACCTTAGAAACTATAAAACCCTAAAAAACCATAAAAATCTATACAACCCTTCAAAAATTGTAAAAACCCCTAAAAAATTATTAAAATACCTGAAACCCCTAAGAGAACCATAAAACCATAAAAACACTTAAAACCCTAAAACCTTAAAAACCCAATAAAAACAATATACCCTTAAATCCTAAACCACTAAGAAACTTAAAAACACTAAAACCAATTAGAATCCTTAAAATCCCTAAACCCATAAAAAATCTAAAAATACCAAAAAATAATAAAACCCCCTGAAATCCATAACACCCTAAAAAGATGCTGAAACACTAAAAGACACTAGAAACAAAAAAAACCCAAAAAAAATTCTAAAAATAGTAAAAGACCATAAAGATAAATTAATGCCAAAAAAATCCTTAAAAACTCTTAATAACCCTAATGACCATAAAACCCTATAAACAACCTAAAAACACTAAAAACCCATAAATCACTGAAAAACCCAAAAATCGAAAAACCCTAGAAATAACTAATATCCATAAATATTCCTCAAACCCCTAGAAATTTATAAAACCCCCCAAAACCATAAAAAATCATAAAAACCCTAAAACCCCTACAAACCTTTCAAAATATTGAGATTTCAAAAAACCCTTATAAAAATCATAAAATTATAAAACCGCTAAAAAAGCCATGAACCCCCCCCCCCCAAACCATGAAAAACCATAGAAACCCCTAATCCGCCAAAAAATTCATAAAAATAAAAAATAAAAATCCTAAAAGAACCTAAAAATTCCTAAACCCCCTAAATAAAAAAAAACTCCTAAATACCAAAAAAACCCATAAAACCCTAAAAAACCAAAAAACCCAATACCCCAAAAAACCCAAAAACCGAATAGAATGCAAAAAACCAAAACCCCCTAAAAACAATAAAAAAGAAAAAAATAACTCTTTAAACCCCTACAAATAAAAAACCCCATAAAATCCCTAAAAACACAAAAAACCCATTAAAACCCCTAAAAACATGAACAGACCCAAAAAAGGAAATAAACCCTAATACACCTAAAAACTCATAAAAACACCATGAAGACCCAAAAGACCCTAAAAAATATAAAAACCCTAGAAGAACCACAAAATAAATAGACACCCTAAAAACACTAAAAACTGATAAGATCCTAAAAATAGTACAAAACACTAAAACCCCTAAAAATCCATAAAAACTTAAAATCTTCTAAACATTATAAAACATTACAAAATTTTAAAATAATTACAAAAATAAAGAACCATAATATAGTCATAAAAATACTAAAATCCAAAAAATAACGAACCCAATTTTGTCCCATAAAATTCCCTAAAAATCCATGGAAACACCTAAAAACACTAAAACACCCCAATACCCCCAAAATAGTCTAAAAATAAAAAACATCCTAAAAATGTATTAACACCCCAAAAAGCTACCAGATTTTAAAAGAATACCTAAAACCCCTAAAAACAAAAAAAAATATCTAAACCCCATATAACTATAAAACAGTTAAATCCCTAAAACCATAAACCCCAAAAAATCTAAAAACCAAAAAAATTATAAAAAACCATACAACCCTAGAAAAATAGTAAAACCAAAGAAAACACGAAAACACCCTAAAATCCTAAAAACCATAAAAACCTTAAAAACTCTAAAACCCTTGAAAACCATCAGATGCTCCCGTAGAGGACCATAAAAACTATAAAACCCACTAATGCACTAAAATATCATAAAATTCATGATAACACAAAAATACCCAAACAATAGAAAACTAAAAAACCCTAAAACCCCTAATAGATCTTTAAAACCCTAAAACCCTACAGACCCTAAACCTCTAATAAATCCTAAAAATACACAAAAATCCCCAAAAGACCCTAAAAACCTTAAACACACTAAATGTCCCTAAAAACAGAAAAACCCTAAAAGGCCGTAAATACGATAATAACCCATAAAACCATAAAATGCACTAAAAATCATAAAATATCCCAAATACACTATAAACTTAAATGAACCTAAAATAACTAAAAACCCTCTCGGACCCTAGAAACACTTAAAACCCTTTAAGGACCCTAAAATACCTAAAGTTCCCTAGAGAGACCTATAAACCCTAAAAACCCCTAAAACCACTAAAAACCCTAGAAATCCCTTAGAAATAGAAAAACTACAAAACCCCTTGATAAGAACGGAAAGACCCTAAAACCATAGAAACCATAACCTACATAAAAACCCTAAAAATTTCTAAAAACCATAAAATAATTAAAAGAAAATAGAAACATTAAAACAATCTAAAAATTATAAAATATTATTAGAAAATAAAAAAAATAAAAATCCATAAATCCCCAAAAAGAAAAAACCACCAAAAACCCCAAAAAATACAATCAAAAGCACAAAACCCAAAACCCCAAAAAATCATTTAAAACCCAAAAACCAAAAAAAATGCTAAAAATCCAAACACTATATAACCTCTAAAATCCTGAACCCCTAAAAAACATAAAGGCCAATAAAACTTAAATACTATAAATCTCATAAAACCCTAAAATATATTAAAAAAACTCAAAATACCTAATACACCCCAAACCCTAAAAATATACAAATAAAACAAAAAACTGCAAAAACCACTCAAAAACCACTAAAATTGTAAACACCCCTCCAATACTTAAAAAAATCCCAAAACCCTAGAACTATATAAAATCAAGAAACCCTAAAAAAACTAAAAATACCAAAAAAAAACATAAAAACCCAAGAAGATCGTAAAAACAATAAAAACCCTGAAAGAACAATAAACCCCAAACATCTTTAAATACCCAAAAAAAACATAGAAATAACAAAAACCATAAGAATCCTAAAAACCCATAAACACCCTTTAAAATCCTAAAAGTTCATAAAATCCATAAAAATATCTTAAAAATCCGAACAAAAAATCATAAATCCCTGAACACCATAAAAATACTAAAAATAATAAAAAACCATAAATCCCCAAAAAACTCTAAAACAAACTAAACCTAAAACCCTGCACCCTAAACCCTAAACCCTAAACCCTACCATCATCCATATAACCTTTACCATAAAACCCAAACACTAGATTCTAAAGTCGAATCCTTGATCCCTATACCTTATACTCTAGACTCTAAACCATATACCCTATGCACTAAGCCTTATACCCTACACACAAATGATATACCTTAAACCAAAAACCCAAAACCATACACCCTAATCCCAAACCCCAGCACACTAATCCCAATACCTTATAGACATAACTCTAAACCGTACACCCTTTACCCTATACCCTAAACCGTATATCAAAATCCCTAGAACAAAAACATTATACTGTGTACCATAACCATAAACCATGCACCTTAAACCCTATAACTTATATACTAAACCCTAAACCCTACACCTTAACCCCTATATCCTACACCAAACCCCCTAAAACCAAAACCATTAACCCTATACCCTACACCCTATACCATAATCCAAACACCCTAAACAAAATACCGTACTACCCAAACCATAAACCATACACCATAAGGTGGATAATGTTTCCTGTGTCTCTCCTGAGTTTTCTTTAGAGTTCACTACACCTATTGTATAGACTAAAAATGATGTTCCGATTGAGAACCCTAAGGTGGATGATGGTGTATGTGCCTCTCTTATACATAAGGTTGGACATGATGTTCCTGTAGAGCAGTATAAGGTGGATGTTGTTTCTTGTGACTTTCCCGAGGTTTCTCTAGAGTTCGATGCACCTGTTGTGAAGACTGGAAATGATGTTCCTGTAGAGCTGCCTAAGGTGGATGCCATTGTTTGCGCCTCTCATGAGGTTTTTCCAAAGATCAATCAACTTGGCCCCTCCCTGGAATCATCTGATCTTGTCCCTTCACCTGCTTCTGGGAGCCTTCATCTGCTCAGCCTGATGCTTCTGATATCACTGCTGGAAAGGTGCCTGGTGAAGAAATGCACATGTCTTCATTCATCCTTGTTCCTGTAGGTAAGGCTTTCAAGGCCAAAAACCATTGTGATTTCCCATAATGAGGGTATTTTTGAGTCCAATACCTTCTACCCCCTCTCTGTATAGTTTTGGGCTGATCAAGTTGATGGAATCCATAATAATGATATAATCTCCTTCGGTGCCCTCTCCTTAGGTGCCTAAAATTGATCAAGTCGTCAAAAATCCCCCTAGAGGACCCCCCAAGCAGGGAGGGAAGGGAAAATGGGCATCCGATAAGGATACACAAGTATTTCCTCTACTGAGAGGCAACACTATATCTAATTAATTAAGATTTTGTTCTGGAATTGTCAGGGGCATGGGAAATCTCCCACTGTTGCAGCCCTTCGACACATTATCATCTCCCACAGGCCTTCGCTTGTGGCTATTACCGAACCTCTAAATAGTTTTGAAAACTCGATGGGTTTCAACTAGTGTTCTTATGGATACTCCTTTATTTCTCATAACATAGGTGTGGGTAATCATGAAACCTTAGGGGTCATCCGACACAATGATCTACAAATTTATTCTTTTGAGATTAGTAATCAACTAATCTCAGTCAGCACCCGACTGCAGGATATTTATTTTACTTTCTCTTTTGTTTATTCTTCTTTCTCTTACATGAGAAGAAGAGATATTTGGAATGATTTATCTGCTCTATGTGAGAATATGGATCACAAATGGGTCATAATCGTGGAATTTAATTTTATTATTTGACGAGATGAAAAAATTGGTTGTCATTTACCCTGAGCTACAGAAAATGATTTTGATTATTGTGTGGATCAATGCAACCTCACTGAAGTACCTATTCTATGTGCAAAATTTACTTGGTGAA
The DNA here is from genome assembly GCA_963277665.1 of Viscum album. Taxonomy (NCBI): domain Eukaryota; kingdom Viridiplantae; phylum Streptophyta; class Magnoliopsida; order Santalales; family Viscaceae; genus Viscum; species Viscum album. Next base: position 334,917,279 of record OY728156.1, on the reverse strand, counting down.
GGTTTACTGTTAATGGTAGGAAGGCTAGTAATATTGATAGGTTCTTTATGAAAATCAATGACACCAGATCTCCATCTGTCATCTCAAGATTTTCTCTTCCAAAATTCAATTCTGATCATAACCCTCTTGTTGTCAACATTCGGGAGGAAAGAATCATGATCACCTCTTTACCTTTTAAATTTAATAATGCCTGGCTCTCAATTCTAGGATGCAGGGAAGTCTTTCTTGATGGAGGGAACACTACCTTCCATGGGATTCCTCAATTTGTGGTTATCTCGTTGCATCGGAAGATCAAAAGCCTCCTAAAAGTTTGGAGTAGGCTCTCTTTCTCAAGGCTTGATGATGACATTAAAGATGTCAAATATCAACTGGAGTCTTTCCATGAGAATAACCAGCAAGGGAACATTCCTACCAGTGAGGAGCTTGAGTTTCATAAAAAGCTTGATGATATCCTGACACTTAAGGAGAGCCTGGAAAAACAGTAATTTAATGTTCTCTATCATAAAGATGGTGATAGAAACTCAAAGTTTTTTCACCTCTTGCAACATGAGAAAAGTTTTCATAAAGGACCAAATCATATTCGTATAAATGGTAATAACTTTGTTGATAAGAAAGAGCTCTCTGATGCTATTGTTGACCACTTCAAAGCAGTTTATAATGATGATGTCATTCCCTCTGCTTCCCTGCCTGCTGCATGCATTGAGAAATGTGTTAATGATTCACAGAATAATGATCTGACATCTCCTCCTCTTGAGGATGAAGTCAGATCTGGTCTTTTTTCTCTCAACACGGATAGTGCTCCCGAACCAGATGGCCTCACCAACAAATTCTTCATCTTTTATTGGGACATCTTTCATTCAGAAATCACTAATGCTGTCAGGGAATTCTTCTTCTTGGGGTCAATTACTCATGGAGTCAACTCCAATTTTATTTCTCTTCTTCCTAAAAAGTAAGCCATAGCTGAGATAGGTGACTTTCGACAGATTTCCGTTGGGAACACTATACCTAAGATTGTTAGAAAAATCATTGTTATCCGGTTTGGGAATATTGTTGTCAATTTTATTACACCTAATCAATTTAGTTTTTTCCCTGTATGAAGCATCCAGAAATTCCCCTACATGGCCTCTGAAGGAGTCAATCCATGAGGAGGGTACCGAAGTATGGGTCCTTTTCCTTAAAGATGGATATATCCAAATCTTTTGATACCATTAAGTTTTAATTACTGTTCAAGATTCTTGTCATGTATGGTTTCTCAGACAGATTTGTTTACATGATTTCCACTATCCTGAATAGTGCCAGAATCTCTGTGCTGGTTAATAGAGCTCCAAAAGGGTTATTTCAGTGCTCAAGGGGGGTCAGACAGGGGGATCTCATTTTTGGAATCCTCTTTGCACTTTCTGAAGATTACATGAGTCACCTTGTCACTTGTGCTATGATGGCTGGTTATTACAGCCCTATTAAAGATGGGAAGGATTCATTTGTGCCTTCAAACCTTATTTATTCTAATGATATCCTTCTCATTGGGTAGGCTAATATGCGTACGATATCTTCTATACGGAAAATTTTCATACATTATGAGGATGTTGCTGGAGAGGCCATTAGTTGGAGTAAATCATCTATTGTGTTTGGGAAAAGGGAGCTCTTCTACGAGATAGAACAAAATTGTCAGATTACTTGGTGTTAAAAAGGATCCTTTCCTTTAAACTATCTTGGGGTTCCATTATTTTGGGGGAAGGTTAAACATTAACACCTTAAAAGAATCTATGTTAATATCACTCAACAGTTGGCCAAATGGAACGACAAGTCCCTCTCACAAGAAGACAGGGTATGTCGTATCAATTCTGTTGTTATCTCAATGTTTTTTCATACCTTCTCCATCTATAAATGGCCAGTAAGCCTAATTAAGTCCCTTTAATCCAAGATATGGAACATTGCATGGATAGGCTGCATTAATGAATGAATATTTGTCACTGTTTCCTGGAAGGAGTGCATCAAACCCCTTGAAATGGGTGGACTAGGCATTAAGGATCTCAGGGTCTTCAATGATGACGTGTTGGACAAATTCACTTGGAATCTCTTCACACACAGGGATGGTGATTTTCAAATTCTTAAAGAAAGATTTACTGGGAAATTGTGTAATGGTTATACTGGTTACATGTTCTACTCTGTCTGGACAATAGTTAAATCCTCATATAAGGACATCATCTTCCAATCTACTTGGGCTGTCTCGGGGCAATCCAACTTGAATTGGTGGCTCACCCCTTGGCTTGAGTTTCCGCTGCATGAATCTGTACAATTCTCGCACGGATTGCAGCACATGTCCATCAATGACCTCAATACCATGCTGCTCGAGGTGGATGGGATTTTACCTGCCCATATCATTTCTGAGATTCAATTATGCAGTTAAATTGACTATTATACTATTATCTGGAAACTGAATCTGATCAGCCTGCTTACTACAAAGGACTTATACAATCAGAAATGCCTCAAGGTATGGATCACCCCTCATGGATCCTGAGATTTAAATGTCAATTTATTCCCCCTTGACATTTACTGCTCATCTGAAGGATCTGGAGGAATCGACTGCCCATGCATGTCCAACATCAAAAAGATGGTTGGAATCTTGCCTCAACCTACTACCTATGCATGTAAGATGCAGAAAATGTGTAGCATCTCTTTGTTGAATGCAAGCTCGCTTATGGTTTGTGGAAGTATTTTCAAGATTTTTTTGGTCTTCAATATCCCATGGGTCGAACCATTTCCCAGATGATGTCTCTCATCACGGAATCATGGTGCAGTGAGAAACTCTAAAACCTTCTCCTTGCTACATCGGCAGCCATTGTAGCTTTTTTATAGGGTTCTAAAAATACTGATATGTTCCAGAATAAGCCAATCTCACTTCATGAGGGTATTCTTTCCATACATTGTGCTGTTTTGATGGCCGGGGGCATTCAAACAGGTGCGATGTACAATTTTTTTACTGATCTCATCACTCTCTTCACTCTTGGTGTTTCTGGTAGGTTCAAAAAACCTTTGCTGACGATGTCAATCCGATGGATTCCACTTATCCCGTCTTGGATCAAAGTCAATGTTGATGGTGCGTAAGCAGGATCTCCAAGGCCTTCGGGCTATGGTGGTGTCTTCCATACTTATAGAGGATTTTTCAAGGGCGTCATTCACCACTTCATCGGAATTGGACGTGCTTATGAAGCAGAGCTTTGGGCTATCATCAAGGCAGCGAGGATTGCAAACGAGTTTGGTTGGAGGCACCTCTGGATTGAGTCTCACTCAATGATTACGGTCGAGACCTTTCATCAAAACTCAAGGACAGTTCCCTAGCGGCTTCTACCCCAATGGATTGATTTCATTAGTTCATCCAATAATCTGGTTCTTAAGATCACTCAAGAATGCAGGGAAGTCAATATGGTGGCTGATGTGCTTTCTAAGAAGGCTATAAAAGAAAGCTTCTAATGGTGGTCTTTTGTTCCTCGTTTTAGTTTGTCCATTATGGATTCAGATATGAAGGGTGCTATCTTTAACCGGTTGTATAAGTCCCATTTGTAATGCCTTTCACTCTATTTTTCATTTATACATTTGAGGGACCAAGCATTATGCTTGGCCTCGCACCTTCTTTGCCCTAAAAGTCCCTAAACCCCTAAAACCCTAAAACACCTATAAAACCCTAAAACCATGAACCCCTAAAATCGTAATAACCATAAAACCCATAAAACCCTAAGAACCAGAACCATAATACCCAAGAAACACCCCTTGAACCCCAAAAAATATAAAACCATAAAAAACTAAAAAAACATAAAACCCTAAAAATCTACAAAAACCCTGAAAATCCCAAAAAAAATCTAGAGGCCCCTAAAAATCATAAAAAACTTAATAAAATAAAAATTTAAATTCCAAAAACCCCACACAAAGCCTTAAAAATCCAAAAACCATTAAAAACCCTAAAACCTCTTAAGACAAAAAATAACTACCCCCCCAGAAAACCCCCATAAAATACCCAAAAAACAATGAAGACAATAAAAGATCCTAAAATCCTGAAACAACCTTAAATAAAATGAAGACCCTAAAACCCATGAAATATCCCAAAACCCTAAAACCCAATAAAGACCCTAAAAACACTATAAATACCCTAAAAACCATAAAAATAGAATCAATTGTTAAAAATATAAATATAATAAAAGACCATAAAAACCAAAAATCCCATAAAATCGCTAAAAAATCTTAAAAATACTAAAACCCTAAAACCCCCTAAAATTCCAAAAAACAATTATGACCCTAAAACCCCCTAAAAATTTAAAAATACCTAAGGCCCTAAAAATGTTATAAAATCCATTAAAACCATAACATTCCAAAAAAACCCTAAAACCTTAAAATGTTAAAAAACCATTAAAATACCTAAAATCCATATAACACCTAAAACACCTAACATCCAATAAAAGCACTAAAAATCCATAAAAAATCCAAAAATCCATGAAAACCCAAACCCACTAAAAACACTAAAAAATTATTAAAGAACAAATAAATGCTTAAAAAACCCTAAAAACCTTAAAACATGTATACCCTAAGACCAATAAAACCCATAAAGACTAAATAAATATCCCTTAAATTCCAAAAAACCAAAAAAAATCCATAAATGACTCTAAAACCCCTAAGAGACCCTAAAACCCTTTAAAACCCTAAATACGAAAAAATATCAGAAATCCTAAGGAAACCTCATTACCAGAAAGAAAAAAACCTTGAAAACCCTAAAATACCCTAAAACCTATATAAAACTCCAATGAAATCCATAAAAAATACTAAACTACTAAAAACAATTATATATTTAATATACCCTAATCCCCTTTAATACCCTAAAATACCAATAAAATAAATTTAGGACCAAAGAACTTTTTAAAACATAAAAATACCCAAGAAACCCTAAAAACCATTAAAAACAAAAAGGAAATTGAAAATTTTAAAAAACAAATAATAGGCCGAAAAACTATTAATACCCTAAACACAACTGAAAAACCTAAAAATCCTAAAACACCCTAATATTCCTCTGAACCCCAAAATGTGTCTAAAAACCAAAAAACCCCAAAAGGACCCTAAAATCACAAAAAACCACTTATGACCCTAAAATTTTATAAGGGGTCATAAAAAACCCTAATAACCACAAAAGCCACATTTAACCTTATAAACATAAAATTCCCAAAAAAACCTCTTAAATGAACCTAAAAACCTTAAACCCCAAACCCCCTAAAAACACCAAAACCCCTTAAAACCAAAAACAACCTTACAAACCCAAAAAAACCCCTAAATCTCTAAAACCCATAAAACCTAGAAAACCCCTAAAAAACACACTAAAAAACTTTTACCCCCATAAAACCCTAAAAATAGTAAAACCCTAAAACCCCCTAAAACTCTAAAAAATCCAACCCCCCTAAAATCCATTCAAGCACCTTAAAATACCCTAAAACACCTTAAACCCTAAAAACCTCTAAAACCCCAAAAACATAAAAATTCAATAAAACCCCTTAAGACCCCTAAAAACAATAAACACCCCAAAAAGACAATAAAAATACATAAAACTCATAAAATACTGAAATAATCACTTAAATCCCCAAATGACCATAAAACCTCTATAAACCATAAAACCCCTAAAAGACTCTAAAAATCCAACAATCACCTAAATTCCCAAAACCCATAAAATTTTAAAAAACACACTAAATACCTAAAACCCCAAAAGACAATAAAATTCCCTGAAACCCCATAAGAATTTAAAAACCATAAAACCCCTAAAGGTCCTTATAAGCCAAGAAAATGTTTAAAGACACTAAAATCATAAAAAATAATAACGTACCTTAAATCCCCTAAAAAACCCTAAAAACCTGAAAACCATAAAAGACTCAAAAACCATTAAAACCCTAAAAACCATAAAATCCCACCAAAACCCTAAAACCTATATGAATTCTAAAACAACAAAAAATTATTAATGAACCTAATAAGCCTAAATTCCTTAAAAACCCTAAAACCCCATAATACCCTAAAACCCTTAAAAACAATAAAACCTCTAAATACCCCCCAAAAAATATTAAAAATCTAAAATACATTAAAACTCCCTAAAAACCAAAAAACCCAAAAAAATAATAAAAAACCAAAGAAACCGAAATCCCTAAAATTTAAAAAATATATTAAAAATAAACCCCCCCCCCTAAAAAGCATAAAATCCCTTAAAACCCCAAAAAATAACTAGAAACAGGAAAAAATAAATAAAAACCCCTAAAACCAAATGTAATTCCAAAACCATAAAATCCATTAAAATAATTAAACATCCAAAAACCGTAAAAACAAAAAAACCCATAAAAACAACAAAAAATAGTCAAAACCCCATAAAACCACTAAAACCCCTAAAAATCAATAAAACCCCCTAAACACCTAAAACCCCTTTAAACACCTAAAAACCAAAAACCCTAAACCCTTAAAAACATGTAAAACACCAAACCCCCTAAAATCTATAAAAATCCTAAAAAACATAAAACCCAATCAAAACCCAAAAAACCCCTTAAAATATTAGAAACCATAAAAAAACCAAAAAACTTTTAAAACCCTAAAAACCTGAATAAACATAAAATCCTAAAAACCTATAAACCACTAGAAATACACTAATAACCTTTAAATCACAAAAAACAATAAAAATCCTTAAAACCTGAAAAAATTGAAAAAAACTAATACCTACAGTATAAACCCTCAACCTGAAAACTTGAACCTTATACCCTGCAACCTATGTGCTAAATCCTACACTCGAAGACTTATACCAAACACCCTAAAACCAAAACCCAAAACCTAAAACCCTAATCCTTAATATCAATACAACAAATATTGTACCCTACATCGCAAACCATAAACCCAAAACCATACACCTTAATCCCTAAGCACTACACCATAAACTATAAAACATATACCCTGAAGAATAAAATACACTAAAACACTAAAAAAAGTATAACACAATAGAAACCGTAAAAAACACAAAAAACACCCTAAAACCCCTAAAAAATTATAGAAACTAAGAACCCCCTAACATCCCAAAAACCCTAGAAGACCTAAAAACTTTAAACCCATAAAAATCATATGAAATCTAAAAAATTATAAAAACCATAAATCAACCTAAAAACCCTAAAAACCCTTAAGAACCCAAAAAACCCTTAAAACCCCAAAAAACCAATAAACCCCTAAAAATATATGAAAACACTAAAAACCGTAAAAACCCAAAATACCCAAAAAAATCCCAAAATACCATAAAAATAATAAAAACCCATAAAGACCCCAAAAACCTAAAAACCCCAAAAATACCTTAAAATCACCAAGCCAAAAAAAGACCCCAAAACCATAACAAACCTTAAAATACCCTAAAAATAAAAAACACCCTAAAACCCCTAAAATCCACAAAAAACCAAAAAACCCATAAATAACCATAAAACCTAAAAACACCCAAAAAACCCTAAAACCCTAAAATTGACTAAAACACTAAAAGACCCAAAAAAATCCCTTAAATGAACCTAAAACACAATTAAATATCCAAAAATTGAATAAATCTAAAAAACCCATTAAACCCCAATTGAATTCCTAGAAACCATAACACCCCCCAAAAAACACCTACAATGATAAAAAATCCTTAACACTCTAAACACCCGAAAACCACTAAATACTATTTAAAACCCTTCAAACCCCTGAATGACTGTAAAAAAATAAAAAAATTCAAAAATGAAAATAACCCATAAAATATCCTAAAATTCCCAAAAACTCCTTAAAATACCCAAAAGTCTCTTAAAACCTAAAAACCAAAGAATCCCTAAAACTCTGCAACAAACACTAAAAACCCTCAAAACACTAGAAACCCATGTTACCATAAACCCCTATAAACACTTAAAAAATGTAACACCCCTTAAAAAATTTAGTGATCGTAAAAACCCCAAAAGCCCATATAAAACATAGAGGACCCATAAAATCTTCAATACCTTAAAACCCTAAAAACTCTAAAAATCCTAAAAACAAAAAATCCATAAAAACCCTATAAAAATTAAAACCCCTAAAAATACCCAAAACCCAATAAAGCCCCATAAAAACCTAAAACACATAAAAACCAGTAAAAACATTAAACACTCTCCAAAACCCCCAAAACACCCAAAACCCCCAAAACCCCAAAAACCCTAGAAATCCTAAAACCCCTAAAATCACAAAAAACACTAGAAAATCCTAAAAAATATTAAAAATCATTAAAAATACATAAACACCGAAAATAAATACCTAGAACACTAAAAAGAAAATAAAGAACCCAAAAAACTAAAACCCCCCAAAACCCCCAAAACCCTAAAAACAACCCTTAAGAACATAAAGAACCTAGATATCCTAAAACCCCAAAAAGATCATAAAACCCCTAAAAAGATCCTAAAACCCCTAAAAGACTCTAAAATCACTAAAATCCATAAAATACCATAGAAACTATAAAAATCATATAAGACCCTAAAATTCAAAAACAAGAAAATACTAGATCCCTAAAAAACTCTAAAAATCTATGAGCCCTATATAAACCAAAAAAGACACATAAAACCCCGAAAAACATAAAAGGCCCTAAAACCTATAAAAACTTAAAAACCATAAATGAATATAGAAACACTAAAACCAATAAAGGATCCTAAAAACCCTAACAAACCCCCAAAACACCCTAAAACCCTAAATAATCATAATTGGCCCAAAAAACAATGAAAATTTCAAAAGAGACACTAAAATCATAAAAAATTGAAAGAAACCAAAATGATTAAAAATCCCTAGAAACACTAAAAACCATTGAACCCCAAACTCCCTAAAAACACTAAAACCCATTAAAACCCTGAAAATAACACAACCTTTAAAAACCCTTAAAAACACAAAAAAAAAATCACATAAAAACCCCTAAAGGCAGTAAAATTCTCCAAAAACAAAAAACCCCTAAAAACCTCTAAAACATTAAATCCCCAAAAAACCATAAACACCCCAAAACAACAAAACCTGAAAAAACCATAAAAACCCCGTGAAACCCAAAATACCCTAAAACCCACTAAAAACACAAAAAACCGCCAGGACCTTAAAAATCATAAAAACCCACAAAAATATCAAAAAAATTAAAACACCAAAAAACCCTTAAAACCCTAAAAATATTCAAACTCGTAAAAATCTAAAATCCCAAACCCTATAACCTACACCTTTATCCCTAAGAACTAACTATAATCCTTATACCATACACCCTAAACCCTAAACCCTACACCCTACACCCAAAACCCCACACTCCACACCCATCAGTCAGAACCCAAAAAACTAAACCCTCCACACTACACACTAAAATCTAAAACCATACACCTTAAACTATATACCTTATACCCTAAACATAAACCCTACACCATAAACATTAAACCATACACCCTAAACCCTAACAAACCCAAAAAACCATAAAACACTAAAAGAACTAATAACCACAAAGGAATGTAAAAAACATTTAAACCCCCTAAAAACTAATAAATATCATCCAAACCACATAACACATAAAATACCGTAAAACCCCTAAAATAAATTTAATCCCCTAAACCCCATAAAACCCCTAAAACCCCTAAGAATTTAAAAAACCCGAAAACCCTAAAAGTCATCCTAACACCATAAATATTTTGAAAATCCAAAAAACCGTGAAAAAATAATAAAAAAACCAAATCCCTAAAAGACCATAAATACCCTAAAACCCATTTTATAAAAAACAAAATCCATAAAACCTATAAAATATAAAATATCATTAGAATTCCCAAAAAAACCTAAACCCCCAAAATAAAACGTTAATCCCTATAAATAATAAAAACCCCTGAAAACATAAAATCTCTGAAAATCTAAAAAAATTATAATAAGACCCAAGAAACCTCAACATCTCTAAAAACTCCAAAAACCAAAAAGACCTAAAAATACCCCAAAATCCAAAAAACCCCTAAAACAGCACTGAATCTCTAAAAAACCCTAATCACTCCAAAAAAACATCTAAAGTACATAATACCATAAAAACCCAAACAACCAAAAAAACATAAAACCCTTTAAATTTCTAATCAACTCCAAAACCAATAAAAAAAGAAACTAAACCAACTAAACCAACCTTAAAGCGTCCATAAATACACTAAACCCCTAAAACCATAAAAAACTAAAAAACATTAAATTGATAAAACCCATAAAAACCCTAAAATACCCTTAAAATAATGAAACCTAATAACTATAGAATGCCATAAAACTGTAAAACCCTTAAACACCCTAGAAAACGTAAAATCCAAAAAACAAAAAAAACCCAAAAATACCTCAAACCATAAAAAGTAAAAATACCCCCAAATGAACATATCATATTAAAAGATAATAAATACACTATTGAACAAAAAAATTACTAAAAACACCTAAAAACTTTTAAAACACATAAACCCATAATACCACAAAAAAATTACTAAAAATCCAAAAAAAACAAAAAAACACTATAAATACATAAAATCCCAAAAAATACTAAAACCCCATAAACCCCTTAAAAAACCATTCAAACACTTAAACACCATAAAACCCCTAGAAACTCAAAAAAACCCAAACATACATGAAAAAAAAATTAATCCTTAATAATTTTTAAAAACCATTAAAACCCTAAAAGACATAAAAATCGTTAAAAACCCTAAAAACCCCATTAACCACTAAAAAAATAAATACAATAAAAAAATAAAAACATATAAAACATATAAAAACTTAAAAAACACTGAAACCCATAAAACCCTAAAAAAACTCTAAAAATCAAAACCCTGCCCCTTATAACATAAACCCTACACCCTAAACCCTATACCTTATACCCTAGAATCTATACCCAAAGGCCTACACTCGAAACCCTATACACTACACACTAAACCCAAAACCCTACCCCTTATAACCTATACCCTACTTTGTAACCAATAAACCCCAATCCATAAAACCAAAACCCTATACCTTGAACCCTATATCCAAAACAATACACCCTACAACTTACACACTATGCCTTAAAGATTAAACTCTATACCCTAAAGCCCAAGAAAACCTAAATCACTAAAAAACAAAACGAACAAAACCCCCCAAAAGATCCATAAAAACATAAAAAACCATAAAACCCATAAAATAAACTAAAACCCCCTAAAACCCAAAAGACCCTAGAAGCCTAAAAACCATAAATACCAAAAAGGAACTAAAAGTCCCTAAAATCCTGAAAACCACTAAAACACTCAAAACCCATAATACCCAAAAAAAATACTTAAAAATATGGAAAAATACTAGAAACATCAAAACCATATATTCTCTAAAAACCCTAAAAACCCAAAATCCATAAAAACACTAAAAAAACATAAATATAACAAAAAATCAATAAAACCACGAGAAACACTAAAACCCCCATCAGACCCTAAAACCCAAAAAACCAAATAAAACTTGTTAATAGAACCTATAAACCCTTAAATCCCCAAACCACTTAAACATACCCTAAAAACAAAATAAAACCCTAAAAGGTGCTAAAACCGAAAGAATCCTAACACTCCCTAAAATACCTAAAAACTCTAAATACCGTAAAAACATTAAAAACCCATCAAACCCCTAAAACCCAAAAAACCATAAAAGACCCTAAAATCCATTAAAAATAATAAAAACACTAAAAATAAAAAACCACTAAAATTCCTATAAAATCCTAAAAATATAAAAGACCAAAAAATCATTTAAAATAATATAAAACACTCGAAATATATCCTTAAAACACTTTAAAACCCCAAACCCTATGATACAATAAAAACCTTGGAAACCTTAAAAAACAATAAAAAACTAAAATCCAAGAAAATAATAAAATATTCTAAAAACCCTAAAATTAACTAAAAACCCTTTAAACACTAAAACCCATAAAAACCCTAAAATACCTAAATTCCATTAAAACCATAAATACCCTAAAACCCTAAATGGTTTTAAAAGACCCTAAAACCATAAAAACCCTAATAACCCTAAAAATCATAAAAACCCCAAAACCATAAAATCCATAAAACCCTAAAAATACTAAAAACCAAAAAACCCCTAATACCTGTAAAAAAAAATCCATAAAAACCATAAAACACTACAACATTATATAACACTATGAAAAACTCCCCCCCCCCCAAACACCCCAAACACCATAAAATACGCCTAAATGTCCAAAATAACTGTTAAAAAACCAAAAGAAAAACCATAATACGAAAAAAACATAAAATCACTAAATACATAAAATTCTGAATCCCCTAAAACCATAAATAAAACATAAGAAACCCTTAAATGTCACTAAAACCCCATATCCCTGAAAAATACTCAAAATCAATAAATCCTAAAATATAATAAAACACTAAAAAAACATTAGAAATCCTAAAAACCCTGGAAACCCCCTTCAAAAATCCCTAAAACCCTTGACAAAGTTGGAAAAACACTAAAAAATCACAGAAACCCTACAAAATATTAGAAAATATTAAAAACAATAAAACCCCTAAAAATACCACTAAGAAACCCTAAAAAACAATAAAAAACCCTTTAAATATATGAAAACCAAAGTAAAACTATAAAAACCCTAAAAACCTTCAACACCATAAAAATATTTAAAACCCCTAAAAACCCATAATAACCTAAAAATCCTAATACCCTAAAAACTATAAATTTCCATTAAAATCATAAAAAAATATGAACTCTAAAACCCCATAAAACAATCAAATTCCTAAAATTCGTAAAAAAAATAAAAACAATAAAACCCTAAAATATACCCAAAAAATTCTGAAAACCATACAATCCCTAAAAGGCCATAAAACCCTAAAAGTTATTTTGTCCCATTAAAACCCTAGAAGACCATAAAACCTTTTAAACCACCTAAAAAACCCAGAAATAACACAACATAAAAACCTTAACAAATACAAAAAAACTATAAAAACCCAGAAACCACATAAAATACACCTAAAAAGTAAAAAGTATTAAACACCCCTAAATCTCTAAAACCCCTAAAAACAAAAAAATTCCCATAAAACCATAGAAAATACAAAAAACCCTAAAAAGATAAAACCCCATAGAAGAAGCTAAAAACTAAAAAAAACCTATGACACCTAAGGAAAACCTCAAACCCAAATAAATCACTAAAAATCCATGAAAATCCCAAAAAATCCAAAAAACACAAAAAACCAAAAAAAAACCCAAAAACCCATAAAAATCTCAAATTTTTTTCAAAACAACCAAAATTCAATAAATTCAATAAAACAAAATAAAATCCAAAAATATCCAGAAATTATAAAAATCCCCTAAACCCCATTAAATTTTAAAAAAACCCTAAAACCCATAATAAACCCTAAACTCAAATAAAAAATACCTAAATACCCTGAAAACCCCTTGAACCCCTAAAAATACCTAACCACAGAAAATGATAAAAAATACTAAAAACCCTAAAAACTATTAAAAATACTAAAAGCCTAAAATCAATAGAAATTCATTAAAAACCATAAATACCCTAACCCCCCCCCCCCCAAAGACCCTAAAACTACTATAAAAGCCCTGAAACATCCATCAACACCCTAAATCCCAAATAACATGAAAACTGTAAATCCTTTTAAAAAGTTAAAATCCAAAAATCCTTAGAAACTCTAAAATGAACTAAAAATCATAAAACCACATAAAAACACTAAAAACCTTACAAAAAAAATCAAAAAACATGAAATCAATAAAAACACCCAAAAATCATAAAAACCCTTAAAAATAGAAAACCCTGGAGACCACTTTTAAACCCCTATTACCCCTATAAACCACAAATAACACTGAAACCCCTAAAAATTCCATAAAAAACTCTAACAAACCCTAATAACCACTAATTGACCTAAACCACCTTAAAATTTACTAAAAACCCCACATAAATCCTAAACATCCATAAAATTTCCCAAAAAGTTACTACAACCCTAAATATACTAAAAATAATAAAATAAACTATATAATCTAAAAACACTAATAACCCTTAAATTTTAATACCCCAAAATTACCCTAAAACCCCTAAAACCATAAATACCATAAATACCTCAAAAACACTAAAACCCTAAAAAACCCAAAAACCCCCAAAACATCCTAACCCTTAAAAACTCTAAAACTCTTAAAAACCTATAAATAACCCTAAAACCCTAAATTAACCTAAAGACCGTAAAACCTCTAAAACCTCTAAAACCCAACTAAAATAAGTAAAGGACTCTAAAACCCATAAAACCTAAAATACCAAAAAAAACTCTAAAATCTCCAAAGACACTAAAATCTTTGAGACCAATAAAAGACCCTAAAAAAATACGTAAAACACAAAATGCCAATAAGAAACCTAAAACACATAAAAGATCATAAAATGATCTAAAAACATCTCAAAGACCATAAAATATCATAAAAACTATTTAAATACCCTAAACTCCAAAAGACAATTAGATCTTTAAAAACCCTAAGAGACACTAAAAACCCAAAGGGACTATGAAACCCTAAAGGAAATGAAAAATCCTAATGGGCCCTAAAATCCCCTTTAATACACAAATGGACCCTAGAAACTCTAAAACCCATAAAGGAACCTAAACACATGATACCACTAAAGGGCCCTAAAAACCACAAATATCCCAAAAATTCCCTGAAACACCTTAATTACCCTAAAACCCCCAAAAATACCTAAAGAATATCCCCTAAAACCCCCAAACGACCCTAAAAACCCAAAAAATAACCTAAAACACCTAAAAAACTATGAAACTATAGAACACACTATAAACAGAAAATAACTTTAAATGATCCTAAAAATCATAAAAACAATAAAATACCATAATTTCCAAAAGAACTCTAAAACCCAAAGAAACCCTAAAAACACTAAACCCCTAAAACATCTAAAAACCATTAAAACCCCTACAAGCCACTAAAATAACCTAAAAACACCAAAAACCATTAAATAAATAAATGGCCCAAAATCCCTGAAAAATCTAATGAACCAAAAAAATAAAACCCCCAAAACAACCATATAACTTTTAAACCCAAAATGCCATTAAACCCCTAAAAACATAAAAAATCTAAAAACACAACATGATAAAAAACCATACAGAAATTATGAAAAAAACATTATATCTTATAAAACAAGAAAAAACTAAAAGAATCTTAATACCTCTACAAACCCATAAGGAAAAAACCCTAAGAAACTTAAGAGATCCAAAAAATTCCAAAACACCAAAATAAAGAAAACCCTAAAAACCTAAAAACACCTAAAACATGAAAAATCCTTAAAATTATAAAAACCCCTAATAATACTAAATAATATACCCTAAACACCAACCCCCTTACCCTAAACCCTAAACCCTATAACATGATCCCTAAGCCCTAAATTGTATACACTATACCCTACATGTTTCCCCAAAACCATACACCCTACACACTACACCCTAAAACATACACCTTGAACATTGTTACATAGACCATCAACCCAGTACCATATGACATACACCCAAAAACCTATTGTTGAAATAGTACATCCAACACACTAAACACACCACCAAAACAAAATATACCCTACAACATAAACCCTAAACCCTAAACTATAAACATTAAATATAAGACCCTACACCCAATATTCATACACAACACCCTAAACCCGAATCTTTACACTAAAAACCAACACCCTACACCATAAACCCTATAACCTACACCCAAACCAATATGTCCAAGCACCTACACCCAGAACCCCAAACCCTAAACCCAACACCATAAGCTCTTATCACTACACTCTAAACCCTAAACCCAAAACCCCATATCTTATACCCTAACCCTAAACTCTATATCGTTAAACGTAAGGCTCATACCCAAATCCCTACAGCCTAATCCCTAATCTGTTCACCCTAAACCTAATATTATATAACCTAAAACCTAATCCATACACTATCCACCAGTAATGAATTTTTATTAAGAATCCCAAAAAAGAAGTTGTGGGTAAGGCCAAACAAAACGAACAAGTTAGGGGGGCCTAAATTAGTGGTGTCCTAGATGTTCTCCCATAATTAGGTTAATCACCTCAGCTTTAAAATGATCAAAATTAAAAAAAAAACATACATGTTAGTCCCTTGAGTTTCCTCCGCCATCGATGCGATGTAATCCGCCACCATATTACACTCTCGCCACGTATGATTCACATGAATCCCACTATTTTACAGCTTCGACCGCGCCCTCCTGATAATATAAGAGATATCCAAAGTAGAAGAAATATTACCCTACAATAAATTAAAAATTACCTTGGAATCATTCTCTATTATGTTGATATTCAGTCCCCTCTGCTCAAGGATACTGATTCCAAACCATAAGGCCTTAGCCTCTGCCTTTATAGAGCTACCTTTCCCATAGAGGGCCGCAAAATCCAACACCACCTCCCCTATGTGATCTTGGACCACTCCAACACCCCTCATAAAGCCAAACAAGCAAGAAACATCAAGGTTTAACATCATACCCCTTCCAGGAAAAGACCAACACATGCATTTACCTCTTCCCACAAAATCAGAATGTTGAACCGCATCCTGCCGTACCTATAGAATGCGAAAATAAGGATCCATATTCCAATGTTTAATGCAAAAAACCAGATCAACCAGAAAACTTTTAATCCTCACAAAAATAGATTCCCATGAACATCTCATGCCCTCAAATCTGGTTATGTTCCTGGACAACCAAATACACCAGCATCTTATATTCAGAATCACAGATCTGGTCATTTTTTCCGGACTCTCTCCAGTAGCTCCATGGAACCATCGTTCGAGGATAGGAACATCCATGATGTTAGGTGTCATAAAACTAGTGAATTCACCAAATAATCCCCACACTACCCTGGCCCAATCACTCTTGAATAATAGGTGATGTGAGCTCTCCTTCTTATGAACCCTGAAGTAGTGACATTTAGAAACCATGTTAGTACCCAGCCTTTTTACATTTTCATCTGTGGACAAGGATTGATTCCTTATTCTCCATAAATAGAAATTGAGTTTGATTGGTATTTTTTCACACCAAACCATTCTATTACAGGTATTAGGATAACATTGAGTATCTGAGATTTGAAAAAAAATCCTTCAGCCTAATGTAACTAGTATTAGAATCTAAGAGAACACATCTATCCATATCTGAATTCAGCTCAATAATATCAATGATTTACTTCTGATCATTGTCCATTATTGCATCAATAATGGATGGATAATTATTGTCCTCTTTAAAAGTTATCATGGGAGAAGGACAACCAGGAAAGACTAGGGTAACTCCCATCCAATTAGAGTGCCAAAAAGAAACATCCCCCTACCAATAATCCTTCTGGAATGGTTCTTAATGAATTGAATCTGATCCTAAACTAATAGTCACAATGCATAACCATGAGAAGCAGAATTTTCAGACATATTTTTTCCAAAAGGGTCCACATTTCCACCACTTCCCATGAAAGCCTTGCATGCATGCCATGAATAACCCCAACCAGACCTCTCACATTGATACCACCCTTATTGACTGGCCTTTCCAGCTTACTCCATGAATCCCAATGTCTTTTCCCCTCCTCCCAAGAATCCCACCTAAAACAACCAGCACATAATCAATGGCTAAAATGACTTCCTTCGGAACATTACAACCCGAAAGAGCAAGAGTAGAGATGGCCTCTAAAACACTATTAATTAGTGTCATGCGAACCCAAAAAGATAAAAAAGTTATTCTTCCAATTCAACACATGGCTGGAAATTCTATTCATAATTCCATCAAAGTCACAAATCCGTACATGAACAAGGGTTATAGGTGATCCAATATACATCATCAAGAAATACCCTCACTGCTAGTCCAGCCTGCGGCACAAGGATCTAACTTGACTAACACCACAGTTCTTTGATAAAAAAAATATCTTTTAGATCGATTAATTACCTAGCCACTCCAAAGACAATATTTCTCCAGAATATCCATTTTAACATTAACTGACCATCCACTGCCATTAGTGAAAATAAGGGTATCATCTACAAACATTATATGAGAAATTGGTTGGTGATTCATGGGTCTACAATAAGGAAGAATCCATACCACTGAGATTTTTTTATTAATGAGGCGACTAAGAGAATCCTGCATAAAAATAAAAAGAGTCGGAGAGATAATATCTCCATGCCTTAGACCACGAGAAGGTTTAAGAAAACCAAGAGTTTTTCCCATGAAAGACACTACCATATAGGAGGAGATAAAGCATATAAAAATAATGTCTGTAGCCCATGAAGTGAAACCTATACAATTCAGCACCTTATTAATGAAACCCCATTCCATATGATCATAGGCCTTACTCATATCCAATTTAATGGTCATATTAGAACCATGTGCTTTGATTCTAACATCATGAATCATCTCTTAAGCCAAAGCCACTACTCTCTGAATAGATTGTCCTTCAACAAACTAATCCATACACTATAATCCCTATAACCTACACCCTAAAACCAAAAACCTACACCTTAAACCATACACCCTACACCCAAAACCATTTACCCAACACCCTAAATGTTAAACCCTACACCTAAAACACTATACTGTATAGCCAAAACGTGACACCCTAAACAGTATACCATAAACCCTACATCAAAAACACCACACCTTGTACAAAATAACCTACACACAAATCCCTATGCCTAAACCTCATACCCTGCACCAAAATCCCAAAATTATACACCCTAAACCCTATCCTCTACACCCTAAACCCAATACCCTCACCCTAAACTATATATATCTCACCCTTAACACTAAAATGTTCTCCATATCTCCTATACCCTTCACACTGAACCATAAACCTTACACCCCAAGCCCTAAACCCTCTCCCTAAACCCTACACCCTAAACCACAATTCCTCTACCTAGATCCCAAAACCCAAAACCCAAAACCCTGTAACCTATACCTTAAACCCTATATCCTACAACAAAATCACTAAAACCTAAATGCTACACCCTAAACCTTAAACCATAAAAAATAAACCTTAAACCCTACACCCTAAAACTGAAACCCTAAACCCTAAACCCTACACCCTAAACCATAACCACCAAACCCTAAACCCTTAACCATAAAACATACACACTAAAACATAAACCCAACACTATAAACCCTATACCCTACAGCCCAAAACCAAATATCATGCTCCATAATCCTTATACCTATCTCCCTAAACCCTATAAACAACACTCCAAACCCTAAATGAATAACTACAAAGCCCTAAAAACACTAAAATTCCTAAAAACCCCAAAAACTCTTGAAACGCAACAAACCATAAAAACCCATAAACCCCATAAAAACCCTAAAACCCCTATAAATGTATAAATCCATTAGAAAAATCCTAAAACACCTAAAACCCTAAGGAATAAAATAAAAAATCCTAAAATACATAAAAACCTTGAAAATTAAATAAACCATTCAAAACCGTAAAACACTAAAAACCCTAAAAATATTTAAAACAATAAAAACATCAAAAAACCTTAAAATCCTAAAATCCTAAAAAACCAACAGAACACTAAAAATCCTATGAACCACTAAAACCCTAAAAGGACCTCTAGAAACTTAAAAAAACATAACCACCCTAAAAATAGTAAAAGAGCCCTAAAAACAGTTAAGGAACACATAATTCCCAATTAACACTAAAATAACCTTTAAACCAACAAAAAATCTAAAATTAACAAAAAACCACAAAAACCAAAAAAACCCTAAAAATATGATAAAAAAATAAAATCATACAAACACTAAAACCCTAAAATGTTACTAAAAACCCTAAAATTGATAAACACTTAAAACCCCTAACTACCCCAAAAACACATTTAAAAAATAAAATAACCCCTAAGTGACTATAAAAACCCTAAAAACTAACCCCACCAAAATAAAACACCCAAAAAACCCTAAAAACACTAAAACCTTATAAATACTCAAAAAATAATATAATACCTAAAATACCTCCATAAAATGCAAAGGAACCTAATAACACCTAAAGGGAAAAAACACCAAAACCCACAAAACCCACAAAAAAATCATAGAAATCCAGAAATCCATAAAAACCTAACAAACCAACTAAATACCTAAATCCACTAAACACCCAATAGAAAGACCTAACCCTTATAAAAAACATCATAAATCTCTAACACTCTAAATGAACCCAACCCTAAAATCCCCTAAAACACAAAAAAAAATCAAACCCCTAAAACATGTATAAAACCTAAATTCCCCTAAAATATTTGATAACCCTAAAACCCCGAAGCCCCCCAAAATGACCATAAAACCACAAAAATAATAAAATGACCTTAAAATACATAAATTCCTAAAAGATCCTACAAAATCATAAAGAACATAAACATACTTAATGACCCTAAAACCTATATAAAACCATGAAGGACCCAAAACCCCATAAACACCCTAAATCACCTAAAACCCTAAAAGATCCTAGACACCCACAAAACCACTAAAACCTAATAGAATGGAAAAGGTTTGTTTCATATTTTGGTTCGATCCTCTCGTTGGTTTGTGAAGAATATGTAGGTGCGTGCTCTTCCTATTCTCCCTGCTTCGTCTATGCTCCATGCTGTTTATGCTAGATCCTGTCGAACCTCTTGGCATTCCATGTCCCTCAATTTCATGGTTGCGATGTTGGTTATGAATCATCTGGTTATTCTAAAATGGGATAGATGTGTTTGGATGCGCTATTTCTAGTGGCATGCCATTATTTTTGCTATAAGGTGTGGAATGCTGGATGTGGTTCAGTTCGAAGGCCTTGATTGATGGATGTTGAGCTGTGATTCCTTGGGAGATGATGGGTTTGGATGTGCTGGTTGCTATGTTCTGTGCTGCAAGTTGTTTGGAGCTGTTTGGCTTGAAGGTGGTGATTTTTTTGTTGTTAATGATGGTGTTTTGGTTCTGTCATTTGTCGAAGGTTGCTATTTGTTTCATGGGCAGATGATTTGGCTTGGTTTTCTAAGCTGGAGTTGCTTTGGTGCTACGGTTTGGCTGTTACATATAGTTTTCCTTGCTATGGTTGGTTTGGTTTTGATTCGTTGTGGGCACTGTTCTATGGATGTCGGTTCTTGGAGAATGTTGTTGTTCTGCTGTGTGGTGGTGAAGCTAGTCTGGATGTGGTTCGATGTGTATGTTGGCTATTGGTTCTGCTGAGTGGTGCTGAACTTTGTATAACCTTTGGTTGTTGTGGAGCTGCTGCTTCGTCCCGAAGTGAGGAAGGGGAGATTTATAACTTTAGTGCTGATGGTTCTGTGTTGATGGAGGTGAATCTTCTTGGTGAGAAGGTGTTGGATGCTGGTTTTTGTGATTTTGGATGCTGGTCTTTGGTTAGTTGTGAGCTGCTGGTTGCTGGTGAATGCTGGACGATGGATCTTCTTTTGGAGGAGCTTCTTGGTGAGAAGGTGTTGGATGCTGGAACATGTGAGATTGGATGCTGGTCTCTACTTGTCATGGGCCTTGGATTCTAGTCTCTACTTGGAAGGGATGTGATAAAGGGGTGATGAAACTAACGACAGCTGGAATTGGCTAAAAAGGTGTTGAAGCTGCTGTGAGTTTGGCATTGTGTCTTTTCTTTTCTTTTCTTTTTTTGAGGTATTTTGGTGTGTGTTTGTTAAGGGATTTTGGGTGTGGGATGATTGACCCCTCCCCTCCCTAGCATGTTGTGTCTTTTTTTTTCTATAATAAATTTTGAGGGGTTCGGGAATAACCTGACCCACACATCATCCTTGCCCTAGAAGACACTAATATACTGTGAAACCCCAATAAGACTCTAAAAACCCTAAAACCATAATGGTTCCTAAAAATTCATAATAAACCCTGGAAGATCCTAAAAACCCTAAAAACTCCAAAAGGAATATAAAAACACCATAAAGACCTAAAACAACCTAAAATAACTAAAATTCCTTAAAATACCCTAAAATGTTAAAAAGACCTAAATGCCCTAAAATATTCTCAAACACCCTTAAAAAATCAACAAACTCTAAAATCCACAAAAAAATATAAAAAAGCATAAAAACCCATTATAACTAAAAAACCCAATAAAAACCACTTAGAAACATAGAATACCCTAATAGAACAAAACACCCTTAAAATACCTAAAATATATTAATATGTAAAAACCACAAAAAATATCAAAAAACACCCCAAAAACCTTATAAAAACCCAAAAAACCCAAAAAACCTAAAACACCCTAAAACCCCCTAAAACATGGAAATACAATAAAAGAACTATTAAAACCCTAAAAAATAAGAATCACATACAAACATTAATAACCCATAAAACCTTACAAATACAAAAAACAATGAAAAATCCAAAAAACCCCTAAATAACTCAAAAAACCCCAAAAACACTAACAACACATAATACACCCTAGAAGACCCTAAAATATTCTAAATATACCTAATTCCTAATAATCCCTAAAACCCCTAAAAACCGTTAACCCCCTCCCCCCTCCCCCCAAAACCCCTAAAAACTAAAAAACCCCTGAAACACCTAAAACCCTAAAAATACATAAAACCCTAAAAAACTACCCCAACTCTAATAACCTTTTAGAAGCCTAAAAAGAATCTCAAGCCCTAAAAATTATAAAAAATAGTAAAAATAATAAATAAATCTTTAAAAAATAGAATCCATAATGCCACTAAAACATAGAAACCCAAATAAATATATAAAAAAACTAAACCCATAACAACCACTAAAATCCCTTTATAAACACTTAAAAACCCTAAACCAATACCATACACCCTACAACCAATACACTATAACATAAACTCTAAAATATAAACATGAATTCTAAGACTCTACACCCTAATTCAAAAACCCCTCTCCCGGAATGGACAAGTTGCACACATCTTCAAAAAATAAGAGGCTGTTGAAGAAATAATTAACCTATGTCGTTCCTCCATTATCGCTCGAGTGCTGACTCCGAAGGGAGAGCAGCTTTGGATGTTTTCTGATCTCACTAGGATAATCTCTGTCATTTGGGGTTTCTCGGAAAAAAATATGATCATGATAGGGAGGGGATTATATCATATATTCTTCTCGTCAGATGAATGCAAAATAAGAGCAAGGTGTTTTGGCTCTCTCAACCCGAAACTGGGCCTCCTCTGGATCCAGGACTAGCACACAAACATTGATCCCATGAATGTCAACAATACTTCTGCCTAGTTCTGGATCCAGATTTTCAAATTGGGCTGGCTCTACTGGCATCCCTATATTATCTGGGACATTGCATCCTTGGTTGGCTTCCCTATTCTTTTTAACAAGGAGACAGATAACCCAAGATATGGACACTATACACAGGTCCTTGTGGAGGTTGACCTGGAAGCCACACTGGTGGAGGAGGTGGTCCTGAACACTCAGAATGAATTATTCACTCTGGAAATCTAGTATGAAAGGAAACCTAAGCTCGGCTCCCACTGCAATTTTCTTGGACAACATTTTGCTGAATGCCGCAAAATGAAACTTTTCTCATTCTACAATATGAAGGGGCATGATGCTGCAACCTATAGAAGGTTACGAAGTACTGAGTCTGGTAAGGGTCTGGATCCTCCCACATCTCTTGCTCCCATGCATGGGAAAGCCTCGGTTAGCGACACTGCTGCCCCTGAGGTGCCTCCCAAGATGGACCAAGAGGCACATGTCCCCTCTGCAGCCTGCCAAGAGGGATCTTCTCAGCAACAAACCATCGCTTCCCCATAGGTTCCTCCCAAGCTGGACCATGAGGCACATGTCCCCTCTTCACCCTGCCAAGAGGGGCCTTCTCATCCACAGACCAGCAATGTCACCTTGCAATCGACTGCTGACCTCATTGGGGCTAGCCCAATCAAAGTTCCTCCTCCCCGCACCCTCTGATTGGGACATAGGTTGCCTGTGTCGATGGGAGGTTGACTCCTTACTCCTCCCCTCCTGAGTCCCCTATGCTGGTAGAGGTGTCCATGGATCCGACCCCTATCATGGTCCCTCTGGAGGAGAAGAACCCTTAACCAATTCTATCTTCAGATAAGGCTGCAAAAAGGACCCCGATAGGGGCTGCCCCTACAGTTTTATGCCCCTTGAACAGGTTCTCCCCTCTTAGTGGCAGCTTCTGTTCTGATGAGGTAGAGGACTAGCCTAATCAAGCCAGCAGTTGAATGGACTCACCCATGCCTGAAGACATTCAAACCCATGTGGTTGATGCCTCAAAGTATTCATGCACGAACACAGAGGACCCTGCATTGAGGAGGAATCTGGTTGGTAGGCCCAAGAAGAAAGGGATGAATGTCAAGGTGAACCCCCCTCCCACATGACCCCAAAACCCGCCTCCTTCGAGGGGTGATGGGCCCCTTGTACAATGAGGATCATGTACTGGAATTTCCAAGGGATTGGGAACTCTCCCACTACCTCAGCCCTTCGGCACTTCATCTCATCCCAGAGGCTGCATCTAATTGGAATTTCTAAACCGATGATACCCTTTTACAGCTAGAAAGGCTTTAAATGGACCAGCCTTGGGTACTCCCTTGCTGCTAAAATCTGCAATGATAGTGGCTTGGAACACTTGTTGGTGCTCAAGTAGGATTATGTAAAGGTGATGTCTGTTGATGAGTATCCACAAGTCATTACCCTGGGGACTAACCAAAAATATTCCCTTTTCTTGCTCTCCTTTTTGTATGCTTTCTACTCAAACACTAGAATATGGGACCTATAGAGGAAGCTTGGATGACTCTGTGGGTCCATCAATGACAATTGGGTGATCATTGGTGACTTTAACACAGTCCTTAAACTAGATGAGTGGATTGGGACCCGCTTCTCACGTATGGATGATGCGGATTTCTCCCACTACCTTGACTCTTGTGACCTTACTGAAGTGCCCATCGTTGGAGCCTCTTTTATATGGGGAAGATTCACTACCAATGGTCGGCAAGCCATCAAACATGATAGATTCTTCTACCAGATCAGTGAAAGCAGCGTACTCTCTAACGTTTTTGGGTTCACCCTTCCAAAGTTCCATTCGTACCATAACCCCATTATTACCAACCTCTCTGGGGGCCAAAGATCCTCGCCCCCTCCTTTTAAATTCAACAATTGTTGGCTCACAATTCTGGGTTTAAGGGAAGTCATTGTCAACGGGTGGGTGTCTCTTTCCCATGGAAGCCATTATTTCAAACTGGTCTCCATACTGAAGAGAATCAAGTCCCTCCTTAAAAAATGGAGCATGTTATCTTTTTCCAAGATGGACGAAGATATTCAGGCTATTGAGGCCCAACTTGCCTCCCTACAGCTTTCCAATCAATCCCTCCCCCTGCCCTCTAGGGAGGATCTTCATGCTCATTCTAGGCTGGATGATCTTATGTCCCTGAAGGGAAAGTTGACCAAGGCTCAATTTAACCCCAGGTGGCTCAAGGATAGGGATCACAACTAAATATTCTTCCAATGGTTACAAAAGGAGAAAATGGACAAGAAGTGTATGACCGTTGTTCGTATTCATGGAACTACCTTCACTTCTGAAGTGGACATCTCTAATGTGGTGGTGGAATACTTACAAAAGCTTAACACTGGTGATAATGGAGAGTTCTCCCTCCCCTTGACGGATTCCATTATACCATGTGTTAATGACCAGCAAAATAGGGACCTTACAGATGCCCCCTCAGAGGAAGAAATAAAATCTACTATATTCTCCCTCAACATGGACAGTGTAGCGGGTTAAGATGGTTTCATAAATAAATTCTTTATGTTTTATTGGGGTATTTTGCACACGGAGGTCATGAGGGATGTTAGAGAGGTTTTTTTCTCAATATCATTTTCGCATTGCACTAATCCCAACTTCATTGCTCTTATACCAAATATTTATAATGCACTTGATATTGGAGATTTTTGGCCGGTTTCCATGGGGAATATTGTTCCCAAAATTATCAGGAAGATTCTTGTCAAGAGGATGGGGCGATTGATGGTAGATCTCATCACCCCTAATAAATTTAGATTTATTCTTGGTAGAAACATTCAAAGATGTTTGTTTACAGCCTCGGAGGGCATCAACATCATGAGGAAATGCTCCAAGCATGATAACGTTACTCTTAAAATGGACATCTCCAAGGCCTTTAACACCATCAAATGGATCTTTATTAAACATGTTCCCTCAAAATATTGATTCTCGTACAGCTTTATAAAGCTAGTGGATTCCCACAAGGGGTTTTCCCATGTTCAGGTGGGGTAAGGAAAAGAGATCCTTTTTCTGGAATTTTTTTTACAATCGCTAAAGATTACCTGAGTAGGTGCGTCATTGACCTCATGCAGGCTGGTCTCTTCTGCCCAATCAAGGTAGGGAGAAACCTTCGGGTGCCATCTCATCTATTTTTATGCCTATGACATCATCGTATTTGGTTAGGCTGACAAGATAATGTTGTCCTCAATCCAAAAGATCTTCCAACACTATGAATATGTGGCAGGACAGTCTATTTTCAAGAACAAATCCTCTATTGTCTTCGGGGATGGGGTTTCCCCCACTAGGAAAATTCGCATTGCCCACTCTCTTGGTGCTAAGAGGGGATCACTTACCTTTGATTATCTGGGGGTCTTGATCTTTTGGGGGAATTGTTATGAGTAGCTATCTTATGAACACGATGAGAAGAATTTTACTGAAACTTGCTAAATGGAAAGGCAAATGTCTCTCACGGGCCAAGAGAGTTTGTCATATCAATTAGGTTATTACATCCATGTTCACTTATGCCTTATTTTTATATAGGTGGACAGTTAGCCTCATTAAATCCCTGCAGGCGAAGATTAGAAACTTCATTTGGATAGGCAACATCAGTGAACAGAAATTGGTCACTGTGTATTGGATGGACTGCACTAAGCCAACTGAACGAGGTGGGCTGGGAATCAAAGACCTCAAGAGATTCAATGACTCCATGCTAGCTAAATTCATTTGGAGCCTACTTGATTGTATGGATGTTGGGATTGAAATTTTACATGAAAGGTTCACACAAAAACTTTGTGATGGGTTTGTTGAAAATATTCCCTCCTCGGTCCGGACATCGATACAAGGCTCTTACACTGCCATCATGGAAAACTCAAAGTGTATTGTCTCCAAGCAGTCGAATATGAATTTTTGGTCATCCACGTTACTTTATAGGCCCTTGTTGGTCAAAGTGACCCCCCCTTCCGATGCACAGGACATGTCAATCGCTGGTTTTGTCAGGCAAATGAAACAATTTCAGCCCCTCATTCCTGTTGACACATACATACATATTAATGAATATGTATTTTTTGAAAAATACCTTCTCATTTGGAATCCCAATCATGTTGGCCAGTTGAATGTGAAAGATTTATACTGGTCGAAATGTCCACAGGTCCCTTCCCCTCCGGCCTGGCTATCAAGCTTTAGGAGGCCCTTTATTCCACTGGCTCGTCACCTCCTTCTCTGGAAAATCTGGAAGAACTGGCTGCCGATCCAAGGTCAGATTCACAGGGCTAGACACAGCCTGACATTGGTATGATTTCTATGCCTTGGAGCGGAATAATCCTTCCATCACACCTTCTTCCAGTGCAGGTTTCCAGCGGCTCTCTGGGGGTACCTGTAGCGGCTGTTTGGATTTTCCCTCTGCCTTGATAGGCCATTCATTGAGATGCTGGACTGCCTTGTCAACTAGCTGTGCAACATGCAGGTTTCCAATTTTCTATATGTGGCCATTTCATCTATACTCCCATACACATGGGCTGCCCAGAATTCGAATTCTTTCAACAAAGGGAGACTCTCCCTTCATGGTGGTGTCGTCAGCATCCACACGGTGATCCATGCAGCGTCTCATATTCAATCTGACCCGATGGCAAATGATGTGAGTGATATTATTCTCTTGCAGTTACTTGGTGTGGATGGTAGGCCAAGGAAACTGAAGATTCTCAAATACATCCGATGGATCCCCCCGATCTTTTCTTTGATCAAGGTCAACATGGATGGTGCGACGCTGGGCACACCAGGGCCTTCGTTGTGTCGAGGGATCTTTCGTACACACCAAGGAATCATCAAAGGCTACACACATCATTTCATAGGGAATGGGTCCACCATTGAAGCTGAAATTTGGGCCATGATTAAAGCGATTGAGTATTCTGAACAGTTTGGATGGAATCCCCTCTGGCTTGAATCAGACTCCATGCTTGCAGTGGATGTTCTCAAAGCTAAATTAGAGCACATTCCTTGGAGGATCCTTCTGCAATGAATGGAATTCCTTGCTTCCTGCAAATGACTCAGACTTCATGTCACACATGCCTACCAGGCGGCAAACTCGGCTGCATATGCACTATACAAACAGGCGATTGTGGAGAGGAGCTTGATATGGTTGCATGTGGCCACACCGTGCTGCCTTGGATTTGTGGACTCTGATATGAAGGGTGAGATGCACAACCGGGTTTGTAATCCCCCCATGTAACGTCTTCTTGGTGAACTTACTTTTATTTTTTTAATATATTTTGGGGGGTCGTGTTCACCTGGTCTCGAGCCTTCTTTACCCTAAAAAATAAAAAACCACTAGAATAACGTAAAAACCGTAAAACCCTACAAATCTAAAAAATATTCAACGACTCTAAGACACCTAAATGGACCATAAAACACCCATTAACCCTAAAACACACTAAAAACCCTTAAAACCAAATAAACAGAAAAAGAATCAAAGAACCATAGAGTCAATAAAACCCCTAAATAATCTTAAAAACTCTAAACAAATCAAAAAACCCTAAAAACCTTAAAACATTAAAATAAACTAAAAGCACTAAAAACCCTAAAAACAATAAAATCAATTTAAACACTAAAAAACCCTAAATGAACCCCAAAACCCAAAAACCCCCGAAACCTTAAATACATTAAAAACCAAAAAAATCATAAAAAATCCCTAAAAGACCATAAATCCCTAAAAACCAATAAGAACCCTAAAAACTAAACAAAACCCAAAAGACCCTAAAAATATAAAAACCAAAAAACCCCTCCAAAACTCTAACCCCCCCACAAAACCTCTAAAGAACCATAAAACCAATAAAAATACTAAAATAGCTAAAAAGAAAATAAAGAGAAAACCCCCTTAAAACCCAAAAGACCCCCTCAAAATCCTAAAACACCTTATAACTCACTAAAAGTCCCCACATAACCATGAAAAAATATATACCTTAGAGACCCTATAAGAATTTAAATACACTAAAAATCACAAAAACACATAATAAACCATAATAACACTAAAATCCTAAATATAAAAAACACCAATAAAACCCTAAAACCCAGAAACCCCATTATACCCTTTAAAACTCTAAAAACCTTAAAACACATAAAAACCATAAAAAATTATAAAAAACTCTAAAACCTCTAAATGATGCTTAAAATTCATGAAATGTCCTATTAAAATAATCTTAAAAACCAAAAAAAATAGTAAAATTACCATAAGACCAATAAACACCTCAAAACCATAAAAATCAAGAAAACCATAAAACCCATAAATCCCTAAAAACCACTAAAAACACTAAAAGCCCTGAAAAAACATAAAATACCGTTGAAAACACCAAAATAGTGAAAAATACAAAAAGAAAACTAAAATCATATAAAACACCAAGACCCCTAAAACCTTATAAATGATAAAAAAAAATTAAAACCATAAAAACCATAAAGGATAATAAAATCCCTAAAGGCCCAGAATTCCCTAAAACACTAAAAACCCAAAAAAATCCATATAAACCTTAAAACCATAAAAGATTATAAAACCATAAAAAACATGTGAGTCTATAAAACCCATAAAACCCTATAAGATTCCCCAAAAATACTAAAAACCAAAAAGCACTAAAGAACACTAAAACACAATTAAAAACCATGAATGTTCCAAAACCCCCAAAAAGATCCACAAATCATTATAAGACAATGAATGCCCCTAAAAACCCAAAACTACCCAAAAACCCTAAAATCTCAAAAAGACTATTTAAAACCATAAAAGACACTAAATAAGATACCCCCAAGGCCCTTAAAACCATAGAAAAATCGTAAAGGACCCAGAAGACCCAAAAACCATAAAAAATTAAAAACCCTTAAAAACATTGAAGGATCATAAAAACCATAAAACCTCTTAAAACCCATAAAAATTTAATAAACCATAAGACCTTAAAAAACAAAAAACAACTAAAACCCTTTAAAATGTAAAAACCTAAAAACCGAAAGAAAAAAATCTAAAAACATAAAACCCCCTAACACCACCAAAACCCCCTAAAACTGCATAAAAACACAATACAAAAAAACAGAAAACAATAAAAACCCTAAAAACTATAAAAGCCATAAATTACTCCAATACCCCCCAAAACCCCAAAAAACACATGAAAACAAAAAATATCCTAAAACCACATAAACGCCCTTTAATCCAATAAAAACATAACCCCTAACCCAAAAACCCCCAAAAAATAAAAAATATTTATAAATAAAACACTAAAAACTGTAAAAACCTGTAAAAAATTTTAAAACTACAAAAACACTAAAAACAATAAAAATAATCTAAAACCATAAAATCAATAAATAACTACCAAACACCATAAAAACTCATAAAACCATTGAAACAATAAAAAACCTAAGACCCTAAAGGATCATGAAACCCTAAAACCACTAAAATTTCTATAATTCCCTAAAATCCATAATAACATAAAGAATCTCTAAAACGAAAAAAATAATAAAAGACCTTTTAAACCCTAAAAACCTATTATAACAATAAAAAACCAAGATGAAAAAAACCCATAAAATTATAAAACCCTAAAATCACAGAAATCCGTAAAACCCCTATTATACTAAAAACATTGTATCCCGTATTCCCCAAAAAACCCATAGAAAAATTCCAAAAAAACCCTAAAACCCCTAAAATACATAAAACCCATAAAACCAATAAAAAATATAATACATAAAACACTGAAACCCCTAATACACTGAAAAATCCAAAAAATTTCCTAAATCTGGAAAGTCCATGAAAACCCTATAAAACACAAAAAGGTGTTGGATGATCTTTTAACACATTAAGGCCCATAAAATGCTAAAACCCTGAAACCCGTAAACCCTAAAACGCAAAACCCCTAAACCCCAATAAAATCCCTAAAAAACCCTTAAACCCCTAAAAAGTATCAAAATTCAAAAAAACCCTATAAACTATAATATCTACTTAAACTCCCTAAAAACATATAAATACTAGAAAATACCTGAAGACATAAAAAACCATCACGAAACCCTAAACCTTCTAAAATAGTTTGAAATCCCAGAAAAACGTAAAAGATAATAAAAATCTTAAAGGACAAAATAATTAGGAGAAAACCCTAAAATCTCTAAAGAACCTAAAAACCCATAAAAACCCTAAAACCCAAAATACCCTTTAATCCCCACAAAACCTCTAAAAATATTTCCCCCTAAATACCCCCAAAACACTAAAAACCGGAAAACAGTATAAAATACCACAAAACCCTAAAATTATAGAAAAAAAACTCTAACACACTATAAAAATCATTTGAAACCTTAAAACACTAAAAAATACTAAAAACCCTAAAAACTCCAAAATACATAAAAGCACATAGAACCCGCAAAAACCCAAACACCCCATTGAAACTCTAAAAACCCTAATTATCCAGAAAATAATAAAAACCCCGTAAAGAATAATACCACTAAAAACCCAAAATAACCCTTAAATCTCTAAAAATCATAAATACCATTAAATCATAAAACCCTCAAAAGTCCCCAAATCCGATGAAACCCATAAAAACCCTAAAAACCTTTATAATTTGTAAAAAACCCTGAAAAATTCAAGAAAACCATAAAACCCTAAGAATTGCCTAAAAACCATGAAAGACATAATAAAACCCTGAAACACCTAAAATCCCTAAAAACCCTAGAAACATAAAATGCCTAAAATACCCTTAAACCATTAAAAACCTAATAAAATTGCTAAAATACTAAAAATAGTTATATAAAACCCTACAAGAATAAAAAATCCTTAAACACCATAAAAACCCAAAATCCAAAAGAAAACATAAAATCCCTTAAACCCCATAAATTTCTTAAAACCATAAAAACCCAAAACACTCCAAAAAAATCATATAAAACCAAAAAACTCAAAAAAAACCCCAAAAAATACATACAAAGACATGAAAACCCATAAAACCCCTAAAACCCCTAAAAACTCTTAAAAACCTAAAAATACACAAACCCCTAAAATTCCCTAAATTTTTTAAAAAACCTAAAAAACATTTAGAACATCAAAAAACCCTAAAACCTAAGAAGATATAAAAAACCCAAAATCCCTTCATAACATTTATTCCCTAAAAATCCTAAAAATCTAAATCACAAAAACCCCAAAACCTCCTAAAAACATAAAAGAACCCTTAAACCACATAAAAACCGTATTAAAACACAAAAAAAAAAGAAATTAAACCAATAAATAAGAAATCCCTCCCCCCCACTAAGAATGAAAACACTAAAACCCCTAATAACCTTGAAACACATAAAACCTATAAAACCCCCAAATACACTAAATCCCAAAAAACCCAAAAACCAAAAAGAACCCTAAAAACCAAAAAACCCCATGAAACCCCAAAAACCACAAAATAAAAAAAATACATAAGTACCATAAAAATCATAAAGACCCTAAAACACCTTAAAATGAATAAAAGACCCTAAAATCTTCAAAAAACCCACAAAAACCATGAAAACCCTAAATATCCTTCAAAATACTAAATCCCTAAAACCCATAAAAACCCAAAAATACACGAACACACCTTAACCCCTCTAAAAGACAATGTAATTACATTAAACCCACTAAAAGACTTAAAAAATTTAAAATATCATTAAAACATAAAACCCATAAAGAAATTTAAAACACTAAATAATCCAAAAAGGACCCTAAAGACCATAAAACCCTCTAAAAACCCTAAAATACCCTAAATACCCTAAAAACCATGAAAGACTCTATAAAAATCTAAAAATCATAAACAAAACATAAACTCCATAAAACCACTAAAAGACATTAAAAGCCTAAAAATACCTGAATGACCCTAAAAAACCCTAAAAGTCCCTAAAAACTCCTAACAACCCCAAAACCCCCAACCCCCTAAAAACCATGTAATACAGTAAAAACCCATAAATGTTCCCATAGATCTAGAAATACCCTAAAAGAACCTACACCATTAAAAGATCCTAAAAACCCTTAAATGACCCAAAAACTACTAAAAACATTATAAGTCTATACAAAGAGTATTTACCCCTAAAAGAAACATAAATCCAAAAAAGATCCTAAATCCTCTAAAATCCCTTAAACACATAAAAAAACTTAAAAACCTTAAAATCCCTAAAACCCCTCATTAAACCCTAAAATCCATAAAAAAGCTAACAGTCCCTAAATACTATAAACAACCCAAAATAATCTTAAAAACCCCAAAATCCCTAAAACCACATAAATATTCCAAAAACCCATAAACCCATAAAAATATGCAAGACACATAAAACCAATATAACCCATTAAATAAATTAAAATACCTAAAGCACCCCCAAAAAATTCTAAAAAACACCAAAAACCTCTAAAAAGAACCTTAAAATCCAAAACCCCCTTAAAAACAATAAAAATCCCAAAACCCTACAAACCATAAAATCCCAAAAAACACTAAACCCCTAAAATAGTAAAGAAATTAATCCTATTAAAAACTAACACCCCATAATACCGATAAAACCCATAAAACCCATAAATCCTTTTAATCAACAAAAACTGAAAAAACTATTAAAATACCCTAAACCACCAATATCCCCTAAAACCCCCAGACAACCATAAAACCCCTAAAAGACCCTAATACACTACAAACCCCTAAAATAACCTTAAACCCCTTATAACCCAAAAAACATGAAAAACTCTAAAAACACTAAAATCTCTAAAAACCCTAAAAACCATAAAAACCTAGAAAACCCTAAAAACCTTAAAACCCCTAAAATGCCCGAGAATCCCTAAAACTCCTAAAACCCTAAAAATAATAAAAGCCCAAAGGAAACCCGGTGAACCCAAAAAATAATAAACAAACCTTAAACCATTAAATCATAATAACAATAAACCCCTTGAAAACCATAAATTTCCATAAAACAAATAAAAAATTAAAAACCGTAAAATACCCTAATAAACCCTAAAACTCCAAAAACCACTTAAAAATAAAAAACCCACTAAAACCCTAGAATCCAAAAAAATCATATAAAACAAAAAAATAGGAAAACTCATAATAAACCAAAATAACAAAAATAAATCCCTAAAACACGTAAAATTTCTAGGAAACCCTTTAAACACCTAGTAACCCTTAAAACATAAATCCTAAAAAATTCTATAAATCCTAAAACACATTAGAACCATTAAAAACCTAAAAATCTTAATCGACTTAGAAACCTTAAAAACCCATTAGTGAACCAGAAAACATATAAATATCCTTCAAAACACTAAAACCCTAAAACCCATAGAAACCCAAAACCCTATACCCTACACTCTAAACTCTAATCCCTACACCATAAACACTATAACATATAAACTAAACCATAAACCATACACCCTAATCTCTATACCCTAGACTATAAACCATAATCCCTACACCTGAAACCTTATACCCTAAACTATAAACCCTACATCCAAAAATCATGGACCTTGTTCCCTACACCATAGACACTACACCCTAATCAATATATAATACAAAATAAACCCTAAACCCCCCACCCTAAACCCAATACTATACACCCTAAACCATATAAAATACACCATAAACCCTATATCCTTCACATTAAACCCAATACTATACGCCCTAAACCCAAAACGCTAAACCATAAAAATACACCAAATACCCAATACCCTATACCCTACTCTCTTAAGCACATACCATAAACACTACACCATACACATTGAGCCCTATATCCTACATCATTAACACTAATCACTATACCCTAC
Source organism: Viscum album (assembly GCA_963277665.1). Classification (NCBI taxonomy): domain Eukaryota; kingdom Viridiplantae; phylum Streptophyta; class Magnoliopsida; order Santalales; family Viscaceae; genus Viscum; species Viscum album. The sequence continues at coordinate 334,882,258 of OY728156.1, read as the reverse complement.
ACCATATACCATAAACCGTACCCCTGAACCCAAAACCCTAATCCCAATACCCTACTCCCAACCCCTAAAACCTACATCATAAACCATGTACCATACACCCTAAACTCTACTACCTACACCTAATACAATATACCCTACACCATAAACCACACACCAAACACCCTAAACCCAAATCCTAAACCCAACATCCAAAACTCAAAACCACACACCCTAAAACCAAATACACTACACCATAAACTCTAAACACTACAACATAAAACATGTACACTAAACCCTAAAGCCTTAACCCTATACACTATTACATACACACTAAACCCTAAACCCATTACCCTAAACCATATACTCTAAACCCTAAATCAAAAATTTTATGGACTATACCCTAAACCAAAACCCCTACACCATACACCAGATATCCTACAACCTAGACCCCCGATCCTACATGCTAAACCATATAACCTATACCCTAAACCCTAAACCCAACACCCTAAACCGAAAACCGTACACACTAAACCCTACACCCTAAGCCCTATAACCAAAACCATATACCCTTTACCCTAAAACATAAACAATAAACCTTAAATCAAATACCCTACACACTAAACACTTATCTCTATACCCTCCACCCTATACCCTAAACCCCAAACCCTGCAACATAAAACCTATAACCCACAACCGAAAAAAAACATTACACCCAAAACCATAAACCATACACCGTAAACCGTAAAACATACACCAAAACCCTATATCCTACACCGAAAACCCTAAACCGTACACCATAAACAGTACAACCTAAACCCTATAACATAAACCCTATATAATAAACCCTATACCCTAAACCATAAACATTCAACACAACACCCTAAACCCTATACTCTACATGAAAAACCCTAAACCCAACGTTTTAAACCGTATACCACACACCCTAAACCCAAAATCCTACAACTGACAACCTATACCCTATATTGTTGTCCCCAAACCATATACCCACAACCTTATACTCTACAAAATAAACCTGGAAACCTAAAATCTAAAACCGAAATCCTAAAAACCTGTAAATAAACCTAGAAAACCCTACACAACCCTAAAAATCCATAAAATTCATAATGACTCCAATATATTTAAAAACCCTAAAACCATCCAAAATCGAAAAAAAATATGAAAACCTGAAAAGCCAAAAAAGACATTAATCCCTATAATAAAACCTAAGAATATTTAAAAACCATGAGAATAAACTCAAACAACCTCCAACCCCCTCAAACCCCCAAAAAACACTAAAACCCTAACAATCCCTAAATCCCTAAAAAACCACAAAAAACTCTAAAAAATATTAAAACCCCTATCAAACCCTGAAACTATAAAAAACCTTAAAACCCTAAAAACCATGCAAAACCCTAAAAAACTATAAAACCACTAAAAAGTCTAAAATACTAAATGAATTCTAAAACCATAAAAGAACCCTAAAAATTATAAATCTCTAAAAGCAACCTAAAAATCCTAAAACCCATGAAATAACACAAAAAAGACAAAAAAACTAAAAACCAAAAAAACATTAAGACTCCCAAAAACCCTAAAACATAAAAAACTCTAAAAAAATCATAGAATACACTAAAAACCCAATAAAATCCTGAAAACCAGTAAAAACCCAAAAAACACTAAAAAAACCTAAAGAGACACTAAAAACCCTAAAAACTCTGAAATACATATAAAATGCCATAAAACCCCAAAAAATACCCAAGAAAACCAAAAAACCCCATAAAATAATAAAAAACCTAAATAATTGAAGAAAACCTAAAACCCTAAAAAGACCATAAAACCAAATAAAACACCTGGAAATTCTGAACAAGAGAAGAATCTAAAAACACTAAAAAAATGAACACCCTAAAAACCAAAAAAATCCATAAAACCCTTAAAAACCTTAAGAACCCATAAAACACTAAATGAACATAAATCCTCTAAAAACCATAAAAACATTCAAAAACCCTAAAATGGTTAAAACCCCAAAACCGTGAAAAAATATATAAGTCTCTAAAACAATAAAACCCCCTAAAATCCCCTAAACATCATGAGACCCCCAACACTATAAAAACCATAAAATTTGTAAATGCCCCTCAAAAACCTGAAAACCACTAAATACCCCAAAACCCTAAAGTCCCTAAAAACCCTAAGAACTGTAAACCTCTAAATGAACCTAAAAACCCTAAAACCCATAAAATATCCCATAACACCTATAAAAATGCTAAAAGACACTAAAAATCTTAAACACCTAAAAACCCAAAAACTATAAAAATTCTAAAATCCCTAAAAGACAGAAACAAATGCCAAAATTCCACAAATACCCTTCAAACCAAAACCCCATAAACAGCAATAAAAAATACTAAATAAATAAACCCCTAAAATAACAAAAAATACTTAAAACAAAATAACCCTAAAGCCCAAAAGTAATCTTTAAAACCCCTAATACCCTGAAAACCCCCCAAAAGTCCATAAACACAAAAAAAAACCCCAAAACCCTAAGAAATCATAGAGGCCCTAAAATACCCAAAAACCATAAAAAACAAGAAAACTACCAAAAACAACAGAAGACCATAAAATTGATAAAAAAAACCCCCTAAAACATTAAAAATCCATAAAAACCACTTAGACGCCTAAATAACCATAAATAAACCTTAAGCCCAAATACCCAAAACAATCATAAGGAAGCCTAAAACCCCTAAAGGACCCTAAAAATTCTAAAATCACAAAAAATACCAGGATACCCCTAAAAACCCTAAAAACACCTACAAAAACCTAAAAACATAAACACCCCTAAATGATCGTAATAACCCATTAAACCCTTAAATTACCGTAAAATCACAAAAAATACTTAAAGACTCTTAAAAAACGTTAAACCCTCAAAATACCCAAAAAACTCTAAAAACATTACAAGAGCCTAAATCAAGTGAATACCATAAAAAACAAACAAAAAAGACACTAAATTATGATGAAAAATCCTAAAAACACAAAAAAAAACATAATACTGTTAAAAACTGAAAAACTTGAATACCATATAAACAACCACAAACCTTAAAACCCCTATAAATAATGAAAACCCAATAACCTCATAAATTATTTAAAAACCACATAACACTAAAAACCCTAAAACCCCTAAGAAACCACGAAACCGTAAAAACCCTATAAACCCCTAAAATAACATAAAACAATGTAAATACCCTAAAACTCTAAAAGCCCAGGAAAACCATGAAAACCCAAAAAACCTAAAATACCATTAAAATAATAACAACACTAAAAAATGTAAATTCCAAAAAAGCCCTCAAAATCCTTTAAAAACACTAAAAACCCATTAAACCCCAAATAACCAAAAAATTATTAAAATGTTAAAAAACCTAAAAACCAAAAAAACATTAAAAAACACTAAAAAACCTAAAAAAGCTCGAAGAAACCCATAGATGAAAAAAATTATAAAATATTTAAAACTCCTAAAAATCCAAAAAACACTACAACCCACTCAACACCCTTAAAATACTAAAAAACTCTAATACACATAAGAACACTTAAAGACACCTAAAACCCCTCTAACAACTAAATCTCAATTAGATTCATTAAAACAATATAGACCCTAAAACCCCACAAATCCAAAAAAACTATAAAAATACCAAAAAAGCTAAAACTTCTGAAAACATTAAAAACCCTTAAAACCACTAAAACTCTAAATATTCCAAAACACCAAAAAACCATCAAAAACATGAGAAACCCCTAAACCCAATACCCTATACTATAAGCCCTTAACACTACACAAAAATCATATACCCAACACCCTAAACCCTAAACCTGATACCCTATAACTGACATCTCAAACCCAAAACCATACACCATAAACTGAAGACCCTACACCCAAATCAGTAAACCCTAATCCTTAAACATTATACCCTACACCCCAAACCTTAAATCATACACCCATAAACCCTAAACCCTAAACCCAAAACCCTACTCCCAAAACCCTAAACCCTAAACCATAAACCCTAAATCCTAAACTCTAAAATAACCTTAAAACCATAAAAAATAAAAAGGAACCTAATAATCATAAAACCATAAAAACCATAAAAATCCTAAAAGAACCTAAAACCCACTAAAACCATATAAGACCCTAAAACACTAAAACCCTTAAAAGGTCTAAAAAATTGAAGAATAACTAAAAGAACCTAAAACCCCTAACAAAATAAAGAACACTAAATTCCCATCAAAACACTTAAATTTACTTAAAACCATAAAACCCCTTAAAACCCCTAGTAACCCATAAAACACATAAAAACATAATAACCCGTAAAATACCTAACAACCAAGAAAACCATTAGAAACCCCTAAAATCTCTAAAATCCCCGAAAATCTCATATAATCCATTAAAAATATTAACACCCTTTATAAATAGAAAAATCCATTAGACCCTTTAAAATCCAGAAGTCCCTTAAGAGATAATAAATGCCCAAAAATTACCCTAAAAACCCCAAAATTCCATAAAAACTCCCAAACCCCTATAATATCCCAGAAACACAAAAAATTCTAAAATGACCTAATGACCTATAATAACAAAAACACCAAAAAATCCTTAAAATATATTGTAAACACTTAAAACCCTTAAAACCATAAAGAAACCTGAAAACGTAAAATGTATTAAAACCCCTACAACCCCTTAAATGGTTAAAAACCATAAAAAATAATAATAAACATAAAGATGACCCTAAAACCCTAAAAATACCCTAAACACCCTAAAATTCCCAAAAAAAATCTAAAACCCTAAAACCCCATAAACCAATAAACCCACTAAAACTATAAAACCCCAAAAAATAATAAAAACAATAAAACCCCTAAATACTCAAAAAACTATAAAAAACCCCTATAACCACGAAAACACAGAAAAAACCCAAAACATCTAAAAACCCTAAAAACCCTAAAAACCAATAAAACCCTCTAAAAGACCCTAAAAATACCTTATAGTCACTAAAGGATCCTAAAAATTTTAAAATATAATAAAATATACTAAAATATCCTATTACAATCCAAAAAAACCTTAAAAACCTAAAACCCTAAAAATCACGAAACCACCAAAAACCCAAAAACACTAAAAAAACATTAAAAAACCAAAAAAATCATGTGAAACCTTAAAAAACAATAAAAACCATTAAAACATTACAAACCTCTAAAAACTATAAAAACCCTATAAAATCCTACAAACCCTTTATAGAATCTAAAAATACCATAATACCAAACAAATACTAAAAACTACTAAATCCCCAAAAAATATTCAAAACATAAAAAAGACCCTAAATCGCCTAAAAAGGAATTAATCCCAAAAAAACACTCTAAAAGCCACTAAAACCCCTAAAATTCACTGAATCCAAAACAAACCTAAAAGACCAAAAAACCCCTTAAAGACCCATAAAACACTATCATTCCCTAAAATCATAACAAACCCTATAAGACCCTAAAATCCCTAAAAGACTATAAAACCCATAAAAACAGTAAAAAAGTATAAAACTAAATACCCTAAAAACTCTTTAGAAACCATAAAAGATCATAAATACCCTAAATGATCCTAAAAACACCTAAATGATACTAAAACCACTAAAATACCCTTAAATACCCCAATCCCATAAAATACTATAAAACCATAAAATTACTAATTGACCCTAAAACCCTAGAAAACCCTAAATATCCAAAAGGATCCGAATAACACTAAATATATACACACCCTAAAAGAATCTAAAAACACTAAAAGACCATAGAAGACTATAAAAACATATAAAATTTCAGAACGCCTCTAAAATCCAAAAAAAACTGATAGACACTGTAACAAACATAAAACCCCTAAAACCCTAAAAACCCCTAAAAACCCTAAAATCAATAAAAATCCTAAAAACCCATAAAACCTTAACAATTGATAAAAAAATTTAAAACCCCAAAAAACACTAAAAAACACATGAAACACCAAACCCCTCAAAAAATATAACCCCCCCCCCCCAAATAAAAAACATAAAACCCATAAACACCTTAAAAATAATGAAATAAAAAATTCCCAAACCCCCCTTATAAACCAAAACCCTAAAAACTCCTAAAATCATAAATAATCTAAAACCCCATATAAAACTAAAAAACTATGAAAACTATAAAAAAACTAAAAACTATAAAACCCCTAAAACCCAAAAAACTCAAAAAACTCTTAAAACCCATAAAACCATAAAAAATAAAAAACATAAAAACATAAGAAAACCTAAAAAATCCTAAATTCCTTACAAACCCTAATGTTTTCACAACCGCTCTAAAACCGCTAAGAACAAAAAAACATAAAAAATACATTAAAACCCCTCTTAAAATCTTGACACTATAAAAACACTAAAATACATAAACACTATTACCTATAACCTAAACCCTAATATCTAAACTCTAAACCAAAAATCCAAATCCAAAACCATATACCCTACACCATAAACCCAATACCCTTCACATAAAACCCTATACCCTATACCCTAAACGCTATACTTTACAAAACCATAAACCCTATAACATAAACCTTGAATCCTTCACCATAATCCATATAATCTACACCTAAAACCCTAAACCCAACAGCCTAATCCATAAATTCACCCAAAACCATAAAAGAACCTAAAACCCCAAAAAGTCACTGAAAACCTCAACATCCATAAAAACATTAAAATTAAATAAAATCCTAAAAATACATAAATGTACCCAAACCCTAGAAACACCAAAAAACCCTAAATCACATGAAAGATCCTAAAACCCCCAAAAAAAACATAAAAAAGCGCCACCACCAAAAACTCCAAAAAATCCCTAAAAACCCTAATAATGACTAAAAACCTTGAAACACTAAAAATACTAAAACCCAAAAAAACCCCTTAAATATTCTTAAAAATTCTAAAATCCCAACAAATATAAAAACATGAAACCCCTAAGAACCTAAAAAATAAATACCCCTAGAAGGACCCAAAATACCTAAAAATTCTAAAATCACCATAAAACCTCAACAACCCTAAAAATAAACTATAAACCCTAAAAATCCTCAAAAACCAAAAAAACCAAAAAAAACCCCTAAAATATTAAAAACCATAAAATCCCAAAATACCCTAAATAACCAAAACCCCCCAAATCACTTAAAGCCCTCAAAAAATGTAAAAACCATAAAAATCGAATGTAACGATATTAAAAATACCATAAAACAATAAAAATGTATCAGACACTAAAAAACTAGAAAAATCCTAAAAGCCAAACAAATCAAAAAAGACCCAAAAAAATAAAAATTCATAAAACTATAATTCCCCTAAAAAAGAAAAACTCCCCAAACCCCCAAACCCCTAAGACCCCTTAAAACCCCTAAAAATTCATTAAAACCTCAACAAAACCCAAAAAACTTAAAAACCCTAAAATAACCTAAAACCTTTAAAAGACCCTAAAACCACTAAAAGACCTTTAATGCCTCAAATGACCTTATAAATCAAACTAATTTAAAAAGTATAAGAACCATAAAATAATTCTAAAACCCAATAAATCCCTAAAAACATTAAAAACACTAAAAACCCTAAAAACAAAAAAAAAATTTAAAATACATAAAAAACAAGAAAACCTCCAAAATCCATAAAAATAAAAAAAAAACATATAAAACACTTAAAACCATAAAAACATATAAACTTCTAAAACCCAATAACCCCTTCAAACCCTTAATACCCAAAAACCCATAAAAACCATAAAACCACCCAAAAAAACATAATACCCCTAAAATCCTATAAAAACCATAAAACCCCATAAAATTCCCAAAAACCCACCAAACCCCAAAAAACACAAAAACACATAAAAAATAGAAAAACCCTTAATCCTTATACACTACACCCTACACCCAAAACCCAAAACACTACACCCTGAATCCTAAACCCAACACCTAAAAACCTATAATCAGCACTCGAAACCCAAATCCCAAAACCCTACATCCAATGACCTATACATTACACCCTAAACCTTAAACCCTACACCCTAAGCCCTATACCAACACTACATCCAAAGACCTATACATTACACCCTAAACCTTAAAACCTACACCCTAAACCCTATACCATAAAACCAAAACATTAATCCAAATTTTATAAACCCTAAAACCTACACCATTGACCATATACCCTATACTTTAAACACAAAAATTTATACACTAAACCCTAAAAGACGCTAAAAAATTTCAAAAAATACTAAAAGAATATGAAACCAATAAAAGATTAAAAATTTCATAAAACCACTAAAACCTTAAAATTCCCTAAAATTTTTAAAATACAATAAAAACCAAAAAACCCCAAAAATACCCTATAAATCTAATAACATAAAATACAAAAAAAACCCCTAAACCCCCCTAAATACCCAAAAAAATCCTTAAAACCTAAAAAACTAAATCCGACTAAAATCATAAAAACATTTTAAAACTATAAAAAAAACCTTAAAAGCTATTAATACCAAAAATTTTCCTTAAAACCCAAAAAATTCAAAAAATCAAAAAAATACTAAAACCCATATGATACCCTAAAAGACCCTAATAATCCAAAAAATACAAAAAAGATCACAAAACCTTTATAAACCCTTAAAACTCTGAAAACATAAACACCCTAAAACCCCTAAACACCCATAAATCCACAAAACCCCATTAAACCATAAATTACTAGAAAATATTAAAAACCATAAATGAAAAAAAGACCCTAAAAAACTAAAAACCTTGTACTATTATAAAATCTAGAAAACTAAAAACCTAAAAATCTCTAAAACCCAAATAACCCCAAAAAACTGATAAACTCAAAAAACCCAAAAACCCAAAAATCTTATTACACCCCATAATAAAGGCTGGAGAATCCAAAAAATACCCTAAATTTATAAAAATAACCAAAAGACCATAAAGATCCTAATAATACCTAAAGGGCCCTAAAACCGCAAACACCTTAAAACTCAAAAGACCCCTAAGAACCCTAAATAAAGCATAAAAAACTAAATGAATAAATATACATAAAACCCTAACACACCCTGCCCTCTAAAATATACCTAAAACCATAAAAATGCATAAAAATCCTGAAAATTCCTAAAAACCCAAAAAACCCAAAAAAACCTAAAACCCATAGAAAACCTAAAACGAACCTAAAACTCTAAAAATACCTTAAAACCCCTAAAACCCATAAAGGACCATGGAAACCCTAAAAACACCATAAACCCCGTATGATCCCTAAAATTCCCTAAAAATCATATAATACCCTTAAAAATTCTATAACCACTTAATAAATCCTAAAATAATTAGAAACCCTAAAAAACAGTAAAACCCCTATAACCATAAAAAATACATGGAACCCATAAAATCCCTAAATGTACCAGAAAAACCTAAAACCCAAAATGACTCTAAAACACCTATTAGAAACCCAACACCCCTATAAACTCTAATACACCTTAAAATCCTAATATTCATAAAACCCCTAAAACAACAAAAACCTAAAAATCACTACAATACATAAAAGCCTCTCTTCATTTTCTCCTTCACAGCCATTCTCCCCTTTTTGGGATTGCTTCTTTCTTGCTTTTGAAGCTGTCTTGAATTCTACTCTCCCTCCCCTGCTCTTCTTGTATGTCCCATTACATCACCTCTATTGGGTTGGTAGTGTCGGTGATCATACGGGTTTGGGACTGTGGTGGTGGAATTGGGTTCATTGCGGGATTCTCTATTTGCTGGTTTTTCCCCTTATCTCCCATCTATGCTTCCCATAGCTCTCTCTTCTTATTCCTCTTCTTCCTAGAGTTTCATCCCCCCAGTGTTAGAGCATCCTTATTCTACTTCCTAGGGCTTCTTCCCCCAATGCGTTTCCTTTTCTTTAGTGTTTCATCCCTGGTTCCCCATTTTGGTTTCTCCTTTTCAGTTTTTCCTATTAGTGTTTGGGTCTTGTTATCTTCTCCCTATTTCCATGGTGGTTTTTGGTTTTGAATGTAGTTCTATTGGAGTGTTTTGACGGCAAGTGATGCTTTTCCATTGAGGTTTTATGGTTCGGCGTTGAGGTATTATGGTGTGGTGATGGTGTTTGCTCGGTCGTGTCTGGTTGCGGAGGCCCTTTACGCTCATACTCCTCTCTGGTCTCTGAGTCTCTTATCCCTTCGAGGTCAGTCAGGTGTGATGGTATCCAGGAGATATTGGGTTGTGCAGTACGATGTGGAGGGGATTCCAGGTGGTGCTACTGGTGGTGACGATGAGGCTTCTAATTTGATGGGTGATGTGGAAGTGGTAACTGGTGGTTTCTGTGAATGAGAAGACGACATTAGTGATGGTGTAGAGTCAGTTGTATGGCTATAAAGATGGAAATATCATTTGGACATGACTTTCCTTGATGCAGGTTCTTCGAACAACTCACTGGTTTTTGCGGGGAGCATGGTTTGCTGAGGCAGGGGTGTTCGTTTCATGGAGGTGATGGAGGGTTCTCGTTGTTCCGTCATGGGAGGTTGCCGGTATTGGATAGTTGGGGATGATGGTCATGGACGTGTTAGTGTGCACTGCATGAGGAAACATGAAATATGAGGTTTGATATGTTATTTTATCTTTACCAATTTTCAGGGGTGTCCATGTGGATTTTGTGACTCCAGGCAATGTATTAATGGTAATGTGGCCGTTATTTTGGATTTGGAATTTGGTATTTGATTTTTGAATGTTGTAAGTTAGGGGTTCTAATGTTGGGAATGTGGTATGTGGTATGTGGGGGGATGATTTTGATCTTGGATTCTGGTTCCCACTTGACCAAAAAATTGGATTTTAGAAATAAAAATAAATTTTTTGTGGTAAAAAACCTAAAAACAAAAAAACACTATAAACATTAAGACCCTAAAATAATCAAAAAACATAGAAAAACATGAAAATTTTGAGAAACCCTAAATCCATAAGAAACCATAAAATCCATTAAAATCTGTAAAAACATTGTAAAAAAATAATAACACATCCAAAAACATGAAAACCCAAAAACCCTGATAAAAACCGTAAAATCCTTAAACCATTTAAACCAATAAATACTCAAAAAACTGGAAATCCTAAAACACTTAGAAACCATAAAACTCATAAAACCCCTAAAACACCCAAAAATATATGAAATTCCTAAATATCCCAAAAATAGTAAACCCCCTAAATCCTTAAAACATTAAAAGATCCTAGAACACTAAAAAACTAAAATACCATAAAAACATTAAAAGACCTTAAAACCCTTCAACCATTTAAAAACCCTAATAACAAAAAAACTAAATAACCCATAAAACGACCTAAAACACTATACACCCTAACAGAATTAAAAACTCTAAAAACCCCAAAACACATCAAAACAATGATAAAGATCCAAAATACTAAATACCTAAATCAATCCAAAAAAGACCTAAAATACTAAAAAACTCCATAAAATACATAAAAACAATTAAACCCATACTAAAACTATGAAAACCTAAAAACTGTAAAAAAACCCCTAAAACCCTAAAAATCCAATAAAAACTCAAAAACAAAAAGACTCCTAATATACCCTCAAAACACATAAAACCATAAAAATCTCTAAAAACACTAAAAAACAAAAAATCAACAAAAACTGAAAAACCCAAGAAATCTATTAAAAATTTCTTAAACCCCTAAAAAATATAAATAATATTGAAAGTATAAAAATCTAAAAACCCCTAAAGCCCCTGAAGACCATAAAAACACATTATAAAACCTAAAAATCAGAAAAATCTATAAAATACTAAAAATCTAAAAACACTATAAATCACTAAAAACCCTGATACACTAAAAACATTTTAAACACTAAAAACCCTAAAAACACTAAAAAAACATAAAACGCTAAAAACTAGAAAAAATAACCTTAGTAGCCCTATAAAACCCATAAAACCCAAAAAAACCAAAAAAGTAAAAGTTACTAAAAACCCAAAAATATGTTTCTTAACCCTAAAAACCCCAAAGATCCTAAAAAACCCCAAAAGACACTAAAACCACTCTAGAATCTCTAAAAGAGTCTAAAAATACATAACTCCTAAAATTCAATAAAAACCCCTAAAAATACTAAAACACCTAATAAATTAAAAATCCCTAAACCCAAGAAACCCTAAAACCTCTAAAAACAATAAAACCCCCAACACTCTAAAAACTATAAAACCCTAAAAACTCCTAAAATAAATAACCACCCTAAAATCCCAAAAAAACATAAAACCCTATAACCTACAAAAAAACATGTAAATTTACTAATAAGACTTAATAATATATAAAAAACACTAAAACACAAACACGTTCTAAAATAACATAAAAAATCATCAAAATTGACAAAACACTAAAAATCCCCAAAACTCTAAAACTCCAAATTACCATAAAATCCCCTAAAAACTATGAAGACCCATAAAATCCCTAAAAACCCAATAAAACCAAAAAACACATAAAACCCCAAAAAAACCCAAAAAATCCAAAAACTATATAAAAATCATAAAATTAATAGAATATAAAAAAATGAAAACCCTTAAAGTCAATCTAAAAATATTGTAAAAACTCTAAAAAATATTTAAAAACCCCCAAACGCCTAAAATACCAAAATATATGAAAACCTTAAAACCCTAAAGTACTATAAAAACCAACCCATGAAAAAACCTAAAACTTCTAAAACATTCAAAAACATTAAAAACCCAAAAAAACTCATGAAAGACCTTAAAACCTCTCACAATGAAAAAAAATACTACAATCCCTTAGAACCAGAAATACATAAAGACCCATAAACCATATAAAACCCTCATAACTCCCTATAAACCCATGAATACCCTAAACACCCTAAACCCCATGACACCGTAAAAACACTAACCCCCCCCCCCACCCTATAATTACTAAAACATCCAAATGGATACAAAAACCCTAAAACTCCCTAAAAACCCTAAAATACCCTAAAATAAATAAAACAATAAAAATCCTAAAACCATAAAAATCATAAAAACAATATTAAACACTAAAACCCCCTAAAACTCTAAAACATAAAAAAAGCTAAAACCCCAAAATACTAAAAAAAAATAAAAACCCTAAAAATATAATAATTATAAAGCTCTTAAAACCATAAAAACCCTAAAACACCCTAATAGCTTTAAAATACCCAAAATACCATAAATGACTCTAAATGACCCAATAACCACTAAAACACTATAAAAACCAAATGTCTTAAAATAATACAAAAACACCCTAAGAACCCTAAATCACCTAAAAATTATTGAAAATCCAGAATAATACCGAAAATACCATAAAAGACCCCCTAAACCCCCTAAAAGCATAAAAAATCCAGATAAAAATTAAAAAGATTTGAAATGACCCTGAAACCCTAAGAAGAACCTGAGTACTCTAAAAACCCTAAAAGAACATAGACACCCTAAAAATTCCCTCAGAAAAATAAAACATAGAAATATACCAAAAGACCCAAAACCACATAAAATACACTAAAACATTAAAACCCCTAAAAACCCTTGAAAACACTTAAAAGACCATAAAACCCCACAAATCCCTAAAAAACAAAAAAAAACTAAAATACCTAAAAACCAAAAAACCCCCCAAAACACCCTCAAAACCATAAAACCTATAACACCCCTAAACTATCCCTAAATCCCCATAAATACCAAAAAACATTGAATCACCTAAAACCCCCCAAAACCCTTTAAAAAAAATTAAAAACCCTAACACCACCTAAAACCCCTGAAAACCCTAGAAACCCAAAAAAAATAATGAAAACCCTAAAAACCCTAAACCCCTAAAAAACCATAGAAAACCATTAAATCTCCTCAATGACAATAAAAACACTAAAAGACACCAAAACACGCTAAACAACATAAAACAATAAAAACCAAATAAACAAAAACCATTTAACACCCCAAAAACCCTAAAATCACTAAAAACATTAATAATTTTAGAAACACCTAAAAACCATAAAATCCATAAAACACTAAAAACCCCAAAACCCTAAAACCATCTAAAACCCACCTAGATTTTAAAAAAATACAGAAGATCTAAAAAACATTTAAAGAACCTAATAACCCTAAAAACATAAGAAATCTCTAAAAACCCATAAAATCCTTGAAAAATCCTAAAACCCTAAAATACCCTAAAAGCACCTAAACACCATGTAGACCCGAAATAAACCTATTTAACATAAAACCAAAAACCCCATAAAATTGCTTTAAAAATATAAAGGACCCTAAAACCCCTAAAACCCCAAAAAATAATTAAAAATATATATCATAAAAATACCAACCCCCTTAAAATCCTAAAAACCATGAAACCATTAAAAACAATAAAACCCCTTTCCAAAACAAAAATACCATCACATCCAAAAAAACAATAGAATAACCTAAGATCCCTAAAACCCCTATAAAAACCCTTAAAACCCATAAAAGACCTAAAAACCCCTATAAAAATATTAACCTCCTAAAACCCCTAAAAGGCCCCAATACCACCTAAAATCCATAAAACCACTAAAACCCCTAAAAACCATAAAAAATATAAAACAAATCTAAAACCCCATAACCCCCTAAAACACAAGAAACTCCAAAAACCCCTAAATTCCCTAGAAACTCTAAAAGATACTAAAACCCAAAAAAATCCATGAAAATTCTTAAAAACACTCAAAAACCATAAATAGTCTCAAAAAATAAATAACTTGAAATTATAAAAACCCTTAAACCCTAAAAACATTACCATCATGAATAACCCTAAATATCCAAAAAAAACTCATTGAAATAATAAAAACCCATAAACCATATAAAAAAATCTAAAACCCAAAAAACAAAGCACCTATAAACCCAAAAAACTCTAAAAGGCAAAAAAACCCTAAAACCCATTAAAAACATTAAAAACCTGAATGGACCTAAAAACCTATGAAATCCCTAAAATACATAAAACAAAAAATATTCTAGAACCTATATAAAACATAAAAACCCTAAAAACCCTAAAAAATCATGGAAAACCCTAAAACCCTAAAAACATTAAAAGTCCCAAAAACACAGAAAACTCCTCCAAAAGCCCAAAAAATGAAAAAAAAACCCTAAAACCCCTAAAATAAACTTATACTCCTTAAAACACCTAAACTTTCATAATAATAACCAAAAACCAAGAATGATTATAAAAATCCAAAAAGACGCAAAAAAACAAAAAAAAAATTAATAAAAAACTGTAAAAACCTTTTAAATCCCTTCAAAACCTAAAACCCTAATACACTAATAGACCCTAAAATACCAGAAAACACTAAAAGGAACCATAAAAACCAAAAAACCAAAAATCCCTAAAGGAAACTGAGAACCCCGAAGGACACTAAAAACCCAAAAATGCTAAAGGACACTAAAAAAACAAAATTCCCTAAATACTCCTAAAAAAATAAATGAACCTAAAAACCATAAAAATACCAAAAACAAGTAAACCCCCTTAAATAACTAAAATATCAAAAAACAATAAAAACATAAAAGATGCTAAAAAACCCCCGAAACCATAAAAATCCCAAAAGAAACTAAATCCACTAAAATCCTATAAAAATTGTAAAAGATCCTATAAATTAATAAAAATATTTAAAAGTCCCAAAAAACCAAAAAACCCAAAAACTTGAAACCCCTAAGAAGCCAAAAAACTCGCAAAAATCCAAAAATCTTAAAAAAAGCTAAAACCCATAAAAAACCAAAAACCCCAAAAAACCATAAAACACCTAAAACCCTATAAAACCCCTAAGAACAACTAAAATCCCTAAAAAACCCTTAAACCACCTAAAACATAAAAACCCCTTAATGGACCCTAAAAACTAGAAATATCCAAAATGAAATTAATTTACACTAAAAGACCATAACAACACAAAAACAATAAATACCACATAAAACCATAAAGACTATAAAAATCATTTAAAACCCCAAAATTCCTAAAAACAAAAATTGATCTAAAAGTCCATAAACACCTAAGAAAATTAAAAAAACATTAAGCACACTAAAAATCCAAAAAACATTAAAATAATTAAAAAATAGTAAAAACATTAAATCCCATAAAACCCTAAAATCCCAAATCACCCAAAAAACCACAGCTTCATCTTGGTTTGGAATCGATGGAGGTTGTCCACTTGTGACTTTTTTGCTTTTGATCTGGTGGAAGATTTGTCATGCTTTGTGGCTTCAAGATCTGGAATCCACTTCAGATTGCTAGTTGCTGGCTCTGATTCATGCAGAGGTGACTTCGACTTTCCTGGATCTAGAATCCCCTACTGGTTTCTTTGGTTTTGTGTTGTCTGGATCTGGGTTTCCAGATCAATTTTCCATATTTGGGATTTTTTGCGGCTGCGAGAGTATGGTATTGCGCTTGGAATTCTTGGTGTCTGACATGGTGTAACCCTTTCCTCAGGTTCTCGTCGAGGCATCCACACATTCAATTCTGCCTACAGATTGAGTTGAAATATGCGTCAGGATACTCCTAGTTATCAGGAATTGGCCTCGGTGGTGGGTTCTTGGTGTCCGACCTGGCGCCTCCGGCCAGGGAATCCTACCATGGCCTCTTCCCGGCCTGGCGTTGGTTCTGGTATGCTTTGGTTTATTCGGATTTGGCTACAGTGGCTTGGAGGGGGAAGGACCTACCTCGCCGTATCTTCTGGTTTCTTGCGATTATGATCAAATTATGTTGGTACATTGTTGTTATGGGGTTTTTTGTGGCTGTCGCTGCTGGTTATTGGTCACTGCTTTCTAGATGATGATTTTTCTTGGTGGTGAATGCGGTGATGGTGGTTTTCTTGAGGCTGTGGTAGGTTGCTGTTTCTGTCCTTGTGGTGTTGAAGCTGGGTCGGTGAAGTTGCTGCATATGGATTGATTTCGCTGGCTGCTGGTTGCAGATGTGCTGGGAGGTGATGTTGATGACTTTCATGTTTTTCTTCTTTGTGTGTTTTTTCTTCTTTTGTTATTTTTTTGGGTATTTTTGGGGGTTCGGGTTGTAAAGGGTTTTTTGGGTGTGGGTCGTTTGACCCCTCCCCTCCCTTGTCTATTGTACCTTTCTTTCAATTAAATTTGTGGGGTTGGTAATAGCCTGACCCTTGCATCTTCCTTGCCCTAAAAACATTAAAACTATAAGTAACCCTTAAAACCCTAACAACGCCGTGAAAAGTCCTTCAAACCCATAAAACCTATAAAACCGTAAAATCTATAAAAACCTTAATACCCTAAAACACCCTAAAAACCTAAAAAAAACATAAAAACCCTATAATCCAATGACAATCTTCTGAAATCCTAAAGACCCTAAAGAACCTAAAACCCCTAAAAGAATCAAAAAAATCCATAAAACCCCCAAATTCCCTAATAACCCTTTAAAAACAATAATACCCTTAAAATTAAATAACAACCAAAAAATCCTAAAAACTCAATAAACAACCTAAAACAAAAAAATTCCGAAAAAACACAAAAACCAAAATAAACAAAAAACCCCAAAATATCCTAAAAAGAAATTCCACAAAAAACACAATTGAGAGGAAAAAACCAAAATATCCTAAAAACCCTAAAACCCTGAGAAAAACACTGAAAATACTAAAAACCCCAAGGGTACCCTTTAAACCCAAAGAAAACCCATAATGAATTAACAACCATGAAAATCCTTAAAAACCATAAAATCTAAAAAATTCCCTAAAAACCCCAAATCCCCTAAAACCTAAGAAACCCATAAAGCCCATAAAACCCATAAATTGTCTGAAACCACTTAAAACCATTAAAACAGTAATAACTCTAACAAAACCTAAATTCTTCTGAAATACGCTAAAAAATCCTAAAAAATAATGAAACCAAAAAAAAAACACTAAAATCCACTGAAATCCAATAAAATCCAAAAAATCCAAACAACCCAAGAAACACTAAAAAATAAAACAATAAAAATCCTAAAACACCTACAACTCAAAAACCATATACCCTATACACTAAAACCTGAACACTACACCCTAAACCCTAAACCCTCAATAAAAAACCTAAACCATATTCCCAAAACACTAAATTCAAAACACCACAATCTAAACAAAAAACTCAACACACAAAACCCAAAACCCTACTCTCTACACCATAATCCCTAAATCCCACATCCTAAAACAGATATTGTACACTTGAAACTGTAATAAATGAACCCTATACCCTACACCTGAAAACCTAAAGTCTAAATCATAAACACTAAATCCTACACACCAACCCAATACCCTACACCCTAAAAACTCCGCCACGAACTCTATATCCTACACCCAAAAACCTACACCAAAACCCTACAACATACAACAAAAACCGTAAACCTCACACTGTAAACCCCATACCTTACAACATATACCCTAAAATATAAACAGTAAACCCTTTAACCTACAACCTATTATCCAAAACCCTATACCCTAAAGCTAGTAAACTACACCCTAAACCCTAAACCAAACACCCTAAAACCTATACCCCAAAACCTAAACCCTATACCATACACCCTAATCCCCTTACCATATACCAAAAACCCTATACGCTTCTCCCTAAACCCTATACCCTACACTCATATCCCAATATCATACACCCTAATTCCTAAACCCTACACCCTAAAATAAATAACCAAAAACCTAAAACCTACACCAAAAGAACAATACCATAGACCATAAACCCTAAACCATACATCCTAAACCCTATACACAACACCCTAAACCATGTACCCTACACCGGAAACCCAATACCACAAAACCAAATCCCTACGACCTACAAAATAAACCCTTAACAATACACCCTAAACCCTAAACCCTGAACTCTACACCCTAAAACCAAAATCCTACACCCTACACCCTACACCCTATACCCTACCCCCTAAACCCTAAACCATACAACCCAGACTCGAAATCTAGAATCGTAAATGCTAAAACCTAAACCCCAAACCCTATACGATACACCCTAAAGCCGACACCCTAAACCTTATACCCTACACCTTAAACCCAAAAACATACACCATAAAAACTATACCGTACAACATAAACCCTAAACTATACAGCCTAAAATGTATACCTCACACCCTAAAATCACATCCTAAACTTAAAAAACCACACCCAATAACATAAACCATACAACCTAAAACCTTTATTATGCACCCTAAACCCTACACCATAAACCCTATACCCTATTTCCTAAATCTTGAACCCTAAGTTCTAAACCATAGACACTTCACAATAAAACCATAAATCCTACACCCTAAACCCAATTCCATACACCCTAAACCCAAAACCCTACACCCTAAACCATAAACCATACACCATAATCACTAAAACCTACAAACTGAACACTACACCCTAAACCCTATACCCTATAACCATAATCCTAAAACCTATACCTTAAACCCAATAAAATACACCCTAAACCATAAAACCTCTATCCTAAACCATATACCATACACCCTAAACCCAAAACCCTACACCATAAAAATTATACCCTACTATACAAAACATAAAACCTAGACACTAATATTTATACCCTGCACTCCAATCCCTATATCATAGACCCTAGACCCTAAAACCAACACTCTAAACCCCATACCCAACACTCTATATTATAAAATCCCTAAAACAACCGTAAAACACTAAAAATATATAAAACCCTAGAAATATATATAAAACCCTAAACAGATAAAAACCCTAAAAAAGATTAGAAACCATAAAAAAACTAAAACCCATAAAAAACCAAAAGAACAATAAATCCCATAAAACCATAAGAAAATAAAAAAAACATTAAAACTTATAAAAACCTAAAAAACCCTTCAAAAATATTACAAAACCCCTAAAATGGAATAATCGTAAAAATACACAAAATCCTAATAACTCTAAAAAATCCTATGAGAACCCTAAAAATTTTAAAAAATAAAAAACATTATACACTAAAGCCCACAAAAATGACATGAAAACTCCAAATCATCGTAAAATCACTAGAAATCATAAAACACCTAAACACCCCAAAAAACACTAAGAACCCCAACCCCCCGCCAAAAAAACCCTTGAAAATCTCTAAAACAACTTAAACACACTAAAATCACTAAAAAGACACAAAAACCAATAAAACCCCTAAACATACTAAAAACACCTAAAAATCCCTAGAAGACCCCTAAAATACCTTTAATTCCTAAATCCGTTAAAAGACCACAAAACCCCCTAAAACCAAAAACCCCAAAAAACAAAAAATGCCTAAAAATATTATAAACCCTAAAACCCTTAAATGAACATAAAAAATTAAAAACCCATAAAACTCTAAACCCATTAAGACATATAAAAACCCTAAAAAATCCCTAAAACTCCTTAAATACCTGAAAAATCCTAAAATCCTTTAAAATCCCTCCAAAAACCCTAAAAAAATGTAAAATACTAACAAACATTAAAAACCCTTTAAACTCTAAAATCCTAAAATGCCCCAAAAATCTTTGAAACCCTGAAATCCCCCATAAATACCTAAAACCGAAAGAAAATGCTAGAAACTCTAAAATCCCCAAAATACCATATAAAAACTAAAGACACCCTAAAACCATAAAAACCAAAAAAAACCCAAAAATTCCTAAAACCCAAAAAAAATTCAAAAAATCACAAAAAGAACTTAATAACTCAAAAAACCCTTAAAATCCCAAAACCAATGAAACCCCTAAAAATCAAAAAAAATCATAAAATCCCTAATACCATAGAAGACCCTAGAACCCCTAAAAACACTAAAGCCCATATAATATATAAAACCCCAAAAGAACCCATAATTACCCAAAGACATAAGCAATTTGAAAAAACCCAAAACCCTAAAAAATACTTAAAACCCCAAAAAATTATAAAAACCCTATAAATCACTAGAAAAACATGAATCCCCTAAAACCCTAAAACCCATAGAAATCCTAAAAATCCTAAAAATCCCATAAAACCCCAAAAATACCAAATAGAATCTAAAAATTTCAAACCCAGAAAATCTTAAAACCGAAAAAACCCAAAAACCATTAAAAATCTAAACGGCCACAAAACCCCCTAAAATCATTAATAAATATAAAACCCTACTAAAATATAAAAACCATAAAAACCCATAGTAATCCCTAAAAACCCTAAACCCCCTAAAAACCCCTATAAACCTGAAAAACCTAATAACCCTTAATGACCCTATAAAACCTATGAAACCCAAATAGCACTTAAAACCTTAAAACTCTTAAAAGACCCTAAAATTAATAAATAATCCAAAAGTATCTAAAAATATAAAGGACCATAGAAACTCATAAATAACAATAAAACCAATAGAAAAACCTCAGGACCATAAATCCCCAAAAAACCAAAAAACCCTAAAACCTAAAATTTATAAAAATCATAAAAACCTTAAAACAACCAAAATCATAAAAAACTCTAACAGACCCTAAATCCCCAAAACCCTTTAAAATATCTAAAAACAGTACAACCCCCAAATTACATAAACATCAAAAACAATATAAACCTTAAAAACCCTAATATATACCATGTAATAGTAGAAATGATAAAAATACAAAAAAAAACTTTAAAAGAGCCTGAAATCCCAATAAAAACTCTAAAAATCCTAAAACACCTAACACCCCTACAAATATCCTAAATCACATAACAACACATAAAAAACTAAAAAAAATTAAACCCTATATAAAACCCTATTTATCCAAAAAAACCATGAAAATCCCAAATAACATTTAAATTCCATAAACCACCTAAAACCCCTAAAACCCTAAATACCCTAAAAACCTAAAATCCCTGAGAACTCTAAAACCCATAAATAAACATAATACCCAAAAAAAATAAACCAGAAAAAATCCCCCAAAACAACTAAAACCCCTAACAACCCTAAAATCTTTTAGAAACACATAAACCCCCTTAAAACCCCCTAAAACACATAAAAACCCTAAAACCCAGAAAACCCTCAAAACCATAAAAACCATCAAAACCCCTTAAATTTCAGAAAAACACTAAAAAATCTAAATCCATGAATAACCCCTAAAAACACTAAATACCATAACAACCATAGACAACCTAAAACCCATAAAACCCCAAAATCCATACAACCTTAAAACCCCTTATAACCTACAATCTAACCCATAAACCTTACAACCAAACTAGTATACCCCACACACTAAACCCTATATACTACACTAAAACCCCTATATCCTAGATCCTAATCCCAAAACCCAAAATCCAAAACCTTAAACCCTAAACAATACACCAGATACCCTAAACACTATACTGTATCCCCTACACACTAAACCATAAAACCCTACACCCTGAACCATAAACCCTAAACCATACAACATAAAACCTAAACTGTACACCATAATCACTAAAATATATTACCTAAACCCAAAAAAACTGCAAATACCCAAAAAATAAAAAAATAAATTAAAACCCCCCAAAACCATAAAAACATTAAAACCCACTAAAAACCTGAAAATATATTCAAAATAGCTAAAACCCATGAAAGACCCAAAAAAATCTAAAACCCCATAATGTCCCAAAAAAACCACATAAAGTCCCTATAAATTAAAATATCAAAAAAACATTTAAAAACACTAAAAACCCCTTAAAGCCCCTTCAATTCTAAAACCCTTAAAACTATAAAATACATAAAATCATAAAAACTCCATAAAACTAACCAAAATAAAATTAAAACCATGAAGCCCTAAAATCCTTAAAAAACCTAAATAAACCCAAAAATACTTTAAACCATAAAATTACATAAACAAATAGAAATACCTAAAAACCCCAAAAAAACCCTAAATATCCTAAAAACAAAAAAACCTGAAAGATCCTAAATCCCGAAAAATACCAAAAACCCATTAAAACCCAAAATCACCAAAAAAAATAATTAAAACCCAATAATCCATAAAGAACCCTAGAAACCCTAAAACCCAATAAAACCCCTCAATACCAAAATATCTTAAAATATATAAACTTCATAAAAAATCCTAAATAACCATAAAAATACTCTAAACCACATATAAAACACTATAAACCCTAAAAAACAACTTAAAATCTAAAACTATAAAAATAATGAAAACACTAAAAAACCTAAAAACACTAAAAATAATAAAAAATACTATAACCCCCCTAAAAATGTAAAAATACTTAAAAACTAAAACCCTTAAAAACACTATAAACCCAAAACATGTAAAAAAATTTACCTAAAAAATCTTTATAACTATAAAACCCATAAAAGATCATGAAAGCCAAAAATGATCCTAAAAGATATTAAAAACACTAAAATCCCTAATAACAATCCTATAAATGTAAAAACACTAAAAACCCTAAAAACACATAAAAAACCCCAAATCCACATAACACCCTTCAAAAACCCAAAAACCACAAAACCCACTAAAACCATAAAACACCTATAACCCAATAAAAACCATGAAAGCCCTTAGAATCCATAAAAAACAAATAGAAACAACAAAAAACATTTAAATCATAAAAAAAACATGAAGTCCCTAATACCCAAAAAACTCCATATAACCCATAAATGAACATAAAATCCATATAAATACCATAAACAACTAAAAACCCCCAAAGACCATAAAACCCATAAAATCCCTAAAAGGCCCTAAAAAACTAAAAGATATTTAAAATCATGAAAATATTAGAGGATCCTAAAACCCCTAAATCCCAAAACCCAAAAAAACCATAAACCCCAAAAAACCCTAAGGAATCATAAAACAATAAAAAAATGTAAAACAAAAAACCCTATACAATAGTAAAACCCATTAAACCCACCCCCCCAAAAACCTAAACACATAATCTTTCTTGAAACCCCTAAAAACCATAAAAACCAAAAAAAACCCTGAGGATGATAAAAATATTTCAAAAATCAAAAATACCATAAAAACACTAAAAACATTAAAATTGCCTAAAATTTTAAAACCTAAAAAAACTAAAAAACCTTAAAACAAAAAAATCCTAAAACCCATATAATACCCTAAAAACATAAAAACATAAAAAACCTAAAAACCCAAAAAACATAAGAAACCATAAAACTATAAAAACCTGGAAAACCCAAAAAAACCCCTTAAAAGGTTTAAAAAAATATATCAAATAAACCCTAAAAACCAAAAAATTTAAAAAACACTAAAAACCTAAAAACAGTAAAATCCCTAAAAACATTGAAACCCCTAAAAATTGAAAAAACATTATACCCCAAAAAACCTTAAATCGCCAAAAAATACCAAAAATCCATGAAAAACACTAAAAGTATACAAGACTCCTTTAAAAAATAAAAATCCCTAAAATGACCCTAAAATGAAAAAATCCCATAAGTACCCTAAATCCCTTAAATGGCCAGAAACCCATAAAGGACCCAAAACCCTATAAAAAACTAATATACCATAGAATTACTAAAAACATATCAACTAAAAAACCCTAGAAACTCTAAAAAACCCGAAAAAACCTAAAAACCACACACACCATAAACCCCAAAAAATAATAAAATCACTAAAAACGCTAAAAAACTAAAAACAATAAAAGCATTAAAAAATATAAAAACACTAAAATCCCTAAAACCCAAAAAAAAACAAAAAAACCAAAGACCATAAAAAATTAATACTGAAAAATGTTGAAAACCATAAAAACCACTATGAGATCCTAAACCAACTAATGATACTAAAATAACAAAAAAACCTAAAATCCCAAAAACAATCAAAATAACATAAAAATAGTAAAAAAAAAGTAATAAATAAAACCCTCAAAGCCCCTAAAAACCCTAAAATTCACTAAAAACTCATTAAAACCCAAAAACTATAAAACCCCTTAATAGCCAAAAAACTGTAAACCCCCACAAGAAGAACCGTAAAACCCCATAAAACCAAAACCAACCCCTAAAACCCTAGAAAAAAATTAGAAAATCAACAAAACCCTAAACCCCTAGATCCCTTAATTAAACCAAAACCAAAAAAAACATAATAAAGCACTAATGACATTAAAAATCCTAAATGACCATAAAAACATTAAACACACTAAAAAATATGTAAAACTATAAAAATCGTTTGTGATCCTAAAACCCCTAAAATACCATAAAACCTATAATGCCCACGAAAAATACACAATAATACCATTAATCCCCCATTAGAATGTAAAACCCACTAAAACACTAAAAGACAGTAGAAACATTGAAACCCTAAAATACACTAAGAACCCCTTAATTTCAAAAAAGTACATAAAATACGATAAAACCCCAAAGTGACTTTAAAAAAACACTAACACCCATAAAGAATCCTAAAACCCCTATAAAGCCTAAAAACCCAAAATAAATCATGAGGACCATAAAAATTATAATAGTACAAAAGTTTCAAAAACCATAAAAGATTCCAAAAACTATAAAAACCCACAAAAACTAAAAAAACCTTAAAATCCAAAAAAAACCCCAAAAAACCAAATAAAACTCTAAACTCCCCAAAAACATAATAAATGTAAAAACCCGAAATCCCCCTAAACCCCTAAAACTCTAAAAACCCATGATTCCCTAAAAACCACTGAAACCTCTAAAACCTGTAAAAAAATTAAACAAAAAACACTTCAAAACACAAAAAACCCTAAAAACCATAAAACCATAAAAACCCAAAAACAATTAAAAATGATAAAAAACCCACAAAAATCATTAAACCCTAAAACCACTAAAAATATTAAATCCCTAAAAACATTAAAGTCCCAAAATAAATATAAAAACACAGAAACCTTTAAAAACAATAAAAATATGAAAACCCTTATATACCCCCCAAAACCCCAAAAACCCCTTAAATGAAAAACACCCCCTGGGGAAGGATGGCGGCTCTGCTCTCTCGTGAGGGAGATTCTCCCTCCTCATGACAAGCTTGAAGAAGAAGATGATTCATGCGCCTCTCCCTCCCCCCTCCGTAGGGGAGGGGCCCCCACTGGTTCTCGATGATGAGTGTATGTTCATCCTGTTCTTGGTCCCTAATCTTATTCCCCCTTTTCCTCAGGTTGAAATTTTCCCTAATGTTCTGGACTTACATGAAGGAAATCCGCAGCTCCAGATATCGATGGCGGAATACAATGAAGCCCTTACCCTGTATAAGATGCCCTTGGTTGCTTAATTATGGAATTAGCAACCTTCGGTGGATGTTTTTGACAGATTCGTGTTCGAACATTGGGACCTCCAAGATTGTGCAATAGTAGGACTTGTTGATAGGAGACGCTTCGTGAATATCTTTAAATCAGAGGAGGATATGAAACTTGCCTGGTCCGCGACTACATGAAAATGTAACGGTTCTCATTTCACTCTATCCCGGTGGAGCTTTGACCTGCATCAGACCATGACTCACCAATGATGGCATCTTGGGTTAGATTTCCTGAATTTCCCCTTCCCTTTCATAATTTCTCCATCATTTCCATGTTGTGAAATCTGGTGGGAAGGTTGTTATGTGTTGATAGTAGAACGAGGGCCATTTTTCACCCTGTGGCCCTAAGAGAATTTGTTGAGATTGATGCATCGAAAGATCTGGTTGACTTTGTTTGGATTTCTGTAGGTGAGGAGCTGTTGTTGAAGCAACCTCTCATTTTTGAGTCGTGGTCGGATTTTTTATCCTCTTGTTGTAAACTAGGGAATAGTGATTGAGCTTGCAGGTGTGACAATTATATTTTTGGTGCATTGAAGAAATTTCAAGAGGTGTCTAGTGGAGAGAGGTAGGAGCGGGGTGAGGCGCACGAGGCTATGAACACAATTCCTCATCACTCGAAGGTGGTTCAGGTAGAGTCTGGCGAAGAGGTCCAGGATTGGGTGGGGGGCATGTGATGGAGGTTGCAATGAATTTTCCAATCAGGAAAGAAAGGAGTGATGCTGAGCGGATGGAAACTACTTTCGTTCCTGGTTCTGGACCACTGGTCCTGAGGATTGCGTGAGCTGATCTTCTAGTGGTGCTGGGGGGTCATGGGTCTGCAATAGGTGATCATGGTTTAGAAAGGTTGGATGTTCAATGACAGCTAGAGCCAAAGGAGAGTGATTTCTTCAAGAGACTGAGGAGAGAATTGTATCTTTTGGATTCTGAAATTTTGGAAAACAAGGAGGTTTCTACTGGAAGGATGTATATCACCTCTGATAACATTATGGTGGGGAGGATGGAAGACTTTCCAACCTTCCATAATTTTAAAGGGATGGATACTGAGGAGGAAGTACAAGGGTCTCCACTTGCTAGCTATGGGAGTGTGATGCATTCTGCTCAGGGGAGTGGGGTGAAAGTCGTTGGTGTTGTGCATGACGGTGGGAGTGTGGACCAGTATCCAGGATCTTCGGGCCAGATCCGAGGGGATGCATCCTTGGTCATTCATGAAGTAGCTTGACCTGCTGGTGAGACGGAGGCAGTTGTTGCTACACCTGGAGACGTTTCTGAGCAGAGGGTACTGGAAGAACATTAAGAGGTTTTCCCTGGGGTGGTGCTTAGGGGGACTGCTGGAGGCGACTGTCAAGTGTCTGAGCAGGAGAACGCAGAGGAGCAGGGGAAAATGGACAAGTTGGAGGAGGCGGTTGCACAAGGGGGACCGTTGGTGACAGTGATGACCTGCAGGCAGGAAGAGAGAGCTAAGAAGGGGTGATCCCAAGAAGGGGGATGTCGTCACACAGGAGAAGGTGATGGGGCCAGTCCTGGAGCAAATGAGGAGACCCTTGTTGACAGGCCTGGCTGTATTGTTTTTCTTGTGGTACAGGGGGATAGAAGCTAGCAGAATAGGGAGGAGGGACAATTGCAGCCAGCCCAGGATGGTGTGGTGCCCCCTCCTTGTCTGGCTATGGAGGAACCCGCCCTGGTGGTTCCTAGTGTTCCCCAGTGTGGGATCCTTTTCTCCCTTAATCAGGATGCCACCTTCATCACTGACCATGATTATTTCCAGGAGGATCGTAGAAGGATGAATCACAATATGAATAAGATCATCAAATAGAAGGTGTTGATTGAGGTGGCCATGCCATATGGGAAGGAAAACAAGCCTGTAGGGGTCTTTCAGATCCCTGAAAGAGGAAGCCAAGGAAGGACTATTCAACCTTGCCTAAGACAGTGTCCACAGGAGCCTATTGCAATGATAAGGCAGTTTCCTTTGGCAAGGGAGGGTGCCCTGTCAAGGCACAAGTGAATTCATAGCAGAAACGTCTCAGAGAGTATTAATCAACCTTTTTAGAGCAATATAATTCATATGAATGGGAGTCAATGGATTTAGATGCCTCTTCTGGTTATGGTGCGGATGAGGACCCTTATGGGAATGGAGACGTTGAATTTTTGGATGAGAAGTGTTGAAGCTGCGGTGGTGTTTTTTCTTTTTTGATTTTTCTTTTTTTTGGGTTCTTTTGGGTCTTGGGTTCTAAAGGGTTTTTGGGTGTGGGTTGATTGACCCCTCCCCTCACATGTCTGATGTTTCCTTTCTTCATAATAAATTCTGAGGGTGTCAGGAATAGCATGGCCTCACACCTCTTCTTCCCTAAACCCCCTAAAACCCAAAATTCCACAAAAACCATAAAAATCATAAAACCCCCATAATTTCCCAAAAAAACCTAAAACACATTTAAACCCATAAAAACCCTATAACCCTAATCCTTATACCCTACACCCAAAACCCAATTCCATACAACCTAAACCATATTACACACACCCTAAACCCTAAACCATACCCCTTAAACCCTTTACCCTACACCCTAAACTGAAAGCCCTACATCCTACACCCTATACCCTACACCCTAAATCTTAAACCCTACACCGTAAACCCTAAACCCTACACCAAAAACCTTAATATGTAAACACTAAAGTATAAAACACACTTATAAACCGAAATTTTTTTTAAAACACCCTAAAAAAACCTAAAACACACTAAAATAACCTAAACAACTTGGAGCCCCAAAATACCCTAAACCCCATAAAATGCCCTAAAATGCCATTTAACCCTTAAAACACTAAAAGGCCCTAAAATATAAAACCCATAAAATACCATAAAACCCTAAACACCGAAAAGAACCTAAAACCCTTGAATACCCTTTAAACCCTTAAAACTCCCTAAAACCCATAAAAGGATTAAAACCCCTAAAACCCTAAAAATCCTAAAACCCCTCAAAGGACCTAAAAACTACAAAAAACTAAAAAAAATATCACTAAAATTATGAAACAAATGAAAAGCATAAAAACCATAAATAGTAATAAAAACCGCATAAAACCCCCTAAAAACCAAAAATAAACTCTAAAACCCAAAAAATCCTAAAACCCCGACAAATTCTAAAACCCTAAAACGCCTTAATCCAACTAAAAGACCCTTTAAACAAAAATAAACACTAAAAATACTAAAAATACCCTAAAAACACAAAAACAATAAAATACCCAAATACCCAATAAAACAATAAAAACCATAAAACCCTCTAAATATCCTAGAAACCCTAAAATTACTAAAAATCCTAATAATCCAAAAAACCCTAAAACTATTAAAAACTCTCAAAGACCCCAAAACCCTATTAAATACCCAAAAACACAGTAAAAAATTCCGTAAAAACCTAAAAACCTCTAAAAAATATAAAATCCCTAAAAACCATGAAACCCCCTTAAAACACTAAAAACCCTAAAATCAATAATAACCCTAAAAGACCCTAAATACTATAAAAGAACTTAAAAACCCAAAAAAAACCTCAAAAAGAACACAAATAACAAAAAAAAATATAGTAATCAATAAAAACACTAAATTAATCAAAAAATACCGTCAAATACATTAAAATTATGAATCCCTGAAAAACCTAGAAAATAATAAAAACCCTTTAAGACACAAAAAACAAAAAAACACATAGAATCCATAAAAGCATTAAACACCCTTAAAAACTCTACAATCTCCTAGAAAACATTAAAAATCATAACATAACCTAAAAACCCACTAAATAAAAAAACCAAAAAACTCCCTTAAAATACATAAATTATCTAAGTTTTCCTAAAGCACCAAAACCCATAAAAACCATAAAAACCCTAAAACCCCTAAAAACTAATCAATCCTAGAAAAAACCCTAAAACCCTAACAAAAAATAAAAAACCATATTATCCAAAACCTATACATTTTAATCTAAACCATAATCCTTACACCATAAACCCAAAATTCTAAAACATAAACCCTAAACCGTAAACCCTAAACCCTAAACCCAGCACCTGAAACCATATACCAAAAACCCTCAAACCTAAACCCTACACCATATACCACAACCATAATCTCTATAACCTAAATCATATACCCAACATACTTAACCTTAGACCCTAAAATATAAATCTTAATTCGAAATAAATAAACCCAAAACCCTACACCTTAATCATTAAACCCAATACCTCAGACCCTAAAGTACATAAAAATACTAAAAAATAAAAGTACCTAAAACCACTAAACGACCATAAAAACTGTAAAATAACTAAAACCCATAAAATAACCTAAAATATCCTAAAACCCACTAAAACACATAAAATACCAAAAAAAACCCTAAAAACCTAAAACAATAAAAAAATACCTAAAACTAATAAAGACCCAAAACCCGAATAATGTAAAAGGGAACTAAAACCATTCATGACCCTAAAATCCCAAACCAGCTTAAAATATCTAACAACCCTTGATCACAAAAAATACCATTAAACCCTAATAATTCCCAAAAATCCCTAAAAACCATAAAATCCTTAAAAAAATAAAAAAAACCCAAAAAACTAAAAAACAAATAAATCCCAAAAAAACTAGAAAACACTAATTCCCTAAAAACCAAAATAATCCCTTAATACCCAAAATTCACAAAAAAATCTAAAACCCCCCAAAAACCTATAAAATCCCTAAAAAAATTAAAAAGACCGTAAAACCCCATTAAAACATAAAAGGACCCAAACCTTCCAATAAAACTCAAAAACACCCTAAACCATCCTAAAACCCCCAAAACCCAGAAAAACCCCAAGAAACACAAAAATAAACCTGAAATGCTAAAAATAACAAAACCCCTAAAAAGACCCTAAAAACCCAAAAAATACCCTAAATCCACTAATAAGCATAAAAATATCCAATATTCTAAAACACTCAGAAAAATACTAGAAACTCAACAAACCATAAAAACCCTAAAACCCCTAGAAACCATAAAACATTAAATCCTCCCTAAAAACTATAAAACCCCAAAAAATACAAAAAATCATAATAAAATTAACCCAAAACAATAAAACCCTAAATGACCATAAAACTATTAAAATATTATAAGGACTCTAAAACCCTAAAAACTGAAAAATCTCTAACAACCCTAAAAACCTGAAAAATCCCTAAAGCCTTAAAACAATTTAAACCTATAAAACCAAAAAATCTATAAAAACCTAAATACCATGAAACATCCTATAAACCATAAAACCATAAAATAAATAGACATACTAAAACCCATTAAACTGCATAAGAGACCCTACAACCCTTAGAAACACTACAACCCCTAAAATCCCAAAAATCCTATCATATCTGGAAAACACTAAAAGTCTGTAAAAATATAAAAACACTCAAAACCCTATAAAACCCTGAAAAACTAGAAGAAATTCAACCCCTTGAATTACCCTAAAATTACGTTGTAACTCCCTGAACTTAGTTTCCAATAGTCAGGGATTATTTTACTACATTAGTATGATCACAACAAAATAAAATCCTGAAGGATTGATTAATTGTTTAGCCTTATAAATACTAGATACAAACATAAGATTTACATTATATATCGAAATGAAAAACAACATATTATACACTCTAAAAACTCTCATATCCCTTAGAATATCCAGATAGATCAATCAAAATATACTTCTTCACATCTTGGGAAAAAATAAAACATAAGAAATGGCTGACCTCAGAAGCTCATTACGGATTAATAATATAGATAAATGTATAATGTATAAACAAAAATATTTAATGAAAGGTATAAAACTAATACACAAGAATTTAAAAAAAATATTCATCATAATATATAAATAAATAAATCATATAATTCCATTTAAACATTCACATGGATATTCTACTAGTCAAATAATCACATGTAATATTAAAAATAATCTCATAATAAAGGAATGCATAATGTCAGACTTCATTACCATACTGTAAAGGCCTCATTACAAGAACATAAATAATCATAACATCAAGGACTTGTGCTAGGACACTAGTTTTTTGCATGAGATATACTGATGCATTTAAGGGCTATATAGGTAACCACCCATCACTTACTAAGTCCAATGCATTCCTCTTATGAAATGGTTAAAACATAACATAAACGTTCGTATTAAAAGATGAATAAAAAATATCAATACATTAACCATAAAACATGAATGGTATAAAAATAGCACATCCATAGTAAATTATTTTATAAAACCTTACGTAAGATATATAAGGTTTTATAATAATAAATCTACAACAATTAAGCATAAAATCCATCAATGGATGTTAACATAGATGAAAATAATCTAATAATTTCATTAAAACTCTTTGAGGGAAATATTCCTTTTTTAATTTGAAATCATTTAGAAGACGAAAAAGACTAAAATGGAACATTTATTTTGAAAATAACCATGTAAACTTGTTTGGAAAGCTTAAAAATGTTAAGGAAACATAACCACAGAAAATAGCGGCTCACGCCGTATAAGTGAAAAAACATTATTTCCATAATTTATTGAAAATGATATAAATTACCTCATTTGGAAAATGACAGAAAGCCTAATTTAATTTTTTTTATAAAAATTAAAACAAGTGTAAAATAGACTTAAATTTTTTTTGATTGTATTCTGAATTCCATTTTATGAAACATAGAGATGTCTGTTAAATATGTCCGAGTTGATATTTATGTATCAATAATCTCAGATAATAATGAGATTATTAAATTAACCCTTACCTTGTAATCTTCTTTTGTAAAAGATGAATTATCCTATAATATAATGTTTAAACCATGTTTTTAAATTATAAAAGGGTTATATCCATATTTACTATATCATATATTATCCTCTTATATCATTTTGTTAATAGAATTTCAGTATTACTATTGTTTCAGGTGTTAACTACTTCATTTTTCCATTCTGGGGTTTTTATGTAAGTCATGTTTGTTATGAATAGGATGTATTTTATTCATATACATAAAGAAATAAAATTAATAATTACTATTTTTACTTTTCATTTAAATTTTATAGTTATTCGTGAATGGTTAACATGGAGAATGATCTCACTAAATCGTGGAGTAGGTTGGCCGTACATATGCACTAGAGAGTCTATCATTCCTCTAATGGTTAAATGGTATGGAATTGGATGGTATATTAATTTTAAAAATAATTATAAGGTTTTATTAATTATTTATATCCATTATACTCATCGTTATACATAAGGAAATAAAGCTTTATTGAATAAAAATTACACCATAGTGTGGAGATGATAAGCTGTGCATACGCACGCATGGTGATATTGTTATCCGTATGATAGATAAAATTAGAAATATGGTTGTCCGGTGATTATAAGAACGTCTCAATATATATATGATAATGGATTTATTACTTTGGTATAGAAACAATATTGAAATAGGAAGTATAATAATAAAAGAACATTTAAAGTGGTGATAAAACAATTACATCTCTTTCGAGTATCTCATTTGGAGTTGCACAAAAGGAATCTATAAGATGGATTTATGTCCAAAGTATGGCCTATATAATGTATTGAACGAATTTGGGAGAATAAATGAGTTGGTTTTGTCCTAGAAAAAGGGATTTATAGGTGTGAGTTAACGATAAGGAGAAGTACCCTTTTGTAAGAGAGGTGAGGGGCACATTTGGATGATCTTAAGATATTAATTTATCATAAATTCATTTTAAATTTAAAATAGATCCTAAGTGATTTATTTTTATCATAAGATGATAATGGGTATAAATATAATAAAAATTATTTTTATTTATGTTTATGTCATAAGAACAACCATATATATTTCTTTAACCCTTAGTTATATAATTTAACCTTTACCGTGACAACTTATCTTTTTACACTATAGGGCTAATATATTTACTATAAAATTCCAATAGGATACAATTTTTATCATTTATGAAATATTTAAAACTATAAAATATATTTGTACAAACCTGATATTTTTTGGTATTTTATAACATTTAATAAAATTTTATTTATTTTAAAGCATCATTTATGTCAATTTTTCAACTATTCAATAATTTCATTTTAAAAAAAATAAAACCAAAATGAAAACATAGAAAAAATAAATAAAGTATGGAAATATCATTTATATTTTGTTTAAAAAATATTTGGATGTCATTAATTATGTAAAATTATATTTATTTTAATATTTTGAATATCATTTTTTGGTATTTCTATTAATAAAATAATTTCTAATTCTCTATTGTGTCATCTTTAATTATAATTTTTTGATATATAAAAATTGTAAATAGATTTATACGATGTTTTTAATTCGACTTTATTTCTATATAAGATTTATAATTGATGTTATCTCTTAGTTATCATTATATTAAAATTATAATACTTAAAAGAAATGAGAGTGTGACATTTTGTTAAATTCATTAATTTTAATAACATTCTTATCATATTCATGGACGAGGGTCCAATAATAAATAAATTTCAATGAATATGTGATAATATTAGAAATTATTCATCCAAATTGATTTTTACAAATGTTAGGTTAATTTTATAATATTATTTTTACCCTTAATTACTTGATTTATCCTTAACCGCAGAAATAAAAAATTACTATAGTTACTATTCATAATATCCAAAAAAATAAACCTATTAACATAATTTGGAACCAATAATTCCAAATATGAAATAATTTTTTCAAAATATAAAACATATAAGTTTCATTAATTAATTTAATATTAATCCCCATTGAAAAAAATGAGAAAATCTGTTTTTCAAAAATTAAAACAATCAAAAGATTGGTATGTGTTTATATCTAATTTTTACATTTAAATGATTCCAATGACCAATATTATATTAAATAATAAATAATAATCAAAATATACATTAAAACCAATAGACATTATAATCTAAAAATATAAATAAATTAGATTAAAAAGAAGTTTTAAATTAAAATACAGTATTTTCACTATTCATTAAATTATGAATGTTATCAAAAAATACAAACAATTTTGTCCAAAATAATGTTTTTTTGTTACTATTATAAATAAGAATTTAATTTAATCAAATTTAATTCATAAAAGTGTAAAATATTGGATTTAAAAATGTTTCACCATTAAAAGGTGGTCAAACTGTATTTTTTGAAAAATAATTCTTTTATTCAAACAATTGAATTTGTTCTTATATCATGTCTAAGAAACACATGTGATGAATATTAACATTATATAAAATTAAAATTTTGGTTACTACTAATCATAATTTTTTTTTTCACCGCTAGTCATGTTGTGCTCGAACTAGGTGTTGTGACCAACACTAGATATTGAATTATTTAAAAATAAGCGTATCATGAAAGTATAGTGTGTTACATTAGTCCCTTGATGAAATAAATTCATCCTAAAAATATATATAATATCACATAATAAATATATTTGTGTGGTTTTTCATCTTACGTTCTTCTGTTTCCCATGTCGCCCCTTCATTTTTATGGGTGTATGACTTCTCATTCTATATAACCCTTCATTTGTTTCTATCTGAATACTTGAATAGATGTTATTGTTGAAGTAAAATTGTACTGGAAGTAAATAATGATCCCAAATACCCTTAAGGTCAAGTGAGAAAGATCTAAACTTGTCTTATAAAGTTTTATTAGTTTGATCTGATGTTCCACCAACTTTACGGAGGTAGGCAGTTCTCAAATAAAGATCAGTATCTAGGGCCTTTTGAATAATTTTCTAGAATTGTGATGTAAAACTGGGATCAAGGTCTGAAACAATTGATAGGGGTACACCATGAAGTCTTACAACATCATTAATATATAGTCTTTCTAAATGTTCAATTGTTAAATCATCTCTTATAAAAAGATGAGCAAATTTGGTATGACCATTAACAAAAACCTACATAACATAATTTCTTCTAGTATTATTTACTAACCCCATTATAATGTCCATTGTAATGTTATACCATTTCTAGAAATATATAGGAATAGGTTTCACAACTCCTCTAGGATGTTGTCTACCGACCTTCACTTGTTGACAAAGCAAGGTTCTTGAAAGGAGATCATCAATCTCCCTATTCATTTTTCCCACGAAAAATGTTATTTCAAATCTATACACATCTTAATGCCACTATGGTGTATAGAGAAATTAGATATATGAACTTCGTCTAATAATTACATTTTATCTCAGGTATAGAAATAACACAAATAATCTTCCAAAATTTCAAAATACCATCTTCAAATATAAATTCAATCAATCTCCCATCATTCACAGCTTTAATTTTTTTTTGAAATACCTCATCATCAGATTGAGAACTTTCTATCATTTCTAGTAAAGATGGTTTTCCACCATTTGAAATAGTACTGATGTTTCACCTTCAATGATAATTCCCATATCCATATTTACTAGATCCCGGAACATATTATCCCTTTCACCTTTCATTTTTTTGAACACCATAGTCCTTTATACTCAAAACATCCTCCATCTTATTTCCCTTTCATGGGTGGTAGTGTATTGTGAAATCATAGTCCTTGAGAAGCTCAAGATATATCATTTTTCTCATATTGAGTTATTTCATTGATAAAATATATTTCAAATTCTTGTGATCAGTATATATCTCAAATCATTCACCGTAGAGATAGTGTCTCTATATCATCACAACAAACATTACCGCTGATAACAAAAGATAATGAGTTAGGTATTTTGTTTATAAATTTTTAATTACCTAGATGTATAAGCAAAAACCCTATCATTCTGTATAAGGAAAAAACCTTGTCCTTTACATGATACATTGCTATAAATCAGAAACCCATCATTCAAATATGGAAATTTCAAGATAAGAGAATTGACTAGTAATCTCTTGGATTCTTTATAAGATTATTCACACTCTTTTTTCCAAATGATTTTAACCCCTTTGTGTGTGATCTTGGTTAATGGGATAGCCAATTGGGAAAAATTCTAGAGGTGACGCTAATGGTAACCTGTTAAACCAATAAAACAGTGTACCTCGGTTATAATATTCAGTTCTGGCCTTTCATGGATTTCCTTTGTCATTACAGGATCAATAATGATATTATCCTTGGAGAAAATATGTCCAATAAAATAAATTTCATCAAGACAGAATTCACACTTTCTAAACTTCCCATATACTTCATTTATTCTAGAAGTCATCAAAAATTATTTTCATGTGATTTTCATTGTCTTCATAGATTTTTGATTATACCAACATATCATCAATAAAAACTAAACAAATGTAATCATGATATTCCTTGAACACTCTATTCATTAGATCCATGAAAATAGAGGGTGCATTAGTCTATCCAAATGGAAATACTATACATTCAAAAGGACTATACCTCGTTCGGAATGATGTATTTGGAATATCTTCTTTTTTTACACAAAATTGATGATATCAAAATAAAGGTCAATATTTGAAAAAAAATAAGCTCCATGAAGTTGATCAAATAAATCATCAATGTAAGGAAGAGTATAGTTGATATTTATTGTAATATCATTGATTTCCCTATTGTCAATGCATCATCATTGACCCCGCTTTTCTTCGTAAAAAAATTTAATGGGGCTACCCATGGAGAAACCATATAGTGAATAAATCCATTATTACTCAAATCCTTTATTGTTTATTTAGCTCTAAAAAATTCCATAATGTCCATTCTCTAGGTCCTTTTTGATATTGTCATTGCATGAGTGATTAAATAAATAGTAAACTCAATATCCCACTCTACAGATGTCTAGGTAAATCCTTTGGAAATACATCAATATATTATCATTCAATAGGTATATTCTCAATATAAATATTTTTCTATTCATCACTAGATGCTATTTACACTTACACCCAATAATATCCTTCAGTAAAGCTACTAGGGTGGATTTTGATAAGAATCAGGTTATTATGTTTATTCTCTAAAGGCAATGGATTATACATATTCCACAATAATCACAACATCCTTCTTCTAAAAATAAAATTTCCATCATATTTTGATATCCCGACCATACTGAGGATTATATAAATGTTTTCCATAGATATGATGATTGAGTCAGAAAATAAATCATGTTTATATGCTATAATGGGAACTACCAGACACAGATTTTTTGCAAAAATAATTCCCTCCGTGGTTTTGACTAACCACTCTCTTGTTAATGTGAATTGTAAATATATAATTTTAAAATAAAAATGGGAATATATAATGGAATGAAAGGATCCAAAATCAAATAAAGATTTATCTAAATTTGAGGAAATGAATAAAGTACCAACCACCAGATCAATAGGAACTCCAACCTCCGAAGTTGTGATCGTAAACACATGGATTTTATACATTGGTCTTTTTTAGCGATTGTTTCCTTGATTCTTTGTAAAATAATTTTCATAATGTCCCATATATTTATAATTTTATCACTAAACATTGATATCTTCTTTCTTCCACTTACAATCACATTCTTGGAAGCCTTTTTTTCCATGCATGTAACAAACTCCCACACCCTTTTGAAAATTAGTAGGGTGATTATTCGCAAAATTGTTACACAGTTGAATGTAAAATTTTCCCTTATTCCCCCAATTTCTTTTTCTAAAGGGTCCAATGGGCCTCTTTATGTCCTGATTTACATTAAAGTTATAAGACGTAGAGAATTCCATTTCTATATTGATAGCACATTGGACAACATCTTCGTATAATGAGAAAGATTGTGAGCCCAATTCTCTTCAGAGGAATGGTTTCAACCCATCAAAGAATCGATATGTCTTAATTCTTGGGTAACTTATGTATTCTGCAATATGACATGAAATCTTAGTGAAGTTAGCTTCATACTTTGCAACATTATCATCCTTCTTCTTCCTCAGACTCAGAAACTACCTCTCCATACCTTCCAGTAGATCATGAGGAAAGTATTTTTTTGGGAATATTCCATTAAATTCCATCCATTCCATATTTTCGACCTGTTCAACCATCTTCATGTTTTTAATTAATGACCACCAGTGATCTTCATATCCTGATAGACGATAGACTTCTATAAAAAAGTTTTCCCCTTTGTTACTCCCCAAAGAATTCAAAGTTTTTTCTATGAAAATTATCAAATGTTTATCTAAAAAAGGATTTTTAGTCCCACTGAATATTGGGGGTTGTTACCTCATGAAGTAGTCTCACATTGATCCCCCTGTGTTTTGGATCTGGCTACTCTATATGGGTATGTCTATTATTCATAACCTTAGTCAACTGTCCCAATATAGTTATAAGTTGTTCAGAACTAGTTGTATCACCAGCATCACTATCATTATCATAAAAAAGAGGTACATATCTACATAAATTGTTTTCATTGATGCAGATTTTATTCTTTCAACTAATCACTACTTATAGACAATGGAATACACTAGATTAGGTTGTGAATCATAATTCCAATCCAGTAAAATAAATTAAAAAATTTGTACATATCTAATCCATAATCATAAAAATGGTTTCTTTCGGGACATATTTAATCATAAATCCTTCATAACGTTTTTTAACAAAAATGTAAATTACCCTAAGCATATTCCATGAGAGTGTTAAACCAAGTGCGCAGTAAGGCCCATTTTCATGTACTAGGTTACCCCTAGTCAAGCCCGGAACACCTTGTCAGTGTTATTAATCCTAGGTACATCTATTACAGAACCACATACTCTTTTAGTATCCATAAAAGGGATGTGTTTTCTAGGATAGCCAAATAATATCTACATTACCAAATGTTCATAATGTTCTTATAAATTTATGCTCAAGTTCTATCTTAGGGTTAATGTTCCAAAATCAAGGTTTTTTCTAAATCTACTTTCCATGTTTTTTACTAAATTTATATTGAGATCAACTATAACACCCCAAATCTAGTTTCCCAGATTAAGTGCATTATTTTTTTTTTACATTTTCATTATCATAAGAAAATCAAATCGTGAAGGATCGATCAGTTTAGTTGTCTTGGAAATACTAGATACAAACATAAGTTTTACATTACATCTTGAAATGAAAAAAAATACTATCCCCTTTAAAAACTCTCATATTCCTTAGAATATCTCTATAGGACAATCATAATATACTTATTCAAATCCTAGGGAAAAATGAAACATAATAAAGGGTTGAGTTCAGATGCTTAGTAAGGATAAACAATATCCCAGAAGCTATCATAAATAAGCACATTCATTTAAAGAAGGGTATAAAAGTGAAAAAAAAAATCCTTTTAAACAAAATTTTCATCCTAAAATGAAAGAAATAAATCAAATAATTCCATTTAAACATTCACAGTGGTATTATACTAGTCGATTAATCACATGTAATATTAATAACATATCCCATAACGAGTGAATTCATAATGATGGGCATCATAACCATACTATCAAGGCCTCATGGAAGGATCATAAATAACCATATCATCATGGACTTATGTCAAGAGATTAGATTGTATCATGAGACCTACCAATGCATTGAGGGGCTATAGCAGGCCCCACCAGTCAATTACTACGTCCAGTGCATTCCTCTTATGAAAGGGGTAAAACATAACATAAACATTCATATTAAAACTAGCATATGAAATGTTAATACTTTAAGCAAAAAAATTAATATTATAAAAATGGAACATGCATGGTCAAAAATATCATAAACCCATCAATACAATATGGAAGATTTTATCAAAATAAATCAACTACAATTAAGTAAAAAATCCAACAAATGATGTTTATATAGATGAAA
Source organism: Viscum album (assembly GCA_963277665.1). Taxonomy (NCBI): domain Eukaryota; kingdom Viridiplantae; phylum Streptophyta; class Magnoliopsida; order Santalales; family Viscaceae; genus Viscum; species Viscum album. The sequence continues at coordinate 334,841,371 of OY728156.1, read as the reverse complement.
ATATTTTTATTAAATTCATAAAATCTCTTTGAGAGAAATATGCCTTTTTAATTTGAAATAATTTAGAAGTAATGAAATTATAAGAGAGAAGAATTATTTTTAAAATAAAAATTTAATATTATAAGGAAATCATTAAAATTTTAATTTTTTATAAGACAAGAAAATGTTTGATGGTTCCATATAAGTGAAAAGATCATTATTTCACTAGGGTAAAAAAACGTTTTACACGTCGGGATTTTTCTCATCGGTTCCATATAACCGATGTGTAAAGCTTTAATAATCAGTATATCACGTCGGTTATAAAATAACCGACGTGATATATTTATCTGGATCAATTTTTTACGTTAGTTATTTTATAACCAATGTAAAATTTAAAGTGATTAACTTTTTTATGCCAGTTATAGTATAACCGAAGTGGAAATCAAATCTGGCACACTTTATCACATCGGTTATTTTATGACCAACGTGATAAAATAATTCTCGGTGCTTTACCACATCGATTATAAAAAAAACTGATGTGATAATGCTAATCTCAACAATTTATCACATCAGTATAAAGTGACATATATCATGTCAGTTATTTTATAGAAAACGTGATAAATTTTTTTCTATATTGGTTATTTAATAACCGAAATTATAAACATTAAAAAAATATTTTCCCACGTTGGTTATTATATAACCGACGTGCTAAATCTTTTAAATGATTTATCGCACCCCATATTCAGTCATTCTATTTTCTTCGATCAGGAGACCTGCGACTCGTCAATCTCGTGTGAAAATCCTAGAAACTATTCATCAAAGTCGTTCTCTCCATCCTCATTTTTCCAACATCATTCTTCATATTTATAGCCATCATATCTATCAAGTTGACTCACAACACTCATGTAAGCCTCACATGACTCCTTTTCAGTTTTTATTTTCCGCGATGCCCTAAACTAATTTTTTTGAGATGTTATTTTTCTTTGTTCTTTCTATCATGGTAAGTTTCATAGTGTTCATATATACCATGAAGAATTCTTTTCTTGTAAAATAAACCTATAGAAGTGATATCCTGAAAGTTTAAAATTTTTGTGTGTTCTATCATGTATGTGTGCGCGTATATGAGGTTTCCAAAGGGGTGGGGGCTGTGTAAGTGGATGGGGGTGTCTAGGGGGGGTGGGTGGGCTGTCTAGTGGGGTGGGGGTGTCCAGGGGATGAAAAAGGGGTTGGGGGTGGTGTCCAGGGGTGCAGGGGCTTTCAAGGGGGTGTGGGGGATGTCAAATGGGGGTGGGGGTGGTGTCCAGGGGGTGTAGGGGATGTCCAAGGGGGTAAGGGGGATATTGTGTTTGATTCTTTCCTTCTATTGAAATTTTATTTCTTTAAATAAGTTACTTATACCATGTTCTTCTTCCTTTCTTCTTTGTTTCTTTTTTTCTTCTTCATCCACTTCTTCTTCTCCTTCATTCATTCTATTATTAAGGATGATTGTTCATTTTTAAATTGATATTTTTATAGTAATTGATGTGTTCTACGATTATTAGGAGGGGTGGTGTGTCTAAGGTGGGGGGGGGCTGTCGAGAGGGGTGGGGCCTATCCAGTGGGTGGGGTATGTCTAGAGGGGTGGGGGATGTCAAAGGGGGTGGTGGTGTCTAGGGGTATCCAAGGTGTTGGGGGTGGTTTCCAAGGGGTTAGGGGTGTCCTGGGGGTTGGGGGTGTCCAGGGGGGTGTCCAAGGGGGTAGAGTGTGGGGGTGGTGTCCAGGAGGGGTGGGGGTGTCCAAGGGGGTGGGGGTTGTCTAGAGGGGTGGGGTTGTCTAGGGGGTTGGTGGCTATCCAGATTGGTGGGGGACTGTCCAAGGGGGTGGTGGTGTCTAGGGGGTGTCCAAGGGGGTGGGGGTGGTGTCCAAGGGTGTGGGGGTGGTGTCCAAGGGGTGGGGGATGTCCATGGGGGTGGTGGTGTCCAGGGAGTGTCTAAGGGGGGTGGGGGTGGTGTCCAAGGGGGTGGGGGTGGTGTCCAAGGAGGTGGGGGTGTTTTCCAAGTGGTAGAGGTGTCCAGGGGGTGGCGGTGGTTTCCAGGGGTGGGGGTGGTGTCCAGGTGGTGGGGGGATGTCTAGTGGGGTGGGGAACTATCCAGAAGTTTTAAAACATTATGATCTGTGTAATATTCAGTAGTGAATGTATACATATTTTAATATTTAATCTTCATATTTCATTTTTACAGAAGGGTGAATTTGGTATCCAGTTGCACCAGGATTTATTATTTGTGACCCTTAAGAATAAATGATCCAAGATGAATTTAAAATTGTTATATCTAACTATATTTTCCTTTTAAAATCATTTAAAAGCACATTTTTTAAATATGTATAGATTTGTTTTATATTTAAAACTTTTTTACATTCAAATTATGATATTTTTCATATAAACATATATTTGTCTTATCGTGAAAATATATATAATTTTGATATTTGTTATAGGTAATATTGAGTCGATGTTGGATTATGGAACATCGAATGAGTAATGAATATGAGGAAGGTGTTGATGCCTTTTTTGAATTTTCTAAATGAAATGATCCAAGTAGTGACATTTTTTTCTGTCCATGCCTGAAATGTTTGAATATGAAGAAGTTTAAAAGTAGAGAGATAAAAGATCATCGGATTTGTCATGGTTTTAATCAGAGTTATAGCCCTTGGGTATAGCATGGTGAAACTGAATAGAATTTCAGATCTACTGATGATGATGATTCGCAAGATTGTAACTCCGATGGAATTGAAGAAATGATTCATGATATTGTAGCAGAACAAATTGAGATAGAACCGATAGTTTCACATCTCTATGATGATGCAGAAAAACCATTCTATCCTGGTTGTACAGATTTTATGGTTTTTTTAGCACTGTTAAGATTGATTAACCTGAAGGTAAAACATGGATGGAGTGATAGAATTTTTATAGAGTTGCTACAATTGACGAAAGACATTCTTCCAAAAGATATCATTCTTCCAGATTAAAATTATAAGGCCCGGAAAATATTATTCTTGATGGGATTGGGATACAAGAAAATACATGCCTGTCTGAATGAATTTATGATATATAGGAAGGAATGTGAATTTCTATCAAAGTGTCCTAAATGTGGGACATCACAGTATAAGGTGAATGAGAAATCACAGGTTGATGTAGAGATTACAAAGATCTCATAAAAGGTATTTTGGTATCTTCCTATAATTCATCATTTCAAACCATTATTTGTTAATTGAAATGATGAAAATGGTTAAGATGGTATGATGATGAGTGGATATCTGATCGAAAAATACATCATCTGGCTGATTGTCCATAATGGAAGAAAATTTATGAGCATTATCCTACATTTGGAAATGAAATTATAAATCTCATACTAGGGTTGTGCACAAATGGAATGAATTCTTAATGAACCTTCAGTAGCACACATATTTTATGGCCTATTTTATTGGTAATTTAAAACCTCTCTCTTGAAGTTTGTATGATGTGAAAATATGTAATGTTTAGTATAATGATCTCGGGTCCGAAGTAACCTGGCAATGATATTGATGTTTTCTTGTCACCATTGATTGATGATTTGAAACTTTTATGGGAGGATGTTATTAGGGTGTATGATTCTTATAAAATGGTATGTTTTCAACTGCATGCAGTGCTTATGTTCACTATAAATGACATCCAAGTATATGAAATTTTTTTCGGATATTGTGTTAAACGGAATAAAGCATGTCCATTTTGCGAACAACATACTTCATATTTTCAATTGCATCATGGGAGGAAAATAGTTTACATGGGTCATCAAAAGTTTTTGCCTATGGATCACTCTTATAGAAGACTAAAAAAGGAATTCAATGGATCACAAGAATTTTATATTACTCCAAAACCTTTATCCCATGATCTGTATTTTTTAGACGGTGGAAAACCATGATGAGACATTGGGAAAGACAAAGAAACCAGGTAATGATAGACATATTTGGAAGAAAGGGTAAATATTTTTTGAGCTACCATATTGGAGATATCTTGAAGTTAAACATAATATTGATGTCATGCATGAAGAGAAGGATATCTGTGATAGTTTTATTGGAACATTGTTAGATATAAAAGGAAAGACAAAATATGGGTTGAATGCAAGATTAGACTTACTATCAATGGGAATACGTTTGGAGTTATATCCCAATCTTAATGGAAGATGAACATTTCATCCCCCGGCTTGTCATACATTATCCAAGAGGGAGAAAATTATCTTTTTCAGTGTCTCAATGATATCAAAGTGCCTCAAGGTTATTCTTAAACTTTAAAAAAATTTGTCTCATTGAAGGACTTGAAGTTGATAGTATGAAATCTCATGATTGTCACATCATGATGGAACAACATCTACCAGTTGAATTACATGGAATATTTCCCATCCATGTTAGAAAGACTATAATGAAGTTGTGTTATTTTTTCGATTCAATTATTAATAAGTTGATTGATGTGAATTCTTTGAAAATTTTGGAAAAGGTTCAAAATTTTATACTTTTTCAATTAGAAATGTAGTTTCCTCCAACTTTATTTGATATAATGGTGCATTTAATGATTCTTATGGTTCAAGAACTAAATCTTTGTGGACCTGTATATCTTCGTTGGATGTATCCTTTTTAAAGTTATATGAAAATATTGAAGGGTTATGTTAAGAATCCCTATCGACTTGAAGCCTCCATTATTGAAAATTATATTTCTGAGGAGGCTGCAGAGTTTTGTATGGGCTACTTAGATGTGGCGCAGCATATCGGTTTGCTTCCATCTGTCCATGAACTAGTTAATAATGTGGGAAATTGGACTCATGGATTAAAAGTCAAATAGTTTTCAGCTGAACATTTGAAGAAGTTAGAATTATACATCTTGAATAATATATCTTATGCTCAAATGTATATCACATTGCATATTAATGAGTTGAAACAATGTCATCCAAAGAAGAAATAAATGTGTATTTTGAATGAGAAAAACAAAACATTTTTTCCATCGTTTGAAAAAACCATTCTTGGTATATCAGATGTATCAGAGACCTTAAAATGGCTTGTGGGTGGTCCATGTTTAAATGTGATAACATTGTTCGGTTATGACATTAATGGCTATACATTTCATATGAAATCTCAGGATAACAAAAGTGCAGTTCAAAATAATTGTGTATTTGTGTTTGTAGAAGCAATTCATTTTTTGAGTGCTAAAGACAAATACCCAATTTCTGCATCAAGTGAAAATTATGGAGTGATTGAAGAAATATGGGAGGTGGATTAATTTAAAATTAATGTTTCTTTTTTAACTGTAAATGGTTTATCAGTAACAACAGTGTTAAACATGATGAATTTGGAATGACAGTTGTTAATCTGAATAGATTGGAAGACACAACTGATTATTTTATAATGTCAACACATGAAAAACAAATTTTCTATGTAGTAGATCTATCCGATATGCAGTGGTCTGTAGTTTTACAAGGGAAAAAAATATGTTGTTGAGGATGAACTTGATGAAGATAATAATTTATGTGAGATCCCTACTTCCATAGAAATATTAACATAACATAATGATGATCATGTTGAAGACATCGTTTGTGGCATAAATGACGATCACAAAGAAGTAATTTGAAAAAACAATCCATTTGTACATTCATAAAATGACAGGTAACATTTGTTTATTTCTTGTTTACATTTATTATTTTCATAAAATGTTATATATTATAAGTTTTTTCATTATTGAAACATTTATTAAAACAAATACTTATAAGTTTTTGTTTGTTTTATTTTTTGTTTAGTTTACATTATCATGTTTAACATTACATAAAATTTATATCTATTATTTTTTTCAATGATAATTAATTTACCATGTGTACTATGTTTACTAGTTTTACCATGTTTATCATGTTTACCATCTTTATAATCTTTACCATCTTTACCATCTTTACCATTGTTTAACATGCTTACCATATTAACCATGTTTACTATTACTTAACACTGTGCAATTTTCTTTGTTATGTTTACATTAAGATTGTAGTATTTGAATTTGTATATTTGTGAACTAATGTTTTTTTTTGATTTGAAGGATAATGACAGATCAATCAGTTGATCAACCACATGATTATGGAGATGGGCATATTGGTCATACCTATGGGGAGGAACATTCACATCCTCCTCTTGATGATCCCCATTCTTCCTCATGTGCTCCCATTACAACAAATAGTTCAAGAGTCGGTAAATGTGGGTGCACAGGTTTATCCAAATTATCACTTGCTCGTACGCAAGATCAGAGGACACTCGTTGAGTTTGATGAGGATGATATTCCTAGAGGTCTAAATGAAAAATATTTTAAGAGTTTTGTATCAACTCAGGGTATGATCAAGGTAAGAATTTTGTATGATGGTTTGAGAAGTGTGGACAAAGCGATAATCTGTAAGTTGTGGGAGATGATTTTTGTAGGATATTTTTCTATTGTTTGCAGATTCATTAAAAGTATCTAGTATATACAATATGTTTAACCTCTTCTTTATCAGATGACATTTGATATTCCTGACACTATAGGAGTTTGGATTAAATGCTTATTGATGGATACCATGAGATGGAGGGATTTCAAATCAACCCTCTCATCCGATTGCATTTTTGGTCATAGGATTCATGAAAATCCATGTCGTATATATCATTTCCTAGATGGAGACACAGGGAGATAGTTTGCTGAATGTTGAAGAAAAGATTCATTTTTGGTAAGGGAAATGTAATTTTTTATAATATTTGTTATATAAATGATCTTATTAATGTTTTGTTAATTATTTCTTATTCTTAATTTACCAAAAGAAAGGAAATATTATCAAGAGATCCAATCTAAAAATGTATACCCTCATAGTTTATCTCGGGGAGGGTATATATTATAGGAAGAACAAATGATGGAGGAAAAATTACAAAAACTAAGAGCTGACTCTTCAAGCACTTGAGAGGTGGTCCCTCCATCCCATCCATCTATACTTGAAAAATGGAAGAGAGATTGGATGGGAAAAAAAGGGAAATATATTTTGGAAGATTTGAGAATCGTAGCTAAGAGGATTGTAAGATATATATTTTATTTATTTAAGTTAACTATTTTCTTTATATAATTTCAATAATTACATAAATGTTCAGTTAATTAATAAATGATTCTCTAGAGGTGCAGAGCTCATAGGGGTTATTTACAGCTGCTTGGAGGAAGATATTTTATCTGTAGCATTCAGAAAGCCCGAATATCCTGGTCGTGTATATAGACATCCGACAGGTGTATCGGTAAGAAAAGTTTTGCAACGTTCTTCAACTTATTATGTTGAGGGTGTTTATAAAAACAAATAGAATACTTGTAGGGTGAATTTCATAATATTAATGTGATGATGGAGGAAAATACTAGAGCGTTTGTACAGTCTATGTTTGCAGACATTGAAAGAAAATTTTAGACTGTAGCTCCCACACCTCCAACTCCCCCTGCAGACCCCATTATTTATCCTCCACCTCCACTAGTAGCTCCCACTCCCCCACATCAGTCTATAGACCTCATTGTTTATCATACTACTCTGCTACAGCTTCCAACTTATTGCGAGTTATATGTTGATGATCCTCAACATCATATAATTGCATATGGGTTGGTATATTGTATAGGAGATACAATTCATCATCAATAATTAGAGGTTTAAAATAATAGGGTCACTGTACATGATATTATATATAGATCATCTCAAGTACCATTACCTACAGATGAGGTGATGACAGTTGGACATCGTATCAGCCATTTTTTAATTTTTCCATCTAGACTTCTGCGACTCATTACCATAGAGGTATGCATGTTATATCTTATATGTTATTTTATTTTTATTAAAGTTGTTTTATCATTTGAAAACTAATATATTTTTCTAATTATTTTTACAATAATACTTCAAAGGTAAAGAAATACTGTATAGAAAACAACAATGAAAAATGGTTATGATATAAAATAAAGATTCTAGTAGTCTTGACACATTGTCAATATATTCAAATTTTTTGGTGGGTCATTATGAATTTCCAATGGAAGGTCGTGTTTTTGGACGCTCAATAATTATGGGTATTGTGAAAACAGATATCATGGAGCTTGTTACTAGAGATAATTTGGGCATCAACGTGGTGAAATTTTTTTCCATGTAAGTCTTAACACCTTTTCCCTGTGATATATTTATTAAAAATGTATACTTATGTTTGTTTTGAATTAGATATCTTTATAAAATTTGTGATAAGAATGTGTAGACAGACGTATATAGATTCATGGACTCGCAATTGATATCTCTTGAAGCACATGCATTGGATGAGGAAAAAATAATGATTTATATTGCTGAAAGACTTGAATAGAATATAGTCCCAAAATGTTGGATGATTCCTTTTTGTGAGAGGTATGAAACAAAAATATCTAATAGAGTTCATCATCATTTAACATAAAAAACCACTAACCATAAATTTTCTTTTATCCGTGATCATTGGATGTTAGGGATTTTTTTCCCAAGGGAGAAAACAATTTATTGGATATGCTCTGTCCATGGGGATGTGTGGGAACATTTTAAGAAAATGTTAGAAAAGTAAGTTTCAATTTCTAAATAGTTTTATATATTATAATAAATTTTAAATTTATCCCATTCATATTATTTTCTAACAGAGGATGGGTATACTTTTGGAAAAACACAAAGAAAAGGAGTGTGAAGATCATATATTTAAATGTAAAGGTAAATATCCATTTATAATTTATAATTTTTGATTTATTAAATAAAAATAATATATTTAATTTACAATCATTTAAACAGAATTTTCATGAATAAAAAGGCATCATCGAATGCAGATATTATATGTTAAGAAATATGTATGAAATAATAACAACTGGAACAGTTGTGAGCTTTGACCTGGAAAGATTTCCTTTTAAACATTTCAATAATATTTCATTTGATTTATTCATTATACAAGTTAACTGCTACCCTATTAATATGTATCTATTTGATGACCCTCAATCCTATATTGCTCAAGATGTCAAACACTTACAAGTGGAATGGTCAAATTATTTTACAGGTTTGATTGAATTTTAGTTGTTTGTAGTGTAAAATGTAATTTTGAATATTGTAATTGTAATTGTGTATTTGGTAGTCATTTAGGTTGGATTTATTTCTTTTAAGTTGACATTTTATGTTTTGAATGTTATATATGTGAATGATTAATTTTTCTCTACTTTTTTGGGTCGACTTATGATGGTTTTTCTGGTATCGATTATGGTCTGGGAGAGGGTTCCAAGGGTGTGGGGGGTGTCCTGTGGGTGGGGGGGTATCCAGGGTTGTGGGAGGGTTGTCCGGTGGGGTGGGGGGGGGGTGTCCAAGGAGTCCATGAGAGTGGTGGGGGGGGGGGGCTCTAGGGGGTGGGAGTGTTTCTAGTATGGTGGGAGTGTTGTCCAGGGAAGTGGGGGGGGGGATATCCAAGGGTGTCTAGGTGTTTTGGGGTGTCATGTGGGGTGCGGGGGGGGGGGGGGGGGGGTTTCTAGGGGTGTGGGAGGGTTGTCCAGTGGTGTGGGGGTTTCCAGGGTGTCAATGGGGATGGGGGGGGGGGTAGTCTAGGGGGTGGGAGAGGAGGCGCCACCATCCCTTGGGGGGATGAACGCCATTGGATGGTACTCATCACTCTCACATGCGAATCTTGAGCTCTCAAAATGTTTCACCAATGATTTATTCCCCTAAAAACATCATTCATTCTATCACCTTGATGCCAGTATAACTAGGGGAAATTCCATCATGTGTGACTAAAATACCAGGATCTTGGTGGCAGAAATCTCTCGGGTCTTGTGGGACTGGAAATGATGTTCCCAAGGCTGCCCATGAGATGCCTAAAACGACCTTAGCAAAAAGCCCAGCAGTGGGAAGATGGCTTCAGTTCAGTTTGTGGAGAGGGACGCAGAGAAGATGTCAGTGATGATCGGAAATATACCCAATAAGTACACATAAGAGACTGTTTAGTTTACCAATTCAGATACTTGAACAAATATAGGGTTTTATGTGTGTTTTGTAGTCTTTTCCATGCAATGTTGGTCTAGGAATATTATAAGTATATCCCATATGTCACTAAAAAAACACAAAAACAACCCCATTTGTTTTCAATCATCTAATTTGGGAAACTAAATAGTCACTTACTTGTACTTGTTGGGTATATTTTGGATCATCGCAGTCGTCTTCTCCGTGTCCCTCTCCACGAACTGAACCAACACCCTCTTCCCACCATCGGGCTTTTTTGTTAACGTCGTTTCAAGCATCTCATGGGAAGCCTTGGGAGCATCATTTTCAGTTCTAAAAGATCCGGGAGATTGCCACCACCATGATCCAGGTATTTTAGTCAAACATGATAGTGTTTCCCCTGGTTATACTGGTATCAATGTGATAGAATTAATTTTGTTTATAGGGGAAGAAAGTATTGGTGAATCATTTTGAGAGCTCAAGATTCTCATGTGAGAGTGATGAGTAGCTTACAGCAGCGTTCATCCCCCTAAGGGATGGCAGCACCACCTCTCCCAACACTATCTATCCAAGGGCTGTCTAGGGGTGGGTGCAGTCTAGGGGTGTGGGGGTGTCCAGGGGTGTGGTGGGGGTTGTCTAGTGGGGTGGGGGGTTCTGTTCTGGTTTTGGTCAGTTTTTGGTCTGTTTTTGGTCTTGGGGTGTCCAGTGGGGTGGAGGGTGTCCAGGGGTGTGTTGGGGGCTATCTAGTGGGGTGGGAGGGTGTCCAGGTGGGTGGGATGGATGTTCAGGAAAGTGGGGGATGTCCAGGGGTGTCTAGGGGTGTGGGGTAAGTCTAGTGGGGGGGGGTCCTAGGGGTGTGGTAGGGTTGTCCATGGGTGTGGGAGTGATGTATAGGGGGTGGGGTGTCCAGGAGGGTGGGGGAGTTGTACAGGGGTGTGGGGGCTATCTCGGGGGTGGGGGAGTCCATGGGTGTGGGGGATGTCTAGTGGGGGGGAGGGGGTTCTGGTTTGGTTTTGTTTGGGTTTTGGTCTGTTTTTGTTCTAGGGGTGTCCAGTGTGGTGGGGGTATCCAGGCGTATGGTGGGGGCTGTACAGTGGGGTGGGAGGGTGGTAGGGTGTCCGGGAGGGTGGGAGGGATGTTCAGGCGAGTGGGGGGGGGGGTGTCCAGGGGTGTAGGGAGTAGTTTAGTGGGTTGGGGTGGGGGGTTTCTAGGGGTATGTGAGGGTTGTCCAGGGGAGTGTTGTCTAGTGGGGTGGGGGTGTCCAAGAGGGTGGGAAGGGAGGGGGTTCTAGGGGTGTGGGAGGGTTGTCCAGGGGTGTGGGAGTGTTTTCTAGGGGGTGGGGGTCTAAGAGGGTGGGGGTTGTCCAGGGGTGTGGGGGGATGTTCAAGGGTAGGGGAAGTCCAGGGGTGTGGGGGTGTCCAGGGGTGTGGTGGGGGCTGTCCAGTGGGGTGGGAGGATGTCCAGAAGGGTGGGAGGTATGTCCAGGTTAGTGGGGGATGTCCATGGGAGTGGGGGCGGGGGGGGGGGGGGGCAGTCCAGTGGGGGGGGGTTAGGGGTGTGGGAGTTTTGTCTAGTGGGGTAGGGTTGTCTAGGAGGGTGGAATATCTAGGGGTGTGGGAGGGATATCTAGTGGGGTAGGGTTTTCCAAGAGGGTGGGTATCTAGGGGTGTGGTAGGGCTGTCCAGGGGTGTGGAAGTATTGTTCATGGGGTGGTGGGTATCCAAGAGGGTGGGGGTGGGGTTGTCCCAGGGTGTGGGGGGCTGTCCCTAGGGTGGGGGTAGTCTAGGGGTGGGGGGGGGTCTAGGGGTGTGGTGGGGGATTTCCATGAGGTGGTGTGTCTAGGAGGGTGGGGGTTGTCCAGGGGTGTGGGGGCTGTCCCGGGGTTGGGGGCAGTCCAGTGGTGTAGGGGGTCTAGGGGTGTGGCGGGGGCTGTTCAGTGGGGGGGGGTCTAGGGATGTTGGAGTGCTTTCCAGGGGGTGGGGGTGTCCTAGTGGGTGGGGGGTTTGTCAAGGGTTGTGGGGATATCCAGGGGTGGGGGCAGATCAGGGTTGTGGGGTTGTCCAAGAGGGTGGGGGTTGTCCAAGGGTGTGGGGGTTGTCCAGGGGGTAGGGGTGGGGGAAACCCAAGGGTGTGAGTGTGTGGGGGGGTCCAGGGCTGTCATGGGGGTTTTCCATTTGAGGGGGTCCAGTGGTGTGGTGGGGGCTATCCAGGGGGGAGTTGTGGTAGAGTTTTGGTCTTTTTTTGGTCTGGGGGTGTCCAGTGGGGTGGGTGTCTTGGGGTGTGGTGGGGGATGTACATTGGAGAGGGGGGTTCAAGTCTGTTTTGGTCGGATTTTGGTCAGGTTTTGGTCTGTTTTTGGTATGTTTTTGGTCTGTTTCAGGTCTTTTGGAAGGGCATAACAGTGGTTGATCGGTGGTGGGGGTTGTCCAGTGGGGTGGGGGGGGTTCTGGTCTGTTTTTGGACTGTTTTTGGAATTTTGGAAAGGAATAGCAGTGGTTGAACGGTTTTATTTAAAAAAAAAATTATGTCACCTATTTCATAACCGGCATAAAAATGCATTGGTATTAGTTTTAACGTCAGTTATTTAGAAACCGATGTAATGAATTCATGGGAAATGGTTTTTAAGTTAGGTATTTCATAACTGATGTAATAAATGGAAATGGATAGTTTTTAACATCGGTTATTTTCTAACCTATGTTGTAGATATGTTTTCACGTCGGTTATTATATAACCGTCATTGGAAACTGCTTGGCAGATATGTTTATCACGTCGGTTATAAAAATAACCGATGAGATAAATGCTTCAGAGGAGTGATTTATGACATCGGTTATATAGTAACGGACGTTAAAGGGTATATACCACCTCAGTTATTAAATAACCAATGTAATAAATCATGACTCTGAAGTTTTTTCCACATCGGGTTTTATCAACCGAAGTGAAAAATTCTTCGGATTTGTGTTTTTTATGTCGGTTGTAAAATAACCGATGCAAAAAAGAAATGTTTATAATGTCTCCTTTAATAACATTTGACAAAATCTAACTTAAAAATAAAAAATTACTACCATAAAAAACATTTTTTTCACTGCTATTTCCCCAAATTTTCAAAAATCTTATGAAGTACCTCGTTTGGAGAACAATGGAATATTTCTGTTAAAAACGTTTTATGTAAAGTAAAACATGGTAAAAATGACTTTATGAAATATTAGATAATATTTTGAATTTAATTTTACAAAATAGGGACATGTATGTTAGAGATATCTTAGTAAAACTTACTCATAAACAACCTCATATAATAATGGTATTGTGAAATTAACTATTACCTTGTACTTTCCTCTAATCGAGGGTACATTAACCTCCTATATAATGGTGAAATCATGTTATTGAATTATACCTGGACCATATCTATATTAATTATGTCCTATTTTATCCTATTATATCATTTTTTTAATAATATTTCTGTATTACCATTGTATCAGGTGTTAACTAATTCGTTTTCCCATTCCATTTTTATCATTTATGTCATGTTTGTTATGAATAGGATAAATTTTATTCATATACACAGTGAAATTAAATTCATAAATATTATTTTTTCTTATTATACAAATTTTATAATCATTCATGAATGGTCAACGTGGGGAATGAATCTCATCGCATCGTGGAGACTGTAGATCATACGTACACACGAGTGAGTGTATCATTCCCTAGATGGTTAAATGGTATGAAATTGGATGGAATATTAATTATAAAAAATAATTATCATGTTACATTTATTATTAATATCAATTATATTCATCATTATACATATCCAAATAAAGTACTATTGAATAACAAACTTCACCAGGGCGTGGAGATGGTAAGCCGTACACACAAAGTCATGGTGATATTATTATTAGTATGATGGATAAAATGAGTAATATGGTTGTAGAATGATTATAATAACATATAAATATATGTATGATACTAGATTTATTACTTTGGTATGTAAAAAACATAGAAAGAGTAAGTATACGAAGAAAATGACTTTAAGAGAGGTGATAAAACAATTACCTATTTTATTGGGTATCTCCATTTGATTTGCACAAAAGGAGTCCATGGGAATGATTTATACCAAAATTATATCCTCTATAATGTAGTGAGGAAATTTGAGAGATGAAATGGGCAGGTTTTTTACTATAAAAATGGATTTATATGTTTGAATTAATGATAAGGAGAAGTGCTCTTTTATAAGAAAGGTGAGGGACACATCTGGAAGATCTTAAAATATTAATTTATGATAAATTTATTTTCGATTTAAAATATCTACTAAATGATTTATTTATATAAAAATGTGAGTATGGGTCTAAATATCATAAAAAAATTAGACATTTTTAGGTCATAAAATTGACCACTTCTTTTGGATTTAACCCTCATTTAAATAATTTAACTTTTACCGTGACAACATGCCTTTTTTACCCTATAGGGTTTATATAGTTACTATAAAATAAAAATAGATCCCGATTGGATCATTGATGAAATATTTAACACTATCCAAGTATAATTTTTAAACCTGAAATTTTTAATAATTTTAATATATTTTATAAAATGTTATTTATTATAAAGTATCAGTTATTCAATTTTGAAACTATTCAATATCTACATTTTTTAAAAAATAAATAAAACATGATAACTTCTAACTAATACTTATAGTATGTTACTAAAATGTATATTTTATTTTCAATAAAATCATGTCAATTTTTCTATAAATTATATTTATTTTAATATAATTTTTCTTATATTTCTATTAATAAAATAATTTCTAGTTCCCTATTGTGCGACCATTAATGATAATATTTTAACCTCTAAAAATAATTAATAAATTAATATTAGGTATAGAATTATTGTATATATCTTTAGAATATTTATAATTGATGTTACCTCATAAGGAAATCTATATTAAAAATATTATACTTATAAAAAATGAGAGTGTGACATTTTTTCACATTCATTAATTTTAATAATATCCATGTCATATTCATGAAAAAGGGTACATTAAAAGATTAAATTACAAAAATAGGTGATAAGGGTCTAATTTAGTCATCCAATTCAATTTTTACCAGAGTTATAGTGATTTTAGATTATTATTTTTATCTTTAGTTACCTGATTTACACTTAACCATGGAAATAAGAAATTAATAATGTTACTATTCAGAATATCCAAAAAATAAAACCAACCTATTAAAATAACTTGGACCCACTAATTCCAAAAATTGAATCCATTTTTAAAAATGTCAAACACATATGTTTTGGTAATTAATTTAAAATTAATCACCTTTGAAAAAATGTGGAAACATGTTTTTTCAAAAGTAATAACCATCAAAAGATTTGAATGTGTTTATATCAAATTTGAATGTGATAATAATTCCAATGACCTAAATTATATTAAATGATAAAAACATAATATAATTATAACTAAAAAACAATTAAAATTATTATCTAACTACATAAATAAATTCAATGAAAAAACACAAAAAAACACAAAAAAAGGGAAAAATACATATAAGTATGAAATATTGGATTTAAAAAGGGTTCTCCATTAAATTGAGGTTAAACTTTTTTTTTTGAAAAATATATCTTTTATTAAAAATTGAATTTGTTATTATATCATGTCTAGGTAACCCATGATATGAATATTGAATTTATATAAAATCAAAAATGTATTTAATAATATTCATAACCTATTTTTTTAAAGGACTAGTCATGGTGTACTAGAACATAGTGCTGCCTTCCGAGAAATTTATTGAATTATTTAAAAAGAAGTGTACCATTAATGAAAGGGTTGTTATATCCCTAAAACCCTAATAGATCCTAAACTCCATAAAAATCTAAAAGTTCCAAAAAAACCCATAAAAACCTAAAACCCTTAAAAAAACATTTCATCCCCTAAAAAACAAAATTACCCTAAAACCCCTAAAAAATTCATTTAAAACCTTAAAACACCTAAAACCCCTAAATGTTATTAAAATACAGTAAAAACTTCTTAAATATCTTAAAAATCCCTAAAAACCCAAGAAAACCCTCCAAAACCATAATATTCTAAAAACTCAAAAAATCCATTAAACTATAAAAACCCTTAAAACCACAAAAAACTATAAAAACCGTATATAAAAAAACCATTAAACCCAACAAAACATTAAAACCCTAAAAAACAAAAAAAATCTCAAATAACTCAAAACAATTTTGAACCCTTAAAAAACCAAAAACCACAAAAAAGTTCCTAAAACCCAAAAAAATCCTTAAAAACCCTAAACCTCAAAAAGAATCCTAAAAAACCTAACAACCCTAAAATAAATTTAAAAAACCATAAATGGAATAAAACCCTATAAACTCTAAAAACACATAAAAATTCAAAACCCCACAAAAATCCAAGAAACACTGAAAACTATAAAAATTCCTAAAACCCCTATAAGACCATATAAAACCTAAAAACAAAAAGAACTATAATGACCATGGATCCCCTGAAAATATCTAAAAGACCCTAAACCACTAATACCCCAAAACGACCCTAAAAGACAATAAAAACCCCTAAAATACCCCAATAATGGTATAAAAATTATAAAAGACCCTAAATACATCTAAACACCTGAAAAACACTAAATCACCTATAAACATAAAAAATAAAAAACATACAAACCATAAAACCATTAAAAATCCATCAAAAGTCCTAAAACCCCTAAAAACTCCAGAAATTCTTAAAACCAAAAAAAATCATAATACCCGTAAAAATCATTAAAATTCCATAAATACCAAAAAACCAAAAATCGTAAAAAATATAAAAATCACAAAAAATTCCTAAAACCTTAAAACATATAAAAAATTAGTGAAATTCATAAAAAACATCTAACTCCCAAAAAACATAAAATGGATAAATTTCGAAACACCATTGAAGCACTAGAAAACCGTAAAAGACCCTAAAAATATATAATACCACTAAAAACACTAAAAAACCCAAAAATAATATTAAAATATTAAAATGATAACAAATGTAAAGAAAGATGAACCAAAACCCCTAAAAGTCTCTTAAAACTCCTAAAACATGAAACACACCAAAACCGGTGATAACCCATAAAGACCCCAAAAACCATGAACATAATAAAAATCATAATAACATAGAACCCTTAAAATCCTTCAACCCCCACAAAACCCTAAAAACCCTAAAAACCCTAAAACCCATAAAACCTGTAAAACCCGAAAACAATAAAAACTCTAAAACCCTATATTCCTACACCATAAACCCTAAAAAAACACTAAACCATATATCATACACTCTAAACCCTAATACCTAAACCCATAACAATATACCCTACTCCTTGTACCCAAAAACCAAAACCCTAAAACATATACACTACAACCTAAAACCCTAAACCCTACTCCCTAAACCATGTACCATACAATAGAAACCATAACCCTTACCATCTAAATCAGAAAACCTACATATTTATCCCAAAAAGATAAATCATAAACCATAAAACCTTTACAAAAACCCCAAAAAGATTGTAAAACCAAATAAAATACTAAAAGATCCAAAAAACCCATTAAATCTACTAATAATCCAAAATTTCCCTATAAACCCTTGAATCCATAAAAGACACAAAAAATTATAAAAGGCTATAAAACCATAAATAACACATTAAAAGACAAAAAACGTTTATAAGTCATAAAATACCCTCAAGCACGTTAAAAAACAATTTACACAAAAACCCTAAAAATCCATTAAAAACCCAAAAACCCTAAAAATCCTTAAAACCCCTAAAAATAAAAAAACCCCAAAAACCATAAAAAAAATAAACCCCTAACAACACTAAAAATATTATATAAGCCTTTAAAAACTAAAACCCCTCAAAACCCAAAAATAAACTCTAAAAAAGGCCTAGAAATCCAAAACCCCAAAAAACTCTAAAAAGATCATAAAACACTAAAAACCACAAATTTACTTTAGAAATAATAAAACCCTAAAATGATCCTAAAACACTATAACATCCTAGAAACACCATAAATATCTTAAAAAAACTAAAAACCTCTCAAAACACTAAAAATCATAAAGATCGCATAAAAATCCTAATACCCAAAAAAACTAAATAAAACCCTTAAAACCCCAAAACAATACTAATTCCACTAAAATCCCCTAAAAAGATCATATAGCACCCTAAGAATAACCTAAAATCCCGAAAAACCATAAAAACCCTACAACCCCCCAAAACCATAAAAACATGGAAAAAATCTTATAATAATAAAAAACCCAAAATCCCTAACAAACCATAAAAACACATAAAAACATTAAGACACTAAAAACACTAAAAACACTAAAAATTCATAAACCCGTAAAAACCACAAAATACCATAAACTGCTAAAAGTCCAGTAAATACCCTAAAAACCATAAAAACCATAAAATAAAATTAAATCATAGAAAACATAGAAACCTTAAAACCTCATAAAAGTCACTAAAATCCCTAAAAGAACCAAAAAATATAAAAACCCTAAACAAAATAAATAACCATTAAACCCATAACTCCTAATATAAAACCCTTAAAATAAAATTAATTCCCTTAAAAGACCCCAAATCCCTATAAAACCCTACAAAACCATAAAACCCTAAAACTCCTAAAACTCCTAAAACCCTAAAGGACTATGAAAACCCCTATAAACCTCGATAATACCATAAAACACCATAAAACCCCAAACGAAATATAAAATACACTAAAACAAATAAATGACCCTAAAATACCATAAAACGATAAAAATCCAAAAGGAACCTATAAAACCCTAAAACCATGAAAACCTTAAAAATCCTAAATCCATAAAAAACATCGAAACCCTTTAATAATCATAAACCCCTAAAAACCCTGAAACCCCTAAATCCACTAAAAACACTAATATCTAAAGAAATATTAAAAACATTTAAAATAACTTAGAAACACTAAAAGAAAATTAAAAGACCCAAAAACTCAGTAAAACCATTAAAAAAATAAAAATACCTAAAAGCATAAAAACCCCTAAAAAATGAAAAAAAACATTCAAAAGAACTAAAAAACTATAAAACCTTAAAAAAAACAAAAAAAACCCATTAAACCCCCAACCCAAACACAAAAACCTAGAACCCAAAACCCCCCCTAAAAACTATAAAAACACAAAAATCCCTAAAATCCACTAATGACCCAAAAAAACCAAAACACCCATATAACTCTACAACCCATATAATAAACTAAAACCCCCTAAAACCCCAAAAACCCCTAAAACCCTAAAAAACCCAAACCCCCCAAAAACCCTAAAAGAAACCCAAAAACTCCAAAAACACTAAACACCATCAAAAACCTAAAAAAACAAAAAATGCTAAAATCGTAAAAAATCATAAAAGTCCCAAAACCCTAAAAGATTCTAAAACCCCATAATCCACAAATAGGATGTACAAACCCCTAAAAGGATAAAAATAGTCCATAAAACCCTTAAACTCCCCAAAATACCCTGAAATCCCTAAAACCATAAAAGAAATTTAATCCCATAAAATAACCTAAAATGTCTAAAAATGCATGAAAAACTATAAAATACCCTAAAAATTATAAAAACATTTTAAAAACCCTAAGAATAAATAAAAAAAATAAAAAACCCGAAAACCCCTAAGAACCTAAAAATCCCATAAAAACTCGGAAAACCATTTAAACCCAATGAACCATAAAAACATTAAAACCCAAATACCCTTTAAGAATAATTAAAACCTCTAACAAGCCCTAAATACCCCTAAAACCCTAAATACCATAAAAATACCTAAAAATACCTATAAAATCATAAATCCCTAAAACACTAAGAAAACTATAAAGAATACTAAATCCCCATCAAATCCTAAAAAAATATTAAATACACAAAAAAGATTCTATTAGAACCCTAAAATAACTAACAAAACAATAAAACCCCTTAAATCCCCAAAATAATACTATAAACCCATAAAAACCATGAAAATTCTAAAAAACACAAAAAATAGATTAAAAAATACTAAAACTCAAAAAACCCATAAAAACCATATATATCATAAAAACCTAAAAATACTAAAAACCATATTCAATCCTTAAAAATATAATAACCCTAAAGACTATAAAATCATAAACAAACCTGAAATCCCCATAAATGACCCTGAAAAGCATAAAAATCCTAAAATAATTTAAAAACCATAAATGACTTTAAAATAGCCTTAAAATATCCTCAAAAAACTAATAGACCTTAAAAATACTAAAAAAATCAAAGGGATATAAAACCCCTAATAAACCTAAAAACACTAAAACACCCCAAAAACCCAAAAAACCCCATGAAACTATTAAAACTATAAAAACCCTAAAAATACCAATTGATCATAAAACACTAAAAACCCTAAAAACCTGAGCGATGAAAAAGAAGATGGTGGCGCACTCTCCTGGCTCTCTCTCTCACTCGCTGCTTCCTCTAGGTCTCCCCTTGTTTCTGCTCAGAACATTGATGTCAGATCCTCATTTCATCCCAGTTCCTGGTGACGGTGAGCTCTGGACATGCTCTCCTATCTAAAGAGGGTGGTTTCTCTCAATCTTCAGCGAATCAGGCTTCTCAACGTGTTGTGGATTTAGGAATTGGATGGGGATCTAACCAATTTTCACTGCTTTCGAGATTCGATGGCTATGAAGGTTCCCTGATATTCAGATCATTCCGATCTCGATTGCGATGAACCCGAAGAATCATTGGTTGTCAGGTTCCCTTATGGACTTCAGCCACGGAGCAGGTTTGACTTTTCATATCGGGGGTTTCCACGGTATGGTCAGCGGGGTCAAGGGCCTCATTGGCAGAGACACCTTTTTCGGCATCTCTGGTTATGGTCTCATAGAGGATTCAACCTCTTTTCTTAGTCATCAGGGATGCGATATACATTTCCCCTCACAGATCTGAGTTTAGAAGGATTATGGTGGATTCTATGGTGATGCAAATATTTTTTTTGGATGCGGAAGGCTTCGTGATGGCTTGGTGATTCCGCACTTTTTCCGATTTTGTGGGTTTTTAGAGCTGCTTGTTTTCAGTCTGTGCAAAAGATTCAGGTTCGTTCCTTGGCAATGTCTTTAATTCATCTCGCTGATCCTGGTTTGGGTGAGTTTTTATGTGATTTTTTTAGTCTATTCTTTCATGTAATTCTAAAATGGTCCTTTCAGTCCTACGTATCTTGCTAATGTATTTGGTTGGATCCTTATTCATTTATGGATCTGTTATGCCGATGTTTGGTTTTTCTATGCATCGATGCTTGCGTTTTTTCTATTTTTGATATGAGGTGTTGCGTGCTGGTTGTGTTGTATGGTTTCTAGGCTGCTGGAAGGGATGTTCGGGCTGTGGATTTTCTCTTTCCTTGGATGCTAGCGGTTCTATTCCCCTGGTTGTGTTGCTGGGTGCTATATGCTGGAATGTTGGTTGGTACTTGGCTAAAATTTGAGGAAGATTTCATTCTTGTTTCAGCTACTGGTGGTTCTATATTGATGGAGATGGACATTCCCTATGTGGTGGTGCGGGCTAACGTGGGAGCGATGATTTTGGAAATGTAGCTGGATTGGTTGTTAATTAGTGTGGATGCTGTATTTTGATAATGTTTAGTGGTGTTGGGTGTTTTCTTGCTCTTGGGTGTTGTATCTGTGTTCCTTGAGGTGGGTGTGAAGAAAGATGTTGTTTCTTGGTGATGGATATTGCTTCACTCCAAGGCGGTGGAGGTGAGGCTTGTAATTTTGATGCTGGTGGTTCTGTGATGTTGGATACTGGTGGTTCTGTGATGTTGGTGGTGGATATGATTGGGGAGGAGGTGATGGAGGCCGGAGACAGTGAAGCTGGATGCCAGTTGATGCCTGGATGTGTGGTGCTGAAGGAGATGTTTTTGAATTACTATTGGTGGTTGTTTGGCGGGGAGATGCTGTCAGAGAAACTTTGTTTTTCCTTCTTTTTATGGATTTCTATGTCTTTTGTGTTTTTTGGGAACTTTTGGGTTTTATGGGGTTGTCCGGGGTTTTTGGGTGTGGGTTGATGGACCTCACGCTTCCCTTGTCTAATGCTTATTTTTATAATAAATTTGGCGGGGGGGGGGGGGGGGGGGACATGAATAGCTTGGCCCCGAACCGTCCTCTGCCAAAAACCCAAACAACCCTAAAAAGATCTAAAATAGTTAAAATCATAAAAACCAAAAAAACCAAAAAATACCAAAAAATCGTAACTCCTCATATGAACCCTTAAAATATTTGAAACCCCCCAAAAGACCATAAAACCTTAAAACACACTAAAACCCCTTAAAAACCATAAAACCTCTAAAAACACAAAATCACCCAAAACCCCCTAATGAACCCCAAAAACCAATAAATACCCTAAGACCCCCTAAAAATACTCAAAAATACAAAACCCCCTTTAAACCACTAAAAACTAGAGAACACCCTTACCCCCCTTATAACCCTTTAAACCACTTAAAACCCATTAAAACCCCTAAAAATCCATTAAAATATTTTAAAAACATCAACCCCCTTGTAATCCCTAAAAACCCATAAAAAACATAAAAAAACCTAAAACCCATAATACCTAAAAAACATAAAAACCCTAAAAACCTATACACCCCAAGAAACACAAAAAACACTAAAATATTATAAAATACCTGAAATGCACTAAAAGATCTAAAAACACACTAAATGTTATTAAACATTTCTAGAAATTATAAAACCCACTAAAACCCCCTAAAAAAATAAAATCCATAAAACCTATGAAGTTCCAAAAATACCCTAAATACCACTAAATACACCAAAACCTCAATAAACCACTAAGAATCCAAAAAAGACTTAAAATAATAAAAATCCTCGAAAATCCTAAAAAATCCTTAAAAATACAAAAAAATACCAACAAATCCATAAATAAAATAAAAACATTAAACTCTGAAAAAGCCTCCTAAACACAATGAAAATCCAAAAAATTACTAAAATTCATAAAACCCCTAAAACCCCAAAAATCCATACAACTGATAATGTAATCTAAAAAAATAAAAACGCTAAAAACCCCTACAACCCTAAAACACTATAAAATCATTAAAAACACCTAAAATCATGAAAATCCATTAAAACTCCCAAAATGATCCTGAAAAACCTAAACCCATAAAAGACCCTCAAAACCAATAAAACACTAAAAGATCTTAAAAACTCTCAAAACCTGAAAAAACACCTAAAAGCCCAATATACACTAAAAACCTAAAACCATATAAACCCTAAAATACCCTAAAAACCATTAAACAACCTAAAACGATTAAAATACCATTAAATAAAATAAAATCTCTAAAAACCTAAAAAATATAAAAACTCAAAAACCCACAAAATCACCCCAAAAAACCCTAAAAACATAAAAACCCTTGAAATTCATAAAACTATAAAATTATAGAAAACGCTAAAAATCTTAAAAACACTAAAACCTCAAAAAACTCTAAAAACCAAAAAAACCTTAAAACCCTAAAAATTATATAAAACCAAGAAACCCTATTAAAAACATAAAACCCCTAAAATCAATTAAAAACTTTAAAAATCCATGAACACCCCTAAAATATTCAAAATCCCCTTAAATCATAAAAAACATAAACACCAAAAATGACCCAGAAAACCCTGAAATCATTAAATGACACTAAAAATAAAATACCCTATAAAAATCCTAAAAACCCATAAAAACCATAAACCAAAAAAACCATAAATATACCATAAATCATAAAAATACTTATAAACCCCTAAAAACCACATAAAACCTTGAAAACATAAAAACACAAATTAATCTATAAAAGTCTTAAAATCATAAAACCCATAAAAACCCTACAGAACACAATTAACTATTAAAACCCAAAGAAAAACCCATAAAAGCCTATAAACCTCAAACCCCTAAAATTATCTACAAACTATAAATAACTAAAACATGCTAATAACCTAAAAATGTCTAAAAAGAACCTAAAAACCCTAAAACTCCATAAATACCCTAATAACACTAAAATAAACTAGATACGTGAAAACCCCGAAAGAACCCTAAAATAATCATAAAACCTAAAACGCTCTAGAAATACCTAAAGGAATCTAAAAACAATAATAAAATGAAAAAATCCCTTAAAATTACATAGAGGCACTAAAAATATTCTGAAAAAACAAGAAACCCATAAAACCATTAAAACCTCTTTTAATATAAATACGTCCCAAAAACCATAAAGTTTAAATTTCCTAAAATCGTTAAAACCCAAACACCTTAAAATACACACAAAACCCTAAAAGAACCTAAAACCATAAAAACCATAAAAATCATAAAATCCATAAAAATAAAAAAATAGTAAAACCCATAAAAACCCTAAAATATTAAAACCCTTAAACTCATTAAAAATCTAAAAACCCCTTAAAATCCTAAAAACACTAAACCCTATAAAAACCCTAAAAGAGATAAAAATAACTTAAAAGGCCATAAAAACACCCTAAAAACCATGAATCCAAATAAATCCCTAAAAACCTTAAACACTAATGGATATACAACCCTAAAACCAAAAAACAACCCTTTAAAGACATCTAAAAATGCATAAAAAACAAAAATAACATAAAAATTTAAAATCCTAAAAACACTAAAGAACCAAAAAAAGCAAAAAACCCCCAAAACACCTAAAACCACAAAAGAGATCAAAAATCCTAAAAACACTAAAAACCCCATAAATGGCTAAAAATAAATATTAACCAAAAAATTACTATAACACCACTAAATCACTAAAAAAACTAAAAGCCCCAAAAACCTCTAAAATTTACATATACAACCTAAAACCCCTAAAATTGAAAAAAACCCTAAAAACCCAAAAGGCAAAAAAAACCATAAAGCACATGAAAACCATAAAAACCAAATAAATATCTGAAAACCCAAAAAAATAATATGAAACCTAAAACCCCAAAACAACATTAAACCCTCATATAATCTATACCCTAAACCAAAAAATATATACCTGGCAACCAAAACACTATAACTTACACCCTAAAACAAAAACCATAGAGAATAAACCTCATACCAAACACCATACACCCTAAACCTTACACCCTAATCCATATACACTACATAATAAATCATAAACCATAAACCCAATCCCAAAACATACACCTCAATCCCTAAACCCTACACTGTAAACACTGCACTCTAAACCTCAAAACCTAAACCTTAAATGATATATGACTCTAAAAACCCTAAATAGAGTAAAATAATAGAAAAAAATATTAAAAATCACTAAAAACCCTAAAATACCCAAAATCCCTGAAAAGACCCTAAAACCCCAAAAAACATTAAAATACAAGAATGAACCTAAAAACCCTAAAGAACACCAATAACTACCTAAATCTAAAAAAATAAAATTTATAAAAACCACTTACAATGAAAAAAACACTAAAACCTCATAAAACCCTAAAACCCCTAAAGACCAAAAAACCCCTATAAACCAAAAAAAACCCTCAATATCCATAGAACCCCAAAAAACCTCTAAAAACTATAAAAAAATAAAATCCCTAAAAGCCATAACAATTGTAAAAACCTTCAATACACTAAAACCCCTTAACAACCTTAAAAATTTATAAATATTCGAAAACACCCTAAAGAACATAAAACCCCCAAAAAAACCTTAAACCCCATAAAAAAACAAAAAAACATAATATCCCATAGAAAATCAAAAAACCCCCAAAACTCTAAAAAACACTAAAAACATAAAACCCTTAAAACCCATAAGAAATCATAAAATCCAATAAATACTAAAAGTCCCTAAAAATAATAAATGACCCTAAAATACCATAAAAACATAAAATAATCCTAACAAACTTAATAACCTTAAAAACAGAAGAAATAATATAACACCATTTAAATGCCTGGAAGACACTAAGAACCCAAAACCCCTAAATTAACCCTAAAAACCATAAGAACGCTAAAATGCGATGAAAACCCTTAAAAATTCATAAAGTCATTAAGGAATATAAAGACCTCTAAAACCTTATAGGTCCTTATAAACCATAGAAACACTAAATGACCCTAAAACCCCAAAACAATTAATGACCCTAAAACCCCACAAAAAACCTAAAACACCCTAAATACCACAAAACCCCTAATGACCAAAAACCATTAAAAATCATAGAACCCTTCAATACCCTAACATCCCTAAAACCCCATAAAATCCTTTAAAACCCAAAACACAAAAAAAAAACACAAAAAAAACAAAAAACACTCTAAAACCCCTAAAAACCCTTTAAAACCCATAGAAACATTTAAAACCCTAAAACCCCCCAAATAAACCCAAAAATACCAAACAAAACCCTAATACATCCTAAATGATGATAAAAGTGTCTAAAAGACCCAAAAACTCCCCAAAACCCCTAAAACCCTAAAACAAAAAAAATCATACAATCAGTAAAAAAACTAGAATCCTTTAATATCCCAAATAAATTACAAAACCCCCAAAACCCCCAAAAATACATAAAAATTCATAAAATCCTTAAAAATAGAAAAAAGCATAAAACACATTAAACCACAAAAACCGTTAAATTAAATAACCTAAAACCCTTAAAAATTGAAAAAAATCCTAAAACCCTAAAAAAACTAATACCACCTAAAAACCGTAAAAACCCTTAATAACAAAAAAAATCTTCAAAATCCCCAAAACTCCAAAAAACATAAAAATCCCTAAAAATCCTAAATCCCAAAAGACACTAAAAATAATAAAAATTATTAATATGATATATACCATATAAATAATAAAAAATTCCTTAAAACATCAATATTACTAAAATTAAATTATAAACCACTAAAATACTTAAAAGACCCTAAAACACCTAAAACACTAAAAGATCCTAAAAACACAAAAGAAAAAAAAACGCATAAATACCCAAATGATCTTGAAACCCCTAAAAGAATATAAAAATGATAAAAACCCAAAAAACTATAAAAACCTTAAAATCCAAAAAACTATAAATAACATAAAAACACAAGATTCCCTAAATGATGTAAAAATCCCAAAACAAACCTGAGTACCTTAAAACCCCTAAAACCCTTCAGGACCCTAAAACTCTAAAAAACCACTAAAACATTAAAAACCTAAAAACATTTTAAATCCCATAAAACACCTATTAAGACCTAAAAATCCCTAAATCAATGGACACCATAAAACCCCTATAAAATACTTGAAAACCCAAAAAACCCTAAAAAATCATTGAAACACTAAAAAACATAGAAACCCTAAAAGAACCATTAAATCCAAAAAACACAAAAAAAAAACTAAAACACAAAAATAAACCTAATAACCCAAATAACTATAAAATAATCCTTCAAACCCCTAAAAACCCCTAAAAACCCCAAAAAAATCATTAGAACACTAACCACCCAATAGAAAATCTTAAAATCACATAAACCACTAAAAACCCTAAAACGCTAAAACACTAAAACCCCATAGAAACATAAAATACCAAGAAACCATAAAACCCATAAAATAAACTCAAAACCAAAATCCCTAAAAACCTACAACCCCTTAATGAACCAAAATACTCAAAAACGCTCCAAAAAGACCCTAAAATCTGGAAAACCCCATAAAGAAAATAAGAAACATAAAAAATCATAAAGTAACATAAAAATTATTAAGAACCCAAATTACCCAAAACAACCTAAATGATAAATATCATAAAAAACAATAAAAACAAAAAAAAACTATAACCCACAAATAAATCATTAGAACCATGAAACCCTAAAATCACTAAAAATACCCTAAAACTCTAAATACCATAAACACCCCTAAAACCATCATAACCATCCAAAAAACCTAAATACCATTAAACCCCTACAACCCTAAAAATACCTAACTAATCCTTAAAACATTAAAACCACTTAAAACCACGTAAAATTCATTGAAACCGAAAAAAATAAGAAAACCCTAACCCTATAAAAACCCCAAAATCACAAAAAAAAATTGTAAACCCCAAAGACCCTAGAAACCTAAAAAAATCACTAAAAATCATAAAAACTACAAAAACTGAATACAACTATAAAAATCATAAAATCTCTAGAACAACCAAAAACCATTAAACAGTGAAAAAACATAACACCCTAAAAACCCTACAAAACCTAGAACCACAAATAACCTAAAAGTCACTGAAAGCTCTATGAAACCCCTAAATACCCTAAAAACTACATAACCAATCTAAAACATCATAAACCCCCAACACAACTAAAAACCTAAAATCCTAAAAACCCCTAAAATTTCATGAAACACTAAAACCCTATTAAATCCCTTCAAACATGTTAAAAACTATTTAAGACAATTAAAAACATAAAAATGAAAAAAAAAACCCGTGAAAAACTATAAAACCAAAAATAATCCTAAAATAACCAAAAATAACTAATAAAACCCTAAAAACCCAGAAGACCCAAAAGAAAACCAAAAACTCTAACACCACCAAATATCTAATAATAAACATTTCAAAACACTAAAAAACATAAAAAATCCTAAGACCACCAATAAACCCAAACACCCCTAAATCCCTAAAAGACTAAAAAATACATAAAACACACTCAAAACCCTAAAAATCCTAAATCTGTTAAAACCCCAAAATACAATTAAAATCTCTAAAACCCAAAGAACCCAAAAAACCCTAAAACTACTAAAAAAACTAAAAACCCTCAAACCCCTTAAAACCCATAAAAATCATTAAAACCATAAAAACACACCAAAACCTGTAGAGATAATATTATACCCTAAAACCATAAAAGACCCTATATATAAAAACCCCCCCTAAAAACTCTAAAAACCAAAAAAATCGTTAAAACCCATAAAAATCATTATTCCTAGAAGAAACTATAAAAAAAATAAAAATAAAATAACTGAAACCCCTTAAAAATGTTAAAAACATATAAAAGACCCTAAAACCCATACGAAACAGCTAAAAGACCCAAAATAAATTAAAAAAACTTAAAAGATGCTAAAATTACCTCTAATCCAATAAATCCTCTAAAAGGACCTAGAAACACTAAAATACCCTAAAAACCTAAAATCCATAAAATAAACCAAAAAAACTAAAAACCCCTCAAAGACCTTAAAATTACCAAAAACAATTCAAAGGATATTAAAACCATAAAGGGCACTAGATATCCTAAAAAAATAAAGGAAACAAAAAACACTAAAACCATTATGGACACTAATAACCCAATGAACTAAAAAGTACCAAAAAAACCCTAAGAGGTACTAAAATTATCTAAACCCCCTAAATCCCCCCAAACACCCTAAAACCCATTAAAACCACTAAAAATCCTAAAACATTGAAAATAAAAATAAAATCCTAAAACCCCCTAAAATACTAAAATACCCTAAGAACCCAAAAATATCGCAAAAGCCCATGAAATCCCTAACGTACTCTACAAATATTAAAAACCTGGAAAATTAATTAAACCTTACGTTCCCTAAAAACACTAAAAGACTCAGAATAACCTATAAACATTAAATGATCCAAAAAACCCTAAATAGCATAAAACCCCAAAATGTAACGACTTGAGTCCGGACCCCTCCTCTGGTTCCCCGTACCCAGTTCGCCACATGACCTCAAGTGCGTTTCCCTGAACGCCAGAGGCTGCTAACTAGCAGCGAGGGCCTTTGTGAGTCGGTGGGGAAACTATGCCCTCATTCGGTAAGGTATACAAGGTAAGAAACTACAATAAACAGCGGAAGCAGCAACCAACATGCATAACAACAGAGACCAAACAGCGGATGCAATGTATATATATATATATGATGACAATGATGTAGCAGGTAAGAGTATCTAAGGAAAACATGAAAACAAAACAACGTGCTTAAATAAAACAGGAACCAAGTGGAAAATAAAACAAGTAATCTCTTCAGCATCGCGAGCCACGACTCTGTCCCATGCTCCCCAGCTCCTAATGCAGTCAAGATCCCGAAGTAGAAGGGTGCTTGCCCTTGTCTATACCGGCATCAACATAGTCTTCTTGGGCCCCAAATCATGACCCAAACTGGGTGTGAGATACAATCCCAGTAGGGAATCACCCAAAGATTTGTGCCTAAAAGTCAATGAATACATGTAAGTACTAAAAGAAGAAGCAGTAAACAGAAAAGCACAAACAGCTACAGTCCATAGTTCTAACAAGTATAGAACACAAGTAAGAAGCCAACAACAAGAAGATAATAGGTAACCCTCTGGATGTATCTCAGATTCTAACCCCTATGGTCCAACTTCTATGTACTAGCAACCCTCTGGGAGGCACACACAGTCTCACCCCTTTAGTTAAGCTACGTAAATTAAGCAGACTCTCTGGGGAAGCACCCACCGTCAATTTCCCCCTATAGTCTCGTATCGTGCTAAAGGCTCCCTAGGGAAGCACTCAAAGTCAATTCCCCCTATAGCCCTCGTCGTAATTAAAAGACACTATGGAGAATACCTTCCGTCAATTCTCCACTTGGTCTCACATCTTAATTAAAAGAAACTCTGGAGAAGCCATTCCGTCAATTCTCCCTTTGGTCTACTACTCCAGGTTCTCACAATCCTGAGTAACTAAATATGCTCAGTGCGTGTGTGTCATCCAAGTAAACCTTAAGGACTACTTTGCTAACAACTAAGGTTCAACAGAAAAAATAAAACAATAGTTCCACTATCCTGCAACTAGTCATGGAAACTGGAAAAACGCCAAACAGACAGAAAAATATGGAAAAGCAACCTGAGCACAAATAAATTACCCAATCACAAGCAATAAACTCTACTAATGCATTCAAGCAAAGAAGGCAAGCAACAAGGGAAAAATAGGAAACACGCAATACCCCATTCAAGGGTATTGGAGGAATTTGCACATAATATTCATCAACTTTCTACGGAAAGGAACAAACCAACTACCTCGATCCTAGGAGATCGATATACATGAACATCGAAGAAATATTCCCCATAGAATTACGTAGATCTGAGAAAATGCACAAAACATTCATCCCACAATAACATGAAAATGAGGAGATATCAAGAAACAATGATTAAGTAGAAGGAAGAACTCGCCGCTGCGATTCCAACTCAACTGACCGTGCTCGAATCGGAGAACGGATGATGAGGTAGGACTCTGTTGAAGATCTAGTCGTACGGTCACTCTCGGACAGTAGAAAACTAAAAACGAATATGAATATGGGGGTTAGGTGCAACCCCAGTACATTTAATGAAAAAAAATAACATACACGGCGTGTACCTCAAATTTTCCGTACTCCGAAATAAACGGCCTCCACCTCAGCCTTACACACCGTGTGTGTGGCCCGGACATGGCCAGCACACAGCTTTGAGATGGAACAGAGTACACGGCGTGTACTCAGAAAGTACATGGCCTGTACTTCTGAAATTTCAAGAAAATTCATTTTTATCAAAAATTCCAGAAAAAGGAAATACGTACCTGCACAGATATCCATGTTCTTACAAACTTCACCGCTTAAAGAAATTCATCCCTGAATTTCCCTAACATGGTGGAGAAGAAGAATCGCCAAATAGCTTCGGTCACTGCGATCGTACATCAGCCTCCCTCTCCCAGGTCTCATCCTATACTCACCCGTGCTGCCATAGCACTCGTACCAAAGGAACAGACCACCCGCAGAGAACCTTCGTACTAAGATCGACAATCCGGATTGGATGCTCCTCAAACGATGCATCCGCTTCAAGTTCAACTTCCTCGGGATGAAAGACATGAGAAGGGTCTTAAAATTAACATCGGAGATGAGAGACGTGGAAGACGTTGTGCATGGCCTGATACCTCTGAGTTAGCTGCAACCGATTGGTGACCGACCCCACTCTTTCCAAGACCTCAAACGGCCCGACGTACCATGGTGAATGCTTACCCTGTCTCTGAATCCTTTTGTGTCCCAACCTCGGTGAAACATGTAGGAAAACCTGATCACCAACCTCGAACTCCAGAGGTCATCTCCGCTGATCAGCATAAGACTTCTGTCGAGACTGCACTGTAGCCATCCTCTTCCGAATCAGCTCTATCTGCTTTGAAGTCTCCTGAACAAGATGCGGTCCCAGCAAAGATGCCTCTCCGGCCTCTAGCCAACATAAGGGAGATCGGCATGGCCTACCGTACAAAGCCTAGTATGGTTCCATCTGAATGGTCACCTGAAATCCTTTTTGTAGGCGAAATACACCAGAGGAATATGCTTCTCCCAAGAACCACCAATGTCAAGGATGCAAGGTCGGAGCATTTCCTCATGCACCTAGATCGTGCACTCTGACTGGCCATCAGTCTGGGGATGGTATGCTGTATTCAAAAGTACCTGTGTACCCAAGGCCTTCTGATGTGCCTGCCAGACCCGATAGGTAAAGCGCACATCTCTGTCTGAAACAATAGAGCGCGGAACTCCATGCAGACGAATGATCTCTCTGATGTAATGTCGTCCCAGTTCATTGACACTGAAGGTCTCCTTGATCGGCAAGAAGTGAGAAACTTTATCATATCTATCGATGACAACCCAAACAAAATCGTTCCCTCAAGGGGACCTCGGCAACCTGGTCACGAAGTCCATCGCGACATCGTTCCAATTCCACTCCGGAATGGGTAACTACTATAAGAGCCCCGCTGGTCGCTGATGCTCTTCTTTCTTCTACTGGCAAGTAGAACATCTTGTGACAAACCAGCAACATTCTTCTTCATACCTGGCCACCAGTATTGGCGATGGAGGTCCCGATACATCTTGGAGACGCCATGGTGAACTGCCCAAATTGAGGAATGGAAATCCCGTATCAGCTCCTCGCGTATGTCTGCTGGCACCCATACGCGTCCTTGCAAACGCAAGATCTCATCCTCGCCCACTGTCCATCCAGGAAGAGGGTCCCCTCCTGACACACTCTCCCGCAGGACTAAGATTTATGAGTCAGATAGCTGCCTCATTCGTTACTGATCAATTAGCATGGAGGGAACAGCTACGGAAGAAATAAAAGTCTATCCCCATCTGTTGTCCACCTCCAGATGCATCTCAGAGAATAGTGCCATCAACTGCCACTCACTACTAGCCTCCTGAACTGCCTGAATCTGAGTTATCCTGCTCAACGCATCTGCCACAGCATTTCCCTTTCCCGGCGTATAGGCAAGCTAGAAATCAAAAGACTACAGATACTCAACCCACCTACGCTGCCTCAGATTCAGATCACGCTGAGTGAAGATATACTTGAGACTGTTATGGTTAGTGAAGACCACAAAGTGCTCTCCCAGAAGATAGTGTCTCCAATAGCGCAAGGCATGAAAAACTACTGCCAACTCCAGATCATGCGTATGGTAGTTCCTCTCATGTGGCCTCAAATGCCGAGACCCGTACGCAACGACTCCATCTCCCTGCGTAAGCACAGCTCCCAGCCCGATACCCGAAGCATCATAGTAAAAAGTGTAGCTCTTTCCTGGCTTTGGCGAGACTTGTATCGGTGCTTGCATCAACCTTCCATTCAACTCCTGAAAGGTTGACTCACAAAAATCTAACCATAAGAACTTCGCCCCCTTCTTGGTCAGACCTGTCAAGGGTGCTGCTAAACGAGAAAAGTACCAAATGAAGCGTCTGTAGTATCCTGCCATCCCTAAGAAGCTCTATACCTCAAAAACGTTCTTCGACTGCTCCCAGAAAACTACAGATCTCACTTTCTCTAGGTCCACAGATACTCCTACCTCTAAGATGACGTGACCCAAGAAGTGAATCTGATCCATCTAGAAGTGGAACTTCGAGAGTTTAGCATAAAGTCGATGCTCTCTCAGTGTAATCAGAATGATCTCAAGATGGGTGGAATGGTCGTGTAGAGTGTGAGAGTAAACAAAGATATCGTCCACGAAGACCACAACGAAAGAGTCCAAGTAAATATGGAACACTCGGTTCATCAGTGCCATGAAAACTGCAGGTGCGTTCGTGAGAGCGAACGGCATGACTATATACTCGTATAGACCATACCTGATTCTGAAGGTTTTTAGAGTTATATCTGATGGTATAACGCACAGCTAATGATAACTGGACCTTAAGTCGATCCTCGAGAACACCCGGGCTCTTCGAAGCTGATCGAAAAGACCATCAATCCTCGAAAAAGGATATCGGTTCTTGACCGTAAACTGGTTCAGCTTCAGATAATCCACACAATGCCGAAAGGTATCGTCTGCCTTCATCGCAAATAGAACAGGAGAACCCCAAGGAGAAGTACTGGGTCAGATGAAACCATTAGCCTATAGCTCCTCCAACTGCTTCTTGAGCTCCTGCAACTCAGTTTTGGCCATCCTATAGGGAGGAATGGACATCGGTGCCGCTCCTGGCACAAGCTCAATAGAGAAGTCTACCTCACGCTCCGGAGTCATACCTGAAAAGTCTTCTGGAAAGACGTCCCTGAAGCGATCCACCACTAGAGGGAAGTCCAACTGTGGAGTCCCCTGATCATCCAGATAAAGACTAAAAATCGGGGTTGTTACTCCTCCTAGCCCAAGTTGCTCGAGTCCTGCCCGAGCCTCCTTACATGGCTAACCCACACGGTCCGACTTAACCTAATACGACACGGTGTCTTTGAAACAAACACGGCGTGTACTAGACAAGTCTTCGATGGCCCGTGTTGTTAAGCACACGTCTGTCTACATGGCTGAACCTTACATGATGTGCTCCGAACAAACATGGCATGTATAGGTGAAGGTGACACCGTCCCGTGTTTCTCGTGACCCGGCTGGTACCTGGGCAAGACTGCACGGCGTGTTGCGAACAAACACGGCGTGTGGAATAGAAGGTCACGCCGTACCGTGTTGTTCGTGACATGGCCGGGTACCTGGATAGGACTACCCGGCATGTTCTTAGAAAACACAATGTGTTCTACACAAGCTTCCCCGGCCTGTGTTGTTAGTGACACGGCCGGGTAAACAGCTCCGAACTCACATGGTGTGTACCAATGGTACACGACGTGTTCCCAAAGTTACCCCCACAACACCATGTTCTTCCCACATAGTCAGTGACATTGCCTAAAAACTACATGGTGTGTATCTAAAAAGTACATGCCGTGTATTCTGGGTTTTTATAGGCAGTTGCTCAGAAACTGCACAGAATTCCAGAAACACTAAAAATAAGGGAAATGTTTCAAAATTCCGATCCAAGAGGGCCTATAACACCTCAAGAACCACAATTTGGCATTAAATTTAAACAAGGAACAAAAAAACAGTTTTGTAACACAACAACAGAGAATCTATCGAGCGTCTATCACAAAAACATGCATAATCTACACAGATCCTATCACAACAGCATGCAATCGCAAATGCACCCTAGATGGCATGGAAAGAATGCATGACATGTGTTTTTTACAAGTTCCTATATGATGCATGGGATGGAATACCCTCATCTCATCGGGTTGCGATAGAAATAGAACCGAAATATCAAAACAATAATCGCACAAGTCATACGAATCACTCTAGGTGAAAACATACGAACCATAAAATCTCAAAACCAGAAAACTGCAATTAACGTGGTAGTATGGCTTTTCCCTATACCCGAGTTAGCTACTCCTGGGCACAGCTTAATACCAAGTACCGAATCCATCCTATCCCTGCCTAAAATCTCCAAACAGTAAAGCAAGAGAAAATAACTCCTCTGATACCACTTGGTAATGACCAAAGTCCGGAGCCCCTCCACTGGTGCCCCGTACCCGGTTCGCCACATGACCTCAAGCGTGTTTCCTTGAATTCCATAGGCTACCGACTAGCAGCGAGGGCCTTGGTGAGTCGGTGGGGAAATTATGCCCTCATTTGGTAAGGTATACAAGGTAAGAAACAACAATAAACAGCAGATGCAGCAACCAACATGCATAATAACAGATACCAAACAGCAGAAGCAGTGTATATATATAACTATGATGACAATTATGCAGTAGGTATGAGTATATAAGGAAAACAACAAACACAAAAATGTGCTGAAATACAACTGAAACCGAGTGGAAAAGAAAACAAGTAATCTCCTCATCATCGCGAGCCACGGCTCGGTCCCATTCTCCCCAGCTCCTGATGCAGTCAAGATCCCGAAGTAGAAGAGAACTTTCCCTTGTCTATACCTACAGAAACATAGTCTTCTTAGGCCCAAAAGCATGACCCAAAGAGGGTGTGAGATACAATCCCAGTAGGAAATCACCCAAATATTTGTTCCTAACATTCAATGAATATATGGAAGTACTAAAACAAGAAGCAGTAAACAGAAAAGCACAAACAACTACAGTCCACAGTTCTGACAAGTATAGCACAAAAGTAAGCAGCCAACAACAAGAAGAAAACAGGTAACCCTCTTGGTAGCTCTCACAGTCTAACCCCTATGGTTCAACCTCGAAGTACTAACAACCCTCTGGGAGGCACACACAGTCTCACCCCTCTGGTTTAGCTACATAAATTAAACAGACTCTCTGGGGAAGCACTCACCGTCAATTCCCCCTATAGTCTCGTATCGTGTTAAAGGATCTCTGGGGAAGCACTCAACGTCAATTCCCCCTATATCCCACGTCGTAATTAAAAGACACTCTGGAGAAGCCCTTCCATCAATTCTCCACTTGGTCTCGCATCGTGATTAAAAGACACTATGGAGAAGCCCTTCCGTCAATTATCCCTTTGGTCTACTACTCCTTGTTCTCACAGTCCTGAGTAACTAAACATGCTCAGCGCGCGCGTGTCGTCCAAGTAAACCTTGAGAACTACTTGTCTAACAACTAAGGTTCAATAACAAAAATAAAACAACACTTCCACTATCATGCAACTAGGCATGGAAATTGGAAAAATTCCAAACAGGCAGACAAACATGGAAAAGCAACCTGAGCACAAAAAAATTACTCTAATCACAAGAAATAACCTCTACTAAATCATTCAAGCAAAGCAAGAAAGAAAATGGGCAAAACAGGAAACACCAAATAACCCGTTCAAGGGTATTGGGAGAATTTGCACATAATATTCACCAACTTTCTACGGAAAGGCACAAACCACCGACCTCAATCCTAGGAGATCGATTAATGTGAACCTCGACGACGGATTCCCCTTAGAATGACGTAGATCTGAGAAAACACACAAAACGTTCATCCCACGATAACATGAAAATGATGAGGAATCAAGAAACAAGGCTCAATCAGAAGGAAGAACTCACCACTACGATTTCATTGCAACTGACCGTGCTCGAATCGGAGAACGGACGGTGAGGTAGGACTCCGTCGAGGATCAGGTCGTACAGTCGCTCTCGGAAGGTCGAAAACTGAAGAAGAAGATGAATATGGGGGTTAGGCGTGACCCCGGTCTGTTTAATGAAAAAAAAAAAAAAGTACGCGGCGTGTACTTTTTGAGTACACGGCGTGTAGCTCGACTTTTCCGTACTCTGAAATAACTGGCCTCCACCTCAGCCTTACACACCGTGTGGATGGCCCAGACACGGCCATCACACGACTTCGAGCCGGAACAGAGTACACATCGTGTACTCAGAAAGTACACGACGTGTACTTTTAAAATTTTGTGAAAAATCATTTTTCTCAAAAATTCCAGAAAAAGAAAAAACGTACCAGCAAGAAGATCCGGGTTATTACACAAAAAATTATAAAATAACATAAAACCCATAAGAACTATAAAACGCTTAAAAAACTATTAAACCTTAAAACACAAAAAACATAAAAATAAATAAAACCCCTTATAAACCCAAGACATCTTGAAAACCCAAAAAACCCTAAAAATATAGAAAACCCCTTAAAACCATAAAAACCAAGAAACCATCAAAACCAATAAAACTCTAAAAGATCAAAAAAAAAACCTTAAAACCCATATTTACATAAAACCACCCAATAACCTAAAAAATAAAAATCTAAAATTGATAAAACCCCCAAAAACCCATAAAAACACTTAAAACACTATGAACTAAAAAACCCCAAAACATTAAAAGTCCCAATAAAAGAAAATAATTATACGAAATACTAAAAAACCAAAAACACCAAAAAACCTAACAAATACTAAAAAACCTAAAAACCCCACAAAATCGTAAAAAATAATATAACAATAAAAACCTATAAATACCAAAAAAAAAATCTAACCTCCCTTAAACCCTTGCAACTTAAAAAAAAATCCTAAATCCCTAAACAACATAAATATTCCCTAAGAATCTATAAATCACCCAAACACAAAAAAACCCTAAACACTATAAGACCGCTAAAACCCCCTAAACTCTATATAAACCTCAAAACCATTGGCACCCTAAAAGCTACTAAAACCCTAAAGCCCCTAAAAATCCTAAACCCCCAGCCCCTAACACCCCTAACATAATTCAAAAACCCATAAAAACACTCAAACTAAAAAATAAACCTATGAACCCTAAAAATCTTTAAGACCCTAAAATCCATAAAAACTCAAACAACCATAAAACCCTTAAAACCTTAAAACCACAATAACCCATATAACCCCGAAAACTCCTTAACCCATCAAAACCCGAAAACCCCAAAAAGGTCCCATAAAGGACCAAAACCGCGCCCGCATAAAACACTAAATAACCTAAAAGACTAAAAAACCCCTAAAAGATCATAACACTTGAAAAAACACTAAAATCCCCCAAACATGTAAAAACTAAAAAACCCTCATAAACCCCCAAAAAGGAACCTAAAACCCCTTAAACACCCTAAAAACTCAAGAAAACCGAAACTCATAAAACCCTAACACATATATTGAGACTCAATTTTGTCATTTAGATGAATGGGAAGTAAAGTAAAATACCTTAGGGTGAATAGGAGAAGATAAATGAAGAAGTCCAATGATCAAAATTCTTCTAAAGGCCATTTCACCAAAACTACTGAAAGCACCATCAGTGCCTAGGGTACCTGCATAGAAACCTGTGTGACCGACCTGTGCAAGATACCTGAGTGAGATTTCCTCTTCACCCAAGGTCCCATACTTTCCTATAAATAGGACCCTGAGATCATCATTTGCACATATGGAAACATATAACGCAGAGATAACACTCTCTTCTCCCATGTTCTTATCTCAATCCCTCTAAAAACTTTTATGTAACTTTATAAAAACTGAAGAAGAGGGAATGAAAGGAAAATTATGAAATTAATGTTCTCCCAATATTTAAAATAAAAAAAAATATCAGCATGAGGCACTCACTCACCACATTAATTAAAGAAAAATAGAACAATGTACCTTTCCTCAACTTGGGACCTATGTGAGTAAATTCCAAGAACAACTATGGAGAGCCTTGAGGACTCAGTAAATGTATCACCCATGTTTATTCAAACTAGTGGTCCATTACCCAAGGTGACACAAGTTCGCTCATACCTACCTCTATGGATCACCCCCTATACGAGCCTCTTGGTTCAACCTCCCCTTCAGCCTATGTGAACCACCCATCATTAATTTTTCAAAGACATCCATGGTAGTGAATATCCTCTTTTGTCTCCCTTTATTTATAGGGATTTAGATGAAACATCCACCAATACCTTCATACTTACACAGCCATGGAAAATGGCACACTAGTGGTTCCCAAATTTTGGTGAGAATTTGTACAGTCATTGGTCTCCTATATTAGTCTAGTTAGACGATCGGGATTCTCAGGTTGAATGTTATTGTGTATTACAACAGTAACGAGGACCGCATCACTAGTGATAGTGTTAGGAAGATCCTAGTGTCTAATAAAATGGTTAAGACCATGTCCTCCCCTTATTTTCCCTGAGACCCAAAGCCTCCTATTCGAGGTGGGGAGGGAAAGGATTACACTTTCTTTTCAATTCAACTTGGAGTGAGATCTTTCTCCCCTTCCAAATGACCCATTTTATGGAATCCTACCTATAGTAAGACCCTATACGTTTTTAGGGGTTTTTACCTTTTCTCCTCTCTAACTCTTGGAAACTAAGTCAGTGAAGGGATGGGTACTAGAGCCATATCCTCTCTTCCCTACTCCCTTACCATATTAGTCTTCTTTCCCTGAACCCATTCTATGGTAATGTGATGATGAGGGAATTTTTTTCCCGAACCTCTTACACCATTCCCCCCCCCCTCATCTTCCATCATTGGATAAGGGTTATAGGAAATTGGTTCATTCAAACACCAAATCCCTCTCTCTTTGGGATCTTTTCTATGTCCACCATCGAACAAAACAAGATTATGTGTCTTGTTAGATCTTCCACTTCCTTGTGTATATCACACTGATAATAACTAACATGGGCTTAGAGGTCAATGATGATCATTAAAAACACACATTACATGACACCATTGATCTATAAGAACTCATATTCCTATTAAAATTTTGATAAAGAGGATTCATGTCTAAGGACTGAGCTCAAGGGGCCTTCTCCTCGGATGTCAGTCCCAAATAAGTATCATAATCACTAGGAGTAGATCAAACCTCAAGGTTACCTCCAACTGGTCATCCTCCTCTGATATAAGCCCCAGTCATTTCGTCTTATGGTCTTGTAATCCACCACTATATTAATCCCCAACATAATCATATCAAAGGTTCATACTCTTTTATGAGAAAAATACGCCAAAGGCTTTCTTAAGATAGGTTATTCCTAAAAAAACTATGTGACTTTGATTCCCATCTAAATGGGATATGTAAGAAGCCTCTCGGAGGTCCCATCAAAACACCAAAATCAACCCTATTATCTATGGACCACATTTTATTATGTTTTAATTCCACATGGGAATCCATATCCTTTCTAGTTTCCATAGGAAACTTCTATATAAGTCTCATAATAAAACATGACATGAATTTTTTTACTATACATAATTTCAACATGATGTCATACTATACATTTAGGTATGTATCTGATGAACTTAAATAGTATGATCTTCTCCATTAAGATTCACCAAACAACATGGGTTCTAATTATTTTCAAAAGGATACAATGGAATCTCATTCAAGGG
This sequence comes from Viscum album, assembly GCA_963277665.1. Taxonomy (NCBI): domain Eukaryota; kingdom Viridiplantae; phylum Streptophyta; class Magnoliopsida; order Santalales; family Viscaceae; genus Viscum; species Viscum album. The sequence continues at coordinate 334,800,451 of OY728156.1, read as the reverse complement.
TTTGATCCCAATATCAAAGAAACTCTAGTCTCTCTGGATGACGATACACTCATGTGTTCCTCAAAAAGTGTCTAGAAAACCAGCATCATCATAATAATGTCCAAATAATATCTTTGTAGTATGTTAGAGAATACCATTGATGAAGAACCTCAGATACAAAATGACGAATCTAAGTTCCATCCATATTATTAATTGATAGATAATTTGATGGAAACCCACATCATACTGGGGAATTACTAAAAGATTCATGAATTTATTGTAAATCTATAAGAGATTCTCAGAGTAGGCACTAATTTCCACCAAAAGGCTATGATGGATCAAAACTCTCATCCTATCAACCAATGTGAGTTCTTAGGAATCATCAGTCAAACATCATGATGATTTTCTACCTTCAGAAGGAAGGTACCCATGGATATAGAATCACTAGGTCTTTCTGGTTTTAAGAAAAAACCCATTGAAAACCTTTTTTATATAATGATTCCATAACAAAATATATTTTCTGAGTGAAACAAAAATGGTGAACCCGATGTGAATCCATAGCCAAGATGATATTATCCCCATCTGTCAGTACCCCTTTAACATATCAAAAGAGAGAAAACCAATTCAATTCATCATGTGTGGGTCCATTCAATTGTGATTCTGTGTTGAAAGGCTTTTTTTGTGTTTAATAAACATTATAGGAATGTACATTCAGATATCCCTTCAACCTAATGGTGTCATTCTAGCTTTCACCTATGAATACCCAGTTTACTCCGTAGACTTCATCTTCATCCATGTGAAGGATTCCATCCCTAACCTAGCATCCTCAACCCAAGGTCTCAAACTCACTGGTATAGAAGTACCATCAGAATGATACAATAATGACCATGGAGGCTACCCTATATGCCCTCTATCTCAAAAAACACCATTGATTATCTGGTTAATGACAACCAGTGGTCTTCAAAAAAACGGCACCGACCATCATCATCAACCATTTCATTAGCCTATGCTCGGAATACGATAACCAAAACCTCCCATATCTTAGTTTATTTGATCAATATACCAGGTAAGGCCTCATATAGAAGAAATAGTGTAACTTATTACGGCATAATTTTAGCAATAATCGTTGCTAATGTCACATAGTACTGAACCCTAAACAAGATAAGGGTGTTTCCCTAAACTGCCCTACCCAGGTTCATCATAACTGGGAATCCAAAGTGGCCCACCCGGGACAAAAATAGGCTAACATGGAAAAAATTAACATATTTGCACCTCTAAAGAATCATACCATACCATTTTCTATAAAAATGAGAGCAGGAAAAAATACCCATCATCGATTAATCTTACTACATGAATACTCTATTTTCAGCATCCAAGGAATCCCACTAAAAAAATATGTCCTGAACTGGAAATTAGGCACATATTCCTTCCTACACCCACCAATCAGAAAAATAGACATTTCTTTAATCACCTTTAGATTTCATCTGGAATGTCCTAATGATGAGAAAAGGGAAGATTCAAATCACTGCCCCAAACATGTGTACTATCAGTATCCACATAAAATAAAGGAAGGATAATAGTATCCACACACATCTGCTCCATATTTCAAATGGTAATATATCCCTATTAACATTTTTGAAGTCACCAAGAATATATTGGATATAGAGAATGGGTAGACAAAAATCCCTTCCCACATCCTACATACCTTCTAAGACATCATTATCGAGACAAAGTAGTGCATGAGGGACTTACCCACAAATCTGTCCCCGTTAGTGTTGTGAATCATCAGCCTATCATTGTGGAGAAGAAACATACCTCTTTACCCATCCCGTAGGATCATAGGGAAACTTTACCATATTATACATACAACCAGATCTGGAACATACATCCACTCTAATTGGATGAAATCATCCAATTCCAATGGTCACTCCATGGTAGGTACAAACACTTAACCATGAAAATAACTTCCACTAGAAAGTGACCCCAGTTTCTTGTAAGAAGCCATACAATAAAGAATCCTCCTCAAACAAAATTGGATGATCAAGATCTGATCAATGATCCTGGTAAACATATTGGTGGATTTCTTTATTCCATCATATACCTATCTCTGGATTCTCAAGATCATACGCCCCTGTAATAAATTTTTAGATAATTAGAAATAATTCCAAATCTCCTTTTTAGATTATTTACCATGAAATATTACTTAATGGTAACAATATGGTCAATCTTGAGGTGGTATATCCTAATGAGAACCTTAGAGTCCCTCTATGTGTACATAATACTAACAAGTGAAAGGGTCATCACCTTACTAAAATCAACCATGGTGGACCTCATGAAGACATTAATTTTCAATGTTCTATGCATATTAGTGTTTCTAATAACCATGAGAGTTCTCTAATTGGATGTGTAGTGACGAGAATGACCTCATATCACAAGGCACTTGAACAAACAAGTATAGTCATGTTTGATGCCTTATTATCAGTAGGTGGAATACATTCCAATCTAGAAGATAAACAAAGGTAAAATTTATTCTATGAAACTCCCTTAAATATCATATATTTCAACACACAGAGGAAGTCTCTATTGATATTTTTTATTATGATAAAGTGACTGAAAAGTTTCCACATTAGTCAGACTAAGTAGAGGTGCCACTTATAGAAGATGAAGAAGTCATGATAAACATGAGAAAGCAGTTGGATAAAGATGATATAACATTCATGTTTTGTCTTCTATCCACCTCTGAATACAAAATTGTAAAGGAATTTTTATATGACTAGGTGCATGATATCCGCATCCACTTATAGAAAACCCTTTTTCACATAATAGAAAATGTAATACCCTTTGAAGAGTATCAGTAACAAGGAAAGGTAATATAAGGTTTACAAATCCAAATTGACTTCACATATCTCTAGGATTCATGAAATCAAAATATCATGAATCAATAAGGATGCCTTCAATGCATGTGACTCAGTGTACTAATGAGACTACGATAACTGATAAAAGCTACCCAATATGGTGTTCATATCTAAGGAAGTGGTGTTTTGGGAGAATTACATTTTACGACACTTACTAGATAGAAAATTCCATAAAAGGTTGTAACATGAAATGTTATTACTTCATTATGGATTAAAAAATAGAATTTGATCATAACTAAATACATTCTCAGTAATAACATGCCATGTCCGAATCTCATCAATGTCAGGCAAGATGAGAATAGGATATTAAGAAAATCATGCATCAGGCATCTATGAATACTGATCAAGCCTCCAGTTTAAGAATAATCCTTCACTATATAATGGAAATTTTAGAAATAGCATAGATGTCCTTGGAAATGGGTGATTCATAGTCATGCTAAATGATGCACCCAACCCACGTTCGAACAAAAAATCCATAAAATCAGATGGTCAGCCACATTAGCAGCATCCATGATGGTTCGAGAACAAACCCATCCACCATGGATGGGGATTTTTAACCCATCCCATGAGACTAGAAAACCAAGGATGAATGGTTGTGAATGTGTAACATGAGTGGACCAAACCTTATGGATGTAGTCATTTTCACCTAGACAAACACATCTTCAGTGGAATTAATTATACTCATGATTAGGTAAACTATCACGGAGTGGATCCTCCTAGACCATCCCATCTTCTGATCCGGTAACATCACTAGGGACATGAAAGAATCAACTATCAATATATTCCCATCATATTACTATCTACCACGCATATACCATAGAATCAAAAAATGAGAGGATGATTCCTCATAGAGGGTGTATAAGAAGACAATCTTGAAAAGGAACTGATATAATTCATATATTGCATTTTTCCCTAGTAAACATCATCAACTAAACCCTCATAGATTCCATAGAACACATGACTAATTTAGATGGTTCAGAAGCGTAATTTTCATCTCATAATGTGGTCTACAATGAAATAAATGAAGGAGGTGTGCTTACCAAAAACAAAAGGCTTGCCCTGAATTTTGGAGCTAACTCAAAAAATCAACATTTAAATTCTTGAAGTAAGTGAAAAGGTAAGGGTAAAATATTATATAACCTCCATCATGGGGAAGTTAAGTCCCTTTCTCTAGAAGAAATATTTACTCAGAAAGAGAAACAGATGAATGAATTGAGGAGACTAAATGCAGAACTACATTGTGGTAACCTTCATGGTAGATATATTCTATAACAAGATCCTAAACATTCACTTCCAGCTACTGTAACTCAATAAATAGGGTTTACCAAAACAATTGATTTTAGTACTAGAACATACACTCAATACAGGATTCCATCAAACAATATATTTGGATCCCACATTTGTATATTGTGAAATTCCTCAATTGGGTGTGCAACCTGAACTTGGTCAGGCACATCCTTATAAGCATGCTCCCATTGGTCACCCATGAAATGTAACAGAAGTTCCACCACATAGATCACCACTAGCCACCACACACGTTTAGCCTCCAGATCAACAATAAATTCCATAAATGATGATGAAAATTAATGAGTCACTAACATCTCAATTGGAAAACATAGAGGAATAGTGTGTTCCAATACAACCAAAAGAAGCCTTAACGAAAATGGGTAGAACTGAATCTTCACATAGGGAACTATGGTAACCCCAATTTTCCCATATTCAATTACATGGGAGAGCTGGAGTAGCACAAGATGAATTTTTTCCCTCACTGTGATCCCACGATGGGTACCCATATTCAAAAGGAGGTGGTGAAATGTAGGTTCTTCAAGTAATCCCTTATTGGAAAAATTTTTGTATGGTATACTAGTTTTCATTCTCTTTCATTCATGGGATGGGAAGAGCTTCAACATATTTTTCTTTTTTATTTTATCTGATTACTACATAAGACAAAAGTCTTTGTTCTCATGAACTGAGAACAATGGGAGAACAAAATGGTCTTGGATTTATTTTCATTGTGGATTGGATTGACGTAGTCCTTCAACATTCTACTCCCGGAGGAATAGTTTTTCCATCTATATAGTTAATATTCATGAAGAATTTCCCATTCCATTGATAACTATGAAATACATATGATGTTTTTAGGACCATTATTCAATTTTCCAATAGCTAGAAAACTCCATCACAGAGACCAAATCTAAGTACTGAGTAATTCCTTCAACTCAAATAAGGAGAACCGGGAATGAATAGGCTTCTATAATTATAAATATGTTTTCCCTTGTAACTATTCCTATTTCAAATGATTCATCATATCATTTGAATAAACCAAACAGGTGTTAAAAAAATTCCAGACTTACTAGGATGATCAAAGAGACTAGAGGATGAAACAGTTTTAGGATATGAAATACAATGTCTATTATTTTCAAAACGAAAATTCATTGAATAATTCATCATGGCATTGGAAAAAACATGATTAATTTTCCAAATCCCATGAAGACTGGAATTGAATGTGAAAATGATCTACCAAACTATTTCCCATTCCGTCAATGGATGGACATCTACCTTCAAGATACTCTTGTTTTCAAAGACCTCATGCAAAAGTCGGTGGAATCTGGGAAAGTGAAAATGAAACTTTATGCCTCCCCAATAGCATGTGTTTATCCCACTAATTTGGAGGAGGAAAATTAATGGGAAGAATTTAAGAGAAATAGTACACATTATTTTGGTGATTGGATGGTCAAGAAATTCATCAACTAGACACATGTTATCCGATGAGAACAACTGAAATAGCCAAATTTTCCCTCGACCGCTTCCGCTAAAACTAATCCAACTCTATCAATAGATCAATCCTAATAATTACAATACTCCAAAAGGATACATGTCCGAAATGGTAGGAATAAATTTCATTAATATGTGATAGATTCAAGGATAGTGTTAGACCTAAACTCAGCATAAAAAATCCTGGTAGTCCCAAAAACGTGGGAAATGACCAGCCAAATGGTATTACAAGATCAAACCTATCATGTTGAATATTTATCAAATGATTAGTTGATATTTGGATCCATTATTTTTTTCACTTAATGAACTGTTTTTAATATGATGAACAGGGTTATGAACCCAAATTCCTGACACTTGTTTAGGGATCTAGGGGAAATGTCCAACAAAGACAAGTATATAGGAGAATACATGGTAATGTTATGATTCCCTACTTCAACTGTGCCCCTACTATAATTTTCTATATAGAAAAAAATCATATAATATCTCTCTAATGATATTAGTAAGAATGGTGGATTTCCCTAATTTATGACAAAATACACCTCAACACAATCACCCTAGAAGCTCAATTAAAGGATATGCCACCACCTAATCGACCTAATCATGTTTATAGACATAGTCAGCCTAATACAGCAAGGGTAGAGGCACCTAAAACTCATATCACATGGGTATATCCATTTAAATTAGAAATATTGGATCCTAAATAACCTATAAAAGATCATCCCCATGTTGGGGAGCACAACCCTTTAGACTAGAAGTATGATGTTGGGAAGAAACTAACCCTGGTACCATCTAAGCTGATAATCCTAGATACCTTAAGTATAAAAAAAGACCTTTGTGAGGGAAATAGAGAGGCTTCATCAAGACCTCAAGAATTTGATGTTGAATTCACTACTATTGAGTTATATCGTGTAGATAATTATCCAATAGAATTCCATGTAGTTATCTCATTTACAGACCAGGATGAAGATGCTATCATACAGGGACATAACATACCCATGTATATATCTTCCAAAATAAATGATGTGGATATCCGATAATAATTTATTGACAACAGTTCACGAGTTAATCAAATTTGGTTATAGACACTTCCCAAATTTGGTCTCAATGAATCTCACCTATTTCCCTCTAATATGATGTTACCTGATTATGATAAGAATGAATAAGAACATCTTTATGAGATCACACCCAAAAATCAGTTTGGGGATCCCATGTCCAACCTAGAGATTATGGTTCTTTGGTAGGAGAAAACTTTCAATATACAAATGGGAATACTGTCACAACATTAGCATGTGGACATTACTTCCTCATAACACCAATTTCTAAAATATGGTATCAAGGTTCAAATTTGGATATTGCATGGAGACAAGGACCCATTCAAATCCAGTGAGTCACAATATATTTATGCATGGTTCTACCATAAGGGAGGAAAGAATTTGGTAATGCGCTGACCCCAGTTACCCAGAGTCAGTGAATTATTACATAACATTGGCATGAACATAAGAGAGATCAAATCTCAAAAGACTGATTGGTTTAGTAGCCTTGGAAACACTAGTTATATTCATAAAGTTTGACATTACATCATAAAGTGAAAAACTACTACAACAACATATTGTCTCCATAGTCCACACTATTATCCCCTCATAATATCCCTAGAGGTCATTCATAATTTATTTCTTCACATCCTGGTAAAAATAAAACATAGAAAAGGGTGTGAGCTCAAATTCCCAGTAAGGATAACAATATAGCGGAAACATTCATAAATAAGAATAAACATTTAAGGAAATGTATAACTAAAACAAAATCCTTTTAAAAATTAACTTCAACATAGTATGGCAAAAATAAAATGAAATAATGCCATTTACTTATTCACATGGAGAGTCTACTAATCGAATAATCACATGCAATATCAATAACAACGTTCATAATGATGGAATTCATAATGCCAGACTATCATAACCACATAGCCAAGGCCTCGTTCCAAGACTACAAATAATATTTTTCCAAGGCCTTGTGCCAAGACACTAGTTTGTCTCATGAGACCTACCGATGCAATTTTTTTAGAATATACTTACGTTTAAAATTGCTAAAATATACTCCAGTGTTTTTCTGAAAACATTATGAAAGCTTGTGGAAACAAAATAACTAATTCGGATACTACTCGACTAATTACAGGACATGATGGGTCCACGCCCAATCCCTTCCTGTCTACCACATTCGAGAGTCAAGTTTTCTAAAAACATTTTTAAGCTTACGTTAAATACATATACATTTGTACTGGATTTTTATATTTTTGAGAGAAATATCTCTTTTTTGAAATCATCTAAAAGTCTCATATTTATAGAATAAAACATTTACATTGAAAATATTCTTATAATCTTGTAAGGGAATCTTTGATGATTTTATAATGGCACAAAATAGCCTCACTCACCGTATAAGTTAAAAAAACATTCTTACCTTAATTCTATCAAAAAGGTTAAAAAGCACCTTGTTTGGAAAACTACAGAACAATTACTTTATAAAAATCTTATAAAAAGTCAAAAAAGGTTATAAATGACTTTAACCCATATTTTGTAAAATAGTAATAATTTTTTGAAATACAGTTTTTAAGAAACATTCATGTGGATGATAAAGAAATCCCAGTAGATTATTACATATAAACAACCTCCGATAATGAAGAGATTGTGAAATAAACCCTTACCTTGTACTTTTCCTTGGTTGGAGGTAGGTTAACCTCCTGTATAATTGTGAAATAATTGTTATTAAATTATACAAGAATCATATATATTAATATGATATCATATATGATCTTTTAACATTGATTTGTTAATAATATCTTAGTATTATCGTTGTTTCGGGTGTTAACTTACTCATTTTCTTTTATATGTTTTTTTTCATAAGTCGTTTTTTTCATGGATAGGTTGTATCATACTCATATCCAGAATTATATCAAGTCCTTAGATACTAATATTAATCATAAAATGAGAATTATACTTCAATGGATATGATGGATAATGAATCTTATCACGTTCGTGGAGACGGTAGTCCGTACGTACGCACGAGCGACAATATAATTCTTTTGATATTAAAATAGTATATAATTGGATGGTATATCATATATACAGAATAAATATCATGTTATATTTATTATTTACATGAATTAAACATCATTATTATACCCATCCAAATAATAATATATTGAATAACAATTACACCACGACATGGAGACGGTAAGTCGTACGTACGCACATATGGTGACATGTCATTCAAAGGATGGATATAATAATGAATATGGTTGTACCATATTTATAATAATATTAAAGTATATATGAGATATTGTATTCATTATTTTATAATGAGAATAACAAAGAAGGAAGAAGTGGAAGAAGAAAGGAACCTGAAAAAGGGTGGTGAAATCATTACCACTTCTTCCGGTTCTTCCTTTTGATTTGATCAAAAGGGCTCCATAAGATGGATTTCTGACTAATGGAATGCCTCTAGGATGAAGTGAGGGAAGTTTAGAGAGTATTTGGGCATAGGTTGGACGATCCAAAAGGCTTTGAAGGTGTGAGTTAATGAGAAGGTGGAGTGCCCTTTTATAAGAGGGGTGAGGGGCACCTTTGGAAAAGCTAGAAATATTATTTTATAATAAATTTGTATTTTGTTTCAAATGGATCCAAAGTGGATTATATAAAGGTTAAGGTGGTGATGAGTCGAAAACCACTCAACCAATAGAATTTAGACAGGTTTAGGTTACTATATTAACATTATCATTAAGTATTAACTCTTAGTTAAGTAGTTTCACTTTTACAATGTCTCTTTGTATTTTTATATTATATGGTTAATAAACATATATATACATCCAAGAGACCCCCAAGTGGTCCTTTAATGATACTTCTATCATGATATAAGTATCTTGGACGAACCATAGATTTTTAAGAATTTAATATCAATTAATAATATAATATTTGTTTTAAAACCTCTTTTATGTCAATTTTTACACTATTCAATAATTGATTTTTTAAAAAATCATAACAGAATGATTACTTCGAAAAATGTTACTTAATTAAATACTAATATATCATAGTATACTATAAATTTAGTTTAATTCATTAAAAGTTTCAAATTATATTAATTTGGGTATTTATCTTATCAATTATTTTAATTTTTCACTATTATGGTAATTACTGCATCATCATTGTGTCATTAATAAATTAAATTATTTAATATCTAAAAATTATAAATAAAATATAATAATGTAGGACATATATTTATCTTTCTAATGAATACTTACAATCTAATTTATCTTACGTATAACCCTATATTAAAAATGTTTTAGTAAATAAACTTTGATTTTAACTCTTTTAACTCTTCTTTGAATTAAATAATAATAAATGTCCTAATATAATTCAAGTAGACCTAAATGATAATAGTTTATTCCTAAGGTTTTTTTTGGTCGAGATAAACTTGTCCAATAGAATTAGGACATGTGTTAGGGTAATTTTAATATCATTTTTACCCTTATTTACCCTATTTACTTTTAACCGTGGTAAATAAAAGTAAAAAGTTACTATTCACCAAAAATTATTTTCATCTCATTGAACCAAATTTTACTCCTTGATATTAACCGTGTCTCTCAGATTTTCGAAATTCCAATCAAAGAAGCGGTAAAATTAAGTTTTATGAAAAATTCAGTTTTCTAACTACCACTTAGTAGTTTCACTATTCATAGAAAATTGATGTTTTTCAGAACAATGCCAAAATTTCACCCTAAGCTATAATTGATATTCCAAATTCAAAAATGATGTCTATTTTACAAAAATTCCAAACATATAAGTTGCATTAAATACTTTTATAATTAATTCTCGTTGTTACAACAATAGCGTGTTTTTAAGAAACAATATATATCAAAAGATTGACAAATGTTTATGTCCAATTTTAAAGTGAAATTAATTATAATGAATACGATTGGATAAAATGGTAAAAACATATTCTAATTATACTTTAAAACCATTAAATAATATAATATATCACTATAAATTATTTTGGTCAAAAAATTTGTTTTTAAGTATTATTTCACTATTCATAAAAATGGAAGTTCTCTGAAAAATACCAAAAATTCAACATAGGATAATTTCGATATTCTAAATCCAAAAATGAAGTCCATTTTGAAATATAAAATATATATAATTTCAAAAAGTCGGTATTACTATTCATAACGGCTAGTTTGATTGGTTGTGGTGTGTTAGAACTCGATGTTGCGTACAACACACGCTATCGCATTATTCCAAGAGAAGCGTACCATAGAAGCTTGGGGTGTTACATTCTCCCCTCCTTCAAATAATTTCGTCCACGAAATTTCTAAAATACTACCGCATGAAAAGACTCAGGTGGTTCTTCATCATAAGTCCCCCGGGTTTCCACGTTGTCTCTTCCATCTTATGGTTTCTCCACAAGACTTTTACCAGACGAGTCGCCCGGTTTCTCAGTACTTGTTCTCTCATATCAAAAATCCTGACGGGCTCTTCACAATAAGATAGATCGGGTTCCAGTTCTAATTTCTCATAGGTGAGTACATGCGTTGGGCCAGGCATTTATTTCTTCAACCGAGATATGTGGAACACATCATGAACATTGGAGAGACATGGTGGCATTTCCAATCAGTAAGCTACCACCCCAATTCGTTCTAGAATATCGAAAGGTCCGATGTACCTGGGACTCAATTTACCTTTCTTACCAAAACTTATGACTCCCTTCCATGGAGATACCTTCAGGAAAACATGATCTCCGACTTGAAATTCCAAATCCTTCCTTCGATTATCGTCATAGATCTTCTCCCTACTTTGAGTTTCTTTGATATGGTTTTGGATTACCTTCACCTTTTCCAGCGTTTCCTCCACCAGTTCTGGGCCTACAAGTTTTCTTTCACCAACGTCATCCCAACAGGTTGGTGTACGACATCTCTTTCCATTTAACGCTTCATATGGTGCCATCTGAATACTCGAATGGAAACTATTGTTATAGGAAAATTCTACCAGGGGTAAATATTGATCCCACATACCCTGAAAGTCAAGTGAGCAGGATCTCAACATTTCTTCTAAGGTTTCAATAGTTCGTACTGATTTTCCATCTGTTTGAGGGTGGTAGGCATCGCTCAAATGATGTTCAATATCCAAGGATTTCTGAAGACTTTTCCAGAATCATGAAGTAAAATGGGGATCACGATCAGAAACAATCAATAGGGGTACTCCATGATGTCTCACAGCTTCATTAATATATAGTCTTTCTAGACGTTCCAGTGGTAGACCTTCTCTTATAGCAAGAAAATGTGCTGACTTGGTAAGACGATCACCAATGACCCATATTGCATCGTTCCATCTAGGAGTCTTTGGTAGCCCCATGACAAAGTCCATCGTAATACTGTCCCATTTCCACTCGGGTATGGGAAGAGGGTGCACGACTCATCCAGGATGTTGCCTTCCAACTTTAACTTGTTGACAAACCATACATCTTGACACAAAATCAGCAATCTCCCTCTTCATGTTGTCCCACCAAAAGTGTCCCTTCAAATCTCTATAAATTTTGGTGCTCCCAATGTGTATAGAGTAATTTTACCTATGAGCATCATCCAGCAATTCCGTTTTTAGATCAGGTATATCGGGAACACAAAGTCTCTTCCCAAATTTCAAAATTCCATCTTCATAGATAATGTCTCTCAATCTCCCATCATTCACATCTTTAATCTTCTTTTGAAATTCTTTATCATCGATCTGAGAACTCTTAATTCTTTCTAGTAAATATGGTTTGGAAACCATTTTAAAAAGAATTGATGTTTCACCTTCCCTGGTTATTCCCATGTTCATCTTCACTAGATCAATGAAAATGGGATCCCTTTCAATTCTCATATTGTTCAAAACTCCATGATCTTTTCAGCTCAAAGCATCTGCCACCTTGTTTGCCTTCCCCAGGTGGTACTGTATCATGCAATCATAATCCTTGAGTTATTCAATCCATCTCTTTTGCCTCATGTTGAGTTCTTTTCGTGAGAAAATATACATCAAACTCTTGTGATCAGTATAAATATCACATTTTTCACCATAGAGGTAGGGCCTCCATATCTTCAAAGCAAAGATCACAGCTGCTAACTCGAGATCATTAGTAGGATAGTTTTGTTCATGAATTTTCAACTGTCGTGATGCATAGGCAATAACTCTATCATTATGCATAAGTACACAACCAAGTCCTTTCTTCGATGCATCACTATAAATAACGAACCCATCATTCCCCGATGGCCGAGTCAATATAGGAGAATTGACTAATATTCTATTCATTTCTTCGAAACATTCTTCACAATATTTTTTCCAAACAAATTTAACCCCTTTACGTGTGAGCTTCATTAATGGGTTATCCAATCGGGCAAAATTCTGGACGAAATGTCAGTAATAACCTACCAAACCAATAAAACCGCGTACCTCGGTTATACTCATAGGTGCTGGCCATTCTTGGATTGCCTTTATCTTAGAAGGATCAAAAGAGATTCCATATTTAGAGAAAATATGGCCAAGAAAAGAAATCTTCTAAATCCAGAATTCACACTTGCTAAACTTCCCATATAATTCATGTATTTTCAGAGTCTTTGGGATAACGTGCAAGTGATTTTCATGATCTTCGTAGATTTTGGAGTATACCAAGATATCATCAATAAATACCACCACAAATTCATCAAGATATTCCGTGAAAAATCTATTCATCAGATCCATGAATACAGAGGGTGCATTAGTCAATCCAAAAGGCATTACTGTAAAATTGTAATGCCCGTACCTGGTTTGAAATGCTGTATTCAGAATGTCTTCCTTCTTTACACACAACTGAAGGTATCCAGATCGAAGGTCAATCTTTGAAAAGTATTGAACTCCATGTAGTTGGTCAAATAAATCATCAATGCGAGGTAGGGGATACTTTTTCTTTATCGTTATGGCATTGATCTCCCTATAGTCGATACATAACCTCATAGATCCATCTTTCTTTTTAACGAAAAGAACAGGGGCTCCCCATGGAGAAACACTAGGGAGAATAAGTCCCCTATTACTCAATTCCTCTAGTTGTTTCTTTAGTTCAACGAATTCTATAGTGGCCATTCTATAAGGGGTCTTCGATATAGGCCTTGATCCAAGAATTAAATCAATGGAAAACTCAACTTCTCATTCTGGAGGATGTCCAGGTAAATCTTCCAGAAATACATCTACATATTCTTTCACAACAGCTACATCCTCTATTTGAACATTCCTTTCCTCACCCATATTCATTTCATTCTCTTCCTCCCCAATAATTGAATTTAGTTGAGCTACTGGGTGTGGATCTAGATAAGAATTAGGTGGTGATGATTCTGCCCTAAATATAAGGTGTTCCTTATCGTCATCATCAAAAATCGTACCCTCCTTCTTCTTACAATAAATCATCACATCATAGTCTGAAAGCCAATCCATACCGAGGATTATATCAAACTCAATCATAGGTATGATGATGATATCAGAGGATAAATAACATTTATGTGCTATAATGGGGACTGATTCACAAAACTTTGTTGCAATGATACTTCCCTTAGGAGTTTTAACTGAACACTCCCTTGTTAAATCAAATTGGAAAGATCTAATTTTCTTAGAAAACTAGGAAGATGTGAAACAATGTGATGATCCAGAATCAAATAATTCATTTTCAAAACTTGAGGAAACCATTAAATTACCTTCCACCACATCTTTCGGATCTTCTACCTCAGCAGCAGTGATAGCATAAGCTTGGCCTTGATCCCTTGGAATTTTCTGAGGTAAGTTCCCCTGACTCTTAGGAAATTCAATTTCATAATATCCCATCTTCCTGCAATTATAGCATTGAACATTGGTAGATTCCTTCTTCCCTTTGCATTCACGTGCTTGGTGGCCTTTTCCACCACACTTGTAACAGACACCCATTCCCTTTAAGCAAGTACAGGGGTGTTTCTTCCCACATTTACAACAGGATGCATATTCATCCTTTCCCTTCTTACCCTTATTTCCATTCCCATATTGATAAGAAGATCTCTTCTTCTCTTTATTTTCTTTAATGTGATAAGACATAGAGAATTCCTTTTCTGTCTTGATAGCACATGAGACAATGTCTTCGTACAACGAGAAGGATTGTGAGACTAATGCTCGACGGAGAAATGGTTTTAACCCATAAAAGAAACGATGAATCATACTTCTTGGGTTACGTATATAATATCTATCATACCTTTCTAACCTTGTAATGTTAGCCTCATACTTTGCGACATTCTCATCCACCTTTTGTCTCAGACTTAGAAATTGCCTTTACATATCTACTCGATGGTTGTGAGGAAATTATTTTTCTAAAAATAGATCTTTGAACTCCCTCAATTCCATATTTGATACTTCATCATCATCCTTCATGTTTTGAATCAATGAACTCCATTGATCAGCATCTCCAGTGAGGCGGTAAACTGCCATGATAACTTTTTCCCTTTCACTACTCCCCAAAGCCTGAAATATTTTCTCTAGGGAATTTATCCATTTCTCAGATAATAAGGGATTTGTACTCCCATTGAATGTTGGTGGTTTTTGCCTCATGAATCGATCTAAAATTTATCCTCCATGCTGCGAATCAGGGTGCTCCATATGGGTAAGGTTATTATTCATAACCTGAGTGAGTTGTCCCAGTATGGTGATTAGCTGATTGACACCAGTTGTATCACCAGCACCACTATAATTATCTTGAGTAGGAGGGAAATCCGTACATGGAGTGCGTGCATTGATACGGTTTCCATTTTTCCACTAGGTGCGATTTCTAAACAATGGAATAAACTAGATCAGTTTAGGAATCAAAATACATAATTCCATACTTATAAAACACATAACATAAATTGGACTATTTATGGATATAATCCATAATCATAAAAATGTTTTTTTGGAAGAATTATATACTCATAAACCCTTCATAATGATTTGTAAAGAAAATGAGAGTTATCCTAAGAATATCCCCTAAGAGTGTCGTAACCAAGAGTGAAGCAAGGCCCGTTGTCATGCACCAGTTCCCGTTCGAGTCTAGCTCAAAGCGGTGTTTTCGGGTTTTACCCCTAGGTACATCTAGGCCAGAGCCACCTCTACCTGCTCGTATCCAGACAGGGATGTATTGCTCGGAAAACTCACAAAATCTCTACGATACCAAAATTCTAGGAATTTCATCTATACTAATCCTCAAAGTATATCCTAGTTCTATGTTCTCTAATCAGAGTTTATCTAAATCTAGCTTCCAAGGTTTGTACTAAACTTCCTCTGATACCAACTGTAACACCCCGACCCCAGTTACCCAGAGTCGGTGCATTATTACCTAACATTGGCATGATCATATGAAAGATCAAATCTCAAAAGACCGATTGGTTTAGTATCTTTGGTAACACTAGATATATTCAGAAAGTTTTACATTACATCATAAAGTAAAAAACTACAACAACAACATTTTTTCTCCATAGTCCACACTATTATCCCCTCATAATATCCCAGCAGGTCATTTATAATTTACTTCTTCACATCCTGGGAAAAATAAAACATAGAAAAGAGGGTGAGCTCAAATGCCTAGTAAGGATAACAATATAGCGGAAACTTTCATAAATAAGAATAAAAATTTAAGGAAATGTATAACTAAAATAAAATCCTTTTAAACAAGAACTTCATCATATTATGGAAAAAATAAAATGAAATAATTCCATTTACTTATTCACATGGATATTATACTAATTGAATAATCACATGCAATATCAATAACCACATTCATAATGATGGAATGCATAATGACAGACTATCAAAAACACATAGCCAAGGCCTCGTGCCAAGACTACAAATAAGATTTTGCCAAGACCTTGTGCCAAGACACTAGTTTGTCTCATGAGACCTACCGATGCAATTTTTTTAGAATATACATACATTTAAAATTGCTAAAATATACTCCAGTGTTTTTCTGAAAACATTATGCAAGCTTGTGAAAAAAAAATACTAATTCTGATACTGGTCAATTAATTACTGGCCATGATGGGTCCATTCCCAATCACTTCCTGTCTACCACACTCGAGAGTCGGGTTTTCTGAAAACTTTTTTATGCTTGCGTTAAATACGTATACATTTGCAGTGGATTTTTATATATTTAAGAGAAATATCACTTTTTTGAAATCATTTAAAAGTATCATATTTATAAAATGAAACATTTACGTTGAAAATATTCTTATAAGCTTGTAAGGGAAGCTTCGATGATTTTATAATGGCGGAAAATATCCGCACTCACCGTATAATTTAAAAAAACATTCTTACCTTAATTCTGTCGAAAAGGTTAAAAAGCACCTTGTTTGGAAAACGATGGAAAGATTCCTTTATAAAACTCTTATAAAAATTCAAACAAGGGTATAAATGACTTTTAACCAAATTCTGTAAAATATTAATAATGTTTTGAAAAACAATTTTTAAGAAACATGTATGTGGATGATAAAGAAATCCCAATAGATTATTACGTATAAACAACCTCCGATAATGATGAGATTGCGAAATAAACCCTTACCTTGTACTTTTCCTTGGTTAGGGGTAGGTTAAACTCTTGTATAATGGTGAAATAATTGTTGTTAAATTATACAAGAATCATATATATTAATATGATATCATATATGATCTTTTAACATTGATTTGTTAAAAATATCTTAGTATTATCGTTGTTTCGGGTGTTAACTTACTCGTTTTCTTTTATATGTTTTGTTATGTAAGCCGTGTTTTTTATGGATATGTTGTATCATAATCATATCCAGAATGATATCAAATCCTTAGATACTATTATTAATCATCAAATGAGAATTATACTTGAATTGATATGATGGAGAATGAATCTTATCACGTTCGTGGAGATGATAGTCCGTACGTACGCACGAGCGAAAATATCATTCTTTTGATATTAAAATAATATATAATTGGATGGTATATCATATATACAGAATCATTATCATGTTATATTTATTATTTAAATAAATTACACATCATTATTATACCCATCCAAATAATAATATATTGAATAACAATTACACCACGACGTGGAGACGGTAAGCCGTACGTACACACGTATGGTGACATGTCATTCAAAGGATAGATATAATACTAAATATGGTTGTGCCATATTTATAATAATATTAAATTATATAGTAGATACTGTATTCATTATTTTAGAATGGTAATAACAAAGAAAGAAAAAGTGGAAGAAGAAAGGAACTTGAAAAAGGGTGGGGAAATCATTACCTCTACTTCGGGTTCTTCCTTTTGATTTGATCAAAAGGGATCTTTAAGTTGGATTTCTGACTAATGGAAGGCCTCTAGGATGAATTGAGATATTTTGAGAGAGTATTTGGGCAGAGGTTTTCCGAACCAAAAGGCTTTGAATGTGTAAGTTAATGAGAAGGGGGAGTGCCCTTTTATAAGAGGTGTGAGGGGCACCATTGGAAAAGCTAGAAATATTAATTTATAATAAATTCATATTCGATTTCTAATGGCTCCAAAGTGGATTATTTAAATGTTAATGTGGGTATGGGTCTAAAACCACTCAACCAATAGAATTTAGACAGGTTTGGGTTACTATATTAACATTATCATTAAGTATTAACTCTTAGTTAATTAGTTTCACTTTTACAATGTCTCTTTGTATTTTTATATTATATGGTTAATAAACTTACTATATATATCCAAGAGACCCCCAAGTGTTCCATTAATGATACATCTATCATGATATAAGTCTCTTGGACGAACCTTATATTTTTTGAGGAATTTAATATCAATTAATAATATAATATTTGTTTTAAAACACATTTATGTCAATTTTGACACTATTCAATAATTGATTTTTGTAAAAATCATTCCAGAATGATTACATCAAAAAAAAGTTACTTAAGTCAATAATAATATGTCCTATTATCCTAGAAAATTAGTTTAATTCATTAAAAGTCTCAAATCTTATTTATTTAGGTATTTATAATATCAATTATTTTAATTTTTCACTATTATGGTAATTACTGCATCATCATTGTGTCATATATAAATTAACTTATTTAATATCTAAAAATTATAAATAAAATATAATTATTTAGGAAATATTTTTATCTTTCTAATGAATATTTAAAATTGAATTTATCTTAGGTATAACCCTATATTAAAAATGTTTTAGTAAATAAACTTTGATTTCAACTCTTTTAACTCTTCTTTGAATTAAATAAAAATAAAGGTCCTAATCTAATCCAAGTGGATCTAAATGATAATATTTTATTCATAAGGTTGTTCTTGATCTATATAAACTTGTCCAATATAATTAGGACATGTGTTAGGGTAATATTAATATCGTTTTTACCCTTAATAACCCTATTTACTTTTAACTGTGGTTATAAAAGTAAAAAGATACTATTCGCCAAAAATTATTTCCATCTAATTGAACCACATTTTACTCCTTGATATTAACCACATTTTTCCGATTTTTGAAATTCAAATCACAGAAGTGGTAAAATTTTGTTTTCTGAAAAATTCAATTTTTTAACTACCACTTAGTAGTTTCACTATTCATCAAAAATTGAAGTTTTTTAGAACAATGCAAAAATTTCACCCTAAGCTATAATTGATATTCTGAATTCCAAAATGATGCCTATTTTAAAAAATTCCAAACATATATGTTTCATTAATTAATTTTATAATTAATTTCTGTTGTTACAACAAATAGCGTGTTTTTAAGAAACAATATATATCAAAAGATTGACAATTGTTTATGTCTAATTTCAAAGTGAAATTAATTATAATGAAAACCATTGGATAAAATAATCAAAATATATTCTAATTATACTTTAAAACCATTAAATAATATAATTTATCACTATAAATTATTTTGATTAAAAAAGTTGTTTTTAAGTATTTTTTCACTATTCATAAAAATTGGAAGTTCTCAGAAAAATAGCAAAAATTCAACTTAGGATAATTTCGATATTCTGAATCCAAAAATGAAGTCAATTTTAAAATATAATATATATATAATTTCAAAAATTAGGTATTACTATTCATAACGGCTAGTTTGATTGGTTGTGGTGTGTTAGAACTCGATGTTGCGTACAACACACGCTATCACATTATTCCAAGAGAAGCATACTATAGAATCTTGGGGTGTTACAAATTCCATGGATTATGATATTTCTAAGATAAATAACCAAAATGGCCTATAGATAATCCCAAATGAAACTTTCATGAAACTCTGTGTAAACAATGTATTTACCATTAATCAAATTGACAGGGTGGGCCCAAGTTCAAACACACATTTAGTGAATTTCGTAGTGTCAGTCATCACATTAGAAGCCTACTGTATAGAATAAGATATCACATCAATTCAATAAGGAACAGATGCTCATTCATGATACCTCGTCTACTCTTCACATCCCAAAAAGTCCCTCCTCCACTTATTGAGCTATTGATTATTTCTTCATCTACTTGATGTACAAATTTTGATTCCTACTCTTAATCATAGATTCTTGCTTTATCACCTACCTCATAGGTTGAGGTGAAATAAGTAAATCATGAGGAATAAAAATAATCGGAAGACCTTAGGGATAGCCCTAAAATATTTGAGGAAGGAGTATCCACCACTGTGGATGAACTCAGAGAGATACATATGGGTATAAAAAATGATCAATTAAACACTATAATTAGTGAAGCCCTAAATTCTGAAGAACCTGAGATATATAATTCCTTTGTAATGAAACACTAGGATATGTTTTTCTAGAATTACATGGAGATTCTTGGACATGATCATGAGGTGGCCACTCATTATTTGGGATTTCCAAAAGACTATCAGGGGTATAAACAGGCATCCAGAAGGATAGACCCTACTCATGCATCAAAAATTGAGGCTAATGTGGATAAAATCATCAAGGATAAATTCATATGAGAGGATAATTCTTCAAAATTCATATCTAATACTATCATAGTACAGAAGAAGAATAGGGACATTAGTGTTTTCAGCTATTTCAGAGATCTCAACCAACATTTTCCTAGTGAGGACTTCCTACTTCAAATTTTAGAACTCCTGATTGGTGAAATGGAAAGTTATCAAGCCATATCTATCATGGATGGATATTCAAGGTACAACCAAATATTTATGGCCCCAGAATTTTAATAATCTATATTTTTTAGATTCCCCTAAGGGGTATTATGCTCTTGGCTAGTGCCTTTTTTCTTAATGAATTTATGTGGCACATACCAACATGTTATTCATCCTATCTTCAAACCAATATTTGGAATGTTTGTTTAATTCCACATTTAGGATCTAGTGTCTATTTCTAAAAAATGTTCAATCCATCTGGATAACCATGAAATTATATTTGATGAGCTTTGGCAGCATAACCAGAAGATAAATCACATTAAATGTTCTTTTGGGGTAACCACAATTAAATTTATCATATTTTTTGTAATTCATGATTATATTGAAGTCAACACCAATAATACTAAAGATGTAATTAACAAGTAACATCCTCATAATGTGGAATTGTTTAGAGGGAATCAAGGATACTTGGACTACATTTGATGCATTATAGCTAACCTTTTAAGGAATTGTTCACCCTTCATTGAACTGATGAAGAAGGGGTCACATATCAATAGACTGATGAATTTCAGGAAGACATTGATACCCTAAATAAATACCTATTAAGTCCACCAGTATTAATTCCACCTGACAAAGGGAATCCACTCATTCTATATGTGGCATCTTAGGAATGGCCGCTGGGGACATTCCTTGCATAACAGAATAATATTGGGAATGAAAGAAACTTTTATTATCTTAGTAAAACCATGCATGATATTGATAATCATTATTCAATAATAGAGAAATGTTCTCTTGTGTTAATCTGTTTAGTTAGTAAGATGATGCACTATCTACAACACCAAAAGGTCCAATTAGATTCTCACAGCAACCTTATCAAATTTATCCACTATGGTTTTATACTAAATGCACTTTTGGAATGGTGGGAATTTATTCTATAGTAGTTAGATATATAGTATGTGCCTCAAAAATAACTAAATGGAAAGACCCTGGTAGAATTCATATAAGAGCACTAATATATGAAAGAAACTTCATTAAATACTGAGCTTCCAGAAGAAGATATATTATAAATTTTGGATGGCCCCCAAATATGGAAATATATATTTTGAAGATGCATCTAGGAGCCCAAATGGAAGTTAATGAATGATCATAAGGTCAATAAACTTGAGTTTGGTGTTATTATTATTTTTTCAGAAAAGGTAGTGTATTTGTACTTCTTCTTATTAATAGAAGGTACTAAAAATAGTTAGCTGAAATATCATTCCCTCATTACAGGCCAATAATTGACTAAAAATTAACATTGAACTGCCCCAAGGTGAAAGGTAACTTGGAGTTTTTAATAAAATGGATCAATGAGGATTACGCCATAAAAAAGGAAGAGTTAATCCCCATTCTAGATCATGTCTAAGGGTTAATGGTAGAATTCCACTCCAAGACAACACAGCTCACATTCTATGATTATAGAATTCCTAGGAAAATGCATTGTAAAATTTAGCTACAGCCTAGGTAGATTCAAACTGGGATGAAACAGTCATCATCATTTCCCACCATAGAATGGTCTCACCGTTTGTTCATGTCAAAAGAGAATAGATTAATTAATTCAGTCCCATCCATGAGCAATTTTTTCTTATCACTAGGTAGATGATTCCAATAATGTATTACCTTCAATACAGAACACTCCCACTGGATAGATATGGGAAAGAAAAAATATGATTATGACAAGTCTACATCACTCATTATGATGGCCCAAATCATGAGAAATTCTTCTACCAATGAGGCTTTGATGGAGGCCTTGTAAGATTTATTGATGGTGAAGATACCACATTCATCATGAAATATGTGTACTAAGGAGATTGTGGTTCTCCAAGTTAGAATAAAATCTTTCCAATCAAATCCAATTGGTTGGGTACTTTTGGACCACAATAAAATATGATTTCATAGGTTTCACCAAGAAATTTCACTCTTTCCAAGTGCATTCCTACTTTATCCATCAACCTAGGAGTTGAAAAATATATCCAAATTCTTTTGAACATTAACCATATGGGGAATGGATGTTGTGGGGATATACCATCCATCCATGGAAAAGTATTTCAAATACATCATGAATGATACTTATTTCTTCTCATAATGGGAAGAGTAAATACATCTCAAAGAAGTCATATCCAAAATCATTCTTAGTTTCATAAATGCTAAAAAATTTACCATATGTGGTAACCATTTTTCAATATTGATGGAAAATGAAACCAATTTATGCACCATATAGAATGGAATGTTATATCAATAATACAATATCAAATCAAATCATTCATCTCACTATCATGTAGACTCAATGGGATTGATTAAATCCATCAATAAGAACCTTGTGAACATACTCAGTAGATGATGGATAAACATAAAATGTCTTGTCTGAAAAAGATCTTGCATGGATTATGGGATTACTAGACTATCACTCATATTACCACATGAGTAACCCCATACTCACTGGTATACTTAATGCAAGAAGTCCTTCACATTTATGTTTAGTTTCCCTCAATCTGTATTTCCATCTGTGATTAGCAATCTATGGATGTGAAATCATAGAAACGACTGGAATAATTAAAATGAATTGATGAAAAATGATTTCACTCATTACATAACTTATAATTATATAAAAATAAAGTAGTTAGATACTTTAACAATAATGTATTCCTCTATTCATTCCAACAAGTAGAATTGGTACTGTTCCTTAGGACTCTAATGATATGAGTAATTAATCCTCTCAAAGTCAAGCCAATGTGGGAGGGACCTTCATCTTTTTATAAGGACTAATCTAATGGATATTTTTCCTTGATATAACTATATGGAGATCCCATTATTACGCCAAAAAATTCAAGGTTCTTGAAATTGTATATTTTGGTAAACAGACGACATTTCATCCTAGCAGCACGAATTTAAACATCATGGCACCACGTCCCGGTTTCAATACATTAAATTTCATTGTTGGTCCCAGTCGCATGACCTCGAACTGAAAGATACCATCATTCCTCGCCTCGTAACATTAAATTTTAGGATTAACTTCTCTCTCATTTGACTTTATGAATCCCCAAAGTACCATTAGCTGACAATCCTCATGGTATGTATGGGCCTCCATCTCTTGTTTAAGTATTAATCACATCCCTCTAACCCCATTGTGGGTAATGATGCTTTGTTGGTCAAACATGAGGAATAAAGAATTATAAACCCAATTGCATAATCCCCACTCACATCATTGCCACTCCGTAGTGTTGGTTGATCCCCTATATTGGTTTAATCCCCAAAATTATTGTGTCTTCACTACATGATGTTTAACTATGTTGTTTCAAAAACTAATTGTGGATTTATTCTTATTCCAATGATATTCATAGTGTTACTCGGGTCACCTATCTCATATCCAACAATGATTAAGTAAAAAATCCAATTTACATCCTATGTATGAGTTCAAACCTACATAGGGAGTGCAATTCTATATCTTCATGTGGCTTGATTCTCATTCCAATGAGATACTTAGTGATATCTGAATCTCAAATCAGGGGCCCAGTTGGGAAAATTCCCCTTCACCACCTTTTTTTATTAGTCAGACCTGAATAGGGACCCTATCAAGAACTACGTATAGCCTAATTATCACCATAATGGGAGATGTAGTGACACTAATAAATCTCTCCTTGGGAAAAATATTATGATTTCCTCTCTTTGACAATGATTCATTTTCTCCCTCCCCACATTACATTAAATTGTATGGGATTTCATGAACTACGTATGGCTTGATTCTCATCCCAATGATATATATAGTGATAACTGGATCATTTCTCCTATTCATGCCACCACAAAAATCTAAATTCCCTTATTCTTCACTTGGGTTTCATTTGTGTCATGAGAGAATATTTTTACACATTTTTTTCTCACACTGAGAATAGCTCACACGGGATTAAGAGAATTTCAAAAATAATTACCTACACATGTAAGGAATATCAATCGATATTAGGATTATCGTGGCCCTTGTTTCATGACCGTAAAAGGGACACCATATGTCATAATCACATGATAATAAACTACATGATTCCCTCCAGAACTTGGTGTGGATTCATTCTCATTACAATGAGATACGTTGTAACATCCAGATCATCAATATGGGTCCCAACCACAATTTAGTATGATATATACCCACAATCTCTTCAACATGAGTTATATCTATGTAAGAGAATTTAATATGGTGCTTCACACCGCGTGTGGCCCCATATGTTTTAAAACACCAATTTTCTCCACACAAGGATTCAATCTGTACAAGGAATTTTGTTAAGTACTATGTGTGGATTGATTCCCACTCCAAGAAGATATGTAGTGAATCTTGGCTCCTGTACCCTATCCCGATCCAATATTCTCTTATTTTTTACATCGAGTCACCTTCCTCCTTACCACATGACATTAAACCTCACAGTTCCTATAAAAATACATATTCTCAATCCAACGAGATATACAGTGACACATTAGGTCTATACCCTAGGAAATCCATGGAGTAATATGAAAATTTCCCCTTATCCCACATTCGAGAAACAAAATCAAAGTGAGAGATTTTAATTTGGGTCCCCTCATTAGGGGTTTCACCAAGGAAACATATATGTTCCCATTCCACATGTTAGTCAGACCTATGAAAGGGAATATTTACTTCATTCCCAATATTGTTTCAAATAATTCTTTTAGCCATTGGAAAATATCTCTTAAAAAATTCAGAATTCTAATACTTTAAAGTTTCATATCATCACGATCTTTCTCCACATTTCAGTGATATAATGTCTAATACCAGAGGTCTTCTTTTCCTGACTCTGTTGTAACATTCCCCAGTTGGCTACACATAATGTATCCCAAAAATAGGTTTTCCATAAAAAGGATAGCGAAACTAAATATTTTGTAATATTCATCATTTTTCTATGCATGAAAAAAACCCAAAAAATAGGTTTGTTAAGTAGTGAAAACATCTCCCTCAAGAGAATCCTCTTTGGTCATTTTAATCTTTTATGATTGTATGACGGGACCCATACTTTGAGATAGTATATGGGAATCATTCATATATGTCCCATATCCTTTGTTTTGATATGATAACCCCAATAAGATGGTTTAAAATTTTATCCCGCATGTAAAAATTATTCCGAAACGACCTTAGTTCAATAAGGCCACATATCACCAGTTATTTCCATGATATAATAGTCCTAGTTGTATGACATAAAACTACATATTAAATATTTTATGTTCTTGGGTATGACCTATATAAAGATCCTATTTATTTGATCCTTTATTTATTATGACTTAAAAATACTAATCATATTTAAGTACTCTCCATTCCCAAGATAAACTCTATGCTCCATAAAATCATAATCTTCGTAAACTGTAATCATATTTTAGTAATATAATATCATAATTCTTGAGAAATTATTTTCATGATTGTTTTGTAACATGACCAAGTTGGATTTTCATTAAAAAACCAACAAAATATAGTTTTCAACCAATGGATGAAATTATTTACTATACCGAACATGCCCTAGTGGTCCATTCTTAAAACAACCCATGTTCAGGTTTGTCAATCAACAATAACTTAGTTCATTGGAGGGTCCTCCTCTAATTTCATATGGCATTTATGACCAATAAATTATTTAGATCTAGATGTCCCTATGATATATTTTACAACATCTCTTTCCCTCACACCTAAATATGAAAGCACATTTCTAGAGAGATTACCAAGAGTGGTAGAATCATCAACCTTTGAGTCAAAGTTAAAGACCTTAAATTATGGAACCCTAAAGTGCTTACTAAATCAATTTAAATTGCATAGAATAATGTCCTTAATGCATGACATTAAATTTCGTAGCATAAATTTTTTTTGTATGAAATTAAATTTCATAGCGTAACATCTTCACCATTATATGTTAAAGTATATGGTTAATGTCTTGATCACATGAATTTAATCATCATGATCTCATCATATTTTTAAGAAATGGGTCTTTCCCCCAAACATTGATCATTTAACAATGTTTAACCTCCTTTAATCTTGCCAAATTTTTATACCAGTGGTCTCCCTTTCATGGATGGTACTATTATATACATACTTTTTAGTTTCAAGAATTTCCCCATGGTAAAACCATACCACATTTTATAGGGAAATCCAAATCTTAAACAACATCCATTAGTAAAATAATTTCAGAATTCTAGAGAAATTATTTTCATCATTAAGATGTAATAAACCCCAGCTAGATTTTTATAAGTTGCTCAAAAAAATCAGATCATTTCCACCAAAAGATTCCACTATTCACTATGTAGCACGCACAATAGTCTTCCTAGCATAAAACAACCAAAAAATAAGGTTTTCAATCAGTGGTAACTTATTCACTGGTAGAAACCTCCTTTATTCTAAAATTTCATGTATTATATTCAAAAAATACAAATCTTCTCTAAAAATTTCCCTTATGGGTGTTCTAATAATGTTAGAACATTCCTAGCCATCAAAACTTGTTTGGGTTATCATTTCAAAATTTGTGGACAAATATGTTCGACCTAAAACACCTATCTCATAAGTCTGGTTTTTATGACTTTAAAATACCAAAAAAGAGAAATAATACTCACTAGATTGAAAACACAGAAAGGGAACTTTGGATAAAAGGTTAGTTTCCTCTCGCTAGACCTGAACATTGTGTGGTATAGGAAAAATCAAGCAATTAAAAAAATGGGTACTAAATTAGTTAGTCTTAAAACCTGAAAATGGAATCCTAAGAATAATCCATGTCTCTCTCACTAAGTCACCTTTGTATTAATCTCAGGTAAAAATATAGGGATATGACTAAAAATACACAATGTTTTTAGTGTTATCCATATGACACTATCAAAAGTCAAATTATGCTCACTAGGCCCCATGACTTAAGAAAAGATTAGAGAATTTTACCATCACATCATTGTGGTTATACAATATAATGTAAATTTATTTTTTTATTTGGAAATAAGATTTAATGTTATGTTATAATCATAGGAGAAAGAAAAATATGGTGACATATATGATTGAAAACATAATTCTTATCAACAATGGAGAAAAACAAGAGGAGCATCCACAAGATTGAATCTACCTATCTTATATTAAAAGAGACCCTCAACATAACTATTCATTTGATTAATGGAATCCTATGCCCCATTAGACGCTCATTGAAGCTCATTAAATTGAATAGTTTTAGTTTCCCCAGCCTAGAAAAATTCTTTTATTGTAGCTTTAACGGAAGTTGACACTTCTATTTGGGATTCTCCCAAAGAATGGTGGAATTGTTTGAGTTCCTCTATAAAGAACATCTAATTATTACAGAATGCATGATGCATGAATGTTCATCTCCATGATTTGAATTTTAAATTACATAATCATTGTGTAATTGATGGTCCCCACTGGAGATAATGCAACTCACAATTCATTAATGTAGGAGAGTAGTAAGGCATTTACTAATTCTTTTTGAACTTATGCCCTTTCTACCACCTATGAATAGTCTCATTCACATCATTTCTTATTGGGAGGTAATCAGATACACAAAATCCCAACATGCCAAAGAGAAATTGTAGTCGACTAAACTTTTAAATCCATACTTGAATAGATTTATCAGAAATTATCATCAAGATTATTTGCCATGTCCTTCCACATATGACCCTGAGAGTAGCCTACAACACTAATTTTTGCTTAGATCCACTATCAGTGGATGGAATGTTCCTTGGTACCAAAGAAATCAAAGAAGTTCCATGCTCTACTCCGTCTAAGATAGTGTCTACCTCACCTTTCAATGTTGGATGAAATGGTATAGTAGCTTCTCCCTTATACCAAACCTCATAATTTGATATTACTAACAGATGAATTCAAATCATTGTTATCCTAAAATGAATAGTTAGAATAGGGAACAATCTCTCTAGTTGGTGGCCCTTACCCAATAGAAGTTCATCATCCTGGGAGAAATCCTCCCTAGAATCCCCAACTTCAATAATCTGTGTTGAGACATCTTTATGAGGGGAATTATCCTATGACTATCTGAAGATCTCCAAATGGGGTTCATGATGATTCTCCACATTCAAGTATCACATGAGTTGGCCCTCCCTCAATAGTGAGTATGATATAGACTTCTATATTTTTTTCATCAAAAACCACTGAAACATTCTCCCCAGAAGGAGCTATACATTCCAATCAGTCATGATTTGAGAATCAAACATTAAATGATTGGTTGTATTAAACTAAAGTCTCATGTCCATTCAATTCCTTATTAAGTGATTAAAAGTTTTGTAATGTAGTGGTATGTCTAATGTGTTATATTATTTCATCAAAAATCATGCCACGATCTTTCATGACATATATGGATTCCCCAAGCTCTGTGGTAATCTCACCCTCAAGAATTCCTAGAACATTTGGTTGAGGACCTGGCATGTCGCCCTTTCCTAATGATAGGAAAACATGAATGGCTTCCTCGGTAACAAAAATATGTTCAACATTAGTCATTGAAGGATCTCCCAGAACACATGATGACCCTAAAATGTCACAGGGACACTCTTATCATTCATCATGTGACACCTTATGATGTATCTATGACATTACAGGAATCCTCCACCCACTACACAGTAGAAAGAGTGATGATGAGAGAAGATGATACATCCTCATCCCTCAACACCCCTTCTATAAAAGTGGACAACTAACCAGTAGGAATGTTCCTCTATCCCATAATTACCTGATCAGTTCTTGGAGGTTCATTTTTGATCCCCTTCATGGAGGCAAAATAAAGAGATTTTGGTAGAATAAAATAAACGTTACACACTTGTTCTTGGTAAATAACAGAATATTGAGACTATAATGACTCACCACTACTAGTGGGAGTCCAAAAAACGATTCTGTTTTTTCTTTTATGACTATTATTTTTTTGGAAATGGAGGGGTGGAACTGGCCTCCACAAAAATAGGTATTGGAGGTGACAATAAAAATTTTCCTGCTATCTCGTCATCCATGGTCTTTCAGCCTAGGCATAACATTCCTAGTTGAGGGGGTGATATATTAATTCTTATCAAGGTACCACTAGGGATATAATGCTATGATATATCCTTGATTTATCTCCCTCTTTTCTGCTAAATAATATAGATGGTATTCCCCCTTAAAAATAAATCTTTAACCGAAATAATAATTCAATGAAGAAAAATGTATGAGAATAAGTGAACTGACATCCGAAGGATTGAAATAATCAATAAATTCCTCAATAGAGGGGTGTTAAATCCCTTTATCATCCCCTCATCTGATCATTCCCTCCACTCACATCATGATACAAATTTTATCATCTGTTGTGTATATGACCATCTCTAGCTCCCTGATGTAAATCCTCAACTCAACAGGATTTTCCTCAATGCAATTATTGGGCGGGGCTCAAGTGTCTCATATCCCTAAGATCAATTGGACGAAAAAAGAAGAAGTGACCAACTGATTCTCGCATCAGAAGACATGTCATGCCAAAATTGGACTACCTATAGTCGCATGAATTCAGAATACATCCTAGTCATTCATGAAGATGATTCAATCAGTTTTTATATCATGACCTTATAAACCATTTATTTCACCATTAATTGAAGGCGAAATTGAACCTGAGACCTTTCTCAGTGATGAATACTAGACCAACTCGATGAAATATCAGTTAGTATCTCCCATTTGATTCTGACTAGTGGGTTGAACATTGCATGAGGTCTTTTAGATGAGCATGGAACCTCATCATCCCCACCCTATGATACGAACAGAGAAACCTTATAAGGAGATGACACACATTCCAAAATAGAGGAATCATTTATTATTAACTTAATCCTCCCAACCCAAGGAACAACTTTGGCATGCCCCCCCTTTGGTGTATGATGCAATCCAAGCCTCGACATACTAGGAGGTTAACATGCTGTTTGCATCAGTGGGAGGCATGTTCACCTCCGCTTACATCAAGTCCATGTTTGTTGGAATACATAGTTATCAAGCTACAATCATATGTTTTTATAATCTTATTTTCATAGGGGTGGATACATTTATCAATTGTAGGCACTTTATGTGGCTTGAAAAAATATAGGGAGGATATGAATCACATATTATCTCACAGTTGATCATTTTCACCAGCTAACCATCCCTAAAGACAATCATGTATGACCTCAAGTCATCACTAGCCTTCTTGTCAATAGTGAATCTCCCAATGGGTGGATTATCATAAGGAAATAATTTTATCTCTTTAAATAAACTCAACCTCATTTTTATTTCAATAGGTTTCAAAGACATGGGTAGTATAATAGATACGACATGAACATATAGTCTAAACTCACTATTGAGGACCTTGATCATGATTTTCATGGTTTATTTTCTAAAGTGGGTTGTGATCCATCCACACAAAACTTGTAATAGTCCTTTTATTTTGAAAAATATCTTTCCCTACATGAATAGGTACATGATTCTATGGAGTTTTTCTTTGATGGGGATGGCCAACACCATAAAATTTTATTCTACCATCTTGGATTTTATAATTAATTTTGTTATCCTTATTCTACTAGTGAAATCAAAGACAAGCCAATATTGGTGATAAGCCACATGGATAGAAATCCTAAAATATGTAACTTAGTTAGAATGTTAGGCCTGATCTTATATCCCCACTTTTCGTACTCAACCCTTTCCAAGTACATCTAGAAGGTTCAAGGTGTTCTTCTCTTAACAGTCTTAGGATAGCTTGTTTGACAAAAACAAGTGTGTCCTTCCACATTCTTCATTAGTAAAATGATCATCCACACCTCCAGATGAATATACCTCTCTTAGGTGGGGCTCTTACTTCATAATATCTTGAGTTATTTTAATCATCTTACTTGGTAAAACTATCATCCTATTGGTATTATTGTATATCAACCTTAGAGGGGCGAATTCATAAAAAATATCACTGAGTATTAGATCCCTGGACACCCCATTCAAACGCTCTTCCTTTGATCAAATATAATCTTTAATGGGGTATTTTATTGCAAATCCATTTTTTCATGTAGATTAAAAGAAATATAATGTAATTAACTTATGGAGGTTATATGAATAGAAATTAATAAGTCCAAGGATAACAAATCCTCTAAATTCAATTTTCCCCAAAGTACCTGATGCTTCAAAGGAGTGTAGAGTACCTGTATAAAACCATGTACATCTAAACTACATGAGAACCTACAAAAAATATCTGAGACATATACCCCCTTCACTCAAGGTCACATATTTTCCAATAAATAGGTCTAAGGGGTCTTCATTTTCATAAACATTACTCTATTATCCCTATTTCTTCTTTCAAACCCTCTGAAATCTTCTAGGTAGCTTTCTAAAAACTAAAGAAGATGTAACGAAAGAAGAATAATAATATTAAAATCATCATTGAGTTTAAAATAAAAAATACTTATCTGATGAACTCACTCACCCCTTAAATTAATGGGGAATAGTGCTAGGTATCATTCCTTAACCAAGGATTTATGTGAGTCACTTCTGAGAATAGTTGTAGAGACCCTTGAAGGCTCAATCAAGGCCTCAACCATGTGAAGTCACCAATTTGGTCTATCACCTAATGTTGTACCAGTTTATTTAGGTCTACATGTGTGGAGCACCCACTTCATGATTCCTTTTTTCTCCCTACCGTTCAGCAAGCATGAGCCATCCATCAGGCCTTCTTCAAATCCATCAATTGAAGGGACTCCCCTGGGTTGTCTCCCTTTTCTGAGAGGGACCTTTCTGAAACCTCCACAAAAGCCTCTGAAATCACACAACCATAAAAAGTGTCACACAAACATGTCCCCCATTATGGTGTACTCCTAGGGTCAAAAGTTTATCAAACTTTTTCAGTGGGCGGGTCGGGGTTTTGGGGTGCATATAAGTGTGTATTCACATGGTCACGAAGACCCCTACCCCTGGGAAATGTCAAAAAGTTCCCAATCTCAGATATAAGGGATAATACCATTTCATCCCGATCTTGTCTCCATGGCCCAAGACCTCTAGTTCCAAGTGGAAAGGGTAAGGACTACTCTTTCTTTTTCTATTAATCATGGAATGAGATACTCCTCCCTCATTGCGGGACCCATTTTAGGGCATCCCTCCTAGAGTAAGCCCATTGAAATACATGTAGGAGGTTTCGGCCTTTCTCTTCTCTACCTTTTAGACACTGGGTTAGAGAGAGGTTAGGCACCTGATACTTCTCCTCTCTTCCTCGCATTCTTCCCTACTCTATATCCTTACCTTAGACCTATTTTAGGGAAAATTGAATAGGGGGAATTTTCTTATCCCTAGCCTCTTCCAACATCGCCCCATCCACTTCCAATAGCGGAGAAGGGTTATTTTCAAACCTGGACTTTTTAAATTATTTTTTATTAATTTTCATAGAATACGGTATCCTTAACAAGGCTATATTTGAATAAGGTTTTAATTTTTGAGTTTTTATTGAAAAATACTTGCTCTGTGCATGGTAGCATCGGGCGCATGGGAAGAACAAGGTTTGAGAAATAGCACAGCTTCACCCAAGAAACTGTGCGACCTGACCAATGTTCAAAATAAATAAATAAAATATAATTAGAAATAAAATGAGAATAAAAAAATATAAAAAAATAACTTAGAATTTAAAGAATTATTTTATTAATAATAATGAAGATAATATTATAAGAATATCATTATTATTATTTTTGTTAATATTATTATTAAATTTCTGTTAATATTATTTTTATTATTAACTGATCTTTTTTTGTTTAGGGTTTTGTTTCCCCCATCCCTTCCCATTACCTCTCATGACCAACCCTCCTTGATCCCCTCCCATTTTGGCCTCCCATGTCTATAGTTCCCCTCCCCTTGTTGTCTCCCGCATCCGAAATTCCCCTCCCCTTACAGGCCTCCAAGTTCTAGTGAACCCAATTCCACTGCCACCCCACCCCTCTTCTAGAAGCCTGACCCCCTAGATGGAATTCCATCTAGAGAAAAATCCCTATCAGGAAATCCACCCTAGATATGAACCCCTACTAGTGTCACAACCCCTTACCGGCAAGGATTCCTCCGTCATGACCCCCTTCTAGTGAAGCCACCTTCGGTGCAACCTCCTTGTCGGAACAACTGCTCTAGGAAAGACTCTACTAATTTTCTTGTTATTTTTGGATTATATTCTAGAAAGTTGTTTTCAGAGGTGTTATATATTTATTTTTTGGGTTCAATATCCTTAATTAGGGTTCATTTTTTCTTTCCCATGCTGCAGTTGAGGTTCAATTGAAGATTCACACAATGTTTTTGGGATTTTTACACCAACGGTAGGTGGTTCCATGTATAAAAATTATTTAGTGAATTAATTTTCTTTCATAATTAATTTAGTATGTTATTAGATTAATATGTGTGGTTTGAAATTATCTTTTTAAATTTTATAATAATCATTTTATTTTTAAGTAGAAGGTTTATTTGAAATGAAGTGTGTTTTTTGTGTAAACCAATATTTTGTCACATGGTTGTGTCTTATAAATTTTGAAATTAGCTTACTAATTTATACAGGGTCTGACATTTTTTTTAATGGCTTTTCGTGTGTGTTTAATTTTAAAAAGGGCTTTTGCGGTGCGTCGAACCTTGCTGTAATGTTTTTGTAAATCTATAATATGATGTACTGAGTTTTGATGAACTTTCTAGGGAATCCACACATATACTAAAGGTATGTATATAATATATATACATTTATACATATATATCCACCATGTATGTATTTCCTCATGGCATAGGGAATACATGAATTGGATTATGTGTGTATATATATAGGTATATTCATTCAAGTGCGGGCCAGTTACGAGTGGTCGTTGTCGAATTCATCAAGCGTCGAAGTGTATCGACATGGTCTGATCTTATTTTGAGGTATGATTCCCCATTCTTTAGCCTTTAAATTAAAGAACTATTGTTTTCTTGTTTTCTCAATTTAATTTAATTATAGTTAGTAATTTATGGTTTTTAGAATAAATTCGTATTGTGAAATAAAGTAATACCCTATTTGTATTTTAATTGCATGTAATTTCTTATTAAATTTTATTACTATATGTTTGATGAAATTACCCTTTATCCCTTATAAATGTTCTTCATATTTATAGTCATGAATTGGGTTTCTGAAATGGGTTTCTAAGTAAATTTCTGGATTTCAATGTGGTGTGTGTGTGATTATTTAAGAAATGGTTTGGCATGAGAAAATTATGTGAGGCCTATTTAGATTTTTTGTAAAACTGGTTATCCTAAAAACACTCATTGGAATAGGTCCCTACCATACTGGTTGATGAAAGATGAAAGTTTTCTTTTTTTGGGTCTACCCTTGTGAAATGATGGTTTAAAGGCGAGGGACTTGTTCCTTGGGGTGACTCAAGGGTGAAATTGTGTTGTGTGTTGACTTTGTGTGATTAATGTACTTATGACCGGATACTTGTTTTCCATTTTTGGATCACCCCATTTTTAGTCTACACATGGGAACCTAGAATACCATGAGAATTCTCAGTGAATGATTTTTTCACAAGTCAAGGTTATTACACTTGTTAGTGGCCCATAGTAGGGTATTATTTTGTTATCAATTCTATGGGATTGGCCACCTCAGTTAGTCAAGGTAGGGCAATGATCAGGAATTTGGGAATTATGAAAACATTTGGTAGGGAATCCCTTTAGGATAAGTCACAGGTATAGTACATTCTATAATAATCATGAGATCATAGGTTCTCCTACGTACTTTGGACCTTAGTTATCTGTGGCAGATCATTATGGTGAATTGTTTGTATGGTCACTTTTCTTGCAATATTTACATTTCCCTTGTGTGATAATTTTTTTTCTCCTTTTATAGTGAATATCATTCCTAAAGGTGATAAAATAAATTTCAAATATTTTTGGGAAAAAGGTTTTTAATATGATTCACACATCCTTCTTCTGAATCCTTTCTTTAATAAGGGTTAAAGCTTACTTCGTAGAAAATAAACTGGTTTAAAATAAAAAATCCAACAGGAGCATGATTTTTTTAAAAGTAAATGTGTAGAAAGAACTTACATTTATATATTTTAGTTCAAACTAAAAATTGATATTTGTTTATTGAAAGTAAATGTAGTTGGAAATATATTACATGGGAACACATAATCAGTTTTAATACTCATGCCAATACTTTATTCATGTTTTTAATCTCAGGTGTAGGTTTTATCATGATTTCTATCTCTATGGGAGAAGTTGAGTCTTGTGATCAGAGTGTGACCCATGTGGTCACATGGAGTTTTAGTGGCCATTGGGTTCAGTTAGTTCTATTTATCGGTTATTTCTTAGTCGTTTAGTTTGGTTTATTTATTTTGGAATTCTCTATTATTATTCCACTACCTGGGCTTATTTATATTTGGTGAATTCATTCCCATCACCACTATGTTGACTCCATTTTTTCTTATTGATATCCTATGAGGATTCGGAATGCCTCTCAGGACATGTTGTGGGTCGAATCAGGTGATCGGTTCAGGTTTGACTTGGGTTTGATTATGACAAAATGGTATCATAGATAGGTTATTTAGAAGACACAGTTTAAGAGTAACCTTTGTTATTTGGGTTGTCATGGTAGATGAGGTATGATTTTCAGATCTTATGGTGTAGGTATGTGGAGTGCTTGGCCTACATATTCTGTACCGAACCCTGAGTTTCCATGGGAATTTTAGTTTTTCTTGGTTTATTTGGTTATTATGGGATGCTAGGTATTTGGGAAAATGAACTAAGAGCCTGGATAATGGTCTCAGTTGGATCGTAGTGCCTAGAAATCCATGTGAATCTGAGATCATGGTCCTAAAATATTCTATGTGATGGTGGATCTATTTTCATATAGTCACCAACCATTTTTCCAATACACCAATCAACACTAGTTTTCCTTCATGGGTTGCTTTTTTTACTTATGGTTGGCCTAATATATTTTTTTGGTGTTTTTATTTAGATTTAAAAATGATTTTTGGTTTGAAAAAATGATTATTTTTTTATCGAAAAATGATATTTCCAAAACCTAAAATTTTCATCTTTTAAGGGTGAAATGGGTTGTATTGAAAATGGTATTTATTTTGTAAAGTGTTTTTGGAATTTCTAAAAGGTTTTTTGAAATTAGAAATATTAAAAATAATGTGGAATTTGATTTTTTTTTCATTGACAATGAGGTGTGGTTTTAAAATTAGTTGGGGTGTTTTTAATGTGGTTTTGAAAGTGATAATGTTTCGTTTATCTGAATATTGTAATTTATATGAGTGATCACATATATTTATATGGATGCATGTATGTGTTGACTTGATGGCTATTGTTATGTATGGATGAGTGCCTAGATTAACATGAGGTGAGTGGCTGTTGCGGCATGTAATATGCCCTTGTGATCATAATGAGATACCATTGGTGAGTGTGCAACCCAACAACCTTTTTTATTTTTACAAATGTTTTTAATGAAAATTTGGTGTTTTTTAACTGGTGATTGTGTGGTGTGTTTATTTATGATTTTTAATTGTTACTTGAAAGTTATTTTGACTTTTATAAACCTTCATGTTTGGAAAATGATTCATGTTTCATTTTTTTGGTGATTTAGTCTAAGATCATTGTTAATGGGTTTTTCTAGAAAAAATAAATTTGGATACCTTTGAGTAGGTTCCCTTTTGAGAATTTGGGGTCTATTTGTGGTATGTTTTGGCCAATGGACCAATATGACTGTTTCCCTAGAATTTCCCTATTGGATAGTAAATTTCCCCATATGGAATGGATGCATATTCGAAATATAGCCACTGGTCATTCGCCTTTTGCAGGTCCTCCAGTTGATCAAAGTACAAAATATCTTCTTAGGTTTTCGGGTTGAGTTACACTCTCCAATTGTTTAGATTAATAAGATCCTATCATAGTGGAATAGTGGATATAGAAGGAGTTTAAATAAATCATAGTTTTTTTATTTTCTTGAATCACAAATGATGAAGTCGGTCTTCCCTAAGACTGAAGGTCCTGTCAGGGACCAATGAAGGGAATTCTAGTGAGGAAGGTGGAAAGAATACTGGGATGTTGGTGTGGTCCATTTACTTAATGTGAATTCATACTATTTATTGGTTTTATTTAAGAAAGGTTTTATTCTAGGCCCAAAGTGTATAATGCTTGGTCATAAGAGGTTGTTATGGTCATATGATAACATCGTGTGCTACTTGGGACATGTATTAAGGTACCTCTCCATGTAATGTTTCTATATATTACATGGGTCATGTATGGTGGATTCTTATAGTGGTATGTTCTCTATTATATGAAAAGGATGATTTTGGGGAACCTTTCGAGATATTCTTTCTTAATGTAATCATGTACCTTTTCCGGGAATTCCTTAAATTCCCCAGTCTAAATAATGGTCCCTTACAAGTGAACCTTCGTTCATTGTTTTTTTTGGAGATGAAATTGATAATCCTTTAAGTTATCATCATTTTCAAGTATCATGTTGAAACCAAATGAGTGTTGGGATGTGTGTGTTCTATTAGTGATGTATGGTTGTGGTGTAGTTTCATGTTGCACTAGAAGGAGAAGTTTTGTTTGACAGACTTCAATGTATGAATGTGAGGAAGGTGAAGATTAAAATATAAGGGTTCTAGCCATAGGTCCCATAGTGAAGTTAGAACATAGTCGGGAAACTCAAGGGGGTGTAAAGAACCCCAGTCTAGTATATGTCCTCAGTATGGGAGATGGATATAGTTTAAACATCATGTGTATCCATCTCATTCTGATTGAACCAATTTGGTGAAATGATACATGAGGACCTTGTCTCTTCATTGCATGTTTCATGGGTAGAAGTGTTACTTGTTGGGTATAATGAGTCATGGTAGTCTCTTTTTCTTGAACCTCAGTGTTTGTACCCCTATGGTAGTGAACTGTTGTTTACTGGTCCTTGTATTGACAACCTTATAAATTAACCTCTATTTTGGTTTGGGTTCATCTGATAATGGTTATTCCCCATAGGAGTAGTGAATCTTGTGGTGTTTCTGTTTGGTTTAGAGTCCTTTTCATCAGACCACTTGGGTGGGGAGTTTTATTTATGTTGGATATTTTCATCATTCTATATTGGTTAGTGTGAGATTTTCATAAGCAGGCCCTTGTCATGCTCCCACGCTGGACTACGCATGTTAGGAGAGTAAATGGGATTTAATGTTTGGGATACCCACCATGGGTCTTGTAGGAATTAATATGGAGTGAATCGGTGTTAGGCTATCTTTGGTGGTGGGGAGTCCATTTAGGCCTCTCATGTGGATAACTCGGTTGTGTTTTAGATGTTTTCTTGGAAATGAGTGATATTGTTTTCTTTTTTAAATATAGTGGTGAGAGTTATGTCGATAACGTCTGATGTTTTTTTCTTTAAGGGGTTGGATTATGTTTTATGAGAATTATTTACCTTTGATCGATAAACTGGAGGTGTTTTGAATTTTGGGGGTAGGTGGAACAAAGCAGGGAGTTCATTTTCATCTCATGAGTTTGATTTGTAAGTCTCTTTATTTTTTTATAGTGTTTTGAATTTTCTTGGTTTTTGTTCATGGGGAAACCCCTTGGACTCTGAAGGAGTTTCAATTTCTATGTTTGGGTTGGGCCTTGTTGTGGTTTTCTAGGGGTGGAAAGCATTATGGTGGAGAAAATTGTCACACCAAACCTTTTTAAATAAATTTTATTTTATTAATTTTCTAGGCATCATTTACCCTTGTCAAGGATCTAGTTTAATCAAGTTTTAAGGATTCAGTTTTTATTGAAAAATATTTTTTTGGGAATAGTAGCATCGGCTGCACATGAAGAGCATGGTTTGGGACACCACGCAACTTTGCCCAGGTCACCGTGCAGCCTTCCAGATGATCAAAATAAATAAATGAAATGAAATGAGTAAAAAAATGAGAATAAAATAAAATAATAATTATAAAATTTAATTTAATTATTTTTAAAAAAAATAATATCATCATAATCATTATTATTATTTTTGTTAATTTATTTGTTTTTTATTGGTTTTTCCCCATTCCCTTCCCATTCTCTATCATTCCCCACCCTCCTAAATCCCCACCCCTTTCCGACCCCCCACTTCCGGCATGCCCCTCCCCTTGATGGTCTCCCTCTTTCGGCGACCATGATTCAGCAGCCCCCACCCTCATCCTGCGATGTGACCCTCTGCCGGTGAGGCTTCCTCTGAAACGACCCCTTTATACGTAGCCAACTCTAGAACAACCTCCTTGTCGGAGCGACCCCTTTGGGTATTCCTCTTCTCATTTTCTTTATGTTTTTGGTTACTCCGCTTTGTAGGGTGTTGTTTTAGGGGGTGGGGGTCTATATTGTGTTTTTTTGTTCGATCTCCTTGATTAGGGTTTGTTTTTTCTTGCTCATGGTGTGGAATAGGTGTGATTGAATTTTATCACTGATTTTTGGGGATTTTAACACCAAAGGTATGCCGTTCCATGTAAAAAATTATTTGGTGAATTATTTTTATTTTTTAATTAATTTTGTATGTTCTTTGAGGAATATGTGTGATGAGAAATTAGTTATTGAAAGAGTTTAATGTTATTTGGATTTTTAAGTAGCACGTTTATATTAAATGGGGTGTCTTTTGGGAGTAAACCCATATTTTAACACTTTATTGAGTTTTATAAATTGTGCAATAATTTTATTAAATTATTCAAGGGTAGTGTATTATGATTTTATGTGGTGTTAGTGTGTGTTTAATTTTAAAACAGGATTTTTTGAAGTGTTGAACATTCCTACTATGTTTTTGTGATTCTAGGATATGTTTTTCTGAGTCATGATTAACTTTTTAGGTTTCCAACACTTATAGTTTATATATATATATATATATGTCCTCCATATAAGTATTCCCTCATGGTGTGGAAATATGTTCATTGTATTATGGATATATATATATATATATATATATATATATATATATATATATGTATGTATGTATGTGTTGGTGTGGGCCTGTTATGAGTGGTCGTTCTCTATTTAGTCAAGCATTGAAGTGTCTCATCTTGGTCCACTCTATCATTGAGGATGTTTTCTGTATGGATTATCCTTAAAATTAATGAATTATTTTTTATTTTTTTCACTTTTATTTAATTCTAGTTGGTAATTTAAGGTTTTTAGAATAATTTCTTATTGTGGAATAAATTAAGACCAACTTTGTATATTAATTTACTTTAATTTATTGTTAAATGTGATTACTAAGAGTTTGATGAAATTTCCCCTTGGCCCTTATAAATGTACTTTAGATTAAAGTGGTGAATTGTATTTCTGAAATGGGGTTTAAATTGTGGTTCTAGTTTTCAAAGTGGTGTGCATGTGATTCTTTAATAGATTGTTTGGAATGTAAAAATCATGTAAGGACCAGTTAGAATTTTTTTGAAACTGGTTGTCTTAGAAAATATTCATGGAATGGGTCCCCACCTTATTGGTTGACAAAATATGGGAGTTTCCATGGATTGGGACATCCCTTTTGAAATGATGGTTTAATGGAGAGGGACTTGTTCGTTGGGGTGACTTGGGGGGGGGGGACCTTGTGATGTATGTTAACTATGTCTCACATATCTACTTCTGAATGGATACTTGTTCGTAATTGTTGGCTCAACCCCCTTTTTAGTCAAAACATATTAACCTAGAATAGCAAACGAATTCTCAGTGATTGATTGATGGACTATTCTAGATTATTGAACTAGCTAGTGGTCCATAGAAAGGGGTTATTAATTATCACTTCTATGGGATTAGGCCCCTTGGTTAGGCCATATAGGGAGATGATCATCTATTTGGGCATTAGGAAGTAATCAGGTAGGGCATGCCTTCAGGATGAGTCACATGTAGAGTATGCTATAGATTATTCATGAGATCCTACTTCCTCCCATGAACTTCGACCCTTAGTTAACTACGGTGGATGATTAAGGTGCATTGTTTGGTTGGTCCCTCTGCATGTCATTTTTTATTTCCCTTGCGTGATCATTGATTTTTCCTCCTTCCATGGTGCATCTCATTGCTAAACGTGATAAAATGAATTTCAAATATTTTGGGAAAAAGTTTTTAAAATGTTTTACACTTATTTAATCTCTATTAGTATTTCTTTAAAAACTGTTAAAGCTTCCATCTTGGAAAAGAAACTGGTTTAAAATAAAAAGGGAAATGGAAAGTGATCTGTTTTAAAGGTAAAATGTGGGAAAAAATAATTTTATATATTTTATTTGAATCTGAAAATTGAGGTTTCATTATTTAATGAAAATTCACTTGGGAATAGATTACATGGGCATTCCTACTGAGTTTTAAAACTCAGGACTTCACAATGATCACTTTTTTAGTCTCTGGGGAAGGTTTTAGCTTGATCTCGATCTCCATGGGTGATATTTAGTCTTGTGGTATGAGTATGACCCATAGATCATGTGGAGTTTTAGGGGACATCAGGTTCAGGTAGTCCAATTTATCAATTCTCTTTTAGTCATTATATTTGGTTTATTTATTTTTGGATTCTCTATTATTATTCGGTTTCTTGTGTTTATTTATATTGGGTGAAATCATCTACATTTCACACCATTGCGGCCCTTGGTTCTTTTTGAGATCCTGGGATGATCAGGAACACCTATCGGGCCTTGTCGTGGGCTGACATAGGTGATTGGTTTTACGGAAAACCTGAGTTGGTTCATGAAAATTAGAAAAAATGGGTGCACTCACCACTCCATCCCTATCCCTTGGGGATATGTCTCATTTCCACCTATGGGAGAAAAGAAGACCATGTGTCTTGTTAGATCTTCTATTCCATTTTTTCTCACACTGAGTATGAATCACATGGGATTAGAGGTCAACGGATATCAGGACACCCACATGATCCATTCCACTGTTGAACTTTGAGAGCTCCGACTTTTTTTAAAATCAGGATAAATTGGAAGCCTATATAAGGATCGATCTCAAAGGGCCTTCTCCTTAGATTTAAGCCCCAAAAATTTCTATGAATCACTATGAGTTAAACATCCCTCATTTTCATCTATAACAAGAAATCCTCGTCAAGTGTAATCCCCAACATAATCCTCTCAAATAGTCATACACCACTGTGATATAAACCTTCAAAAGTACTCCATTTGAAGTGTTCTTCATAACAAAACTATGAGGGTTTTAATTCTAATACGAATGGGATACATAAGAAGGATTCCTAAGTTCCAAACACAGTACCCCAATTAAACCCCATTATCTTTAGACCATATTCTCAGTATGGTTTAATCAACATAGGAATACATTTCTTTTCTATGTTTCTCATGATGCTTCAACATAAGTCCTAGAGAAATCCATTACTATGAAAATTTTCACATATATATAATTTCCACAATATGTTAAACTATATAGTTAGGTCCTTATCATATTTCCTTAAATGGTATGATGTTCCCCATTAAGTTCCACCGAAAAATTA
Source organism: Viscum album (assembly GCA_963277665.1). Taxonomy (NCBI): domain Eukaryota; kingdom Viridiplantae; phylum Streptophyta; class Magnoliopsida; order Santalales; family Viscaceae; genus Viscum; species Viscum album. Next base: position 334,757,181 of record OY728156.1, on the reverse strand, counting down.
GTTTTCTGATTCCTTTTATAAGGAAACATTGGAAGCCCATTCGTGTGTTTGATCCCAAAAATCAAAACAACTCATGTATCCTTGGAAGATGATACACTTGAGAATACCCCATTGAGTGGCATGGAAACCAGCATAATCCCAATAACACCCAAAGAATATATAAGTAGTACATGAGAGATTACCATGGATGATGATCCTCTTATACATACAAAGGATTCGAAGTTCCATCTATAGTAATAAATGATTTGTAATTTGAGGGAAACATGTATCATATATGGTAATTAGAAAAGGATTCATGAATATATATTAAATCTCTAAAAGTGTCTCAGAGTAGGAAATAATTCCCCCCAAAAGGTGTGATGAGATTGAACTCCCATCATATCAACCAATGTGAGTTCTTTAGCAATGTTGTCCCAACATCCGGACGAGCGCCTTTATTTGGAAAGAAGGTTCCCATGGATGTCGAACTGTTGGGTGTCTCCCATTCCATGAACAAACCTATTAGAAAATGTTTGGAGATAATTATTGAATACCTGAACATATTATCCGAATGAAAGAACCTCCAAAAGCATAAAACAACCAAAAAAACACCAAAAACACATAGGAACCCGAAAACAACCTTGAATATCCATAAAATATAAAAAACCCCAAAGAACCTAAAAACCACAAAAAACCCTAAAACCCATTCAACCCTTAAAACCACTTAAAACCGCAAAAATCCGTAAAACCCTTTAAAAACAATGAAAACCAAAAATATATATATAACACCTAAAACCACCTATAATGATAAAATAAAAAAACCCCAAATCAACCATAAAACCCCTAAGAAAATCCTTAAAACCCTAAAAACAATAAGAATCAAGAAGGAAACCATAAAAACCCTACAAACCAATAAAACCGTAAAAACAACTAAAATCCATAAAAATAGTAAAACACCTTCAAACCTTAACAAACCCTAATGACACGAATACATCCTTAAAATCCAAATAACCATTAAAACCAAAAAAGAACCTTAAACCACTAAAAGAACCTTAATATCCCTTAAGATCCTTATGAACCCTAAAAATACTAAAACACTAAAATCATTAAAATCCGTACAAAGATACTAGAACCCCAAAAACCCAAAAACCATTAAAACCCTCAGGAGGATCATAAGAACGGGGCGGACTACTCATGTCACGGAAGATAGAGAGGTTTTTGAAGAACGTGTCAACCTATGTCATTATTCTATTATCGCAAGGGTTTTGGTCCCTAAAGGTGAACGCCTCTGGAAGTTCTCTGGCCTTGTGAAGTGCATTTCGGATATGTGGGGATTCTCATATTGGAGAATGAAATCCATGGGGCGTGGTTTTTATCACCTATTTATTTCCCTTAGACGAATTGAAGAAGAGAGCGTGGAGCTATGGTTATCTTTCCCTCAAGATGGGATTGCTTCGCATACAAGAATGGGACCAGAATTTTTATCCATCTAATTTGAAGAATACCTGTGCACATGTATGGATTCAAATTTTCAAGCTGAACAGTTTGTACTGGCATCCCAAGATTTTTTGGTATATCACATCGACAGTTGGATTTCCTATTCAAATTGATAGAGAAACTGATAATCTGAGGTTTGGTCACTACGTGAGAGTACTGGTGGAGATCGACTTGGCTAGCACCCTTGTTGAAGATGTTTTTTAACCACCATTGATGACACCCTCACCTTAGAGATTAAATTTGAATGGAGGCCCATGTTGTTAAATGTATACAATTTCATAGGGCACTCAACAATGAACTGTAGAAGGAAAAAAATCTGTAGTTTTTTTAAAAAAAAGATAATGTTGAGGATAAATGTCAGAAGAGAAAGGGAAAATCAAAGATTCTTGAGGCATCAACACCTATAATAAGCTCCCTGTTTGGATGAATTTCAGGCCCCTTGGAGGCCAGGGGCTCTGGATCTCACGGCACTAACTGCAGAAATCCAAAGGAGTTTCTTACTATCCAGGTTTCTAAATCCCCTACTGCTTCTGATGGAGCTAACTTAGCCCCTGTGGAGGCTGGAGATGTGGGATATCGGGCATCGAATGTAGTAACATACTGGCTACTTCCTTGCCGGAGGAAGGGAATGTTGAGCCTATATCTATCTTTGAGAGAAAGGTACCTCCTGAGGTCTCTGGTATCATACTAACCGATGACAAGGGGGATAAGGAGGCCGGGGAACTACCAGAAATGGCTGTCAGATATCCTTCCCCCACTATTTCTGGAGTAAATTTTCCAGACTTAATTAATGCCCCTGTCACGCCTTTGGATAAGGAAACTGAATAGCCAAGTCAACTGGAGCCACACTCAGGGAATGCCATCGTGGTTTCCAATAAGGCTTCGTCATCTGATGAAAATCCTCAGGATGCACCGACCCTGGTTAATGATATTACGAGCCTGGAAGTGGATCAGCCATTACCTGTTCTCACTCAGAGAGTTGCAGCAACAGATAGATTCACGACAGTTACCTCAATGAAATGTACAAAGTGGATCCCTGAAGGAAAAACCATGCAGGAAGGAATGCGCTCATTGAACACATTCTCTCTGTTATCAGGTATGTTTTGGGTGGATGACTCAGATCAGGCACAAGGATAACATGAAGATGACAGGGAGAACATGGTTATTGAATCCAAGCCTAGCAACAGACCGGCTAGATGACCACCCAAGAAGAAGGGAGGAAAGGTACACCGTCAAGATCAATGAAGATAATACATTGGAATTGAAGAGGACTTGGGAATAACCCAATGGCCTCCGCTCTTAGATATTTTATTTCTCATTATAAACAAGGGTTGATTGCAATTGAAAAGCCCAAGATTGATTTTAGTAAATCGAAAGGCTTCAGTTGGAGTTCCCTTCATTACTACCGGGCGGCACATAAGGGGGATGCCAATGGATGTGAATCATTATGGATCTTTAACCATCAGGAGGTTCAAATTCTTTCTGTAGAAGTATTCCCTCAACTCATAACCATATCAACAAGCTTTTATGGGCTTGAAGGTTGTTTGTCTTTCGTTTATGCATCCTGTTCTGACATTAGAATACAGCTGCTACGAAGAGATTTGGAAAGAATCAACAATCATGTGGATTGTCACTGGACTATTGTGGGGGACATTAATACAGTCTTAAGGCCTAAGGAGAAAATTGTTCCTCATTTCATTCATGCTACTGCAGATGAATTATCCTTTTTCATTGATTCCTGCAACTTGATAGAGATCTCAATTTCTGGGGATAAATTTTCATGGGCAAGGTTCACTAGCAATGTATGACAAGCTAGTAAGTTTGACAGATTCTTCCTTCTAATAAATGATAATGCGGTGCCTATGGAAATTACTAGGCACACCCTTCCAATGTATCATTCGGACCATAACCCACTGGTGATTAAATTTCAAGATGGTCCAGCAAGGTTATCCCCTCTACCCTTCAAGTTTAAAAATGCATGGATCACAATTCCTGGGTGCAGAGAAGCTTTCATTAGTGGCTGGAGTCATGATACCCAAGGCAATTCATTTTTTAAAGTGATTTCTAAATTAAAAAGTATCAAATCCAAGATGACTGAATGGATAAATAATTCATTCTCCAAATTGGACGATGAAATTAATGAGGCTGAATCTCAGCTTGCTCTTGACAAATTCTGAACCAACAGCAACATGAGCCTTATAGGGAGGAATTGCGGCTTACCTCAAAACTGGATGACCTTCTTTTATTAAAGGAGAGGGTGATAAGGAATCAGTTCAATGTGACATGGCTCAAAGAAGGAGATAAGAACACAAAATTCTTCCACCGTCTCCAGAAGGAGAAAAAGGCAACGAAAGTTTTTAGTTCTGCCCAGGTAAATGGAGCCCTCTTTACGGAAGAGCATGGTATAGCTAGTTTAGTGGTGGATTATTTCCAAAATTGATATACAGAATCTCGAACATCACTGACTTGCCAGCTTTTGAATTCCATTGAACTGTGTATCAATGAGCATCAGAACTTGCATTTGGTTGTTATTCTCTCTAATGATGAGATCCGGAATGCTCTATTTTCACTCAATATGGATAGCGCAGTGGGTCCTGATGGCTTCAGAAATAAGTTCTTTATGTTTTTATGGGATTTTTTGCATGTTGAGGTATCCTCTGTGATAAAGAAATTCTTCAGGACTGCATCTATACCACATGGGGCTAACTCCAATTGCATTTCCTTGCTTCCGAAGTTGGAGAATGCGATTGACATCAAGGATTTTCGCCTAGTTGCCCTAGGGAATACTATCTTGAAGGTTATCAGTAAAAATCATTGTTATCAGGTTATCAAAGATCCTCAATGATATTGTTACTCCAAATCAGTTCGGATTTGTTGCAAGATGAAATATTAAAATTTGTTTATACATTGCCTCGGAGGGAGTTAATGTTATTCGTAGGAAAACCAGATATGACAGATTTTCTATAAAGCTTAACATATCCAAAGATTTTGACACAATTATATGGGGTTTCATCGTTGATATTCTTGGAAAATATGGTTTCTCTGAAAATTTCATCAAGATTATAAAATCTATCCTAGAGAGTGAAAGAATGTCTGTCATGATAAATGGATCCCCAAAAGGATTCTTTCACTGCTCTCGTGGAGTCCGGAAGGGGTATCCCATATCAGGACTTCTTTTTTACATTGCTGAGGATTATTTAAGTCGTGGTATTATTGGATTGGTTAACTACAACTTCTTCACACCTCTTAATGAAAGTAGGGATCTTCATGTACCATCTCACCTGCTCTATGCTAATGATATCATTATTTTTTGGGAGGCAAACCGAACAGAACTTATTTCAATAAATAATCTCTTCCGGCATTATGAGGAGGTAGTAGGGAAATCTATTAGTTGGAGAAAATCATTCATCATATTTGGAAATGGAATCTCCAATGTTAGGCAGATACGATATGCCCATCTTATGGGTGAGAATAGGAGTTCATTTCCCTTTACGTACCTTGGGGTTCCTCTCTTTTGGGGTAAGCCGAGATGTTCTCACTTTGAATCGATTCCGGCGAGAGCCATCAACCATCTTTCCAGGTGGAAAGGTAAATCTCTGTCATAAGTAGGAAGGTTTTGTCTGATCAATTCGGTATTAGTTCCCATGCTGGTGCATGCCTTCTCGATTTACAGGTGGCCGATCAATTTTCTTAAGAAAATTCAAGAGAAAATTAGAAACTTCATGTGGACGGGATGCATCAATGAAAGGAAGCTTGTCACAGTAGCCTGGAAAAAGTGTACTAAACCAATTGACATGGGTGGTCTTGGAATCAAGGACTTCAGGAAGTTCAATGAGTCACTACTGGGTAACTTTTTCTAGAATCTGATCAATTCTAGAAATGAGGGTCTGGATTTCCTCAATGATCGGTTTGTTTGCAGGTTGATGAATGAATCTGTTGGTTATTCTCTCTCTTCGGTTTGGCCCTCCATCAAGACAACATACTAGGATATTATCTCAAATTCAAGGTGGATTGTCTCGATGCAATCCAGCCTGAACTGTTGGACCAGTACTTGGTTGGACACTCCGCTAAATACAATACTTCAGCCACCGGACAACATGCAGAATATGCAAATTACTGAGTTTTTGCAGAATTTTGACGACATGGCTGGCATGATTCAAAGCATGATCGCCATGGAAATAAATAGATATAAATTTTTCATTGTTTATGATTTAGTGTGGAAACATGATCAGTGCGGTCTTCTTGATACCAAAGGGTTATATCAGCACAAATGTGAGCATAGATCCTCTATTGCAGCGTGGATTTCCAAATTTAGGAATCCATTTATTCCTCCTTCAAGGCATATTTTCTTATGGAAAATATGGAAAGGAAGACTACCTCTACATGGGGCACTAAAAATGGCCAGATGGCAGATTGTTTCAGGTTGTAACATTTTCTTGCGGGCAGAGGAAACTAGTAATCATCTTTTCATACACTAAAGTATGGCTTCTAAGTTATGGCTTTATATTTAGGAAGTCTTTGGAATTATTCTTAATTTGAGTAGGCAACGGGAGCTGGTGAATCTTATCGGTGCCGTAACTGAGGTCAGACTAAGCTCACAGATTCACAATCTTCTCCTAGCAGCGGTGGCGGCACTGCTCTCCTATGTTTGGTTTTCCAGAAATGCAGTGGAACATCAGAATAAAACAGGTTCATTCTATGAAGGGGTGGTGGGCATTCATAGGGCTATCCATGCGGCGGCAGGTATCCAGAATGGGGAGATGAATTAGAATATGAATCAATTCCAGCTGCTGGGTAGAATTGGAATTCCAGGAAGATGTAGAAAACTGAGGATGCTGAAATTTATTAGGTGGATCCCTCTGATAGTGGGCATTATAAAGGTCAATGTTGATGGCGCTGCTATTGGTGCGCCAGGTCCTTCAGGATGTGGCAGGGTTTTTTTTGTACCTCTCAGGTCTTTGTCAAAGGATGCTTTTACCACTTCCTTAGGATCGGTACCACGTATGAGGTAGAACATTGGGCCATCATAAAGATGACCCAATATGCAACCCATTTCAGATGGAATAAGATCTAGATTGAATCCGATTCATCAATGGCGGCGGAGGCCTTCAGAAAGCAGTCACGACTTGTACCATGGCGAGTTCTCCAACACTGGATCGAGTGCCTCGATGCTACCAAGACTCTAACCCTGGGCATCTCACATGCATATAGGGAGGAAAACTGGGTTGCTGATGCTCTTTCCAAGATATCGATTGACGAAGGGACTTTGGTATGGTCTTTCAGGACTCTAGACTTCTGTTTGTCTTTAGTTGACTCAGACATGAAGGGGACGACCCACACTAAGATATGAAAGCCTCCTTTTTAATGATTTTTTACTTTACTTTTATGTTCTTTAATAAATCATGGGATCGGCTTTGTCTGATCCCAAAACATTTTTTCCTTAAAACATTAAATTACTAAAATAACCTAAAATCCCAAAAATCCCATAAATACACACATCCTCTAACACACCCTAAAAAATCCTAAACCCCATAAAAACCCTAAAAACTCCCACACCCCTATAAAATCATAAGACCCCTAAAAATCCTAAAAAAAACCCAAACTATATGAAAACCTTAGAAACTCTCAAAACACTAAATACCATAAAAATACCAAAACACCCAAAAACCATTAAAATCCAAAATCCCCTGAAAACACTAAAAATCCTAAAAACCATGGAATCCCAAAAAACCCTAAAATTCTTTAAAAAAATGAAAACAGACAAAAACATTAAAAACCCTTAACCCCCTATAAAACACTAAAACCCCGAAAAGAATCCTAAAACCCCTAAAAACTCCCAAAACACATATTTCCCTAAAAATACTGAAGGAAACTAAATCCCTAAAACAATGAAAAAACCTCAACGGCCACCGCACACCACTAAAACACCTTCAAAACCCTAAAACCCCTAAAAGACCTGATAATCACCTAGAAATCGTAACAACCCCAAAAATACCATAATAGAGAATAAGAAACCTAAAACCCTAAAAATCACCTAATCCAATAAATAACCTAAAAGAAATTAAATAACCGTAAAACCCTAAAGCTCCCTAAATACTAAAACTCTATAAAAGACCTTAAAAGACCCTAAAAACCCTAAAAACCTAATGTATTATAATAAACCTAAATACCCTAAAGGTCCCTAAAGACCCTAAAAACTGTAAAAGACCATAAAACCATGAAACCACCAAGGGACCCTAAATCCCTAAAGGACCTTAAAACACCTAAAACCCCCAGAAACCAAAAAACCCCAAAAACCCAGAAAAGTCCCTTAAAAATAATAAAACCATAAAAACCCCTTAAGCCCCTTAAAACCCAAAATGACCCTAGAAAAACCTAAAAACCCATAAAACCCATATAAAATCCTAAAAACCATAAAACCCACTAAAACACTTATGAAAACAATAAAATACCATCAAACACTATAATTCATTAAAAACTCACAAAACCATAATTACCTTAAAATCCTACAAGGCCCAAAATAACATAAAAACCCAAAAAACCCCAAAAACCCAAAAAACCATAAAACACTAAAAAACCGTAAATAAAAATAAAAATCCTAACAAAAGATGAAAACCCTAATACCATAGACCCCATAATAATCAAAACAACTCGAAGCCCCTAAAAACCACTTAAAACCACAGAACCCCAAAAATATTAAAACCCAAAAAGGACCCTAATAATCCTATAAAACTATATATTACCCTGAAAACATTTTAAAATATAGAGAAACCCTAAAATAAAAAAACCTATAAACCCTAAAATATCATAAAAAACCAAAAAAACAATAAATCCACCAGACTCGCCTCCCCCCTGAAAGACCAAAAAACCCCCTAAATGACTATAACACCCCCAAAACCCAAAAAGACACTAAATATTCTACAAACCCCTAGATAACTCAAAAAAAATTAAGAGACCATACAAACCTAATAACCAATAAATAATATAAAAACATAAAAGGTTATAAAAATCCTAAAACCATTAAAAACCATAAATACGCTAAATAAAAAAATCATTAAAAACAAAAAAATCATTAATTTTTTTAAAAACCATTAAAAACCATTAAAAACTCTAAAACCCTGAAAACCTTAAAACCACTAAACCATTAAATCACCCTAAAACCCCTTAATAAACTTAAAACCCCTGAAAACCCAAAAAACAAAGAATTAACCCCAAAAACCAAAAAACTCCATAAAAACTAAAATTACCTCCCATAATCTATTTGAATAAAAAAACCCACTAACCACATCATAAAAACATGAAAAACCCAAAAACAATTGAATAATATTAAACCCAAATCCCCAGAAAAACCTAAAAACTCATTGACCCTAAAATCCAAAAAAGCTCTAAAGACCCCTTAAACTATAAAACTCATAAAACCCTAAAAAGTCTTAAAACCCTCAAAGAAAAAATATAAACCCGAAAAATCCTAAAATTTATTATAACTTAAAAAACCCCTAAAAACTGTAAAACAACCTAAAAATTTTAATGGGCCCTAAAAACTCAAAAACCCCTAAATGGTCATAAAACATACAAAACCCCTAAAGGAACCTAAAACCCATAAAATCCATTAAATAACCATAAAAAACTAAAAATCCTAAATACCCTAAAACCCCTAAATGACTATATGAACACTAAAAACTCTAAACATCCATAAAAAACCTAGAAATAATGAAACCCCTAAAACCAAAAAACCCTTAAAAGACTCTAAAACATCATAAAAAATAAAAAATAAAAAACTATTAAAAACCTAAGAATCATAGACAACCGTAAAAGACCAAAAAACCAAAAAAACTCTAAATAACCATAAAAAACCCCTCAAAACCATCAAAAAAACATTATATCCCTAAAAACCATAACAAAATTTAAAACACTAAATTCCACTATAACCCAAGAAAACCCTAAAACCCCCAAACATTCTAAAGATCCTAAGACACCTAAACCTCTTAAAAATCTAAAACCTCTAAAATGTAAAGACCTGGAAATTTGAAGGAAATTTTTTTTCTTAAGTACTTTGGAATTTTAGGAGTCTGCCGTTTTAGACGGCACTTGATTTTGAGGCCCGGTGTGCATGGAATCAATTTCTGAAGTTTTGTTCGGGTACGTTCAGTAAACGTACGTGTGAGTTTTTCTATCTTTTGAACTGGTGCTCAGAATTGAAATCTAAGGGCACTGTTGAACTCACAACACTGATATTCTCTTTAAGGGACCTTTACCGAAGTTGTGTTTTATGCGGGTTCAATGTTTATTTTTGGGGTTTAATAAAAAGGTTAAATAAAATTGTTGTGAACAATTTTATTTTATCATGGGTAGTTAAATCCTACATGGGGAAGTTTCTGGTGGGGGCCACACCAACATAACCTCTCAGGAGAGGATATTTGTGATGTGAGGCCCACACGAACCCAAACCCTTCCACCTCCACTCAAATCTCCATTAATTTGCTACTGTGTATTTTGACAACTCTTCATTAATGGTGGAGCTTCTCCACCTCCCCCATCCCATTAATTGTGCCATCACATATAATTAATGTCTACATTAATTATTCGGCACCCCTTTTGAATCAAATTGAACTGCATGGCAATTCTATTAATTGAAGATCCTTTTTAATTGTTTTTGCATTGGAAAATATTTTCTGGGGGAAGGCTCTGGAGTTTTTGAAGAGAGGTGGTCCTTCTTCGATGAAGAAAATCGTTCTTCAACGAAGAACATCCCCGACAAAGAATGAAAATGACTTCTTCCAACGATGCATCTTCCTCGGACGCACCTCAACGTCAAGGATTCTACGCCGCCTACGAAAACGACTCTTCCTCCATCATTTATGGGATGACATCGTCCTTCCGCGATGCCAGACTATTGTGATGCTCATCTTCTCAGCTCGATGACGTGCGACGTCAATTTCGAGGTAGGGGTTTTGTATAATTATAAGTGAATAAATTATCATGTTTGTGATGTTTTCTTTGGATTACCATCGGCCAATTGTTACTGCCTAACACGGAGGGCGTGGGCCGAACGAACACTGCCTGATGACCCTCTGATTTTTCATGAATTTTATTCATGATGGAGGTGCGTTGGAAGGGGAGATGATGAGAGAAGGTAGCAGCCACGCGCCGGCCGCATAAAGAAGAATTGCGGCCCACAACCGCAGCCCGCTCGGCCGAAGAAGAACCGGCCGGGCCGAATGAAGTCCACGGCGCCACAAGGGGCGCTGCACTATAGAGGACCACAACCCGTGCTCTGTGGGCCGCTTCGGTGGATAACTGGCTGGCTCGTAGACCGGCTGGGTGAAGGTGCCGTGTCCCCTGAAGGTGCCGCATAGCAAGACCGCAACCCGCCCGAGCGGGCCTCTTGTGCAGGAAAGGCCGGCCGGCTTCATCCAGTCATTTGGGAGGGCAGTGTCACTCGGCGCTGCCGGTTCAGGAAAGCGAAAGCCCCCCCCCCCCCCCCTGGGCCGAGCCGCTCACCCAGTCGGTCGAGCCGCGGCCTGTCGGGCCTTACCCTGTCGGCCTGGTCCATGCCCTACCGGGCTGGGCCACTCCGTGCTGGGCCGCATGATTCATCGGGCTGGTCTGACCCTCTTCCAGGTTGGACCCACCAAAATAGTGTTGACCTGACCCGCCAGCCCACTGGGCTTAACGGGTCGTGCTCGTTTTCACTTAAACGTGAATAACTATAAGATAGCGCGTCCGATCGACACGTCGTCTACGTCTTTGGGACACTCGCGATGCAGCCTTCCTTTTTCAATACTCTATGGGAGTTTTTGACAACTTTGGAAAATGACTAGGTTTGGAACGAGTGTATTTCCAACCAGGCCCCTAGAACGGAAAAATCAATATCTCTCAGACCGGGCATCCAATTGATGTGGCTTATTTCGCGTTGGGTTTATTTTGACGAGACGGAACGTCGGGGTACTTAAATCTAGACTTCATGATAAATGGTGTGACAACCACTTTTCTCGACGAGCGGACCCTCCCAAAATCGAGCATGATGTGTGCGGGAAACCTAAAGCTGGTTGCGACTACATCGACTACTATACTGGAATCCTCCATGTGTTCGACATTGATGACTACCATACTAGAATCCTCCATGGGTTCGACGATAATGAATACTATTCTTGTATCCTATGTGTGTCCGGCAGTTTGACCTCTGTACTTGTATCCTTAGTGGGTCCGGCAGAGTAGCTGGTCTTGTATCCTATGTGGGTGCGACAGCTTAGCTGGTCTTATATCCTATGTGGGTCTGACAACTTAGATGAATTAGTGACTACATTTGATCATCTCCATCGCTATATGAAAGATGTATACCTCTATGAGCTGAGTCTTGATTTTCAATCATTATCATCGATGTGATTGACTTCTTTCCAGTGTGGACTGTGTTTTATTTGGGCTCGAGAATTTGAGTCGTACTATGGTTGATAAATTAGGTATATGTTTGGGAATATACCTATGTAGGGTTGGTTGATACTTCATGTTTGTATCTCTCTTCTGTGGTTTATCCTTTGTGGATTCCGGGTGACCTTCATGGGTCTCAGGGTCTCTACTTAGTATCATATACTCACCACTGTATGGGTTTTTCCCGCACTACGTTGTGTTGGTTATAGATGAAGGACAACACTGATCGAGGTGGAGACTTGTTGAGCTAGACGGTACCTGGAGGTGGACCACTTGGCGAGACTTACATGGAGGGGACAGACAGACTTGAGGTACTGAGGAGGCCATCTTTACCCACCCTTCAGGTGGGATTCCTAGAGGATGACTTAGTGGTTGTTGTTTTACTATACTGCAGTTGTGCTATCTTTCAGTTATACTGTACTTTCAGTTGGGTTTTTATACTGGCCCATTTACCTTTCAACACTTACTTTTGTACTCAGTTTACTTTTTGCTTACTTTAGTTGTGTACTCTGTGGTGTTTTTTAATTTTGTAAAGGAAATTGCTTCCCTTTTTATAGGGATTTTTGCCTTTGGTGCTAGTTGCTAGTCCCTGGACTATGGTAGGCGGGCTTGGGGTAGTCCCGACATGGGCCCTGAGGACGGGTCATGACAAATTGGTATCATAGGAGTAGGTTCTATCACATAACATAGTACTATAATCATTCCTTCTATGGAGAAATAGTATTTTGAGTATTGAGTGTGTTTTTTAGTCTAGGGTGTCCAGTGTTGGTGCAGAGGCCGACATATCCATACACCAGGACCCCGACCTTTGATTTCCAACTTGGTACACGAAAACACTGATTGCATGTTTTTTTCAAAATTTTTCTTTGTGATTACTTTGTGTCAGCTCACCAGGTATATTGTTTGACCGTGGAACACCAATTTCTTTTCAGGATGGCCCCACCAAGGCAGCTATCTTGGGTTCTGAGCCACATGTGAGATGGTAGACCACCGAGCGACGAGGCCTCGGTGCAGGGCCCCATCACATCAGAGGCACCAGCGGTACCCCTACCCGCTGAGCCACCGATGCTACCTGCTCCAGCCGCAGAGATTGCATGCCTCTTGAGCGCTTTGCACAATTTCTAGCAACATAGGCTGCCTAGGTTCCTTTGAGAGACGGACCAACATGATGCTGAGGATTGGATGGAGGCTATCGTCAGAGTTTTTTAGATTGGTAGGGACACCATCTGACCATAAGGTGATCATTGTCGTGATTCTCCTACATACAGAGGCAGTCAGATGGTGTAGTTATATGCTCCAGGTGCATGACGAGGCATCTTTACTTTAGACAGACTTCAAGAGTCTCTTCTGCTCGGATATTGTTCCAGCCACCCTTTGTGCGGTACAGATTCAAGAGTTACTACACATGTAGTAGGGCAGCATGTCAGTAGCTCAATACTCAGTGAGGTTTAATGACCTCTCACACTAGTCCACAGATATGGTACGGGACCCATTCTTCGGGGCCTGGAACTTCGAGAAGGGACTGAGGCACGATATTAGGGCTTCGACGATTCCCCTCAGCATCCCCATGCAGGCAGGAGTGCTGGAGAGAGCCCTTCTAGTGGGGAGCATTCTCACTGAGCAGTCACCAGTGGCGAGACCCACCGCAGCGTGACATGTAGCGGAGTCTTCTACAGCCAGTAGTAGACAGATGTAACAGGTGTCCAAGCGGACCAGGCCATCAGGTTGGTGACCTCAGGATATAGGTTCGGTTGTGTAGACCACATGAAACAGATCCATCCTTACGAGGAGTAGGAAGTGCTATGCATGCGGCGAGCAGAGCCACATGGATTATGACTACTTGAACTTCCATGCAGATTAGGAGCAGATAGTAGAGGGACCTCCTAGGTAGAGGCAGAGGATTGACCGTGGTGGTCCGCTGGGAGAGAGCAGGAGAGGCAGAGGAGTTGGCCGAGCAACAGGTGTTCGATGACGTTACGAGGCTCTACCACCACCACCACCAGGATGTCCACCCCGACCCTAGGGAGCTGGGGGAATAAGGCGGTCATAGCTCCAGGAAATCGAGGCCTATGACCACAGCGCAAATAAGATGATTTGAGGTACTATCTGTGTCTACTCCACCCTTGATGTAGTTATTATAGACATAGGTGCGAGTCATTATTTTATTGCCACTGCCCTTGTTCGGAGCACAAAGATTCTGACAGATTCGTTTGCTCGATCCTTACGGCTAGAGACTTCTACAGAATCATACTTGACAATTACTCACTGGTTTCGGTAGTGTTATCTTACTCTAGTAGGCAAGAGCTTCAGCTGGGATCTTCTTATAGAGGCATCGAGGCCTTGAGACGGCATCTTGGGTATGGACTGGTTATCTACAATTCATGCTCAAATCGACTGTATTAGGAGAAAATTGGTGTGTGTCCGCACAGATGGGAGTAGGTTCACCTTCACCTACAAGAACGGGGCCTTTGCAGCGCAGGACGGACTTACGTAGAGGAGAGGGCAGTCGATCACATATCAGTTGGCTAGTCACATCCTTGGAGTAGTTGATGTGCGGAGTCTGAGTTTTCTTGTTTTGGTGGATTAGTATGTGGATGTTTTTCCTAACGACGTTCCAGGACTACCTCTTCGCAGAGAGGTAGAATTATACATTGATTTGTATCTTGGGATAACACTGATATCTACTTCAGTATATCATATGGATCCCCCTAAGCTTTGTGAGCTACGGGTACAGTTGGAGGACTTACAAGGAAATGCATTTATCCGACATAGTGTTTCACCCTGGGCTTCTCCGATTTTGTTCGCCAAGAAGGCAGATTGGAGCTTGTGACTGTGTGTCGACTACCGTCGCCTGAATCAGGTGACCGTCAAGAACATGTTCCCACTTCCGAGGATTGATGAACTCTTCGAACAGCTCAACGGAGCATGATGGTTCTCGAAGATAGACCTCGAGTCAGGCTATCACCAGCTCAGAGTTCGAGATGAGGATATGCAGAAGACGACCTTCAGGTGTCGGTATGGACACTACGATTTCTTGGTTATGCCCTTTGGCGTAACCAACACTCCAGCAGTGTTCATAAGTCTCATGAACAGGATCTTCCAACCTTACCTTGACCGTTATGTCGTAGTCTTCATCAATGACATACTTATTTACTCGACTACTAAGGAGGAGGATGCTTAACACTTACAGGTTGTACTGGACACACTCTGAGAGCACCAGCTTTTTGGTAAGCACTCAAAGTTCTAGTTCTGGATTTGAGAGGTTCACTTTCTGGGACACATCATCTTGGAGGCTGGAGTAGTAGTTGATCCAGTGAAGATCGAGGTAGTACTTTCTTGGGAGCCACCCAGGAGCGTGACAGAGGTGCAGAGTTTCCTAGGTCTAGCTGGTTACAATCGAACATTTGTTCTAGACTTCTCCAGAGTTGTAGCACTGATTTCATCTTTGAAGAAGAAGGGAAAACCCTTCGTGTGGTCAGATAGATTCTAGCAGAGCTTTGAGGAGCTGAGGGAGAGATTGAACAGTGTGCCCATCTTGAGGCTACTGGAGGAGGGATTTGGGTACGTAGTGTACTATGACGCATTAGGGACCGGACTCGGGTGTGTCTTGTTGCAGAAGCGAGCAATGATCACTTATGGTTCATGGCATATGAGACCGCATGAGTAGAACTACACTACCTATGACCTGGAGTTAGCAGTAGTGGTCTTCGCCTTGAAGATGTGGCGGCACTATCTGATGGGTGAGCACTTTATAGAATACTATGACCACTAGAGTCTTAGGTAAATCTTCTCGCAGATGGACTTAAACCTGAGACAGTAGCGATGGATTGCGTTCCTCCAAGACTATGACTTTGAGATAGTCTGTACTCAGGGGAAGGGGAAAATTGTAGTTGAGGCTCTCAGTAGGAGATCGAGCATTCAGCTGCTAGGAGAGGCGACAGAGAAACTAGCCGCATTGTATATATCCTTTGTGGATATAGATGGAGTTTCCTTTCGTCAGTCTCTCACAGTCACACTTCCACTTCTTCAGTGAGTCAGAGAGGCACAACATGGGTACGTTGACTATGAGGGGCGACGTGCTCCGATATCCACAGGGCAGGCGCCTAATGGATTTTCTGAAGGAGGGGAGCACTTCATCCTTTTCAGGGGATGTACCATGGTACCAGTTTAACTACAGGAGGAGGTTCTGTGGGAGTTCCACACTTCCCCTCTAGCGGTACATCCAGAAGTGGAGAAGATGTATCAGGACCTCAGACAACAACACTGGTGGTCAGGTATGAAGAAGGTTGTAGTAGATATTGTTTCACGATGCCTCACTTATCAGCAAGTGAAGGCGGAGCACCAGGTACCAGCTGGCTTGGTACAACCCTTAGAGGTCCCAGAGTGGAATTGGGATGGGATCTCCATGGATTTCGTGACAGGGCATCCACGTACATCCAGAGGACACGACTCTATCTGGGTGATAGTAGACCGACTCATCAAGTTCGCCGACTTTTTACCAATAAAAGCGCAGGGCTCAGTAGAGAGATTGGTACGCCTCTACGTTTAGGAGATCATACGACTTCATGGTGTTCCATCGACAATCATCTCCGATCGAGATGCTCGTTTCACTTCCTGACAATGGAAGCAATTGCAGGAGGATTTTTGCACGTAGCTCCGTCTGAGCACTGCCTTCCATCCTCGGATGGATGACCAAACTGAGAAGGCCATTTAGACTCTTGAGGACATGCTTCGTGCATCTGTCCTCGACTTTGGTCGCAGCTGGGAGGATCACTTACCCTTGGTGGTGTTTCCGTACAACAATAGCTATCACTCCACCATCGGGATGGCACCTTATGAGGCACTGTATGACCAACCTTGCAGATCACCTCTGTGCTGGACAAACCTAGGGGAGTCAGCACTAGTAGGGCCAGAGATGGTGCATGCTATGTCGGAGAAGGTGCAGATCATCCAAGAATGGATGATGACTGCACAGAGAGGACATAAGTACTTTGCTGATATAAGACGGAGACCACTGGAGTTCAAGGATGGTGACCACGTTTTCCTACGGATCTAACCTCGACGAGGTCTATAGAGATTTGGCTGGAGCGGCAAGTTATCTCCATGATTCATTGGACCTTTTCAGGTCCTCATCAGCGTAGGCGAGGTGGCTTACAGCCTGGCTCTTCCACATCAGTTGTGTCGGGTGCAGGACGTCATCCACGTATCTCAGCTGAGGAGATACGTGCACGACCCGAACCACATCATCGATCATGGGTAGTTGGAAATCGATGATGGGGTGACATTCATGGATGTCCTAGTGGAGATCAAGGATCGACATTGGCGGGTCATATGTGGATGTTCGATTCCTCTGGTGCGCGTTTGTTGGAAGCATAGGAACCTCCAGGAAAGCACTAGCGAGTGGGAGGCTCAGTTGCGTGCTCATTACCCTCATTTGTTCACCTAGTGTGTGTCTTAGATTTAAGAGAACATAAAGACATGGGGTGGGATTATTGTAAAGACCCAGAAATTTCAAGGAATTTTTTTTTTCTTAAATATTTTGAAATTTTACGAGTCTACAGTTTCAGATGGAACTTGATTCCTAGGACTGATGTGCATGGAGTCAATTTCTAAATTTTTCTTCAGGTATGTTTAGTAAACGTACGTGCGGGTTTTTTCTATCTTTTCAACTGGTGCTCGGAATTGAAATCTAAGGGCACCAATGAACTCGTAGCGCTGGTATTCGCTTAAGGGGACCTTTACTGCAGTTGCATTTTATGCGGGTTGAAAGTTAACTTTCAGGGATTAATAAAAAGGTTAAAGAAAATTGTTGTGAACAATTTTATTTTATCTTGGGTAGTTAAATCCTACATGAGGAATTTTTTGGTGGGGCCCACACCCACATAACCTCTCATGAGAGGATATTTGTGAGGTGGGGCCTACAGGAACCTGAACCCTTCCACCTCCCCTCAACTCCCCAATAATTCCGTACTTTTTATTTTGAAAACTCTTCATTAATGGTAGAGCCTCTCTACCTCCCTCTTCCCATTAATTTTTCCATCACATATAATTAATGTCTACATTAATTATTCGAAACCCCTTTTGAAACAAATTGAATTGCATGGTAATTCTATTAATTGGAGAGCCTTTTTATTTCTTTTTTTTGATGGAAAATATTTTCTGGGGGAAGGCTCTGGAGTTTTAGAAGAGAGGTGATCCTTCTTCGATGAAGAACATTGTTCTTCAACGAAGAACATCCCCAGCAAAGAATGCAATGGACATCTTCCAATGACGCATCTTCCTTGAATGCACCTCGACATCAAGGAGTCTACGTCGCCTACAACAACTACTCTTCCTCCATCGTCGACGGGGCGACCCCATCCTTCTACGACGCAAGACCACCATGATGCTCATCTTCCGTGGATCGATGACGTGCGTTGTCAATTTCAAGGAAGGGTTTTTGTATAATTATAAGTGAATAAATTATCCAGTTTGTGATGTTTTCATTGGATGACCTTCGGCCAATTGTTACCACTTAACGCGGAGGGCGCTGGACGAACGAACACAGCCCAACGACCCTCAGATGATTTCCTTAATTTTATTCGTGATTGAGGTGCGTTTGAAGGGGATATGATGAGAGAAGGTGGCAGCCATGCACCGGCCGCATGCGGAAGAATTGCAGCCCGCAACCGCAGACCGCTCGGAGAAGAAGAACCAGCCTGATAAAGCCAGTCGGGCCAAAGGAAGACCGAAGCACCAAAAGGGGAGCCACACTATGGAGGACCGTGGCCCACTCTATGTAGGCTGCTTCGGCGGAGAACAGGCCAGCACATCGGCCGACCAGGTGGAGGAGCCGCGGCACCCGAAGGTGCCACATAGCAAGACCGCAGCCCGCCCGAGTGGGCCTCTTGTGCCGGAAAGGCCGTCTTTAATCGGTCGACTGGTTGGGAGGGTGGTTCAATGGTTCGAGGAAGCACCACCCCCCCTCGAACCGCTTGACCCCCCCTGGCCGAGCCGCGCGGCCCGCTGGCCGGGCTGTAGCCAGCCGAGCCGCGCTCTTCCGGGCTGGGCCATGTCATCCCGGGCCGGGCCGCGCCCCCTCGGGTCGAGCCGCACTCCTCAGTCCGGGCCGCATGATTCATCGGGCCGGTATGACCCTTTGTCTGGTTAGACCCGCCAAAACCAGGTTGAGCCGACCCTGCAGACCATTTGGCATAATGGCCCAGGCCCGTTTTCACATAAACATGAATAACTATAAGACCGTGCGTCCGATCGACGCACCGTCTACGGAATTGGGACCCTCTTGATGAAGTGGTCCTTTTTTGATACTCTTAGTGAGTTTTTCAAAACTTTGTAAAATGTCCGGGTTTGGAACGATCATATTTCCAATTGGGCCCCTAGAATGGAAAAGTCAATATCTCTCAGACCAGGTGTCCAATTGATGCGCCGTCTATCGCGTTGGGTTACTTTTGATGAGACGGAAATTAGGGGTACATCAACTCTAGACTTCGTTCTAGTTTTTGTGACAACCCCTTTGATCAGGGAGTGGACCCTCCCGGAATTGAGCGTGCTGTGTGCGGGAACCCTAGAGCTGGCAACGACTGCATCGACTACTGTTCTGGAATCCTCCATGGGTTCGATAGTGATGACTACCGTACTGGAATCCTCAATGGGCTCGATATAAATGACTACTATTCTTCTATATTTTGTGGGTCCGGTAGTTTGACCTATTTACTCTTTTCCTGTGTGGGTCCAGCAGAGTAGCTGGTCTTGTATGCTATGTGGGTCCGACAGCTTAGCTGGTCTTGTATTATGTATGGGTCCGACAGCTTAGATGAATCAGTGACTACATCTGATCATCTGTATTGCTATACAAAATATATATATTTGTGTGAGATGAGTATTGATTTTCAATCATTATCATCGATGTGATTGAATTCTTTCCTTTGTTGACTGGGTTGTATCTGGGCTCGAGAGTTGGAGCCGTGCTGTGGTTGATAACTTATGTATATGTATGGGGATATACCTAAGTAGGGTTCGTTGATACTTCGTGTTTGTATCTCTCTTCTGTGGTTTATACTTTGTGGATTCTAGGAGACCTTCGGGAGTCTCGGGGTCCCTACTGAGTATCGTATACTCACCCATGCATGGGATTTGCCCGCACTACGTTGTGTTGGTTGTAGACGACAAACAACATTTATCGAGGTGGATACTTGTTGAGTTGAACTGTACCTAGAGGTGGAAAACTGGGCGGGACGTACATGGAGCAGACAGACATACATGAGATGCTGAGGAGGCCATCTGTACCCACCCTTCCGGTGGGATTCCCGGAGGACGACTCAGTGGTTTCCGTTTTACTTTACTGCATTTGTGCTAGCTTCCTGTTGTACTGTACTTTCATTTGGGTTTGTATACTGGCCCATTAACCTTTCAACACTTACTTTTATACTCAGTTTACATAGTGCTTACATCAGTTGTGTACGATGTTGTGTTTTTTACTTTTATAAAGGCAATACCTTCCCTTTTTATCGGGATTTACACTTTTGGTGCGAGTCGCCATCCCCTAGTCTATGGAAAGAGGGCTTGGGGTAGTCACGGCACAAGACCGGAGGATGGGTCGTGACATAAAACACCTAAAAACCCAAATCCCCACCTAAAACCATAAATCCTCCTAATCAATAGTACCCCTCCCCCAGTAGAAGATATGTAACTGTAGAAATCCATTAAACCCCTAAAAACCTTGCAAACCTTAAAAACCCTAAAACCCCCTAAAATACAAACAACCCCTAAAATTTTAAAAAACCATTATGTTTATAAAACCCATAGAAATATATAAATAAGAAACCCCCTAGATACAATGAAAACCTTAAAACCATAAGATACCATTAAAATCCCAAAAACCCCTAAAACACTAAAAATTTAAAACCCATAAAATCCCTTAAAAACACAAAACACCCAAAAAACTCTAAAAACCCTAAAAAAACAAAAAACATTAAAATCATAAAACACATTAAATATCCAAAAACCCCCTACAAATCCTAAAAACCATTAAACTATAAAAAATGTAATTCTAAAAATAAAAAACACTTTAAAACCTCTAAAACCATAAAATCCCCAAATAACACTAAAAACTGCCTTAAACCCATTAAAACATGTAAAAACTCAATAAACCCCTTAGAAAACCTGATGGCCATAAAAATCCTATAAACCTCGAAAACCCCAAAAAAACTAAGACCCCTAAAACCCCAAAAAACACTGAAAAACTCTAAAACCATAGAATCCTTATGAAAACATCAAATCTCTAAAAACCTAAAAACAACTAAAAACCCTAAAACACAAAAAAAATCCAAAAAACACTGAAAAAACCAAGTAACCCCTATAACCACTTAAGAACACTAAATTAATAAAAATCTATAAAAACCCCAAATAAACAAGAAAATCCCTAAAAATCTAAAAATCATAAAAATCTCTAAAAGTCCCTAAAATCACAACAAACACTAAATAACTATAAAATCCCCCCAAAAACCTAAGAAGCCCTAAACCCGCAAAAAATGATAAAATCCTTAAAATTATAAAAATACTTAAAATGCCTAAAATTCCAAAAGATACCATAACTACAATAAATACTATAAATACCACAAATACCTTAAAATCCCAAAATGAACCAAAAAATTATAAAAAACACAAAAACTCCTAAAAACCAAAAAATCCCTAAAACACCTAAAAATCCTACAAATCATATAAAATAGTGAAACACTAAACCCCTAAAACCCTAAAATCCTTAAAACCCCTAAAACCATAAAACCAATTAAATCCAGAAAACCTCAAAACCCTAAAAATCCTAAAAATTCTAAAATAGTTAAAAACCTAAATTAAGATAAATCCATTAAACCCCACTAAATAACATAAAACCTCAAAATATCTAAAAAACCATAAATCCCTTAAGATACCCAAAAAACCCTAAAACCCATAAATTACTCTAAAAAACCTAAAACCCCTAAAAGACACTTAAAACCATAGAAACCCTAAATGTATTTTTAACCCTAAAAAACCTAAAAGACCACAAAATAACATGAAAACGTAAAAGAATATAAATAACCCTAAAAACATAAATGAACCTAATAACCCATAAAAGATTCCAAAAATTCTAAAGGACCCAAAACACCATAAAACCCATAAGGTCCCTAACCACCATAAAACCCCTAAACCACCCCAAAAAATAATAACACTAAAAGGACCCTAAAACCCGTAAAAACCCATAGAATAATCCTATTTAGAAAAGAAATATTTTTTGTGAGAACAGGTCCATCAGACATAGTGTACCACCAAAAATCAGAGTTACTCGGTCATGGAATATTCGTTAAATTTTTTTATATTTATGACATGACCAAAAGATTGATAATAAATTTTTGTTCAATCAGAAATGTTTTTATAATCAATTGTCTTGGGATATGTTGGAAAAAATAAATAAGAAATGTTTGTAGAGACCTAGATCCGTCAAAAATATAGTCAACCAATTCACATCAAGATGATTTACTTATTGAGTGAGGTGGTAAAGAAATTTTTTTATATCTCTAGCATGTGGATTAAGAGAAATGTAGAAGAAGAAGAGTTTTTGTTTGAAGATTTTTTAAAAGTCTTGTTGAAGGGGGATATGAAGGTTTCTTGAAGCAACAAGAATTTGGTTTCCTTTTTTTATCAATTGGTATTAAGAATAAAAATGGAAAGACATATGTTTTACATTTCTCACAATTGAAACAGGGAAACACAATGGAGAATATTCAATTTTCATCATAATAAGGATAACATAATTTTAAGACTAGTATTTCTATTGATGTAGAGAAAGGATATTAAATGAATTTAGTTATGATTTGTTTTCATGTGAATCATGAAATTCAGTGTGAACAAATGCCGCTATCATAATGAATATATCGTATAGGAAAATACGAATCAATAATCAGAATCTGACTAAAGTGTATTATTAAGTTTTTAGTTTCAGATTTACAAGTGAGTCAAGAAATTGGGTTTTCCATCATAATAGAGAATCACAATGGTAAAATATGAATGAAAAATCGGAATCAAATTGATGATTTTTCAAAAATAATAAAGGGATATGAAGTAAAGAGATGATATGAAATTTAATGAAGGTTGAATAAGTCAAATATATAACAAAAAATAATGGAGATTTGAATATTTGAAAAGGTGTTAAATAATTCAAGGAGAGATATGATATTGAAGTAGAATTGAATAATTTGGAGAATTTATTTAAAGAAATAAGATTTAAGGAAGATGGAAGATTTTGGGAAAATGGTAAAGCTAGAAAATCTTTTGAGAATCCATCTTAAAGTATTTTTGGGTTCCTATAAAAGGAGATAATAGTAAATTTGTGAAGTTTTTGAACACATGATGTGATAACATGTGTTGAGATATCAGACATTTTGTTGGAAGGTGTTGAGTTTCCAACATGACTTTGATTTTCTGAATAAATATGAGGAAGATTATCGAAGTGAAAATCAATCTGATCATATGATGAAATTCTATAGGAGCAAGTACATTAGATTGGCATCCATGAAGGAAAGGGTTATCTGATTGAGTTCCATAGAGCACAGGAATTGTGAGCTACCAATTGAGTTCCAACTCAATTGAAGAATGAAGAACAGTAGGATAATTATACCAGATTGACTATAATGGGACTGAGGACCATGGACTAGGAATATCAGAATGACTTTCCTAAGAAATATTTATGGACTAAGGTCCTAGAAGATGTTTCAAGAAAAATAATATTTTTTTTGTATTTTTTAAATTATTGGAGGTTTTATGCAAGAAACTTTTCACTCAACTTACCTATGGATAAAGTGAAGAATTTATAAATTGGATCAAAATTTAATAAAAAAATTATTCGTGTGATTGTAGATACTTACATGTTGCTAAAAATTCATGTTTGTGGGAAGTGTTTTTTGAAACGGATACTTGAGGGTACGACCAACAATAGTATGAAATTTGATACTATGGTTGTATAATTGTTCACTTATGATGAATTTTTATTCAATAAAGATGTAAGTGGAAGAATCCATGTTAGTTGACTATCCAACATGGAAATGAGTGTGTATTTATAAAAAACCTTATAAATATTGTGTGCTTCCACCACTTTATATTTTTTCATAATAAATGTGATTTTTTGAGTTATTTATGATTGGATCCTAACTCGAACATGTTTTATGGGTTAGGAATGTTTTTGTTAAATACTTTATAATTATTCTTATGAATGAAAAGGGAACCACTGATTCACCACCCCCTCTTAGTGGTCTTGATCTTACCTGGGAACAATATAAAACTATAACAACTATAAAAACCAAAAAATCGTAAAACCCACATAAACCACTCAAACCTCATAAAAATATAAAAACCTGCAGACAACTAAGAACTATACAGACAATAAAAACAATAAAAATCCATAAAAATAAAAAACCCCAAAATATAACTAAATATTTGTAAAAACCCAAAAAACTATAAAAACCCTAAAACCCCTAAAAAGCAAAAAAAACACTTAAAATCGCTAAAAACCCAAAAAACCCAAAAATCCATTAAAAACACTAAAACCCCAAAAACTATAAAAACTAAAAAACAACGCTATTATAATAGAAACACATAAAACACTTAAAATGCCTAAAACCCATTAAAATCCTATAAATCCCTAAAACCCCAAAAATGTAAAAAATTTCTAAAAAACTAAAAAACATAAAAATGATAAAAACCCTAAAAACATAATAACTCTACAGACCCATTATAAAACATTAAAAACACTGAAAACCCTAAAAACCAAAATAACCACTAAAACCCTAAAAACCCTAAAAAACTAAAAACCTTAAAACCCTTAAAACCCATTAAAACTTCGAGGGAACCCTAAAACCCCACAAAACCCGAAAAAGTCCAAAAAAATACCCTAAATCCTAGAAGACAACAAAACAGTTAAAATCCCAAAAATAAAAGAAACAATAAAAACCCTAAAGCCCCTAAAACCCCTAGAAACAACAAAACCCTAAACCCCTAAATAACAAAAACACCATAAAAACCATAAAAAATAAAAAACCCCATAAAACATTAAAATCCATAAAACACATAAATATCCTTAACAAACTATTAAATCCCAAAAAGATATATATAACTCTAAAAACCCCCAAAACCAAAAATAACCCCTATGATGTCCAAAAAACCAAAAATAGCCCAAAAATAACACGCACAAAACTCTAAAACCCTAAAATCCATTTAAACCCCTAAAAACCCTAATACCCCAAAATATCCCGAAAAACATAAAACCCCACCACCCCAAAAAAATTAAAACACTAAAAAACCAAAAATAGTAAAAACCATTAAAGCCCATGAAACCTAAAAACCCAAAATATCCATAAAAACCCTCAAAACCATAAACACCCTAAAAACCCTAAAAACTAATAACCCTAAAAATACTTAAAAGCCTTAAAAATAAAAAAACCTAAACACCCAAAAATCCCAAAAATCCCTAAACATCCTAAAAACCATAAAAATCTATTAAAATCCTATAAACACTCAAAAACTTCAAAGCCTTTAGAACCCCTAAAATCCATAAAGCCCCCAAAAACCTTAAAAACCATAAAAGGCTAAATACCCTAAAGCATAAAAAACCTAAAAACCATAAAAAAAACCCAAAACCCCTAAATCCCCTAAAACCCCCAGAACCCCAAAAAATACTAAAAATTGATAAACCCCCTATAAATCCATAAATCCACTGAAATCCCTAAAACCCCCTCAAACCCTAAAAATTCCAAAAACAAAAAATATCATTAAAATCTATAAAAACAATAAAAAACCATAAAAACCATAAAATACCCTATAACCATAAAATGGAAAAACAACTCTAAAAACATAATATCCCAAGACACCTTAACATGCCATAAAACTCTTAAACCCTATAACCCAAAAAATCTATTAGAAACCAAAAACTCTAAAAACAGAAAATTACTAAATACCCTTATAACCCAAATAACCCTAGAAACACAAAAAACCATAAAACAATAAAAAAACTTCTAAAAACCATAAAAACCTAATAACCACTAAAACCTATACGAACATTAAAAACCCAAAATACATAAAAAATACCTAAAATACCATAAAAATATTAAAAGATCCTCAAATTCCTAAAATCCACAATATCAAAAAAAACCCATCAATAACCATTTAAAACCATAAAAACACTAAACCCTCTAAAAAACCAAAAGACAAAAAAAACCTCAAACACATAAAATACCCTAAAAACCCTAAAATGCTCAAAACCATAAAACGCATAAAAAACTAAAACTAATGTATTGAATGTCTAAATATATTCCATTATCACACTCTAAATGTCACTCATTCCTATAGGGAGGAAAACAGAGTGGTTGATGCTTTATCCAAAAAGGAACGAGAGGAACAAAGCTTGTTGGCGACCTTTATCACCCCTCCCTTTTGTGTTCCCATTGTTGTTTCAGATATGAATGGTGATCTTCACACCCATTCATGATAACCCAATTTTTGAGGCTTTTTATTTGATTTTTGTTAATAAATTTTGAGGTACTAGGCACCTTTCAACTATTCCTGAGCCTTCTTTCCCCTAAAGGCCCCATAAAATCCTAAAAAACAAAAAAACCCTAAAAAATATAATAAATAAAAAACCCTAAAAACATGAATTCCCCTAAAAACTATAACATCCCATAAAACCCCTAAAAATACAAAAACCATTAAAACAAAAAAACCGTAAAACCTTTAAAATCCCTTAAACCCCCCCTAAAACCATATAAACCCTTAAACAACCCTAAAAGGGCATAAAACCTCTACACTAAAAAACCACTAAAAACCTAAAAAATATAAACACCCCTAAAATCCAATAAAAACAAAAAATACCTCAATCCCATAAAAACCCCTAAAAATACTAAAACCATAAAAAATATTAAAACAAAAAAATTGTAAAATACCCCTAAAACAACAAAAAATGATTAAAAATCCCTAAAATACATAAACACCTAAAAAATCGAAATACTCTAAAAAAACATAAGAAACCTTAAAAAAACACAAAAATAAAAAACCCATAAAACACCTTATAAACAAAAAAACCCTAAAAAATTTTAAATCCCTAAAACCCATATAAACATATAATATGCCCATAACCCCATAAAAACCCTAAAAACCCTAAAAACAAATTTAAGCACTAAAAACCCAAATAGAAACACTAAAACCCCTTAAACCCACCAAAACCCCCTAAAACCACAAAAAACCCAAATAACACTAAAAACAATAAAAATATTAAAACCCATAAAATCCCATAAAACCATAAAAAAACCCTATAATTCTCAAAAACATGAAACCCCAAAAATCCCTAAATACCCTAAAAACATAAAAACACTATAAAACCCAAAACATATTAAAATATATAAAATAACTAATACCATAAATTCTCATAATGATCCTAAAAGGAATTAAATACTGCAAAAACCCAACAGAAACACGAAATGACCCACAGAAACCTATAAACATCCTAAAAACACAAAATACCTAAAATCCATAAAAACCCTAAAAATATATAAAAATAAAATAATCCATAAACCCCATGAAACCCTAACAAACAATTAGAAACCCTAAAATACCCTCAAACTATGAAATCCAGTATAACAATACAAACCTAAAAACCCCCAGAAATTCCTAAAACCCCCCAAAACTCCCTAAATATCAGAAAAATCAAAAAAATCACTAATAACCTTAAACCTAAAAATCACTTTAAAACCTTAAAACCCTTCAAAAACCCTAAGATCCCTAAAAACCACTTAACACCAAAAAGGCTCCAGAAATACCTAAAATCCATAAAACATATAAATCCTAAAGACTCAAAGAATCCATAAAACCCTAAAACCCATAATAAAACCCTAAAAAAGTAAATACCCAAAACACCTTAAAATTATGAAGTCCCCTAAAAACCCAAAAACAATATAAACCGTATAAAACCCTAAAACCCTAAAAACCGCTAAAAACCAAAACACATAAAACCGTAAAAACATGTAAAAATATCTAAAATTCCCAAAAAACCATAACCCCCACAATCCCTAAAAACCCATAAATAAACCTAAAATCCTAAACACCCCTAAAATTATAAAAGTCCCTAAAAATCCAAAAAAACCATTAATACACTGTAGAATCCAAAAAAACCCCTAAATCCCTAAACCCCCAAAACCATAAAACCGTAAAAACTAATAAAAACTAATAAAACCCCACGAAAACCTTAGGGCCCACAAAAAATTGAAATCCCCTAAAAATATAAAAATATCTAAAAAATAAAATCCATAATAAACAGTAAATCCAATAAAGCCCTAAAAATATTGAAAAACATAAAAACACCTATAAAATACCTAAAGCATTTAAAAAACACAAAATCCCTAAAAATACCCAAAACCCTAAAAATAACCAAGAAATACTAGAAAACCTCACGTAACCCTTAAAAGGCCATAAAAACCTAGAAAACATAAAACCATCAAAACTGTAAAAACACTAAAAAAGAAAAAACACTTAAAAACCCTAAAACCATTTAAACCCTTAAAACCATAATAAACACTAAAACCCATAAAATCCCTCCTAAAATTCCCTAAAACCCCAAAAATACAAATACCACCAAAAAAACTAAAAACAATAGAACACTCTAAAATACCAAAAATAACCCTTTAAAAATGATTAAAATACTCTAAAAACCGTTAAAAACCTAAAATCCTTAAAATCTCTAAAAACACTAAAAGTAGTAAGAACCTAAAAACCATAAAAACCCAAAACATCATGAACACCCTAAAAAACCAAAAAATAAAAATACCCCTAAAAAAAATTATAAAACCCATAAATTCTCTTAAAACCCCTAAAATAATTAAAAAACACTATGACCCCTAAAAGCCCTAGAACAATGAAAACCACTAAAAACCATAACACACCTAAAACCCCCCAAACCCCCATAAATGCATAAAAATACCAAAACCGCTTAAAATATCCTAAAAACATAAAAACCCCTAAAAATATAAAACCAAGAAAATATCCTAAAACCCCTAAAAAATAATAATACCCTAAAAATTCCATAAAACTATTAATAATGTAAAACCCCCTCAAAACACCATAATTCCCTAAAAAACTCTAAAAATCATAAAAACCCAAAAGAAAACCTGAACACTTAACCCTAAATTTCCAAACACCTAAAAACATATAGAGTCCCTAAAACACTAAAAACTATGAAAATTCTAATATCCCTAAAAACCAAAAAATCCTTAAAAACCCAAAAACCTCTTAAAAACATGAAAAACCTAAAGAACCTAAATGACTTAAAACCCATTATAATCCTTAAAACCCCTAGTACCCAAAAAAATTTTAAAACCCCTAAATATTTTACATTTTTATGATTATTTGTTTCATTTTAAAAATCAAGTGGATTTTAATTGTGTTTTAGGGTGGTAGTGGCATGAAACATCATGTCAAACATGCCCTTTTTATTTTCATGTGTTCCTAAAAAATATTCCAAAGAGTTTTATTCATTGAACTACCCTATGTTTCCCCTATTCATGATGTCTCATGAAAAGTATTTCCAAAGGATGGTGATTATTGGAAAATGTTTCTGAAAACATTTAGGGACTCACATTGGTTAAGAGGATGGGAGGTTGGACTCATCACAATTTTTTAGGGAGAATTATTTCCTACTACATGAGACTATTATAGACTTAAGAAATATTCATGAATTCCTTATTAGATACTAATCTAAAATGGTTCAAACATATTTTGAAAATTGATTATTAGCATGTATTGGATTTTGAATCATCTTTTGGTATTATATGTCCTTCATTGATGGAGAAATTTATATATATTAGAGGATACCAATAGATTGAACCATTTTTATACAGATTATAGAGCCTTACATAATTTATTATCATGATGCTGGGTTTCATCCATTTATTGGGGTGCTTGGGTATTTCTCTTCATCCAGGAAGACTAGAGATGTTTTGATATCAGGATGAGGCCCATGATATGAGATTCCTACATATCCTTTTGAAAGGAATCAGATCCCACATATTCAAGTACCACTTAATGGGACATAACTTACATTTTATTTTCATGTGATGTGGAATCAACCACATAGTTTAATGTTGTATACTAGGTGTATCAAGGTTGATGGTTCCTTGCCAAGTGTGGTGTGGGAATTATGTTGAAACAACCCTACAGATCAATCTGGTTAGGAATATGGCCTTGTATTGAGTGACCTATATTAGGAATTTAAGATGATCAAGATAAAATAAGGACCCATAAGGAATATAGACTTATGAGTTGGGGGGGATGATCCTACCATAGACATGTCCCAATAAGGATGATATTGGTTTGAGGGTGTTAGGTTTGGAACTCTGGAAGGCTTCCAACGTATACTGTTTGGATAGGAATCAAAGACCATGTAGTTCAAATGGGTCGAGGCTTACACATATTTTGGATGCCCAAGGCTGCTTCAATGGGAATACGGGCCATTGAAGTTATTCCTCATAGGGAATGTGGACCTTTGGGGAAGTAATAACATGGTTTGTTCTAATACCATATTTTAGGACCAACATGAATTTGATCATGCAGATAATATGATTTTCATTAAGATCTAATACCATGTCAATCATTCTCAGTGTGAGAAAAAAGATTAAGTAAAAGATCACAGAAATCCACAAAATATTATGCTTTCACTAGTGGATGATAAAAATTATATGGAAAGTTGGAGAATGTCCCACAATAATAACTACATGCTTATTCTAGGAGGGATTCCCGATGGTGGAATTTTTATTTCATATGATGGTAGAAGATGGTGGAGCCATGGTGGGGAAGTAAGTAAGAGATAAAAGGCATAGATTATCCTATATCCTCTCTTATTTACAAAACCTAGGTAACTATCATTATCCCTATGGTTGGGATCTGTGTTACCATAGAAATGTATAGTTGAGAACACTCCATGGATCCCATATATTAGGTTGGATAAATTTGGGACCTCAATTACCATGGGAATGTATATTGGAGAGGACACACTGATATAACATGTGCTATGATCATACATATGTGGAGGGTTGGGGGGATTTATTGTATTAGTTCTCTCATATGTGTGATCCAAGGAAATAGGTTCCCTTCCATTGATGACATGAAATAGGGCTCAAAGGGTGCCATGTAGAGGTAAGGTTTGGGAGAGATGAAGAGTGTCTCATGAATGGTGGCCATGTTGAGATGGTGGTACTTTTCATAGGGTGGAACTATTTAGACTAATATTCCATTTGGGTAATGGAAATCATAGGTAATATACCTTGTTAATAACCTTGATCAAGGCTCCAAGTTTCTTATTAGGTGTCTTTAGAAGGGTGCCATATATGTCCCGGCCTTGAAAAGGGTCATAGGCCCTATTACCTTTTGAATATAGGAAAAGGATCTCAAAGAAAGTATTTTTTGATTCATACACTGCAAGAACTCTAATACCACTACCCTCTTTAGTTTCATCTTATTTTGAGGCATAGAGAGCTAAATATAAGGTTTTGAGGACCTTGTTGGAGGAATTGTGTGAGATAAGCTTTGAGGATTCGTTGGATCTTCTATTTGTGTCAAATGAGGAGCCCATGCGACTTATTAATATGAAATTTTGAGGACCTAAGAAATGAATTACATTCATAAATGGTTTCATTATAAGTCATTAACCTAGATGTGACCCACACGATTATCTAGGGGTGCATTTACAGACCTACACGATGATGCTAGGTGCACAATTTTAGACCAACATGATGACTTCAGGTGTGTAGGCTTGTATTTCCTAGAAACATAGGTTGGTTCTTGCTTTGGATATATTTGGTGAACACATGTGATATTTTATGTCTTTATCTTCACAATACATGATTTAATTTTGTTTGAAACTTCTCATCCTCATGTAAAAAATGGACTATCAACAAAATCCCCCCATATTGGATCTGACTAAAAAGGAGAGGGTCTAATCCAAATGTAGGGAAATATGTTTATGTTGACAGATACTTTTTTAGATAGCCCCTAAATATTCATGTACATTCTTGATCTGGAATGGAATTCATTACTATTTGGGTATCATGATTGAGAGGTGAAATGATGACCCACATAGGATAGTCATGTATGTGCCTCACACAGGGATGTTGTGCAGGTGCATCATGATTTTTTGTCACATAGGCATTCATGCAAGTCTATAAATAGAATAGACTACTGATGGTCTATCCTCTATATCACACTTCTCTTCCATACTTCTTCTCACATTAATATAGTCTCCCATATTGGTATTCTACTAAATCTCCACTCACACATACACAATATTCTTTCATCTAAACAACACATATATCTAGGAGACGGACCTGTGTGATGTCATTTGGCAGAGTGAACTCCACGAGGTGACTTGGGAGAGTGACTATCATAAAGTCACCTTGGCGAGTGACCTTCATGAGGTCACATGGGTGAGTGCCTACATTAGGTCACTTGGTAATGTTACATGTGCAAGGTTACTCTTTTTCCATGTTTTTGAATTTTATTACCTAGTATATTAACTCTAATGAAAATCTCTATATTTATTTTTAGATATATAGTGGATTCATAAAGTTTAAAACATATGATGACCAATTTAGTAAACATATCAAGGAGATGATGGAAATAATCAAGTTAGATTATTAAAAAACACATGACACCACTCTCAATGATGTGGTGAATCATTTGATTAAATATCCCTATAAATACATTAAGAATATTAATCTTCCAATTTACAGACACATGTTCCTAAATGATGAACTCATACCATAATTAATGAATTAACTTATGACTTCTGTGTTCCAAGATTAAAATAATTTTACCACATCTATCATCACATCTAGGAGTGTATATATAAAACAGGGAATGGTACCCTCCACATATGTCATGTATCATAGTATTCATGCCTTAGATTTAATGTCTTACACTCTTGAGTCAAAGAGTCACTGATACCTCTTTATCGTTCATGCTTATAAGATAGACTAATGAATTTTTTTTTGGAAGAATAAGACATCCAATTTGGAGGATGTGTCAATATAGAGTTGATGTGGGTGTACTAGGTGCACTAAACATGTGTTGAATTTGAAGTCAAACTGAAAGTTTTTGGTACCTACGAGGTTTTCTATGTAGCACAGACACATGTGTACAAGAATAAATATTTTATTCATGAGCTTCTAAGTTAATAGAACCCACAAAAAATACATTACATACAACACACTAACAATTTATCATCTGTTTAAGGGATGTATAATAGATCCTGGATGTTCCCATTCTTAGAGTGATGTATGGAGAGTTTGTCCCACAAAAATTGAGATGGGTGATGTGAAATGAATTACTATTTTGGTTTGGGAGATATTACATGTATCTTGGAATATCAGAAAGGAATACCTTCGCCTAATGGGGGATTTCCACTCTGATGTGTGGATGAATGATTTATTATATCCCAATGGGTAGGTCTACACATGAAAACATCCAATGGGATGTCCTGTAATGGAATGTTGGGGCATTATTGGTATATGTTTTTCCACATTAGAACAAGTATTTTATATCCAATGGGGGTATACGGTCAATTTTGACATATATTCTACAAAACGTTTTTTTATTCGTAGTGTGGTGGTTATGTGTGAAGATGATATCATTTTGTGAACCAAATGAAAGTGTGAGGATAGAAAAATCTATCATGGAGGCCATGTTATCATAGAGGAATCTTATAGGGTTTTCAGCTCCCATCTTGGTAAGGCTTCACTGGTGATTATTGAAAATATATGTAGGGAAGTCCCCCTTTTGAATTACGTGTCCATTTTAGGTGTTGTGGGGATTGATTTTAGAGAACATTTATTATGTTGTACTGAGTGAAATCCAAGTTCTTGGAGGCTAGGTTTTACTATTCGTTCTAGTTTTTTCTAGTATCCAAACCATTTCGTTGAAGTATGGTGAAGCATTAAAGAAACTACATCTATTGATATAATTTAACTTCCTTCAATTCGAGCAGCCACCCACTAGGATGTTCATCAATGATAGAAAATAAAATGATGAACTATGATCAAACATGAGTACATTAAGGGTTGTAATGCTATAATATTAGATTGATGGTGATGTTATTTATGAAACCTGTTATACATAATAATTTTAATGTCAATTTAAGTGATTGAATCAACCTATTGTATCCACTCTTGTGCATTTCTAATTCGAGAATAACCTAATGGTGGATTGAAAACCCTAGTTCCTCGTGTATTTCAAGGTAACTCAAGAATTAATTAATCTACCTCCACTGATTAAATCCATTGGGTTAACTTCACTCTATGTTGAAGCATGGATTTCATAACATTATCAAAGAAAATTAAAAATGATCATCCCCCTAAGTGTAGTAAGGAAAACTTCATGGTGGGGGAAGCATGGACATAAGGCCCGTCAAAATCCATAGGGTGATAGTGGTGAGACTTGGATTTTCCCAACCAACTTCGTCCAATAGATGGTCAGCTAATTAGGGTTAAAAGTGTTATTCTAGTTGAGGTTGTGTTTAAAAGTACTATCCGACACTGTCAAGATACAATACAGACTTAATTTTCCAATCCATAAACCATTATAAATATAAATATGAAACCATTGAAATCAAGAATTATTGTGTATACTTCATAATCGACCAGGGTAACCTCAAATTATGTGCGGTGAGATTCGATTAAATTTTGGAAGGAAAATACTTCTCACACTAAGGACCTATGGTCAGTTCTATGTGTTGGCATGGAAATTTCATTGAATGGGGATGCTCAATCCCAACATAACATTCACTTTGATGCTAACCCTATTGATATGGGGACATATATGTTGAGTCAATAAGGTTTTTCTTATGAGTTTTCCATTATTTCTTGTTTGGAAAATCACAAAAATCTTATACTTAAGCAAATCTATATTTTACCTCCATAAGGAAAATTTTCTCCCTTAAGGAAATTTACCCTAACCTAGATTTTCTTGTACATATCAATATTTTTCATAAATACAAAAACCGGATTCATACCCAAAACCCTGGAATCATATAATGTCAAGAGTTAGAGCATTTTTTTAGGATCTGAATTCTTGATGAGAACTGTAATGAAGTTCCAATCCGAATTCTGGACTCTGAACTCTTATAAAGTTCGACTACGAACTTTCATGAGTTCGACTCCAAACTCTTACGATGTTCGAATCTGAACTTTCATGAGTTCGACTCCGAAATCTTATGAAGTTCGACTCTGAACTTTCATGAGTTTGACTCCAAACTCTTATGAAGTTCGACTCCGAACTTTCATGAGTTAGACTCCGAACTCTTAGGATGTTCGACTCCGAACTTTCAAGTGTTTGACTACAAACTCTTATGAAGTTAGACTATGAACTTTCATGAGTTCTACTCTAAACTCTTATGAAGTTTGACTCTGAACTTTCATGAGATTAAATCCAAACTCTTATGAAGTTCTACTTTTAACTTTTTCAAGTTCAGATTCTGAACTCTGGTGAAACCAGACTCTGAATTCCTATAAAACAGAATCCAAACATTTCTTAAAATAGACTTCGAATTTCATTTTGATTAGACTCTGAACTTCTCATTTACTTACACTCCAAATTTTTGTATGGATTTTTCTTACATATTCTCTATTACAAAATGATGTCGTACATTCAGATACACATGGTTTGTTATTAAACGATGTCGTCAATTCTGTTTCAAACTAACCGTTTGTTGAGTTACACATGTACAGGTCCCTCCAAATTACATGGAAAATATGTCCGTTGAAGAGGGAGCTGACTGAGCATATAAATAAGAGCTCATTTGAAGGAGCTCAAAAACAAGTTGATCGATCTAGAGACCACACATTGTTAAGGTGATTTCTAGAGAGAGAAGATTTTCATGTTTTGTGTGTACTGAACCACTCGTTCAGATTGCTTCGTGCGACTCCGAATATTGGTGATTACATTCGAGGACTTCCAGGGATAGGAAGACAGAGGTGTCGAATACCTTGAAGTTTGAGGGCTTCCTTGCTGAGGACGACAGAGGTTCACACTACCTTGAAGTTTATGGCTTTCGAGGATATCAAGACAAGGATTCCGATCATAGTATCGAGGGATTACCCTGGTGTGGGTATGACAGACCTGCTTGAAAGTATAAATCAAGGGACCTTTATCCAAGGT
This sequence comes from Viscum album, assembly GCA_963277665.1. NCBI lineage: Eukaryota > Viridiplantae > Streptophyta > Magnoliopsida > Santalales > Viscaceae > Viscum > Viscum album. The sequence goes on along the minus strand of OY728156.1, from coordinate 334,721,059 downwards.
TGTTGGATACCCTTCTCTTTGGGTTCAAAGACTTATATCTTGTTACTTGTAGTTTTACTACTTGTTTTTCTACTGCATTGTGTTTTATAAGGAAAGTATAACCTTCTTATATTTCTTTACACCTGTACTCTGATTAGTTTAGATTCTATACACTTTAAGGTAGAATCTCATATTGTAAACTTTTGTTCCAATTCAAAAATTGGTGATTAGAGGTGTTGTGAATTTTTTTAGTTTAACTTTGTTAAACTTAGATTTTCCCCTTATTTAAGGAAATTTTTTAAAGTGTACAATTCAGCACCCATATTTTATATTGAGCATCTACATCGATATTGTAGAGACCCAAAGCCTGACGTATATTGAAATTACATTACATTTGCGGAATACTTAGTACATAACAAAAACACACACACAAGGATCGTAATAGTTTAGTGTCTTTGGAAACTCGGAATATAATCTTCTAATCCTGGTGAAAGATCTTCAACATCTCCCATAAAGATATTATTTTTTTTATACCTAAAACCTTTCTTTATATCCTGGGGAAAAGAAAACATAAAAGGGTGAGCTCAAATTCTCAGAAAGGGTAAACAAAAGAAATATCAATCACATCATATTCATAAGAACATAACATTTTGGAAATCTTAACCTGCAAAAGAGACCATAATTTCATAACATGGGATAAATCATGGCAGTGAAATGTAATCACAATAATCATAACTTAAAACATGAAACTTTGTGGCATTCACACATAATCAAAGAGAATCATTTCTTATTAGTCAAGACACATTTCCAAGACTATCTTAGTGGACAAATTCCCTTTCTGAATCGAGTAACCCTCGTTTCAGTCCTATTTCACTGAATCGGTATAACCTACCATTCCAGCCATGTCTATCTCATGAGATATAAAATCTTTACCCAATGCATTGGAGGGAGATATAGGTCCCACCCATCTCATAATGAATCCTTTCTTATGTGTGCCACATATTCATAAATCATACATCATCGCATAACCCATGTAATAAAAATGGGATTCTTAAACAACATGACATCATAAAACAATTCATATAAGATAAAGGAATTCATAAAAATGTTTCCATCACAACATAATCAAATCCATGTAATAATAGGGATAAAAACATAACCCTTTTATTATCTTATATGGAAAATAATTTTGATAAAATACTTGAACTCCATTCTTGAGGAAAATATCCTTTCTACTTCAAAAATACTTTTCCTTTCATAACATGTCATATCATTTTAAACTAAAAGAAGTTCATGAAAAATAATCTTGAAAACTTGTAAATGAAGCTTCTTTGAAATAAGGTTTTAAAAATCCATTCATGCCGTATAATTTAAAAAAAACATTATTCGTACTTTTGTCGGAAAAGTCAAAAAGTACCTCGTACGAAAAACGACAAAAGATTCCTTTCATATCCTTTAATAAAAACTCATCGAAGGGTAAAATTGGATTTAAACAATTTTAGGTGGATTTAAATAATATTACATATTGAGGAAACATGGATGTGGATGATAAAATACACCCCAGTAAATACTAAAGTATAAACAATCTCGGATAAAAATGAGATTGTGATATTTCCCTTACCTTAGGTCCGATTTTCATTGTACGTGTCCGAAGCTCCTGTATAATGGTTTAAATAATGTTATTAACTTATTACAGAATCATATTCATTGTTATGATATCATATATGGTTCACTTATGACTTTATCTTACCCGTTCTTTTGTAAATTCCATGTTAAAGAAGCGTTTTGGGTAAAATCGTTTCATTTATCGTAGGTGTTTTGACTTGTAATTATTCATATGATTACTTAGATCATGATTACTTAATTCCAGAACATAAAACATGATTTATATATATATATATATTCAGGATATACATATATATAATAAATCATTAAAGGGAAAGAAATACACCGTTCATGGAGACGGCAGTCCGTACGTACGCATGAACGCTGTTTTCGTTTCCTTATTGAATTGAATGGAATTAAGTAGATGACATACATATAAATATATAAATAAATCCAGTATTATTATTATGTCATATATTTCATTAGTACATATTATATATACTTTATAATCATTCATGAATGGTTAATCATTGAGAATGAATCTCATCGCGTCGTGGAGACGGTAGTCCGTACGTACGCACGAGCGATGATATCGTTCCCATGGTCGTGAAATTGTGTTGAAGTGTATGTATACTATTTAAGTATCAATATCACTATATAATAATCATATATAGTTACTCATTACACCATTATACTCATCCTTGTAAGGTGATGGTGGAAAATAGATTACACCACGGCGTGGAGACGATATTCCGTACGTACGCACGCGCGGTGATTTCTTTTTCCGTAGGATGGATAGAATGTGAAATAGGGTTGTTTCATACTTATAATAACATATCAGTATATGAGTGATACTGATGTTATTACTTCATAATGAAACAACTTAAGAAGAAGAAGTGGAAGAAGAAATAAAGATGAAAGAATTGGTAACGGTAATTACCTCTTCTTTGAAGCGCCTCTTTGAGACCTCCTCTTAGGGCACTAAAATTGGTCTTTGAGGAAGACTAGAACCTCTAGGATGTTTCTAGGGAAGTGGAGAAGAGATTTTGTCAGGGGTTGGACGAGCTTGGGTGCTAAAATTGGTGTGAGGAGAAGGGGGAGGAGGTACCCTTTTATAAGGGAGGAGAGGGGCACCTTAGGAATATCTCAAAATATTATTTTATATTAAAGTCAAAATCGGCTTATAATGGTTCAAAAGGGTCTTATTTCGAAGATAAAGTGGGGATGGGTCGAAATCCTATCATCCAATAGGATTTAGACAAGTTTAGGGTATTATTTTAACCTTATCAATTAGATTTAACTTTTACCGTGTCTTTTTGTTTTCTTTCACTATATGGTTAATACACTTACTATAACATGCCAAACGAACCCCAAATTGTTTATTATTAATATATATATCCTTACTTAAGTCATTTGGCCGAACCTTAGATTTTTAGGAATAAAATAACAATTAATAATATAATATTTGATTTAAAAACTATTTTGTGTCAATTTTTACACTATTTGATATATGATTTTTGTGAAAGTCATAACAGAATTATATGCTCTAACCAAGTTGATTAAATCAACACTAATATATCATAGTAACCTATAAAATTAGTGGAATTCATAAAAAGTCTCAAATTACATTCATTTGAGCATTTATAACATCAATTATGTTAATATTTCCTTAAAAAGGGTAATTACAGCATCATCATTGTGTCATAAATAAATTAATTTATTTAAAGTCTAAAAATTATAAATAAAATATCATTATGTAGGAAATCTTTTTATCTTTCTAATGAATATTTATAGTCGAATTTATCTTATGTATAATCCCATATTAAAAATGTTTTAGTTATTAAACTTTGATTTTAACTATTTTAACTATTCATTAAATTAAATGTCATAATCTAATCCAAGTGGACCTAAATGGTCATATTATATTAATAAGGTTGTTTTTGGTCGAATTACACTTATCCAATAGAATTTGGACATGTGTTAGGGTAATATTAATATCATATTTACCTTTAGTTACCCTATTTACTATTGACCGTGGTAAAAAAAAGTAAAAAAGTTACTATTCACCAAAAATTATTTTCATCTCATTGAACCACATTTTAGTCCTTGATAATAATCGTTTCTGTCGGTTTTTCGAACTTCCATTCACAGAAGCGGTAAAATTAAGTTTTATGCAAAATTCAGTTTTTAACCTACCACTTAGTGGTTTCACTATTCATCTAAATTGAAAGTTTTCAGAAAAATGCCAAAATTTCATCCTAAGCTATATTTCATATTCCGAATTCAAAAATGAAGTCTATTTTACCAAATTCATAACATAGAAATTGAATTAATTAATTTTATAATTAAATCCCGCTGTTAAAACAAATAGCGTGTTTTTAAGAAACAATATCTATCAAAAGATTGACACTTGGTTATGTCTGGTTTAAATGTGAAATTATATCCAGTGACCAACATTGTATTAAATTGTAAAAATATATTCTAAATATACTTTAAAACCACTCAAATTAATTATTTATCACTATTAATTATTTCGATTAAAAAAATTGTTTTTAATTATAATTTAGTAATTTTCACTATTCATCAGAATATGAAAGTTATCCGAAAAGTACCAAAATTTCACCTTAGGCTAAATTCGATACTCCGAATCCAAAAATGAAGTCCATTTTGAGAGATAAAATTTCTAAAATTTAAAAAGTGGTTATTACTATTCATAACGTCTAGTTTTAATAATATTTTAATAGCATATCAGTGTTTAGCGAAACTTGGTGTTGCGTACAACACACGCTATCGTGGAAGGTCGTGATTGCGTGTAATGGAAGGAAAGTCAAGGATGCGTGTTGTGAAATCTTCTTTTGGTGTAGCGTACAACACAAGACATTAATGAAATTAAAAAGCATATTTTTCATAAAATCTCTGGGTGTTACATTCTACCCCCCTTAAAATGAATTTCGCCCTCAAAATTCGTCGGGGTTATAAATGGTTTACTATTCGAAATTTTCTTTGATAGAAACCCACATCGTAAAAAAGAATACCAAAACATGGCTAAAGTATGAAATGTAACGATTACCCAAATAAACTAATCACTGGGTTTCCACATAGATGAAAATATGGATATGGAAGAGAAATCTAACCATCATGTTCTGATGGAGAGTGGTAGAGAACATGGCTATGGAAAAGCTAGCAATCACAAATCCATAAATTTGTGACAATCTAAGGTACCATCTGATTAATCAGATATAAGAGCACTAGGACAACATTTTTGGTTTTCAAGATCATTTCCCTAAAGTTGAAGAATTTGAATTAGAATAAATACTTACTTTATTTTGGTACAATCTCACTGTTGTTCAAGCCTTGAACAATTTCCACTTCATCTCTTAAATAAATGAAGTTGAATTTGTTATTCGTGAAGTGTTAGCAGATCATGTGATAGAATGACGGGTCATTCCATCTGTCTCAAACAAAAGTTTAGCAAAAATTTATATACATAAGTCGATCTATAGTGAGATTAATCATATATGGTTCCTTAAATGGACTTCTACTTCATATATCATACCGCTTAATATAATAAAACTAGTTTCTACTAAACAGGGACTTCCTGTAGGCTAGTGGTAGGCGATAAAGGCCAGTCGCACTTCAGTTGTGGGTTCGATTCCCACAGCCTTGTCCGACGTGATGGGTTGTCGCCCGTCCTGCAGGTTGTCCTTTTTCCAAAACTATATTACTATAACATCCAATCAATAATATCGAGAAAACTTCTATCCTTAAACAATACTAACTTATGTCCAACATAATCCATTCCAATCATTAGGCTTATCCATAATACTGCAGTCCACTCTCATAACATAGTGAAAACGATTACCAGAGATTTAATACCATCATTGATCCCCATATATCATAAGATATGTTTTGTTGGTCACATTCCAAACATTCAAAGTCCTTAATGATGTATTCTCTTGAATACCCATTGAACCTTAGTGAAAACATGAATGCAGTTAAATGTTAACACTTTCCACATACCAAAATCCTCAAAATTCTTTATAATCAAACCATGATATCACTTAGTTCTTATATCAATCATGAGCTCATGAATACTGTTAAACATTTCGTTTTCTCATTTTCCCTTCATTATGCGCATATCATCTTATTTCCAAAAATATCTGAATAACCTTTCATGGATATTTTTAGCATTAATCACACACATTCAAAACTCAAGGAAAGACAACAATGTATCAATCCTTAGATGTCTCTTTATTCCATAGTACCATGAGATTCTTTATACAACATTACACTTGATAAACATGTAATCATTCCACTACCTTATTAAACCATTGACCAAACTTCAACAATTCTTTCATCTCACATATCATTTGTAGTCTCATCATCATCATCAACATAAATACTACCCATATGACCATACTGATTCTCTTCATGAGACTTTCCCTTAGGGAATTGGTTTGCATAATGCCCGTACATTCCTCATTTAAAACATTTAACCATTGTTGATGTCGTAGCAATACCATTATCCTCATCCCTGGTGTTAACTGAACCTTTTCCTTTGCACTTACTGGCTTTGTGTCCTTCTTTTCCACACCCAAAGCATCTCCCAGTTCCTTTGAAACATTCTCCTTGATGCCTCTTCCCACATGATTTACATAGGGGAAATTGAACTTTCTTTCCTCTATGATCATCATGAAACTCCATCTTTCTCTTATTAGCTGATTCAGGAAACTTACCAAATTTTACTTTATTGATCAGATTATGAGATTGCTGATTCGGCATAATAATGATGTTTGGACTTCCAAATCCCATTTAATTTGGTTTCTCATGAAGAATATCATTCCATTGTCCATCATATCCTCCATTATCGTGAATCACCTTGTTTCCAGCCATTTTCTAAAACCCAAAAAGAATAGTGTGAGAGGAAAAAATCATAATAAAGGGGGAGTAACTTAAATATCTAACATATTTGGTTTAATCTAATATCGTTACCATAGTTCTAGGACTATATCCTATACGTATACTTATCCTTAGGGGCATCCCTAGACATACCTTAGAAATATCTCTAGGGATCTCACTAACGTTCTCGCATCCTAGTTTCCAAAGGTTGACTAAAACATTCCTCATATACCAACTGTAGAGACCCGAAGCCTGACGTATATTGACATTACATTACATTTGCGGAATACTTAGTACATAACAAAAACACACACACAAGGATCGTAATAGTTTAGTGTCTTTGGAAACTCGGAATATAATCTTCTAATCCTGGTGAAAGATCTTCAACATCTCCCATAAAGATCTTCTTTTTTTATACCTAAAACCTTTCTTTATATACTGGGGAAAAGAAAACATAAAAGGGTGAGCTCAAATGCTCAGTAAGGTTAAACAAAAGAAATATCAATCACATCATATTCATAAGAACATAACATTTTGGAAATCTTAACCTGCAAAAGAGAGCATAATTTAATAACATGGGATAAATCATGGCAGTGAAATGTAATCACAATAATCATAACTTAAAACATGAAACTTTGTGGCATTCACACATAATCATAGAGAATCATTTCTTGTTAGTCAAGACACATTGCCAAGACTATCTTAGTGGACAAAGTCCCTTTCTGAATCGAGTAACCCTCGTTTCAGTCCTGTTTCACTGAATTGGTATAACCTACCATTCCAGCCATGTCTATCTCATGAGATATAAAATCTTTACCTAATGCATTAGAGGGAGATATAGGTCCCACTCATCTCATAATGAATCCTTTCTTATGTGTGCCACATAATCATAAATCATACATCATCGCATAACCTATGTAATAAAAATGGGATTCTTAAACAACATGACATCATAAAAAAATTCATATAAGATAAAGGAATTCATAAAAATGTTTCCATCACAACATAATCAAATCCATTTAATAATAGGGATAAAAACAGAACCCTTTTATTATCTTAGATGGAAAATAATTTTGATAAAATACTTGAACTCCATTCTTGAGGAAAATATCCTTTCTACTTCAAAAATACTTTTCCTTTCTTAACATGTCATACCATTTTAAACTAAAAGAAGTTCATGAAAAATAATCTTTAAAACTTGTAAATGAAGCTTCTTTGAAATAATGTTTTAAAAATCCATTCATGCCGTATAAGTTAAAAAAAACATTATTTGTACTTTTGTCGGAAAAGTCAAAAAGTACCTCGTACGAAAAACGACAAAAGATTCCTTTCATATCCTTTAATAAAAACTCATCGAAGGATAAAATTGGATTTAAAAAATTTTAGGTGGATGGAAATAATATTACATATTGAGGAAACATGGATGTGGATGATAAAATACACCCCAGTAAATACTAAAGTATAAACAATCTCGGATAAAAATGAGATTGTGATATTTCCCTTACCTTAGGTCCGATTTGCTTTGTACGTGTCCGAAGCTCCTGTATAATGGTTTAAATAATGTTATTGACTTATTACAGAATCATATTCATTGTTATGATATCATATATGGTTCACTTATGACTTTATCTTACCCGTTCTTTTGTAAATTCCATGTTAAAGAAGCGTTTTGGGTAAAATCGTCTCATATATCGTAGGTGTTTTGACTTGTAATTATTCATATGATTACTTAGATCATGATTACTTAATTTCAGAACATAAAACTTGATTTATATATATATATATATTCAGGATATACATATATATAATAAATCATTAAAGGGAAAGAAATACACCGTTCATGGAGACGGTAGTCCGTACGTACGCATGAACGCTGTTTTCGTTTCCTTATTGAATTGAATGAAATTAAGTAGATGACATACATATAAATATATAAATAAATCCAGTATCATTATTATGTCATATATTTCATTATTACATATTATATATACTTTATAATCATTCATGAATGGTTAATCATTGAGAATGAATCTCATCGCGTCGTGGAGACGGTAGTCCGTACGTACGCACGAACGATGATATCGTTCCCATGGTCGTGAAATTGTGTTGAAGTGTATGTATACTATTTCAGTATCAATATCACTCTATAATAATTATATATAGTTACTCATTACACCATTACACTCATCCTTGTAAGGTGATGGTGGAAAATAGATTACACCACGGCGTGGAGACGGTATTCCGTACGTACGCACGCGCGGTGATTTCTTTTTACGTAGGATGGATAGATGGTGAAATAGGGTTTTTTCATACTTATAATAACATATCAGTATATGAGTGATACTGATGTTATTACTTCATAATGAAACAACTTAAGAAGAAGAAGTGGAAGAAGAAATAAAGATGAAAGAATTGGTAACGATAATTACCTCTTCTTTGAAGCACCTCTTTGAGACCTCCTCTTAGGGCACTAAAATTGGTCTTTGAGGAAGACCAGAACCTCTAGGATGTTTCTAGGGAAGTGGATAAGAGATTTTGGCAGGGGTTGGCCGAGCTTGGGTGCTCAAATTGGTGTGAGAAGAAGGGGGAGGAGGTACCCTTTTATAAGGGAGGAGAGGGGCACCTTAGGAATATCTCAAAATATTATTTTATATTAAAGTCAAAATCGGTTTATAATGGTTCAAAAGGGTATTATTTCGAATCTAAAGTGGGGATGCGTCGAAATCCTATCATCCAATAGGATTTAGACAAGTTTAGGGTATTATTTTAACCTTATCAATTAGATTTAACTCTAAGTTAAATAATTTAACTTTTACCGTGTCTTTTTGTTTTCTTTCACTATATGGTTAATACACTTACTATAACATGCCAAACGAACCCCAAATTGTTTATTATTAATATATATATCCTTATTTAAGTCATTTGGCCGATCCTTAGATTTTTAGGAATAAAATAACAATTAATAATATAATATTTGATTTAAAAACTATTTTGTGTCAATTTTGACACTATTTGATATATGATTTTTGTGAAAGTCATAAAAGAATTATATGTTCTAACCAAGTTGATTAAATCAACACTAATATATCATAGTAACCTATAAAATTAGTGTAATTCATAAAAAGTCTCAAATTACATTCATTTGAGCATTTATAACATCAATTATGTTAATATTTCCTTAAAAAGGGTAATTACTGCATCATCATTGTGTCATAAATAAATTAATTTATTTAAAGTCTAAAAATTATAAATAAAATATCATTATGTAGGAAATCTTTTTAGATTTCTAATGAATATTAATAGTCGAATTTATCTTATGTATAACCCCATATTAAAGATGTTTTAGTTATTAAACTTTGATTTTAACTATTTTAACTATTCATTAAATTAAATGTCATAATCTAATCCAAGTGGACCTAAATGGTCATATTATATTCATAAGGTTGTTTTTGGTCGAATTAAACTTATCCAATAGAATTAGGACATGTGTTAGGGTAATATTAATATCATATTTACCCTTAGTTACCCTATTTACTATTAACCGTGGTAAAAAAAAGTAAAAAGTTACTATTCACCAAAAATGATTTTCATCTCATTGAACCACATTTTAGTCCTTGATATTAACCGTGTCTGCCGGATTTTCGAAATTCCATTCACAGAAGCGGTAAAATTAGGTTTTATGCAAAATTCAGTTTTTAACCTACCACTTAGTGGTTTCATTATTCATCAAAAATTGAAAGTTTTCAGAAAAATGCCAAAATTTCATCCTAAGCTATATTTCATATTCCGAATTCAAAAATGAAGTCTATTTTACCAAATTCATAACATAGAAATTGAATTAATTAATTTTATAATTAAATCCCGCTGTTAAAACAAATAGCGTGTTTTTAAGAAACAATATCTATCAAAAGATTGACACTTGGTTATGTCTGGTTTAAATGTAAAATTATATCCAGTGACCAACATTGTATTAAATTGTAAAAATATATTCTAAATATACTTTAAAACCACTCAAATTAATTATTTCTCACTATTAATTATTTCGATTAAAAAAAATTGTTTTTAATTATAATTTAGTAATTTTCACTATTCATTAGAATATGAATGTTATCCGAAAAGTACCAAAATTTCACCTTAGGCTAAATTCGATACTCCGAATCCAAAAATGAAGTCCATTTTGAGAGCTAAAATTTCTAAAATTTAAAAAGTGGTTATTACTATTCATAACGTCTAGTTTTAATAATATTTTAATAGCATATCGGTGTTTAGCGAAACTTGGTGTTGCGTACAACACACGCTATCGTGGAAGGTCGCGATTACGTGTAATGGAAGGAAAGTCAAGGATGCGTGTTGTGAAAGCTTCTTTTGGTGTAGCGTACAACACAATAAATTAATGAAATTAAAAAGAATATTTTTCATAAAATCTCGGGGTGTTACATTCTACCCCCCTTAAAATGAATTTCGCCCTCGAAATTCGTCGGGGTTATAAATGGTTTACTATTCGAAATTTTCTTTTATAGAAACCCACATCGTAAAAAGGAATACCAAAAATGGCTAAAGTATGAAATGTAACGATTACCCAAATAAACTAATCACTGGGTTTCCACATAGGTGAAAATATGGATATGGAAGAGAAATCTAACCATCATGTTCTGATGGAGAGTGGTAGAGAACATGGCTATGGAAAAGCTAGAAATCACAAATCCATAAATTTGTGACGATCTAAGGTACCATCTGATTAATCAGATATAAGAGCACTAGGAACACATTTTTGGTTTTCAAGATCATTTCCCTAAAGTTGAAGAATTTGAATTAGAATAAATACTTACTTTATTTTGGTACAATCTCACTGTTGTTCATGCCTTGAACAATTTCCACTTCATCTCTTAAATAAATGAAGTTCAATTTGTTATTCGTGAAGTGTTAGCAGATCATGTGATAGAATGATGGGTCATTCCATCTGTCTCAAACAAAAGGTTAGCAAAAAATTATATACATAAGTCGATCTATAGTGAGATTAATCATATATGGTTCCTAAAATGGACTTCTACTTCATATATCATACTGCTTAATATAATAAAACTAGTTTCTACTAAACATGGACTTCCTGTAGGCCAGTGGTAGGCGATAAAGGCCAGTCGCACTTCGGTTGTGGGTTCGATTCCCACAGCCTTGTCCGACGCGATGGGCTGTCGCCCGTCCTGCAGGTTGTCCTTTTTCCAAAACTATATTACTATAATATCCCATCAATAATATCGAGAAAACTTATATCCTTAAACAATACTAACTTATGTCCAACATAATCCATTCCAATCATTAGGCTTATCCATAATACTGCAGTCCACTCTCATAACATAGTGAAAACGATTACCATAGATTTAATACCATCATTGATCCCCATATATCATAAGATATGTTTTGTTGGTCACATTCCAAACATTCAAAGTCCTTAATGATGGATTCTCTTGAATACCCATTGAACCTTAGTGAATACATGAATGCAGTTAAATGTTAACACTTTCCACATACCAAAATCCTCAAAATTCTTTATAATCAAACTATGATATCACTTAGTCCTTATATCAATCATGAGCTCATGAATACTGTTAAACATTTCGTTTTCTCGTTTTCCCTTCATTATGCGCATATCATCTTATTTCCAAAAATATCTAAATAACCTTTCATGGATACTGGTAGCATTAATCACACACTTTCAAAACTCAAGGAAAGACAACAATGTATCAATCCTTAGATGTCTCTTTATTCCATAGTACCATGATATTCTTTATACAACATTACACTTGATAAACATGTAATCATTCCACTACCTTCTTAAACCATTGACCGAGCTTCAACAATTCTTTCATCTCACATATCATTTGTAGTCTCATCATCATAATCAACATAAATACTACCCCTACGACCATACTGACTCTCTTCATGAGACTTTCCCTTAGGTCATTGGTTTGCATAATGCCCGTACATTCCTCATTTAAAACATTTAACCATTGTTGATGTCGTAGCAATACCATTATCCTCATCCCTGGTGTTAACTGAACCTTTTCCGTTGCACTTACTAGCTTTGTGTCCTTCTTTTCCACACCCAAAGAATCTTCCATTTCCTTTGAAACATTCTCCTTGATGCATCTTCCCACATGATTTACATAGGGGAAATTGAACTTTCTTTCCTCTATGATCATCATGAAACTCCATCTTTCTCTTATTAGCTGATTCAGGAAACTTACCAAATTTTACTTTATTGATCAGATTATGAGATTGCTGATTCGGCATAATAATGATGTTTGGACTTCCAAATCCCATTTCATTTGGTTTCTCATGAAGAATATCATTCCATTGTCCATCATATCCTCCATTATCGTGAATCACCTTGTTTCCAGCCATTTTCTAAAACCCAAAAAGAATAGTGTGAGAGGAAAAAATCATAATAAAGGGGGAGTAACTTAAATATCTAACATCTTTGGTTTAATCTAATATCGTTACCATAGTTCTAGGACTATATCCTATACGTATACTTATCCTTAGGGGCATCCCTAGACATACCTTAGAAATATCTCTAGGGATCTCACTAACGTTTTCGCATCCTAGTTTCCAGAGGTTGACTAAACCTTTCCTATGATACCAACTGTAGAGACCCGAAGCCTGACATATATTGACATTACATTACATTTGTGGAATACTTAGTACATAACAAAAACACACACACAAGGATCGTAATAGTTTAGTGTCTTTGGAAACTCGGAATATAATCTTCTAATCCTGGTGAAAGATCTTCAACATCTCCTATAAAGATCTTCTTTTTTTTATACCTAAAACCATTATTTATATCCTGGGGAAAAGAAAACATAAAAGGGTGAGCTCAAATGCTCAGTAAGGGTAAACAAAAGAAATATCAATCACATCATATTCATAAGAACATAACATTTTGGAAATCTTAACCTGAAAAAGAGAGCATAATTTCATAACATGGGATAAATCATGGCAGTGAAATGTAATCACAATAATCATAACTTAAAACATGAAACTTTGTGGCATTCACACATAATCATAGAGAATCATTTCTTGTTAGTCAAGACACATTTCCAAGACTATCTTAGTGGACAAAGTCCCTTTCTGAATCGAGTAACCCCCGTTTCAGTCCTGTTTCACTGAATCGGTATAACCTACCATTCCAGCCATGTCTATCTCATGAGATATAAAATCATTACCTAATGCATTGGAGGGAGATATAGGTCTCACCCATCTCATAATGAATCCTTTCTTATGTGTTCCACATAATCATAAATCATACATCATCGCATAACCCATGTAATAAAAATGGGATTCTTAAACAACATGACATCATAAAACAATTCATATAAGATAAAGGAATTCATAAAAATGTTTCCATCACAACATAATCGAATCCATGTAATAATAGGGATAAAAACAGAACCCTTTTATTATCTTAGATGGAAAATAATTTTGATAAAATACTTGAACTCCATTCTTGAGGAAAATATCCTTTCTACTTCAAAAATACTTTTCCTTTCTTAACATGTCATACCATTTTAAACTAAAAGAAGTTCATGAAAAATAATCTTGAAAACTTGTAAATGAAGCTTCTTTGAAATAATGTTTTAAAAATCCATTCATGCCGTATAAGTTAAAAAAAACATTATTCGTACTTTTGTCGGAAAAGTCAAAAAGTACCTCGTACGAAAAACGACAAAAGATTCCTTTCATATCCTTTAATAAAATCTCATCGAAGGGTAAAATTGGATTTAAACAATTTTAGGTGGATGGAAATAATATTACATATTGAGGAAACATGGATGTGGATGATAAAATACACCCCAGTAAATACTAAAGTATAAACAATCTCGGATAAAAATGAGATTGTGATATTTCCCTTACCTTAGGTCCGATTTGCTTTGTACGTGTCCGAAGCTCCAATATAATGGTTTAAATAATGTTATTGACTTATTAAAGAATCATATTCATTGTTATGATATCATATATGGTTCACTTATTACTTTATCTTACCCGTTCTTTTCTAAATTCCATGTTAAAGAAGCGTTTTGGGTAAAATCGTTTCATTTATCGTAGGTGTTTTGACTTGTAATTATTCATATGATTACTTAGATCATGATTACTTAATTCCAGAACATAAAACATTATTTATATATATATATTCAGGATATACATATATATAATAAATCATTAAAGGGAAAGAAATACACCGTTCATGGAGACGGTAGTCCGTACGTACGCATGAACGCTGTTTTCGTTTCCTTATTGAATTGAATGGAATTAAGTAGATGACATACATATAAATATATAAATAAATCCAGTATCATTATTATGTCATATATTTCATTAGTACATATTATATATACTTTATAATCATTCATGAATGGTTAATCATTGAGAATGAATCTCATCGCGTCGTGGAGACGGTAGTCCGTACGTACGCACGAGCGATGATATCGTTCCCATGGTCGTGAAATTGTGTTGAAGTGTATGTATACTATTTCAGTATCAATATCACTCTATAATAATCATATATAGTTACTCATTACACCATTATACTCATCCTTGTAAGGTGATGGTGGAAAATAGATTACACCACGGCGTGGAGACGGTATTCCGTTCGTACGCACGCGCGGTGATTTCTTTTTCCGTAGGATGGATAGATGGTGAAATAGGGTTGTTTCATACTTATAATAACATATAAGTATATGAGTGATACTGATGTTATTACTTCATAATGAAACAACTTAAGAAGAAGAAGTGGAAGAAGAAATAAAGATGAAGGAATTGGTAACGGTAATTACCTCTTCTTTGAAGCGCCTCTTTGAGACCTCCTCTTAGGGCACTCAAATTGGTCTTTGAGGAAGACCAGAACCTCTAGGATGTTGCTAGGGAAGTGGATAAGAGATTTTTTCAGGGTTTGGCCGAGCTTGGGTGCTCAAATTGGTGTGAGGAGAAGGGGGAGGAGGTACCCTTTTATAAGGGAGGAGAGGGGCACCTTAGGAATATCTCAAAATATTATTTTATATTAAAGTCAAAATCGGTTTATAATGGTTCAAAAGGGTCTTATTTAGAAGCTAAAGTGGGGATGGGTCGAAATCCTATCATCCAATAGGATTTAGACAAGTTTAGGGTATTATTTTAACCTTATCAATTAGATTTAACTCTAAGTTAAATAATTTAACTTTTACCATGTCTTTTTGTTTTCTTTCACTATATGGTTAATACACTTACTATAACATGCCAAAAGAACCCCAAATTGTTTATTATTAAAATATATATCCTTATTTAAGTCATTTGGCCGAACCTTAGATTTTTAGGAATAAAATAACAATTAATAATATAATATTTTATTTAAAAACTATTTTGTGTCAATTTTTACACTATTTGATATATGATTTTTGTGAAAGTCATAACAGAATTATATGTTCAAACCAAGTTTATTAAATCAACACTAATATATCATAGTAACCTAGAAAATTAGTGGAATTCATAAAAGTCTCAAATAACATTCATTTGAGCATTTATAACATCAATTATGTTAATATTTCCTTAAAAAGGGTAATTACTGCATCATCATTGTGTCATAAATAAATTAATTTATTTAAAGTCTAAAAATTATAAATAAATTATAATTATGTGGGAAATTATTTTAGGTTTCTAATGAATATTTATAGTCGAATTTATATTATGTATAACCCCATATTAAAAATGTTTTAGTTATTAAACTTTGATTTTAACTATTTTAACTATTCATTAAATTAAATGTCATAATCTAATCCAAGTGGACCTAAATGGTCATATTATATTCATAAGGTTGTTTTTGGTCGAATTACACATATCCAATAGAATTAGAACATGTGTTAGGGTAATAGTAATATCATATTTACCCTTAGTTACCCTATTTACTATTAACCGTGGTAAAAAAAAGTAAAAAGTTACTATTCACCAAAAATTATTTTCATCTCATTGAACCACATTTTAGTCCTTGATATTAACCGTGTCTGTCGGATTTTCGAAATTCCATTCACAGAAGCGGTAAAATTAAGTTTTATGCAAAATTCAGTTTTTAACCTACCACTTAGTGGTTTCACTATTCATCAAAAATTGAATGTTTTCAGAAAAATGCCAAAATTTCATCCTAAGCTATATTTCATAATCCGAATTCAAAAATGAAGTCTATATTACCAAATTCATAACATAGAAATTGCATTAATTAATTTTATAATTAAATCCCGCTGTTAAAACAAATAGCGTGTTTTTAAGAAACAATATCTATCAAAAGATTGACACTTGGTTATGTCTGGTTTAAATGTGAAATTATATACAGTGACCAACATTTTATTAAATTGTAAAAATATATTCGAAATATACTTTAAAACCACTCAAATTAATGATTTATCACTATTAATTATTTCGATTAAAAAAAATTGTTTTTAATTATAATTTAGTAATTTTCACTATTCATCAGAATATGAAAGTTATCCGAAAAGTACCAAAATTTCACCTTAGGCTAAATTCGATACTCCGAATCAAAAAATGAAGTCCATTTTGAGAGCTAAAATTTCTATAATTTAAAAAGTGGTTATTACTATTCATAACGTCTAGTTTTAATAATATTTTAATAGCATATCGGTGTTTAGCGAAACTTGGTGTTGCGTACAACACACGCTATCGTGGAAGGTCGCAATTGCGTGTAATGGAAGGAAATTCAAGGATGCGTGTTGTGAAAGCTTCTTTTGGTGTAGCGTACAACACAAGACATTAATGAAATTAAAAAGAATATTTTTCATAAAATCTCGGGGTGTTACAGTTATTTTGATCCTATAATTGGTATCAGAG
This sequence comes from Viscum album, assembly GCA_963277665.1. Lineage (NCBI taxonomy): Eukaryota > Viridiplantae > Streptophyta > Magnoliopsida > Santalales > Viscaceae > Viscum > Viscum album. The sequence goes on along the minus strand of OY728156.1, from coordinate 334,703,704 downwards.
AAGGTCTCTAAAATACTTATACTCACATATAAGTTTTTCTTGCTCACTTTTTCATTATTCTTCATCCTTGCTTAGAAAGGCTTTTTCATTCTGAACTTTCTCATTCCGAATTATCATTCCGAATTTTTCATTCTGAACCTTGTGGTTACAAACATTTTCTACTAACATGTTAGGTTGCCAAAGTTTTTTTAGAATGGAAGGAACCAATGTTGGCTCTATTGACAATCTAAATCCTACAAGACCACCAATATTTGATGGTAATGACTATGAGTACTGGAGAGATCGAATAAAGACTTTTGTTATCAATACTGGAGTGGATAATTTCATTATGCATACTGGTGATTATAAAATTCCCGATAAAGAAGTTAGAACATTCACTAACCAGGAAAAGAAAGAGTATCAACTCAATTATAAGGTACACAATACTTTACTATGTTCAATGACTATAAATATATATATCCAAATTTATTCTTGTGAAGCAGCTAATTGTATCTGGAAGATGATAGAGGTTACACACTTTGGCACTTCTAACGTGATTGAATCTAGGAGATCTATTCTTAGAGCTGAATACCAGGGATTCAATTTTCCATATGGAGAACCAATATGTAAAGTTCAACAGAGGTTTATGACTATCGTAAATAGATTACATTATATGGGAGATAAAGGGTTAGATGATGAAGCTCTTGTTGACAAGATTATTGATATCATGCCTAATGAGTGGGAATCAAAGAGAATAGAAATTGGTGAGAACAGGAAGGTCACTCAAATTTCATTAGATGAGCTATATGGAACTCTTCTCCAACAAGAAACAAGAATGAAGAGAGATGCTGACAACATCAAGAAGAAGAATGGAAATGATACTGTTTCTTTTACAACAACCTCATGTCATATGAAAGCTAAGAATCCTGAGAGAGTAACCAGATCCAAATCTAAGAAAGATGTTATTCAATCAGAATCTAGTGATAGTGAAGTCTCAGAGAATGAGTTAACAAATCTTGGTCGAAGGATGAACAAGATAGTTGGCCTGAAAAATTTCCGATCCAAGTATAAGAAAAAGGAATGAAAAGATAGTAAAGATGGATAAATTACTTGTTATGAATGAAAGAGAGCTGTACATATTAGACCAGATTTTCCTTTGCTCAAAAAGAAAGAAAGGAAAGAAAGGCATTCTGAAAGGAACAGAAAGAAGTACTACAAGTCCAAAGCTAAGAAAGTTCTGAAAGCAAATGACACCTAGAGTGCCAATAGTGGTGACTCTACTGATGAATCTTCTGATTATGAATCTTTAGGACAGAAGAATCTTGGTCTTATAGCCATATTACCTATTAACAATCATTGTTTCATGGCTAAGGTACGAAATGCTAAATCATTGACCAATGTTTCATAAAATTCTAATGACAGTAAGTATTAAAACTTTTCAGATGAATAATTCTCTTCTCATGAAGAAAATATTTCACCTACCTATGAAGAAGTTTCTAGGTTTGCAGAACTTCTTGAGATTGAAAATTCAAAACTCAATAAAAAACATGATAAGGAATTCCATAGGAATACTATTCTTACGAAAGAAATATCAGATCTTTCTAAAGATCATGATACAAAAATGCTGATTTTATATGTATTTCAAAAAGTCTTTAGGAAGTAAGTTCTGAGAAGAACAAACTTTCTAAAGAGTTAGAAAAAATAATTTCTAAGAAAAGTGTTTTCGAGCCTCGATCTAATTCTAAATCTATGGTTTTTGAAGATAAAAACTTTTTTATAAAACTCAAGTTTGAATTTTTTTCCTTAAAGAAGTGTTTGTCAAACATTACCCATTGTAAAGAAAATTTTGATAAAATGTATTCACAAATACGACCTTTAAGAAACAAATATGGATTTGGTTATACCCATGCAAAACCAACTTTTAGTAACAACTACTTTGTTCCAAAATGTGCCCCATTTTGTACCAAGTGTCAATGTGGTGGTCACTGGGCAAAGAATTGTTCTTTAAATAAAACCCAATCTTTATGTTTTCATAAAGAATACTTTTCTAAGAAGCCGTGGGTACCTAAAATTTTGTTATCTGGAAATATCGGATCCAAACAAGTTTGGATTACGAAAGTCTAATTCCTATATTGTTTTCAGGAAGATAAAAGAAGTACTAACAAAAATACATGGTACATGGATAGTTGATCTATTTGTCACATGACTGGTAACAAAATATATTTTGAAAATATCATTAAGACGAAAGGAGGAAAGGTAACTTTCAGAGATAATGCTCATAGAGAAATTGTTGGTATAGGTAATATTGTTCTTCTTGATAAAAATTTCATTTAAAATGTTTTATTTGTTAAAGGTCTTAAGCACAACCTCATTAGCATAAATCAGTTATGTGATGAAGGATACCTTGTGAATTTTAGGAATGATAAATTCTTTGTTCACAATTCCAAGGAAGAATTTATTCTCTCACCCAATAGGCAAGAGAATGTTTACAATTTGAACATAGAAGACCTCAGGAGACAATACCTACCTTTCCTAAGTGCAATGGAAGATCATTCATGGTTATGGCATAGAATACTAGGTAACTGTAACCTTAAAAACTTATGTATACTTTCTAAGAAGAAACTAGTTAAGGATTTACCAGAGCTTAGATTCGATTCTTCTAAAGTTTGTGATTCTTTTATGTATGGAAAGAAACATAAATTTAGTTTTAAATCAACTGGTGAAGTCTCCACAACTGATGCGTTATAGTTAGTGCACATGGAACTTTTTGGTCCAACAAAAACTAGATGTATTGGAGGCAAATACTACGTGTATGTTCTAGTGGATGATTACACTAGATTTACATGGGTCTATTTTCTTGCAAAGAATTCTGGAGCTTTCTATTATTTCAAAAGTTTTAGAGCCTAAGTTAAAAATGAGAAAAATCTTCCACTGAGAACTATTCATAGTGATCATGGGGGAGAATTTCAAAATTCTAATTTTGAATCCTTTTGTAGTAGAAAAGGTATTACTCACAACTTTTCAGCACCTAGAACTCCTCAACAAAATGGTGTAGTCGAAAGAAGAAATAGAATTATTCAAGAGATAACTAGAACCATGTTGAGTGAATATTCCATAGCTAGAAATTTCTGGGATGAGGCTGTAATTACTTCTTATTATACTATAAATCTAGTTTTTATTAGACCTTTTCTTAATAAAACTCCTTATGAGTTATGGATCCGTAGAAAACCAAGACCTTCCTACTTCAAAGTTTTTTGGTTGAAAAGTAATCATTCTGAATTCTGAAGATAATTTACATAAATTCGCACAAAAATATGATGAAGGATTTTTCTTAGGCTACTCCACAACTTCTAAGACTTATAGAGTTTTTAATAAAAATACTTATACTGTTGAAGAAACAGTGCATGTAAAATTTGATGAGTCTGACCCTTTTATTTTTAAACCATCCCCACCTAAATCCTTGGATGTGTTTTCAAAAGCTAATTATCAACATTTGATAAAAGATCCTTCTTATAAGGAAAATGTTCAAGAATATACTTCTGAAACATTTACCCTAGAAGACTTTCTACCCTATGTTGATGAACAGGTTTTACAAAACCGAAACCAGGTTTTCCTTAAAAATCATCCTAGTGATAGTATAATTGGTGATATAAATCACCATGTAAGGACTAGAAGTTCCTTAAGAAATAAATTATAACATCTAGCATTTATTTCCCAGTTAGAACAAAAAAGCACTGATGAAGCTTTCGGTGAAGATGATTGGATCAAAGCCATGCAAGATGAACAAAATGAATTTGAAAGGAATAAAGTCTGGACCTTGGTTTAAGGAACTAAAGAAACTTATGTAATTGGAGTAAAATGGGTCTTCAAAAACAAGTATGATGAAAATGAAGTAATTGTAAGAAATAAATCTAGACTAGTTGCTAATGTCTATAATCAGCAAGAGGGAATAGACTATGAAGAAACCTATGCTCCAGTAGCTAGACTTGAATCTAGTCATATTCTACTTGCCTTGGTATAAATATTCAATTTAAAACTTTTTCAAATGGATGTAAAATGTTCTTTTCTTAATGGTTATGTACAAGAGGATGTTTTTTTGAACAACCTCCCATCTTTGATGATAAAAAACATCCTGATCATGTTTTTAGACTTACCAAATCTTTGTATGGCCTTAAACAAGCCCCACGAGCCTGGTATGATAGACATACAAGATTTTTGATTCAAAATAACTATGTTAAGGGAAATGCAGATCCAACTCTTTTTATAAAAAAAGATAAGAATAATGTTTTCATTGTTCAAATTTATGTTGATTACATCATATTTGGTTCAACTCAGCAATCTTTATCTGATTTTTTTTCAAGTCTAATGAAATCTGAGTTTGAAATGAGTATGATGGGTGAGTTAACATTTTTCCTCAGTTATCAAATTTCTCAAAGACCAGAAGGGACCTATATATCTCAACATAAGTATATTAAAGATCTTCTTAAAAAGTATGGTTATGAAAACACTAAGATTATAAGTACTTCCATCGGTACCTCAAACTCATTAGATCTTGATGAAGTTGGGAAACCAGTAGATCAAACATATTATAGAGTTATTATATGAAGTTTACTTTACTTAATAGCTAGTTGGCCAGACTTAATGTTTTCAGTATTCTTATGTGCAAGATGTCAATCCAATCCTAAGGAATCTTACTTAAAGGCAGTAAAAATAATTTTTCACTACCTAAAGGGAACCATGGTTCAAGGATTATTTTATACATCTGGAAATGATTTTATCCTAAAAATGTTTTCGGATGTTGACTTTGGTGGGTGTAGAATGGATAGAAAGAGTACATCCGGAACTTGTCATTTCTTAGGAGATTATTTAGTTTCTTGGTCCTGTATGAAGCATCATTCTGTAGCACTTTCCACTACTGAAGCTGAATATGTAGCGGTTGGAAGTTGTTGTGCTCAAGTGTTGTGGATGCAACACACACTCGCAGATTATGGCCTAAGTTTTACTAAGACTCAAATTTTGTGTGATAACACAAGTTCCATTGCCCTCAGTAAGAACCATGCACATCACTCTCATGAAAAACACATAGATATTAGGCATCACTTTCTTAGGGATTACACACTTAAAGGAGATATCATTCTTCAGTTTATCGGAACGCAAGATCAACTTTCTGATATTTTCACAAAATTATTACCCTCCGATAGATTTGAATACATTAAACAAAAGTTAGGAATGATAACTGTAAGGTTATAATTATTCATTAACTTCTTGTTAATCAATTCTCTTAATAGTAATAAACTCCTTTTCATTGGGGAGTACATTTAATTGTTAGTGTAACTAAAATTTTCGTAATCTCTTTCTCAAAATTTGTGTAACTCAAATTTTCATAATCTGTTTTTCAAACTTTTTGTAACTAAAATTTTTGTAGTCAGTTTTTCAAACTTTTCCGAACTGAAATTTCCGGAATGATAATTTCCAGAATGGAAATTTCCAGAACTGAAATTTTCGGGATTAAAATTCTCGGAATGAAAACGTATGGAATGGGGATTTTCATACAGAAAAGTATTGTAATGAAAATTTCCGGAACAGATATTTTCATACTAGATCTTTCGCAATGATATTTTCGTACTGGAACTTTCGTAACGATATTTTCATACTAGAACTTTTGTAATGAGTTTGCTTTTAAATTCATTTTTCTAGAAGAATACTACCAATTACGAACAATATTTCTCGCCAATCTGGAAGGTATGATTTCCTTACATAAATTTTTGTAATCATATTTTACTTGCTGGTATTTTCCTGAGTTTTAAAAAATTCGGATTCTATTTTTCCTTAAATATGAATATTTTCCTTAAAACCTCAAAATATCGGAGTCAAGTTTTCCTTGCGGGGGTGTTCTCAACCGTCAGATCAGGTCAAAAGTTTTTCAACCGTTAGATGGATTTTGGAAGACCAAATATCACATCCATTTCCTATATAATGGGGACCCCAAGACTCGTCCCACATCAGTTTTTTCAAATATTTCACATCTCGAAGCCCTTCTTCTCTTCTTAAGACCGGTTCCGGTCATTGCAAAGCCATTTTGAATCCTTCAGATCTCTCTGTTTCGAATGTCTGTTGAAGCAAAATCTCAAGATATGTCAACTTCAAAGCCAATCTCAAAGTAGTTAGTATTCAGGGAAAGGTTGGTGCATCCAAATTTCTATAAGTGTTATTCCCTTATTTCAAAGAATATTAAACTTAATGGATGGGAGAATGTTTGTGTAGAAAAGTCAGATAAATAGGATCAGGTTTATACTGATTTGCTGATTGAGTTCTAGGAGTCTGTTTCCTTCTAGTTGGAAGATGGAAGAGAGTGGTTTTCATTTAAGTATTATGGGAAGACATACAAGTTATCTTACACCAAGGCCGCGAGCTTGGTTGGTTTATCCTACGAAGGAGAAGCTGAGTTCTGCTCACACAAACTTCCGGATGATCAAGGATGTTTCAAAAAGGTGAAGGAACTGAAGTGTCTTGGACTTAAGGATGCTTCAACCATTAATATTTCTCGTCTCACTCTGAACAATAGGATTCTTCAACTTTGGGTGCAAGGATTTATGGTTCCAAGAAGGGGAGATAAGGATAATTTGAAGAAAAGTGATATTTAAGTCTTAGATTTCTTGGTAAATCTAAGGAAGATAAACTTGATAAGTCATGTTTTGATTACAATCAAGAATATCAAGGAAGGACACTTAAGATCCCAGATAATCATGTTCCCTGCCTTACTGTCAAAGCTGATAGTTTGGTTCTTAGAGTCTTTCAAAGTAGCATGCAAGTCAAAAATCTGGAATTGTAAGCTTATGCTGGTAAGTGATGATAATTTGAAGAGGATGGAGAAGGGTTTTTCTAGTGATTCTGGAGAATTCTACTCTCTTTATATGGAAGAGGTTGAGGCACATCAGAAAGGTACACAGACTCTGGAACCATCCAAAAAGAAAAGGAAGAAGATAATGCTTAAGGAAGTGGCTGCTAATGAAAAAAATCCTAAATCTAAGGAAACTCAGTCTGCTCCACCCGAGCTGAAGAAACCAAAAACTTATCCTGATGAAGTTACTGCGAAGTGGAGGGAAGACAAGGAGAAGAGGAAAGAAGGGGATCCACAATTCGGATTGGACCCTGCAGAGGCTAAGGCCTTAAAAGAAAGAGCTGCGGAAGAGTTAGAGAAGCAGGCGAAAGAAAAGAAAATGAAAAAGAATGTGTCTGAAGCTGAAATGGTACATTCTTTGCTGAAAGCTACAAATTTAGCTTCTGAGCTGATTCTGGTTTCGGAAACTTTCCTTACAGAAACTTCTTTACCAGAAACTCTATCTAAGAATTATGTCACTCTGAAAAAATCCAAGGGTAAAGAAGTAGTTGAAGAAGCTGAAAAAGAAGCTGCTGAAGAAGTATAGGAAGAGGTTATAGAAGACAAAGAAGAAGAATAAGAAGAAGAAGAGGTAAGTGAAGATTTGGATTCCTTGATCAATAAAGTAGAGGTTTATAAATATAAGGCAAAATCCGCAAATTTAGTAACTCTAGGAAAGGGAGGTGAGGAAGGTAGTAAGAATGATGATAAGCATCAGCAAGAAGAAGAGAATGTTTTGTATGATGAGGATGAATCCTATGAGAGGAATTTTATTGAGGAAGGAATGGAAAAGGAGAAACCAGATGAAGATGATATTATTCAAGTTTCTGAATCAGAGGAAGTATCTTCTAATGAAGAACCAATTCTGAAATCTGATAAGGGGAAGCAAGTTCTCATGGAAATACAACAAAATAAGTCTTTGGGAAAAAGGAGGTTGGTGGTTCTTCTAAGAGGAAACTAGTGCAAATTAAAGAAGAACAGTCTCCAAGAGATTTATCTGATTCAGAGTCATCAGCTCATGGGCATGATTTTATGGTTGAATCTCTGAAGAATTTGGTGGACACCATTCCGATTTTTCCAACTATAGATTCCAGATTCCAGATGCTGCAATAGAGTATGAATCAGAAATCTGATTTGTTATCCATGGTCATAGATAAGTGTGTGAAGATCAAAGAAAAACAAAAAAGTTTTCTTATGGGTTATGATGTTCATAGAAAGTCCTGCATTAAGGAAACAAAGTGGTCTAGAAGAGTTGATGAAGACTTAGTGTAGTTTGAAAATTTTCAGACAGAAGTTCAAAATGCCTTTGACACCGAGAATAAAAAGATTAAAAATCTTCAAGATGAGCTATTTGATGAGCAATGTTCTTGGAGTCAACAAGTGAAAGAACTAAGTGACAAGGCTAATTCTCTGGCTCCAAATCTATTATGTGATATAAATCTCTGGATCGAGCTTGATAAAAGACTCGTATAACAAGATTATTTGTTAAAGATGCAGAATGAAGCTATCGAGGCTCAGGAAGAGTCTTTGAAATACCAAGAAGAAAAGACAAAATGCTTGGAGAGGAAAGTCGAGTAAGACCAAAGAAACCTAAATAAGCTCAAAAATTTGTTAAAGAAGCTGATTCCAAAGTAAAAGGAAGAAAAATAAACCCACTCTGATCTTTTGTTGTATTTTTCTTTCTTTGTAAAATTTTCCCAACTCTAATGAAATGTTATTTGGCTGGTTATATATTGTTATATATTAATGTTTTAGGTACTATATTTTCTTTTCCATTCCCTTCAATTCTTTTTGAAAATCACAAAGGCGGAGAAGGAAAATGAACTACTCCTAAGGGGGAGAAAGAAAAATTTAAAATGAAGAGAAAAAATTTCTATGTGAAATATCTTTAAATTAAGGGGGAGTTTTTCACTACGTAGTTTTTTCATTCCCATGATAATAAAAACTCCACTCCGGAAATTCAGAATACAATCCTTAGAGTTTCAATTCTTAAGGTGGAGTTAGTTGTATTCACTCTTATCCGTGAACAAAGGGAGATAAGTTTTAATTTCAAAGTCTAATGAAAATTTTCAAACTCCTTATATTCTTTTTCGTAAGGATGTTTGTGCCTTCCAAAAAGGGGGAGATTGTTGAGTCAATAAGGTTTTCCTTATGACTTTTCTATTGTTTATTGTTTTGAAAATCACAAACATCTTATACTTAAGCAAATCAATATTTTACCTCCATAAGGAAAATTTTCTCCTTTACGGAAATTTACCCTAACCTAGATTTTCTTATACATATAAATATTTTTCATAAATACAAAAACAAGATTCATACCCAAAACCCTGGAATCATATAATTTCAAGAGTTGGAGCATTATGTTTTTAGGATCCGAATTCTTGATGAGAACTGTAATGAGGTCCCAATCATAATTTTGGAATCTGAAATCTTATGAAGTTCGACTCCAAACATTCATGAGTTCGACTCTGAACTCTTATGATGCTCGACTCCGAACATTCATGAGTTCGACTCCGAAATCTTATGAAGTTCAACTCTGAACATTCATGAATTTGACTCTGAACTCTTATAATGTTCAACTCTGAACTTTCATGAGTTTGACTCTGAACTCTTATGAAGTTTGACTCCAAACTTTCATGAGTTCGACTGCGAACATTCATGAGTTCGACTCCGAACTCTTATGAAGTTCGACTCTGAAGTTTCATGAGTTCGACACTGAAATCTTATGATGTTAGACTCAGAACATTCATGAGTTCGACTCCTAAATCTTATGAAGTTCGACTCGGAACTTTCATGAGTTCGACTCCAAAATCTTATGATGTTCGACTCCGAACTTCTGCAAGTTCAGATTCTGAACTCTAGTGAAACCAGACTCCAAATTCCTATAAAAGAGAATCCAAACATTTCTTAACATAGACTCCGAATTTCATTTTTATTTGACTCCGAACATCTTATTTACTTACACTCCGAATTTTTTATGGCTTTTTCTAAAATATGCTCCATTACAAAACAATGTCATGAATTCAGTTACACGTGGTTTGTTATTAAAACATGTCGTCCATTCTGTTTCAAACTAACCGTTTATTGAGTTACACGTGTACAAGTCCCTCCAAATTTCCTGGAAAATATGACCGTTGAAGAGGGAGCCGACCGAGCCTATAAATATGAGCTCATTTGAAAGAGCTCAAAAACAAGTTGATCGATCTAGAGACGACACTCTATTAATGTGATTTCTAGACAAAGAAGATTTTCATGCTTTTTGCGTACTAAACCACTCATTCAGATTGCTTCTTGCGACTCTGAATGTTGGTGATTACATTCGAGGACATCCGGGGATAGGAAGACAGAGGTGCCGGCTACCTTGATGTTTGAGGGATTCCTTGCTGAGGATGACAGAGGTTCCAACTACATTGAATTTGAGGGCTTGCGGGGATAGCAAGAAAGAGATTATGATCTTAGTATCGAGGGCTTACCCTAGTGTGGGTAAGACAGACTTTCTTGAAAGTATAAATCAAGGGACCTTTATCCAAGGTTGTTGGATACCCTTCTCTATGGGTTAAAAGACATATATCTTGTTACTTGAAGTTTTACTACTTGTTTTTTTCTACATTGTGTATTGTAAGGAATGTATAACCTTCATATATTTCCTTAAACTTGTACTATGATTAGTTTAGATTCTATACGCTTTAAGGTAGAATCTCATATTGTAAACTTTTGTTCCAATTATCCAATTGATGATTAGAGGTGTTGTGAATTTTTTTAGTTTAACTTTGTTAAACTTAGATTTTCCCCTTGTTTAAGAAATTTTTTTAAAGTGTACAATTCACCCCCCCCCCCACTTGTATATTGAGCATCTACATCATTATTTCGATCCTACAATATATCCTATAGATAGAGATTAACATTTATGCCACTAGTAATCATATCCTTGATAAAAGGTGAGTAGAGGAAATGATGGATCAATGTGATGTTGAGGGAGCTAATCAATCCACTGAGGAATGGGATTAATTCTTCATCATTAGTGAGGTACTATTTTCGTCTCTTCCTTATGAATTTATTTTTTTTAAGAATGGGTTTTTACTGAACTAAAATACAGATTTAACTTGTATAGGGGTGTGGCAAAGTTCCCTAATACAGAATCATGATGTTATGACCTACCAATCACCGTCATTAGAGTTGGTGGAGAAAATATAGAGACCTCAAATATTTCCTTAGGCTACAGAATGATGGAGGAGGATATGGGTGTAGGATGTTATTGACTACCACCTCTAGTGCCACTATTTGAGGAGGCATGTTATATCCTTGATTCATTAAAGTTAATGCAATGAAGGAGATGAATGTCCTTATCCAAGATCACTGTTAGTCATAGTGGGTTTTTACAGTGCCATTTTTTCTTTTATTTTTCCATGATAAGTGTATAATAATGATTTTGGTTCATAGGATCCACTCCCATTTCATCGATTAAGGTTCTTAGAGATGACCCTTATATAACTATAGATTATATTCCAGATGTGGCGTAGATTCTAATTGGTGAATCCATCCCTTAGATAATATAAGATTCAACATAGGAAACCACATTTGTTCATATTATTTTAGGCAGTGAGGATGATCCAGGTAATATGAAATGAAAATAATATTTATTCATGTATTGGTCAATGACTTATCTTCCTTATGATATTTTAGTTCCATCAAATACTCTAGAGGACACTACGACCACTACCACTGGTCTTGGTACCATCCCAGAAGGGGATAATAAGAACCCTAAACAATATGATGAAGGTTTTTTGTTGACCATGATTTAGTAGGTACCAAAAGGTTTATACCTATCGATAAGGAAGTATAAAATTCCAATAGTGGAGCCACTATGGGTTCATAACCAAGTTTCTTGGATATTTGTTCTGGTGAGGATTCGATGAGACTTGAAGAAACATATAATAAAATAGTAATAATAGAATATATTTTTTATGATTTATATTTTCATAGATCCATAAGGATTTTGATGAATTTAACAATTAATTGTATGAATTTTAGTTTTCCCTTTTTATGTTTTTATGGTCGGATTACCTCCTTATGCTTGATACCTTAAATAAAATGTCTTAACTTGTGAATGTTTGTCCACAAAAAACATCATTAAGGTGATCCATGTCTAGGGAATCTAGGTCTATCCTACTCATGTTGTAGAAAGAGTATTGTCTCAAAGTCATAATATGGGAGGTTCCCATGACCCTTCTGTAGTGCATATCATGATAACTTAGGTGGATATCCCTATCTGGAGATCCTGATCCACATTGTTGAGGCTAAGGATTCCATGGAGTAATTAATTCAAGTTGTTGATTCATCAATGTGTTGGTGTCATCAACCACTATTATCCCCTATTTTCCTTTCTCCTTTATATCTTCATATATTGATGAAAAATTTCATATTTCTTTTTGTTACAACATGTTTATTGGAAAAACCCAAAGGGGATGCCTCTGCCCTAACTCAAATGATTGTGAAAGAATATAGTGATGTCACTACAAGAAGGAAAAACATGTTTCTTCCATAAGTGAACTACTTCTAGGGTACACCTATCCGTTTGAGACTTCCTCCATGGATATCTAGGAGTAACATGATTATCTTTAGGTATTTCATCAGTTTGTTTGGAAGGATATCTGGGAGTTGGTATCAAGGACACCTATGGAGGATCTACCTTCAAAACTCCATCACCTCTAGAGAATTTTTAATATTATGGGGTATATAGTATTATATTACTACACGGTCCACTTATCTAGGAAGGTTAACATTCTATTATAGGAGTAATAGCATGAGTCACAACATCTCCTTAACAAAAGAAATAATGCTCACTAAAAATGATGATCTCTAAGATTTATTATCCAAGGAAGAGCTAAACCATGCTATAAAATTAGAGGAGTGAATGAAATAGGTTGGTGAGATATCCCTTAAAATACTTCTCATCCAATAATATATGTATAACACCATAGGGAACCTCGTACAACTTCATCTTTTATAATAATAGGTTCACGATTTTGGAAAGACTTCCATCACGATCATAGCGGAGGATGTCGGTCTTTTTGAGGAGGTGAAGACTACCTAGATAGTCAGGCTATGATAGAAACTTATATGTCTCAAGAGGCCCTTAGAAAATTAAAAATTTATATTTTTGGCCTTTTGTAAATTATGATAGAGAGACTCCAATTTTATGATTCTCCTCTACATTTTTATTCATGAATGTAAAGATTTATATTCCCAAGTATCTACATATTTTTTCCTATTTTTCACAAAATTATAACCTAAAATTGATTATGGTTCATTTATATATGAATATTTCTGGCGATGTTTCATAATTACAATGATAGGAACATGAATATGTTATATGATTTTTCAACGTCTTGGGACCCTACGAGTTTAGTTTGACTATTTCTATAGTCATATAAAATACACTAATAGCATTGTGACTTTCTCTTCATCTCCCTAGGTTTTTATTAAGTTATATATAATAAAAAATTTGTAATAAATACTTGTATTTTTCATTGGACACCATTTTATAGTTTTCAATCTAACATGTTTTGTGAATTTTTAATTTCAATCACTTGATTTTGACTAGGGAATTTAGATTACACACCTAAAGTGATAATACTAAACTTATTCCCAAGGTATTATTTTGTGGGGTTTCAACATTATGAGTATCAAATCTCTTTTCATTTTCAGTTAGAGTCTTTTATGTTTGAAAAATGAAAATTGTGTTTTAGGTCAAATTACTTTGATCGTGAGATACTAGATTAGAAAAACTAGTGTGGTTTGCAGGATGAGAATTTTCCAACATTATCCTCTTATATAATGGGAATATTTATGTCATGGTCTTGGTATTTTTGGATCTAAAGAAATGATAAGGGAAAATATTTTTTGAATTACCACAGATCATGTTTTAAAAGAATTTTCCATCAAAATAATTTTGGGGAGTATGGATATTAATGGGTCATTTCTTAAGGATAGTGGTTCATTTGGTTGATAGGCCCTACTAGTGGAGACTTATAAAAAGATATTTTGGCGAATATTATACAAATTTAAAAAAAGGTTTACTTTGGATGTGGATCTCTTTACCAATGATGTTCAATGGGGGTTTATAAGGATCCATATTTTTCAATACCACGAATGGTGTATTATGAATGTAATTTTCTTGAGAATGAAAGAATCATCTGGATTGACAGTGGAAATGGATGAGAAATCCCTTTTTGAAATTTGAATTGTTTTTTAAGATAGATGAATTCTATTTTGACCATCATACTGCATAAAAGGGGCCCTGAAAGAAATTAAAATCTTCTTATAATGATCAAGGTGTTTTCGATGAAAGAGGGAACAAACATGTTTTTGAATAATATTGGGGATGAGCCTATAGTATAGGATCTAGGAATCACTATAAATTTCATTGAGATGAAAATCAAGACATATGCAGTTACTTTTTAACATTTTTTATTATTCATCTGACATAAATATGGTGAAGGTTTATTTATCTTGATATTTTTCTAGGCCTAGGATGATGAATCTGGGAATCACTAAATTTCATGATGAAAGGACAATCATGTATTACATATTTATTTACGGTGATGCAACAGATGACTGACACTAGATGGATGGGATCCTACCATGAGAGGGTTGAATCACGATTCATTTTAATGTCATGTGAACTGGAAATTGATTATGTCGTAAAAAATTTTATTGAAAGGATGTTGGTGGATGAAGTTAAACACTATTTGTCTTTGACATAATGATTAGTGATTTTCCATTTCATGGTGATCTGACCAAGAATGTCCCATCATTTTTTAGGCATCAATATGGAATGTTGTAAGCCAGAATATTATGGATCCCTGATCCAAATGCTGATATAAGACAAGTAATCCAGGAATAAACATAGAGAGTGTTTGAAAATCATTTTCTATCATGATTTTTTTGGAGAGTACAGGGGTTGAAAATTTTTCTCCTCAGGAAAAAGGCGGCTACAGTTCACAGGCCCTTCTGAGGGAGACTTATGAAAATATAATCTGGGTGGTATTATGAACAGTCAAACAAAGGTGTCCCTTGGTATAAAAAATTCTATTACTGATGGAAAAGGAAATTTTATGAAGATCTTAATTTCTCAATACCAGAAATTGTTATTTGTCTGATAAAGGTTCCTTAGTATGGGAGGATCATTTTATGCCTAAATCAACCAAGGGTTTCGAAAATGTTCCCTATGTATGGCAAACCCTTACACAGGGGAGGGTGATTTTTTATATTGTAGCTTAGCCCAAGAAATAGGATTCAGGAGCCCTCTGTATATCATCAATGTAAGAATCAAGACAAACTTAATTCTAGGATAGATTCCTCACGCTGATTGAATTATAGTGTGGGGATGGGGAATTTGTTTTGTATTTTTATCGAACCTATAATTTGTGATATGGTCATCACTATATATATTGCAATGGAAATAAAAAATCCATGAGTAGTTCTTGAATGGTGGTGTGGTGGGAGACCAGATCGAAGGATAGTGGTTCTATTGGTGGAGGGCCATAGTAGTGAATAGTATTATGTCATGCAATATATTTCAACCAAGAATTTTAACATCATGTAATCAATAAGTTCGGTGGGAATTTTATTTTCTTGAATCCAAGACCATGATAACCTTGATATGAACTAAAACAGAAATATCTAGTGTGGAATCCCTTACCCAAATGCCTAATCCCATGTGATTTATACTTGGTTTGTGAAACAAGGACTGGTAATGGTTACTTTCACCCAAGAGTGTTTATTAAAAGAAATGATGGGCTATTTTTATCATGTGGTGGATGGACCATGGTGTAGGATCTAGGAATAACTATGTATTTCATAGGGGTGAGAATAATTTAATACATAGTTTTAGGATCATATTAATGTAGAATGAGAGGGATGTTAACCATGTATATTGACTCCATGTGGTAAGGAAGAATGTTACCTGATGTGAAAAACAATGAATGAAGTCCCATAAATATTGTAAATATCTTAGAGAAATGATCTCAGGAGAGGAATCTTGTGTTTGTGACATGAGGATTCATGATCCAGTGGATCAATTAATTTTATTCTTAGTACAAAGGATAATACTAAATATTAAATTCATGTTCTAAATACATTTTCGTACAACTTAATTTCTTTTGACTATGGTGATATATTTCATTCCTTTTAGGGTCATGAGATAAGGACCACTACATGATGTATATCATCATGCTGTAATGATGAAGTTTTTCATGCAATTTTATGTTATATGAATTGGGCAATAAATATGAAAAGATTACTAACATAGGGATTACCAGGCCAAGGATGTTTTGACTAACTTTGGATGTGAAGTGGGAAATTATAAACCATGAAATCAAAGGTTCTCATATCATGAGAAGTTATATGGGATATGTATGCAATGAGTGGACATAAATAATATTTAAAATGTGGTTTTCAGAATAATTTTTTCACATGATATGGATATTAATGTTTACTTTCCCAAGGACTAGTGTACCTCTATTTGGAAGGCCCTATGGGGGTTACTTTTGCAAATCTAGAATGGGGAATATGATGTGTAGTAAAAAAAATCATCCTATATCATCCTACATTGTATTACTAATTGTCAAGGAAATATTATGGAGAACTAAATTTTTCTAGGATAAGGAATATGTTGTGTGGAAGGGATGAGTCTAAGAACCAATGAAGCATTGGGACTGGCATTGGCTATATAGTGTGAAGTTCCCTTTATGGATCTGGTTCACATGTATGGAAGGGGAATTTTTTTTTCTATGATGGAATCCTAAATTAGGAGCCCAAAATTATGATCTAGGGAATGGATTAGGGGAATATTCATGAGGAAAGTGACACGTGCTATTTTTTTTACTATGAATGATCCTAGGTTAATAGTCTTAGGGGTTGCTACATATCCTATTTGGACATGAATCAATCCACACATAGTTTTGAATCCTTAAGATTGACCACAAGTTAAAGAACCCATGTTGGAGTCCCAGTTATAGATATTTGTTCTTATAGAGGATAGGTATGATCATCCTTACATCATGTTTGGGCCTATGACATAAGGTTTAGGCATCACTATGTATCAAAATGAGATGGTAATAAAACCACATGTATTCTAGAATGAAGGTGTGGTGGGAGATAAACACCAAGGATTTTCATCCACTCAATCATGAACTGAAATATTATTTATTTTTACATCGTGAAATAAGGATATGAACCATGTAGTTTAACATCATGTGGAATTAAAATTTCATCATATATTTAACATATTGTGGCAAGGAAATTATGCTATAACTTA
Organism: Viscum album; assembly: GCA_963277665.1. Taxonomy (NCBI): domain Eukaryota; kingdom Viridiplantae; phylum Streptophyta; class Magnoliopsida; order Santalales; family Viscaceae; genus Viscum; species Viscum album. The sequence continues at coordinate 334,686,524 of OY728156.1, read as the reverse complement.
AATTCTTACATCCTGAAATATAACATCTTATAGTTTTAGTTCGTATGACATGGACCATATGACATTCCTTTTATGGTCCTCCAAAAAAGCAATCATTCATTATTACAAGATGTATTTTTTGATAATCCTAGTGATAGTGGAGCCCATAAAAATGACTTAATCCTTTGAGATCAAGGAATAAGCTCTATTAGAGTGGACATGGTGTATGGCATAATGTCCCTCCAACACTGGATCATGATTTGAAGGTTTCTACCCTATTATCATCAGGCTATTGAAGACCAGTGTTAATTCTCCTTAGGGGAATGAGATGAGGAAAATATTCTTGTTAGAATCCCATGATTTGTGATTTTAGTGGGCATCCATGTGATTAAATTTATGGAATCTTTTCTCATCATGTCACTCAAATTAATCTATTTATTTTGGGGATAGCTTGTCTACTTATAGCCAATTGTAGATGGAGACAAAAAGTGTGGGAAATTGGACATTAAGGAGTAGAAATTCTTCCATCCCATATACTAGTGAATTTATTGTTTCCCAGGTGGTAGTGTATGTTAGATTCTGGTACACCCATAAGGAATGGTAGAGTTTTATAGACTAAGATTTTTTATTTTTTACCCAACATCTTCAAGAGTATGTTTCATAAGGTATTATTGAAGGACTCTATATGTCCATTATTTTCTACATGATATTTTGATGAATGGATGTACATTCCATTATATACCTGATATAGCTTTTCTAAATTAGCAAAATAGAAATTGGTTCACTTTTATATCAATATCATATGAGGGACCCTAAATCTAGTAATTATATTTTCATTTACAAAGCTAAACAATATCTTATACATGTATTCATTGAGGATTATATCCTCGAAACACATGGAGAAAAAATTGGTTTATAAAAGAATTTATTTGAACTTCTTGGTTATAGCTAGAGGATATGGAACCAAAAAATTCATTCCTCATACATAAAATGGCAAGAACTATTTGGTAGTTTTTATAAACTCTAGAGGATTATGGGTGGTGTTGGCATGAACTTTGAAGGAATGAATATTTTTGGGGAATTTTGCGCAATCATGTGTATTGGATGGAAATAAGTTTCTATGACTATATATTTGATAGGATGATTGAAACCTGACCAGTGGACACCACATTCCCCAGTATGTACTTATTTCAGTATATAAATAGTCCCTTATTCATGATTTCACTAGAGAAGTAAATCATCAAACCCCTATTTATAGAGTATTTTTTGGTGATTGGGCTATCACAAAGAGTAAAGTTGCTCACTCATCATTGGGTTATCTCTATTCTAGATTTTTCCAATGGGAGCACTCCATTCTTAATTTACTCCAAAATGGACCTCATTTAACTTGTTGTATGACTATTTATTTTAGGTATGTAACTAAACTCATTGATTTCATACATGTAAACACAAATAAAAGGAGAATCCATTCAACAATGCATAATATTGAAGACTATTTCATCCCATTCTAGGTCTTCTAAATCCATAGGTGCACATTCCAATTCAAATTCTAGTGTATCATATGATCATGGGTTGTAATTCATTGTCATATTTGAGGAGAATTTTTCATTATTCCTCATACATAGTTAAGTCGGGGGATAGCTCTTCCTTTCTAATGGAATTATCATCAATGATATGCTTGATTAACAATTAGGAATCACTTTTTACCTTACTGTGGTCTACTAGAACATGTATTGCATGTTATAGCCCTTTAATGAGGCATGATACTCTACCACATTTCTTGTGAAACCTACTGACAATAGGAAATAGTAAAGTAATACTACATTTTCTCGGGAGATGAGAACCAAACCCAACATGACTTTATTAATCATGGAGTCTTCTAATATATTCCTTATTGGGATTATAGATGTGTCATCAATATACATATTCCATATATGGGGTCTATCTTGAATAGATAATATCTCTTCATCAGGAAGTTTAGTATTTAATAAAGTTGTTTTGGCATATGGGCGTTCTTCAAGGATGTCTGCTAATTTCTGGCCTTTGACCTCCTTCTAAAGAAAAAATGAATGTTAAACTACGACAAGATGACCACCCACCATGCCAAATGTCTAGTCAACATGGGGTGAATGATGATTTTTTGAGAAGGTTTCTATGATAGAACAATTGGACCTTGTGGTGCTACACAAAGTGTCTCAATTTATGAACCACAAAGATAGCACCATGAAGCTCTTCCTTATTTAGGATTTATGAGTCTCTATGTTGAGCATGGTTCAAAAAATATAATAGAGGTTTTTTTTTCAGTGTCATTAGTTTGTGTAATTAATTTACCCATCAATAAACCTAAGGCTATAATATAAAAAATAACCATCTTTCTATCAACTAGAGACCTCACCACTAGTTTAATAAAAAGTTATTTCTAAAGACTATCAAATTCTTCTTGATAGTATTCAGTCAATAGATAGGTGATCCCATTTTTTCATCAAACAAGTTATTGGAAAACACATGCATGTGAGGTTTCCTATAAAGTGAATAATTTAAGGGAGGTATCCTTGAAACCCCCTAAACATGTTGAGTTTTAGAAGGGGAAACATATCAAGGATAGCCTCTGTCTTCACAAGGTCTAATTTGATTCCATTATGGTGAAAAACCTAATAGATATAAATTCTTGAGGTAACTTTGAAATCATATTTCAAGGGGTTCAATTTTAGCCTATGATGTCATAGTTTATTGATGATTGTATCAAGATTAGCCATCTGTTATGATCTTTTTTGAGATTTGACCACCAGATGATTGAAATTTTAGTTGATAGGCCTTCCCAAAAAAGGTTTGAATATGTAATTCACGACATGATTACATGTGGAGCCATCATTATTGAAACTAAATAGCATAACCAAATAATATTATACCCCTTGGAGTTATATGAATGTGGTGGATTCCTTATCTTTAGGTTCCATCTAGATTTGGGTTTACCCGAAGTATCCATCCATGAAGGAATGCTTCTGATTTCAATCCATATAATCAATCAGTAGTTCTATTATTGGAACAAGGAAATCAACTTTTGGAAAATGACGATTGAGAATTCTTATGTCAATGCATACTCTGAGTTTCCCATGATTCTTCTTTACCAGGACTATATTAGTTATCTATGTTGGATACTGTACTTCTTGAATGAAATTTTCCATAATGATCTTGTCAACATCAACATCAATTTTTCTGGTATGGGCTGGTTGCATCATTTTGGGTACCTGTTCATAACCCAGTGGGTTTTTCCATCCCATGTTTTGTGTGGTCACCTCAGGTTCAAGGTCCAAAATTTATATGTAATTATAGGAAAAAATGAATTGATGTCACATTAAAATGGAATTATATACCTCTTTTATTTTAAATACATGGATACACTAGTCAAATTGGGTCGTGGGTCCTCATTTGAACCCATTTTTATTTGTCTATGTTCATCAATAGATGATGAGACACCTTCCTCGAATGATGGAGGGGAATCTATGAGTCCCTCTTCCACTTCCTCTTCCTCTTCTCTTTCTCTTATTATTTTTCCTCACTCTTAGGGGAATTAGGGTTTGAATGAAATTTTTTAGATTTAGGGGAGGAGTCAAATTTTTGACATTTAAAAGATGATGTATCTTCCTCTATACTGATATACAATGAGGGATTTCTTGGATGCTATGGGGAAAAGAGGATGTCATTAGAAGAAGTATCCCTACTCCCTCCTGCTGAAATGTAAACATTTTTTTGATTTAGATGATGATTTAGAGATCAATTAAAGCTCAGGGGATTTAATATGAGACTTTTCACCTGATATTTTTTAGTTTTTGGGAGGGTTAATGAATTTCTTAGTGCTATAGGGATCATTAATCATGACTAATATCATGAAGGTTATAGAATATATACTTGAATCCAAAATTATATCTCTAATCTGATTGATGATTAACCCTTTTTAAAAACTATTCTTTTTTAAAGGGTTGTTCATGGTTTTTTGTAATCTATTTAGGGCTATGAAACATGCTAAACCATCATTCATGGGTTATTTACCTTCTAAATAGTATAATTTTTCATCAATGTATTCTAATTAATTCTATTCAATTAGGGCATTATCATGATGAAACATCACAAGTTTACCATTAGTGCAATACTTGAGGCATTAGTAGTATTATATGTAGAATGTCATGTGTTTATTAAACCCAGTCCTTCCTAAAATAACATTTAATTCTCTATCATTCTGAATAACAAGAAATTATGAGTGAGATATGAGGTACCCAAACATATCCCCCAGCTTGATTCTATTGGGGATATTTTTTATTTCTTTTTCTGTAACCCTTGTGTGTTAAAGTAGAAGGGGATATTTTTTCCTCACAGAATCCTATTCTACAAATTGTTCAAACTAGAATTAGGTTGAATCATGAGGCATTATAATGGAAAGACCATTGGATATCAATATCATTTATCCTTTTAGAAACATAAAAGGGTATTATGTGTCCCTATATAACATCCTCTTTTTCCTACATTGTGAACGAGATAATCATGTTTAATTATACATGATAAATATGTTCATGATATAATTTTCAAATGATAACCTCATATTTAAACTCTTTAGGTCCCAAAATAGATCTATGAGTGATTTCTGGAGGTCTTTCAACAAATATAGAGTATCTAGGATAAAAAACATGACTAGTACTAGGTAAAATTGCTTCAAAATATAATGTTCCTAGACTAATGTTTTGTGCATCCAAAAATGTGTTTTCTATTTCATAGCTGATTTATGGGATGAATTATATAATTCATGAAGATATTCCCTTGGGACAGAAGCTAAAGGTGCATCTATCCTTATCTAGTTATGTTGAATTAGTCTGCATGATTTTTTAGGTGGACTAGATAATTACACCACCTTTAATTGATCTTATTGGAAAATCAGATTAGCGTGAACCCTGAAATATGTGGGGTAACTTCCATGCATCAAATATGACTACTAGATTTTTCTCCCAAGAGTTTTCGTATCATAGACAGTTCAAGTAGGCTCTTGGAAAGAGTATTGAGTTCTTCCACGACTACACCTTCCCATATACCCTTGAACCCTATGAACACTTCCTATTGTCCACCAATCAGGTGTAGAGAACATGGTTTTATTTTCACACTCTTCATCAGATAAGGGATCCATAAATTGAATGTAATTAATTAAACATAAGATTCATGTGAAAAATTGCGGTACTATTTGGTTGGATGGTGACCATGTCCTCTCTCCTATATGTATAATGTATGAGAGAGTTATACATAGTTTTACCTTCCATGAATTATATTCTCCCTATACATGGCTTTTTATTCTCAGATTGTGCCAATTATTAAACGGCCATTTCTTAGAGGCCTACGATGATGATGAGGTTGGTCCTGCTATAAAATGAGAAACTGAGGGTATAGTTGGTTGATTAAAATATGTCCTGATAATAGCATGTGTTAGATTGATTTTTTCATGGTCATCAAATAATTTAACTTTTTTGAAACTTTTATGTAAACTTATTTCCACTAATATTCTTCTTATCGATAGTATAAGAAACTCATGTCACTTATGATGGTGGTTTTCCCAACTTCATGTTCCCATATTCCACCGTTTTATACAGGGTTTCTTTTAAAATGAATCATTCTTGGATGGTGCTCCCCTAGGTCTGGGGATATGGTAAATTTTTCAATAGATCATCAAAATTAACTTCATTTAGTCTCTTAGGATTTTTCAAGTTGAGTATGTTATTCTCAAAATTTGTTATGAATTTTCTCTAGACTTATTCAACTCAGAATGAATAAACTTTATGCCTCCATTCCTTGAACTAATATTTCATCATTACCTTCCATTAGTCCTAAAGAGGTTGGTGTTATTATATGCTTATGTGGGAGTGATTCATGATATTTCACAGGATTTGGAGATGGAGCTAGTATGGGGGGTCTTATGAGTGTTAGAGACAACCAACTATTTCCATATTCTCTTCCCTTGATCTAGTGAAATTAGTTAGTAAATGACCTTGGTTAACAAGATTGAATATTCCAATCTCTTAGAAACAATAGTATGATCTTGAATTCAACCTATATATCTCACAGGGTTGAGTGGTGCTCGTAACTCATCATGATGAATATTTATACAAAGGGAGAGTATGTATTCTTGTGGAAGCAGTATGTTTATGGAATAATTAAAAACCTTCCACATATAAATGAAATATAAGACAATTTTATTCCCTTTCTATTTGAATTTTCAACTATCAATGTTTTTTATTCTTTAAAATTGAGACGAATTGAAAGAGAAACTATCGACGGAGATCTTCACATCCCATTCTTGACCAAGCGAGAAAAGTGGTATACTGTAAAAAGGATAGAACTCACAATGTTTTTATGAATAAAATTAGTTTCACTACTTCTTATTACAAATGTATTACCATAATGGGATCCCAATGGGATAAGAAAGGTGTTAGATACTACTTCATGTTCCATGATCCATTAAATATTGGAAACTTAGTCCTCCAATGTCTTAATCGGGGAAGGTCTCATCCACCAATTAAGGGTAAGGCTTCCTTTCCAGATGCACTGGTGAAACCCATTCCTCTATAGCTTCAAATCATGAATCTAATGACATAATATTTTTGATAATCCCATGGGGATATTTGGCTGAACATGATATTGAATAAGGAAATAAATAGGTAGGTACTAATGTTCTGGATCTTCCAGTACCTATAATTAACACTTGACATTGGTTAACAGTTGATGGTTTACATGGTTCAGTTATTGTTGTTTTAAAAATAAATAGAATTCATGATACCAGTCTATGATTGGGTCCAAATAACTAGGTTGTCTAGTCCCAGGGTTTATTTGGTTCTCTGGCTCTACTCTCATTGATACGATAAACCTGTTTTGTTGTGAGATATTAGCCAAGACGTGAGATGAGGACCCATTTAAAGGACATACCCAATAATAATATTTCCTATGGGTAGTTTTGTATTTAATTTACTCTCTACTTTATGTCCACCTAAAATTTCACAACCTCAATTCTATCATGTGTGATTTGACTCTTTTTGTAAAATAATGGAATGTAGTTGTGACCTTACCCATTTCATTGTAGAATATCATTAATGGGGTTGTGGTTGTACATTCATGGAAGCATACATGTTTTAGTCATGATTTTTCTTCCTGGTATGTACAACATATTCTTTTATTTTAGCGAGGTCCATTTTCTAAATGGAAACATCTTTATACCATTACTAGGCATTGGATTCATCCTATCAGACATATGAAAGTGTAGTAATAATGACATTCACTTACGCATAATCCATTTTAGGTTTTATATTTGATGTAGAATGATAAGAGGTCTAATTAGGGTTATTATATTTACTTAATCCACTAATATATTCAGAATATTGATTACCCCTAATAAATTTATTTTTTACAATAATTTTTGGGGTTTTCACAAATTTGTAGTCTTTAATTGGAGCTACATGGAAAATCATGACTCGAGGGGAACCACTAGACAACTTTTTCATATGAACCCTTGAGGAGCGAACTAGGTATTGAGGTGGGATGGACTTACAAGGTTCATTTTTTTATTGTTTTTCCTAAATGGGAAATTATAGAATTCCATTAAGGAGGAGGATGAGGTAAAAAACCACTAGATCGATGGGATAGGTTTTATCCCATTCTACTATTATCAATCCTAGAGATGATTTTTTTGTCCTTGATGTGATAAGTCATGATAAAAAACAACCATCCCTATAGGATTGGTATTATCCTGTATTTTCATTCATACAATTTCCACAACTACTCTCTTGATCTTGAAAATTCTGGTTCGTTCATGATCTAGGTGAATTATATTTTTTTTACATGAGAAACTTTCTTCAAAGGGAATTAGTGTTATTAAATGTTCAGATTATCTTTCATGAGAAGCATGTTCAATGATCTTATATTCCTTGTGAAGGATTATTTTGATAGAATAATCTTTTTCATCCCAATTTCTCTAAGAATTTATGGGGACCATTCTTTCCATGCACACCATCATTCATGAGTGGGGCTTGCATATGAGAAATGAATCGATTTAATAACAATACACAATTCCAATTAAGTTGTATTTTAATGATCCAAGAGTAAGGTGAAATTCAAATATCCATTTAATCCCCATACCCGATATGGACACTTGTAATTTCATTGATGATAATCCAAAATAATTTTTTCAAATAATTGAGGCAAGATAGTTGAATTTCCTTACTCTGTATTCTCAATTTTGGGTGTTGTTCAACTGGAAGGGCTACTAATTAAATTAATTTATGAATTTATTATATTATTCTAACATGGTCTACATAACCTTAATTTGTAAATAACATAGTTTTCATGAATAAATAGTTATCCAAAGGTTTATATGAATATATTGTATGCATTATTATAATAATACCTATGTAATGTCTAACTGAGAAGTGCCAAGGGCCAAAATAAGATGGGTATATTATCCATGGCCAGTTTCCTTATCAAAAGTAACACATTCTTCTTTTATTTTGATGGATATTCCTCTAATTGAATTTTCCAATGTGGGAATTTCCAAGAAGCTTGGTTGTAGGCAGTGTGTCGAATAGGGATTTTGTTTACCATTCTATAATTCAAATGATCTAGAGGTGGTTCATAGGATAAAATTTTTCCAAGATATTCCTATGTATGAGAAAGGATTTCACATGTCAATGAATTTTCATCAATCATGAATATCCATATCTTCCCATGTGACTCAAAATACTATGGATTTATAATAATTGATTGGACAGGTGGAGGACCTCCTTTTCAAAATGATAAATTTCCCTAAGGAGGGCCTTTAAGGTAGATGATAGAAAAGGCGTGGACCCTCTTACTGTTTGATTTTCAATTAATGAGTAGGGTCATTTTGACTTTTACATTAAGATGAAATCTCAATATTTATCACCCATTTACCACTAAGGTATCAATCAAGATAATTATTTTGGGGAAGTCCTCTATAGATTCTAGTGGAAATGTTTTTGGGAACACCTTTGAAACTATTACAACTACTCCCACAATTTAGTAATGGAATAGCAGGTTATTGGGACACCATTAATATGAATTTTATGTCCTCAAGAACAATAGACTTTATTAGAGATGGGTTATGAGCCTAATCAAGAATAATGAACTACTCTAAGTGTGAATTATTCCATGATGGTATCCTTTAGTATGATGGAATCATATGTTATGGATAACGATTTATATATACAGGAGAAGGTATGAATGAATCCAGTGTTCTTTTTTATAGAATGAAAAAAATCCTCTATTTTTTCGAAAGAGATGTATTCCAACCCTGGAATGGGCACCAGAGTGGACTAATGACCTCTAATTGGAATATATATGTGCACCCAATCGATTTTTTCATTTTTTGTATGATTTTTCCCATGAGTCTCCTAGATGGGAGAAGGAATATTCTTATACTTCCAGGTGACTCTATAATTATGTTTAAAGGATTCTACACTTGTGAAGGTGGGGTCATGTTCTTGACTGCCAAACACAACAATTTAAGTCATTATCTATTAGAAATTTTGAATACTGTGAGTTGGGATAGACTCATTTCTTTCCATTGTATCTTTGATATGTTGGGTGACTTCTATAGTTGTAAATGAGATTTATTACAATTATATGGTAAGATAATTGATGTTTTTCTACTCATGTAATCCATTTATTTTCATGATACACCAATAATCATCTAATATGGTAGTAGATACTTGGGTGTTCCCCCTGTTTTTGTTGGGTTGTGATCGAATACTTATCAAGTTGCAGAACAATTGTATTAGAAAACTTGATGTTTATGAGAAGGTGTATAGGCCTACTCATTGGATGATTTCTCATATTGTGGTGGTATTATCTAGATGGAATAACAATGTGACCCCATTCATGGTTGTTTTATCACCACCGTAGGTGGGTTATCCTAGATGATTGGGTTTGGGTGACCTGATCCATAGCCCATAGGGAGACCTCCCCATCACATTAAAGACTTAATGACAAGAAGTATTAGAGGGGGTTATCACTGGAATATTCCATTTCTGTAGACACATGTGTCATCTAGATGTGGACATTAATGGCCTCTTGGTCCACTTCCCTAAGGTAAGGGAGGTACATTCTACTACATTACATATAAATTCTCCCAAAACAATTTGTGATGGAAATATAAGATGTCAGGTTCTAGACCCCCAGTCAACACTGATTTTTTGGTTGGTGGGAACAAATGTTCTAGAAAGCATTTCAAGCATCCCTCAAGGTTGGGATGGTACCATTTAGGTGGTAATACAAAACTACTTCCTTCAAGACCTGATGTTGATGATGTTTTTTGGGTTATTGTGTGACCGAGTTAGATGAGGACCGGGAATGGGAATTAGCTGATGCATATGTTTTTGTTATCTAGAAAGACTCAATTGTATTGAATGGAGTTATTAATGAAAGTTCATAAATATATATGTCAGACACAAAAAAGAAAACCTTCATCAAAGTATAATCTTAATAAACAAACAAATGTGTAATCTACTACATTGGATCAATTTTTGGATCAAATTAATTCAATGATAACATTAAGTGGGCCTAAAATATGGGAAACACAATCATTTATTTAACAATTTAGGATGGGATTTCCATTTTTGTTTCTTTTAGAAAATTATTTATTTCATTTGTAAAATCAAGTGGGGTTTGAATGGTATTTTCTTGCAGTGTCTGTATGAAACGTCATGAAAAACACACCCTCTTTTATTTCCTTATCCATTACAAGTGGTTTCTAATAGGATTTATTCGTGGAATAGGAAGCACCCAATTGTTCCATTATTCCTAATGTTTGGCAAAACTACTTTTAGAAGTAAAGTGATCATTGTAAAATTATTCCAACAACACTTAGGGGATCACATTGGTCGAAAGGATGAGTGGTCGGGTTAATCACGCATTTTTGTGTGGAATTATTTCTTATACCAGGATTATCTTATAAATTTAATAAATATTCATGAATTATTTATAAAATCCAAAATATAGAATGGGTCCCTTTTATATTGATAGTAGATTGATTTCACGTATTGGCATTAGAATCATCTATATGTATCCTAGTTTCTTCATTGATGGAGACATATGTATGTATCTAAGGTTCCCTATTGATGGTAATAATTTTATATATATTGGAAATTCTTATGTCATTTACTATCATGATGTCGGTTTCAATCCATGTATTGGGACGCCCTAGGACTTCCTTATCTAGGAATACCTAAGTTTTTTTGATGTCAGAATCATGTCCGGGATATCGGATTCTTATGTGTCTTTTTGAAAGGAATCAAAACCCGTGTAGTTCGGTTACACTTAAAAGGACACATCATACATTTTAAGTTAATATGATAATGAACAGACAATGAATTTTATCCTCACATGAAAGGGTTTTCTTGGAAGAAGGTTCCTAGACAAGGGTTGTGTTTGACTTATGCAAAAAAATCCATGTTGTTTGAATGGGTAGGGAATATGTTCCTATATTGAGGTGACCTATATCGAGAATTTGGGATGATAATGATGAAATAAGGAGGACCTAAAAGGAATGTTTCCTTCTAAGTTAGGGGGGATGTTCCCAATAGGGAAGTTTCCTAATATGGATGGTGGTGGTTGGAGAGAGTTGGGTTTGTACCTGGGGGAGTCTTCCTTTGTATCCTGTATGGATTGAAATAAAAGGGAACATTTTTTGCATGGGTTGGGACTTACACCTATAAATTAGGCCCTATTTTTCATCTTCAATGATATTTCCCTTTGAAGGTTTATATGATAGGAAATTTGAACCTTTAAGGTGGTGATAACAAGGTTTGGGGTTATAAAAATTAAGAGGGACAAAAAGTATTTGATCATGATGACGACATGATCATCACTAATCTCTAGGCTCATGTGATTCTTGGCTAGTGTGAGAAATAAGAGGAAGTGTATGATCTGAAAATTAGAATAAACACATTCTTCTTCTAATAGATGAGGGTGAGGATATGGAAGGTTGGATAATTTATCATAAGAATGACTAGGGTATTACTATATGAGTGATTCCCTATCATGTAATTTTATTATCTTCTACTGGTAGTCAAGGATGGATCTCAGCTAGGGTAGTCAAGAAGATAGACACGTATTAGATGTTCATGTATCCTATAATATTTTCAAACCCCAATGACCCTTCATTATCCCTGTGGTTGGAATCCTCTTGACCACCAGAATGTATAATCAATAATGCTCTGAGGATCCCACCTATTAGTTGGGATTAATGTAGAGCCTCTATAACTATAGGAATGTATAACTGAGAGTAAATGCTGATGTGACATATTCTCTGATAATACATATCTGGAGTCTTCAGGAGAGGTCTTAGATTCCTCCCACTCATATAATGGATCCAAGGAAATAAGAATCTTTACATTGATTACATGAAATAGGGATCGATTGGTGGCTCTTGCAAGCGATTCTTGGGGGTGCTATAGAGGGTCTCACAAAGGGTGGACCTTGGGAAGATAGTGGTTATTCACATAGGATGGACCTAGGTAGACTGATATTTCATTTTGGGTATGGACAACCTGGGTAACAACACTTGTGAAAGGCCTTTATCTAGGATCCAAGGGTCTCCTCAAGTGTCCTTGTTGGGGTATCGCACAAGTCTCAGGCCTGAGAAGGTTCCTTAACCTTAATACATTTAGACTATGGTAAAAGGATACTTGTGAAGGTTTTATTTGTGTTTAACATACTTGAGGAACCCTAATACCACTACCCTCATGGATTTCATCCAATTTCAAGGATTGGTGAGCTCTTTGGAAGGTTCCAAGAACTTGGGAGAAGGAATATGGTTTGACGAGCTTCAAGGATTACTCTGTTACTAAATTCATGTCAAATGACGAGCCCAAGGCTCCTATTTATAGGAAATTTTGGGACCCCAGGTGTGGTCTCTCATAGTAGGAATCTCACACATGTGTGACTTGTGTGAGTCTATGGGAATTCATGTCCACACCTACATGATGAGTTTTGGTGCACATATATGTACCCTTGAGATGACTCTGAGCTGGAAGTTTTTACATATATGGTGACGCGGGTTTGGCCTTCTATGGGATCACATGGTCTAAAAAATGAAATATTTGATTTCATTATATTCTATATTACTTAAGGTATTTTCCTTTGAAACATTTCATTCTCGTGTGAAACGGGGAGTGTCAACAACAATAAAAACCAATAAAAAACCCTAAGCCCTCAAAAAACACAAAAAATACTGAAGAACATAAACCCCTAAAAAACCAAAAACCCTAAAAACATAAAAGATCATAAAACCCAAAAAACCCTTAATGGCCCTAAAACCCTAAATCTCCAATGTGGCTGATTTTCTTGCTTCATTTGCGGATGCGAATCAAGGTAATCCTGTCATTTGATTTTTTAGTTCTTCGCAATTTTATTTGGAGGGTGTTAATTTGATTAGGGGGATCAATTGGGCCTCCATTATTTTAGCCCCTAGATATTTTTTTTGTTTTCTTCTTTGTGGAATTAATATTTGTTTTAGTTTTTTGGTATTTAATAAAAATGATACATTGAATGTGAATAAGAACACCTAAAAGATTTTAAAAAACCATTAAACCCCAAAGAGTACATAAAAACACATAAAAATAGCAAAGGACCCTAAAACCATAAAACCATAATGGACCCTAAATACCTAAAAAATATTAAAGGGACCAAAAACACTGAAAACCATATAGGATCGTAATTGACTCTAAAAACCCCCAAAGGAAATTCAAAACCCTAAATAGGCCAAAAAACCTAAATGACACTAAAAACCAAAAACATCTCAACCTCAACCACAAAAATAACCCACATATTATCCTAAAATACCCTAAAACCCATAAAAGGCCCTAAAACACTAAAACCCAAAGAGATTGTAAAAACACAAAAAATCCCCAAAACCCCCTTAATGCCATTAAAGGCACTAAAACCCCTAAAGACCATTAAAAGACTATAAAACCCATAAAAGAAAAAAACCCTAAACCCTGAAAGACCCTAAACCCCCCCAAAAAACTATAAAACACCCCAAAATAATTTGAAACACATAAAAACACTAAAAATGCCAAAAAAAACATCAAAAACACCAAAAAAATATTAAAACCCCTTAAGAACAAATATCAAAAAACCCATAAAAACTCGAAAAAAATACTAAATATCCAAAAAACATAAAAAGTCATTCAAAATCATAAAATAAAAAATCACTAAAAATACCCTAAATCACTAAAAATCCTAAAATCTCTAAAACCCAATAAAATCCTGAAAACCCTAACCCCCTAAAACCCCTGAAATACATAAAAATTGAAAAGTCACTTAAAAAAACCAATAACATAGCCCCTCAAAAAACCATTAGAAAATGAAAAAACCTAAAAAATCCCAAACCCCTAAAAGTCCCTAAAAACACCAAAAGAACCTAAATAACATAAAACCTATAAATACCCTAAAACCCTATAAAATCCATCCAGGCCCATAAAACTCCTCAGAAGCATAAAACCCCTTAAAACCCTAAGAATCCTGAAAATCCCTAAAACTCGATTAATACCCATATAAAAAACCTAAAACGCCTACTTCTCTAAAAAACTAGAATCCCAAAAAAATCCTAAAAAATTGTAAAAACCAAAAAATTCATGAAAAAAACTAAGAAGCCACTTATAAACTTTAGAAATCCAAAAAAAACCCAAAAATGAAAATTATAAAAAAAATATTTAAAAACATAAAGACCATTAAATTATTAAAACATAAGAAAACCTTGAAAATCATAAAACCCATTAAAAACATAAAATCCTTGATAAAAAACAAAAAAAAATAACCAAAGAAAACCCTTAAAATACAAAAAACACTAAAAAATATAAAACCCCAAAAAAACCTAAAAACCTATAACCCTAAAAAAATATAAAAACACGTAAATACATGAAATACTAAAAAAACCATAAAACCCTAAAAACACTTTAAATTCCAAAAAAAACCAAAAAAAAACGAAAAACCTAAATAACCACTAAAAACTAAAAATGTTTTTAAAACACCTAATAACTATAAAACCCCTAAAAACCCTAAAACCCCCCTTAAACACTAAACACCCTAAAAACCTAATCCTTAAACCCTATACATTAAACCCTAAAAAAGCACACCATTAACCCAATACCCTACACCCTACACACTAAACCATAAACTCTTCATCCTAAACCCTACACTATACACTATAAACGAAATACCCCAAACCATAAACACCAAACCTGACACGCAAAACCCAAAACTAAACACACTAAACACTATAAACTAAAACCTAAACCCTATATACTTAACCTATATCCTTCACCCTAAACCCTATTTGATATAACCAATACCCTAACCCGTAAACCCTATACACTACACCTTAATCCCTATACACTACACCTTATTCCCTATACTCTATAGTCTAAACCCAAACCCCTACACCATAAACCCTATACACTAAACACCAAACCATATACCCTGCTCTATTAACCCTAAACCCAACATCCTGATTTCTATACCATACACCATAAACCTCAAACATTAAATACTACACATTGAATCATATATCCTAAACCCTAAACCTAAAACCCTAAACTCTAGACACTACACCTTGAACCCTATACCATACAGCCTAAACCCTAAACCCTAAACCCTAGACCCTAAACCTTATACTATAAACTAACCCCTAAACCTTACACACTAAAATCTTTACCCAATACAAAAAACCATATAGGCTACACCCTAAACCATATAACATGCACCCTAAATCCTAAACCCTATACCCTAAACACTTAACCCTAAACCCAAAACCATATACCCAAACCATTATCGAATACTAATTAAACCCTAAAACCAATACCCTAAACCTAATACCCTATACCGTACAAACACAACCCTATACCCAACACCCTATAAACTAAACCATACACCCTCTATACATTACCCTACACCATAAATTATAAACCCTTAACAATAAATAAAATACCATATACCATAAACCCAAACACCTAAAACATACACCCGAAACCCTATAACCTTCACCCAAACCATATGCCAAAATCTTATACCGTACACCCTGAAACCAAAACCCCTACACCCTAAAACCTACACCGAAGACCCTCAACGCTATATCCAAAACGAAAAAACCTACACCCTTTTCCAAATAATATACAACATTAAACCTTAACCCTTCACCATTAACTCTATACTATCCACCCTAAACCCTACACCCTAAACCAAAAACCCAAAATCGTAAACCCAAAACCCAAAACCCAGAAACATATACCCCACACCCGAAACCCTAAAACCTACACCCTAAACCATAAACATACACCATAAACCCCAAACACTATGCATTAAACCCTACACCCTAGTCCCTAAACCCTAAACCCTACAACATAAACCATATACCTTTCCTACTAAACAATAAAACCCAAAACCTATACCCTAGGACCGAAACCCTAAGACCTAAAACATATACCCTAAACCCAACAACCTAAACCCTAAACCCAATGCCTTAAACCCTATACCATGCACTCCAAACCCTATAACCTACACTCTAAACCTGACTCCCTCCTTTCTACATCCTATACCATACACCCTAATCACTAAACCATAAACCCCCTAAAACAACCCAAAAAACACCCCAAACACCAAAAAATCCTCAAAAATAGGACAAAAACAGCTAAAATCCAAAAAATAAACCCTGAAACCTCGTAAAAACCTCTAAAACCCTAATACCCATAAAAAATAAAATATACACTATGAAAACACATAAAACCCATAAGAAAACCCTAAAAACCATAAAATTCCAAATAACCCAAAAAACCCTAAAAATCCTAAAAACCACTATAAAACCCTAAAAAACTGAAACATTCCTAAAACCAAAAAAAACTCCTAGAACGCCAAAAAACCCTGAAACTCTAAAACCACAAAACACCCCTAAAAATTATATAAATCTATAAAACCCCTACAAACCCTAAAGACCATAAGAAAGCTATAAAACCCAAAAGCCACTAATTGAACCAAAAAACCCAAAAAGAACCCTAAGAACGCTAAAGGGCCATAAAACCCCTAAATGAACACAAAAACCCCTAAAAACCATCAAAAAAAGTTACTAAAATACCTAAAAACCATAAAACCCATAACACCCCTAAAAACACTAAAAATCCATAAAAACACTAAAAACCCTCCAATGAAACTAAAAATACTATATTCGTTAAATCCGTAAAACCCTCTAAAAGTTCCCTAAAATACCAGAACACCCCTAAAAACACTAAAAACCTTTATAACCCAAAAAAATTCTTAAACCCGACAAAAAAATCAAAAAATGTCCCTAAAAACCGAAACCCCCTTAAAAACCCTAAAACCAAAAAACCCCTAAACCCCTAAAAACCCAATGACCGTAAAATCCCTAAAACCCTAAAAACCACTAATAACTCATAACCCCCCCCCAAACCAAAAAACCCACAAACACATAAAAACTATAAAAACCCTAAAAATAATAAAAGCCCTAAAACCCCACTGGCACTAGAAAACCCTAAAAATAAAAAAAACCCAAAAAACAATATAAAACCGGAAAAACTATAAAAACAGTTTCAATCCTGAAAAAAAATAATAATAAAAAATCTAAAACCCCCCCAAAACCATAAAATTTATATAAAACAAAAATGACTCTAAAACCCATAAAACCCCCATTTCGAACAAAAAACCCCAAAAACCACAGAATACACTGAAATCATATAAAACCTTAAAATCACATTAAAAAAAACACTGAACCCCCCCCCCCAAACCGAAAAAGATCCTTAAAACTATTAAATAGCTTGAAAACCATAATAACCCAAAACCTCCCTGAAATACCATAAACCCCCTAAAACCCCTATAAAACCTGAAACCCCAAAAACCCCAAAATTTCTAAAACCACTAAAGTCTTTTAAGCCCTTACTAACCTAAAAATCCATAAAAACTATAAAATCCCATAAAACCCGTGAAAAATCCTGAAAACATTATAATAATCTAAAAAACCCTAAAAAACTCTAAAACACATGATATTCATGAAAACCCATGAAATATTAAAAACCCATAAAAACCACTAAAACCCACCAAAATCTTGAAATCCCTAAAAACAATAAATGACCCTAAAAACACTAAAACCCCATGAAATCTAAAAAAACCTAAACCCTAAAACCACATAAAAACATAAAACCCATAAAACCGCTAAAAAATAAAAAATTCTATAAAAAACCTTAAAACACTAAAAACCCTTAATAAACCCTAAAAACATTTAAAACACAAAAAATCCATAAAAACCAAGAAAATCCAAAAAACCCAAAAATCCCCTAAATTTTCCAATTAATACTAAAACCCCTAAAGGATTGTAAAAACCTAAGACCCAAAAAACCCCTTAATAACCCTAAAACCATAAAACCCTAAAAACCCCTAAACCCCTAAAATCCCCTAAAAGACCCTATACATACTAAAAACCCTAAAGGACTCTAATCCCCTAATACACTCCGAAAACCATTAAAAACCTCGAACCTCTAATACAATATAAGATCACTAAAAACTAAAAATACCCAAAAATCATAAAAAATTCTCGTAAAACACAAACAATAATGTAAAAACCCTAAAAAACCTAAAAACACAAAACCGTCGAAAACAACATAAAAACCTAAGCACCCAAAACTCCCCAAAACCCATTATAATCTAAATATACTAAAAAATAAAAATACCCTAAAACCATTTAACTAACAAAAAATCCTTGGACACAAAAGACATAAATGATCATAAAATACACTAAAATCACCATAAAACAGTAAAAACCATAAAAACACAAAATTCCTTAAAATACTAAAAAAAACTATAACTCCCACAAAACACCTAAAACCCTAAAACACATAAAAATCTAAAAACCCTAAAAACCTAAAACCCATAAAAACCTTATAAAGAAAAAACAAAAAAACCATAAAACCCAAAAAACCACTTAAAACACATAAAATCCTAAAACCCCAAAAATCCTAAAAGAACTATAAACAAACTATAAACTATAAAAGCATTAAAAAATCCAAAAAAAATAAATAAACCCCCCAAAACCTAAAAAATTCTATAAACTATAAAAACCCAAAACACCTAAAAACCAAAAACTCTAAAAATAACAATTAAAACAAACCCTCGAAAAACTTTAAGATCCATAACAGAACTAAAACCTTATACTCTACACCCAAAACGAAAATCCCTACACCTAAAAAACATTACAATACCACCTAATCCCTAAACCCTACACTATAAACCCCATATCCTACACCATAAAACAAAAACCATTCTCCTAAAACACTATACCCTGTAGCATAAGCCCTAACCCCACTCCCTAAACCTTATACCCAACACCTTAAACCTTAAACACTACACCTTAAAACCTAAAACCTACTTCCTAAAACATAAAACCTACACCCTAAACCCAAAAAGATATTACAAAATCCCTAAGAGGCGCTAAAATACCAAAACAACACTAAAATAAACTAATAACTCATAAAAATAATAATAAAACATTAAAACATTAAAACTCCCAAATACCCTAAACACTTAAGACACATAAATGAACCAAAAAACACTAAAAACCATAAAAGACATAAAAACCTATAATGAACCCCTAAAAAGACCTAAAATGATATAAAAATATAAAAAATCACAGAATCACTTAAAACCAAGGCACCAAAAAACCCAAAAAACCCTAAAACACCTAAAATCTAAAAAATAAAAAAAAAATTAAAATCTAAAAAAACCAAAAAAAAATAATACATTTAAAAACCCTAAAAAATGAAAAATATTTAAAAATTCCTGAAATCCGTTAATAACCTTAAAAAGATGGTAACAGACCAAAAACCCTTAAAATATCGTAAAACGCAAATACCCATAGAATGATCCTAAAACCAAATCAACCCTAACCCCCCCCCCCAATAAAACCCTAAAACACCATAATAACACCCCTAAACACCTAAAATTCTAAAAACCCAAAACATATATAATCCCTAAAGAACCCAAAAAACCCAAAACCCCCTAAAACCCAAAAAAACATAACAATCCATAAACAACACAAAAAATCATAAATAATCTAAAAACCCAAAAAAATACCTAAAACCCCTAAAAACCATAATAAATCTAAAATACCCTAAAACCTTATAATAGAACCTAAAAGATCATAAAACCCCTAAAAACCTAAAATACCAAGAAAACCATAAGAACCCTAAACCCCTTAGAAACCCCTAAATACCATAAAACCATAAAACCCCATAAAACCCGTAATAAACTCTAAAACCCCCAAAAAAACACCAAAACCCTTACAACTCTAAAAACCACAAAAAACACTAAAAATAACTAAAAAACATAGAAACCATAAAACCCCAAATAGACCCTAAAAGACCCTCAAGTCTCTAAAAACCTAGAAAACCCAAAAATCCTATAAAAACAAATCTAAATATAACTAAAATCCATAAACCCCCACACAACCATAAAAACAATAAACAAATCAAAAACCCATCATGTACCCTTAATTTATTAAAAACCCATAAAGTGTCATGACCCGTCCTCGGGACCCGTGCTGTGACTACCCCAAGCCCACCTCCCATAGGCCAGGGGTTGGCGACTAGAACCAAGGCGTAAAACCCGACAAAAAGGGGAAGGAATTGCCTTTATAATGTAAAAAAACACCACAGAGTAAGCAAGCTGAAGTATATACTAAGTAAAAATAGATACAATAGTAGTGCGGAAAGTAAATGGGATAGAATACCAACCCAAACTGAAAATAAGTACAACTAGAAAGAAGGTACATCAACTAAAAGTAAAGTAGCAACATCGATCCGTCTTCTGGAAGTCCCACCTGAAGGGTGTGCACAGATAGCCTCCTCAGCTCCTCGGGTCTAGCCGTCCGCTCCGTGTACGTCCCGCCCAGTGGTCCACCTCCAGGTACCGACTTTCTCCACAATCCTCAACCACGATCAGCGATGTCCGTCGTCTGCATCCAACACAACGTAGTGCCGGTATAGCCCGTGCAGGGGTGAGTATACGTTACTCAGTAGGGACCCCGAGACCCCCGAAGGTCTCCCAGAATCCACAAAGGATAATCCAAAAATAAAAGATATAATCATGAAGTGACAACCAACACTACTTAGTTATATGCCCATACATATACCTAAGTCATTAATTCTCGTTAGGCTCCAACATCCGAGCCCAAGTTCGATCACATCCACATAGGAGTACAACCCAATCCACACAGGATAACACAACCCAATCCACATAGGAAAGCAAGTCAATCATATCGAAGATATTGATTGAATGTAACACCCCGAGATTTTATAAAAAATATTCTTTATAATTTCATTAATGTATTGTGTTTTACGCTACACTAAAAGGAGCTTACACAACACGCATCCTTGACTTGCCTTGCATTAAACTCAATCACGACCTTCCTCGATAGCGTGTGTAGTACACAATACCGAGTTTCACTAAACAACGATATGCTTAAAACTAGCCGTTATGAATAGTAATAACCACTTTTTGAAATTTTGTAAATTTTATTTTTCAAAATGGACTTCATTTTTGGATTCGGAATATCGAAATTAGCTTAGGGTGAAATTTTGGTACTTTTCGGATAACTTTCATATTCTGATGAATAGTGAAAATTACTAAATTATAATTAAAAGCAACTTTTTTAATCGAAATAATTAATAGTGATAAGTTATTATTTTGAGTGGTATTAAAGTATATTTAGAATATATTTTTACAATTTCATACAATGTTGTTCATTGGATATAATGTCAAATTTAAACCAGTCATAAACAAGTGTCAATCTTTTGATAGTTATTATCTCTTAAGAACACGCTATTTGTTTTGACGACGGGAATTAATTTTTAAATTAATTAATTCAAATGATATGTTTTTAATTTGATAAAAAAGACATCGTTTTTGAATTCATAATATAAAATATAGCTTAGATCTAATTTTTGGTATTTTTCTGGAAACTTTCATTTTTTGATGAATAGTGAAACCACTAAGTGGTAGTTAAAAAACTGAATTTTTCATAAAACTTAATTTTACCGCTTCTGTGAGTGGAATTTCGAAAATCCGAGAGACACGGTTGTTTTCAGTAAGTAAAATGTGGTTCAATGAGAAGAAAATAATTTTTTGATGAATAGTAACTTTTTACTTTTTTTTACCACAGTTAAAAGTAAATAGTGTAATTAAGGGAAAAATGATATTATTATTACCCTAACACATGTCATAATTCTATTGGAAAAGTGTAATTAGACCAAAAACAACCTTAGGAATAAAATATGACCATTTAGGCCCACTTGGATTAGATTAGGACATTTATTATTAATTTATTTAAAGAAGGGTTAAAATAGTTAAAATCAATGTTTAATAAGTAAATAATTTTTAATATGGGGTTATACAAAAGATAAATTCGACTATAAACATTCATTAAAAAGATAATAAAATTTCCTATGTAATGATATTTTATTTATAATTTTTAGACATTATATAAATCAATTTATTTATGACACAATGATGATGCAGTAATTACCATAATAGTGAAAAATTAGAATAATTGATATTATAAATACCGAAATAAATCTAATTTCAGACTTTTTATGAATTAAAATAATTTTGTAGGTTAATATGACATGTTAGTATAGATTTAATTAACTTTTTTCGAACTAATAATTCTGTTATGATTTTCACAAAAATCAATTACTAAATAGTGTCAAAATTGGCATAAAATTGTTTTTAAAACAAATATTATATTATTAATTGTTATTTTATTCCTAAAAATCTAAGGTTTGCTCAAATGACTTAGATAAGGTTATATATATTAATAATAAACTACTTTGGGTTCGTTTGGCTTGATATAGATAGTTTATTAACCTTATAGTGTAAGCAAACAAGAAGACACAGTAAAAGTAGAATTATCTAACATAAAGTTATATATAAATGATAAGGTTAAAATAGGAACCTAAACTTGTCTAAATTCCATTAGATGAGAGTATTTCGACCCATCCCCACCTTAGATTCGAAATAATTTTATTTGGAGCTATTTATAACCGAATTAGGCTTTATAATAAAATAATATTTTTAGTAATTCCAAAGGTGCCCCTCTCCTCCCTTATAAAAGGGCACCCCCTCCCTCTCTTCCTCACAACACTTTGAGCCTTCAAGCTCGGCCAACCCCTGCCAATTTCTCCTCTCCACTTTCCAAGAAACATCCTAGAGGTTCTGGTCTTCTTCAAAGACCTATTTTAGGGCCCTAAAAGGAGGTCTCAAAGAAGTACATCAAAGAAGAGGTAATGTCCGTTACCAATTCTTTCATCTTTATTTCTTCTTCCACTTCTTCTTCTTAGGTTTTTTCATTATGAAGTAATAACATAAGTATCACTTATATACTGTTATGTTATTATAATTATGAAACAACCTTATTTCACCATCTATCCATCCTACGGAAAATGAAATCACCGCGCGTGCGTACGTACGGAATACCGTCTCCACGCCGTGGTGTAATCTATTTTCCACCACCAGCTTACTTGGATAGGTATAATGGTGTACATAATAACTATATATGATTATTGTAAAGTGATATTGATTCTGAAATAGTATACATACACTCCAATACAATTCCACGATCATGACAACGATATCATCGCTTGTGCGTACGTACGGACTACCGTCTCCACGACGTGATGAGATTCATTCTCCACGTTAACCATTCGTGAATGATTATAAAGTATATATAATAAGTAATAATGAAATATATGACATAATAATGATTCTTTATTTATATTTATATATATGTATGTCATCTACTTAATTCCATTCAACTCAATAAGGAAAAGAAAACAGTGTTCATGCGTACGTACGGTCTACCGTCTCCATGAACGGTGTATTTCTTTCCATTTACTGATCAATTATATATATATATATTCTGAATATATATTATATATAAATCATGTTTTATATTCTGGAATTATGTAATCATGATCTATGTAATCATATGAATAATTACAAGTCAAAACACGGATGACAAATGAAACGATTTTACCCAAAATGCTCTTTAACATGGAATTTACAAAAGATCGGGTAATATAAAGCCATAAGTGAACCATACATGATATCATAAAAATGAGTATGATTCTGGAATAAGTCAATGACATTATTTAAATAATTATACAGGAGGTTCGGACACATACGAATAAAATCGAACCTATGGTTAGGGATAAATATCACAATCTCATTTTTATCCGAGATTGTTTATACTTTGGTATTTACTGGGGTGTATTTTATCATCCACATCCATGTTTCCTCAATATATAATATTTATATCCTTATAAAATATTTTATATCCAATTTTACTCTTCGGTGAGTTTTTATTAAAATATATGAAAGGAATCTTTCATCGTTTTTCGTACGAGGTACTTTTTGACTTTTATGACAAAAGTACGAAGAATATTTTTTTAACTTATACGGCATGAATGGATTTTTAAAACATTATTTCCAAGAAGCTTACTTTACAAGTTTTCAAGTTTATTTTTAATCAACTTCTTTTAGTTTAAAATTCTATGACATGTTAAGAAAGAAAAATGTTTTTGAAGTAAAAAGGATATTTTCCTCAAGAATGGAGTTCAAGTATTTTATCAAAATTATTTTCCATCTAAGATAATATAGGGGTCTATTTCTATCCCTATTATTACATTTATTTGATTATGTTGTGATGGAATTATTTTTATGAATTAATTTATCTTATACGAATTGTTTTATGATGTCATGATGTTTAAAGATTCCCATTTTTATTACATGGATTATGCTATGATGTATGGTTTATGATTTTGTGGCACACATAAGAATGGTATCATTATGAGATGGGTGGGACCTATATCTCCCTCCAATGCATTGGGTAAAGATTTTATATCTCATGAGATAGACATGGCTGGAACGGCAGGTTATATCGGTTCAGTGAAGCAGGATTGAAACGAGGGTAACTCGGTTCAGAAATGGACTTTGTCCACTAAGATAGTCTTGGCAATTAGTCTTTACTAATAATAAATGATTCTCTATGATTATGTGTGTATGCCACAAAGTTAAATGTTTTAAGTTATGATTATTGGGATTATATTTCACTAATATGATTTATCCCATGTTATGAAATTATGATCTCTTTTGCAGGTTAAGATTTCCAAAAGATATGTTCTTATGAATATGATGTGATTGATATTTCTTTTGTTTACCCTTACTGAGAATTTGAGCTCACCCTATTATGTTTTCTTTTCCCCAAGACATAAAGAAATGATTTCGGTTTAAAAAAAGAAGATCTTTATGGGAGATGTTGAAGATCTGTCACCACGATTAGAAGATTATATTCTGAGTTTCCAAAGACACTAAACTATTACGGTCCTTGTGTGTGTATTTTTGTTATGTACTATGTATTCCGCAAAAGTAATGTAATGTCCATGTACGTCATGCTTAGGGTTTCTACAGTTGGTATCAGAGGAAAGGTTTAGTGAACCTTTGGAAACTAGGATACGCAAACGTTAGTGAGATCCCTAGAGATATTTCTAAGGTATGTCTAGGGATGTCCCTAAGGATAAGTATACGTATAGGATACAGTCCTAGAACTCTGGTAACG
This sequence comes from Viscum album, assembly GCA_963277665.1. Classification (NCBI taxonomy): domain Eukaryota; kingdom Viridiplantae; phylum Streptophyta; class Magnoliopsida; order Santalales; family Viscaceae; genus Viscum; species Viscum album. The sequence goes on along the minus strand of OY728156.1, from coordinate 334,660,828 downwards.
ATCATTGAATTTAACCTAAGATGTTAGATATTGAGGATACTCCCCCTTTATTATGTTGTTTTCCCTAGCATGATTTTTTCCTCTCACACTATTCTTTTTGGGTTTTAGACGATGGCTGGAACCCAAAGGAACCGTGTTGATCAATGCAATGGAAAATGCAATGATTGTCCTCCTGAACAAACACATGTTATGGGATATGGAGTGCAAAATCTTATTGCTATACTTACACAAGCTATGAATCATTCTGGACTTCCAAATGAGCAGAGAAGGGAACAATATTTTATAGATTCCTTCATGAGGCAACGTCCACCTTCTTTTAGTGGGTCTTCTGATCCACTTGTTGATAAACAATGGATCAGTACTACTGAAGAGATATTTTCAGTTCTTCAATGTTCTGAACATGATAAAGTCATCTTAGCAGTATATCGTTTGGAAGGTGAAGCTGATCAATGGTGGAATCTTATCAAGAATATGAGGCCAATAGATGAAATTGAGTCCATGGAATGGGACTAGTTCAAGAACCTATTTTTCAATAAGTACTTCCCTCGTATTCTTCGAACAAAGATGGAGAAGTAGTTTCTTGAACTAAAGCAAAAGGATGATGAACCTGTTGGTATATACGAAGAGAATTTTACAAGGCTTTCAAGGTATGCATCTGGATTTATCATCCAACCTGAAAGTAAAGTTGATCGATTCTTCAGTGGATTAAAACCAAATCTTCGAAGGTAATTAGCTATAAGATAAATCAGTATCTATGAAGAAATTGTGCGTTGTGCTATCAAGGTAGAAATGGAAGTTGGTGTTACTTATCCATCTCATAGTTTTGACAAGAAACGAAAGATGGAGTTCAAGGAGAAAACTCAGAATAATGGTGAAAATAAGATGAATGTTTCCTTATGCTCAAAGTGTGGAATGAAGCATGGTGGAGATTGTCTAAAAGGAACAAGTAAATGTTTCAAATGTGGAAAGGAAGGTCATCGGGAATTTGAATGCCGTAGTGATGGGAAGAAGATGTCTAATGATGCAAACAAAGGAAGGGATACACAGAATGAACCTAATACACTTCAATGCTTCAAGTGCAAGGAAATGGGGAATTATGCTAATAAATGCCCTAATCCAAGGGTTAGTGATGATCGACATGAGAATCCACTTAAGGCAAAGGACAAAGGAAATTCACATGAGATCACCATTGGAGATATTGAATATGACAACGATGTGTTAGAATGATTAAGTTTTTTTGTAATGGGATTCCAAAATAATGTTGTATATAGTATCGTGGAATATTGGAATATTCATGTACTGGTTTATTGTGGTTTTCAATAATTTTATGGTATCGGTAACCATGGAAAGTGATTGAGATATTTTTTGGAAGAAAGATGATATGCGCATAATGAAGGGATAAGGAAAAAAATGAAATGTTTGACAGTATTCATGAGCTCATGATTGATATAAGGACTAAGTGATATCATGGTTTGAGTATATAGATTTTTTGAGAATTTTGGTATGTGGAAAGTGTTAACTTTTAACCGCATTCATGTTTTCACTAAGGTTCAATGGGTATTCAAGAGAATACATGATTAAGGCCTTTGAATGTTTGGAATGTGACCAACAAGGCATATCTTATGATATATGGGGATCAACGATGGTATTAAATCTCTGGTAATCGTTTTCACTATATTATGAGAGTGGACTGCAGTATTATGGATAAGCCTAAAGATTAGAATGGATTATGTTGGACATAATTTAGTATTGTTTAAGGATAGAAGTTTTTCAATATTATTGATGGGATGTTATATTAATGTAGTTTTAGAAAAAGGACAACCTGCAGGACGGGCGACAGCCCATCGCGTCAGACAAGGCTGTGGGAATCGAACCCAGAACTAAAGTGCGACTGGCCTTTATCTCCTACCACCGGCCTACAAGAAGTCCCTGGTTAGTAGAAACTAGTTTTATTTTATTACGCGGTATGATATATGAAGTATAAGTTCATTTTTGGAATCGTATAAGATTAACTTCACCATAGATGGTCTTATGTATTTTTGATAACTTTTGTAACCTTTTGTTTGAGACAGATGGAATGACCCATCATTCTATCACATGATCTGCTAACACTTCACGAATGACAAATCCATCTTCATGTCTTTAAGAGATGAAGTGGAAATTGTCCAAAGAATGACCAACGGTGACACAGTACCAAAATCACGAAAGTATTTCTTATAATTCCAATTTCATCAACTTTAGGGAAATGATATTGAAAACCAAAAATGTTGTCCTAGTGCTCTTATATCTGATGAATCAGATGGTACCTTAGATCATCACAAATTTATGGCTTTGTGATTGCTGGCTTTTCCATAGCCATGTTCTCTACCACTCTCCATTAGAACATGATGGTTAGATATCTCTTCCATATCCATATTTTCCCCTATATGGAATCCCGGTGATTTTTTTATTTGGGTAACTGTTACGATCAAATAATCTTTCGAATAGTAAACCATTTATAACCCTAACGAATTTCGAGGGCGAAATTCATTTTAAGGGCGGTAGAATGTAACACCCCGAGATTTTATAAAAAATATTCTTTATAATTTCATTAATGTCTTGTTTTGTATGTTACACAAAAAGGAGCTTGCACAACACGCATCCTTGACTTGCCTTCCATTAAACGTAATCACGACTTTCCTCGATAGCATGTGTAGTACGCAATACTGAGTTTCACTAAACAACGATGTGTTTAAAACTAGCCGTTATGAATAGTAATAACCACTTTTTGAAATTTTGTAAATTTTATTTTTCAAAATGGACTTCATTTTTGGATTCGGAATATCAAAATTAGCTTAGGGTGAAATTTTGGTACTTTTCGGATAACTTTCATATTCTGATGAATAGTGAAAATTACTAAATTATAATTAAAAGCAACTTTTTTAATCGAAATAATTAATAGTGATAAATTTTTATTTTGAGTGATTTTAAAGTATATTTAGAATATATTTTTACAATTTAATACAATGTTGTTCATTGGATTTAATTTCAGATTTAAACCAGTCATAAACAAGTGTCAATCTTTTGATAGTTATTATCTCTTAAGAACGCGCTATTTGTTTTGACGACGGGAATTAATTTTTAAATTAATTAATGCAAATGATATGTTTTTAATTTGATAAAAAAGACATCATTTTTGAATTCATAATATAAAATATAGCTTAGATCGAATTTTTGGTATTTTTCTGGAAACATTCATTTTTTGATGAATAGTGAAACAACTTAGTGGTAGTTAAAAAAATGAATTTTTCATAAAACTTAATTTTACCGCTTCTGTGAGTGGAATTTAGAAAATATGAGAGACAAGGTTGATGTCATTAAGTAAAATTTGGTTCAATGAGATGAAAATAATTTTTTGATGAATAGTAACTTTTTACTTTTTTACCACAGTTAAAAGTAAATAGTGTAATTAAGGGTAAAAATGATATTATTGTTACCCTAACACATGTCATAATTCTATTGGACAAGTGTAATTCGACCAAAAACAACCTTAGGAATAAAATATGACAATTTAGGCCCACTTGGATTAGATTAGGACATTTATTATTAATTTATTTAAAGAAGGGTTAAAATAGTTAAAATCAATTTTCAATAAGTAAATAATTTTTAATATGGGGTTATACATAAGATAAATTCGACTATAAATATTCATTAGAAACCTAATAAAATTTCCTAAATAATGATATTTTATTTATAATTTTTAGACATTACATAAATTAATTTATTTATGACACAATGATGATGCAGTAATTACCATAATAGTGAAAAATTATAATAATTGATATTATAAATACCCAAATAAATATAATTTGAGACTTTTTATGAATTATACTAATTTTATAGGTTAATATGACATGTTAGTATAGAGTTAATTAACTTGTTTATAACTATTCATTCTGTTATGATTTTCAAAAAAATCAATTACTAAATAGTGTCAAAATTGACATAAAATAGTTTTTAAAACAAATATTATAATATTAATTGTTATTTTATTTCTAAAAATCTAGGGTTTGGCCAAATGACTTAGATAAGGTTATATATATTAATAATAAACAACTTTGGGTTCGTTTGGCTTGATATAGAAATTTTATTAACCTTATAGTGTAAGCAAACAAGAAGACACGGTAAAAGTAAAACTATCTAACATAAAGATAAATATAAATGATAAGGTTAAAATAGGAACCTAAACTTGTCTAACTTCTATTGGATTAGAGTCTTTCGACCCATACCCACCTTAGATTCGAAATAAATCAATTTGGAGCTATTTAAAACCGAAGTTGGCTTTATAATAAAATAGTATTTTTAGTTATTCCAAAGGTGCCCCTCTCCTCCCTTATAAAAGGGCACCCCCTCCCTCTCTTCCTCACAACACATTGAGCCTTCAAGCTCGGCCAACCCCTGCCAATTTCTCCTCTCAACTTCCCTAGAAACATCCTAGAGGTTCTGGTCTTCTTCAAAGGCCTATTTTAGTGCCCTAAAAGGAGGTCTCAAAGAAGTACTTCAAAGAAGAGGTAATGTCCGTTACCAATTCTTTCATCTTTATTTCTTATTCCACTTCTTCTTCATAGGTTGTTTCGTTATGAAGTAATAACATCAGTATCACTTAAATACTGATATGTTATTATAATTATGAAACAACCTTATTTCACCATCTATCCATCCTACAGAAAACAAAATCACCGCGCATGCGTACGTATGGAATACCGTCTCCACGCAGTGGTGTAATCTATTTTCCACCACCACCTTACTTGGATGGGTATAATGGTGTACATAATAACTATATATGATTATTGTAAAGTGATATTGATTCTGAAATATTATACATACACTCCAATACAATTCCACGATCATGAGAACGATATCATCGCTCGTGCGTACGTACGGACTACCGTCTCCACGACGCGACGAGATTCATTCTCCACGTTAACCATTCATGAATGATTATAAAGTATATATAATAAGTAATAATGAAATATATGACATAATAATGATTCTGGATTTATGTATATATATATTTATGTCATATACTTAATTCCATTCAACTCAATAAGGAAAAGAAAACAACGTTCATGCGTACGTACCATCTACCGTCTCCAGGAACGGTGTATTTCTTTCCATTTGATGATCTATTATATATATATATTCTGAATATATATTATATATAAATGATGTTTTATATTCTGAAATTAAGTAATCATGATCTAAGTAATCATATGAATAATTACAAGTCAAAACACGGATGACAAATGAAATGATTTTACCCAAAACTCTCTTTAACATGGAATTTACAAAAGAACGGGTAATATAAAGCCATAAGTGAACCATATATGATATCATAACAATGAGTATGACTCTGGAATAAGTCAATGAAATTATTTAAATCATTATACAGGAGGTTCGGACACATACGAAGAAAATCGGACCTAAGGTAAGGGATATATATCACAATCTCATTTTTATCCAAGATTGTTTATACTTTGGTATTTACTGGGGTGTATTTAATCATCCACATCCATGTTTCCTCAATATGTAATATTTATATCCTTATAAAATAGTTTATATCCAATTTTACCCTAGTTGAGTTTTTATTAGAAGATATGAAAGGAATCTTTCATCGTTTTTCATACGAGGTACTTTTTGACTTTTTCGAAAAAAATACGAAGAATGTTTTTTTTAACTTATACGGCATGAATGGATTGTTAAAACATTATTTCCAAGAAGCTTACTTTACATGTTTTCAAGTTTATTTTTAATCAACTTCTTTTAGTTTAAAATTGTATGACATGTTAAGAAAGGAAAATGTTTTTGAAGTAAAAAGGATATTTTCCTCAAGAATGGTGTTCAAGTGTTTTATCAAAATTATTTTCCATCTAAGATAATATAGGGGTCTGTTTCTATCCCTATTATTACATTGATTTGATTATGTTGTGATGGAATTATTTTTATGAATTCATTTATCTTATATGAATTGTTTTATGATGTCACGATGTTTAAAGATTCCCATTTTTATTACATGGGTTATGCTATGATGTATGGTTTATGATTTTGTGGAACACATAAGAATGGTATCATTATGAGATAGGTGGGACCTATATCTCCCTCCAATGCATTGGGTAAAGATTTTATGTCTCATGAGATAGACATGGCTGGAACGGTAGGTTTTACCAGTTCAGTGAAGCAGGACTGAAACGAGGGTAACTCGGTTCAGAAATGGACTTTGTCCACTAAGATAGTCTTGGCAATGAGTCTTGACTAATAAGAAATGATTCTCTATGATTAAGTGTGTATGCCACAAAGTTTCATGTTTTAAGTTATGATTATTGGGATTATATTTCACTACTATAATTTGTCCCGTGTTATGAAATTATGATCTCTTTTGCAGGTTAAGATCTCCAAAAGATATGTTCTTATGAATATGATGTGATTGATATTTCTTTTGTTTACCCTTACTGAGCATTTGAGCTCACCCTATTATGTTTTCTTTTCCCCAGGACATAAAGAAAGGATTTAGCTTTAAAAAAAGAAGATCTTTATGAGAGTTGTTGAAGATCTTTCACCACGATTATAAGATTATATTCTGAGTTTCCAAAGACACTAAACTATTACGGTCCTTGTGTGTCTATTTTTGTTATGTACTATGTATTCCCCAAAAGTAATGTAATGTCCATGTACGTCAAGCTTAGGGTTTCTACATTGAAAGTCAAGACTAAACTCACACAGGTATACTTCTTCGTAAGGTGATAGAGATGATCAGATATAGCAACTGATTCATCTAAGCTGGGACCCACGTAGGATACTAAACCAGCTAAGCTGTCAGACCCGCATAGGATACAGACCAACTACTCTTCCAGACCCATGTAAGATAGCAAGAATAGATTCAAACACTGCCAGAACCACGTAGGATACAAGAACAGTAGTCATCGCTATCGAACCCATGGAGGATTTCAGTACGGTCTTCATCGCTGCCAAACCCACGGAGGATTTCAGTGCAGTCTTCATCGCCATCGAACCCATGAAGGATTTAAGTACGGTCTTCATCGCTGCTGAACCCACGGAGGATTTCAGTGCAGTCTTCATCGCCATCGAACCCACACAAGATTTCAATCCGGTCTTCGTCGCTGCCGAACCCACGGAGGATTTCAGTGCAGTCTTCATCATCGTTGAACCCCCAAAGGATTTCTGTACGGTCTTCATCGCTGTCGAAACCACAGAGGATTTTAGTGCAGTCATCGTCGCAGTCGCAGCCAGCTCTAGGGTTCTTGCACACAGGATGATCGTTTCCGGGAGGGTCCGCTCCACGAGCCAAAGGGGGTTGATACATCAACTAACACATAGTCTGGAGTTGATGTATCCCAAATTTCCATCTTAAGAAAAGGACCTGAATGCGACAGATGACACCTCAATCGGACGCCCGGTCTGAGAGTTATTGACTTTTTCGTTCCAGGGGACCGATTGGTTTTTAAGTCAAAAACAACATGACCACACTCCAACTGCTTCCAAACCTCGAGCCGCATAAGCCAAAAGGTCTGTCTCACTAAGAGAAATCCAACAAAGTCGATGGAACGTCAATCGGATGTCCGGAGCTCATGTTATAATTGTTTCCACTCCGAGGGCCCAGTTGATTTCGTGTTTGAACCAACCATGATGTACACAAAGTTCTCCCGAACCTTGAGTTTAATATACCAAAATGACCGTCTCGATCCAAGGATCGCATCACAATAGATGATGCATCGATCAGAGGTCCGTAGCCCAAGATATGAGAAAATGACTGAAAACAATCCGAAAAGGGGTGTCTCGGCCCGGCCCGGTGCGGCCGGTCTGACCTGGGCTGCCGGTTGGCCTGGTGCGTGCACGGCCCACACGGCCAGCTCAGCGCTGGCCGGGCCATTGCGGGAAGGGGGGGGGGGGGGTGCCCCCCTTGATTGAAACTGCGACCCAACGTAGGGGCCGCTGCCTTTGCCAGCTGGGGGGTACGACCCCCGATCTTCCCTCCGAAACGGCCTTCCCGGTCCGGTCGGCCGGTGTTTCCACAGCGGGACGCCATGGTCCCCCCCCCCCCCCCCCGAGGTGCCGGTGGATCCGACCGCCCCGCCTTGCACCGCCGCGGCCTTGTCCGACCGGCATGGCGAGATGGCGCTGCACCCCTCCGACGTAGCCCCACTGCGGCCGTGGCCTCTTCATGGTTCTCCTGCGCGGTGCGACGGCGCCGCAGATTTGTTCGGCCTCAACGGTGCTGCGCAAAGGTTCCACACTTCTTCTTTTTTTCGGTGCAGTGCCGTTGCACTGCGCTACCATTGTTCGTGCCACGAAAAACACATCATCAAAGGGGGAGGAGGGTCTGCCGTGTTTTTGTGGTCTGGCCCCCTCCCGTTAATCTGTTATCAAGTGGCTAAGAAATTGACGTTTGGACGGTCAAGAATATTCATGAACCAAAATCAAACCCCTACCACGATGAAGTCTTTGAACGAGGTTTGTTGCGGTAAAGGGACATCATGGAAGACGGCGTCGCGGAAGGAGGATCGTCGGCGTCGCGGTACACGGCGTCGCGGAGAAGAGTACCGTCAGCGTCGTGGTACACGGCATCTCGGAGAAGAGGTCGGTCGACGTCGCAGTACATGACGTCGTGTCGTCGATCTCTGAGGAATCAATATTAATCATCGTCCTTCTTCGGATGTCGGCGTTCTTCATCGGTGACGATGCATTCTTCGTGTTCTTCAAGGAGGAAGATGAGGATTCCAAGGCCTGAGAAAATCCTCTCCAACCTTCTGGCACATCATAAAACCCTTAAAAAAATAAGACTTTCTCTTATTTAATTAACACACACAAGCCAACATTCAATTAAAAATTCAAAATGAATTCAAGAATTTATTATATTGAATATCTTAATTCAATTCATTAATTAAGAGAGTTGACTTGGTATTTAAAAGGGGTGCGGGTGAGTTACATATTAAATGCACGAGAGGGAGGTTAAAAGGGATTTGGAGGGGTGGGGCTCGTGTGGGCCCCAATTTACTAATATCCTACCTAGTGGAGTTAGGATATTACTGGGTCTCACTCCAACCACCATTCATAGGTTTAAACTACCTAGAATAGAAATAAAATCTGTAGCACAATATTTTTTTTATTCTTTATTTAACCCATTTAATTAATAACCTCACCCGAGCAAACACATCTTCGAAAAATGTGTTCTTATGAAATTATCAGCGCTGCGCTTTTATTTGTGCCCTCAGATTTAAATTCTGAGAACCGGTTCAAAAGTTTGGAAAACCCACTCGTTCGTTCACTAAACGTACCCAAGCTAAACTTCAGAAATTGATTCCGAGCACACCGGGCCTCAGAATCAGGTGCTGTCAAAAACTGCGTTCTTGTAAAATCCCAAAGAAATTTAAGATAAATTTTCCCTTGAATTTTTCAGGTCTTTACAATACTCCCACTTCAGGGCTTTATGTCCCCGTAAAGATACATCACAAACTAGGGGAACAAATGTGGGTACTGAGCATGCATCTGAGCCTCCCGCTCCCAAGTGGTCTCCTGGAGGTTCCCGTGCTTCCACCTAATGTGAACTAGAGGAATCGACCGCCCATGTAGGACCCGCTCCTATCGATCCTCGATCTCCAGTAGGACCTCTGCAAAATTCACCCCATCGTCAATGTCCCACTCCCCATGGTCGATGATATGCGTCGGATCGTGCATGTATCTCCTTAGCTGAGATACGTGGAAGACGTTGTGCACCCGGTGCAACTGAGGTGGTAGAACCAGGTGGAAAGCCACCTCACCTATCCTGCTGAGGACATGGAATGGTCCAATGAAGCACAGAGATAACTTGCCGCCCCGACCAAATCTTCGTAAGCCACGTCGAGGTGAGACCTGCAAGAATATGTGGTCACCATCCTCGAACTCCAGTGGCCTCTACCTCCTGTCAGCATAAGACTTCTTCCAGCTCTGAGCTATCCTCATCCACTCCTGGATGACCTGGACCTTCTCTGTCATGGCCTGGACCATCTATGGTCCCACAAGTGCAAACTTCCCAGGGTCTGTCTAGCATAGAGGTGATCTGCAAGGTTGGTCGTACAATGCCTCGTATGGTGCCATCCCGATGGTGGAGTGGTAGATGTTGTTGTACGTGAACTCCACCAAGGGTAGGTGGTCCTCCCAGTTGCGACCAAAGTCAAGGACACATGCACGAAGCATGTCCTCGAGAGTCTGAATGGTCCTCTCTGTCTGACCATCAGTCTAAGGTTGAAAGGCGGTGCTAAGACGTAGCTATGTCCCAAATGCCTCCTGCAACCATTTCCATAGCCAGGAAGTAAAGCGAGTATCTCTATCAGAGACGATAGATGATGGAACACCATGAAGCCGTACAATCTCCTAAATGTAGAGACGTCCCAAGCTCTCTACTGAGCCCTGCTCTTTGATGGGTAAGAAGTGAGCCGACTTGGTGAGTCGGTCGACAATCACCCAAATGGAATCATGACCTGTGGAAGTACGTGGAAGTCCAGTCACGAAGTACATAGATATCCCATCCCACTTCCACTTCAGGACCTCCAAGGGTTGTACCAATCCTGATGGTACCAGGTGCTCTGCCTTCACCTGCTGATATGTGAGGCATCGAGAAATGAACTTAGCAACATCCTTCTTCATACCCGGCCACCAATGCTATCGTCTAAGATCCTGGTACATCTTCGCCACTCCTGGATGTACCTCTAAAGGGGAAGTTTGAAACTCTCTCAGCACCTCCTCCTGTAAAGAAACTGGTACCATGGTACATTCTTTGAAAAGGATGATGTGCTCTCCTCCTACAGAGAATACATGAGGTGCCTGTCCTGAGGATATCTGCGCATGTCGCGTCTCACAGTCAGCATCCCCACGCTGTGAATCTCTGACCCGCTGCAGTAGTGGAGGAGTGACTGTGAGTGACTGAAGAAAGGCTGCTCCATCTCTATCCACGAAGGATATCTGCAATGAGGCTAGCTGCTTTGTCTCCTCCCCGAGTAGCTGAATGCCCGTCCTCCTGCTGAGGGAATTGGCTACTATGTTCCCCTTTCCAGGAGTATAGACTATCTCAAAGTCAGAGTACTGGAGGAACTCGAGTCATTGCCACTGTGTCAGATTTGGTTCCTTCTATGAGAAGATGTACCCGAGACTCTGGTGGTCAGAGTAGACTGTAAAGTGCTCGCCCATCAGATAGTGTTGCCACATCTTCAGAGAAAAGTCCACTACTACTAAATCCAGGTCATGGGGAGCATATTTTTGCTCACGCTTCCTCAACTGACGTGATCCATAGGTGATCATGGCCCACTCCTGAATCAGGACACATCCGAGTCCAGTCCCTGATGCATCGCAGTAGACTACTGTTGACTCTCCTTTCCATCACAGAGTCTAACAACTGATAAAAAGGAAATACCTTAGTCCAAAGTGATTCATCATTTGAAGAAACATCAAAAATCGACAAAGGGATGAACAAGGTGAACATTTCCCATAGGTCGCGCAAGTTCCCTCATGGTCGTGCAAGTACACATGCACGCCGCCTAGTGGTCGTGCAAGTCTACTTGCGCGACGCCTTATGGTCGTGCAAGTGACTTGCGCGACCTCAGTGATAACCACCTAGTAACTGCCCGGGGTCTTCTCCTGCCTATAAACAGACCCTGTGGGCCCCCCATTCGAGAGGATCTTTTTCCAGAAAATCGGATTGAATCTCCCGACGCCCAAGTATCTTATCAAATCTTCTGGAACACTTCTAAGGTAATTTCTTACCTAGAACGGAAGATCTAAAGAGAGGGAGGAAGGCCTAGGTGTTGAAACTCATCAACACTTGCGCACTGCCTTACTCCTTCGATAGAACTTGCGTGTCCCTTTTCTGGAAGAACCTCAAGAGGATTCTAAAGGCTTTAATAAAGAGTCGCTCAAGAATTTCAATGATGGTTGAACATCGCGCATGTACCCCACGTGCCGCGCAGGTATACTTGCACGACCAATACTTGCGCGCCGCCGCAGTACCTGCACGCCTTCCAAGACTTGCGCGCCCCTTCCTTTTTGGGTGCTAGTTTTGCCCATTTCACCCCTATTAAGCCATTAAACCTTTTTATTTTCAACATTCAGTCTTTAAAACACTCTCCAAATCCATTTATGGCATGATTTCTTGATTTGACTTCCTTATCTGAAAGGAATTCGGTGGAATATCTCTCAAAACCTAGTGATTTACATATCTTTATGTCACTAAAGATTGAGAGTTAATTCATTCAACCTCATCCTTTAAGATGAGAGAATCCTTAACCTGGGTCTCCTTTTCAGGAATAATCCCCAATCCTAAGTCCTCCAAACTTGGGCATCCTCCTCAGGAGTAAGCCCCAAATTCTTAAAATTCCCAAATCTGGGCATCCTTTTCAAGAGTAAGCCCCAAACCTTAATCTCATAACCTGGGTCTCCTTTTCAGGAATAAGTCCCATTCATAATCTTGGGCTTCCTTTTCAGGAGTAAGCCCCAAGTCCCCTATCCTGGGCCTCCTCTTCAGGAATAAGTCCCAGTCATAAGTATGGGCATCCTTTTCAGGAGTAAGCCCCAAGTCCCTTAATTTATCTTTAACCAGTCTTAATTTTCGTTTGATCTGGGATTCCTTCTCAGGAGTAAAACCCAGTTATCAATCCTCTCCTAATTTGGGTTTCCTTTTCAGGAATAAGTCCCATGTCAGAGTATTCAAATCTCCATGAAGCACATATACCTTTATGGACCTTGTTCCTGGATTTTCTCCCTAAAAGTAAATCCTAAACCTTCATCGATCTGGGTAGTCATACAAACATAAGACCCAAACCATTTCTTATGATTGATCTTTCATGGCACAATTGTCTAATTTTTATCAATACCTCTTGTTTCTCACACCGAGCATGACTCATGTGAGCTTAGAGTGTAAAAGTAATTATGAAATCCTTCTTTGAGCCATCAATCATAAACGTCATACTCCCTTATTCAAACTACATGGGTTCTGATTCTTTTTTTTAAAAAACAAAGGATACGTAGGTAGCCCATCTATGTGTTCGATCCAAACTCTGAAATAATTCATGTCCTTCTGAATGACGATAAACTTCAAGTGCCCCACTGAGTGGCTTTAAAACTAGCCTAGTCATCATAATGGCCAAGAGACTTTTATATAAATGTTTTGAAGGATACCATTGACCAAGAATCTCTAAATAGATACAGATGATTATCTATTGATGAAGAACCTCGAATACATATAAAAGATTCTCTAAATTTCTTAAATATTTAATCATTGATTGTTAAAACTAAAGGAAAGCTCATTTTATACTTGGTAATGTAATAAGGATTCACGAACATAACTTAAATCTATAAAGAGATTCCAGGAGTAGACAATAATTCCCCTCAAAAAGGTGTGATGAGTCCGACCTCCCATCCTCTCGACCAATGAAAATTCCTAAGCCTCATCAGTCCACAAGCTAATGAGCACCTACCTTTGGAAAGTATGTCCAAACGGATGTGGAATCATTGGATGTTTCCGGTTCTATGAACAAACCCGCTAGAAACCGATCGGAACGTTTGAATCTCCCATCCAGGTGGTCATCCCCGAATTCCGTGCGAAACAAAAATGGTGAACCCGACGTGAAACCTTAACCAAGTTAAAGTGGTGTTTTACCTATTTGTTAAAGCCCCTATTTAAATGTCAGTAAGAGGTCTAACAAAAACAATCATTGACATATGTGCTCATCCAAAGGATGAAGTGGCTGAATTTATCTTGATTACGTCTGTTATATCAAACATGAAATCTTTTCCAAGATCTTCTGTATTTCCATAATGGCTGCTCTCAAATTCACATATGTGAATACTGCTGCTGCAAATACCACTGCTACTATTCCTATTGGATCTTCATCCACTCTGAGGATGACATCACCTACTCAGCGTCTTCAACGCTGGGTATCAAATGTGCTGGTTAAGGAGTACCGTCAACACGGTACCATCCCAACTCTGGAGGCTGCCCAACAGGCCCTCCAAGTGAACAACTCACACAGGTCGTCCGGAAAACGACGAACAGTGATCAAGAGACAGGCGGTGCTGACTACCGTCTCCAAACGTTTTGGGTCGTTATCCCCGGAACACAATTTCCATTCACTCTCTTTCTTTGAGGAAGTGAATGAGCAGGTCCCTCGGGGCCTTAATTCAAAAAGATAGGAGTCCTTCCCGAGGGCTCCCATCAACAATCGCCGCCAGACTCGTGCGACAGTGCGCCCTCAACATGATGAGGGTACCGACTCCAGGCATTCAGCTCAGGTTCCTCGAACCCGAGCAGGCAAGATGAACCGCCAGAGACGGAATCTGGTTAACAATAGGTAGGTTTTCATCCCTGCCATCTCCGGAGATGTCCACCAACCTAACTTGGTGGAAAACAATGAGAAGGAACACACACCTGTCCGTTTTAATTCCGCTGTCCAGCAGACTCGTCTGGAAGCATCAAGCCAATCCCGCCAGGCAATTCCGGCAGAGTACTATTGGTAGGAACATACATCTGCTTATACATCACCAATTAGTCAGCAGGCTCATCTGACTACATATGATGGATCTCATCAACCGCGTTTGGCGAAGTGTAATCAGCAGGCATATACACCTGCTCATACTAATCAAGCCTACCAACAGTCTCGCTTGGTAGTGCACGGAGAAGTCAGTCAGAAAGCCCTGACGACAAAGATGTGGAAGAATCAACTCTCGGCCTCCACACTTGAGTACTGCCAGGATTCACTGACAAGAAAAGGAGGACAGGAGCAGGCACATACACCTACTCCAAACCTGGAATGGACGTATATTCCCGTTCTGGCGGCTGAAGTCACCAATTATATTTTGTCAATGGTGAAAGAGTAGAAGCAAATTCCAGCTCATATTCTGGATGCTTGACAGGATATCATAACAGCTTCAGCATCATCTCAGGGAAAGACACATAAATCTATCCCTAGCAGTGGAGTGACAAATCAACGATTCACTCCGGAACAGACACACACATCTGTTCCAGTCCCAGAGGGTTATGGGGCATACTCCCCCATATCATACGGACAACCAAGTCAGGCACATACACCTGATTTGAGTGGAGATCATCAGCCTAACCTGGCCATATTTCTTGATTAGGCACATACACCTGCTCAGAGAAATCACTTTCGTCATCAAGTGGTTTCTAAAGCGAGTAAAAAGGCATCTAAGAAAAAGATCCACCCAGCACAGTCAGGAGATCAAAGGCCAATCTGTAACCAAGCCTTGCTCGATGCTGGAGTTCTTGAAGCCATAAAACATTTATCTGTCGGAATTCAAGATTTTACTTCCTCAGTTCCCAATAAAGGGAACATTAATTCTGAAGGTCTTCAACATACACTTCCTCATGAAGGCTTGCTTCATGAAAATTCGGTCAATCTTAAGTTTCTTCTTCAGATGAGAGCCACAAGAACCCTCTGTGTGGTCAGAAGACCAAGGAGCAAGAGATCTCATCTTTTGCTGTAACCCATTACGGTGGTCCTCCCCATGATGATAAATTTCACTGCGAAAGTCCTCTCCACAGTAGTGATTCACATTGCCTAGAAAATACTCCAGTGGACAATGTAGGGCCGAGAAAGCCCTCTTATCTTGAGGCACTTGCAAATGCGAAACCAGTCATGTCTGATGCTTTATCGCTAGCAAGTGAAAAAATTTCTCAATCAGAAGATAGCCCAGGGTGTAGGTCATTCTCCGAACCACCCCTAAGTCATGCATCATCTATTTTGATCAATGATCTCTCTACCAATCTTGTTGAATCTGATTAACCAACAAGGAAACACCAACTCTGGTCAAAAAATGTAGAAGAATCTTCATTTAATGATAAAGAGGAAATGCTGAACATGAGGAAAAAACTGGCAAAAAGTGAGGTACCAGTCCTGTTTTGGCCTTTGGCTGACTACCAGTATGACATTCCAAAGATGTTGACGGAAGATGGAGTCCATGATATTCGTATCAACATATGGAAAACTCTTTGTCAATTGAAGAAGAAGGTATTATATTATGATGAATATGAACATCATCTTAAGATAATAGAAGGGCTACAACGTCAGATTGATTTGGCATCTCTATTAGTTTCTCGGTATCTGAAGGCTGAAAAGCAACAGAGAACCCTTGAACGTTCATGCCTTGGCGCACTAAGAAAATTGTGTTAGTTAATTGCCAATGATCCATCTGGTGTTCATATCAGAGGATGGGGTGTTCACGGAGCACTATATTTCACAGTGCTTTCCAGTCAGCAAAGCCCGCCGAAAATGGTCTCATGCAATGTTATTGCCCATGGCCGACCACTGTCAATGGGCTTTGTTCATAATCAAAAGCTTTCTCAAGAACAGGCTTCAAATAGTTCCTCTCAAAATCAAGCATATAGGGAACAAGTTGTTGAATTTCTCCTACATCAAGCAGGCAAGAGTATTGCACAAGCCTCTCGTATGGAGCAAACACATCATCAAATGATAGAAATCTCGGAAATCATCCAACGGTCTGTTGAACCAGGTGATAAAAGTGGATACAGGTTAATGCATCCAGCTAATTTCCGAACTAAGGTTCGCAAGATCAAGAGAGATTTTAAGAAGATCTCAGACATAGCATGTCAAGAGACACCCCAGCTTGTCAGACTGGGGACTTCTTTAACCCAACCCTCAGAGTCAACAAATGGGATTCGAGGAGTTGAGCAGAAGCAGTAGGAACATCCCCAGTTCTCGAGACTGGGGACTCTTTCAAATCATCAATCCCATTCTCAGAGAATATCGATCTTTTCTTGAATGGGGAAGAAGCCCCAAGAGGAACGAAGAGACAAATTATCATGAGATTCCCTCCAAGTTATAGCTCGTCAAGAGGTTCCTAAATGATTAAATCAACAAAAGGTAATGTCTCATCAAAGACATGAAAGAAGACAATATCACAGAAATGTTGATAGAAGGGATGCGATGCATTATACATCAATCAATGTCATCAATGCCGTTGTTGCTAATACACTAGAGGAGACTCACTCAGGGGACTTAGATGAAGAGCTTCCTGCTCAAGAAAATGAATGCGCCGATACAAATGAAGAAGGTGTGCGTACACGAAGTCAAAGGATTACTCAGAACCTAGGTAATCCACTTCCCTCTCTCCAAATGGTATCCAACAAAGGGAAGGGAAAGAATCAGGTTACATATCCTTCCTCTGGAGAAGGTCAATCGCTCTCATTAGAGCAAAAGTTTGCACAATAGGAGGAAGAAATGAAAGAATTAAGAAGGTTGAATGCATAACTAATTCAGAGTAGTCTTCTTCTTAAAAACGCTGGAGTCCAACAGCCAACGGAATTTGTTTCAGTTACTGAGATGGATCAAGAATATCCTCCTTTATCATTACACCCTCAGAGGTCTAATATTACGGGTCAAACGCAACAATGGTTGGCAGTGCTACCATCGGTTGCAGCACCAATCGCCACATCTGTCCAAGATCCATTCATTGCACTTACTCAAAACCAAGTTCAACCGGATATTTCTCAAAATTTGATAACTACTATTGAGTCATTAAAAGCTCAGTTAGAAACTACGGAAGGGAAATGGGATCATGTTCAACCTGAAAATAAAGTTTACCCTGAATGGGTAGATTCAATTTCACCTCCATCCAGTTTTGGAAACCCTGTTTTCCCTACTTTCAATGGATCAGGCGACCCTGAACAACATTTTATACATTACGTGTCTTGTTGTGATCCTATGATGGGAACTCCAGAATAGCAAGAAGCAGTGAAACTCAGATGCTTCATGAGAACCTTGCAAGGAACAGCTTTTGTCTGGTATACAATCTTGAAATCCCGGTCAATCATCGGATGTGAGGATCTTCGTCAAAAATCCCTTCTTCAGTTCAGCTCAACTTTGCCAAAAACGACAGTTTTCGATCTTAAAAACTGCAAGTAAAGGGAGAATGAAAGATTCTCTAATTTCATTGCTCACTGGAAGGGATTAACATATTCCCTGAGTTTAGCACTTCCTCAGGAGGAACTGTTGCCAATCTGTGTGGAAAATTTACGTGACGAATTACGTACTCCATTGATCCCTGTGAAATACAAAGGAGGGTTTCGAGACCTTACTTCAATCGCTCAGCAGATTGAAGATTCCCTTATACAGGCTAAGGTTAAATCTCATGTAATTCCATCAGCTCCAGGAAGGAGAATGGGTAAAGCAGAAACTACTACAGTTATGCTTAAACAAGCACCTGTACCTATTTCTACTTCAAAACCTTCATCTTATCGAAGGGATCCACCTCCTGAACGCCAACAACAAAGGCCGTTTCGTCCAAATGATCAAAGAGATCAACGACGAAAAAAATTTGAGGATTTGAAGAGTAAAACATACTCTTTCCGAAGTGAGCAAGTTCCTGGTTACTTCATTTCAGCTCTGGAAAATAATTTGGTTCAATTACCAGTGCCCAAGAGGCCAAACAAGGAAGGAGATGAAGACCGTCCCAATTATTGTCCCTTTCATCAAATGTTTGGGCATCCCATCGAGGAGTGTTTTGTCTTTAAAGACCTCCTGCAAAAGATGGTCGACTTGGGACAAGTCAAGTTGAAAGGTTTTTCGACTCAGGTAGCCTGTGTCACTACTACAGTTCCAGAGAAAGAAGGTGAATGTCAAGAAGTCAAAAGCAGAAATGCAAAGAAGTATGATGATTGGATGGTCAGAAAGACAATCAATCAGACTCATTCCATTTTGCGAACACAATTAAAGAAACCAATTGTGTCTTCTACCATGAATATTTCGGTAAAACCCTCTTCATTAGAGGGAAAATCCTCAAAGAAACGTCTTGGTTCAAAGAAGAAAAAAGAATCAGAAGATGAGTATGTGTCAAATCCTAAATTGTCTTTGACTCTGGAAGACTTTATGCCATCTAATTCGAAGCCACGGGCACCGCCCCATCAAACGGCACAGCCTAAACAGGCTAGTCAGGCAGAGTCTTTATCAGACGAAGAGCTAATCTTTGGTTTTGTTAATATGATTCAATTAATAGATTTGTATTCCAGTCATAATTTCAATTTTGATGAGCCTGAATTCCCTGTATCAAATAAGGGAATCTGAGGAATTTCCCAAGGTTCAGGATACAGGGGAAGACGTGGATCTTTCCAAAGCCACTACTCCAATTCTACCCCTTCTATCACGGTGTATGCAGCAGAAACTCGTGGTAGAGCCCTTCAGCGAGCTCAAAAATAAAAAGCAGGTTCTTCTGCTAATAGCCAACTCAGTCTTGAAACAGTTATTTTAGAAGACCGATTGAAGGTTTCATCTTCTTTATCTCAGCAATTAAATGGATCTAATCGGTCTAATCTACCAAAACCAAGGATATTACCAACTTCTATCCCAATACAAGATGCATCAGCTTCCAAAGCATCTGCTTCCAAGGTACCTACTAAACCGCATATTCCTGTTGGGAAACGCAGACCTTTAGATCAAAAGTATGATATATTGAAACACTTGTCCCAAGTACCAGCCAAGTTATCAATTTTGGATGCTTTGAATCTGTCAAAAGATCTTCGGGAAGCACTCATCGAAGCTTTGTCAAGTCCTCAGGAGTTTGAAGTTGAAATTGCTGCAGCTGAAGTCTATCTCATAGAGAATAATCCTACAGAATGCCATGCAGTGATATCTTTTACTGATAAAGATGAAGATAATGTTTTGCATGGGCACATAAAACCATTGTACTTATCTGGAAAAGTCAATGGTGTAGATATCCGAAGAGCTTTCATTGACAACGGTTCAGGAGTCAACCTCATACCCATTCATACACTTCGTCGATTGGGCCTCACGGAATCTTATTTATCTCCTTCTACAATGATATTACAAGGATATGATAAAAATTAACAAGAACCACTGGGCGAAGTTACACTCAGAACTCAGTTTGGGGATCTTGTATCCAATTCGGATTTCATGATTGTTGATCAAGACTCAGCTTTCAACGTCTTGCTTGGAAGACCCTGGCTACATCAGCATGCGGCTATTCCATCATCATACCATCAATGTCTCAAATACTATTTCAATGGTCAAGTTGGAACATTGTATGGTGATAAGACCCCATTCAAGACATGTGAGTCTCAATACATTGAGGCAGAATTTTATCAAATTAAGGGAAGAGAAAAATCTATAATGAAGGAAATTACCAAAGTTAATTCTCCATATGGTTTGGAGAAAATTCCAATAAATCCATTTACACATGTGAGTACATATTATGTGTTACCTATCCGTCAAATTGAAAAAATAGGCCCAAATCAAAATACTCTTATGGAAATATCCATAATGTCAATTACGAAAATCGAGCCAGACAACATGGGAGAAATTGGTAACCTACCAAACAGTGATGAAAGCACAAGTGGGGACGTTTTCATTTCATCTACTGAAGTCCAACAAGTCTATACTTCGCCAATCAGGCCAGAAGAAGTTATAGCAACATCATAGGTGAATAATGATGTCGATTCTCAATCCATCATCTCCTCTTTATTTCCCAAAGAAGACCCTTTATTATCAATAGGGTTAGAAATGGAATCTTCTTCTTCAAAATGTGAAAATTTTGACATCTCTTATGATCATGAGAATTTCGTTTTGTCATCTACTATGCAAGTAGAAACGGAAGAAATAACACGTGATGAAGAGGAAGAGGAAGATCTTAGCGATGCTCCTCCAGCATTTGAAGAGAGTATCTATACCACTGTGGATGAACTTAGAGAAATAAATCTAGGTACATAGAAAGATCCACGCCCCACTTTAATTAGTGCGGCCATGACCTTTGAAGAACAAGAGATGTATATTTCTTTTCTAAAGAAAAATAAAGATATTTACTCTTGGAACTATACAGAAATTCTTGGGCTTGATCCTGATATTGCTACTCATCATTTGGGTTTACCAAAAGAACATCGAGGATTTAAGCAAGCCGCGAGAAGAACACACCCAACTTATGCTTCCAAAATTGAAGCTGAAGTGGATAAGCTAATCAAATCTAACTTCGTTAGAGAAGTTCAATATCCCAAGTGGTTGGCTAATATTTTCCCTGTAAAGAAAAAGAAATAACTAATTAGGGTTTCCATCGATTTCAGAGATCTTAATCGGTATTCTCCTAAAGATGATTTCCCAGTTCCGATTACAGAACTCTTAATTGATGCGACGACTGGCTATGAAGTAATTTCTTTCATGGATTGGTATTCCGGATATAATCAGATCCGAATGGCCCCAGAAGAAGAGGAATATACATCCTTCAGAGCCCCTCAAGGTGTGTTTTGTTACCGGGTGATGCCCTTTGGATTAAAGAATGCAGGTGCAACATATCAACGCACCATGCATCGTTTCTTCAAACCTTTCTTAGGGAAGTTTGTTGAATGCTTTGTAGATGATTTGGTGGTTAAATCCAAACAACTTTCTAATCAGTTGGCTGATTTGGAAGTCATATTCCACAAGCTTCGACAACATAATTTGAAGATGAACCCCTTAAAATGTGCTTTTGGGCTAACCTCAGGAAAATTCCTCGGCTTTGTTGTACGCCATCATGGTATTGAAGTCGATCCTGAGAAGACCAAATCAATCCTTGGTATGTCACCTCCTCGGAATTTGAAAGAATTAAGAGTACTTCAAGGACACTTAGCCTATATTCGGCGTTTCATCGCCAATTTGGCAGGCAAAAGTTTACCCTTTACCGAATTATTGAAGAAAGGAGTCACTTACCAGTGGACTGAAGAATGTCAAGAAGCATTTGATGTTCTCAAGAAATACCTCTTGAGTCCACCAGTACTCATGCCACCTGTTGAAGGTAGACCACTTATCCTCTATGTGACATCTCTAGAGCGATCATTGGGTGCCTTTCTCGCTCAAAAGAATGATGCTGGGAATGAAAATAGCCTCTACTATCTCAGTAGAACTATGCTTGAAGCAGAAACCCGATATTCAAGTATTGAGAAGTGCTGCCTGGCATTATTCTTTGCAGTTCAGAAACTGAGACACTACCTGCAACATCACGAGGTCCAATTGGTATCTCGCAATAATCCGCTCAAATTCATCCTTAGCCGTCCAATGCTTACAGGACGTCTAGCAAGGTGGGCAGTTATTTTGCAGCAGTTCGACATTCAGTATGTATCTCAAAAGGCAATAAAGGGCCAAGCTCTGGCTGATTTCCTGGCTGAACGTCCTTCAGTGGAAGACACGTCTTCAGATATTGAACTCCCTTATGAGGATGTTTTTTCTATTCAAGAGTGTCCTCAAACATGGGAAATGTATTTTAATGGTGCTTCCAGAAGTCTAACTGGGAAGAAAATGGAAAATCCTAAATTCAACAAAGTTGGTTTAGGAATTGTACTCATTTCTCTAGATAAGGAATTGTTACCTTATTCCTTTTTATTGTGGGAAGGTGGTACCAATAATGAAGCCGAATACCAAGCTCTTATCATAGGCTTGGAGTTAGCACTTCAAGCACAAGTGAATCACTTAAAGGTGAAAGGTGATTCAGACCTGGTAATCAAACAAGTCAATGGGGATTATGCCATCAGAAAAGAAGAGTTAATCCCTTTGTATGATTACGTCAGAATGTTAATGGAGGAATTCCCTTCAGAACCGACATTTTCTTATGTCCCATGATCACAAAATGCTCAAGATGATGCACTGGCTAATATAGCCACAGCTCTAGCAGATCCAAATCGGGACGAGACAACCATCAGTATTGCCCACCGTCGTGCAATTTCACCTTATGTTCAAGCCGGAATAGAGGAAATTAATGAAATTAGTCCCATTCCTGAACCGTATGGTCATACTACAGGATGGATGTCACCTATCAGGGAATACCTTCAAAATGGAACACTTCCACCTGATAGAGCCGAGAAAGAACAAATCTGGCGACGTGTGGTCAATTTTACTCTTTATGATGGCCCAAACCACCTAGATAATATTCTCTACAAATGTGGTTTTGATGGAATTCTCTTCAGATGCATTGATGGTGAAGAGACAATGGCTGTCATAAAAGAAATGCATGTAGGAGTCTGTGGTTCCCACCAGTCTGGACATAGACTGTCTGATCAAATTCGAAGACCTGGATACTTTTGGCCTTCAATGATACAAGATTGTGTTAATTTCACAAAGAAGTGTCATTCATGCCAAGTATATGCCAACTTCATTCATCAACCTCCAGAATTGCTTCATATAGCTAAATACTCATGGCCATTTGCCACATGGGGAATGGATGTGGTGGGACCTTACCCTTCAGCTACGGCCAAGCAGTTTAAGTACATTCTTACTGCTACTGATTTTTTTTCCAAATGGGAAGAGGCAGTACCTCTCAAAGAAGTCAGTTCTAAATGCATTGTTAGCTTCATCAAGTCTAACATCATTACTAGATTTGGTGTCCCTCATACCATATTGACGAAAAACGACACCAACTTCTGTTCTTCTGAGGTGAAGAAATTATATCAAGAATACAACATTAAATCCAACCATTCATCTCGGTATCATGTAGCGGCCAATGGCCAAATAGAAGCCTTTAACAAGACTCTTTCAAATATACTGCAAAAGATGGTGGATAAAGATAAGAGGTCATGTCCTGATAAACTCTTTCATGCTTTATGGGCTTATCGAACTACCATCCGCAATGCAACGCGGTCAACTCCATATTCGTTGATATATGGAACGGAAGCAGTCTTTCCAATTGAAGTTCATTTTCCCTCACTCAGAGTAGCCATTTCTGATCAGTTATCTACAGATGAGCAATCCCAAAAGCGATTGAATGAATTGGAATAGTTAGATGAGAAAAGATTATGCACTTTGCACCACTTGGAAATCTATCAGAATCGAATAGCAAGAGCTTTTAACAAAAAATTCGTCTTTGTTCATTCATTCAGGGAGAATTGGTATTGGTTCTCAGAACACCAATGATACCAGGAAAGAAGCCTCCCAAGCTTGAACCAAAATGGAAAGGACCTTATTCAATACATAACTTCTACTCCAATAGAGCTTATTCATTAATCTCAATGGATGGAGAACTCATCACGACTCCAACCAATGCTAGATTTCTGAAGAAATATTTTGTATAAACACAAAATATGGTCCCCAGAACCAAGATTCTTACAATTGGTTCATACAATTCGTCCAAAATGACGTTAAACTGTAGGAAAGTCCCTTTCGTCCAACATGACGTTAAACTGTAGAAAAGAAGATGTCCCTGCAACATGACACTAAACTTTTCCGCACCAGTTCGTCCTTGCTATATGACGTTAAACTATACAGTAGTGGTCCAGTATGACCTTAAACTGCAACTACGTCCAACATGACGTCAAACTGTAGGAAAGTACCTTACGTCCGGAAAGACGTTAAACTACATAAGCACATAAAAGTCCAGTATGACTTTAAACTGCATCATCCACAGTCTATGCATATGACCTTAAACTATTTGCACTTTCGTCCAACATGACGTTAAACTGTAGAAAAGAAGTTGTCCCTGCAACATGACACTAAACTGTGCAGTACCATTTCGTCCTTGCTATATGACATTAAACTATACAGAAATGGTCCAGTATGACCTTAAACTGCAACTTCGTCCCACACGACGTTAAAATGTGAAAAAGTTCCCTAAACCATCTAGAATGACCTTAAACTGCATCATCCCCGGTCCATGCATATGACCCTAAACAATTTTCAAGTCCCTTACATCCAGCAAGACGTCAAACTATGATGTCCTAACTACATGATGCTAAACTGTATAAAAATCCCTTACGTCCGGAAAGACATTAAACTATATAATCATAAAAAGTCCTGTATGACGTTAAACTACACCATGGTCATGTATGACATTAAACTGCACCATCCATGGTCCATGCATATGACCCTAAACTATTTAAAAGTCCCTTACGTCTGGAAATACGTTAAACTACAAAAAAAAATCCCCAATGCATCCAACATGACGTAAATGGTGAGTTATTTTGTCCTTACTGCATGACATTAAACTGCACAGTCCCCCTTTCGTCCAATATGATGTTAAACTGTATTTTCCCCATCATCCTAACTACATGAGGCTAAACTGTACAGAAAGTCAATAATATGTCCTACATGACATTAAACTGTATTTTGTCTCGGTTACATGACACTAAACTGTGCAGCACCAATAGTCCTAACTGCAAGACTTTAAACTGCATAGTCCCTTTTTTATGTCCTACATAACATTAAACTATGCATCGTTCAGGTTGTTGTTACCTCTTTTTTCTCACACCGAGTATGACTCACGTGAGCTTAGAGAAAACATCAACCATAAAAATCTCTTTGGGCCACTAACCATGTGTAAGTCCCAACAACATTTTTATTAGATCGTTTTCCCCAAGAACAACTTGATCATTAATTCATTCTTTAATTGAACTACACGGACTTTGATCCTTGCCCTCTAGGCTGGGTATGTAGGCAACCTCCCAGGGTTCAATCCCAAAACCAATCTCTTCACATAAGTTCACCACCATCTCATATGATGTTGATTCATGAAACCGCCCCTGGAATCAATATCTTTACATTGATTCACTTTCATCCTTGTTATATGACGTTAAACTATGCAACACTTTTGTCCGGTACGACAATAAACTACAATACTCTTTGATTTCCTCATTTGAGAGAGAACTATCATTGACATTGAATTTTTAATCATGTTTTATTTCAAAAGACTACGTGCATACATGGCAATGCCTAAACTTTTTATCTCAGGTTAAACCATCATTGCACTAAAGTCCCCTTTCACCCTTCACATGTACGAACCAAATTTGTACAAAGGGTAGTTCTAGAACTACGTGGGCTTGATTCCCATCTTTATGGGATACGTAGGAACGTTCGAGTATCCCTCGAATCCAGCCCTAAGTCTTTTGGGCCTAACCCCAAAATTTCACTTTCAGTCCCTTGGCTGAAAAGTCCTCATGAAAACACACATTGTGTATTCATTATTATGGTCCGAACTCTATAACCCTAAAATAAGATCTCTCATATTTTCGTCCTGCACGACGTTAAACTGCATTTTAAGAACTACGTATGGCTTGATTCTCATTCTTATGAGATACGTAGTGAAGTCCAGAATTTCAATTCAGGACCCATCCACAACATGATTATGGTTATCATTGACCTATCCATCTCTATATACATTGGAAAATACCCATATTTATGTGTTATAATCCTAACCTTAAATATTTTCTGATCTTCGTAACCCTTTTCATGACTTTTAGTCACAAAAATGTCAAACTTCTGAGAATTCTTTTGTCTGACTATGCAGTACGTGCCCATAGGTGGCCTTGCATAAACAGTCCACATAACAGGCTTGTTAGCCAAAAGATACTATTTTATTTAACTATGCATCCAATGCCCTTAGGTGGCCCTGCATAATTCAACCCCCTAACAGGTTTGTTAAATGATGGTAACTTCATTCTTGGGAATAATGCCTCTTTTGTCTCTATTTGTATTCAATGACGGTATGTAGGGATCTGCAAAAAAAATAGCCATCCTTAAGATATTTTTCCCATATCCTTTTTCATGATCTGAAAGTATTCAAGTCTATGGTTTATTCTTCTTCCCTACGTTTGGGTCAGACCTTCGTAGGAGTGATATTCATCCAGTTCTTCGATAATCTTGTCTGAAAATATCTTCTCCATATTCAAGTACCTCTTTCCATACAAAAAACTCTATACTTTAGAAAATTTGAATCTCCATAAACTTTCACTGGCATTTAGCACTAGGAAAGTAAATTTCTGAGAGTTCTTTTGCATGACTATGCAGCACATGCCCATAGGTGGCCTTGCATAAACAGTCCACATAACAGACTTGTCATCCGAAAGATGCTATTTATTTGACCATACAGCCAATTCCCTTAGGTGGCCATGCATAATTCAACCCCCTAACGGGTTTTGTTAAATAATAGTAACTTCCTTCTTGTAAACTACTTCTTCTAATGCCTTTTATCTCTCTTTAATATCATTCCTCAGATTCAAATATTCTTAAGTCATAGCTTACAGATTTTCCCTCATACTTGAGTATGGTACTATGTTTTCAGATGAGTTGTCAAGGAATTGAGTCAATTCTAATCCATTTCGGTCAAATCTATTTTTGACCTTAAACATTAGCCTTTGTATGTCCGACATGCATGACTTTAAACTGCCAGATTTCTTGTTTTTCTTTTCACCTCAGAGTAAAATCCTCTTTTCTCTCCAGATCCAACTCTGAGGGGGGACTTTTGTTGATGCTCCTTTCCATCACAGAGTCTAACGACTGATAAAAAGGAAATACCTTAGTCCAAAGTGATTCATCCTTTGAAGAAACATCAAAAATCGACAAAGGGATGAACAAGGAGAACATTTCCCATAGGTCACGCAAGTTACCTCATGGTCACGCAAGTACACTTGCACGCCGCCTAGTGGTCATGCAAGTCTACTTGCGCGACACCTTATGGTCGTGCAAGTGACTTGCGCGACCTAAGTGATAACCACCTGGTAACTGCCCGGGGACTTCTCCTTCCTATAAATAGACCCTGTGGGCCCCCATTCAAGAGGATCTTTTTCCAGAAACTCGGATTGAAGCTCCCAACGCCCAAGTCTCTTCTCAAAGCTTCCGGAACACTTCTAAGGTAATTTATTACCTAGAACGGAAGATCTAAAGAGAGGGAGGAAGGCCTAGGTGTTGAAAGTCATCAACACTTGCGCGCTGCCTTACTCCTTCGATAGAATTTGCGCGTCCCTTTTCTGGAAGAACCTCAAGAGGATTATAAAGGCTTTAATAAAGAGTCGCTCAAGCATTTCAATGCTGGTTGACCATCGCACAAGTACCCCACGTGTCGCGTAGGTATACCTGCGCGACTAATACTTGTGCACCGCCGCAGTACCTGCGCGCCTTCCAAGACTTGCGCGCCCCTTCCTTTTTGGGTGCCTTTATTGCCCATTTCACCCCTCGTAAGCCATTACACATTTTTCATTTCAAGATTCAGTCTTTAAGACACTCTCCTAATCCATTTATGGCATGATTTCTTGATTTGACTTCCTTATCTGAAAGGAATTCGGTGGAATATCTCTCAAAACCAAGTGATTTACATATCTTTATGTCACTAAAGATTGAGAGTTCATTCATTCAACCTCATCCTTTAAGATGAGAGAATCATTAACCTGGGTCTCCTTTTCAGGAAAAATCCCCAGACCTAAGTCCTCCAAACTTGGGCATCCTCCTCAGGAGTAAGCCCCAAATTCTTATAATTCCTGAATCTGGGCATCCTTTTCAGGACTATGCCCCAAACCTTAATCTCATAACCTGGGTCTCCTTTTCAGGAATAAGTTCCATTCATAATCTTGGGCTTCCTTTTCAGGAGTAAGCCCCAAGTCCCCTAACCTGGGCCTCCTTTTTAGGAATAAGTCCCAGTCATAATTATGGGCATCCTTTTCAGGAGTAAGCCCCAAGTCCCTTAATTTCTCTTTAACCAGTCCCAATTTTTGTTTGATCTGGGATTCCTTCTCAAGAGTAAAACCCAGTTATCAATCCTCTCCTAATTTGGGTTTCCTTTTCAGGAATAAGTCCTAAGTTAGAGTATTCAAATCTCCATGAAGCACATATACCTTTATGGACCCTGTTTCTGGATTTTCTCCCTAAAAGTAAATCCTAAACCTTCATCTATCTGGGCAGTCATACATACATAATCCCCAAACCATTTCTTATGATTGCATCCTTCATGGCACAATTGTCTAATTTTTAACAATACCTCTTGTTTCTCACACCGAGCATGACTCACGTGAGCTTAGAGTGTAAAAATAATTATGACATCCTTCTTTGATCCATCAATCATAAACGTCATACTCCCTTATTCGAAGTACGTGGGTTCTGATTCTTTTTTTCAAAACAAAAGATACGTAGGTAGCCCATCTATGGGTTTGATCCCCACTCTGAAATAATTCATGTCCTTCTGAATGACGATAAACTTCAAGTGCCCCACTAAGTGGCTTTAAAACCAGCCCGGTCATCATAATGACCAAGAGACTTTTATATAAATGTTTTTAAGGATACCATTGACCAAGAATCTCTAAATAGATACAGATGATTCTCTATTGATGAAGAACCTCGAATACATATAAAAGATTCTCTAAATTTCTTAAATATTTAATCATTGATTGTTAAAACTAAAGGAATGCTCATTTTATACTTGGTAATTTAATAAGGATTCACAAACATAACTTAAATCTATAAAGAGAGTCCTGGAGTAGACAATAATTCCCCTCAAAAAGGTGTGACGAGTCCGACCTCCCATCTTCTCGACCAATGAAAATTCCTAAGCCTCATCAGTCCACAAGCTAATGAGCGCCTACCTTTGGAAAGTAGGTCCAAAGGGATGTGGAATCATTGGATGTTTCCGGTTCTATGAACTAACCCGCTAGAAACCGATCAGAACGTTTGAATCTCCCATCCAGGAGGTCATCCCTAAATTCCATGCGAAACAACTACGTACCCAACTCCATCCTCTGGTAGCCTCAAGAAAGGTGCACTGGTCAATCTCTGTCTCAGCTTAGGGAAACTCTGCTGACATCTGTCTGACCACACGAAGGGTTTCACCTTCTTCGTCAAAGCTGATAGTGGTGTCGCAACTTTGGAAAATTCTGGAACAAACCTCTAGTAGTACCCATCTAGCCCTAAGAAAATCTTCACTTCCGTCACGCTCCTGGATGGCTCCCAAGCTAGCACTGCCTCGATCTTCATAGGATCCACCGCAACTCCCACCTCAGAGATGAAGTTTCCCAATAAGTGGACCTCGCGTATCCAGAACTGACACTTCGAGAGATTTCCATTAATATGGTGCTCTCAGAGTGTGTCCATTACAACCCGTAAGTGGTAGGCGTGCTCCTCCTCATTGGTCGAGTATATCAAAATGTTTTCAATGAAGACCACAACAAATCGATTGTGGTATGGCTGAAAGATCCTACTCATGAGACCCATGAACACTACTGGAGCATTGGTTATGCCTAAAGGCATAACAAAGAACTCATAGTGGCCATACCAACATCTGAATGCCGTCTTCTGCATGTCCTCATCTAGAAATCTGAGCTGATGATAGTCTGACCTAAAGTCTATCTTCGAGAACCACCATGCTTCCTTGAGCTGGTCAAAGAGGTCGTCAATCCTCGGTAGTGGATACTTGTTCCTCATGGTCACCTGGTTCAGGATATGATAGTCGACACACAGTCGTAAGCTCCCTTCCACCTTCTTAGCGAACAATATCGGGTTAGCCCAGGGTGAAACATTGGTTCGGATGAATCCCTTTCCCTGAAAGTCCTCCAGTTGTACCCGTAGCTCTCGAAGCTCAGTGGGATCCATTCGATATGCTACAGTGGATATCGGGGCTGTCCTAGGGTACATGTCAATATAAAAGTCTACCTCTCTGCGAGGAGGTAGTCCTGGAACGTCGTCAGGGAAAACGTCCGCATACTGATCCACCACAACAGGAAAACTCGGACTCCGCGCGTCAACTGCTCCTAGGATGAGGCTAGCCAACTGATGAGTTATGGGTTGTCCTCTCCTCTGCATGTGTCCTTACTGCACTGCAAAGGATCCCTTCTCACCGGTGAAGGTGAACCTGCTCCCATCGGTGCGTACACACCGCACCTTGTGCCTAATACAGTCGATCTGAGCATGGACTATAGATAACCAATCCTTTCCGAAGATAACGTCGTAAGGCCTCGACGCTGCTACAAGAAGATCCCAGTCGAAGCTCTCACCTCCTAGAGTAAGCTCACACTACTGGCACCACTGCGTATTCATCGAGTCTGCTCCTGTAGGAGTCTCTAGATATAAGGATCGAGCCAATGGCTCCGTCGGAATCTCCGAGCTCCGAAAAAGGGCAGCTGCAATGAAAGAATGACTCACTCCTATGTCTATAAGAACTGCATCAAGGGTAGAGTTGACACAGATAGTACCTTGAATCATCTCTGGCGTTTCGTGGTCGTAGGTATCTGCTGCCTGAAGCTGAGCCTGTCTCTGCCTGCCAGCACCCTATGGTCGGGGTGGACCTCCTGGTGGTGGTGGTGGTAAAGCCTCAAAGCGTCGCCCACCATCTGCTACTCGGCCAGCTCCCCTGCCTCATCCGCCTGCTCTCGGCGGACCACCACGGTCGACCTTCTGCCTCTGCCTGGGTGGCCCCTCAACCGTCTACTGATCCTCTGCATGGAGGGTCGGACAGTCACGAGCCATGTGGCCCTAGCCGCCACATGCATAGCACTGCCTGCTCCTCAGAAGGCTGGTTCTGCGCCGTGTGCCCCACACCTCTGAGCTAGTGTCCTGAGGTCGTCTGCCTGATTGTCCGGTCCACCTGGACCCCTATGACATCCGTCGACTACCAGCTGTAGACGAGTCTGATACATGCCACCCTACGGTAGGTCTCACTGCTGGCGTAGGCTCAGAAAGAAAGCTCTCTATGAGAAGAGCTCTCTCCCGTACTCCTTCTTGTGTCGGAATGCTGAGGGAGATCATCGATGCCCTAATCTCATGCCTCAGTCACTACTCGAAGGTCTGAGACCGGAAGAATGGGTCTTGTTACATGTCCGTAGAATAGCGTGAGAAATCGGTAAATCTTGTCGAGTACTGGGTGACCGTCATGCTGCCCTGCCGTATCTGTAGTAGCTCCTGGATGTGCACCACACTGATGGTTTGTTGGGACAAACTCCGAGCGGATGAGGCTCTCAAAGTCCGTCGAGAAGAGTGATGCCTCGTCGTGCACCTAGAGCATCATGCTCCACCATCTTCCTGCTGTCGTGTGCAGGAGGCTTGCTGCGAGGACCACCATGCGGTCAACAGGTGTCCCCACTAACTTAAAAACTCGCACAACCGCCTCCAGCCCATCCTCTTCTACCTGAGGGTTCGTCTCCCCGCGGAACCTGGGAAGTCTCTGATGCTAAAACTCATACAGTGCACTAAGGCGATGTGCCATCTCAGCGGTTGGGGATGGTAGCATCGGTGGCTCAGCGGGTAGAGGTACCATTTATGCCTCTACTGAAAAAGGGCCCTGCACCGAGGCCTCATCGCTCGGTGGGCTGTCGTCTCGCACAAAGCTCAGAACCTTAGCTGGCTGCCATCGTGGGGCCATCTTGAAAAGAAACAGGTGCACCACGGTCAAACAGTATACCTTGTGAGCTGACACAAATTAATCAAAAAGAATACTTTTTAAACACACATGCAATCAATGTTTTCGTGCATTGAGTCGGAAATTAGAAGTCAGTGTCCTGGTGTACGGATACGCCGATCGCCGCACCAACACTGGACTCCCTAGACTGATAACCAGACTCAATACCCTTAACACTATTGCTTCACATAGAAGAAAGATCAGAGTCCTGAGTTCTTCAGTAGAACCGAACTCCTCTGATACCAATTTTTCATAACCCATCCTCTGGACCTGTTCCGTGACTATCCCAAGCCCGCCTCCCATAGGCCATGGGCTGGCGACTAGCACCAAGGTGTAAAATCTGACAAAAAGGGTAAGGCATTGAATTTATAAATTAAACAAACACCACAGAGTAAGCAAGCAGAAGTATACACTTAGTAAAACTGGATAAAATAGTGGTGAGGAAAGTAAATGGGCCAGAATACAAACCCAAACTGAAAGTAAAGTACAACTGGAAAGAGGGTACAACAACTGAAAGTAAAGCAGCAACGTCGAGATGTCCACTGGAATTCCCGCCTGAAGGGTGGGTATAGATAGCCTCCTCAGCTCCTCGGGTCTAGCTGTCCGCTCCGTGTATGTCCCACCCAGTGGTCCACCTCTAGGTACTGACTTGCTCCACAAGCCTCAACCACGATCAGCATAGTCTGTCGTCTGCATCCAACACAATGTTGTGGGAGTATAGCCCGTACATGGGTGAGTATACACTACTCAGTAGGGACCCCGAGACACCTGAAGGTCTCCCAAAAATCCACAAAGGATAATCCAAAAAGAAAAGATACAATCACGAAGTAACAACCAACAATACTTAGGTATATGCCCATACATATACCTATGTCATCAATTCCTGTTAGGCTCCAACTTCCGAGTCCAAGTTCGATCACGTCCACATAGGAGTACAACCCAATCCACATAGGATAACACAACCCAATCCACATAAGAAAGCAATTCAATCATATCGAATATATTGATTGAAATCCAAGACTCAGCTCACACAGGTATACTTTATCGTAAGGTGATCGAGATGATTGGATATCACCACTGATTCATCTAGGCTGGGACAGACGTAGGATACTAAACCAGCTAAGTTGTCGGACCCACATAGGATACAGACCAGCTACTCTACCAGACCCACGTAGGATAGCAAGAACAGAGTCAAAAACATCCAGAACCACGTAGGATACAAGAACAGTAGTCATCATCGTCGAACCCACGGAGGATTTCAGTATGGTCTTCATCACTGCCGAACCCACGGAGGACTTCAGTGCAGTCTTCATCGTCGTCGAACCCATAGAAGATTTCAGTTAGGTCTTCATCGCTACCAAACCCACAGAGGATTTCAATGCGTTCTTCATCGCTGTCGAACCCATGGAGGATTTTAGTATGGTCTTCATCGCTGCCGAACCCAGGGAGGATTTCAGTGCAGTCGTCATCGTAGTCACAGCCAGCTCTAGGGTTCCCATACATAGCATGCTCATTTCCGGGAGGGTATGCTCCACGAGCCAAAGGGGGTCGATACATCAACTAACACGTAGTCCGGAGTTCATGTATCATAATGTTCCATCTCAACAAAAGGAACTCAATGCGATAGACGACACTTCAATCGGACGCATGGTCTGAGAGTTATTGGCTTTTTCTTTCCAGGGGCCCGGTTGGTTTTTAAGTCAAAACCAACCCGACCGCACGCCAACTACGTCCATACCTCGAGCGGAGTAATCCAAAAGGTCCATCTCACTAAGAGAAATCCAAAAAAGTTGACGGCAAGTCAATCGGACATCCGGACCTCAAGTTATAAGCGTTTCTGCTCCGAGGGCCCGGTTGGTTTCGTGTTCAAACCAACCCGGCCATACCCAAAGTTTTTCATAACCTTGAGTGTAATATACCTAAACGACCGTCTCGATCAAAGGATCGCATCACAACTAATGGTGCATCGATCAGAGGTCTGTAGCCCAAGATATGGGAAAATGACTGAAAGTTGTCCGAAAAGGGGTGTCTAGGCCCGGCCTGGCCCGACCCAACCCCCTAGGTCAGCCCGAACCGGTTCGACCCGACCCGGGTCCGCGTCTGGCCCAAGAGGGTGCGGCGTGGCCTGGTGGGCGTGGCACGACCCAACCACCGCTGCCCGGCCCCGCCGGCGCGGCCCGGCACGGCCTGGGGTGCCCGGCTCGGTGCGGCCAGTCCGACCAGGGCGGGCGGTTGGCCTGGCGCCGGCGCGGCCCATGCGGCCAGTTCGGTGCTGGCCGAGCAGATGTGGGAAGGGGGAGGTTTCCCCCCATTATTGAAATCGCGGCCCCACGTGGGCGCCGTTGCCTTTTCCATTCGGGGGTTACAACGCCCCGTCTTCCCTCCGAAAAGGCCGTCCCGGTCTGGCCGGCCGGTGGTTCCGGCCACCCGCCTTGCACCGTCGCGGCTTTGAGCCGTGGCCTTGTTTGACCGGCGGCGTGACGGCGCCATGCCCCTTTGTCGTGGCCGCGCTCCAGCGTGGCGCGATGGCGCCGCGACTTTGTTCGGCCTCAACGGCGTCGCGCGACGGCGCCACGATTCTTCTTTGTTTCCACGCAGTGTCATTGCACCGCACTACCTTTGTTCGTGCCGTGAAAAAAAAAAGCATCAAATGGGGAGGAGGGTTGGCCATGTTCACGCGGTCCGACCCCCTCCCATTAATCCGTTATCAAGTGGCTAAGAAATTGACGTTTGGATGGTCAAGAATATTCATGAACCAAAATCAAACCCCTACCTTGATGAAGTTGTCAAACGAGATTTGTCGTGGGAAAGGGACGTCGCAGAAGATGGCGTCATGGAAGGATGATCGTCGGAGTCATGGTACACGACGTCACGGAGAAGAGGACTGTCAGCGTCGCGGTACACAGCGTCGCATCGTCTATCTTCGAGGAATCATTGTTAATCATCGTCCTTCATCAAAGGTCGGCATTCTTTGTCAGTGACAGTGCATTCTTCGTGTTCTTCAAGGAGGAAGTTGAGGATTCCATGGCTTGAGCAAATCCTCTCCAACCTTCTCGCACAACAGAAAACCCTTCAAGAAATAAGACTTTTTCTTATTTAATAACACACACAAGCCAACATTCAATTCAAAATTCAAAATGAATTCAAGAATTGATTATATTGAATAACTTAATTCAATTCATTAATTAAGAGAGTTGACATGGTATTTAAAAGGGGTGCGGGTGAGTTACATATTAAATGCACGAGAGAGAGTTTAAAAGGGATTTGAAGGGGTGGGGATCGTGTGGGCCCCACTTAAAAAATATCCTACCTAGTGGAGTTAGGATATTAGTGGGTCCCACTCCAACCACCAAGCATAGGTTTAAACTACCCAGAATAGAAATAAAATTTGTAGCACATTATTTTATTTTATTCTTTAGTTGTCCCATTAAATTAATAACCTCACCTGAGAAAACGAAGCTCTAAAAAAGGTGTTCTTAAGAAATTACCGGCGCTGCAGTTTCATTGGTGCCCTCAGATTTCGATTCCAAGCACCGGTTGAAAAGTTACGAAAACCCGCTCGTTCGTTCAATGAACGAACCCAAGCTAAACTTCAGAAATTGATTTCAGGCACACGGGACCTCGGAATCAGGTGCCGTCAGAAACTGTGTTCTTGTAAAATCCCAATGAAAATTAAGAAAAAATTTCCCGTGAATTTTACAGGTCTTTACATAAAGTCTCTAAAACACCAACAAATCCATAAAAACACAAAAGACCATAAAACAGTTAAAATCCTAAAAACCGTAAAAATCCCTAAAACTCTAAAATCTGTAAAAATGCTAAAAACCCTAAAAAGCAAAAATTGTGAAAAAAAACCTAAAACCCTAAAATACCTTAAAAATACTAAAATTCCCTTTCATCCCTAAAAGATCCAACAACCCTAAGAATCCTAAAATCCCTAAAGAACCTAAAAACCATAAAATAACCTAAAATCTTAAAACCACCTAAAAGATCTTAAAACCCTAGAAGCCACTGAATAATCCAAAACCCTAAAAACAATAAAACCGCCAAATATCATAGAATCAATAAAAACCCCTAAAAACTTTAAAACCTTAAATACCTTTAAAACCCTGAAACACCTAAAATACCTAAAAACCCTAGAACCCTAAAACATTTAAACCCCTAAAAACTCAAAACTCAAAACACTAAAGGACATTAAAACCCAATAAGACCCCATAGCATGCCCTAAAAACCCTAATTTCCCTACAAAACATTTTAAAAATCCAACCAAACCCTAAAACAAATTAATCCCCTTAAATTCATAAAACCCTTAAGAAGTGTTAATAACCATAAAACACTATAATAATTCTTAAAACCATAAAAGAACCCTAGAACCCTATAATACCATAGAAGAATCCTATAAACACCAAAACCCTGAAAATGCCTAAAAACACTAAAACCCCTAAAAATTGTAGAAAACACTTAAAACCCCTAAAAACTCTAAAACCATAAAAAAAATACTTGAAACCCATAAATACCCATTTCAATGATAAAAATCTTTAAAACCCCAAAAAACCCAAAAAAACCTAAAACCCTTAAATGTCCTTGAAAACCATAAATACCCTAGATGTCCCTAAAAACCCTTAACTAACATTCAAGACCCTAAAACCTCTAAAACCATAGAAGGACCTAAAACTAAAAAAATATAAAAAAGACCTAAAAACCATTAAAAATATAAATTACCTAAAAACCATAATCCCTAAAAGAACCATAAAACCCAAAACCACTAAAAACACTAATAGAACTCTAAAAAAATTAAAACTGAAAGAACCATAACACCTATAAAAATATTAAATAAATAAATAAACGTAAAAACCCAAAATCCCCTAAAACACTAAAACCCATAAAAACCCTGAAACCGAAAAAACATTTGAAATAATCCTTAAACCCTAATATTCCCAAAAAAATAAAAAAACTTTAAACCCCTTAAAAACATTAATAAAAAAACCTTAAAAAATAATAAACACTAAATACACAAACCCCACCCCCACAAGACCTAAAACTCAATAATACAGAAAAACCATAAAATTTTAATAAACCTGTAAAACATAAAAACCAAAAAAATTGAAAAAAACCCTAAATCCCCCCAAAACACATCAAAATCCATTTAAATACTAAAACCATAAAAGCCACATATATATATATATATAAACCCCTAAATTTCCCTAAAAACAAAAAATATACTAAAAAATAAAAAACCCTAAATTTACAAAAAAAATCCTAAAACCCAAAAAAATATAAAAGACCCTCAAACCCCATAAACTACGTAAAAGCCCTAAAACCCCTAAAAACCCTACCATTCCATGAAAACACTAAAAATATATAAAAAAAACCTAAAACCACTTAATAATTATAAAACCCAACAAACCAAAAAAATCCCAAAAAATTAAAAAACAATAAAATTTTATAAAACCTCTGACAACATCCAAACCACGCTAAAAACCCTAAAAATCCCAAAAAATATCTAAAAACGATACAAATTACTAAAAACCATTTAAAAAACTAAAATCTATTAAAAAATTCAAAAACACCTAAAACATCTAACCCCCCCCCCCTTATGAACTAAAAAATAACGAAAACCCCCTAAACCCCCTAAAATCATAAAAACCCCAAAACACCATTAATAAATTAAATTTATTGAATCCCAAAAATCCCAAAGAACCCTAAAAAATCCCTAAAAAAAATAAAACACATAAAACCCCTTAAACCACCTTAAAAATCCTCAAAACATTATAATACCCTCTAAACCTCAAAGAACCTAAAAAAACCTAAAATCCTATAAAGGACCCTAAAAATGTAAAAAAACCTCGAATGCCTTAAAAACCTAGAAGAATGTAAAAAAATTATAAACCCTAAAAAACTATTAAACCCTAAAAAAATACTAAGCACCCTAAAACCTATAAAAAACCCTAAAACCAAATAAATCCCTACAAATCATAAAATCCAAAAAGACCCCAAAAACCCCTTATTTCCCTAAGAGACACTAAAAAACTAAAAACCTATAAAAGACCATAAAACCCCCTAATAGTCTCTAAAATTATTAAAAGACTTTAAAAAACATAAAAACCCTAAAGTACACAAGAAATACCTAATGAACCTTGTTAAACATATACGATTATAAGGACCCTAAAACACCAAGAAATGCAGAAGGACACTAAAACCCCTATAAAACCATAAAGGACCAAAAATCCCTAAAACCCCAAAAGATGCTTAAACCCATAAAACCCTAAAAATACACTAGAACCCCTATAATCCCTAAAATATTATAAAACACTAAAACCCCTAAAACACCCTAAAACACTTAAAATCACATAAAAACACTAAAATCTAGAAAAAAAATCACACCCCCTTAAACCCCTTAAACTAGTAAAAGATCAAAAACCCCTAAAATTCCAAAAGACCCTAAAGACACCAAATGCAACTAAAGCCCCTAAAAACCCAGAAACCTTTAAAAACACTTAAAACCCTAAAAGGACATATATCCTAAAAAAATAAAATACCCTAAACCCTCTAAAATCCATAAAACAATAGAAAACTCAAAAGGCCACTACACAATTAAAATCCCATAAATCATAAAAATCCCAAAAACCATAAAATATCAAGAAAACCCTATAAGACCACAACAATCCCAAACAAATCCTAAAAATCAATTAATGAACTAAAAAGATAAAAACCCTAAAACTCTAAATACCCTAAATAACCTAAAAATGCCTAAATTTCTTAAAAACCCCAGAAAAAAATTCTAACATGAAAATGAGATCCCCTAAAACCCTTAAAAAAGAGAAACCTTCAAAAATACAAAACAACCTAAACCCCCCTATAAAAACTAAAATCTCAAAACACCCTAAAACCCTGGAAACACCCTAAAAACATTATAAGCCCCTAAAGAACCCCAAACCCCCTAAAACTCATAAAGACATGAGACCCTTAATGCCCTAAAAACTCGTAAAAACTCAAAACCGTAAAGAACTCTATAAAACCCTAAACCTCCCTAAAAGCGTAAAATCCCAAAAACACATTATAGACCCCTACCACTATTAAATACATAAAACCATTAATATCCCTAAAACAATAAAATGATAAAATCCACAAAAATATTAAAACCCCAAAAAACATATAAAACCCTAAAACCCTTAAAAATATCAAGAACCTAAAACTTCAAAAAAAATATAAATACCACATATAAGCCATAAAACCACGAAAAAACCCTAAAACACCTAATCCCCCATTAGAACAACCAAAAACCATAAAACCCCAATACAAACCTTTAAACACCCCCCCAATCCCTTTTAAACCCCTAAAAATTCCTTAAAACCCCAAAACCACCTAAAACCAAAAAAACATCATAAATTCCCTTAAAAACTGTCAATGCCACAAACCCCCTAAACACCCTTAATACCAAAAAACCATTAAAATATAAAAAACCCATAAACCCTAAAATCATAAAACCATGAAAAGACACTAAAGAACCCCTAAAAACCATAAAACCCATAAAACCACTAAAACATTCCTAAAACACCATTAAACATAGAAACCCCTTAATCCGTTAAAAATCCATACAAACCCCTAAAACCCTAAGTCTCCTAAAAATATATGAAAACCCTAAAAACCACTAAAAACACAAAAAACACTTAAAAACTACAAAAATATGAAATCCCTTAAAACCCGTAAAAATCACTAAAACCCCTAAAAATTATAATACCCCTATAAAAAATAAAATATATAAAATATTTAAAACTCTAAAACCCCTAAAATCCATAAAAATAATGAAATTCCCTAAAACCCCCAAACCCATAATATCTAAAAACATTAAATCCCTAAATATCTTAAAAACCCGAACCCTTAAAAAAATCCTAAAATGCCTAAATGATTTTTCAACCCTCAAAATGAAACAAAAAACAGTCAAAATTATAAAAAATAAAATATTAAAAACCCTTAAAAAACCAAAAACTCTAGAAAAATATAAAAACCCAAATAAAAATAAAAAAAATGAATACCCGTAAAAATATATCAAAATCATTACAACCTTTAATACCCAAAAAACCATAAAAACAGAAAAAATGTATAAAAATAACCTAAAATCCCATAAACCCCTAAAAATATAAAACACCCTAAATCATCCAAAAACCGCTAGAAACCCGCAAAACTATTTAATACCATAAACCCCCTATACCATAAAACCCTTATAAACCCTTAAAAACCTAAAACCCCCTAACCCCATAAATACTGTTAAAACCCCCCTAAAAGCCCGGAAAACCCCTAAAAACAATAAACCCCCTAAAATTTTATAATAAACCTAAAAAAACTAACCCCCCCACAAATAATCCTTGAGATTCCCTAAAATCCCTAAACACTCAAAACCGCCTAAAACCTAGAAATGATTAAAAATATGTAAAATACTAAAAACCCTAAAATAGGAAACCCCCAATAGAGAAGAAAAACCCCAAACCCATAAATCCCAAAATTAATAAAAAACCCACATAACCCAAAAACACAAAAACCCTTTAGAAACCTTGAAATCCATACAACTCTAAAAACCCATAAAAACACTAAAAATACTAACTCCTTAGAAAAATCTAAAACTCCTTAAAAACACTAAAACCCCTAAAAACATTTAAGATTCCAGAAAATGTAAATATCAAAAAACTATAAACACCCAAAAAACCAAAAAAATCGAAAAAACCCCCCAAAAGCCATGATAACAATAAAAATCCCAAAAATCATAAAAAACCTAAAACATCATAAAAACCCAAAACAACCCCTAAATGACCCCAATAAAATATAAATAAAATAACCCAAAAATAATAAACCCTAAAATAACCCAAAACCATCAATCCCATAAAAAATAAAACACCCTAAAAGTCCATAAAAACCCTAAAATCACCGAAATACACTAAAAACAACTAAAATACCCAAAACTCCCCTAAAACCATTAAATTATGTAAATCCCATATAAACTATAGAGGGAACTAAAACATAAAATGACCATAAAACACCCTAAAGATCCTAAATGACCCTGAAACCCAAAAGGACCCTTAAAACCCCTAAAAACCCTAAACCACCCAAAAACCCACTAAAATATTGCAAAATCCTTAAGACTCCTGGGGGAACCTAAGACCACTAAATCCCATAAAGGTCACCAAAAACACCTAAAATGCATAAGGGACCCTAAAACACATAAAAACACTAAAACCCAAAAAAGGCCCTAAAAATTATAAAACCCTAAAAGTAACCTAAAATCTTAAAAGGCCATAAAAGAACACACAAAAATATCTAATTGATCCTAAAACCCAAAAGAGACCCCAAAACCCCTAGAAACACTAAAACCCCATAAAAAACCTCACGAAATTGAAATACCATAAATCACCATAAAACCCCTAAAAACCTAAAGGACCCTAAAAACCATAAAGATCCCTAAAAAATCCAACACACCATTAAAATATTTAAATCCCTTAAAATATCTAAAAACCCTAAAACCATAAAAACCTCAATAACCAAAAATCTACAAACCACCAAACCCCCAAAAACCCAAAAACACAAAACGATTTATATACCAAAAAACCCATAAAAACTAAAGGATCCTAAAACCTAGAAAACCCGAAAGGATTTAAAAAGCACCCCAAAGGTCCCTAAAACCACAAGAAATCGCTAAGGACCCTAAAACCACTAAAACACCTCATAAATCATAAAACCCCTAAAAACACCTAGAAACATAAAAGAAACAACCCCCACAAACCCAAAAATAATCCCAAACCCCCTAACACAACTAACACCCCTAAAATTTTTAATCTAAAAAAAACATTATAAAACCGTAAAAACTAAAATAGAACAAAAAACCTTAAAAATTGTAAGACCATAAAAACATAAAAAACCATTAAAACCTGAATGGAAACAAAAAATCTAAAAGACTC
Organism: Viscum album; assembly: GCA_963277665.1. NCBI lineage: Eukaryota > Viridiplantae > Streptophyta > Magnoliopsida > Santalales > Viscaceae > Viscum > Viscum album. Next base: position 334,618,700 of record OY728156.1, on the reverse strand, counting down.
CCCCCCCCCCCCCGAAAAAATTAAAAACTATAAAAATCGAACAAACCTCTAAAACCTAAAAATTCCCTAAAACCCTGAAAAATTGATAAAAACCATTTCAAACACCTAATAAATAATAAAACCCATAAACACTAAAAAACAAAAAAAACCCTAAAACACAACCCCCCCTAAAAACATTAAATCCCTAAAATGGATTGATATCCTAAAATAACTCTAAAAAAAATAAATAACTAAAACCATAAATAACTCTTAAAAACCATAAATCCCTAAAACCCTAAAAATAATAAAACAATTAAAAATACCCTTAAAATATAAAAAATGTAAAACCCCTAAAACCCTTAAAATTCTAAGAAAAAATGAAATACAAAAAACAACCACAAAACCCTAAAAATCAGAAGAACACTAAAAACCACAAAACACTAAATTTCTAAAAATCCTAAAAACCCTATTACAATAAAATCCCTGAAACCATAAATTCTAAAAATATCTAAATATCCATAAAGTACTAAAAACCCTCAAAAATCGCAAAAAACCCCTAAAAACCATAAATTTAATTCGAACCCATAAATAACATTAAAGATCCTAAACCCTGTGAAAAGTACTTTAAATCCCTAAAACCCTTTAAAAGAACTTACAATCTATAAAATTCCTTAAATCCCCTAAAAACACCAAGGAGACCCTAAAACTCTAAATAACCCTAAACCACTAACAACCCCATTATAAACACTAAATACCCTAAAACCCCTAAAAACGTCAAAAAAACTCAAAAATCAAAAAAAAAACATTCAAATCCCCTAAAACCCAATAAATCACCCCTAAACCAAATAAAACCCTAAAAACCCTAAAAACCATAAAACCATCAATACCATAAACCCCTCAATAACCTAGAAACCCCAAAAATATTAAAAAACCTTAAAATAATAAACCACCTAAAAAACTTAAAACTCTAAGACCCTATAAAACCCTAAAACACTAAAAACCCCTAAAAATATTGAAAACACAGAAAATGCAAAAAAAACCCTTAAAAGAACAAAATATTGAAACCCACCTCTCCCAAACACATAAAACCATAAGAATACTCTAAAACCCTGAAAATAACTCTAAAATCACTATAATCCCTGAAAAAGACAGAAACCATTAAAAACCATAAAAACCCTAAAAATCCATAAAACCGCTAAAAATCCATAAAACTATTAAAAACATTAAAAATCATAAATACTCTATAAAATTTAAAAATAATAAAACCCTAAAAATACTTAAGGCCTTTAAAAACCTAAAAATCCTAGACACCTAAAATATCATTAAAACCTTAAATACCCTGATGACCCAAAAAACCCAAAACAGATAAAAGACCCTAAAAATATATAATTTATTTAAAATTAAATAAAAACCCTTAATTACCCCAAAAATATCAAAAACCTGTAATACCCTAAAAATATAAAACCACAAAATACCAAGAAACCATTAAAAAGCATAAAAATATATAAAACCCCCAAAAATATTAAAAACCCTGAACCATTAAAAACCCAAAAAAATCATTATTAATATTATAAAAATAACAAAAAAATTTAAAACAATCCTAAAAAATATAAAACCCTTGAAAATAACAATATCCTTTTAAAACCCATAAACTCACTAATACCCTCTAAAAATAATAAGACCCTAAAACACCAAAAAATCCATGAAAACCCTTAACACCCCAAAAAATCCCTAAAAATATGAAACCGTCCCCAAAACCCCATAAATACCTAAAAACATTAAAACCCCTAAAATCACCTAAAAATTCCTAAAAATTTATTAAGACACCTAAAACCCTTAAAACTATAAAACCCATAGAAACCCCTAAAAACTATTAAAATACATAAACAACCTCAAATCCCTTAAACCACCTAAAAACCATAAAATACCTAAAATCCCTAAAACACTAAATAATTAAAAATCCAACTTAATCCTATAAAAACCCTGAAAACCCAGAGATTTTGAAAAATACACCAATAACCCAAAAAATAAAAAAAAAACTTTTAAACCCCTAAAAAAATTAAAATCCCGAAAATCCAATAGAATACCCTTAAAACACAAAAGGACCTAAAACCCCTAAAATTCTCTCAAACCCCTAAGCAACCTGAAAAAGCCTTAAAACCCCCTAAAAAGACTATAATGACCCAAAACATCCATAAACATCCTAAAAACCTTAAAAACCCATAAAAACCACTAAAAACACTAAACCCCTAAAAACTATAAAACTATAAACCCCCAAAAACCCGAGAACCACTTGAAACTCTAAAAACTATAAAACCAGTAAAAATTCAAAAAAATCCCTAAAACCCCTAAATTGCCTTGAAAAACTCTAATAAACCCTAAATCTTCTTAAACCCCTAAAAATATGAAACCACTAAAAAGTACTAAAAACCTTAACAACCACTAACCCCCCATCCATAAAATCCCTAAAACCATAAAAGACTCTAAAAACCCTAAAAACTCTAAAAGCCATTGAAACCCATAAAACCATTAAAACCCATAAATTCCCCTAAAAACCCGAATAATAAAAAATACCATAAATCCCCAAAACCCAAAAAGATGCAAAAACCCTTTAAAACCATAAAAAATATTCAAAACACTAATATAATATAAAAAAATAAACTCTAAAAACCCTAAAACACAAAAACACCTAAAATCCTAAATTCCCTAAAATCCTAAAAACCCTAAAAAACCAATAGGGACCTAAAAACCATAACAGCACAAAACCCATAAAAACCAAAAATATCATTAAAACTCTAAATACCATAAAAACCCAAATTACCAAAAAAACTAACCCCCCCGCACCCCACCCCCAAATCTGAAATACGCTAAAAAAACATAATAGGCCATAAAAAATTTAAAACCACAAAATTCCCTAAAAACATTACAAAAATTAATAGAACCAAAAACCCATAAAAACATAAAAATCCTAAAACCCTAAAAGACAATAAATATCTCAAAAAATTAAAGTATATAAATACCATAATAAAATTTCTAAAAGATTATAAAAAATCAGAAAAACACTACAAACTCTTAAAGAACCTATGAAAACTAAATGTACCCCAAAAGACCCAAAATTTACTAAAACATATAATGGAACTTAAAACCCAGAAACGCAGTAATGATTCCTAAAAACCAAAAAGGAACCTAAATCCCTAAAATAAAATATTAACTCCTAAAACCAATAAATATCCTAAAAGACCCTAAAACCCTAAGAACCCCAAATGGCCCTAGAAGCAATGGAAAGCCTAAAAAACCAAAAACCCCTTTAAAAACCTAAAAACACTAAAAATAGTTGAAAAAAATTTAAAAAAACTAAAAAAACTACCCCACCCCTTAAAAGGTTATAAACCCCTAAAAACCCTCACACCCCTAAAACCCTAACAAAATCATAAATCCCATACAATCCCAAATAAACCATAAAGAACCATAAAATCCTTTAACCCCCACCCCCAAACCATAAAAACCCCTAAAAAAGAACCCTAAAAAACCTAAAAACTATAAAACCCTCTTAAAACCTTAAAATAAAAAAGGACCATAATAACCATTATAAACCCCTAAAATTCACTAAAACACTGAAACCCATTTAAACCAAAAAAACCAAAAAAACCGTAAAAACCATAACAGACCTCCAAAATCCCAAAACCCCTAAAAGATCATAAAACCCTCTACAACCCCCTTAAAACCCTAAAAAATAAAACCCCATGAAATAATTAAACGATGATAAAAACCCTAACAACATTAAAAGACCCCAAAACTCATAAAAATCCTAATAACCCTAAAATATTTGAAAAACCTAAAAACCTAAAAACATTTAAACCTTCAAAAAAACCCTAAATAAATTAAAAAAACATTAAAAATCCCCTAAAATCCATAAAATCACTTAAAAACCTAAAAAACCCCAAAACCCAAAACAACCATATATCCATAAAAACCATAAATCCCCAGAAAAAAAAATCCATAAAAACTTTTGAACCATTAAATTTCCAAAAACCACTAAACACCTTAGAATCCCAAAGAATTATTAAATCCCATAAAACACCTCGAACCCTAGAAACCCTTAAACCTCTAAAGACCATAAAAAAACTAAATTCCCTTAAATTACCACATCCTAAATCCCCTAAAAGACACAAAAACACTTCTAAAATTTCTACAAGACATCAAAATCCTAAAGACACTAAAAGAACCTAAAACTTCTATGAGAACATTAAATGATGATAAAAACACATAAACACTATAAAAATACCAATTCCCCCCCCCCCGAAAAACCCAATAACCCTAAAACCATTTAAAAACTTAAAACCCCTAAAAACCACAAAACCCTTTAAGACCCAAAAACACCCTAAAAACCCTAGAAACCCTATAAAATTATAAAATCATTAAGAAACATAAAACCAACCTAAAAACATAAAACCTATAAAACCAGTAAAATATGGAAATACTCAAAAAATACAAAAATCACTAAAAACCCCAAAAACCCTTAAAACCCATAAAACCCTGAAAACCATAAAAACCCAAAAAACCATCAAATCCAAGATAACCCCTATAAGAGTTAAAACCCTTAAAACCAACTAAAAATTTTATGAAACCCCCAAAACTATGTAAATCCATAATATAATATAAAATACAAATCACTATTTGAACCCTAAAAGAACCCTAAATTTCCTATACCCTTTAAAAAAATAAACCCAAAACAAAAAATACCATTATAAGCTCTAGAAATAATTAAAAAAAAAATCCCCTTAAAATCCATAAATATATCAAAAACACAATAAACGCCCAGAAAACACAAAAACACCAAAAAAATAAAAAGACCTAAATACACAATAAACCATAAATAAATGATACACCCTAAACCCTACACCTAGAAACCTAAACACTTAATTCTAAACCCTATAACACACACCCTAAACACTAAAACCTACACCCTAAACCATAAAATTTAAACCCTACACCCTATACCTTGTACCCTAAACACTAAACCCTAAACAAAACAACATAAAACATTTATTGTACACCCTAAACCCTAAAACCCACACCGTAAACATTAAACCCAACACCCTAAACCCTAAAACCAAAACCCTAAACCCTATAACCTACAACATAAACCCTATACCTTACACACTAAACCTTATACCTAACACCCTAAACCTATATGCTACATGATAAATCATAAACCCTAAAACCAATACCACATACCCTTGTTTCCTCTCCCCTAGAATGTGTGTTCTGGTTAGGAATAACTACTTCTGGATGGTTTCTATTAGATTAATTTATGGAGCCAGATATATACAACGGTTCTTTTTCTAATGTGGCCTTTTTTCCAAAGGCATGCTTTCATTAGGTTTGGACCTACGATACTTAGGAACATACATTGGTCGAGAGGATGGGAGTTCAGATTAATTACACCCTTTTGTGGTGAATTATTTCCTACTTTGGGACTCTCTTATAGATTTGAGATATTTTTATGAATCCTTATTAATTCACATAGTACAAAATATTATTACCTTGAAATTTTCAAATATATTATTAGCATGTGGGAAATTTAGAATCGTCTATATTTATTTGAGGTTACTTGTTAAAGGAGATATCTGTATGTTTTCGAGGTTTTCTGTCCTTGGTATCCCATTATATAATATTTAGAGATTCATTTAACCATATTTATGACGATATTAGGTTCTAATACACTCAGTGGGGAACACTAGAATTTATTATCATCTTGGAAGATTAATTTTTGTTTTGATGTTCGGATCATATCCATAAATGGGATTCCTATGTATCCTTGTGGAAGGAATAATAACCCTTGTATTTCGGTGCCACTAAATGGGAAACATTGTACCTTTTAAGGCCTTGTGATAAGGACCTAATAGTAAAATTTAATTTCATGTGGTAAGGACATCTAAGAGGAAGGTTCTTAGTCAAATCTTGGTGTGTGAATTATGCCTAAGAAACCCAAGGAACTTGGAAGAAATATGAATTTACAAGTTGAATTAGATCCTATTAGGAATGTGGCCATAAAAGGGAAGGGTTGATTTTGATTATTGGATTTGAACCTCTAGGAGGATTCCTATGTTCTCATTTGAATGCGAATCAAATCCAACATAGTTCAGAGAGTATCATAGGGGATTGAGAACCTTTGAGATAAATAGGTTGGGGCTTACTCTTAGAAAGGATCCCCTTATAACAAGGTCAATGAAAGATGGATCAACTCCTAGAGATTTATGGGGGCTTAATTTGGGAATTATTTCTAAGGAGGATTCTTGGATTAGAGGAATTAAGGTAGGATTCATAAAAAGGATATCCAGCAAGATTGGACCCTAGGTGAAGGCTTCCTATATATCACAATTATGGTGGGAATCATAATTCTCATAGTTTAAAAAATGGGGGATTTTGAAGATGTTGTGATCATCAAAAATCTTTAAGAAAACATGATTCAAGATCAATTTATGAATTAATTTGGCGTGAATTATTAAAAAACCACACACTATCTCTTTCGCTGATGGAAGAGGGAGGGCCTGTGAAAAAAATGTTGAGGTGATAGTGGGAGAGGGCACGGAGTAATGAAACCTTCAATGTGAAATGAAACTAAAGGTCATTGTATTGAGGCCAAAAGGATTGGGATGTACTCCTGGAGAAATTCCCTAAAATATTTCCTAGTATGGAAGGGATAAATTTCTTTTTTTCAAAATGGAAAGGTAGGTGTGAACACTACCATTCCTACCCGAGACCTAAGGCTCCCAGTTTTTGAGGCGATAAGGGACAAGAATGGCTAAAACCCTAATCCTCTATACTGGGAACACCCCAACACTGTTCCTAGGAGAAAGGTTCATGTGACATTGGATATAACAAGCCATAGTTAATCTATGAATCCTAAACCAATTATAAAACAAATTTGGGAAACCTCAAACTTCAGATACATAAACCCAAATAAGGGATGTGTTGATGTGACTTTATCGAGGTTTTGGTATGTCATCTGGTTTTGGGGGAGGATTAAAAATAATCCCTTTCAGAAAAGGGATCCAATGAAGGGTAATACTTTCAAAACATGAATTTTTAATAAGTCTTGATGAATGTCTTGTATAGTCTGAAGGGATAAGGTTAATCAGAGAGAGGCTCCCATGTTGGAATCTAGCCCACATGTATGGGCGCATAGGTTGTATTGGGAGACTTGATGTTTACATAAGTGACAACTACCTAGATGTTAAAACATGGGTGATACATGACTCAATCCTCCAAGAGTATTCATGGTGATTCCTAGAAGTGGGGCGCTCATGTTCCTTTTTAGAGGAATGGGTGGCGCACGTGTGTTTTAGATTTAGGGAGGTTGGGCAGTTTAGGCATGACAGTGTTATGAATTTCAAACATTGAAGAGAATTAATTCATATTATCTTCCTTTAATTACCATTCCGTAGATGTTAAATAACTACATTGATGTTTTCAGATGACTTGGTTGAAGCACTAGGCTGACCAGAGCAGCAATTGGGATTTAGGGAAATTTGTCCCTCTAAATTTAGACCACAAGGGTCTATGTATAATAATATAGGTGAACCTGGGTGAAAGTTTTTTTTTGTCACACATGTGGGTTGTGCACCAACATTGTGGCGTGCATGTGGATTCACCCTGATGGTGACTTTGATCAACTAGGGAGATTTTAAAATTTTCCCTTTCAAAATCTTGAAATTATCCATTTATTATCTCCTCTTTTTTCGAAGGAATTTCCCTTTGTTACTTTTTATCAATTTAATGGAACTTAGTGTCAATAAAATCCCCCATATAATTATATTTATTCTAAATGAAAATAATATTTTTATAATGTAAATGTAGGGAACTTTGACGTATTCCAACGTCATTTTATGGGTTTGGAGCTACATAAATATTGAAAAGATGCCCTAATTTGTACCTCAGAAAATGGGCCATGTGATCATATTTTTATTTTTAATAGGGTTATGCAAAAATCTCCACATACATTTTACCTTTTGAAATTGTTTTTCTCAATATTTCTTAAACCGTAAAAAATGTAAGTCTAGTGAACTGAGACTTTGGCTTTAGTTGAGAGTTCCCTTTGTGGGTTTTCAATCTGGTGATTAACATTTCTCTTTCATTTCTTTTTTATGGAAACTTTAGAGTCCCGAATATTTAACTAATAAGGCTAGTGTTTACGGTCGAATATCATTAACCATTAATTTTGAAATTATATCCCAAATAAGGTTTAGTGGCTAGAAATTTCTCCAATATTCTTTAGATACATATAAGTGGAATCTTGAGTCATGATTTTTATGGTCACCAAATCTAAAATAAAGAGTATAAACATAAAGGATGTCTATTCCAAGAACAAAGTTACCATTTATTGACAAATCCATTTTGGGTGTTGTATTATAAAGGGACATTATGGGCTTGTGCTCCATAACAAAATAGTGGTTTCTATTGAATGGTAGGCATGTTATCTATGTGGATTAAGCTAGGATACTTAGGGGCACATAATTCATATTCCAGCAAATGAATTCTAAAAAATATTACATTTTACTGCTAATAGACAATGAAAGTTTGTGATATGGGTTACTCAAGGCCACAATGGGTGAGTTTTCTAAGGAAATGGATATAAGAATAATTGGTCATCTAGGCCGACATAGGTCATGAATAGGAAAACCACTCCTACACAAATTTGGTGTATGGATAATGGTTTAAATTGTTCAGAAAGGGGATTTCTAATATTTTTATTTGTAGTTTAGATTCATGTAGTGAAGACATTATGTTGTGAAGTTGCAATTCATGCTGAAAGAAAATTGGAGGACTTTAATTTATGGTCTTTATCTTGGAAAAAAGGTTTAGGAGTCTCAAATTTCTTGATAATTTTCTTGGAAACACAATTTAATTTTCTTGTATGGGAATGGGGAAATGAAAACTGTGATTTAAATATTTCAAAATCAGAAGAATGACATGGGAAAAAAGGGATAATATATTTTAAAGAGGTATCTTCCAAAAAACTACGTTACCATTATTTGGAAAACCCTTTATAGGGGATGTATAATGTAGGGACAATAGGGGCATGTGATACATATAAAAATTGTGGTATACTTTGACTGAATTTTCTTTTATGTAGGTATATTTTATGGAAGGCCATTGTGGGCACGTACTGTCTAGTAAGGAAAAAAGATCATTTGAGAAGTTGAAATTTTATTGCCAAAAGCCCATGAATGTTTAAATAGACTCGGATTTTTTCAAAGCAAAGAGATTGTTTTATAAAGAAAGGTATCTAAAAATGTAAAGAGTGTTTCTAATCCTAATTTCCAATGAAATTTAGGAATTCGTTCTCCATGATGTTATTACCCAAACATAGGAAGTGGTTTCTATAATTTTAATTCACATGACTAGTACCAAAATATTTTGGAAAAAAACGATGATATGTGGTCAAATTATCCAAGGTTATTTCAATATTATTTGAACACATGGAGAGGGAAAATATTTAAACCATGGTCATGGAGGTTTTAAGATAAAGGGAAATGTAATTGGGAAAATATACATGGATTATTGTTTAATGAATAGATTATTGTATATTGTCTTCAAAGTTTTAAGGGGAAAGAAGATTATTTTACTAATAATGAACTCACTATTATTTGACAAAACCCATTATGGAGGCTGTATTATGTAGGGAAAACTAGGGAATATGATACATAGCCAAATAGTGGAATCTTTTAAATGACAGGTCTGTTATGTAGGCGACATATGCAAGGCCACCTAGTGGCATGTACTACATAGTCAAGAAAAAGAGATATGAGGTATCAGAGACTCTTCCACCAGAAACCAAAGAAGGATTATTAAGATATGAAAGTATTCCAGATTATGTGTATGGAATTCAAAAGGTGTGATGCTCAATGAATATGAGAAATATTTTAATCAATATTGGCCATGAGATTGGATTCCCTTACATAGATCATACTCATATGTACAATGTGAATACATTTTTATTACTTTGAGGGATCTATAAAAAAGGACCCAAAATGAAGACCCCCACATATATTTATAATTAACAATGGAAGAGAGGTAAAAATTTATCATGTGGCTAGAACTAGGAGCTAATCCCTTGTTTTCATACCATATCTCAATGGGATGAGAATCAGTACATATATAGTTTTTTGGTTACATTGTAGTTTAATGTAATTCAGTAAGGACATTATGGTGTATATGTTACACTCTTGAAGCAAGGAAATGAAGTGATTCTGACATGAAAATGAATATTGCAGCTTGTAAAGTGGATAAAACCCATTTTTCACTTTGTATCTTGCTGAAGCAAGAATCAAGCCACACACAATTCTTGAGGTTGTTACACATATCAATCACGTTTTTATGTGGGGAGAGGGATTTATTTTGTTCTTGGGCCCATGATAGGAGTTCTAGGAATCTATACATATCCCATTAGAATGTGAATGTATCCAAATTTAGTTCTTAAAAAAATCACTCCCCGCACCAATTTGGTTTTATGTGAGAGATGGGATAATCTATCACATTTAATAATAATGGTTAATCTCAAGACACAAGATGGTACGAAGATCAAACCATATATCTTGGAAGAGTAATCTATAGGGATTTTTTCATATACATGAAGAAAAAAGGGAAATAAATTTCTTTTATGGTTGTGGATGGGCCCGATATTAGAGATCTAGGCGTCACTACATATCTCATTAGAATGAGAATCATGTCACATGTAGTTCTTAAAATGAGGTTTCTATGTATATATGATTCAAGAATATGGAGAAAATGGAACTCATGTGCCACTAAGGAATAGAAATGATGTGAGTAATGCTTGTGCCTGGAATCTACTCATATTTTTTTAAAGAACCAAAAGGAATTACAATTTTTGGTATCTTATGGTATTTTCTAATGTCAAATGAATAAGATGTTAACCATACAGTTTAATGTTGTGTAGCGAAGAAAAATGAGGTCATGTAGTTTAAGGTCATGAGATAAGGAAAATATGCTATGCATTTTAATGTCTTGTAGCATGGATGCATATCGTTGTTATGCAGTTTAATGTCTTGAAACTAGGACATTATTCTGTATAGTTTCAATTCATGTACCAAGGACATTACTCTATGTGATTACAAAAAGTACTTCTTTAAGAATCCAATATTGTTCAGAGTTGTAATAAGTTCTCTATCAATTGAGATTAGGGAACAATCTCCAAAACAGTAGACCTTAGGTACATAGTAAGGTCCTTCCCACTTTGGCTTAAGCCTTGGAGGCTTCTTTCCTATTATCATCAGCATCCTTAGAACTAATACCAATACTCCTTGAATAAATGGGAATAGGTGAACATTCTTGTTAAAATATCGTGGTATTCTATTATGATAGACTTCCAAATGATGAAAAGTATGTAATATCTTTTCATCTAATCATTCCATCTCATCAAATCACTTCTATAAGTATTCATCTATAGATAAAAATCACATATTTCAACTTGAGTGAAGGCAATTGATTTTCAATAGGAAAAAATGATTCTATTCTGTACACAAATGAATATGGAGTTTCCCAAGAGGCAGTATGCATAGTAGGCTGATAATCCCATAAATCATGAAAACATTTATCAAGATAATATTTTTTTATCTTTATCCACCATTTTTGGAGTATATTTGATAGGGTCTTGTTGAAGGACTCTATCTTTCCATTGGCTATTGTATGTTAGTGAGATGAATGGTTGTATTTGATATTGTGCTCCTAATATGATTTCATTACCTCAACAAAATAGAAATTGGTGTTATTGTCTATCAATATGGTATAAGGGACACCGAATTTGGTAATGATATAATATTTGAAAAATATAAAAATGATTTTGGCTCTGAATTATTTGAGAGGTATTTCCTCAACTAATTTTGAGAAGAAATCAGTAGTAGTAAGAATATACTTAAATTTCTTATCAGTAGCTACAATATAAGGTCCTAATACATCGATTTTCCATGTAGAAAATTCTCAATAGTATTTAGCTATGTGTAAAAACTCCGAGCTTTGATGAATGACGTTGGAATACACTTAGTAGGGGTGACAATTCTTGGTGAAATATTTGCAATCATGCGTCATTGAAGGTCATGAGTTTCTAAGCTTTAAGATTTGATTTGAAATCCTATGCTCAAACTGGTGATCACCACAAGATAATGCATGTACTTATTTCATGACACCTGTAGTTTCTTCTCAATCAATAAACATGAAGAAGATTCCATGAAATCCTCATTTGTAGAGGATCTTTTGGTTATCTGGACAATCATAAAGTGTGAATTTACCTGTCTTCTTCATATTTTCTCTTTCTTATCTCTATTAAGTGGAATTATTCCATTTTGAAGGTATCCCATGATAGGTGTCATCCATCCTGTAGTATTACCGTATGGCTTAGAAATAGGGCTGATTTCATTAATTTTCTATATTATAGTTTAAAAAAAGGTAAAACCACATGATGATCGGAAAAACTAATGATTGTCTCATCCTAATTTGGATATTTCAAGGCTGTTTCTGGATTAGCCAATGCATCCGCTTTGGAATTTAGTGATCATGGGGCACATGAAAATCTTGGATCTATGGAAAATTAAGCTATTAATCTAATGGAATAATCACACAAATGGATTAACTCTTAATTTATAATATAATAATCCACATTTATCTATTTGATTATCCATTCTGAATGACCTTTCACTTTTTGGTGGTTCACATGTACCTACATAACCAATTTTAGGCCCTCAACGAGAGATTTATATTCTACCTCATTGTTGGTACTACCTTCTAATAATAAGAAGGAATAGGGTAACATTAATTTATCTGGGGAGATAAGAACAATTCCCAACCCAAATTATTGAGTTCAGTATATTCCATCATTTTCCCTATTGGACTTCTGAATGCACCATCAATGTACATCTCCCATATTTGGGGACTATCTTGAATAGAGAATATTTCATCATCCAGAAGTTCAGTAATCAAAGATGTATCTTCAATAGATGGGTGTTTATCAATAACGTTTTCTAAGGGATGGCCTTTTACTACTCTATGAGGAACAGATTGGATATTTAACTATTGAAAAATAACTACCCACTATGCCAGACATCCTATAAGTATAGGAGGGATGATGAAACATTTGAGTGGGTTATTGCAAGATACCAAGTGGAACTCATGATTCTACAGGTAGTTCCACACCTTCTGAACTAAAATTATTAAATATAAGTATCATTTATCAATACATTAATATCAAGTCTCCAGGTCGAGCATTGTTGGACTAAGATAATATTGGCAATATTCTTTCCCAGCATTGTTCTTTTGTGAAAGTAAGGAACCAAATGATTTCTCCAAAGATTTCACATAGAGAATGAGTGAATTTCCTTCAATACGTATAATTAATACCAGTTGGATGAATAGATATTTCTTGAGGGTATAAAATTCCACTTGGTAGTCTTCGATCCATTGATAAGTGATTCCTTCTTCATTAATTTGGTGAAGGGTAACAAATTTCCTGCTATATTAGTTATGATGCGTCAAATATAAGACAAGCATCATTAAATTGCTCAAATTTCATTAAAATTTTAAGGATGTGACAATCCATGGACATCAATTTTCTTCGCAAGATCAACATTGATGTCACGATGGCGTACAATAAATCTAAGGGGTTTTCTTGAGATAACCCTAAAATCACATTTTAAGGGGTTCATCTTCATATTATATTGTCAAATTTTACTGAATATGGTCTCCATATCAGCCAAGGGATCAAAATATTGTCTAGATTTCACCCCTAAATCATCCACATAACATTCAACAAATTTTCCCAGGATGGGTTTGAAGATATGGTGCATGCTATGTAGATATTTTTCACGAGCTTTTTTCAATCCAACATGAATTAACCGATATAAAAAACAAACCTTAAGGGGATATAAAGGCTATATAATCCCCATAATATGGGTATATATGGATTTTATTATACATATAGTATTTATCCATGAAGGAAGGAGCTTCATAACCAACTATTTCATCGATTAAGTGCTCAATGATTGGAACTAGGAAGTAATCTATGGCATAATTCGGGTTGAGATCAATAAAATAAATGAAAAATATGATTTTACCATTCTTATTTTTCATTGGGACAATGTTCTACTAACATTTTGGATATTTCACATGTATGAAAAATTTGTCTTTGATAATATTATCGACTTCAACTTTAATTTAAGAGGCGTGAGTTGGGTGTCTTCTTCATTCTACCTACTTAAATCCTTGATGCTCTTTTGGGAAACCCAGCTGATGAGTGGCCACGTTATAATTAAGGCATAGAATTTATGTATAGTTATTAGAAAATACATCTCAACAACTATTTATAAGTAAATTATACACATCTTTCTCTTCAGAAGTCATGGATGCACTAATTAGAGTAGGGTGTGGATCTTCTTCTATACCCAGATTTATTTCTCTGAGCGCGTCCACAGTTTTGTATATTCCTTACTCAAATGATAGAGGTGCATCCTTAAGATATTATTCTTCTTCTTCCTCATGTTTCACTGCTTCTATTTCTTCATGAAGTTTCGGTGATGAATGATAAATTTTAGATCCAGTGGAGGAGTCAGTATTTGGATATCCTGAAGAAGAGGAAACCATTTCTGACGATATTGACGACAAAGGGTCTTCTTGGAGTATTGAAGAGAGAATGATGGGTTGGTAAACAACATCCATTTATTACTCTATTATTGTGACAACTTATTATAGATTGACTGATGAATCAAAGACTTGATGATGTTTTGTGGATGAGATGAAGACATCTCAATCTATGTTTTCACAATCAATAATTTCTCCCAAGCTATCAGGCTCGATTTCCACAACTGAATTTATGTAGGGCACTGGAAAAGTTCTTGGATTTGGTTCTATCCATTAAATTTGATTAATAAGAAACACATAATATATACTAATATGTTGGAATGGGTTAGCTTGAATCTTTTCTAGGCCATTCAGATCATTGATTCTTGTTACATATTTTGCTACGAACCTTGTTTCCTTTTTTTGATAGAATTAAAAATAAATATAATGTGATTCACATATTTTTAATGAGGAATTTTCACTATAAAATCTCCCAGTTTGACTATTTATGTAATATATGAGACATTGGTGATTTGATAAAGTAATGTAAGCATGTTGATGTATCCATGGCCTTCTAAGTAGAATGTTGAAATATGTGTCATGTCCGATAACCATGAAGTCTAAATTAGATACAAGATCCCCAAACTAAGTTCTAAACATAATCCCTCAGAGAAGTTCTATTTCATTCTATTTATAAACTTGTAACATCTATGTAGAAATAGATAAGTCATATTTAGTGAGACCAAATCGACAAAGTGTACAACTAGGAATGAGGTTGAATCCTAAGCCATTATCAATGAAGCCTCATCAGATGTTTGTATCATTAACCTTGCCAAATGGATACAAAGGCTTGATGTGTCCAGGTACAACATCATCCTCATCTTGATCCTTCAATAATATAACTTCGTTACCTTTTATAGGATCATTATACATATGGTAAACCTCAACATAAAAAACTTTAGTTTCAAACACTTGAGGACTTGACAATGCCTCAATAAGTACTTCTCGAAGATCTTTTGAAAGAATCAAAGCATCCAAGACTGATAACATGTCTGGTACATGGGATATTTTTTCATAAAACCAAACTTTTGGTCTAAATTTCGGCATTTTCTAGAATCAAAATTTACTTTTATAGGTTCCTTGAATGTTCATGCTCCTGGTGTAGATGTATCATATATCAGGGAAGAAGCCATAAATACTTCTTCTCATGGTATATTTGACTTACTAGATTTATCTACCTACCGAGAGGGTGATGGTGTACCCTCCAATTAGTATACAAAGATGATTATGTCCAGGATGATACTATCATGTGTGGGAGAGTTCCCTTGTTCTCATTGAGCTCATTGATAGGATCTCCCAAGAGTTTCTACAACAAAAACTGTTCGATTGGGGGTATAATTATAATGGTGGTTTCTATCATATCCAGATATTCCCCTATACACTCGACTGTGAATTTTTCCTCTGGTTCCCCAATCAGGTATAGGGAATTTAGGTTCATATCTAGAATCATAATTTTCATAGGGATCTATTAAGTGGACAATGTTAACAGAAATGAAGATCCATTCCGCATTTGATGAAAATTATGCTTGACTCGTCAGTTCTTGTTGTTCCTTTTAGCTGGTTGGTGCCCATGATTTTGAGACACATGGCATGAAATCATCCAATGTTGATGAATATATTTTCCTTGATGTGAGCTACACTTATTTTGACTACATTTTATCTTTATGATCATGTATCTTCTTTAAGGATTGACCATTAGAGGACTGATCTTTTGATGAATATGGATTTTCTATAGTGGAAGTGGCATGAGGAAAAATTGGTTGTTTCAACTATGTTCGTAAAATTTATTGAGTTCGGTCGATCATTTTCCTGACTGACCAATCAACATAATTTTGTGCATTTTTTCTTTTGACTTCCTTCCATTCAACCTCTTCCTCTATATTGGTAGCAGTAACACATGAAACTTTGGATGATGAACTTTTTAGTTTCAGTTGTCTTGATTATACCATTTTTTCCATGAGTTCTTTTAAACAACACAATCATGAATGGGATGCCACAATATTTGATAAAAGGGGAAATAATTTGGAAGATCATCATCTCATTATTCTATCAGTTTCTTGGGCCTTATAAACTGAACTAAACAGATTTCAAAAGTTGAAATGAAGTTACGAGGAATATGTTCATTCTGAAAAGAATTAAATTTGTTCTTCAATTCCTCAAAATGTCTCTACATTTTATCTTTTTATCATCTTTTTGATTTGGTCCATTATTCTTATGCTTGATAGGAGGAGCACTTCAGTATGATGAAGGTTTGGAATTAGAAGTAGGTACATGTTCTTGTTTGAGTGTGACTGTAGTAGTTGATGCCTTTTCTATTCTACTTCCCTGAGATGATGGGATTACATGAGATTTAGCATTGGTTTCCATAATGAAATATTCCATTTGTTGGGTGATGGAAGCATGGTCCCAAAACCATCCTATGTATTTCACATTAATTATTGGTGTGTTTAACTCATCACGTATATTTTCCCCAAAAATTAGAAGAAAGTCTTTTTGAGGGACTGGTAGATTTAAAGAATATGTTAATCCATTCCATCAATCAATGAAATCTAAAATGCTTTCATTCTCTATTTTTTTTCAATTTTTACGATCGAAATTTGGTTTCTTTGGAATTGTTAAGGTGAATTGGAAAAGGAATTTGGGATGGTGGTCTTTCCATCCATTAATTGATCGAGACAACAAACTTGTATACAAGAAAAAAGGCTACCCATTGTAATTATTGCACATAGAATTTGAGCATTTCTGCTAGTTGTTGTTGAGAGGCCCACATCATGGGATCACAGTGAGGGAAAAAGTGTTATGTGATGCTCGGGATCTATCGATCCATTAAATATTAAAAATATGGTATTCACAATGTTTTTTGGGAGAGGGATCAGATCAACCCATTCATGGTAATATTTGATTTCTGGTTGTATTGGTTCATGACATTCATCCATAGCTTCCAATTGAGTTGTAAATTACTAAATTGTATTCATAAGAATTTGGGAAATATATGGATGAGCTGCTACTTGTATAGGTATAGTAGTTAGAGCATGAATTGGAACGACGACTGGAAAACCACTGGTAGTGGTGATTCAAGTATTTTTATTGGATAACCCATGGGGAAAGGCATATAAATATGTGCTCGATCCCATTCTAGCTTCTTACACAATGGAGGGAATTCATTATCCACCTCAATAGTTTCAACAACACCTCTTTGATGAGGATATATTATAGGTTGTTCAAGATGAGGATTAGTTTGAGGAGTACATAGAGAAGAAATTCTACTTCAGAGTAAATATTCTCTGAGTATTTTCAACTCCATAATCTCCTCCTCTTGCAGATATAATCTTTCTTTTTGTTAACGAGATTGACCTTATCTAGTGGAAAAGTTACACATGATTTGACCATTACATTTCCCCCTGTTAGATGCCTTTAGAATAGGTGGGATTTGGTTACTTGGGGGAATACCTAGATTTTGGGTAAGCCTTTGAATTTTGGTTATGCACACCGCCTTATTTTGATTCAGTGTGTACCGTATTATGAATAAGTACATATTCCTCTAACTCCCATTAACTGGACTCATTTTCTAGAGGATCTTCTATAATGCCATTAATGACATTCACTAACGCATAATGCATTGATAGAATTTTGTTAGTATCTTTGTAAGATGATTTCATTCTATTCCCTCTGTGATACTTTTTTTATTATATGCCGATTTCCTAGGAACTTTTTGACAGAAAAAACCTGAAGGGAATACATGGATAGTATAGTTTTGCACTCACTTGGTGGATTCCTCCCTAATTGGGAGAAAAATCATTTTTGATGAGGAGGGGATTGTGGATGTGAAAAATCCCCCATACCTGTAGCATAAGGTGGATCATGTTCTTATTCCTTAAACCATCTAACTCTGTTTTTTGAAACCGAATGTGGGGATAAAAAATCCCCATACCTGCAGGATGGAGTGGCTCTTGAACTACTATGGCTGATATTAGTGCTACTGCTATTCTAATTTTATGAATTCTGGTTTGAACATTGGCTGGGTGCATTTTCCAATGCCCAATTAAATCACCTATTTTGGAAGAAAATTGTAATATTTTAGACATTTGAACAATTATATGGATAACATCCTTTAAGCAGGAGGCATGCTTAGTGTTCTTATATGCTTAATAGAAAAGTATCTCAACAGTTTTCTCTCTTTAGGATTGACTTTGATGAGAGCTATTCAAGGACAATTACTGAGCATATCTTTGATTACACACAAAATATGATTATTATATTCGTCCATTAGAAATAACATTTCATGGGGCCAGCTTTGGTGGGATTTGATAATTTTAGAGTGTAGTGAAATTAAATGCTCAGTGTGCACCCCATCGTCTGATATGAACACTATATAGGGTATTAGTAATTAACTAGTGTAACCTATTTAGTGCATCGAGGCATGCACAATGAAGGGATCCCTACTGCTTCTCACCCTTTCGATGTTGGGAAACTGAGATAGATTCCATGTCATTTTGGAATTGCAACCCTTCTATTACCTTTACATAATATTGATATTTGTCAAAACGTAATAATTTTGCTATTTCATTATGCAAATTTTTCCATAGGTTGAGGAAAATATCATGAATGGAATCTTCTGATATCAATTATGGAATGTTTTACTGAGAGGTTTTAAAAGGCCAAATCCTTACTGATATTTCACCCTTATCAAACTGTTTTCTCATATTCAACATATCTCCTCATATATTTCTAGATGTTTATCAAAATTGTACGAACAGATTGGATGCTTCTCAATTGTTTTATAACAAACAATAGGATCTTTTGTTTTTACTTATACTATATTAGAAGGAAAATGACTCATCTAAGGTTCTAATAATGAAAATAATCATTGGTTATCTTCTGGTTGAGAAATTATTTCACCTATTAGTAGCAAGGAATCAGACATGACTATCCTTATATTAGCAAGAGCATTTAGATAAGAGTGCATTCTAATTACTACATTGTCAATTGGAGAATTATCCTCACAATGTAAATCCCGACTATGGAGATAACTTTTTCAGTTAATTCCATCATGGGGAGGACCACCATAGTGGATTACATCATGGGATAAATCCTCTTTCTCCATGGTCTTCTGGCCACATGGATGATTTCCATGGATCTCATCTAGAGATAGGATCTCTAAATTTACAAAATTGTCATTAAGCAAGCCTTCATGATGTAGTATCCAATGAGGAACTTCATAATTACTGCTACTAATTTCAAAATATTGTAATGTGAGGGTAGGATCTTGAGTACAAATAGATAAATGTCTGGGGGATTCAGGAACTCCATCATTAAGAGTAGTCATTTCATAGACTGAATCATGATTTTCCAACTATGTTTGGTGAGATATCTACTTAGATTCTATTTTACATGTAGATGGGGACACTTACTGGGATAAGTGTTTATCATGGGAAGGTGTATGTGCCTTACTTGGAGTCGTTATCAGAATGGGATGATTATCTCCAATTAGAAATGGTGCATGTTTCCGATCTGGTTGACTGTATGATATGGGTAGTAGTCCCCATAACACTCCTAGACTAGAAAATAGGTGTGTATGTTCTCTAGGATGGAATGATAATGAGTCATCACATGTGTGGGGATAGAATTATGTGTTCATCCCTCTGGCGCTGCAAATTTTTTCATTATGATATTCTAGCAGGCTTCCAGAATATGGGATGAAATTTGTGTTTTCCCTTTCACCATTGATAAAATGTGTTTGGTGACATCATTGGTCAGAACAAGAATATATTTCCATTATTTATTTGGAGTAGGTGTATATTCCTTCTCTTATCATACCTTTCCTATAGGTGGATACTGATAGTACTCATGTGTGGGGGAAGAGAGTTGAGTCTTCCTTAGGTTTGTCATCAGAGCTTTGTGACTGACTTCTCTGGGTGCTTCCAGATGAGACTACTGGCTGGCTTGATTGATGCTGGAAGGTGTATGTGCCTATTGACTGTTTTCTTCCAAGCATGGTTGCTGGACTTCTTTCAATGCTGATATATGAGATAGTTGTATGGATTGGTGAGTGCAGGGAGGTGTATGTTTCTTCTTACAATTTCAATCATATTTGATTGGAAGGCATCCATGAATGTAGAAAGATGAGTCTGTTGATTGGTTTATAGTTTTTATGTAGTTCTAGGTTCTTAATCACAATAATCCACTAGATTTAAATTTGGGGATTGGTTGGGTGCCACCAGATGAGCCTGATGGCTGGCAGAATTAGGGAGGATATGTGTTTTTTACCATTTATTATTTTCTGCCAATTTAGGTTGATGGAATTCTCTAGAGGGGGAAAGGGTCTATGCCTACACCCTATTGGATGGATGTTGTCCTCGGTGGGTCATCTTGCATGCCTGGATCTAAGGGACTTGGGAAAACCCCTGAAGAAAACACCCCCATCATGTTCGCAGTTCACTACTACATGATTTTGTTGGCGGAGATTTTTGGTGGGATCCCTCAGGAAGGACCCTTATGACTTCTATTTGTGTCCATGAGTGATCTTCTTATCCACCTCCCTATAGTATAGGATGTACTGGTTATTCCATTTCAAATATAAGGACCCTAAATGGTTGAAGACGGTGGTTGGAACCGTCTGCTTCTAGACCACCAATCATCACTGAACGGACGATCAAGGGTGGTTGTTAACTTGGAGAGCATGTCACGCAACCTCTAGGGTTGGGATAGTACCTTTTTGATGGTATTACCAAATCTATAAATTAGATACCCAGTTTTAAAGACATTAATTTGGTGATGACATCCTTCAAACTGATGGGGATCCATCTTGTGCGGATGCTGGGGCGTTCATGGGTGCAAACTAGAAAGAATCCATTTGGAGTGAAGGGAGTTATTGAAAATTTGACCAATACAAATGAATTAATTTCATTAAAGTAGTTTCTTTTAGATGGAAAAATGTGTGATTGATTCCTTTGTCTGGTCTTCCATTTTCAATTGATATGGTTCTGACATATGGGTAATACTATCATCTTGGTTAAGGATTCACGTCGGGTTCACAATTTTTGGCTATGCTACACATGCCCTAATTGGCCCTCCTTAATAAAGCCCCCATAATGGGTTTTTCAAACAGTGGTAACTTCTTTTATTGGAACATACCTCTTTAAATTATATTATCCCTTTTTCCCATGTCATTCTTCATATCTAGAAATTTATAAATCACATTTTACTTTTCTCCCTTCCCATACCTGGATATGGTTTCATGATTCCAGGGAAATTATCATGAAATTGGAGACTCATAAACCTTTATTCAATGATAAAGAGCATAAATTAAATCCATCCAATGTCTATCCAGCATGACTTCAAACTGTACAACATAATTTCCTCACTTCATGACTATAAACGATACAACACTATGTCAGAAATCCCCTTTTTGATCAATTTTAACCATTCTTCACAAACCAAATTTGTGTAGCAGTGGTTTCCCCATTCATGACCTATGTCAGTCAAGATGGACCATTATTTTTAGATCTCTTCCCTTTGAAAAACCACCCTCTATGGTTTTGATTCAACCAAATAATAAACATTCATTTTCTATCAACAATGAAATGTCAAATTTTTTACATCTCTTTTTTATGACTAGGAAGTATGTTCCCCTAGGTGGCCATTCATATGTCGCTTACATTTTAACCATGTTAGTCAAAGGATACCATTTTTTGGATATGCAGCACATACCCCTATTGTCCCTGCATAATACGTCCCCCATAATGGGTTTTTCAAGCAATGGTATATTTGTTCCTTGAAAATACATCCTCTATGTTTATTCTTTATGTTTTAGATTTGGTGACCATTAAAATCATGACTCAAGATTCCCCTTGCAAGTATCTAATGAATATTGGATCCATTCCTAGCCACTAAGCCTTGTTTGGGATATAATTTCAAAAGTTTTGGTCAAAAATATTTGACCTTAAACACTATCTTTAGAAGTCCAATATGCATGACTCTAAACTACCCTTAAAAAAGAATGATACACGGTACTCACGAGATTAAAACTGGTAAAGGGAACTATGGAAAAAAGTTCAAGTCTCATCTCTCTAGAAAAAGATTTTTTACAGTTTAGGAAATATTGTGCAATAAAAGATCAAAATGTATTAATTTTGTGGGGTTGTTTTCATAACCCTAGTAAAAATCTAACTGTGCTCACTAGGCCCATTGGCTTAGATAAAAATTAGATCATCTTTCCAAACTTCATGTATCTCCAAACCCACAAAATGATGTTGGAATGTGTCTAAGTGACCTAAACATACCTTAGAAATAGATACTTTTCATTCCAAAAAAATCAAATCCTAAGTGTGGATTTTTTTTATTACATCAATGAAAACATGAAAAATGGAAATGCAATAGAAGAAAGAGACGAAAATACATGGATAATTTCAATATTTGAAAAGGGTCAAGTTTGAAATAACCCCAGTTGAGCAAAGTCACCATCAGCATACAACCACTTGCACACCCCAATGTTTCTACATAGCCCACTTGCATGATAAAAAAATCCTTCTCCCAAGGTCACCTATTTTCCAATAAATACACCCTTGGGGTCTTCATTTGGATGGACAAATTTTCCTGAATCCTAATTGCTACTATAGTATCCCTAGTGCTTCACCCAAGTCTGATGAATCCTTCAAGGTAGTTCTTTAACACCTAGGGTTGAGGAATTAAAGGATGATAATAGGACTTAAGTACCTTTAGGGTTACAAATCCATAACACTTTCACATCTAAAGCACCTAAGCTTCCTAAATTAGAAACACTTACACTCCACCCATCCCTCTTGAAAAAACATGAGCACCCCAATTCTGGGAATTTCTATGAATACACTTGAATGATTCAGTCTACTCATGCCCAAGTTTTAACATCCAGTTTGTTCATCACTTAAGTAATCATCAGGTCACCCAAGCCTACCTGTGCACCCATACCTGCACACCAGATACCAACTTGGGAACCCCTCTTTGATTCACCTTACCCATTCAACCTATACATACCATTCATCAAGAATCATTCAAAGTCATTCATGGAAAGGATTCTTCTTCATTGGATACATTTTCTAAAAGGTATTATGTTTAATCCTCTGCCAAAACATCCTAACTTCCCAAGCCATTGGTAAAGGCATATCATTGTTTCTCCCATTTGTGTTTGTATATATGCAGTCATAGATTTCCCATATTTTTTATAATGGGGTTATGATTGATGGAGTGTATGTGGGATTCTATATCCTAAGTCACATGAACATTTATCCCATGAATTGTGTTGGGGAGTTCCTAGTTTAGAGTATTAGGGTTTAGGACATGCATGGACCTTATCGTCACTAAAACCTATAGCCTCACGTCCCTAGTAAGAATGCTATGGTTTAGACCTAATTTTCCTCTTGAAAAAAAGGAATACCTTCCCCACCACAAAAAATATTATTTTATTCCTCTGGGAGTAATACCCTAGCCTTTTGGGCTAGATCCAATGACCTTTAGTTTCATTTCTCATTGAAGGGTTCATTGATCTGTTCCCTCACCCACTATCGCCTTGGCTTGTTTTGTTTTAGGCCCACCCTCTTCCATCAATGGAAGAGACTGTGTGTGGTTTGGTGAATCTTTCACATCCTCTTGTTTCTAACACAGAGAATGAATCACGCAATTTTAGAGATTTGGGATGATCACAACATCCACACAATACCCCATTTCACCAAAATTGGGACACGTCGGAAGCATTCACCTAGGGTCTGAGCTCATTGGATATCCTCTTCAAGAATCCTACCTCAATTCCCTTAATCATGGAATCCTTCTTAGAAATAAGCCCCAAATTAGGCCCCCATAAATCTACATGAGTTAATATATCTCTCATGTAACTTGTTTCAAGGGCATCCTATTTAGGAATAAGCCCCAACCTATTTATCTCAAAGGATCATACACCACTACGAGACTCCCAGAACTATGTGGGATTTGATTCTCATCCAAATGTGATACGTAGGAAGCCTCCATGAGGTTCCAACTCAACAATCTAACTCAAAAATATCATTTCTAGGACACATTCCTAGCATGATAAAATACAAATAGGAAATTTGTATCCTTTCCAGGTTTCTTGGGCTACTTAGGCATAAGTCCCATGCCAAGTATTGACTAAGCACCTTCCGCTTAGATGTCCTTACTACATGACATTAAATTGTACGGTTAGGTCCTTATGACATAACCTTGAAATGTATGATGTTTCCCATTAAGTCGTACCGAACTAAAATGGTTTTTATTCCATTAACACGGATACGTAGGTATCCGATTTAGGTGTATGATCCCAACATCAAAGCAAACTTTTGTCTCCCAAGATGACAATAAATTCCAGAGTGCCCTACTGAGTGGCTTAAACCCAGTATCATCATAACAATAGTTTAAAGAATCTCTAAATAGTATATAAGAGAATAACATTGATGGAGAACCTCAAATACATAATAATATCTCCATTAATTAAGAACCTTGAATAAATACGGATAATTCTAAACTTTACACATGCAAATAATTGATTTAAATTTCCAAGGGAAACATATGTTATACTTAGTGAACTAAAAAGGATTCATGAAATTATATCAAATCTATATGAGAGTCCCAGAGTAAGAAATAATTCCCCCCAATAGGGTGTGATCAGTCTAACCTCCCATCCTCCCAACCAATGTAGGTTATTAAGTATCTTAGGTCGAGAACTAATGAACACATGCCTTTGGAAAGTAGGTCCCTTTGGAAAAATAACTACCAGATATTTCTGGTTCTATAAATAAATCCCATGGAAACCACCCAAAAGTAGTGATTTCTAACCAGAACACACGATAAGGTGGAGGCGAAACAACCCTACACCCAAACCTACACTCAAAACCCAATACCATACACAATACACCCTAAACCCTACACCCTAAACCCTATACCCTACACCTTAAACCCAAAAATAGACACCCTAATCCTTTTAACAAACCACCAGAATGCTATACCATACACCCTAAACCCTAAAACCTAAACCCTAAAACATAAACCCAAACACTATACAAAAACCCCTAAAATATAAGCCATAAATTCAGTACCCAATGCCCTAAACCACAAAACCCACACCCAAAATCGAATACCCAACTCACTAAACCTGGAACCAAATACCCTACACCCTAAATCCATAACCCTACACACTAAACCCTATACCCTACACAGTAATCCCTAAACCCAACACCCTATACCCTATACCCTAAAACCTAAACCCTAAACCCTACACCCAAAACGATATATCCTACACAAAAAACCTTAGAATATATACCCCAAAACCCAAAACCCAAAACCCAAAACCCTAAACACTAAATCATATAACCTACCCCCACAACCCAAAACCATAAACTTTAAACCCTACACCCCACACCCTGAACTCTAACCCCTAAACCCTATACTCTATACCCTATACCCTAAACCCAACACCATAAACCCTACCAAATTCATCGTAAACCCTGCACCCTAAATTATATACCCCTAACCTTAAACCTGACACCCAAAACCATATACCCTACAACCTACACCCTAAATTGAATTCCCCAAACCCTATACCCTCCACCCTAAACACTAAACCATAAACCCTATACCATATGCCAAACACACAAAACCCAAAACCCAACACCATTTACCCTATAAGATAAACTGTAAACCTAATAGCCAAAACCATATACCCCACACCCCAAACCATAAACAATGCATTGTAAAACCAATACCCTACACCCTAAACCATAAACCCTAAACCATAAAACCTAAAACCAAAACCATACACCGTAAACATTATACCCAACACTGTATACCATGTATGATACATCATAAACTCTATACCTGTCACCCTAAACCGTAAAACCTACACCATAAACCGTATACGCTACACCCTAAATCCTAAACACTAAAGACCAAAAAACCGATAAAACCATTAAAAAATTACAAAAAACCCCCCAAAACCATAAAACCCATAAAACCCCCATAAAAATAGAAAAAACTATAAAAAAACTATGAAAACCTCAAAGCCCAAAAAATTCCAATAATCCATAATATCCATAAAAATACTGAAAAACCAAAATAACCATAAAAATTTTAAAACCCATAACAAAACATAAAAAAACTTAAACACACAATAATATTAAAAAACCATAAAAATCACTAAATCCAGACAAAACCCTAAAAATATTAAATATCCATAAAAAAACCTTAAAAACCCTAAAAAAATAAAAATGTTAGTGAATAAAAAACCGTAAAATCCCCTAAACCCAAAAGAACCCTAAAACCCCTACAACTCCAAAAATTCATAAAAACCTTAAAGAGTTTCCAAATCCCCTAAAATTTATATAGAATCCCAAAAAAATCCTAAAATCCTTATGTAGTTGACAAACCTAAAATTATCTAAAAGGGAATAAAAAAACTAATCCTCCTAAAACCCCAAAAACAATAAAATTACTTAAAACTCTACATAACTAAAAATGACCCTAAACCTTAAAACCCATAAATCCCAAAGAACCCTAAAGACCATAAAAACTAAAAAAATCCTAAAATCTCTAAAATCCACTAAAAATCCGGAGACTAATAGAATCCTGAAGAAAACCCTAAAAATAATAAATAAAATATTTAAACCCCCGAAACCCTAAAAACCCCCAAAATCCCCAAATTCTCAAAAAGATCTAAAAAATATATAATAAATAAAAATGATAAACCCATATAAAAATACCAAAAAACCGTGAAAACTCCCAAAAAATACCTAAACCACATGAAAACATTAAAAACACATAAAACCCAAAAACCATAAAAAACCATAAAACACAAATTAAATCTAGAAACCCCAAAAACTATAAAAACTATTAAAACCCTTGAATATATAAAAAGCATAAAAACTAGAAACCACATTGAACCTCTAAATGACACTAAAATTGTAAAAAACCCCTTAAATGATCATAAATGACCTGAAAACACCTCAAATAATGAAAAATCCAAAAAAACAACAAAACCCTTAAAACCCCCCCACAAAATCCCCCAAATACCCTTAAACTGTAAAACCAAAAATTGAAAAAAAAACAATCAAATACCTCAAAACCATAAAAACCCTAAAAGGACTTAAAAACCCTAAAAAATAATTCCTTAAAAATATTAAGACCCCTAAAACCCTAAAACCCCAAAACAAAAAAAAACATTAGAAAACACTAAAATCTCTTAAAACAATTCTAAAAATCCTAAAACCCCAAAAGAAAACCCTAAAAAATTCAAAACCCTTATACCCCCATAATATCTAGGAAAACACATAAAAACAATAAAACCCCTTAAAATCCAAAAAACCAAAAAACCCCTAAAAACAATAAAAGTCCCCAAAAATGATAAAATCCACAAAACCCTAAGAAATAATAAAACCACCATTAAACATCTGTAAAAAGAAAAAAAATCCCCAAAAAATAATAAAAACCCTATAACCATTAAATCCTCTAAAAACCTACAAAAAACCTAAAAAAACAAAAAACCCCTAAACGAACCTGCCCCCCCCCCCTAAAATTTTCTAAAACCCTTAATGCCCTAAAAAAACTAGTGAATACCCTAACAAACATTAAATAAACTAAAATACCCTAAAAGACTGTAAAACCATAAAAATCCTTAATGTCCCAAAAATGCCCTAAAATACTCTAAAAACACAAAAATCACTAATCGACACTATAACAATAAAACCTCTAAAAGTCCCTAAAACCCTTAAAAAATTCAAAAATACCCTTAAATACCGAAAAAACTAAATCCCTAAATGACCCTAGAACCCCTAAAAACAATTAAATTACACTAAAACTCTTAAGTACCTGAAAACCCCTAAAACCCCCAAAAGTTCCTAAAAGACCCTGAAAACACTAAAAACCCTAAATGTAACAACCCGAGATTTTATAAGATACATTCTTTTTAATTTCATTCATATCTTCTATTGTATGACACACCAAGATTATCTTGCGCTATATGCAACACTGTATTAGCTTGCAGTATACGCAACACTTTTCAGGGCTCTTGTTACACACAATTTCAAGTTAGTTTGATAGAAGTTATTCTACGCAACATTGAGTGTATATATATATATATATTCAATGTATAAATAAAATATGGTTGGATTATATTATACACAACAACAAAGGAGTTGTGCACTACACGCAACCCTGACTTGGCTTGCATTACACGTAATCGCGACCTTCCTCGATAGCGTGTGTTGTATGCAATACCGGGTTTTACTAAACAACGATATATTATTATAATATTGTTATGAACTAGCAGTTATGAATAGTGTTAACTAAATTTTGAATTTTATAACATTATTATTCATCTTACACATTTCTATAACATGGTATAAGAACAAAATAAATTTTTCGGGTTAAATAAGTATTTTTCAAAAAATGTAGTTTTGCCGCCTTTTGATGGCGCACCCACATTAAATCTAGTTTTTGACATGTTTATAAGTTCAATTTGACAAAATAAAATTCTTCTATTGAATCAGAATAAAAAAATTTACATTAGATAAAGTTTTGATATTTTTCCGATAACTTTCATATTTTAATGAATAGTAAAAACACGCTATATTTTAATTAAAAACAACTTTTTTCATCGTAATATCTTATGTGGTTAAATTATAATATTGAATGGTTTTAAAGTATAAATAGAATATATTTTTACCATTTAATATAATGTATGTCATTAGCAGTGATTTTACCTTGAATTCGTAGGTTAAATCAATTCAATCTTTTGCAATGTTTTAAAGAAAAACCCGTTCTCTTTCGACAACGGAATTAATTTTAATTTAATTTCTTCATATTTTGTGTATTTAATTTCAAAAAATGGATTCCATATTTGGAATCAGTGGGTCCAAATTATGTGGATAATCTACTTTTTTTTGGCATTGTGAATAGTAACTACGGCAAATTTTATTTACTATAGTTAAAGGTAAATCAGTTAATTAAGGGTAAATATAAGATTAT
The DNA here is from genome assembly GCA_963277665.1 of Viscum album. NCBI lineage: Eukaryota > Viridiplantae > Streptophyta > Magnoliopsida > Santalales > Viscaceae > Viscum > Viscum album. The sequence goes on along the minus strand of OY728156.1, from coordinate 334,589,028 downwards.
AAAATTACCCTAAAACTTGAAAAAAATCCTATTGGATGGATAAAAGTAGACCCATATAACCTAAGGGTTGGATTAGATTAATTTTATGGACTTTTTTCCATGAAAATAATTTAATTATTATTAAAACCAAAGAATGTGACAACATGTCACTTTCTTAAATCTTATAAGTATAATAATTTTAATTTAGTGATAAACTTCATGAAACTTCAAACATGAATAGTCTCCAGAAATCTAATACAATTATCTACATCATAGGAATTTATTTAGAATTTCTAGGGATTAAATAATTATCATTTAGTATGACAGAAAGATGATGCAGTAATTGTCTTATTAATGAAATATTGACATAATTGATGTTATAAATGCCCAAATAAATGTAATTTAGACTTTTTATGACTTACATTAATTTTATAGGTTAATATGAAATGTTATTATGATATATGTAACTTGTTTTGAACTTATCATTCTGCTATGAATTTCATAAAAATCATGTAGAAAATAGTGTCAAAATTGACAGAAATTAGTTTTTAAAACAAATATTATATTATTAATTGTTATTTAATTCCTAAAAATCTAAGGTTCCGCCAAATGACTCAGATAAGGATATATATATTAATAATAAACAACTTGGGGTTCTTTTGGATTGATATAGTAAGTTTATAGAGTATGAAAACAAGAAGACATGGTAAAAGTTAAATTATCTAACTTAAAGTTAAATATAAATGATAAGGTTAAAATTGATACCTAAACTTGTCTAAATTCTATTGGATGAGAGGATTTAAACCCATAACCACCTTAGCTTCTAAATATATCAATTTTTAGGTATTTAAAACCGAAATTGACTTTATAATAAAATAATATTTTTAGTTTTCCCAAAGGTGCCCCTCTCCTCCCTTATAAAAGGGCACCTCCTCCCTCTCCTCCTCACAACAATTTGAGCATTCAAGCTCGGAAAAACCCTGAAAAAATCTCTTATCCACTTCCCTAGTATCATCATAGAGGTCATGGTGTTCTTCAAAGACCATCCTTAGTTCTTTAAGTGGAGGTTAAGAAAAGGCGCGTCAAAAAGAGGTAATATCCATTACCGATCTTTTTCAATTTCTTTCTTCTTCAACTTCTTCATATTTAGTTGTTTCATGATAAAGTAATAACATCAGTATTTATTATATACTGATATGTTATTATAAATATGAAATAACTCTAACTAACCTTCTATCCATCCTACGGAAAAAGGAAATCACCGCGCGTGCGTACGTACGGAATACCGTCTCCAGACTGTGGTGTAATCTATTTTCCACCACCACCTTACTTGGATGGGTATAATGGTGTAAATAATGACTTTATATGACTATTATAAAGTGATACTGATTCCGAAATAGTATACATACACTCCAATACAATTCCACAATCATAGGAACGATATCATCACTCGTGCGTACGTACGGAATACCGTCTCCACGATTTGATGCGACTCGTTCTACATGATCTTCATTTCATAATGATTATATAATTGAATTTAATGAATTAATATGATATAGATTACACTAATACCATTCTGGAAATGAAGTATCTATAACCTAAATATATGAATAAGAATTTATTCGACAAAACACGCATAAAAACAAAAAGTTATAAACACCCGAATAACAAGTAGCAATGAAATATTACTACTAAGAAGCTAAGAAAATGACCATATATGATATCATAAAAATATGTATGATTCCGGAATAAGTCAATAACATTATTTAAATCATTATACAGGAGGTTCGGACACTTACGAAGAAAAACAGACCTAAGGTAAGGGAAATATCACAATCTCATTTTTATCTGAGATTGTTTATACTTTAGTATTTACTGGGGTGTATATTATCATCCACATCCATGTTTCCTCAATATGAAATATTATTTCCATTCACCGAAAATTGTTTAAATCCTATTTTTACCCTTTGGTGAGTTTATAGTAAAAGATATGAAAGGTATCTTTTGTCGTTTTTCGTACGAGGTACTTTTTGACATTTCTGACAAAAGTACGAGAAGAATGATTTTTTAACTTATACGGCATGAATGGATTTTTAAAACATTTTCTCCAAGAATCTTCCTTTACAAGTTTTAAAGTTTATTTTTAATCAACTTCTTTTAGTTTAAATTTGTATGACATGTTAAGAAAGGAAAAATGTTTTTGAAGAAGAAAGGATATTTTCCTCAAGAATGGAGTTCAAGGGTTTTATAAAATTATTTTCCATCTAAGATAATAAAGGGCTCTTTTTTTATCCCTATTATTACATTGATTTGATTATGTTGTGATGGAATTATTTTTATTAATTCCTTTACCTTATATGAATTGTTTTATGATGTCATGATGTTTAAGATTCCCATTTGTATTACATTGGTTATGCAATGATGTATGATTTATGATTTTGTGGCACACATAAGAATTGTATCATTATGAGATGGGTGGGACCTATATCTCCCTCCAATGAATTGGGTAAAGATTTTATATCTCATGAGATAGACATGGCTTGAATGTTAGGTTATACTGGTTCAGTGAAACAGGACTGAAACGAGGGTGACTCGGTTCAGAAATGGACATTGTCCACTAAGATAGTCTTGGCAATGAGTCTTGACTAATAAGATATGTTTCTCTATGATTATGTGTGTATGCCACGAAGTTTCATGTTTTAAGTTATGATTATTGGGATTTCATTTGAATACTATGATTTATCTCATGTTATGAAATTATGATCTCTTTTGCAGGTTAAGATTTCCAAAAGATATGTTCTTATGAATATGATGTGATTGATATTTCTTTTGTTTACCCTTACTGAGAATTTGAGCTCACCCTTTTATGTTTTCTTTTCCCCAAGATATAAAGAAGGATTTATGTTTTATAAAAAAAGAAGTTCTTTATGGGAGATGTTGAAGATCTTTCACCACGATTAGAAGATTATATTCCGAGTTTCCTAAGACAATAAACTAGTACGGTCCTTGTGTGTGTGTTTTTGTTATGTACTAAGTATTACGGAAAAGTAATGTAATATCCATGTATGTCCAGATTTGGGTCTCTACAGTTGGTATCAGAGGAAAGGATTAGTCATCCTTTGGAAACTAGGATACGAAAACGTTAGTGAGATCCCTAGAGATATTTCTATGGTATGTCTAGGGATGTCCCTAAGTATAAGTATATGTATAGGATATAGTCCTAGAACTATGGTAACGATATTAGATTAAACCAATGATGTTAGATATTGAAGTTACTCCCCCTTTATTATGATTTTTGCCTCTCATACTATTCTTTTTGGGTTTTAGACAATGGCTGGAACCCAAAGGAACTGTGTTGATCACTGTAATGGACAATGCAATGATTGTCCTCCTAAACAAACAAGTGTTATGGGAGATGGAGTGAAAAATCATATTGATATAATTATACAAGATATGAATCATTCTGGACTTCCAAATGAGAAGAGAAGGGAACAATATTCTATTGAGTCCTTCATGAGGCAACGTCCACCTTCTTTCAGTGGGTCTTCCGATCCACTTGTTGCGGAACAATGGATTAGTACCACTGAAAAGATATTTTCAGTTCTTCAATGTTCGGAACATGATAAAGTCATCTTAGCAGTCTATCGTTTGGAAGGTGAAGCTGATCAATGGTGGAATCTTTTCAAGAATACGAGCGCAAGAGATGAAATTGTGTCCATGGAATTGGACGAGTTCAAGAACTTGTTTTTCAGTAAGTACTTCCCTCGTATTCTTTGAACAAAGATGGAAAAGGAGTTTCTTGAGCTGAAGCAGAAGGATGATGAATCTGTTGGTATATACGAAGCTAACTTTACAAGACTTGCAAGGTATGCATCTGGCAATATCATCCAACCTGAAAGTAAAGTTGATCAATTTTTCAGTAGCTTAAAACCAAGTCTTCGAAAGGCATTAGCTATAAGAGACTTCAGTAGCTTTGAATAAATTGTGCATTGTGCTATCAAGGTAGAAATTGAAGTTGGTGTTACATACCCATCTCATGGTTTTGACAAGAAACGAAAGATGGAGTTCAAGGAAAAATCTCAGAATAATGGTAAAAAGAAGATGAATGTTTCCTTATGCACCAAGTGTGGAAAGAAGCATGGTAGAGATTGTATTAAAGGGACTAGAAAATGTTTTAAGTGTGGAAAATAAGGTCATCGAGCAGCTGAGTGTCGAAGTAATGGAAAAAGGGTTTCTAATGATGTGAATAATGAAAATACTGTAGAGAATGCACCACCAACACTTCAATGATTCGAGTGCAAGGAAATGGGGTATTATGCTAATAAATGCCCTAATCCAAGGGTTAGTGATGATCGACATGAGCAACCGCTTATGGCAAAGGGCAAAGGGAAGTCACATGCGATCACTATTGGCAATGTTGAATCTGACAACGATGTGGTGGAATGATTAAGTTTTTATGGAATTGGATTCCAAAATAATGTTGTATCATGGAGTATTGGAATATTTATCTATTGGTCTAATGTGGTATTCAAAGTGATTGAAATATTTTTGCAAATAAGATGATATGTGCATAATGAAGGGAAAACGAGAAAATGAAATGTTTAACAGTATTCATGATCTCATAAGGACTAAGTGATATCATGGTTTGAGTATATAGAATTTTGAGGATTTTGGTATGTGGAAAGTGTTAACTTTTAACTGCATTCATGTTTTCACTATGGTTCAATGGGTATTCATTTTTTCAAGAGAATACATGATTAAGGTATTCACATGATTGGAATGTGACCAACAATAAATATATATGGGGGATAAATGATGGTATTCACATGCTTGGTTGATGATATTTCAAGTAATCATTTTCTTTATACTATGATCTTGGACCAAAGTTTTTTAGATAAGCCTAAATATTGGAATGGATTATGTTGGACATATTCTAAGTATTGTTTAAGGATAGAACTTTTTTTCGATATTACTGATAGGATTTTATAGTAATGTGGTTTTAGAAAAAGGACAACCTGCAGGACGGGCGACAACCCATCGCGTTGGACAAGGCCATGGGAATCGAACCCACAACCGAAGTGCGACTGGCCTTTATCGCCTACCACTGGCCTACATGAAGTCCCTGTTTAGTAGAAACTAGTTTTATTATATTAATAAGTATAAGTCCATTTTAGGAACTATATAAGATTAATCTCACTATAGATGGACTTATGTATTTTTTTGATAACTTTTATAACCTTTTGTTTGAGACAGATGGAATGACCCATCATTCTATCACATGATCTGATAACACATCACGAATGACAAATTCAACTTCATATCTTTAAGAGATTAAGTGGAAATTTTCCAAAGAATGATAAACGGTGAGACTATACCAAAATCATGAAAGTATTTCTTCTAATTCCCATTTCATCAACTTTTGGGAAATGATCTTGAAAAAACCAAAATTGTTGTCCTAATGTCCTTATATCCGATGAATCAGATGGTACCTTAGATCATCACAAATTTATGGCTTTGTGATTGTTGGTTTTTCCATAGCCATGTTCTCTACCACTCTCCATCAGAACATGATGATTAGATTTCTCTTCCATATCCATATTTTCACCTATGTGGAAACTCAGTGATTAGTTTATTTGGGTAACCGTTTCATTTCTTACTTTTGTTTCTAAATATTGGTTTTGGTATTCCTTTTTACGATGTGGGTTTCTATTAAAAAAACTTTTGAATAGTAAACCATTTATAACCCCGACGAATTTCGAGGGAGAAATTCATTTTAAGGAGGGTAGAATGTAACGACCCCATATTTTATAAGATACGTTCTTTTTAATTTCATTCATATCTTCTATTGTACGACACACCAATATTATCTTGCTCTATACGCAACACTGTATTAGCTTGCAGTATACGCAACACTTTTCTTGGCTCTTGTTACACACAATTTCAAGTTCGTTTGATAGAAGTTATTCTACACAACATTGAGTGTATATATATATATATTAAATGTATAAATAAAATATGTTTGGATTCTGTTATACGCAACAACAAAGGAGTTTTTCACTACACGCAACCCTGACTTGGCTTGCAATACACGCAATCGCGACCTTCCTCGATAGCGTGTGTTGTACGCAATACCGGGTTTTACTAAACAACGATATATCATTATAATATTGTTATGAACTAGCTGTTATGAATAGTGTTAACTAAATTTTGAATTTTATAACATTATTATTCATCTTAAACATTTCTAGAACATGGTATAAGAACAAAATAAAATTTTCAGGTTAAATAAGTATTTTTAAAAAAATTCAGTTTTGCCGCCTTTTGATGGCGCAAAAAATTTAAATCTATTTTTTGACATATTTATAAGTTCAATTTGACAAAATAAAATTCTTCTGTTGAATTGGGATATAAAAATTTACATTAGATAAGGTTTTGATATTTTTCCGATAACTTTCATATTTTAATGAATAGTAAAAACACACTATATTTTAATTAAAAACAACTTTTTTCATCGTAATATCTTATGTGGTTAAATTATAATATTTAATGGTTTTAAAGTATAAATAGAATATATTCTTACCATTTAATATAATATATGTCATTATCATTGATTTTACCTTGAATTCGTAGGTTAAATCAATTCAATCTATTGTAATGTTTTAAAGAAAAACCCGTTTTCTTTCAACAATGGGATTAATTTTAATTTAATTTCTGCATATTTTGTGTATTGAATTTGGAAAAATGGATTCCATATTTGGAATCAGTGGGTCCAAATTATGTTAATAAACTACTTTTTATTTTTGGGCATTGTGAATAGTAACTACGGTAAATTTTATTTACTATAGTTAAAGGTAAATCGGGTAATTAAGGGTAAATATAAGATTATAAAATTACCCTAACACTTGGAAAAATCCTATTGGATAGCTAAATGTAGACCCATATAACCTAATGGTCGGATTAGATTCATTTTATGGACTTTTTTCCATGAAAATAATTTAATTATTATTAAAACCAAAGAATGTGACAACATGTCACTTTCTTAAATCTTATAAGTATCATAATTTTAATTTAGTGATAAACTTCATGAAACTTCAAACATGAATAGTATCCAGAAATCTAATACAATTATCTACATAATAGGAATTTATTTAGAATTTTTAGGGATTAAATAATTATCATTTATTATGACACAAAGATGATGCAGTAATTGTCTTATTAATGAAATATTGACATAATTGATGTTATAAATGCCCAAATAAATGTAATTTGAGACTTTTTATGACTTAAATTAATTTTCTAGGTTAATATGACATGTTATTGTTGATATAAGTAACTTTTTTCGAACTTATCATTCTGTTATGAATTTCATAAAATCATGTACCAAATAGTGTCAAAATTGACATAAATTAGTTTTTAAAACAAATATTATATTATTAATTGTTATTTAATTCCTAATAATCTAAGGTTCGGCCAAATGACTTAGATAAGGATATATTTATTAATAATAAATAACTTGGGGTTCTTTTGGCTTGATATAGTCAGTTTATAGTGTAAGAAAACAAGAAGACACTGTAAAAGTTAAATTATCTAACTTAAAGTTAAATCTAAATGATAAGGTTAAAATTGATACCTAAACTTGTCTAAATTATATTGGATGAGAGTATTTAAACCCATCCCCACCTTATCTTCTAAATATATCAATTTTGAGCTATTTAAAACCAATCTTGACTTTATAATAAAATAATATTTTTAGTTTTCCCAAAGGTGCCCCTCTCCTCCCTTATAAAAGGGCACCACCTCCCTCTCATCCTCACACCAATTTGAGCATTAATGCTCGTCCAAACCCTGCGAAAATCTCTTCTCCACTTCCCTAGTATCCTCCAAGAGGTCCTGGTCTTCTTCAAATACCATCCTTAGTTCTTTAGGTGGAGGTTAAGAAAAGGCGCGCCAAAAAGAGGTAATATCCATTTCCGATCTTTTTCAATTTCTTTCTTCTTCAAATTCTTCTTATTTAGTTGTTTCAAGATAAAGTAATAACATCAGTATTTATTATATACTTATATGTTATTATAAATATGAAACAACTCTAATTAACCTTCTATCCATCCTAAGAAAAAAGGAAATCACTGCACGTGCGTACGTACGGAATACCGTCTCCACGCCGTGGTGTAATCAATTTTCCACCACCACCTTACTTGGATTGGTATAATGGTGTAAATAATGACTTTATATGACTATTATAAAGTTATACTGATTATGAAATAGTATACATACACTCCAATACAATTCCACGAACATAGGAACGATATCATCACTCATGCGTACGTACGGAATACCGTCTCCACGATGTGATGCGACTCGTTCTACATGATCTTCATTTCATAATGATTATATAAATGAATTGAATTAATGAATATGATATATATTACACTAATACCATTCTGTAGATGAAGTATCTATAACCTAAATATAAGAATAATAATTTATTCCACAAAACACGCATAAGAACAAAAAGTTATAAACACCAGAATAACAAGTAGCAATGAAATATTACTACTAAGAATCTATTAAAATGACCATATATGATATCATAAAAATAATTATGATTCTGGAATAAGTCAATAACATTATTTAAATCAATATAAAGTAGGTTCGGACACTTACGAAGCAAAACGGACCTAAGGTAAGGGAAATATCACAATCTCATTTTCATCCGAGATTGTTTATACTTTAGTAATTACTGGGGTGTATTTTATCATCCAGATCCATGTTTCCTCAACATGTAATATTATTTCCATTCACCTACAATTGTTTAAATCCTATTTTTACCTTTTGGTGAGTTTATAGTAAAATATATGAAAGGAATCTTTTGTCGTTTTTCGTACAAGGTACTTTTGGACTTTTCCGACAAAAGTACGAGAAGAATGTTTTTTTAACTTATAAGTCATGAATGGATTTTTAAAACATTATTTCCAAGAAGCTTCCTTTACAAGTTTTCAAGTTTATTTTTAATCAACTTCTTTTATTTGAAAGTTGTATGACACGTTAAGAAAGGAAAAATGTTTTTGAAGAAGAAAGGATATTTTCCTCAAGAATGGAGTTCATGTGTTTTATCAAAATTATTTTCCATATAAGATAATAAAGGGTTCTGTTTTTATCCCTATTATTACATTGATTTGATTATGTTGTGATGGAATTATTTTTATGAATTCCTTTACCTTATATGAATTTTTTTATTATTTCATGATGTTTAAGATTCCCATTTGTATTACATGGGTTATGCAATGATGTATGATTTATGATTTTGTGGAACACATAAGAATGGTATAATTATGAGATGGGTGGGACCTATATATCCCTCCAATTCATTGGTTAATGATTTTATATTTCATGAGATAGACATGGCTGGAATGGTAGGTTATACCGGTTCAGTGAAACAGGACTGAAACGAGGGTGACTCGGTTCAGAAATGGACTTTGTCCACTAAGATAGTCTTGGCAATGAGTCTTGACTAATAAGATATGATTCTCTATGATTATGTGTGCATTCCACAAAGTTTCATGTTTTATGTTATGATTATTGGGATTTCATTTCACTACTACGCTTTATCTCATGTTATGAAATTATGATCTCTTTTGCAGGTTAGGATTTCCAAAAGATATGTTCTTATGAATATGATGTGATTGATATTTTTTTTGCTTACCCTTACTGAGCATTTGAGCTCACCCTTTTATGTTTTCTTTTCCCCAGGATATAAAGAAGGATTTAGGTTTTAAAAAAAAGAAGATCTTTATGGGAGATGTTGAAGATCTTTCACCACAATTAGAAGATTATATTCCAAGTTTCCAAAGACACTAAACTATTACGGTCCTTGTGTGTGTGTTTTTGTTATGTACTAAGTATTCCGCAAAAGTAATGTAATGTCCATGTACGTCAAGATTCGGGTCTCTACAGTAAAACCCCAAATAAACCCTAAAAATATTAAAACACTACAAACCCAAAAAAATCACAATAATCCCTAAACACCCTACAAATATTAATAAAACCCTAAACAAAGAAAATCCATAAAATAAATGATTCTAAAAGTCCCTAAAACACCATAAAGACCCCAAAACCCCTGATCACTCCTAAAACCGATAATACCCTAAAAACCCTAAAACATTATAACCCCTAAAAACTATAAACAAACACTACAAACTAAAAAAACTCATGAGAACTTTAAATGTTATAATAACCCACAAAATTTCAAATAACCTTGAAACCATAAGAAAAAAATATAACAAGAAAACACCTAACCACCCCTAAAAATTTAATATCCCCTAAAGACCTTTAAAAAACAATAAAAATACTAGAAACCATAAGAACCGAAAAACCCAAAAAAAAAAACATAAAATCCCCTAAAAATCTTAAAAAAATATAAATATAACAAACCCCATTAAGAAGAAAAAAATCCTAAAGCCCTAAAAAATATACCCTAAAAACCATTAAAAACATTAACCTTATACACATCACCAAAAAATCTGCACCCTACACCAAAAAAGATATACCATACACCCTACACCTTAAGCCATACACCTGAATTCTAGTACCCTACACCATAAACCCAAAAACTCAAAACCATCCACAATAAACTGTAAACCCTAAATCCTAAACCCTGAACCCAAAAAACCACAAAAAAAAACTAAAAGATCCTATAAACCATAAAAACCCCTTAAAACACCTAATACCCATAAAACACCCTAAATCCCACTAAAACCACTAAAGGACCCTAAAAACACCATAAATGATGTAACTGAGACATCTTGGATTTGTCCACTCTATAAACAGTAACCATACTAGTTTGAGATAATGCCATGATCAATCCTCCCCAAATAAAAGAGGTGGATAATTATCAGTGAGGGAACTTTATTCATATGTGGTAGAATATGACCAAATATTAATGTAATAGAAACAAATTTAAGAAAAAAATCATCCATAGAAGTTAATAATTATATTTTCAAAGTAATAAATATAAACAGGGTTGTAATAAATAAAATTATTTAATGTCCTAGACATCCATGTCAGAGATACAACACTAAAACTCTACTAGGACAATAAAAAATAGAGTATAATGGTTGATATAAATAAAAAATAGACTTTAATACTCTAATATGAATCACATACTAGATCTCCAAAGACCCATCAAAGCTACTCTAACCTGGTCAAAAAAATTCACATTAGTGGTGACTCTTGATCTTGTAATAATGGGCTTCATTCCTATCAAACATGCATATGTACCCAACCTAAAATAAGATAAAAGGTCTACCTGAACATCAAGGTGCATATATTGGTGGTGTGAAATAATATCAGTAGGACACCCCCAATGGAGAACCAATAAACTGATTTTGTAATGCATGTTCATGAAATATACTCAACCTAGCCAAGACACAACTGGATAAAATAAATAAAATAAATAAAAAGTCGATTGCAGGTTCTATGATCCTGATTTATTGGACATCCGATAAATAAGGTATTGAGTTGGATTCTGTAATGACCAGAACTGTTATGAATACAAATTCCCTTATGATTTAGTTAAATGTATTATTATGTAATATTATTATAGGAAACACATTCAATTCATTGGTTTTATATTCCACTAGATAAAAAATAGCGTTAAGAATCATTACCATTGAAAATATACTTGTCAAACAGTGATCACATTATTAGTATAAATATAGGGTTTAAAATATACAATTAACAGATGAAGGAAGTGACGTCCTAAAATAGTAGGATCATATCCTTTGAAGCCCATTTATCGAAGATTACAAGGGTGATACCAACACCAGGAATTTACATTAACCAAAAAAAAAATTGGGATGCAACAACTTATACACAAGAAAAACCATTTATGGGAGAAGTTTAAACACATCAAGATCATGACCGAAACCATGTTCCCCAAACCACCCTGGAAATTCCCACCGTCCTGTACATTTCCCTTCAGATATTTTCTGGTGTATTAAAGTGATACGTATCAAGACCCCAAAAATATGATTATGTACATTATTTTTTATATATTAATGAATATATTTTTATCATATTACTATTACTTTTTTATTAAATAAAATTAAAATAGTATGTTTGGTTCATATTCAAATTCAATCGAAGAATTTATTTAGATGAATTAATGTTTTTTTTAAATAAATAATATTTAAATAAATTTTTATTATTAAATAATGTTTACTAAATATATATGATTGAATAATTTTTGTGAATTCTAATGTAATTTTTATAAGGGTTCAAAAAGTATTATTGTCAAAAAACAAAACATTTCTCAATAAATATCAATTATTATATTAAAATTGAAAATAAATATATTTAAAAATTTATATTCATAAAATTATTAATATTTTTGGTATAATAATTTATAAATTATCTAATAATGAATTTTTCATAATTTTCTATGATAGTCAAATTTTCAGGAAAAATTAAATACAGTATAAATGTACGGTGTGTATTATGACATCATAAGGACCCAAAAGTGATTTAATAAATATTATAAATGTTTTCTATGACCAAATGTACTTTATTACCTTTATAAAAATGTTATTTTAGGTATATTTTATTAATCTTATAAATCTTTTTTGAATCCTCCCAAACCATTAATATATTTTAAGGTTCTAAAATATTTTCTTTAAGAGTATAACTAACTTCAGCATAATAAAGACTATTAATTTTTTAATCACTTCCATCTAACATATAAAATATTGAAAACAACTCCAATTTGGTATAAACCACATGAAAAACCAAATTATGATTTTTTTTCTTTGGTTTATTTTATTATATAGAGTCCAAATCATATGTTTGAGAAATGATAATGAATTCCCCACTCATTTCCTATAAAAACCCACCCAATATCCCATTTATCATCAGCAAAAATCATTGAATCATGTGCTTAATATTCCCTACCATCTATTGAATCCTTAAAAGAAACACCATGCTCTCAAGAATCTCCTCTAAAACATTGGGAGTCACACACTCTTGTAACAGATCCTCACATTCCCCTCTTTATTAATGTTTCCTTATTATCTTATACCTTTAATTTCCAATTACTAATGTTGGGATACGTCTTTACATGCCCAAATTACTACCCATTTCACAAAAAAATTATGAGTAACCACTTTACCTCTCATAATCCAATTTTATGAATTTTTAAATGATGTTGTTTTGGTATCGAAAATTCACCACAGTTTTCCTTGGTAAAACAATTGTGTTGTGAATACGATACGCATTTCCTGTAAAGGGTGTTCAACATTATAAAATTATACTTATTTGACTTGGAAATATATTCTATTTAATCGACACACCATAATCATGGAATAAAATATTATTATAAATGAATCCATTTTGTATTATCTATGTGGAACACTTAAGCATGATAGAAAAATGAATGTGACAGGTGTGCCTATAATTATATAACACTCTTGTGAATTAGAGAATTTTTATTCTCATGAGATGTCATGTTGTGATAGAGAGTAAGCCTTATTCCTTTATGGAAATTTGAAATCATTATATCTTGGAAGTTATCATTGAACTGTGTTTATGATGTAGTGTTTTAATTTGTTTCCACATTTCCCATGTTACATTTACGATTATCATGCCATATCATGTCTCATTGTTCATGTTTATGATTCTTACTTATTCTATGCCCCTTTGTTATGCCTATTGCATAACATGTTTTACCTCATTCCATGTTTATTCCCTTACAAGGATTTCTATCTCACTCCTTTCTTATGTATGTCCCCAGGTTATCCCATGAAAGTTTCAAATGCATGGAATTTTAGATGCATGTTAATGAGTTTCGATAATGTTGTTGTATACCATGTTCAAGATATTATTCTACATACCAAATTCCCAAAGAAACTAGACATATCGATCTTTTTTGGTTTTATTATGTGTAATTTTCGGTAATAAATCATGAATTATTATATAATAAATAGGCAGGTTGTTATAGATTACATGCCCATCAAGTAAAGTATAATCTAGTCTACCCATGGGTTCGTGATCTTGATTGACTGTACCAACTTCAGTAAATTCGAGAATATCTCTGAGAAAGCTATGTCACCACAGGGGGATACAAGTCCTAACAATAGGATCACTCGTACATCCCTTGACAATATGGGGAATGATTCCAAGTATGAACTTGTCGTCCTATAAATATGGCATATTGCGAGATTTCATACCACTCAATCAATGTGTAATTTAGTCTTCTATCTAATTCCTAGGTCTTGATCCATAGGATATCATGAAACTATAATATGGATTATTTGTAAGGGGGTTTACCCTTAGGAAATATGAAATCAATACTCTCATGGATCCAATTTAATATCATGATAATAAATTCAACATAATAAAAGAAAATGAAAAAGTGGTTTATCCATATCCCTACTGTCTGACATGAGTATATTCATTGACTAAGAATCCCCCTTAGAACTAAATTGTGAGGAGAAAATAAAAATATGATTTTCCATTTAAAATATATTACTGAATCAATGCATGTGAATAAATTAATATTTAATTAATTGAATACTAAATATTATTTATTCCATAAAAATTTGTACTTCATGAAATTTCACCAAACTAATGTCCAATGGTAAACACCCTATTCCGGGACCAATGGAGTGGTATTAAAAATCTTGTAAGATGATATTCTAGAGGAAAAGGATATATTACACCTAAAAAGTATCCAAATGAAAAAAAATCAAATTTTAAGTCAAATTCAAATTCCTAAAAACCTGGGTCATTATTCTAAAATACCATAAAACGGTTAAAAAACATAATAGACGTTAAAAACACTAAAAACCACTAATACCATTAAAACCCTCAAAAAATATCTAAGACTCTAAAAATATAAATATTCCTAAAACATTTAAAAAATCCGAAAACACCAAAACCCATAACTACCCTAAAAAAACCCCAAAACCCTAAAAACCATTAAAGACTCTCAAATCATTAAAACCCATTAAAATACCAAAAAACCTAAAGAGACCCTAAAACCCTAAAATCCCAAAAGGACCCCAAAAACCTAAATGTCCCTAAAAGTCCCTAAAATCCAAGTAAAACGTAAAAAAGAACATAACACACTATAAAAACATAAAACACCCTAAACATCGTCAAACCCCCTAAAATCCATAAATTTCATAAAAAATCATAAAGAGTGCTAAAAACCAAAAACCCCAAAATAAAAAAACCTACTAACTTAAAACCCATAAAATACCCCAATACCCCATAAAAACACTAAAACCATAAATAAAATAAGACCCCTCAAGGAATCTAAAATTCATTAAAAACCTATAAACTCTAAAAAACCATTAAAACACTTGAACCCCCTAAAATCCTCAAAATCCCTTAAGAAAACATTAAACCCCTAAAAATACTAAAATCCATGAAAAAACCTAATATTATATTAAATCCCAAAAGGCCATAAAATCAAAAAGAGACACTAAAAGCCCTAACAACTCTAAAACCCTTAAAACCACAAACAAGCCTAAAATCATTAAAACAGTAAAACACTTAACAACCCTAAAAAAGATTGAAACCCAAAAGAAACACTCAAACCCCAAAACCACTAAAATACCCCTAAAATTATAAAAATCATTTCAAACCATAAAATACCTTTATAAAACTATAAATAAATAAATAAACCCCTAAACCCTAAAAAATACTAAAAACCCAAAAACACAAAAACTAATTAATGACCATTCAAACCACTAAAAAGCCCCTAAAGGGAGCTTAAGGGGACAAAAACATTAAAAACACAAAAGATACTTTAAAAGCCTATAAAAATAAAAGACCCTTAAAACCAAAAATTACATAAAACCACAAAAACACTAAAATTGCATAAGAACCTAAAACCTAAAATGTCCATAAAACCCCTAAAAATATTAAACCCATACAGTACCTTACAAATATTAAAACACTAAAAACTAAAAAAAACAAAAAAAAAGAGTCAAAATACTAAAAACCCCTTAAGAACCCTAAAAACTATAAAAAATATAAATCCCCTAAAAATTCTTTGAAATCATAGAACCCCTAAAAACCCCTAAATGGCCCTAAAGGAACCAAAACCCCTAAAATACCTTGAAAAACTCGATAGATCCTAAAACTAGTAAAACCCAGAAAATTACTAACGACCCTAAAACAATCTTAGAACCCCTAAGAATACCTAGGGACCCTAAAAATTGTAAAAACTAAAGAATCCCTAAAAAAAAAATCCCTAAAACCCGTAAAAACACATAAAACCCAATAAAAGACCCAAATCCCCTAAAAACTCTAAAAATACCAAAAATCCCTAAAACCACTAAAAACCAAAAAATCCATAAATATATTCAAAACCCTTAAAAAACCTAAAAAACTAAAAATGCTAAAAACCATAAAAATAGCCTAAACCCATTAAAATAATAAAATGTACCTAAAAACCAAAAAAGATCCTTAAAAACCAAAAAGAACCTAAAAAGGTCCTTTAAACCCTAAGATACCATAAAACAAATAAACAATTAAAAATCATAAAGACCCAAAAAATAATTAAAGAGGCTAATTTCCTAAAAATCCTAAACCCCTAAAAAATTTTAAAACCCTTTAAACAGCAACAAATACATGAAAACCCTAAAATTTCAAAAAACCCAAAAATTCCAAAAATAAAAAAAACCCCTAAAACCATAAAACCCTAAAAAACCCATTCAAACCCCTAAACCCCTTAAAAATAATTAAAAACCCTAAAAAACCCTAAAAAACACATAAATTATTAAAACCCAATGAAGAATAAAAATTCATTAAAACCCCCCAAAAAATAAAAATTCATTAAAACCCTTTAAAACATAATAGCACTAAAAACCCCAAACAATAACTAAGAACCCTAAAACCCATACAAAACCCTAAAAACCCTAAAACCCTACCAAACCCTAAAAACCCTTCAATAAACCTAAAAAATTCTAAAACCCCTAAAAACTCTTAAAAAGCCTTAAAACCCAAATTGAGCTAAAAAACAATAAAACAAACTTAAAAACCCCCAAATCCATAAAAGATTCCCAAACCCCATAAAAACCCTAATGCCCTAAAAATCCTTAAAACCCTTAAATTCAATAAATTATCAAAAAACCGAAATACTTAAAAACCATAATCCCAAAAAGACCCTTAAAAACAGAAATAACCTAAACCCCCAAAAACATAAAAACATAAAAACATAGAAACATAAAACCACTAAAGCCCAAAAATCCAACAAAACCCACTTAATTATTGTATACCCCCATATAATACCTAAAAGGAAAAAAATACCATAAAAACCATCAAAGATGCTAAAAACCCTAAAAATTTATTGATAGATTCTCAAAACCCCAAAACACTTAAAAATATTAAATACCAGTAAAATTATTAAAAACCATAAAAACCCTAAAAACCTTTAAAAACCCTGAAATCCCAAAAGCCCCAAAATCCCCCCCCTAATAAAAAATTAAAACCCCAAAATAAATTCAAAACCCCTAAAAATCCAAAAAAACCTAAAACCCTAAATGCACTAAAAACCCTAAATCAACTTTTAAACCCCTAAAAAACCAAAAACCCATCCAAAAAAACATGTAAACCCAAAATAACCATAAAATCCTAAAAAACAATATAACCCATAAAATTCATTAATTTTTTTTTAAAAACACTAAAACCCTAAAAAAATAAATTTACTAAAACCACCAAAAAATCTGTAAATTACCTTAAAACCCCATAAAAATCCATAAAAAACCAGAAAATACCACAAAACACTAAAAACCTAAAAAAACAAAGAATTACCCTTAAAACCCATTAAATCCCTTAAAACCATACAAACTATAAAAACATTAAAGAACTCTAAAACCCCTACCCCCGCCCCAAACTGTAAAACCCTAAAAACGGTTACACCCCCCAAAATCCTTTAAAACCGCAAACCCCCTAAAAAATCTAAATAATAATAAAACCCTAAATCTCTAAAAAACCATAAAAACACTAAAAAAATTTAAAACCCCAAAATGACCATAAACCCTAAAATACCAAAAAGCATAAAAATAGAATAAAAAACTAAAACCCAATAAGACACTAAAAACCCTAAAACACAATAAAAAACCTAAACATACCTAATACCCATAAAAAACCCTAAAACCCTAAAACCCAACAACATCCAAAACAACTTAAAATCATAAAAACCAAAAAATACCTAAAACCCAATAAAAACTCAAAAAACACAATGAACATTAAAAACCATAAATTCCCAAAGACACTGAAAATATCTTAAAAACCATAAAACCCCCTAAAGACCCTAAAAAATATAGAAACCCTAAAATACCCTAATGACTGTAAACATCCTAAAATTTGTAAATACACTGAAAACCTAAAATCCCAAAAAACCCTAAAGCACCCCAAATACACACAAGAAATCCATAAAACCGCATAAACCATATAAAGACACTAAAACCCCCAAAACCCCAAAACCCTTTAAAACTCTTAAACACCCTAAAATACTCAAAATATCCTATAAAATCCCAAAAACCATGAAAATTTATAAAACCCTAAATTTTTCCTTAAAACCCCTAAAATCAATTTAAATCCTTTAAAACCATTAAGAACTCTAAAACCCCTAACCCCTAGAAAACCCCCAAACCCACTTAGAACACTAAAATCCATAAAATCCTTGAAAACGCATAAAAACCCTAAAAATCCTAAAAACACATAAAAACTATAAAACACCCTAAAACACCATAAACTCCCTAAAAATCCATAAACCACCCTAAAAAAACCCCAAAACCAATTAAAACCATAGAAAACCTAAAAAACATAAAATATTTAAAACCCATAATACCCATAAAAATCATTACAACATTAAAAACCCTAAAAATCATATACCCCTAAAAACCTTTTAATACATTAAAATTCCTAAAAACACTTTAAACGTCTAGAAATAACAAATATCATTAAAATTTATTAAAAATCCATTAAAAACACTAAATACTCTAAAACCTATAAACTCCTAAAAATACAAAAAAAAAAATCTTAAACAACTATGAAACCCCTCAACCCCTAAAACCTATTAATAATATAATTACCCGTAACCATCCTTAACCTCCAAATAATCCTAAAAACACAAAAAAACCAAAACAACAACAAAAAAACACTAAAACCCCTAAGAGACACTAGAGGACACCAAAACCCTTAAAACCCAAAAAACACTTAAAATCCCTAAAAGACCATAAAATCCCATTATACCCCATAAAAACCCTTGAAATATTAAAACCATGTAGGGATATTAAACACATAGAGAAACACCTAAAAGACCCTAAAATCTCTAAATGGACTCTAAAAATCATAAAACCCCATAAAAGAACCTAGAAACCCCTATAACTCCAAATAGACCCAAAAAAATCTTTAAAACCCTAAAGGCCCATAACCCCACCCCCTAAAAATCCTAAAATACTCAACCCCCCCCCCCCCCAATAAAATACCCTAAAAAAACACAGAACACACTAAAACCATAAAAAACATAAAATACTTTAAAACACCTAAAAATACTAAAAACCCTAAAACCCCAAAAAATGATAACCCCTTTAAACCCCTAGAAACATAAAAAAACCATAAAAACCCATAAAAAATATTAAAATACCCTAAAAATAAAAAAACCCTAAAAAACCCTATAAACCCTACAAAGCTATAACAAACCATAAAATAATTAAAATCCTTAAAATTAAAAAACTATAAAAACTACTTACCCTTTAAAAACCCAAAAAACCTTAAATACCTAAATCACTAAAGATACAAAAACCACTAAAAAGGATTAGAACCGATAAAAATAACATAAAACCCCAAAACCAAAAAAAATGTAAAAACCCTAAACCACCTAACAACACAAGAAAACCCATGAAAACCCTAGAAAACCATAATTCCATATAATCCCATAAAAACTAAAACAAAATCCCTAAAAATCATAAAAAGACGTAAAAACCACTAAAAGACTTAAAATCATACAAACACCTAAAACCATCAAAAACCATAAAAAATATAACATAATAAAAACCATAAAACCCTTAATACCCTTAATACACTAAAAACTGTAAAACCCTAACAACATTTAAAACCCCATAAAATTCCCAAAAGCCCCCAAAAAACACAAAAACCATTAAAACAATAAAAAATCTTATAAATCATTATTAACCTGAAAACCCTAAAAACCCATAGCAATAATAAAAACCCCTAAAAACATTAAAACCATAAAAACCATCAAAACCCCTAAAACCACTTAAAACCTCATAAAACTCATAAAAATCCATAAAAATCACTAAAACCCAAACAATTCTTCAAAAATACTATGACCACAAAAAAACCCAAACCCCTAAATTCCCAAACACCCCCCTAAAAACCCTAAAATCCCTAAAAATACTAAAATACCCTAAAAATCCATGAAGAACCCAAAAACCCATACAACCCTCTAAGGTTCCTAAAACCACCTAAAAATATGAAAATCAAAAAAATCCATAAAAACCTAAAAAATACTTCAATTAGTAAATGACATTAAAAACAGACACAAAACTCTAAAACCCCAAGAATACCTAAAAACCATTAAAATCACCAAAACAACTTAAAACCCATTAGAAACTTAAATATCATAAAAAAATATATTTTAAACTCCTAAAGAAAATAAAAACATTTAAACCAAAAAAACCACTATAAACTACAAAAAACCCAAGAAAACCCTAAATAGACCATAATACACAAAAAAACAAAAAAAAAACAAAATCCTCTAAAAACCATAAAACCCTAAAAATATATAATATACCTTTAAAACCCAAAACCCCCCAAAACCCCAAAAATTGATAAAGGTCCCTAAAACACATTAAAATAATAATAAACCCTATATAAATCCCTAAAACCCAAAAAATACTAAAATAGTTGAAAATAATATAAACCGAAGGAACCAAAAAAACCTTAAACCCCTAAAACATCCTAAAAATACTAAAAAACCATAATAGATTCTAAAAACCATAAGAACCATAAACGTCCATAAAAATACTAAACACTCTTCAAACCCCTAAAAGATTATAAAAACCATATTAACCTCTAAAGAAACAAAAAAACCCTAAAGATTATAAAACACCATGTAACCCTAAAAGACTCTAAAAATCCAAACGACATTAAAGGATCCTAAAAACCCTAAACGAACCTAAAAAACCCTAATACCCTAAAGGGCCCTGAATGAAATTTTACTTTTATTTTATTTTCTAAAAACAACTTTATGGATGTACTGTAACCATCACACCAGAACATTAAGTGGTTTACAAAGACAAAATACCTATTCAAAATTAAAAATTCCCAAATAATTATGAAAAAAGACACATATAAGATCATGATTTATGATTCAATCGCGTTAGTCGGTGATACATCACCTGTGAATCCTCATTTGGAACCACCACAATCAATGAAACCATCACATCCAAGTATTGTAATTGATTTCCTAACATCTCATTAGTACACTGGCAATCGAAGATGTCTATCTAGCCATCCCCGATGGTTAGAGATTCCCCCACCCCCCCGGAATCCAACGTCACCACCGAAGAATCACAAAATAGAACACCAAAAAGAATTATAGATGAAGATTTTCACAACCATTATAGGACCTATTCAAACAAAAAACACAAAAAACATTAACCAAAACCATCTATGGATAAAAAAGACTAAAAAGAATATCCTGAGCACATTGGCCTCCTTGAACGCCATTGACCACTCAAAGAAACCTCCCAATACTCCAAGAAAACTACCACCCAAATCATACATGGAGGGGAGTGGTATAGTCCTAGAGAAAGTGTAGAGTATGGGAATACAAAGTCGAGCAGGAAAAGCATCACTAAAATCTTATATAGTTTTCGAGGAGAAAACCATGAATAGAACCAAACATCATGAGACCAAAAATTTCTCATGGAAAAAATAAAAACCACCTAGAGTGAAAAATGAACATAGAAAATTGAAATAAATCTATTTACTAACACGATAAGAAATTCCTAAGAAATCGAAGATATCCCAACCAAAAAATCCTAACCCCATCCACGAGATCCACTCCATGAGACATAAATGGATTCCAGTAAAATAGATCTGGGAACAAGTTAATATATTTAGAAAAAAATAGTACATGGAAGTGACAAAAAAATGTGGAGACAAATAAAACTCGATCAGGATAGATGATAATAGAGTAGAGTAGAGCAGCGTAGGCTGAATAGCCAATATGAACGAAGTGACCTTGGAAAGAAACCAGGTCCACACCAGATAGAAGACCATTCATAAAGGAAAAGATAGATTAAAACCTAGAAACAAAGGAAATGTAGGGTAAAACCAAAGGAAACAGAATCATTAATTGAGAGGAGAAAAAGAAGATGCTCGAGTCGGAAGAGAGGCTCCATCACCAGGGGAGACCCTTAATATAGGAGAGGCATTAGTCACTCAAGAGAACATCTATGAGAAAAGGGGTCCATCCTATAAAGATCTATAATGACCATAAAGGATCCTAAAATCCATGAAAAACACAAAACACCCGAAAACCATTAAAAAACTAAAGGACCTAAAAAACCCTAAAGACCCTAAAGACCAAAAGAACCATAAAAACCATAAAATACCCTAAAAATCCTAAAAACCCATTAAAAACCTAAAACAAACTAGAAACCATAAAATACAGTAGAAAACCAACAAAAATTTGAAATAAAACCCTAAAACCCCTAAAATTATAGAAAACTATAAAATAATTAAAAGAATATAAAATTAGTAAAAATAGTAAAAACCCTAATAGAACCAAATGATCTTTACAACACTAGAAAACTAGAAACCCTAGTAACCAAAATATCCTAGCACCATAGAACCCATAAACCCATAAAAACCATAAAACCTATAAAAATCATAAAATCATTAAAAATAGTAAAAGTACATAAAGCCCCTAAAAAATTAAAAACCATAAAACCCTAAAAACTATAAAGTCCTGAAAACCCAAACCCCCTAAAAATCATAATAAATGATAAAAATCTCAAAACTCTAAACCATCTAAAGGATATCAAATATCACAAAAAATCCAAAGGAACCATAATGGGGCCTAATAATTTTTCATTAATAAATAAATTAAATCCATGAATTTGATAAAGGAAAAAATAGACCTAAAGAAGTGTTCGATGGATAAAAGTTAATAGAGAGAATCCATGAATGATGGCTTTAGTCTGTGAAGAAAATTACACTATGCATACCACTACTGTGTATGGTGTCCCACTGCTCTACATGAAATCCTGAAAATGAAGTGGTGTGTGGGATATGGAAGTGACCTCTAGAGATGGAAAAAGAAGAAAATTGTTTGTAGGGTCAGGTGGTGATTTCTACCCCCAAAAAATTACCCACACAAACACATAGAAAAACAATAAATAATTTTCCTGAAGAATTTTTTTAATTCAAATACCAAAATTCAAATCTTTTTTGTGACTAAGTGTCCTTAATAGGATCCAGTAAATTAAATACACATTTCCCCTTGTGGATGACCGGTCATCACAGTAGTGAGTTCCTCTATAAAAACCCTAGATGGGGAACCAGAGAGGTAGAGCATACAAGATTTGAAACATGGGTGAAAATTGGGAGAAAGTTGTGAGATCCATTAATTCCTTATATAAAGATCCATTGAATAACATTAAGGGAGAAAACTAATACACACAACCATCCAAAAACCAAAATCACTTCGTGGATGCCATTCTAAAATGTACAGTGGATGGCTCCTTTGCGGTGCACCACCCCATGTAGAGAAAGGATATTTGGAGAGATCCCTAACCACATAGAAAAATGATATGTGGGTGGAACCTAAACCCATGTAGAAAGGCACTGAGGGTGGAAGATAAAATCACATATCAATGCACTACGTTTTCATAACCTAGGTCCTCATAGAAAAACATTACACAAAATCCACCCTTTACATTGTAGTAACATGTTATGTGGAGTAAACCCCATCACACATAAGAACAAAATACATGTAATGGGGTATCCTAGGGTGTTTTTCACTCCAACTCCCATTTCTTCCCTATGTCATATCCTCAAACCACAGTTTGGAGCCTCTATGAACCATTAAAATGTCATTATTATGAGGCCTCTCCGAAAGACACCTGATATGTAAAATCAAATCATTGGAAACATCATCTTTTCCTCTCGAGTCAACATACCCATGGTAAGCGGAGTCTTGTTGGTAACATTCATGATAATGGGTATCCTACGAATGTTCTCAATTCTACATTCTCATGGTAATGATGTTCCCAACCCTAGAGGTTCTCATATAGACCTACCAAATTCAAAAAGAAGGGGTAGAATAACACTTTTCTTTCCACTACATGTGCAGTGATATATAATCTTATCTTCCTTGGGAAACAACAGGGCACTCTCTTAGATAAATCCCCCAGTATTTCTTGCAGGAAGTAGAACTATTACTCATTTTCATCAGCCTAGGGTACAAAGATGGGAGGAGATGGGTATGTCAGATTCCTATATCTTTCCCTCTGCCTTTGGACCCAAGCTTTATCCACCAACTGACAAAAGTATATCATGTGGTTTTTTGGATCTACCCTACCCTCTTGTTTCTCACATAGATCATGACTCACATAGTCTTAGAGGTTTGCATCAACCATAACACCCACACCAATATCATTCACAAGGGCATCCTCCTAGGTGTAATCCCAAAAAAATGTCCAAAATACAATGAGTTATTATTTTCCTCATGGCTCTAGAGACACCATGTAATCCTTATTATGTTTAAGCCCTAACCATGAAACCATGAACATGAGGATCCAATGATGTATAATCCCCAATGAAACCACTAAATTGAACTGAGTTGATACTTTCCTCACTGTTCCTGAGAAATGGGCCTCCTTCTAGGTTTAAGACCCCAAACCATGTTACCATCCTTTCAAAGGGCCATATTCCCTAATATAAAAACCTTCAAAGGGCCATATTCCTATTGAATAACGAAAATGGGACTCCTCAAAAGGTGAATTTTACATCCAATCAAACAATGGAAGATTTGATTTCAGACTAACTAGGATACATAGGAAGCCTCCCAAAGGTCCAAACCAAACACCCCATATTCAACTTAATATTCTCTGGGCCATATTCCCAGTAGGTTAATACAAAATTTAGTGGTACATATTCTTTCAAAGCCCCTTTCATTACCATGATTATTGTTCCATATTCCCGATGATATCATATTCGCACAAAGAAGGCCACATCCCTTCCAAGAAATTCATGCCCCTTTGGCATAAGTCCCAAACTAGACTATGATTAGGGACCTTCCACCTAGGTATTCCTTCCATCATGAAGTTAAACTATATGGATTTTTCTTTATCAAATGACCCAAAATGTTATGATATTTCCCATTATGTGGAACCAAAATATGTGGGTTATAATTCCTTTCACAATGATACATAGAAATCCAATTTTATGGGTTAAATAACGACATCAAAATGTTGGTGTCATGACTGAGAAGCAGAACATGATAACTAGAGTCCTTGGGGTGAAAAGGGGATTTTTCCCTTTCAATACGTTGGTGTTCCCTTATTTTGGGGAAATGTGAAGAGGCAATAATTAGAGGGGATCTACTATGGTATTCTTAATCAACTTTCTAGTTGGAAAGGGAATGATATGTCCATGGTTGGGAGAGTGTGCCTTATTAATTCAGTGATAACATATAAATTTGTTTACTCCTTTTTTATTTGTTGGTGGCTAGTGGAATCATCAAGGAGCTTAAAATTCTGGTCTGAAAATTTATTTGGATGGGGTAAATTCTTCAGTGTAATGTCATTACTGTTGCCTGAGAGGAATGCGTCATGACGATTGAATTTAGGGGCCTTGGAGTCAATGATATAATAACTTTTAATGATGGTCTTATTGGAATGTTTACTTGGGGTATGATCTCCAAAGATAATTCTGGTGATTTTTTAGCTAATTGGTTCATAATTAGGCTAATTCATGGTTACAAATACTATCTCACATCATCTGTCTGGGCATCCCTTAAGTTCTCCTTCATGCGTATCAAAAACGATACAAATTGGCTGATCTGTCATGACTCGTAATTGTTGGAGCATGACATGGCTTGAACAACCTCTTCAAGATAGTATGGACATTCCTTCAAGTGTTGGGAACTTCTCCATGGCTTATTTTATATCTCACAAGCATCTCTTAGACAATATGATCCCCTCTCCAGTGGAGCTAAAAATAAAATCTTATCATTTTCTAGATTTTGATATGATGATATGGAAACATAACATGAATAGTTAGTTTAATAGTAGGGATTACTATCAGATGGATTGTGGGGGATCCTGTCATTCACCTTCTTGGCTCATGAAATACAGGTCTTTGTTCATTCGGACCTCTCGATTCTCTCTAATCCGGACAATTTGGAAAATTCGTCTTCCAAATCATCATCAACTTAAGCGGTCTGGTATTAATCTTGCATTAGCCTTTCATTTATGTATGTGTGCAGAAGAGGATGTCCAACACCTGTTTTTGGATTGTTCTTATGCTACGAAATTGTGGTCTTATGATGTGACTCTGTTCAGGATGCAACTACACCAAAATATGCTCCTTGATCTTCTATCAGGGTTGTCCGAAGATTGCTACAACGAACAAGTGCACAATTTCTTCACTGTGGATGTTGTGGCTGTGAATGTACCAATATGGGTTTCTCGAAATGCTGCAGTCATTGAAAAAAGAATATAGCACATTCAGTATGAAATGATGGCGATTCATTAGGAGGTTTACGCTGCCTCGAAGGTTCAATTAGGTGCAATGTACAACAATGTCTCAGGCTTGTAAATTATGCAGCAACATGGTGTTTCTAGGTACCTGCAGAAGCCGCAGATGATCAGGTATATTTACTGGATACCCCTGATCATTCCATGGCTCAAAGTCAATGAGGATGGAGATGATTTTGGTGTAATAGTCCTGTCAGGCTGTGGTGGTGTTTTCCACATGTACCGTGGTTTTTTGATAGGATGTTTTTATCTGTACACTGGAATTAGCATTGCATTGAAGTTGAATTATGGGTGATAGAACCTGCAGTCATGTATGTTGTCTATTATAATTTGAACATTCTAGGGACTGAATCATACTCTCAACCTAAGGTCCAAGATTTTTAAATAATAATTCGGAATGTGCCTTGGAGGGTACTCTCCAAATGGTTTGAATGTATCAATCAGGTAAATCATCTAAATTTGATTGTCTCGCATGCGTATAGGGAGGCCAATCAGGTGGAAGATGCTTTTTCCAAGAAAGAAATCCTTATGATGGATATGACATGGTCATTAACGAATCCTGGGTATTTATCTTCACTGGTGGAGGTGGATATTCATGGTGTTATATACTCTCAGTTCCATTTTAATCCCTATGTTTTCTGACTCTTTTTTCTTCTGCATAATAATTTTTTCTTGGGACCGGTTTTGACCGGTTCCGGGATTTTCTCGGTAACCACACCAAAATGACTCTCACGCCTAGATGATGATAAGTTTTAGAGTTACCATAGTTATAGCTTAAAACAATTATCATAATTAGAAATTACCAATTAATATCTAAATTATCCATATAATAAGGCCATATGTGGAGAACTTCACATACATACAAGTATATCCATTGATAATGAACATTGAGTATGTACAAATGATTCTAAATTGCATTTATTTCTATAGTTGATTTTGAACACTAGGGTGACCCATTTTATACAAGGGAATGAATAAAGGATTCATGTAAATTTCGTAAAAATATAATATAGCCCTAGAATAGGTAATAGTCACCCCAAAGGCGGTGATGAGCCTAACCTCCCATCATGTTGACCAATGTGTGTTCTTAAGTATCATCAGCCAAGTTTCCCAACAAATTTATGCCTTTGTAAAGTATTTCCATGATTCATCATTAAAATATATGAACCGTTGGGTGTTTCTAGCTCTATTAAAAAACCATTTGAATCCATTTTGAGATTATGGACCTGACATGAGTAATTGAACAATAGTCAGGCCCACCATGACATGTCATGATAAGGACTATGGGAAAAAATACATTCCCTACAAAAAATGGGTTTTCTAATATGAAATAATTTTAATAGAATATCACATTCACATGATAAAATGGTAGATTTCCTAGTCCCATTGAACTATTTTTTTCTTGACACAAGAGTGGTCATGCTAAAACACATTTTCTGTCTAAAATAAAATGGTGAACCTAATGTGAATCCTTAACTAGGATGACAGTCTTACAGGAATTTCAAGCCCTTTTTTCATCGAAAATGATAGAGGGACAAAAAATAAAATCAGTCATGAACATGTTCATTTATATATATACTTATTTGATGAGTTTTTCTTGCTGTTTTTTCCAGATATGTTATAGTAACTCTTCACCATAACTCTCTTCATTCAAAAGAGAATATCACTAGTTCTTATAGATGTGATCATCATCCACTAATTATTCACAATACTCGAATAAAAATAGGGCTTCATCACCCACAAACATCTTCAATGATGTATTTCAAATGTGTTTTTCTAGGATTACCAAAAAATGGAACTATACCAACACTTGAGACAGCTCGAATGGCCCTCCATCTTATGAATCCCCACAAACCGCCTGCTCAATGGCGGTCAGTGATCGAAAACTAGACAACACATGTTACTTTATTAGACCATTTCGAGAGCCTAACCCAAGAAAATGAAAATGAGTTTCTCCATTACCTTGTGGATGTAGATAAATTTGTCAACGATGTCTTCAAACATGTGACATTGGAATCACATCCAAAAGATCCTACTGGTAATCATCTACATCAATGCCATGTGGCCCAACAACCTCACCATGAAGAGGCTATCTCCCCGTGGGCCTAAGTGAATTTCTTATGGACCTGGGATCCTAGGGAAGTTTGTAAAGGGAGATGATCAAATACTCTAAAACACGATGTTATTCTTATTGCTATTAAAGAATATGGTAAGGTAAATATGGTGACAACCTATGATAAGATGAAAATTATTTTTCACAATTATCTGTCTCTCCAGTCGGATACATATGAAATTGACGAGTATGTAAGAATCTATGCTTTAGTATATCAATCATTCCAGTCATTTACGGTCGGAGTCAATGAGTGGTTTCCAATATAAGCTCTTGCATATCAAGAACTCTAGTCAAATACAGTGGAATTTAATGAGAAGATGAAAATACCTATTCATGCATATCAATCCTTCTGGTCAAATACATCATAAATTAATGAGACAATTAAAATCCATGCTCATGCATTCCAAGCCCACCAGTTAAGTATGGAGGTGGTTAATGTGAAGATGAAAATCCCTACTCATGCATATCATGCCCTCCTGTCAAATATGGTATCATTCAATGAGTAGATGAAAATAAATACTAACACATATCAAGCCATCCAGTAAAATATGGTGGCAATCAATGAGAATATGGAAATCGATTATCACACATATCAAGACCACCATGTAAATACAATGGAAAATGGATGAAATACTTTATGTATCTTGGTTTTGAACCAAAGGTAGATTCATATCCCTTCCTCATCATAGAAATGGGTATAAATAATCATTCCCAGTAAGGATATCTCTTTATAACTACTGTAAATGAATAATGGTTAGAAATAAATTTCAGAACAAATCCTATAAACCTTCCAAGGAATAATCACATCAACAAAAATGATAGGATATGGGCCCAAGAACCCACCTCCTCAAACAAGTTAACTCATCCTAACAACAAGAGGGCCACTCATGAGAAGATATACAATACTTTTCTAATCTAGGAGGGTTGTCAGTAATATCTTGTGATAAATAGAAAACCTAATCGATCACAGATACCCATTAAAATAGATTATTACAGTTCTATATCAAAGGCCTCTCCATGGCAGGCATATATCCCTTATTAAAATCTACAAGATCATTGGTAGGCTCTATTAGTGGAAGCGGAGTCACCAAAACCCACTCCCATGCATAGTAATCACCATTCAAAACATGTGGTTTCAGCATCCAATGGGAGAATATCAACAAAGAAATCCCACTATGGGATGTTCAAGATTCTAAATTAGACTTAGGACTCTACTCGATTACAATATGGAGTTATTGATTCTATTAAAAATCATTCAATGGTGTCCCATGATCCTATAGATTGATTAAAAAATTATATATGTGGTAGTATCAGTCATGGAGTACCTTGTCATTTCACTTCTACAAGTAGTACTTGATGACTTCCCTAGAATTAACAAAACAAAAGCTTTCCACATGGGAAAAATCTATTCAATCATGAGAGTGAATCTCTTAATGAGAAACGTGTAAACCCTAATAATGACAACAAGACCAGTTACTGAGAATTTCCTTCTCTTACCATACCAAATATGATAAGGCCCTCATATTCTAAGGTGTTTGGAAATCATGGGCCAATCAAGTTTGACACACCATATATGATAGGTGACAACCATTCTCAGTTAAAAGATTATAAAAGGAGACAATAATTCTATGAACCACCTCCAAATTGTTTCCATGATAATGAGACCCCTACCATCCCCACTAATTGTGAAAAAATAGCCAATAAAAACCTTTGTTTGGATGACCGTGTAGATTAATCTAGGATAGAAAACAATAAAAATATTAGAAGAAAACAGTATGGTAAGAATATACCCATTATTATTTGTCCCTCATCCACTTCTCAGTTAGACATTCAAGAGGTGTTGTATGAAGAGTGTATACACAACATCCATCTTAATCTCTTTTAATCTCTCCCTCACCTGAATGAATTGTTCCTACCTTATTATGGGTACAAAGAACATGTTAATGTATTGGGATAACTTCATCGTCTAATCGACTTGGAATCCCTTCCATATGTGTAGCCTCCACTATTTGATAAGCAGTAGAAATATTTTCAATTGAAATCCCTCAAATCATTTCCTAAATTATGTCATCTAATCAAAGATTTCTCACTTTATGTTCCTATCCGAGCATGGGGAGAGCATGGAGCCTCGAATTTCACCTCACATCCTCGTTAGAAAAATCCACCTTATGTGAAAATCTTTAATGACATTACTCCCTATTAACTACTAGAAAATACCCCCACATAGGGAAAATGGATCACTCAATAAGAATTAACAATGAATAATTCTTAAAATCATTAGACACGATGAGAGAAAACCATAAAAAACTCCCGAATTGAGAAATTGAGAACATTATACTGGATTATCACCAAGGGAATCCAATCATCAGTAACAACTATTGTCCTCAAAAGTAGGCGGTTCATGTGAGGATCCTTCAATTCACCAAGCTCATACCCAAATAGGGATGCACCAAATCCAAAGGGCAATGGAAGTAGAAGCACCATCCATAATACAGGATTAGCCCGAACCCATAGGGTTGGGGCATTGTTAACAGAAAATGATCCTCTAAAACTGAAATATTAATCTCTAGTCATGCCAATAGAATATTGATAGAAACCCCATCCCACTGGGCAGGTGAATTTTTAACTCAACCCATCCTTGATAAAAATTAGTCTTTTCTCATTGGGGGAAGCACTAATAAATGAGGTCTCCTAGTTTTCATCATCCCGTGACCAACTTATCTCAGAAGGAAAGTTTATGACATGGATTTCTTGAGGTTCCCTCAGAATCACTATTTGTTAATAAGTCCACATAGGATCCCACAATAGGGGAACGAGGTCTAGTAAAGGCCACCAATAACACTCATACTATTTATTATCCTATAAAATGCCAAAAATGCATTATGCTTCAGTGAATTTAATGGGATTCAACCTCACATGAGTCACTGATGAAGATATCAACATTGGAGATCTGGGAGAGGATATCCACCTAGAATATGGTCTAAACTAAGATAAATGATGTAGGTGTGTGCACCTAGAACTAGATACCTTTTATAAATTTTAGTGTTACCTTGATCTATATTTTAATGCCTACTCTACAAATATCCAAAAAATAAAAGTGTAAAAACAAGGCTGAAAATATATTCCCCTTGAACATATTGACTCCATCATGATTTAAGAGAAATACTTTAAGTAAGAAGAAGAAATCATATAGTTTAGAAGACTCTAGGAAGAACTTCTTTGAGGTAGTATTCCTATCAAGTGAATTTAATGAGCAGAGACTCAACTCACAATTCTAACTAGCACACCTTATCATTAAGTGTATATCCCCATTACTAAAGAGGGTCTAGGATATTTTCCCACTCCATGCATGGACCATCTGTTTACCTAGACCCAATAATGGGATAATATGAAGGATTCCATCCACTAAGTAAATAACCAGAATAGATTCAGGAGAACCTTAAAATGATGTCCCATGCTGGGTGTTAGCCACAAATATTGGAAGAACCAGTGCATTATTCCATGTTTATTATCGCTCCTATTACAGATGTTGTTGAGAAAAACATACTTCAAGGTCTTATCAACAACATAGAATGATTGGTATCTATATATGAAGTTGTGGAGGAATGGAGCACTATAATAAATCTAGACTGGAAACTATACCCCAAATAGGTGACTAACATTCCTCCCACACCAAATTTCAAGATCCCTACATCTATAGTATTCATTGGATCAGGATATCTAAAGTATAATTTGACACATTTTTTGTGGTGTTATGATCCAATGATGGGAAACCTATGAAATAAAAATTTGTGAAACATAGATGCATTTTGAAATCACTATAGGGGATGACCATCATATGGTACTCCAGTTTTCCAGCTCATTCAATACTATTTTGGGAACACATCTATCAAAGGTTTTTATTCTAATTAATCATAATGATTTAAATGATAAAATAATTTATTTCTCAAACTACAATCAAGGTAAAATGAGAGAGTCTCAGATTTCATTTACTAAAGGAATAGGCAGATCTATTCCCCGAACCTACAGCTTACACAGGAAGACTTGATTTCTCTATCCATAGACGACCTTCATGACGAGTTGAAAATATAGCACATCCTAGTATGATATATGGGTGGGTTTTAGGATCTCACTGAAATTTATCAACGAATGTAAAATTCCATTTAGTGGACCAAGATTAAGTCCCAAATTATTCTTTCATCCATCAGAAAAAGTACCCAGAATGTAGAGGATGAATCTATCAAACTTAAGCTAGCATCAGCATTGACTCTAGCTCTAATTACTATACCAAATCATGAAATACCCCCTTGGACTTGACTGAAACATCCTACTCATCAGGATGAGTGGATGGGACCTAGGATAAATAAATTCAAATATACAAGGAATAATGTTTACTCATTTTGAGATGAGAATTTCTGTAACTACTTTATAGCTTCCATGGATAATGACTTACTCCGTCTGACATCGCCCACGTGGCCCAACCAAGTGGGTCATGACACCATCCAGATGATTTCCCCTTTCACTAGATATTAGGTCACCCCATTATATAATTCATTGTCTTTAAATACATTCTACAAAAAATGGTAGATTATGGGTGGGTGATGATGAGGAACCACAAACACAAGTAGCATATGTTTTCACTACTTCTCTAGGGGAGGAAGGGGAATAGAAAGAATGTGCTACCAAAGTTGTGAAGAAGTTTTTGGATTGGATGACACTAAAAACAATAAAACCAACTCATGATATCCTTAAATATTTTAAACCTCATATTATTCCCCCATCTACTCCCACTACCACACATTCATGCTCTTAAATGTCACATTTCTTTATAAGATGGTTTTTAGAAAGAAACACGGCTCAATTGGTGGGGAGCCAACATAGGAAGACGAACCTATTCCAATTACAAATTTGGATTTTACTATCTTAGACTTGATTCCTCCAATCTGAAATGAATGGGCCCCACCCCACCAAAATGGTATCACCATAAGTGGTCAGATAGACAGAAAACCACATCAAATGAGAAATTGATCTTCAACTCCATTAATGTCATTAATTTAATGGATTCATTATCTAAGGAAAAGTCGATCTAAGAACATGAGTTTCCCACATATGATTGGGGAATTGGAGTAATATGATACACGATCCTCTAGTAAAATGTAATACATAGTCATGGTGGAATCTATTATTATAGACACACCCATTCTCAAAGAATCATTGTTTTGGGAACTCATAAAAGATCCCTCTAGTGAGTCTAACAAGAGTATGGAAATTACGCTATATATACAAAAATTTTCCCGGACCCAATCAACCTGTAGTATCAATCAGAAGATGAACTTGTTCCATATCATCGTCAAAAAGTAAGTAAGCTTGTTCAGTCCCACCCACCAATAATAGGTGTGCCCTCAATTCCTACATAAATGATTGATCCATCCACACCCAACACTCCATCCCCTAAAGTGGTTATGAATGAGAAATCACATTCTGGAAAACTCATAGCTTTAGTATAGAAGTACAAAATTTTAAAGAAATTAGCCTTGGTTCTGGTTATGTTTTCAATCTTGGATATCCTGATTTTTTTTCAAAGACCTCAGGGGATCAGTCATAAAGGATTTTCTAAGACCTCAATAATTTGAAGATTATTTATCCATCATTGGTGCCTATTGTACCAAGACCAATCATATATAATTCCACACAATGATCTCCTTTATAGGTCATGATAAATATGTTCTCATATAAGGACACATCATACAATTTTATGTATCTATACAGATAAATTCATCCAATGTTTGAAGGTATTTCAATGTCAATGGATCAAGAGTAAATTTCATCCCTATATGAATGATTTTTCTGCTGGGCTACAACATGGAGAAGCTTTCACATTATGTCAGGACTCTACAAGGCTATAAAAATAGAAAACAAAAGATATTGGGATGAATCATGCTTATGGATCTATTTGGGGACCTTGTATCCAACTCATAATTCTGTGTTGTTTGGTGGGATATAACCTTTAATGTTTTTCTAGGATTAGCTTGGTTGCATCAATATGAAATAATTCCTTTATCATACCATCAATGCATCAAATACAACATTAATAGAACAGTTATATAGTTTAATGATGATAAATCCATATTTGATTCTTGTATATTTCATTATATTTATGTGGGATTCTATTAGAGTGAAGGGGAAAAACAATTTTTAACTATGTCACTTGGTTCACTGCCCCAAATTGTCAATAAATGATCCCATCCAAACCCTTCTAGTACATTAGTGAAGAGTATGTGTTACTCATAAATCATGCCAAGCCTATGATTCTAAATTTATATGAATATTCAATTAGCATCATGATATCATATTGAAAAATTATCCATCATCAGATTAAATGTTGTGAAATCTATGGATAGTAGTAAAAGATCAGATAAATATGCCTTCATTCCATCCCTTGAGCCTCAATAAATTCATTGTTGATTAGAAGAGTCATAATATGTTGTCATGTAACTAGGAGAAAGTAAATATACTCATTATATTCCCATAAAACTTTGAGGAGATCTTGTATCAAATGTTGTGTCAGATGAAGTTGTTTCCTCTTTCAGATTTCAAAATATTAATTCCCTTCCATAATTTGAAGAATTTCCATAATTTCATACTTCCACTGTGTATGAAGTAGAAGAGGAAGAGGACGGATATGAAGAGGAGGATGAGGAGGTAGAATACCTCATGGATGTGACCCCTCCCCATAATTTAAGGATGTAATTTCTACCATTATTAATGAAATCTAAGATATAAATAAGGGTATGGAAGATGACCCACAACCAACATTGACAAGTTTTTCCATGAATATAGAAGATTAATTGTTGTATAACTCCTTTCAAATTCATCATTGAGATGTGTTATCATAGACCTAAATAGAAATTACCAGCATCAGTCCTCAGGTTTCGACCCACCACCTAGGCCTACTAGAAGTTCAATAGAGCTATAAACAATTTTCCATAAGTACACGTCTAAATCCCTCATCGAAAATTGAAGCTAATGATGATAATATCATTATGTACAAATTTATTATAAAGGTATAATTTCAAAAAGTTATCACCAATATAGTCCCTTTTAAGAAAAAGAATAAGAAAATCATAGTATACATCGACTTTCTAGATCTTAACTGGCATTTTTAGAAAGATAAATTATCGATTTGAATCATGTAATTACTGATCACTAAAAAATATTGATATTAAGACCTATACTTCACAGGAGGCTATTAGTGGTATAATCAAATCTGAATGGACCATGAAGATGAATAATACAACACCTTCAAGACCCCTCTGAGACTTTTTTCTTATCTGTTAATTCCCTTTTTCTTGAAGAATGTCGGACCTATATACCAATGTGTTATAGATCGCATCTTAAAACCCTTCTTGAGATGTTTGGTGAATGCTACGTTGATGATCTGGTGGTTAAATCTAAAAAACAGTCTGAACAATTCGATGATATTGAAACCATCTTCAACAAAATATGGCAGTATAGTAAGAAAATAAACCCCTAGAAAGGTGATTTCAGTGTTATATCAATGAAAATTATCATATTTGTTTGGTACATAATCGTGATATAGAAGTTGATCATGATAAAAAATGAAATCCTTGGCATGCCGCCTCTTAAAATCATCAATTAGTTGAGAGGAATTCAAGGAAAGATGGCCTATATTTTATGATTTATGGCCTAACATATAGAAACAAAATTTCCCTTTGTTGGGTAAGTGATGTAAGGGTTTATATACTAGTGGAATGATAACC
Source organism: Viscum album (assembly GCA_963277665.1). Classification (NCBI taxonomy): domain Eukaryota; kingdom Viridiplantae; phylum Streptophyta; class Magnoliopsida; order Santalales; family Viscaceae; genus Viscum; species Viscum album. The sequence goes on along the minus strand of OY728156.1, from coordinate 334,552,354 downwards.
ATTATAAATCATACAAAAATTCTTCTTTAATCCCAACAGTGCTAATTCCACCATCATAATGATGACTCATAATATTTAATATGATGACCATAGAATGGTAATTGGGTTCCTTTTTTATAAAAAAATAATGATTCAAGGTGTGAAAAAACCATTATTACCTCATTTGTACCATACTCAATATCAAGACATGTTATTAAGATATCAATAAGAGCTATATAGAACTAATATTTTTAGTCCATAAATTGAGCAACTACAGGAAGCATCACATGGTCCATTTAGAATTTAATATAAACCCACAAAAAAAATTCACAACCATTTGATTCTAAATAGTGGCCTCTCATAGATGGTGGTTAACTAACCTTATGTTCATATCCATTTCTTTCCTCAAAAAGTGTTAAAAGTCCAGGTGAAGGTCTAATTTTTTTAGAACATCCTTAAAAAAAATTCCATCACAGGATACTGAACTATTTGATGAATAGATATTCTATATAAAGAAGGATCCTAGACATGGGAAAAATACATTGGTAGTGCATGAAAAAGACCAACTAGGAAGAGGATGGAAGAACCTATGTTCAACATAGTTCAGTTTGGAGTTGTGCTCATTTCACCAAAAAGGGAGGTCTTACCCAACTAATTCATTCTATAATAAGGATGTATAAAAAATGAAGTGTACTATTAGGTTGTTATTGCAGGGATAAAGATATCTTTAGGTATAAGTAAGTCACATGGAGAAAAATGGTGATTTGGAATTGGTCATCAAGAAGGTCAACAATGACTATTCCATAAAAAAGGAAGATCTAATGCCCCTGCTAGACCACTTTTGAGGGAAAATAAATAATTACCATCAGATTCATCATCGACTCATGTCCCATGCTCTAAATATTACATGGAAGACACTCTAGAAAATTAATCCACTGATCTAATAGATATAGACCATTATGAAATAGTCATTAGTATTGTGGAAAGTCAGATGGTCTCAACATTTTTTCGATCCATCATGAAAATGATCGATGCTATTTTTCCTATTCCAGAACCATATAGTCCTACCACTGGATGGATGATAATCATTATAGAATAACATAAAAATGGTGTCCTCCCATCATATAAGGAAGGGAAATAGAAATTTTGAGGATGAGAAGTTAACTTTGATCAATATAACAGAACAAATAACGAAAAGTACCTCTATAAGAGATACATTGAATGGGTCTTTCTTAGGTTCATTGATGGAGAAGTGATTGATGCTATCATGAAATAAGGGAACACTAGAGATGGATGTTCCTAGTAGTTAGGGTTCAATATTTCCCATCAAATCAAATGAATGGGTAATATTGTCTCACAATGATGCAGGATTTCACAAAATTTACCAAAACATTCTACTCTTTCATGGTTCATTACTACTTCATTAAACAACCTATGGTGTTTCATCAAACATAGAAATACTCCTATCCATTTTACATATGGATAATAAATTTCATTGGACCATATCCTCTTGTAACATCTTTGAAATTCAAATAAATTATAACTAAAACTCTATTCTTCTCTATGTGGGATAATGTTGAACCCCTCATAGAAGTCAAGGCACATAATATCTTTATCTTTTCAATGGAAAACATCATTACCATATTTGGAGTCACTCATACATAATTTGACATGAAATGGCATAAATTTATGTTCCATTGAGTTTGAAAAGCTTAATTAGAAGTACAATATCAAATCCAACCACTCATCTACTGTTGTACTGTGGAAAATGGAACAATAGAGGCCATCAATAAGACCCTATTATATATAATCTAGAAGATGGAAAATAAGGATAAAAAATTATGGTCAGATAAGCTACTGAATTTATTATGATATTTTTGGAACAATACCCATACTACCACACAATAGACCCCATATTCATTAGTATACAGCACAGAGGAGGTCCTTTCCATTGATGATCAATTGACCTCACTCCCCATTTCAATTCTTGATTAGCTATCCATTGATTAGAAATCCTAGAACTATCTAAACGTATTTGAGTAATTGGATGAGAAGAGAATAATACCTTCTATCACATGGAATTCCATTAGAATTGGATTACACGACCTTTTAATAAACAAAATTCACCTTTGATTATTCTTCAAGGGATAGATGGTGGTGGCCCTATAGAATACAATGATACCAAGAAAGAAAACCCAAAATAGGAACTAAATTTTCAGGTAAATTATTTCATTCACAAATTTTACTCTAGTGGAGCCTATTATTTGATCTCGATGGACAGACAATAGACCATAACACCTCCAAATGAATGGATTCTCAAGAAATACTTCATATGATCATTTTCACAGTTATGGATCACAATACTTTAAATTGTGTATCATCTTCATCTATGTCATAAGACTATAAACAATATAATACCAATTTTGTCACTGTATGACACTAAACTGCATGGCATCATCATCGTTGTTGAATGGAATAAAACTTTATGAGTTTTGAAAACTATAAAATGCTTGATTCTCACTCTAATGAGATATGTATGGATTATTAGATGCTAAATATTCACCTAACCACCACAATATAGAAAAAGAATCCCCTCCCCACATATGGTCCATATCATCATAGGGATCTTCCTTTTTAAGAACTATGTATGGATTGATTTCCACTAGAAAAGGATACATAATGATCCATAGACCCATTTTATTAGTCTTGTCTACACATTAACCTCTATTCTTATGATTATTATCACCATTATTTGGCCTCAAGGCCTCTTTTCGTGATGGTTTTTTACGGCCTACCAAATAATCTTTCACATAATTACAAAGAACCATCATCCATGTTGAATGATGATAAAATACATGACAAATAATTCATTTCCTTATGACTTTAAATTATATAGCATCATCGTCGTAACCAAAAGATGTCAAAACAGTGAAATTGTGTCCTTATTGATCGATGTTAAACTATACGGGGATCATCATATCACCAACTGGTAACCACACATGAGCATGATCTATGCGAAGGAAACAGAAAATTCTCATATCTCGATGTGAGAATCAGATCCACATACAGAATCTCTTTATCCAAGAACTATGAGTGGCTAGATTATTGATAATTCATGATATATAGTTTCACATAAGACTTTAATAATAGGCACAACTACAATATCACATTCTTTCTACATCATTTGGCACACGTCCTTATGGATTAGGTCCTTAATGCATGAAATTAAACTACATGGTTCTTGAATAATTACATGTGTCTTGACTCATTCCATAATAGGACACATAGATATGCCTAGAACCTATTTCCTTATCCAAACAATAGAATATGTAAAATTCTCCCTCCCCTGCATAAAAACAAAATTTATGTAGGTAAATCCAACATGGTTCCTTTCATTTATGGTTTTGTCTCAAGTAAAATTCCCTCTATCGTTACATGATTCAGATCTGTGTGTAGAATCATCTCAAGAGATATAGAAGGCTTGATTCCTATCATCACATGATATGCAGTGATTCCAAATATCTAATTCATGGTCTAGAAACAACCATTGAAAATTCCCACTCCAGGTGTATATATCAGACCTACATATTTATCCAATTACAGAACTATGTAGGGATTGATTCTCACTCTATTGAGATGCACAGTGATTCCTAAATTTTACATCATGATCGATCCGGCTAAAAATAATGATACCCCTATCCTTCATTTATATTTCCTTTGAGTGAGAGAATAAACCTTTTCCACCCCTTGTTTCTCACACTGATCATAGATCAAGATGGATTAAGTGTTTTTTTAAAGGATTCCCATAATGATTAAGAATATTAATCCATAGTAGGTTTGATATGATCCCAGTTGTAATACCGTAAACTTCACATGATATTTTCTTATCGTATGACATTGAACATCACATTTGATTAAATTCAATAACTACGAGTGGCATGATTTCTTCCATCACATGATAAATAGTGAATCCTATGTCTGTAATCCTAGGACTAACAAATATATTTCATTTTCATGTCATGAAATCATTTCCTTACTGCATGATGATAAATTTCCTGGTACTATAGGAACTATATGTGGCCTGATTATTACTTCAACCAGAAACATAATAATGCCTAGGCCTCATGTCCTAGTCCTAGCGACAGAATAAAAAAATATTTCCTCAAATCAACCCTACAAAAAAATAACTTTTGGAGAACCTAATTTGGGTTCCCTCATTCATGGGTCCAATAAGAAACAAATATGTGACCTCCACATTTCTATCAGATCTATGTAGGTAATTTTACACTCCATGGCCAATATCGAATTGAATGACTATTATATACATTGACACATTCCTTTAACCTATCATAATCTTTGTCTGATCAAATTTAAAATCTCCAAAATCTTTCTTTGTACATTGATAATGGGATTCTAGTATCATGAGAACACATTTTTTTTGACAATTCCTGATATTCCCAAGTTTTATATTCATAAATTTCCCATTGAAAGGCCTCTCAATAATAGATAAATTCATACCCTGGAGAGGACTCTTCCATATCTGTAATACCCAATGACATTTTTTGTTCTATTTCATTTCTCTTGATATGGGATCTCAAAATATAATGGTTTACATTCCCCCCTTCAAATACAAGGAATTTCATAACATATTGGATTAAGGAACATTTATTACCCATGATTTCCCTGACATATTGTCTTAGTTTCATGATCTAAAACTGTGAGACCTCATGTCATCCTAATTACATGACCTTAAAATGTATGACAACATCTTAATCATGTGATGCTAAAGTGTAGTTTCACCATGTGTACGAAGCATAGGTTTCCTTGAGTGACCATATTTGAAAGCCTCATATCACAAATGTGAGATACCACTCATAAGGTAATTCCCCGAATAACCAAATAGCATTCATGAAGCCTCGTGCATCCTTTTTTTAGGATGATTTTGCATGACTTTTTCCTCATTACATGAGACTGAACTGCACAGTTTTCTAAAAATGTCTGGATTGATTCCTATTTTCACAAGAAACATAGTGATGCACGATTACCCAATTTTGGTCACAGATGCGCAAAATATATTCCAATTTCTTTATGTATGGGTTAGAATTACATAGTTAATTTTCACACTATAACTATATTGTCCTGATTCTAACTTTAAATAAGATATGTAGTGATGTTCAAATCATGTATCATAGTCTGTCCATAAAAGAAAATACCCCTATACATAAGGAATTTTATAGGTGTGTGGAATATATCCAAAACTACATATGACTTTATTATCATTATGATAAGATATGTAGTTATTCCCAAAATTTATAGCTTGGTCCCAAAGATAAAAAACAAAAATTCCACCTTTCAGCATATGAGTCTGACCTATATAAAGATTAATGATATACCAATTCATAGAAAAATTGAACTTGAAATGATCTTCCCATAGATAGTAACCTCCCATGGACAAACAAAAATATGTGTATGAGAAAATACAAATCTCCATAAGCTTCCTTTGGCCTTGGTAAATAGTGTTTCAGTGACTTGGGTACACCTTGGTTTAACTATTCATGATATTACCCAATTGGATTTGAATTAATCACATAAGAAAGTCTTATCAACCAAACAGAATACATCCCTAGTAGTGGTCACTTCTATCTTCATAATCCCCAATGAAATGTTCGTACCATGTCACTCCTTGGATATCAGAGCCCCTTGGTTGTAGTATATACTTATCCATATTCATGCCTATGTATAGAGGAACATTCTCAATGAAATCACCAAAGAATGTCCTAATAAAAACTAGTCTATGAAATATAAATTACCTTAAAATTTTGACCCCAAATTTTCTTTTCGTACGACATTAAAACATCATGGTCCATATCTTATTCACACGACATTAAACATGACTATGCTTAAATCCTACTTTACACATTCAAAAGTCATGTAGGAGTGGTTTATCTTCTTCCTAGCCACCATAAATATATATTCCCCTTTCATTCTCATACATATTCCCATGATAATTCACCCATTATTTGCATGGGAAAATTAGACCTTCATAGACCCCCTGCCATAAAAAATGTATGGTTAGTGTCCTCGGGAAATATTTTTTGACTACAAATTATACGTCCCAGTTGGATTTACATAAATCAACTAAAAAAGGCCTAACAAGAAAATGAAAATTTATCCTCACGAGTAACCTATAATATGTCTGTAAACTCTAAAAAAATCACGGTAATTAAACAGCATTTGAAACAAGTTCTATATTTAATCCTCATGTACATGTCCCATATGAATCTCTAGATCCAAAAATAAAAAAATCATTACTGAAAAATTACCCTCCCCCATATGTTGGATAAGTATTGGTACACCTAGGACTAGTTATACTTGTTCAGAGATTCCATCTTATAAGTCATTGTCAAAGTTGTTTGAGTTAAAACATGGGTTTCATTTGTCCGAATTGTATGACATTAAACTACCCATAAAAGGAGACATAATAATCTCATGGTTGAATACCCACAAAGAGTAACTTGGATAAATTTTATTTTGATATCTCTAGAATAATGTTAGGGAAAATCCATTATAGGGAGGCCTAAAAAATTTCAAGATTCATGAACTATGTCTAAATCATGGGGGACTTAGGAAAAAATTAGGGTGGTGAACAAAAAGACATAATGTTTGTATGGATTTTCATGTAACCTTAGAAATAGTCAAAATAAGCATAATGGGTCCCTTGGATAAAGATAAAATTATAGTATTTCATTAATTTCCATTCAAATAAGTCAACTCTAGTTTTACTAGTAATGGTTTCAGTAGAAAAATAGAGAAAAGAGACAGGTGATTGAGAATCTGAATATTTAAATTCAATAGAAAACATAAGGAGGAATAAAAATATTCATGAGTCCTCCCCTACCATTACTATTTAAAAATGAAAAAAATAATCTAAATAGATACAATAAATCTTGGTCCACATTATTCAACATACCATTTACCACCTAACGTGAACCATCAAGGGACTAATCTTGACTAATTCTCTACATAGATTCAGTTTTAGCTTACCAAGACATTTGTTTTATAATAACCTTGCGATTATGGTTGTTATATTTCATGGATTTGAGTCCTACATTTCTTTATTATAGCTATGAATTTAACCAAGATATGTGAGTCTCACATTTTAATAGCTATCTTGTTTGTGAAACCGTTCAATAATAAAATTGTACATCTTCAGCAACTAAGTGAATTACCTCCAGAGTGGTATCCCTTAATCCATATGCATGATGATTGAAAGAATTAAAATGGATGAAATAAAATTCACCAGAATACAATTCATCCCACAAAATGAGGACATGGTGGATAAGGATGTTCAAGTTCTAGTAATCAATATCACCTATGCCTAGTCCAAATAAAAGTTGACAACAGTTGTCCACCTTATCAGCAGCATTCACTAAAGGGGTTTCAATGATATTAATATAAACCTGGGGACAATACCATTTTCAGACCTCCTGATTCTAAATAGTATAATTAGAATCATAACATTGTTTACCAACAACTACTTTTATATAATCCATGATCACATTTACGATAGATAATCTTGCTCTAAAATGTGATGTCAAAGTAGAAAAATTATACATCTCTGCCTCTTGTTGAATATTGGGAACCAGGATGATAGGAATGGAATCAATCAATGAATTTTCCAATTTTTTCCCATTGGCACCAACCCAGGTAGGGTTTCCAGTATTTCTAGCTAATTTTTTTTTGATTTGTACCACATTCAAAGAAGATATATCCTATGGAAGAGGTTTCGTTGATGTTTTTAGAATGTCAACACCCAAGTCTTTCTCCCTTAGAAAATTGTGAGGAAGGAGTAACCAATAAGGAATTAAATAAAGGTGGTGGTTTATTCCCCCCTTGGATTGGCTTACATATCACCCTATCTGGATAGTTTTCCATCCAATTCTTATAGTAAACACATGACATATGTTTCAGTTCTTTTATAGCGGGTAGAGAAATTACCATGCTAGAACTGCCAGGCAATGTCATCAACCATAGTTGATGAAGAATTGATGGCTTTGATTCTTTTATAATTTGGAGAAAGGGTAAGGATGAAACCTGTTGTGGGAATATACATTTCTATGTTAACCATTAATGAATATATGGTTCTTAAACAGTTACCCCATCCACTCAAACTGCCTAAATTTCATCTTGAAACATAAAAATATAAGAGTGCCCTTCCAAATAACGTCCAACATTATCTAGCACTAGTCATTGGGGTGCAAGGTATGGAGTAAAATTAACCCAGGAGAAATCACTTTACATTTCAACAACACTTTCAATGCTTAGGGTTGTGAGGTGAATGAATGAAATGTTATTCCATACCAGAAATAAGGTGGAATGAGGGATTATTGTGGTGTGATTATACTCATAGCATCGAAAGTTTTCCTACAACCATCCATATACGAATTGAAATTTTATACTATGGTGATGTGGGGAAATTACCTTCTATACCTAACCCAATAATTCATTGATACATGTGACAGTCGGTACAACTAACATGATAGGTTTTCCCTCCTCTAATTTTTATTACATCATTGATGTGTAGACTCAGATACCTGTATAAACATCATGATATGGAAAGATACATCTTTTATTAAATATAATGAGGAATCCTACTTGTCTAACGTTTGGAGATATATTCCACTAGATCTTATACCCCAACATATTTTGGTGTCATATCTCATGTCTGGTCGAGTACAAACCCTAAACTCCATAGAACTATAGATTTGGATGATTCTCGACATGACGAATCGTTGTCCTTGGAAATCTAGCTTGAAGAAAATACTTTATAGAATAATTTAATGATATAAATGAATGAGTATAGAGGGGATGGACAATAAATTTCCCTACTAGGATTAGTAAGTACCTCTCCAATAGAGATACTTACTTTCATTTTTCCCATGTATTGGATTATGGAAGGAACTCATCATAAATGTTACCAAGAATGGGGATTCCCCTCTAACTGTTAGATATTCTATAAGATGACTGCAGATTTACAATGAGATAAGTGGAAAGTGTTGGTCCATGAATACCAAAAAATTATTAATTCCTAAAACATCTCAGTAGGTGAATAAACTAAAAACTAAGAAACTCATACTTTCAGATATAATCTGACAACCTCCCATTTTTTGGGAAACTCCATGAAATTATGGTGAACCAAGAATTCCCTGGCCCATTCATCTATTAAACTCCATCCAGACCACAAGTCCCACTAGAAGATCCAACCTCCATTGGGAGCACCTGATGCAATGTAGAAAATGGATAGATAATATTGAATGGAGGATAACAAGTATATATCATTTCTATATTGGTTACATTGAGTACTTATGAAACCATTTAAAAAATATGATTTATCTGGACCTGATCTAGAAATGATCTTCCCCACATCATATATTTTCATAGGACCACAATCTTAAGACACCACGATCCAAGAATATGGAAGATTCTAATCTGATGGTGTAATTGGAGAATCATCTTTATGTCTGAATTTTTAAAATGGTTGTCTATTAGACAATGAGTTTGTTAGAAACTCTAGGTAAAGGAGATTATTTAGAATACCATCATGAGTGATGATTATCTGTTGAAGGTCATCTGTAATGTTCTCAATAGTGGATATTATACTATTAATCCTCCCCATGGAATTGGATGATAGAATTTATTTAGAAAGATTCATTACATCATTGCATAAATATAAATAAATACATATGACTTTTATTAAAATACTAAAAGTTAAATCATATACATTCACCCAGCTAAGGCATCTCAAATCATCCAACCGTGAGGTGCTCGATCTGTGAGGTGTTTTTTCAATGAGGTGCACAGTCCACGTGGTGCTCATTCGGACTGCGGATCATCCAATCCTCCAACCATGGAAGATGAATAAGTCACTATGTGAGAGAGTGGGGATACCATTCATGGGTGACAATGTTGAGTTTGTTGAAAGATTGTTTGTAAAGGAGAAATGCTATGTGGAATTGACAAGTGATCAAAGATTTTCAAAGTGCTATGTTCATAGATAAATCTAGTAAAGCCCAAATGATCTAGGGGACCCTATATATAGGAATGGTCTATAATAGGTGTCCACATGCATACCAAAAATAGTTTCAAAAAAGGACTAGTTTCTTCATCTAAATCACATCCTTTTCATCTTGATGATAGAAAATTTTGATCAGTGGATTTTCTGGGTCCTATAAACTCCACATGAATGAAAATAAAATCCATGAATTTGAGGAAGTGAAAAATAAACCAAAATATGATTTTAAAAGAGTGAAGCCTCATTGGAAGGACCATGTCCACATTGAAAATTACACTATGTGTACATCCATTCTACATGGCATACCACAAAATAAATGGTTTGTAGGATGTGGTGGTCACTACTAGAGATAGAAAATGATGAAAATCATTCATGTGGTCGAGAGGTGATTTACAGATCCCATAAATGAAAATCCCCCACAAATTATAAGATTTTGATAGAGAGGATGGTGTTTTCTATCCTTCATGAATGAAATTATTTGTGGAACTAGGTGTCCTTCCTGGTCTCTTGAAAACAAGATCTTAGCGGCCCACAACAAATGAATAGTAATAACGTTAGTTGTTTCTACCATTAATCTATAAAAACCAAAACAGGAACCAAAGAGGAATATGATAATGGAGAAAAAACATGGATGGAAATTGGAAGAATGTTGTTGGATCCATCGTTTCCTACTAGGTAAACCCACAATAAAACATAGGAGAAATCTAATTCACCCCTCATCTAAAAAACAAAATCATTTAGCAGATTCCATTATATAGATTAAAGAGGATGTCCACTTTCTGGTACACCAAAATATTTAGAAAAAGGATATGTAAAGGGATCCCTACCCCCATGTAGAAAAACTCTATGTGAATGGAACACAAGATGAAAAAAAACTCTCTAGGCAGGTTGAACTAAAACCCGTATAACAAGGATTAATATTGGTGGAACCCAAACTGATGTATCAAATTTCTATTCAGTCAGTACCAGATTCTTCATAGAAAAATTATATGGGGTTTTCACCCTTACCATTGTATAAATATACTACAAATAGGGAACCCCATCCTGCATAATAACACACTATGATGAATGGGTAATCATAGGGTGTTCTTCTCCCAAGCTCCCATCACATCCCTCTATCGTACCATCGATTTCCGATTTGGATCCTCCGCAAACAATTATAATGGAATTAGGCCAAAGACTGTCTAAAAGCTACCAGATATGTATGATTAAATCATTATATGCATTAGCATATCCTCTCGAGTCTACATACTCATGGTCAGAAAAGTCATGTTGGTAACCTCCTTGATAAGGGGGGTCCATATAATGTTCTCAAGTATACATTTCTATAGTAACGAGTGTCCCGACTGTAGAGGTTCACACATGGACCTCCATGTTCCATGCAATAAGGGAGAGAATCAAAATTCCTTTTATGAAGAGGGGTAGTTGGGTATACTCATCTTTTCACCAAGAACTAATAAGGAATATCTACTAGAGTAATCCCATAGTAATTCATGTGGGATGTGACACTCTTTCTTCTCTTAACTAGAAAAAGGTACAATGAGAGGAGGAGAATGGAATGTTAGATTCTTCTATCTCTCCGTCTCCCTTTGGGACCATTCCTTGTCCACAAGAGAACAAAAGAATATTATTTTGGCTTTCCAGATCTACTACTTCCTACTGTTTCTAACACTAATCATGACTCACTTGGGATTAGTGGTTGGCGTTCATCATAACACCCACAAAAATATCATTCACTATGGAATCCTCCTAGGTAAAATCCCCAACTAAACCTCAAAAATACCATGAGTTGAGATTTTCCTCAAGGCCCTAGATAAAATATAAAATCATCTTTATTTATATGCCCCATCCAATTCCCCAAATTACCTTATATCGAGAGTTTTCTAATGGTTATAAAAACAACAGGATTCCTACTAGGTGTAATCCCTAAAATCATATTTCCAACTTCTCAAAGATAGATATTCCCTATGATACAAACCTTAAAAGGGAAATATTACCAATGAATAATGAAACTGTTCCTTATCCAAAGGTACAAGTCCCAAAAAATATATCTATATATCTTTTGATTCTCGACTAACTAGGATATGTAGGAAGCCTCCCAAGGGTCCATACAGAACACCCCAAATTCAACCTAATAATCTGTGGTCCATATTTTTAATAGGGTCATAACTGACTCAGGGTTCCATATTCCATTTGAGACCCTTCCATTATTATCCTGATTAAGCTTTATTCCGAATGATATCATATCCCCTCTTTGGAGGCCACATCCCTTCCAGGCTATTCATGTCACTTCAGTAGATGTCCCAAACCAGACCATGACTAGGCACCTTCCATCTAGGTTTCCATGCCACATGAAGTTAAAGTAAATAGTTTGGTCCTTATCATATAACCTTAAATGGTATGCCATGTCTCATTATGTGGAATAGAACTATGTGGGTTCTGATTCCATTCACAATGATATGTGGGAAGCCCATATTATGGGTTCAATCCTGACATCAAAACAACTCTCATCCGCCAGGATGATGATAAGTTATAGTGCGCTCCTATGTGTGGCTTAAAACTCGAATCATAATTAGAAACGACCAAATAATCTCTAATTTTTCTAATAATGAAGGTCATTTAAGGAGAAAATTAAATAAATATAGGTATCTCTATTAATTATGAACCTCATATACAAACATATGATTCTAAATTTTTTGTTTGTTGATAATTTACTGTCAACCCCAGGGTGACCAATGTCATACATGGGAATGAAAAATTGATTCATGGACATGACTAAAATATTTAATAGAGTCCCAAAATTGGAAATAGCCCCCCCCCCCAAATGGGTTGAAGACCCTGAAATCTAATTCTATTGACCAATGTTATTTCTTAATTTTCATTGGAAAATATCTCCAATAATTTCTATTGGTCGGAGTGGACACTCAAGAGGGGTGTGAATTGAGTTCCAATTAAAATTTATATTAAAAATATTTCTCTTAAAATCCCCCTATTTAAAAACAAATTTAAACTGTAGTGAATTTATACGGAGTGTAAATGTTCAATTAGTTTCTCAAAGATTGATTATGTCTCAGTTAATTTTATCTGAATATTAAATTGACTTCTAAAACTAAGTTACTCATTTACAAAAAGTATAAACACTTGCTAATTTAAGTATAAAAATAAATATAAAACAAATTATATTTCAAATTAGTTAGCTGTGGAATATGAAATATATAGTATAGTATACTTATGACTTAAACTAACAAGAACAACAGATATAACCAAGAGGTTCAGTCTCAAGACTAGACTTAGTCATCTCAAACAATTTATATAAATTTATCCACACCCTAGATCGGGGTAAACAACGGTTAACACACTTTCTAGGTACAAAGACCTCTACCAGAGTTCTACGTCAGAAAACAAACAATAGATCATAGTTTTCCAGGTATTATTTGACCTCTACCACTGTCCACAGTGGGATACAAGGGGGTTATACATTTTGAATGAGGATTTTAGAATCATCCAGCTTAGCTCAGGAGACAGTGTGTGTAAAATAAATTGGGTACACACACTACTCGAAATGTAATGAAAGAATCAATAATGTAAGTATGAATGAGTTTAGAAAAGCTTTAGTGATTGGCAGTGCAGCTCTGGACTCGTTTAATTTGTCAGAACAGCTTCTGAGTCCTTCTCTGGTTTTTTTCTGAAAAACAAAGTGTCGTTTTCTTCCTTGGTTCAGCTTATCAGCCTGATTGCATGAAGGGTTTGTTGTAGTTACTCACTCAAGATGCAGCTTTTGTTCTCCTCTATAATAATTAACTTCATGTATGTACTGTGTTCTTGGAGTATGGATGTAGCCTTGTGTGAATGCACAACGTTTGAATGCTGTTGAGGCTTTTTAGTTTTCATACTTTGTGTGCCTTCTTAGTCCATTGATTCTCCCTGTATGAACACCCCGTGTTTTCTTCTTGTTGTTCACACACACATGCTCACCCTTATTTCAGAAAGGTCCTTATCTTCCCTTCTATAGCTCTTAGCTTCATCAAAAATAAATGATTACTTTTTGCATGGGTACTAGGTATGGTTCCCTGACATGAAAACAAATATCATTATATAACATTAACTGCATTAAAAACATAAAATGTAACCATTAGCTTAATAAAAATAGTATTGAGAGTATAGATTTTGACTAGTTGGTCAATCATTATTAGCCTTCTATTGGTAGACATGTATGGTGGATTTTTTATAGTAGTTCCCTTATATCGGTAGTTCTTTGAACTTGTATCGGTAGATCTTTGCATCGGTAGCTCTTTGTATCAGTAACTCTCGATTTTAGTAGCTCTTACTTTGTGTATTGGTAGCTCTGTATATATTGGTAGATCTTTATATATCAGTATCTTTTTCTATCGGTAGGCTTACTCTATCAATAGCTCGGTAGACTTGTTCTATCAGTAGCAATCTGCATCTGTGACCTTGTTCTATCTATAACTCTGTCTATCGGTAGCTCTGGTCTGTCGGTAGCTCTACTTTGTATCAGTCGCTCTTGGTCAGTTCTAGGGATTATGTGTATCGGTAGACTTATGCACATCAGTATCTCCATTATGTACTATCAAAAAACTTGTTCTATTGATCTCTATATCGGTATCTTGTTCTATGCTTACCGGTGGACTTGTACATATCGGTAGCTCTATGTATCGGTGACTCTATCTATCGGTAGACTAAGTACCTGTAGCTCTCAATCAGTAGCTATATCCGATTGGGTTAGAAATACTTCAAAACTCATACAAACATGGATAAACATTGATTAATATATTTCAAGGATTATTTTAATATTATTATCATATTGATAATATAATATCATAGATTGAGAGAATTAGAATATAGATAAACATTAATTGAGATTATCAAAGTATGTGAAAGCATAATTGGGATTATCAAAATAGGTGAGCTCAACAATCTCCAACTTTTTGATAATCACAACTTATGATATTATAGTTTTAAAATAATGAGTAGTTGTATCAGAGGATATATCATTAATGTATTAGAGGTAGAATTAAATGCAATGATATCAGAGGGGCAAATCATTTTAGCTCTTCCTTAGATAATATTGCTCCCCCTTTGAGAATATTTCTCCCTCATTGATACTTAGATAATATTTCTCCCCCTTTGTGATAATCAAAAGGTGGAAAAAAATGAATAGACAAAGGAACAAAATGAGAAATAAATGAAATCCAATTGTATTATATGTTTTCAAAAGGTACATAGATATAATACAAAATACAAAGATTCCAATCAAACATCTTAGCCACTTGTTCAATCCACATCTTCAATGTGATATTTTCCCTTTGGTTCAGAAGAGGATTCAGACTGGGTGGATGGTGGTGGAGGCTTAGGAATTCCAGAAATGATCATAGGAGGATGAGCCACAAAAACTATGCTTGGCCTGTACTGAGGAGTTCTTTGAGTGATAATAGGTGTAAGGCTTCGAATGGCTTGGGATGGAGTCATATAAACAGGAGAAGCAGTAGAGGCAGAGGAAGGTAAAGCAGGAGGTACAATCACTGGCCTAGTATCAACATGCAGGAAAGGCAGCAAATGATTTCTGAAATACATAACTATTCCTCCTCCTCTCTCCATAGTAGATATAAAGTCATCCATGTTCTCCATGAATTTGTCCAAGGCTAGAGTTAATTCCCTTATTTTTCTAACTTTCTCTCTAAAGGCTTGATTGATAAGAGGTAACTTCAGGTTTTCCAACAGAAGTTTGAAATGATTGTTGAGTTGATGCTTGGTGTAAATCTTTCAGAAATAGGAGTCCACCTTATCTTTCACTTCTTTTAGAGAGGCATAAGCTTCTCTCGTATAGTCTTAGACTATCTTCATTATTTGTCTAGCTGAATCTATAGTATAAAGCACAACATTTCTTAGGTCCGATGAGTCCATAGAGCCACTGGTTGAAGCAGAACCAAGATCCTCCTTCATCATTGCTCGAAACTGAATCAAATCCACTAAAGGTATAGAAGCAAAATAACTAATAGAGAAAGATACAGTTTCCTTAATGTTCTTGGTCAACCCACTAATAAGATTTTGTACTTGGGAATCTTGGGTTTTAACATAATCATTCCTGGAGCTTTTAAAACCTTCAAACACTGAAACCATCTAGCTCACAACACTTTTGACATTGGCTAAGTCCTTGTCTGCTTGGGATTTTGAGCTCATGTAAGAGTCTAATGAGATAACCGATTTCTTTAGAGCTTCAACATTAGAATCCAGTCTAGATACTTGAGTCTGGAAGTCAGCAACTTCTTCCACTATTTCTGCCATAATTGTTGAAAAATTTCAACATAGATAGAGTTCAAAAGATTTTTCCAGGTTACTCATCTCTTCAACAAAGCAGTGCTTCAACTCAGCAACAGAAGCACTAATGGACTCTTTCAGCTCATCCTTTAAGGATTCAAGGTCAGCCCTGGTGATCATATCAGCAAGAGCGATCACAACAGGTTCTCGTTCAGTTGCTATTATGGCCACTGAGTCAGTCATAATCGATTGGATTGATGACACCAGTGAAGCTTCCATCTTCTTTGCCTCTTCCACAAAACTATCCTTAATATTTTTCATCAAAGTTTCCAGGTCATGCATTCTGACCACATCTTCAGGTAGCAACTCAGTTTCAACATCATAAATGATTTTTGGTCTATTGAGGGATGCCTCATTATCAGAATCAGGAAAGTCTAATCTACAAACAATAAAACCGGGGTCTTCTGCCCATTACTCAATATCTACAGCCACTATCACACTTCCTAACATGGTTTGATTCTCCACCTCAATAGGTGCAGTATCTTGTACAACAAGGTAATTCTCAGCGGGTCTTTATTCCACAAAAGAATCTTCTACTATCAATTCATTCTCTACAACAGCTGGAGAGTCCTCTGGATGAGGTACATCTTATTCCATTTCTCCTACTACATCCTTAGTAGGGAGAACTGAGCTTCCAATCAATAGACTCATACTTAAGTAGACAGAATCAGATGCTTCATTTTCATTCTCCTTTTCTTATTTATGCTCAGGGGCTGGCTGGTCTTCCTCATCAGCAGGAGTGTATCCTTCTACTAGGGATTCCTTTTCTGAAGAAACAATTTCAGCAACAGGACGTGGAGGTAAGTACGGATCTATTCCATCATTCATAGAAGTTTCTTCTTCTTCAGTCTCATCACTGTACTCAGGTTCTTCTTCATCAGGTCCTAGACATGGATCTCTCACATACTTAGGTCTTGAAGGATGATTCACATGATTGAATTTATCATATACCTTCTGGTCATCATTAACCCACTCTCCTCTCCATGGGTTCTAATTTATCTGCATGTATTTTCAAATTGTGGTTGTGATACAGAAGTTTTTCCTTACTACCACTGTCTCATCTTGAGACTCAGCTACCCCTTTGACTTTGATCATTAATAAGATCAACATGGCAAATAATAGGGCATTAGTCTTTGATTTTGGCCTTTTCATGTCTTCTATTTTGATCATCAGCAATATACATAGATTTACTTTTACACAATTCCTCAAGATATGAAACAGATAGATATCCTGATATCTTAAATTCACAAAGTCTCCTCTCCTTCGTATTAAGACATGCTGAACAAATTTGAACATCAATCTGTTCTCTCCATCCATTTCAGCAGCTACTACTTGTCTTTGATTTCCATCACTGGTGAGCTCCTCCAAGGAAGTCTCATAATCGAATATATTACTTGTTGGTGGCATAGCTTTCGAGAAATATCCAGATACACCTTCATGCGGATCCTTTAGGCATTCAGCCCACTCAAAAGATGAAAAAGACATCTCCTTTACATTCACAAAAGAAATCACTCGGTTCTCATCTTCGGATTTCTCAAATCATAGAAACTCATGAAATTGTTTCACTAGATTTGGATAGTAGGGGCCATTGTTGTAAGAAAATCAATCTACCCACTTTTGATCTTCTAGCACTTTGAGCACTAATGACTTGCTAGGCAGCAACCATTCCATGCACAGATCTTTTTCAATCACAATAACTCTATTCTACAAATGAGGATTCACTGGTCGCCTACCCGACCTAGTTCTTCCAACACTACCACTTGCTTCTGGGTTGTACTTCTGCTTTATTTCTTTCAGCTCATCAATGTAATCTCTGATAGTAGGAAGTTTGGTTTTTGACATCTCTAGTTCGAGGGATTTAGGGTTCTCGAGAGATTCGGGAGCTAAGATTTGATGGTAAGGGTTTGAGACTCGGTGGATCGAGAAGTATCTAGGACATAGTTTTTATCATTTAGGATTCATAAAATAAATAAATAAAATGAAATAAAGTAAAAAAGATTCAGATTCTGGTGGTAGATAGAAGTTCAAAATAGCACACTCATCAGTAGGATTTATCGATGAGAATTCCAATCAGTGAGGTCCATCAGTGAGGTTACGTCGTTGAGGTATCCACATCGGTGAGGTTACATCGGTTACGTTACATCGGTGAGGTTACATTGGTGAGGTTACATCAGTGAGGTTACATCGGTGAGGTATCTACATCGGTGAGGTATCTACCAATCAGGATTAATCATTCATAAATCATGTCTAATGTAACTTATCCTATATGAACTCAAAGGTTTTGTGAAAATATCAGCTAATTGATGTTCAGTACCTATAAATTCAAGAGTAATATCACCCATTTGGTAATGATCTCTCATGAAATGGTGCCTTACATCAATGTGTTTGGTCCTAGAGTGAGATACAGGGTTCTTTGAAATGTTTATTACACTAGTGTTGTCACAATTGATTGAAACATGCTTAAAATCATATCCATATTCCAAAAGAGTGTGTTTCATCCACATAATTTTTTCACAACAACTACTAGCAGCTATATACTCTACTTAGGCAGTGGACAAAGCTACAGAATTATGCTTTTTACTACACCAATATACTAAGGATTTTCCTAATAAATGACATGTTATAGATGTGATCTTTCTGTCCAACATGCAACCAGCAAAGTCAACATCTGAATAACTCATTAACTAAAAGGATGGTCCTTTTGGGTAAAACAAACCTAAGTTCACAGTGTGTTTAAGATAATTAAAAATTCTTTTAACAGAAAGTAAATCAGATTATTTTGGGTTATCTTGAAATTATTCACACATACATACACTAAACATAATATATGGTCGACTAGCAGTAAGGTAATGTAAGCTTCCAATCATACCTTCGTAATTTGTTTGATCCACTAGTTTCCCAGTTTCATCTACATCCAGTTTACAGACTGTACTCATTGGAGTATCACATTCCTTAATACTATCCAAACCAAAACGTTTTGAAATATCCTTTGTATATTTACTTTGATTCCAAATAATACAATTTTTATTTTGAAAATCATGAAATCCTAGAAAATATTAAAATTCTCCCATTAAACTCATTTCAAATTCATTTTTCATACACTTTGAAAAATCGGTACCTAAGGAATGTTTAGAAGATCCAAAAATAATATCATCAACATAGATTTGAACTATTTAAACATATTTATAAATTATTTTAATAAAAATAGTTGGATCAGCAATGCCTTTAGTAAAACTTTTTGAAATAAGAAAATTACTAAGCCTATCATACCAAGCTCTTGGATCTTGTTTTAAACCATATAAAGCATTAGAATGATTAAAAACTTGATTTGGAAATTGAGTATTAGTAAATATAGGCGGTTGTAAAAAAAAAACATATTCAACAATAAAACCATTTTGAAAATCACTTTTGACATCCATTTGATATAACTTGAAATTAAAATGAGCAGAATAGGAAAGTAGAATTCTAATAGTTTCTAATCTAGCTACAGGTGCAAAGGTTTCCTCATAGTCTATACCTTCTTCTTTACTATATCCTTGTGAAACTTTCCTAGCTTTGTTTCTAACTATATTTCCTAATTCATCCACTTTGTTTCTAAAAACCCATTTAGTGCCTATTGTTAAAGTGTCCTTAGGTATGTCAACTAATTCCCAGACTTTGTTTCATTAAAATTGATTTAACTCTTCTTGCATAGCCATTACCCAAAATTCATCATTAATAACATCATTTACATTTTTAGGTTCTATCTGAGAAAGAAAGACTTGATGTTCATCCTGGATTCTTATAGAAGCTCTAGTCTGTGTCCCTCTATCAAGATTACCAAAAACATCATCTAAAAGATGATTCTTTAGAATCATAGTTGATCTAGTAAAGCTAGGACAAGAAATTTCAGGTTCATCTATAAGTTCGGGATTAACAGAAGCAGATTTGGGAATATGTCCAGAACTGGACATTTTTATAGCAGGTTCTTTAGATTTATCATTAAGGTCTAGAATAGTAAAATCTTCTTCAAGATTTTCTAGAGAGGTGTTAGCCTCATGTGGATCAGTTTCATCAAACTTGATGTGAAAATATTCTTCCACACATTTGGATCTTTTATTACAGACTCTATAGGCTATGCTAGTTAAAGAATAACAAATAAAAAATCCTTCATCACCCATAAAAGCAAACATGTCAAGATTATCCTTGGTATTAAGAATTAAAACTTTGCATCCAAAGAATCTAAAGTAACTAACTTTGGGTTTTCTATTATTCCATAATTCATATGTGGTCTTTTTGTGAACATGTCTAATTAAGACTCTATGAATAATATAACAAGCTTTATTCACAGCTTCAGCCCAAAAATAAACAGGCAGGTCATACTAATTAAGCATGGTTCTTGCTATTTATTGAAGGGTTCTATTCCTTATTTATACTAAATCATTATATTGAGGTGTCCTAGGAGAAGAAAAGTTGTGACTATAGCCATTTTGTGAGCAATAACATTCAAAATATTGATTTTCAAACTCACGGCCATGATCACTTCTCAGGGTTTTAATCTTAAGTCCATTAAGGTTTTCTACAGACTTGGAGTATTTAATAATGTAAGAACAAGATTCAATATTGTGAGCTAAGAAATATACCAAAGTATTTCAAGAAAAGTCATCTACTATGACATAGACATAGTGCTTCCTATTTAATCTAGAATCTCTTCAAGGTCCAAACAAGTCCATGTGAACCAACTCAAGAGGTTGAGAAGTTGAAACATATTTCTTTGATTTAAAAGAAACTTTATGTTGCTTTCCATTTTTACAGGGATTACAAAATTGTCATTTGGTAATTCATGTTTGGGTAAGTCTCTAACTAAATTCTTCCTAGTCAATTTTCTATGTGAATAGATGTTGATGTGTCCTAATCTTCTGTGCCAAAGCTAAGTCTCTTTATGAAAAGATTTTAAACAAGTAACATTTTGCTTAGCTAAAGAATTTAACTCAACAGCATAAACATTTTCATTTCATAAAGAAAAAAATATTAAAAAATTCAGAGAGTTAAAAACATTACAGGAATAATTTTCAAACTTAACATTAAAGCCATCATCACACAATTGAGAAATACTTAACAGGTTATACTTAAGTCCATCAATAAATAAAACATTAAATATCAAAACTGAATATCTATTACCAATCTGGCATAGGACGATGATTTATCCACTAGAGTTATCACCAAAGGTGACATGGCTTCCATCAACCTTGAATAGGCTCTTCAAGCATGAGTAATTCTCAGACATATGTCTTGAACATCCACTGTCCAAATACCATGTCTTCTTGTGGGAACTCTTCAAACAGGTTTCCTAGAAAACAGATTTAGATGGGAAATGACTTTGGTACCCAGATCTTCTTGGGTCTAGAAAGGTTAAAAATCAATTATTTTGGTACCCAAATATTTCTTATGTGTTTCATATAATTTACATAATCAAAATATTTTGAAAGATAAACACTATTTGATCTATA
Source organism: Viscum album (assembly GCA_963277665.1). NCBI lineage: Eukaryota > Viridiplantae > Streptophyta > Magnoliopsida > Santalales > Viscaceae > Viscum > Viscum album. Next base: position 334,530,475 of record OY728156.1, on the reverse strand, counting down.
ACTATGTGATTAAATAGTTGAATCATTTTAATTTCCAGAACTGGAACAAGCATAATTTTGTCTAGATTTAGTAATAAATTGAGTTTTAGTGAACTTTCATTTTCCAGGATGGTATCCCAAACTAGTAGTGTATTTTAGTGCAACTTGATTACCTAACATTTGAGTAAGTGTATCTTTTCACTTTGTGAACTTTTTTAAGTCCTTTATAAGTTTCTCATTAGACATTTTCAATTCTTTATTTTCCTTTAATAGTTGTGTATTATTTTCATTTTCTTTATCAAGGGCGGATTTAACATTTGCAGTGAGAGAATGCTGTTTCTTTAATGACCTATATTAGTCTTTAAGTTCATTGAATGTTCCCCCCATCATGTTACAGTTTACAGACAATTCTTCATTAGACATATCTTCAGAATCAGAATCAGATTTTCCACCATCTCTAGAACAATAGGAATTTAAAACAGGAGTATTTAAGGTTACCTTGGATGTGTTGGTCATGAAACACATGTTGGCACGATTCTTTTCAGAATCAGAAATTTCAGATTCACTTGTGCTATCTTCTAAAGCACTCCAAGTAGCTTTTATATATTTCTAGTACTTCTTGTCCTTATAATCATATTTCTTTTTGAATTTTAGTTTTGGAACGACAACCTTGATGTGTCCTTTCCTCTTGCATTCATAGAAAACTATATCATCTTCCTTATCAAATTTCATCAAGTCATTCTTCCAGTGACCCTTATTGTCATACATTCCTTTATATTTTTTTCTCAAGAATTTCTTCTTCCGATAGAACTTCATAAATCTCCTGGATATTTGAGCCATCTCAACATCCCTGTCTGGATCCGAATCTTCACTGGATGAACATTCAGTAGGTACATGTATTTTTTCATTGTCTTTTCTCTTAGAAGGAGTGGACTTGAAATCCACATATTTTCTCTTGGGTTAATCATCTTCTTACTTGTTTACCTTAATTTCTTCCTCATACATCATTAATTTACCAATAAGCTCTTTGAGAGGAAGAGCTCCAATGTCACATGATTCTCTGATTGAAACAGAAGTGCATCTCCATCTTTCTAGTAGACATCTTAATATTCTCGTGATTTGTTCCTTTGAGGGAACAACCATTCCATGTGATCTCATTGTATTGACTATCTTATTGAACCTGAGATACATATCAAAAATAGGTTCATCAGTTTTCATTTTAAAATTATCATATTTAATAGTATAAATATTTAATCTCATTTCTTTAACATTAGTTGTTCCCTCATGAGAAACACCCAAAGTATCAAAAATTTCATAAGTAGTATTTCAAGAAGATATTCAATTAAACTCTTCATCTCTTAAAGAACAATAACAGGCATTCATATCTTTAAAATTATTATTTTAAGCAGTCTTTGTAGGTTCATCCCAAGTTATTCAATCAGTTTATGGAATTTTTTATTGAGATTCTATAGCATTCCAGATATCAAAAACCATACTTTCTAAATGAATTTTCATATTAAGTTTCCACTGGGCATAGTTGGTACCATTGAGGATAGGTGGCCGGTTGGTAGCAGCACCCTATAGTCTATTGTCCATAACTAGATTTTAGAAAATAATTTTTAAGAGATAAAATTTATAACTAACAGAAATTTATGATCTTTAATGATAGCAACTAAAATCACAGTTGAAAACAGAATGTTTTGATAACTTGTATCAATAAAAACAACCTCTAATACCGAATGTTGGTCAGAGTGCACACTCAAGAGGGGGGTTAATTGAGTTCTAATTAAAATTTCTTTTAAAAATATTTCACTTTATATCCTCTTATATATAAAAAAGTTAAACTGTAGTGAATTTATACAGAGTGTAAATGTTCAATTAGTTTCTCAATGATTGATTAGGTCTGAGTTAATTTAATTTGAAGATTAAATTGACTTTTGAAACTAACTTACTGGTTTACAATAAGTATAATCACTTCCTAATTTAATTATCAGAGTAACTTTCAAAAAAATTATATTTCAAAGTAGTTAGCAGCAGAATATGAAATATATATATATATAGTATACTTATGACTTAAACTAAAAAGCACAGAAGATGTAACCAAGAGGTTCAGTATCAAGCCGAGACTTAGTCCTCTCAATCAAATTATATAAATTGATCCACACCTTAGATCGGGGTAAACAACGGTGAACACAATGTCCAGGTACGATGACCTATACCATAGTTCTATGTGGGAAAACAAACAACATATCACAGTTATCCAGGTCTTAATCGACCTCTTCCATAGTCCAAAGTGGGATACAAGGGAGTTATAAAGTTTGAATGAGGATTTGAGAATCCTCCAGCTTAGCTCAGGAGACAGTATGTGTGTAAAATAAATAGGGTACACACACTGCTCGAAATGTAAAGAAAGAATCACTAAAGTAAGTATGAATGAGTTTAGAATTGCTTTAGGGAAAGGAAATGCAGATCTATACTCGTTTGATTTTTCAGAACAGCTTCTGAGTCCTTCTATTGTTTTTGTCTGAAAAACAGAGTATCGTTTTCTTCCTTGGTTCAGATTGTCAGCCTGAGTGCATGAAGTGTTTTTTATAGTTCTTCACTCAAGTTGCAGCTTGTGTTCTCTTCAGGAATGAGTAGCTTCATGTATTTCCAGTGTTCTTGGAGTATGGATGTAGCCTTGTGTGAATGTACAACGTTTGAATGCTTTTGAGTCTTTTTCTTTTTCACCCTTCATGTGCTTTCTTAGTTACTTGATTCTCGTTGTATGCACACCCCGTGTTTTCTTCTTGTTGTTCACACACACACACTCACCCTTATTTCAGCTAGGTCTTTATCTTCCCTTTTATAGCTCTTAACTTTAGCAAAAAGGAATGATTAATTTTTTTCATGGGTACTAGGTACGGTTCCCTGACACGCAAACAAATATCATTAAATAACATTAACTACATTAAAAACATCAAATGTAACTATTATCTTAATAAAAAATAGTATTGAGAGTATAGAGTTTGACTGGTTGGTCAATCATTAGTTGCCTTCTGTTGGTAGACGTCTATTGTGGATTTTGTGTAGCAGTGCCCTTCTATCGGAAGCACTTTGACCTTGTATCGGTAGCTCTTTGCATCGGTAGCTCTTTGTATCAGTAACACTTGATTTCTGTAGCTCTTACTCTGTGTATCAGTAGCTCTGTATATATAGGTACCTCTATATATATCGATAGTTGCTTCTATCGGTAGACTTACTCTATCGGTATCTTGGTAGACTTGTTTTATCGGTAGCTATGTGCATCTGTGACCTTGTTCTATTGGTGACTCTGTCTATCGGTATTTCTAATCTGTCGGTATCTCAACATTGTATCGGTCTCTCTTGGTTAGTTCCAGTGATTATGTGTATCGGTAAACTTATGCACATCAATAGCTCCATTCTGTACTATCAGAAAACTTGTTCTATTGATCTTTGTATCGGTAGCTTGTTCTATGCTTAACGGTGGACTTGTATATATCGGTTGCTCTGCATATCGGTGACTCTGTCTATCGGTAGACTAAGTACCAGCGACTCTCTATCAACAGCTATATCGGACTGGGTTAGAAATACTTCAAAACTCATACAAACATGGATAAAAATTGATTAACATATTTCAAGGATTATTTTAATATTATTATCATCTTGATAATATAATATCAAAGATTGAGCGAATTAGAATATAGATAAACATTAATTGGGATTATCAAAGTATGTGAAATCATAACTGGGATTATCAAAACAGGTGAGGTCAACAATTTCAAGCCTTCGAAAAGTAGGTCCATGAGTCATCTTATATATAATAAAATTTGGGTGTCTCTAACTCCACAAAAACCCCACTAGAAGCTCTTCGGAAATGATGGAATGGACATCAGTATGTTTACACATTAAAACCCAAAACAATCAGTCATGGCATGGACCATTTGAAAAGAAAATTCTATTTCACAAAAAAATGATCCCAAGTGAAATAATTTAACTATAACATCTCCATCAAAAGATAAAAATAATCGACCACCCAGTTCTCATCAACAATTGTTTTCCGAACACGTGTGTGGTCACTCTAAAACACATTTTCTTTAGAAATAAATCTAAAAACACTAAAATATTATTATATCCCTAAATCCCCTATAGTTCTCTAAATCCATAGAAACCCTAAACAGTTCTTATAAAGAGCCTAAAAATTATACATATCCTAAAAATCCTTAAAAACACAAAAAATCCTGAAAACCCTCAATAACCCAAAAAACAAAAAACACCTAAAAGACCATAAAAACCATAATAGACCTTCAAAAACCAAACCCCTATAAACTATAAAAACCCCAAAAAACATCTAAAATACCCCAAAAAACTCAAAAAACATTAATATCCACTAAAACCCATTAATACCACTAAATGAAAAAAAACCCAAAATCATTAAAAACCCTAAAATCCCTAAAAATATATACAACCCCTAAAAACTATAAAAACCTTTCAAATAAGACCCTAAAAGACCTTAAACCCACAAAAAAATAAAAAACATAATAACCCTAAGAACCCTAAAATCCCTAAAAAAATAAAAGATCCAAAAAATAGCTTAAACCCATAAGAAACCCCAAAATGGCATTAAAAACAACTAACTCCACTAAAACCCCCGATATACCCTAAACGCATAAGATCCTAAAAAATATATTGTACACCCTAAACCCTAATCCTTAAACCTTATACACTATAACAAACTCCCTAAACCCTATACTCTATGCCAGAAACCCTATACACTGCACCCAAAACTGAAAAACACACACCCAAAACCCTATTACCAACACCCAAAACCCTGAACACAACATCATGAACCCTATATGTTACACCCTATGCCATAAAACCAACACCCAAAACCCTATAACCTACACTATAAACCCAAAACCCTACACCCTAAACCCAATACCCAATACCCTAAACCCTAAAAGGACATAAAAACCCTAAAGACGCTAAAAATTGTTAAAATCCATAAGACCCAAAAAAATACCCCCAAAAATCCTAAAACCCCTAAAAACCTCAAAAATCCCAAATCCCCCAAGGGAACTAAAATTTTAAAAAATATAAAACAAAACATAATCCCAAAAACAAAAAACCCCTTAAATATCAATAGAAACCCCAGAAAACCAAAAACCCCAAAAAGCCTAAAAAAATCAAAAAACTCCAAAAATCCCTGAAAACCCTAAAAACAATAATAAAACTAAATTCCCTAAAATTATTTTAAACTCTTGAAAACATTAAAATATCTAAAACAAAAATACACGAACACCCCCAAAAAACTACAAAACACCTAAATAGGCCTAAAAATCATAGAAACCCTAACAAAATTCTAAAAACCCAATAGACCCCTGAAAACATCAAAAACTCTTAAAAACATATGAAATACCAAAAAAACTAGAAAAAATAGGGATTTTATAAACATATAAAACCATATAGAACCTTAAAATCCACTAAAATCTCTAAAACCCTAAAAACATTTAGAAAACACTAAAAGGCCATAAAAAATATAAAAACCCCTTAAAAAATAAACCTTAAAACCTTAATCCTTTTAAAACCATTAAAAACTCTAAAAACAATAAAAAAACCCTAAAAAGAAAAAAAAAATAAAAGTATATAGAAACAAAAAGAACCCTAAAAACTCTAGAATCCCAAAAAACTCTAAAATCCCCCAAATAACTCTAAGGATATAAAAAACCTTAAATACCCTAAAATCGATAAGACCCTAAAAGAATATAAAACCCCTTAAAGGCCATAAAAACAAAAAAAGACCCTAAAAGACACAAAAACCCAAAAATATTGTAAAAGATCCTAAGAAACCGAATAACCTAAAACACTAAAACCCCTAAACCAATAATAAAACCCCCTAAATATCCCTAAAATAACCTATAAACCCCTAAAAACTAAAAAACATAAATACCCATAAAACACTAATAACCATAATTACACCGAAAAACTAACAAAAAACCTAAAACCCATAAAACCCTCTGAAAACTCCAAAAATCTCAAAACATCCAAAATCCCTAAAATCCATAAAAATGCTTAAAAATTAATTTATATCCCCTTAAATCCTCTGAAAACCCCTAAAACACCTCAGGTTTCCCAAAAAATCATATAAATCCATAAAATGGAATTAAAAACCATAAAACACCATAAAAGAATGTAAAACATCTAAAATACCAAAAAAAAGACCCAAAAACCCCGAAACCACTAAAATAACCTACGTACCCAAAAATCCCAAAAGACCCTTAATACCATAAAACCCTCGAAAACTCAAAAAACTCTCAAACCCCTAAAAACACCCTAAAACCCCATAAATATATTTAAAAACCATAATAAAAAAGCCATAAAACCCCTAAAAATATAAAAACACTAAACCCACAAAAATACCCAAATAACCAATTTTTTTTAAAAAAAAACCTAAATCCCCTAAAAACCATACAACTCTTAAAGAACATTAAAACCATTAAAACCCCTTAACATTCCATAAAAACTCTGAAAACCTTTGAAACCCTAAAAATCCTAAAAACCGTAGGAAAACCTAAAAACCCAAAAAACCCTGAAAAAAACTGAAAACACCCAAAAAACTAGGATACCCTATAAACCCTAAAAACAACTATAAAATCCCAAAAAAACAAAAACCATAAAATTAATTATAACAACAACTAAAACACCGTAAAACCCTAAAACCCCCAAAACCCATAGATATTTAACAGCCATAAAAAACCCTAAAAACCCTAAAAACTCCAAAAAACCCCTTAAAAACTAAAAACTGCTAAATGACCATAAAACACGAAAAAACCCTAAAGACAATAAAAACCAAAAAACACCAAAAGAGATACTAAAATCCACAGAAATACAAAAAAAAACCCAAAAACCCTTAATCACCTACAAAACCGTAAAAACAATAAAAATCATGAAAATTATAAAAACCTTAAAACCCAATAAACATTAATAACAAAAAATGCCCTAATAATCCATAAAAGAATGAAAATAATTAGAACCCATTAAACTCTAAAACATCTCTAAATTATTGAAAAACACTAAATATCTTTCAAATCCTGAAGAAACCATAAGTAACCTTAAAACCATTGACAATCGTAAAAACCCCTACATACCCTTAAAACATTAAACCCCAAAAAATCCTTAAATACCCACAAAACTCTAAGGACCATAAAACCGCTAAAAGACCATAAAAACCCCTTAATCCCCTTTAAAATATATGAAAACCTTTAGAATATATAAAAAACCTAAAAATGCTAGGAATATCAGAAACCCCCAAAACCCAAAAATACTCTAAAATCCCTAAAATACTATGAAACCCTTTAAACCCTTAAAAATCGCTAAAATAATCTAAACCCATAAAAACCCTAAAATCCCAATAAAACCCTAAAAACTCCCAATGATCATTACAAAACCTAAAAGACCATATAAACCCCAAATAACATATAAACCCCAAAAGACCCCAAAACCCCTTAAACCCTAAAAACTAAAAAATTATTTAAACCCTTAAATGATTAAAAATTCTCAAACAACCTAAAAACCCCAAAAACCCTTTTAATAACCCATAAAACCCCATGAAACCGTAAAAACCCCCTAAAATACTAAATCCCCTGGAAACCCCTTAGAAACCCACAATATTATAAAAACACTAATAATCCTCAAATAATATTAAAACCCCCCAAACCCTTTAAAACTCTTAAAGAACCATAAATATTAAAACCCCTAAATCTCCAAAAATACAGTAAAACCCCCCAAACCCCCCCCCCCCCAACCCTAAAAGGGTAAAAAAACTCTAAAAATTCTTAATCCCTCCTAAACCCCAAAAAACACAAAAAAAAAACTAAATCACCCTACAGGTTCCCAAAACACCCTAAAACTCCTAAAGCCCCTACAACCCCTAAAATTCTAAAACACCTTAAAAAACCTTAAAAACCTTAAAAATTGAAAAAATTAAAAAAAAACACCAATTAAAACATATAAAACATTAAAATCAGTTAAAACCATGAAAATCCTAAAACCCCTAAAATAAATCCCTCAAAACCCTAATACCCATAATAACCCTATAAACCTTGTAAACTCTAAAAACACTAAGAATAACCTAAAAAACAATAAGAACATAAAAAACCCCTAAGATAACTGAAAAAATAAAAAATATAAAAACCCTTAAAAACTAAATCCCTAAAATAAAAAAAACCCAAAAAAATTCTTATATACTTAAAAAACCTAAATCCCGTAAAAATATTTAAAACAATAAAGTCCCCAAAAAAACTTCTATATGACCCTAAAAATGCCTAAAGCCCCTTCAAACACTAGAAGACCCTAAAATACCCTAAAAATCCATAAACCCCTAGAAGACCCTAAAATCCCTAAACACTCTAAAATAACCTAAAACCCCCTATTAGACACTAAAAACAATAGAAACCCTAAAGTTAACTAAAAACACTAAAAAACCATAAATGACCCTGAAATGCTATAAAATACTAATATTCTCTAAATACCTTAACAGAACCAAACATTTCTAAAACCCCTAAATGACCCTAAAAACATAAAAAAGTTGAAAGACCCTAGAACATATAAAGTTCCCTTAGAACACTTTAAATATTAAAAAAAAAACCAAAATACACAATAAAACCTATAAAAATCATAAAGGACCCTTGACCCCTAAAACCCTAAAATTTCATAAATTTCCATCAAAACCCAAAAAAATCCTAAAACCCCTTAAAATTTCTAAAAACCATGAAAAAACAATGGAATCCCCTATACACCTTAAATATTCCTAAAATACCATAATATCTTAAAATCCAAAAAGGCCCTAAACCACCATAAATCTCCAAAAACCCTTTAAATTACCCTATACCCTAAAAATCGAAAAAATCAATAAATCCCATAAAACCCTAGAAGACCATACGAACCCTAATAACTATAAAACACCCCAAAAAACCTAAAAACCATTATACTCTGAAACACCAAAAAACCCTGAAAACCATAAAAACCCTAAAAACCAAAATCCCCCCCCCCCAAAAAAAAACTTAAATACCAAAAACCCTTAAAAAATGAATACCACTAAAAACTAAAAAAAATTAAAAATATTAAAAACCCTAAAGAACCAAAAACCAAAAAAAACTAACACCCCTAAGACACTCTAAAAACCAAAATTACCCTAAAACACTAAAAACCATAGACATCCCCAAAACTGTAAATGTATTATATTTTAAAAAAACCCCCAAAACCCATATAAATCCCCAAAATCACTAAAAACAATGAAACCCATAAAAATCATAAAAACCATAATAATAATAATAACCATAAATACCTTTGAACACCTTAATAAATCCCTAAAAACTCATAAAAACGTTCTAAAACATTTAAAACCCATAAGAACCCTAAATCCTTTAAAACCCTTGAAAACCTAAAACCCCCCTAAAACCCCTAAAAACCATAAAACCCTAAACACAACTAAAATCCTAAAAACCATAAAAACCCTTAAAATCCCTCATTCTTAGAAACCCCTAAAATACTACAAAAAACCCAAGAAACATAAAACCATAAAAAACAACAAAATCCCCTAAAATCCCAATAAAATCTAAAATACTATAAAAAAACTAAAAACCCAGAAAATACTAAGAACCCCAAGATGACCATAATAACCTTGAAACAAACCTAAAATAAATGAATACCCCTAAAACAGTAAAATACCCTAAACACATAAAATGAAAAAGAGACTCTAAAAACCATAAAAACACATAAATATCCAAAAACCTTATAAACTTCTTTAAAGACCATAAAACCCTTAAACACCCTAAAAAACTCACCCCAGACCTAATTACCCCAAAAACATGAAAATACCTCAAATCCCTAAAACACTATAAAAACCATAATACCTTAAGAACCCTTAAAACCCCTATAAATAATAAAAAACCAAAAAACCCTATACATCCATAAAAACCATTAAGATCTTAAATACCCTAAAAACATTAAAAATATATAAAATCTATTTAAAACCCATAAATGACTCAAAAACCACTAAAATGACTAAAAATTCAAAAAACACTAAATAGACCAAAACCCCATATAACCTAAGTAACACCAAAAAACCATTAAAACATATAAAAGAATCCTAAAGACGTCCTAAAAACCCAAAGAAGTATAATGAAAAATTTATGAAAAGCCATTAAACCCCATAAAACTCAATAAACCCTAAAAACAATAAAAACCCCCAACAACATCTAAAACCCCAAAATAACTAAAAACCCTAAAAATGAAAAATTCCTACAAAACAGTACAAAAATATAAAAAATACTAAAAACCTAAGAAATCATAAAACCCAAAAAAGAACACAATACCCAAAACACCCTAAAAACTTAAACACCATAAATAACCATAGAAAACCATAAAAACCATAAAAACAGTTAAAACTATAATACACTAAAATCCATAAAATCACTAAACACCCTAAAAGTCCTATAAACTCCAAAATCTATTAAAAAAATAAAAAAACCAAAAAAACCACAGAAATCCCTAAATCTCTATTAATACACATGGAGCACCTAAAACTCCAAAAAAATTTAAAATAACAAAAAAACATACAATATCAAAAAAAACAACTGTAAAAATAATTAAAATAAAAAGAACCATAAAACCCTAAAATTCCCCCCAAAACACACTCAAATCCATATAACAACATAACAACACTAAACCCTCTAATAACCCTAAAACTAAAAAGGCTCAGAAATACCATAAAGCCCCATAAAATGCCTCAAGACCACTAATAACACCTCTAAACCCTAAAACCCCTAAAAACACGAAATGTCACTAAAACACCAAAAACCATGAAAAAAAATCCTAAAATAGACCAAAAATTCCCTTAAAAACTATAAAAATAGAAAAAAATCTTCAAAACCAAACTAAACCTCTAATAACACTAGTACCCGTAAAACCCTTTTAACCTGTAGAAACCCTAAAACCCCAAAAAATCCTAAACCCCCTTAAAATTTCAAAGAAACATCAAAAACCTAAAACCCTACAAACCCTTAAATTCTAAAAAACCGCTAAAACAACTAAACATCCTAAAAAATAAAAACCCCAAAAAAGAACATAAAATCCTTATAAAACCCTAAAAAAAATAAAATCACTAAAAAAATAAAAACCTTAATAATATGCAAAATATCATATAAAAACCCTAAAATACCCTAAAACTAGTAAACCCCATGAATCCCCAAAAAAATATAAAAACCCAAAAAAAATTATAACTCATAAAATACCAAAACTCCTAAAAACATAGACATCCTAAAACCCCTAAAACCACCTTAAACACATAAAAATCCAAAAAACCAAAAAACACCTTTACAACCATAAAATCACCAAAAAGTGCTGAAAACCCCCAAAAACCCAAAAACACATATAAATCCATAAACCCCCAAAAAATACATAAGAAAAACCTAAAATCCTTAAAAACCCTAAAAATACCTGGACCCCTAAAACCATAAAAACCCCCATAACCCATAAAACCCTAAACACCCAAAATTCCCTAAAACCGTAAAAACCAAAAAAATACCTTAAAACCCGAAATACACAAAACACATAGAAACCCTTAAAAACATTTGAAAACCCAAAAACCCAAAAATCCAAAAAACATAATAAAAAATAATAACTTAAAAAACCCTAAATACTATCAAAACTACAGAAAACCCCAAAAAAATTCTCATACCCCTTAAAATCCAAAAAAAACTAAAAATATTTAAACTCACAAAATACATAAAAACCCTTAGAAACACAAATAATCCAAAAATCCTTAAAATAATCCTAAAACCATCCCCCCCCCCCAATCCAATCAAACCCCTTAAACCACCCAAAACCAAAAAAATACAATAAAACCCATATAACCCCCCAAAACCCTTGAAAACCCAAAGAACAATAAAATCCCATAAAACCCTAAAACCCTGAATACCCCTAAAATCCCAAATAAAACATAATAAACATAAAAAAACATTAAACATTGAAACCCCCCTAAATTACTAAAAAAATAAAAAACCCTAATACCTAAAAAATTCGAAAATACCAAAAAAAAACATTTAAAACCCATAAGCACCCTAAAAACTCTAAAGATCATTACGAATACTAAAAACCCTAACCCCATCCCAAAACTCCATAAAGACCTTAAAAATCCCAATAACCCTCACTATCACTATAAATCTATTTAATACCATAAAATACCCTAAAAACCTTGAGTAACACAAAAACCCACTAAAATCCTAAAATCCCTTAAGACAAATAAAAATATTAAAAACACTAAAACCCTGAAATCCTAAAAATATTAAAACATTAATTTTACCTAAAAACTCTAAAATACCCCAAAATGACATAAAAACCACTAAAATCCTAAAACTCAAAAAACTGTAAAAACATAAATGCCCAAAAAAATCCTAAAACACCTAAACTATCTTAATGCCCCTAAAACCCCCCTAAAAGTTCATAAAAACCCCACACAGCCTAAACGCCATAAAAAAATCTAAAAACCTTAATGAACCAAAAAATAATAAAAACCCTCAAAAGACACTAAAAACAATAATAACCTTAAAAACCATAAATATCCTAAATTCCATAAAAGGATCTAAAAACTATAAACAACCTAAAAGCCCTATTTTACCCTAAAATCCATAAAAACACTAAAGTACACAAAAACACTAAAAAAAATAAATCACCTTATCAACTCAAAAAAACCGAGGGATCTAAAAACCCAAAAAACCATATATGAACCTAAAACACTAGAAAAACATTAAACCCCATGAAGCATCCTAAAAACCCTCAGAGGACCAAGAATTACCTTACTATGAAAATACCCTAAAATACATAAAACACAGAAAATAACATAAAACCCATAAAAAACTATAAAATAATATTAAACTATAAGAACCCTAAACCCCTTAAAAACCCAGAAAAACCCAAACACACCAAAAAACTCCAAAAAAAAAATAAATCTTAACACCCCCACAAATATATAAAATAATAAAAACTCCAAAACCATAATATGAAAAATAAACCAAACCAGTTAAAACAGTAAAAAACCAAAAACCCACAAAACAAAAAAACCCTAAAAGTCATTAAAAACCTAAAAAAATTAAAAAGGATCCTAAAAACCTTGAAACCCCTAAAAGAAACAAAAATCCTAATATACATTATTGGACCCTAGAATTTTTAAAAATACCAATATTTCCCCAAAATCCATAAAATCCCTAAAAACCCTAAAAACACTAAACCCCTTGAAAAACCTCAATGAATGAAAGAAACTAGAAAAAATAAACGACCCAAAAAACCCAAAAATACCCTGAAAACCCAAATCCTAAAAACCCTAAAAACCAAAAGAGACCCTAAATTAACCAAGAAACCCCTAAAACACTAAAATACACCAAACCCAAAAAAAATCCAAAAAAACCCTAAATCCCCCTAAAATCCTTAATAACCCTAAAACATAAAACCCCTAAAAACCCTAAAAATCAATAAATATTATAAAACCCTAAAATTCATAAAAATTCCATTAAAATAACATAAAAAATAATAACCAAATGAACCTAAAATACCATAAAAACCCTTTAAAATTTTAAAACACCATAAAACTAATCCTAAAAACCCATAAACCCTTAAATCCCCTGAAAACCCTAAAACCCCCAAAAAAACATTAAAACCTAAACCCCTAAAATACCTTAAACCTAAAGAAACTCAAAAAACCCAAAAAACCCATTAAAACATTTCAAACACCTCATAGAACTTAAAACCCCTAAAAACCCTAAATCTCCTAAAAACTATAATAACCATAAAATTCACTAAAACATAATAAAGCTCTAAAAACTCTATGAATCTTAAAACCCTAAAAAACTAGAAAAACCTCTAAAACTGAAAAAACATAATACCCTAAAACACCTAAATAGCCTAGGATACCCCAAAATCATGAAAACACCTATAATGATAGAAAACATAAAAAATCCTAAAGACCCTAAAAACTGAAAAAACTAGAAATACCCTAAAATACTCTTAAACCCTTAAAAATATACACCCCCTTAAAACACTAAAAACATTAAAATCCCTAAAAACCCTAAAACCTCTAAAGGACCCTAAACCCCCCTAAAACCCCTGAGGCCCCTTAGAACCCTGACACCCCAAAAACACACAACAACTATAAAAACCAGTAAACATCCAAGAAATCCTAAAACATTAAATAAACTCTAAAATTAAGTAAACCGCTAAAATCATAAAAATATCATAAACCTTAAAAATCCATAAAATTCGAAAAAAAATCCTAAAAGACCCTAATGTCCTTAAAACAACCAAAAACCCATAACAATAACCCCTCAAAAGGCCTAAAACCATAGAATTCCACAAAATGCAATAAATAACCTTCTAAACCCCTTAAAAATAATAAAACCCTATAAAACCTAGAACCTCTAAAAAAAATAAAAGACCAAACAATCCCTAAATCCACTAAAACCCTAAAAATACCATAAAACCATAAAAACCCCTAAAACCACTATAAACCTTTAAAAAACCCAAAAACTAAACGACTCAAAAAACACCAAAAAACCCCTTCAAATACTATTTAACCTAAAAACCCCTAAAAGCACAAAAACTGCAAAAAACCCTAGAAAATTGGAAAACCAATAGAAACCCAAACCGCCCCCCTACCCCGCCAACTATTAAGATCTCAAAACCCCACAAAACATATAAAAACCCAAAAAACAAAAAAAATCATAAAACCTAAAAATACATTAAAAAACCTTAAACCCATAAAAATAAAAAATCACCTTAAATTCTATGAAAATCCCTAAACCCTCCTTAAAATACTTAAAACCCCTAAAACACTAAAAATTTCAAAAAAACACTAAAACCACTAATAAACCCTAAAAACATTAAAACCCTAAAACACTAAAAATAATAAAAACCCTAAACCACCCCCCAAACCCCCATAATCCTTTAAAAACAAAAAAACTGTTAAACACTAAAAATACCTCAAATTAAAAAATTTAAAAATCCCTAATACCAAAAAAAATCAATTAAAACCCTAAAAATATAAGAACATAAAAAACCATAACGACATTAAAACCCCCTAAAACCTCTAAATTCCCTAAAACTGTAAAACCCTTAAAAACACTTAAACCCCAAAAAAACCCAAAAACCATAACCCCTCAAAACCAAAACCCTTTAAAAACATAAATATATAAAACCTTGAAAACCCTAGAAAAAAATAAACCCTAAATATCAATAAAATCCCTAAAAACAACGAAGAACCCACAACCCCTAAAATAACCTAAAATATCAAAACTCGTAATGACCCAGAAAACCTAAAAGATCCACGAAGAACTGTAAAACTCCTAAAAACCTTAAAATAACCATTAAAAGCCTTAAAAATCCTAAAAACTAAAAACCCTAATAATTCTAAAAAAACCCCTAAAACCCATTAGAAACTCTATAAACCCTATAAAATATGAAAAATTCCCAAAAAACTGAAACCACTAACAATTAAAGCTCCAGTGGCGTCACATCATGGAGGAGATTCGGTGGTTGGATCAGCTTAGGTTCGACTCCCCGTGGTGATGCTTTTGTGGTGGTGGTGCATCGTGGAGGAGCTTCAGTGATTTCTCGGTGCGAATCACACATCGACATAGGATGACTTCACCACTTCTTGGTGGGGTTTCAGTGGTTAGACCAAAATGGTATTCGTCTTGCAACAGTGTTGAGGCATGTGGTGGCCCGATCTTCCAGTCTAGGTTGTTTGGCTCATCCAGCAAGAGAGTTTGCTTCCAAATAACTCACTGTGTGGATTTAGGCTAGATTTTCAATTCTATGGAGGGGGGAGGTTTTCCATTTTCAGATTATGTGAGTTTTTATACGTGTTTTACTCAGTTATATTGTTGATTTTTTCTCTGCCTCAATTTGGATTTGTTGTTCTGATTCGACATGATGGTTTTTCTTGTTAATGTCACTATGGCCTGTCTAGAACCTGGTGAGGGTGCATCTGAGGTTCTGATCGGAGAATATCCATGCCGAGAGAGGAGTTTTTGTTTTAGGATGACCCAGATTCCCTCATTGGTGGTGGTCCCTAGGTGCGGGTTTGGGCCATCCAGTCCAAGGTGATGATGTGTTGAAGTCATGTTCGTTGAATTGTCTTCTGGGCTTCTGTGGCTGCGGTGGACGGGGCTGAGGTGGTTGTTAGAGTTGGTCCTGGAAGGCTATTTTTTTGATGTTTTGGTTCTGTTCTCTGGGAAGGGTGACACAGGTGCTAGACTTACCAAATGGAACTGCCCTAGAGAAGGATTTAGAGATGGTGGTTCATCTTTTCATGGCTTTTCAGATTTGGTTTTTTGAGAGGGTATAGCGTCAGCCGTCTGATCGGGCATGTTCTTTGACACAAGACACTTTCCCACTGGACTATCATGAAAATGTGGATGCTTCATTTCTATAATATGCTTGGGTGGGGAAGCTCCATGTTGTTTTCCTGGTTTCTATCTCTTTGACCTTAAGGTCTATTAATGTCTTAAGTCCTTGATGCCTAGGTTCTCCACTTATTCCCTTAAAAGGGGGTTTATTATTATAATAAAAAGGTTAAAGGACTCTAGGTCATTGGAGAGTAAAACCCCATAAAACCTGCGAAGAATACTAAAACCCATAAAAATACAAAAAAAATCAAACTCCATAAATGACCCGGCCATCCCTTTTAAAGTCAAAAAAACTAAAAACACTAAAAACCCCTAAAACATCATAAACATGTAAAAAGACAAAAAACCTCTTGAAACTGCAAAAATCCCTAAATATAATAAAAAACCTAAAATACCCTAAAAACATAAAAAACCTAAAAACTATAAAAATCCTAAAAACCCTAAAACCCCACCAAAAAACACTAAAACCATTAAATCCATAAAAACCCTAAAAACCTAAAGAAACCAAAAAACCCCAAACCCCGAAAAAACAATAAAAACCCTAAAACACCTAAAAACCCATAAAATCAGTAATAACTAAAATACACATAAAACACAAAAAAAACATTAATAACCCTAATAAACCCTAAAACCCCAAAAAAGTCACTAAAACCCCTAAAAACACTAAAAACAATAACAAGTCTCCTAAACAAAAAAAGAAATCAAAACCATAACATAACTAAAAAATTAAAATATCCAAAAATTCTTTAAAACCCTTAAAACCCCATGAAAATGCATGAAAAGCCTTTAAAACCCTAAGAGAACACTATAAACCCAAAAACCACCATAAATCCCCAAACCCCCTAAAACCCAAAAATAACTAAAAACATGAAAAAAACATATGGAAAATAAAAACCATAAAGCCTTAAAAAACCAGTAAAACCATAAAAACCCCTAAATACCCCAAAAACCTAAAAACCCCTAAAAACCCAAATAACCCTAAAACCTTAAAAGTCCCATAATAACACAATAAAACCGAAAAAGATTATAAAATACCTTAAACACCCTAAAATACCTAAAAACCAATAAAATCCATAAAAACACCTAAAATCCTTAAATCCACAAAAAACCCAAAAAAAACTAAAACCCATAAATACCCTTAACCCCCAAATCAATCCAAGAATCCAAAAAATCCATAAAAAAACAAAAACCCTAAAAACCCTAAATTCCCTAAAAACCATAGAATCCCAAAAATACACTTATGCTAATAAAAACACTAAAAACCTTAAAAATTGCGAAAAATCCATAAAAAAACCCCTAAACGACAGTACAAACCCTAATACCACACAATACCCCTAAAATCCAAAAAATCCTAAAACCATAAAAATCCATAAAAAACCATGAAAAACATAAAAGACTCCAAAAACTCTAGAAACCCCCTATAAAAATGTAAAATCTTTAAAACCCATAAACCAAAAAAACCCTGAAAACCCTTTAAACCCATAAAACCCTAAAATCCCTAAATACCTAAAATTAGACTTAAAATCCATAATTACCAATAAGACCCATTAAGACCCCAATAACCGATAAAATTCTTAAAACACCAAAAAAACAAAAATCCTTAAAACCCCTAAACCCTTAAAAATACCTAATAACCCTAAAAACTCTAAAACCCCATTAAGACCTAAAAACACAAAAAAAACCCTAATAACCTAAAAAACCCTAAATACTCTAAATGCCCTAAAATCCACTAAATCCCTACATGAATCTAAAGATGCTAAAAACCCATAAACCCTTAAAAACCCCTAAAACCCTAAAACCATAAAAACCCTAAATACCTATTAATACCCTAAAAACACTAAAACCCCTAAAAGACCCTAAAACCACTAAACCCCCATTAATGGCCTTAAATACCCTAAAATCAAAAAGAACCTAAAACCCCTAAAAACCCATAAGCCCATAAACCCTTTAAAACCCCAAAGTCCTTAAAACCACTAAAATCCTAAGAGGCACTAAAAACCCCAAAATATCATAAAACACCCAAAACCCCTATAAGATGCTAAAATCATTATAACCCCATAAGGTATTCTAAAACCTTAAAACCCATAAAAGTCACTAAAAACCGTAAAACTATAGTACCCTAAAACCCCTAAATAGTCATAAAACCCCTAATAAAACCTAAAATAACGAAAGGACCCAAAAAATCCTTAAACATTGCAAAAAACCACAAAGAACCCTAAAACCCTAGTAACTAAAAAAGGCTATAAAACCCACTAAAACCCTTGAAAATCCATAACAAATCTACAAATCCTAAATCACCTAAATATCAAAAAATACCTAACAACCCTAAAACACATTAATGCCCTAAAAACCCTAAAAACCCTAAAAATTCTAAAAACATCTAAAACCCAAGAAAGACCATAAACACACTAAAAACCCTAAAATATATAAAAACCATATATACTCTAAAAAATTGTAACAAAATAGTAAAAACCCTTAAAACCCTATAAAACCAATAAAACCATAGAACCCCCAAAACCCATAAAACTATAAAAATACTCCAAAACTCCAATAAACCCTGAAGTCCATACAAATCTAAAAAACCCAAAAAAAAACCCAAAAAAACACAAAAAAACCAAAAAAAAACCGCAAAACCTCAACCCCCTTCTTAAAAACCATAAAATAACAATAAACCCCTAAAACCTCAACAACAATAAAGAACCCAAAAACCCCCAAAAACCCAAAAAATACTAAAAAAAATATAAAAACCTTTAAAAACCATAAAAACTCTGAGAATCCCTAAAAACATAATATCTCCTCAAATTCCAAAAAACCAATTAAGAACCCTAAAAATCATAAAACCCCTAAAATACCCTAAAAACCTCAAACCCCAAAAAACTCATAAAAGACCCTAAAACCTATAAAACCCCAAAAAATATGCTTAAAACACCTTACAAACCCAAAAACCCAAAAACCATATAAATAATAAAACCCATATAACAATAAGAAATCATGAAACCTAAAAACCCCTAAACCCCCTAAAATACTTAAAATACCCTAAAAACTGAAAACACATAAATAAGCACTAAAACCCCTAAAACCCAAAAAAACTGAAATATTAAAACCCCCTAAATCATTAAAAACCATTTAACCCCATATTAATCACTGAATGTCCTTAAGAGGCCTAAAACCCTATAATCCCTAAAAAATACAGAATACCCTAAAAAAGAGGAAGAGGAAATTTTAAAATTATTATGGTTGAAATATATCATGTTTATAGTGAGTTATAAATGATGCATTCGCACCATAATAGAGTTGATATTAATGAATAAACAATTTACATGGTAGTTTCCATGAATTATTTGTCATATTAGATGGTTATATCAGTTTCCAAGAAATAATGAGTACCTAGAGATAGAATAAAATTGTTCTTAAACATGCATTATATGTTCCATAAACATCATAATGATAGGTTATAGAAGATGTGTGACTATTTAGTTTTTTGAGTTCATAATCATTGTGAATTATTTTCAAAAAAGTATTCACCTGTTGATATCGAGTTAATCTTCTCATGATGACGAACATACTAATAGGGACACCACATGTTTCATTTGTCATCGGTAGTTACTATATGTAATCATGTGTAATGGTATCAAGACTAGATATTATTATCAAAGTATTTTATTTTATCATTTTATTTTATGTGAGTAAAAAATAGTTACATTTATGTTGTTATGAGGTATCTTTCATGAGTGTTCCATTTTTGGTTTGGCCTTTACTGAATAATCAAGAAATATTTATTCACTTATGAAAGGAAGTGATATATCGAGACTAGTTGATCAATATTTCAGTACCTTCACAAAATCAATGGCCACAGTAAAATAAGGTGAGTACATTCAGTAATTTTAATGGATAATAAAGAAATAAAGCATGATGAAACGATGTGTGCATCCTATTTTATGAGATATCATTAGAAAAAGAGATTATATTACATAATGGATTTTCGTATGAAGGTAGTAATTTCTATGAATATTCTTTATATGAAAAGGGTCGTGTATGTGTTTCTATAATTTTCTCCTACTATGTTAATCGTATTCACTACTACTTATATAATGGCCAATATGGTTACACAATAAGAATATTCAAAAGTCTGGGATATTCTAATGAATCTGAGTATTGTGCATGGTTGGACCTACCGAGGGGTCCGAGTTATGTCCGAGTTTAAAACTATCACTAAAGAATGAATAATTTCATATTATTAGAGAATAGAAATATGGGTATTGAATTTTTTTATCAAACTTAATAACAATATATTAAGTGAATACATGGGAAAATATTTAAGAAACGAATATTATTATAATTTTCATGTTTCATTAAAAATATTCAGTAATATCAAGTTGTGTTAATGGATCATTTAAATAAATAAATATATTATTATTTACAAGAAAGTGATACAAATATAAAATATATTTATGTCTTAATTAAATTGTCATAATATGTCATTTATTGATTTTTTGTTGGTAATAAATATTTGGTGGTCAAGGAGTCTTTTCTAGGTATATGTTAACTCTCTATAAAAGGAAAATGAGGCTCTCTTTCAACGTACTATTCATCACATGAATTTGATAGCCTCTCTCCACTATATACTGCATCCTAGAGAGAGAACCACTCATTCCAGGTAACCAATCCAAGTTCTCCCTCATGGATTGGAGGAACAATGTGGTGGTGATCATAAATATGTCAAAGGCATCATCCGATCTCCACAATAGCACATGGATATTGATGATCAAAATTAATATATATTTTCAATGCATGTGTGGATGATCTAGAGGGATCCGAATTATATTCCTTTGAACACTGGTCTCTGGTAATGAATGGTTATGAATGGTCCTTCAAATTTATTGTGGTGATTTTTTTATTTAATTATCATTATGATAAACCTTATGTGATATCATTATGTTTTTATTAGGCTTCTCATCCCTATAGACGACGTAATTACATTGATCGGTGATGAAAATTTTTAATTCACCATGTCATATGATTCTGTTTATCTCCTAAGTACCATCAATTTGTATCATAGGGATCACGTGAAATTTTATTTGAATAAAAATTGTGGTTTAGTCATATTC
Organism: Viscum album; assembly: GCA_963277665.1. NCBI lineage: Eukaryota > Viridiplantae > Streptophyta > Magnoliopsida > Santalales > Viscaceae > Viscum > Viscum album. The sequence goes on along the minus strand of OY728156.1, from coordinate 334,508,928 downwards.
ATGAAGAGGGAATCACTATGGTCTCATCGCCATAGATGGAGATTCAACTAGATATTAGATGATGGAGATTTATATATCAAAATATCTTAATAATGATTGAAAATATTTATATTTTCTATTTAAAATGATGAAAAATTATTTATATATATTTATATATTTTTTCAATAAGAGTTCATCATTGGTATTTTCTGGTGAAACCTCAAAATCTAATTGGAATTCTGATGGCCGAAATACTATTTTATAGCTATTTTGAATTCCATAAATTTGTAGAATTTATTTTTTACTTTATAGAAATGTTCAAATAACCTACTATTTTAGGCATGGACATTTTTTTAAAATAAAAAACAATTAAAACAGTAAGTGGTGGTTGGACCTATTGACTAAACATGAAAAACGAAAAAATGGGAATATGGGGTGTAGTTGGAGAAACTATAGGAAAACAAAGAAAAAATTATTATTCTTTTTTTGGTGGTAGAGATATCACCACCCTCTATAGGATACTCCCTCTATGTATCCAACCCTATTTATTCTTTGTCATTGGCCCCAAATATATAATTATCCTTTCATCGTCTACATTTTCTAGACACATCCTAGCAACTCTTCTCTCTAGTGTGTATCATCCACACTATGAACCATCCCTACCACGCACTGTCCATGACACATGTCTCCCACTCTGTACTTCCTCCTCAACATGTTAAAACCTTATTAGAATCCAATTCAACCATGGATAGTATAAAACCTCCATGATTCCTCCCACGTCTTGTCAACTCGTTCTATCTTCCTTACGACCTTATGTATCCATTCACCTCTGACCGAATCTGACTACCTAGATGATCTTCTGGAAAAATCTATGATCAAGTTGGGGTATCCGAACATGGGATGGGTCGGGTCAAGCCCTTCCTACCCTGTTTGACTCCTTCTAGACCTAAAAAATCCTATAACCACTTTTTTTGGATTCTAGGAAACTCGTAAGGCACGAAAGAAAATGAATTTTCACAAATAAACTTAATTTATTTGGAATAGAATTAATTTTGGAACCAAGGGACCTATATTATTTTAATAAAAAATGAAATGGGTTATCTCAATTCTCTTAATTTACCTTTACATATATTTATCACAAAATTAATTTTTATTATGATTTCGGATTGTATAGAGGATGATATTTATCATCGATTGAATAATATATACATAGATTTCATTTTATTTAATTATTTATAGTAATTTCATACGATGCATGTTATAATTAAATTCATTTTGACAGTATTTGCATCTTCTTACCCTTATTTATATATAATGGTTACTGTTTCCATCATTATTTTTTTTATTTATTTTACACATTATTTAGACACTATATATAAGGTTTAGGATGTAGTAAGAAGTGGAACAAATTGAGATGTGGATGTATTTTAGATGATATGGTGATATATTGGATTAGGGTGAGGGCTATGAATGATCCATGCATGACTCCGGTATTTTACCCATATGGTCGTGATTGATCGGTTGAGAGTAAATAGGTTAACCAATATTAAATTCTCAAGATCATTCACATAGTTTGTATAATTTATTCTTCATTTATAATTGTTTTGTGAGTATTGAAGTGAGTGGGGACACATAAAATAAACTAAATCATTAGTTAAATCATATTAAGACCTGATGAATGTTTTTAATTTATATCATATTAATGTTTTGATAGAAATCAATTAATATTCCGATATCAAATAGAAAATTATTTCATTCATTAGTAAGTAATTAAAAACCTCCATCAAATAGTATGGCGTGATTCCTTTCATCATTTAAATTTGAATAAAAACAAGGTGTGTGAGTTTTATTCAACCCTATTTGAGGTTATCTCTAACTATTGGGGAGTTTTTATGTGAGTGATGGGAAGAAAAAAATAAATATGGTAGAAAAGAATTATTCATAGCTATATTTTTGCATCTTTAGAGGTTATGTATTTATCAAAACAATTTTACGATTATAAAAATCTAGGAATTCCATCAATAGTTAAAGGATCCTCAAGTTAATATGGTTGTCCTATTTAAATCGTACCATGAAACTCTCTATGTAGTGGTATATTCATATCTTGGACTACTAGGAGTGGCTTTCGGGATCTATTCCACTATAATACTAAATTGACTTGGTATTCTAAATCTAGTAATGGGGGCTACTAGGGTTCAATAAAATTTATAGAGATACATAATGATATAATTAATCTATAATGTCTAATTGATAATCAAGGTAATTTACTAATTAGATAAAATTTTATTTTTCATAATAATTATTAGGAATACCAAAATATCATTGTGATTAATATTTGATAATGAAAATTTCATATCCAACAATAATTTCAAAGAGGAACACAGGCTCTTGTGCAATGTAATGTTCTACAGGAAATTATATGTGTTAGAGTCCCCACTAACTATTGAGCTTAAGAAGCTATGTTGATAATATGGATTACAAGAGAATCTTATATGTATCACTTTTTCATAATAATGATGTCATTAATATCCAATGAGTTTTGGAAACAGAGTCAGGACATGGATGATTTCACATGTACTATCATTTCTAAAAACAATTCAAATATAAATTGATTCATGATATGAATGGGGTGATGGTTACACTCAATACATGTAAATTGAAAAATGGGTCAATATATTTCAATACATACTTTTCTTATATAATTTTCTCCAAATATATCTTATTTAATTTCGGATTATTTAATGAATAGTAAATATATAAATGTCTTCATAACCATCTACATAATGATTACTATGAAAATAAGAAAATAAAGAAATATTAATATTTATTTCTTATTGTGATCAAACTGAAATAAAATGTGAAAAGGCTAACAAAAATTTAGATTCTAAAAGAAACTTCACAACATCACTCAATGAAAATTGGTAGATCATCATATTGGATGTTATTTTCTTTTCATATCATGATAAATTTATATTGAATATTAAATGAAAGGAATTGAAGTAGAAGCAAGTGGAGGCTCCCAGATGGTTTATATTCATCACTGTATGTGATGTTTCTATAATGTTTCATTGGTATTAAATAAAATATGCGCATAAAATATGTGTATTTAAATACAGTAACCAATTAAGAATGAAAATTTTACAAGAAGTAGGGTGAAGTAACAATGTGGCTATGAAATGGTGATTCTTAATTTTCCAGTGAGAAGTACAGTACATTGAATTTCCAAGATTAATGATTATAGTTGAAATTTTATGAATTATTATGAAAACCTTTATCTCACATTACCATTATACACAAGGAAATGTTATTACATTTACGGAATTAATTTAATTTTTGGTGGATAATTATAACTAATAGTTTAGTAATGATTGAATCAGTGACTTTAACTATTGAATATAAAATGAAGACTTAGTTATATACATAGTTATTGCATGATAATTTGTTGTATTTTAAAACTAATTAGTACTCAAGGATAAAACCATTATGGTTTTTTTCATATTTTTAGATAAATACCTTAGGTATTATTAATGCATTCACATTTATATCTTTGGAAAAAGAAACATTCAGAATAAAGGTAATCCACCATGCTTTTGGAATTAGTTAAGATAGAGAACATGAACTATTATGAGGTTAATATAGTGGTAAGTATACTTCATCAGATTTATTTTTTTGTTTTTATGGAATGTTAAATATAAGTACAGTCTATTCATGGTTTGAAAGATATGTGTTTATTTGGGCTCATGTTCCAAATAATATATTGACCGACCATTAAAAAAACATTAAATGTAGAGTAGATTTATTCTTAAAATCATATTTCCTTATACACATTATTGTTATGATATTAGTATGGAAGATCAATAATGAGTGTAACATAAAAACAATTATCTATAATAAAATTTAAGGAGTAATTCCAAAATGCAAATTTAATTATACACATCAAACATGATGTAAGTATTAAATGAGAATCAACGCTATGATTCATATGAATTTCAGATACATAGATTATTTTTTAAGACATTCATGAAAAATAGATATGTTTTCCCATAGGAATATGAAAATAATAATATTAATTATATATCATATGATTTATAGTGTGATATAAATCAATCATGGCTTTATAACATGTCTTTAGATGAAAAGTTTTTGTTAAGGATATAAAAAACTCGAAACAATAAAAACACTATGTGCATCTAAAGTAATTGTTCTAATGATTATTAATGATATTGTAGAAATACCTACGTTTGAAAATTTATAGTAATGTTCTTGACTATAATTCTATAAAATGGTGAAAATATATAATTTAGAAAGAGGGAGTGAGATTGACTTAGATTTTTTAATGTTGAAGATGCATAACTTGTTGGAATGGGAGAATGTTCTACAAGAGCATGTGGAAAAGGGATATTCTATAGACAAATACTATTTATGAATGATATAACCATGGTAAAGATTTTATATTCACTAAAACCTATGATACCACATTAATTGAGTATAATAAATCCTATATGTAATCAATTAATGGAAACCATCTAAGATTGAAAACATTAATTAAATTTAAGTAATGAATTTAAAATATCAAAGTATAGGAGATTATCATTTTGAATGTTTCAAATATTTATAATGTGGTGGTATTGAAGAGAAAAAATACATTGATTACCATGTTTAAACCAATGAATCATGATTAATGGTCAAATGGTTTATACATCTTTTTCAAGATATAGTCTATCATGAAACCATTTCCCCAAGTATCACCCTCTAACTGAAATATTTCTACTAGTCATAAGGGAATTCTATTTTCATTTCGTAGGTAATTTGATATAAATACTACCTCTCTTTGAAAGTGTCTATATGAAACAACAGAAAAGATTTTTTGACAATATAGAATTTTAATAAAGGGAGAAAGTTAATAAAATCTAGTTTTTTACTAACGTAAAAATATCATGGATTATTTATTTGGATTGATTTTTTTACATGTTCTTACAAGAAGTTAGTGGATCATCTCAATTTTTGAAGGAAAACTATTTTTGATGACATAATGAAAAAAGTTATCGGTCTTATAGATAGTTAATAATATAATGAAAGTATATCTCAATACATTTACATAATGTAGCAACCTATTTTCAAAGGTAATGAGAAATAAAATCCCATTCAAGTTAGTGTTATCCAAAATTAAAAATATTTATTATGTTGTGGATTATGATGAAGCTAAATAAGAAGTGTATAAAACACAATGATTTTTTCAATTTCTATAAATTACAAAAAGTATGTAAAATTTTATCGTAATATATATAATGACGATCCTACTACTGGTATTATCCATGATTTTATGTTTAGATAGTGAAAATAAGAGATATTTAAGGATATCAGATCTTGAGGAGTCTTACTCTAGGAGGTGGAGTCACATATAGCATAGTGGCTACACAATAGAGACTTGGAAATACAAATAGCTAAATCCATAACTCAGAGGAAGAATGATCTTATCTTGTCATATATAACATGAATTATTAGTATGTTGGCTCTAGTTCTAATTGTATTTTTGAAAAATTGGATTCCTCATACGAAACATGTACAATGCTTTTCATTTACCTTATCATATATACCATGAGTTATATATGACATATTCTTACCATAATAGTGTTGATATTTATGCATCCACTATTTACATGGTAATATCTATAGATAATTTATCAAATTATAAGGTTGTGGTAGTACCAATTCTATATTATTAACCTTGAGATACAATGGAATTAATCATAAAAATATATTTTATGGTCTTGAAACATGATGTTGACCTTACATAGATGATTAATGACTATTAGGTGATGGAGGATAATAAGTATTGAGACTTCTTATCATGAATTTCACACGTAGAAATATCATTTTCATGAGACCATAAGGACTAACCCACTAATAGGAACACTGCTTATCTCTCAGGTCATTAGTAGTTCCTATCTGCGAACACGTGTAATGGACTCCTGGCTTGAGATTATTGTAAGTGTATGCTTTTTAATGGCGTACTTCCATTCAAGGTGAAACTAATAAAAATTATGTTTTGGTGAGGATTATTCATGTGTTTTCTGCATTAGTGGCATGACATTGATTGAATAATTTAGATGATGTTAATTTCTTATGAGGAGAATGGATATCTTGGGCCAAGTTGATAAGGATGGCAGTACATTCACTATATACATGTTCATTATATAAGAAGGTAAGTATATCTTATAATGCCAATGAATAATAATGTAAGAAAAAATGATGACACAAAGTGTATATTGCTCTTTATGGGATATCATAAGAAAAATAGATTATATTAGAGAAGTTTATTCGTAGGAAAGGTTGTCGTTTCTATGACTTTTCCTTATCTATTTAGGAGAAATGATGGGTTACTAGACTCGAATTCTACTCTAAAAATAATATTAACGGCTATTGAGATAATTTTCTAGAGGGTCGTAAACTCTGAATATTAAAAATTTTATCCTATTAGGGTGAATATGAGTATTGGACTTTGTGGTCCCACTATAGGGTCCATGTAATGTCCATGTTTTAAATGATAACCAATGAATAAATAAATTGGTATTATTAAGGTATATAAAAACAAGTAAAGAAAATATTTTTAAAATTATTCATGAGATATTAAGTGGATGCATAAAAAATATTTAATAAACTAGTATTATTTTAATATTAAATGTTCATGTAATATTTATAGGAATATTCAGTCAAGTTAATGTCTCATTTTTATCATTTATTGTTTTAATTATATTATATGAAAGTGGTAAAAATATAAATAATATTTATGACTTAGGAAAATAGTCATTAGATTTAATTTGTGAGTTATTTAGTGGGAAATTAATATTATGGTAATAGGGATCCTTTTCTGGGTATTTGGTAACAAACTGTATAATGAAAATGAGGCTCTCATTCAAGGAACTATTCATTGTAAGAATTTTAGAGCCTCTCTTTCCTCTGTCACAAAACCTAGAGAGAGAAGATCATGATCAAAGAAACTGAATTGAGTTCTCTTTCAACGATAAGAGGATCGATAAAACGTTGATTATCAGGATGTCAAAGTCATCATTGGATCTCTATGATAGTACCCATATATTGTTGATTGAAATACCCATATAATTTTCTAGAGAATTTGGATGATTTAGTGGTATTTGACTTTGGTTCCTTGGAGGAACAGTCACTAGTGACGAATGGTTATCAAACATTGTCAAATTGATAGAGGTAAAATTTTCAAATTATTTATCTTGTTTAATTTTTTCACACGAGATCCTCGATTTTTTAATAGGATGCAGATTGCTGGAGATGATGTAGTTACATTGATTGATGATGAAAATTTAAATTACTTTAGTTTCACCCCTGATCCTTTCATAAAATAACAAAAAACCTAAACAATCATTGAAACCCCTATAAGACACTTAAACACCAAAATGCATAAAACTTGAAGAACACCATATAAAACATAAAAACCACTAACAAAATCCTAAAATCCTATAAACTCCCAAAACTCTAAAAACAACAAAAAAAAACTAAAAACCTATAATAACCTAAATACTGTAAAAATACTTAAAAATCACTGAAACTATTAAAAAGCATAAATAACCCATAAAAAACATTAAAAATCCTAAAAAACTGAAAACCATTTAAAAAAATCCTTTATGACATTAAAGACTAAAAACCCCAAAAAACCACTAAACACCCTAAAACCCTTAAAAATAGTAAAAAGTCAAAAAAATCAAAGGAAAATCACCAAAAATCAAAAAAAAACCAAACAAAACACTTAACACCCCTAAAAAATATACCCTCATCCATAAAACCTATACCCTACACCATAAACCTTGTACCTTCAACCCTATACCCTTTAACATAAACACAGAACCCTTCAACCTTCAACCTAAAAGTTAAACTTTAAACTCTATACCCTGCAACCTAAAGCCTAAATCTTACACCATACACATTATTCCCTACACCCTATATAACGGCCCATACTTTACATAAATTGTTAATACTTCAAAATTGAAGCACACTTATTACAACATGTGACAAAACCACAAAGGACCGTATAGGTATAGTGTCTTTAGAGACTCGGAAACATAAACAACTAGTTCATAAATCTTCTACAGTGTCTCCCATTTATTTCATCATATCTAGGGTCCCTTTTAGAATATTCTACTTAATATCCATCTTCCTGACCTAGGGAAAAGAAAACATGCAAAAAAGGGTGAGCTCAAATGCTCAGCAAGGGAAAATAAAAATCATATCATATCTTTTTGAAAATCATAACCTGCAAAAGAGATCATAATATCTTAACATGGAATAAATCATAGAAGTGAAAATGAGATCCCCATAATCATAACATAAAACTTGAAACTTTTTGGCATACACACATAATCATAGAGAATCATTTCTTGTTAGTCAAGACTCATTTCCAAGACTATCTTAGTGGACAAAGTCCCCTTCTGAACCGAGTCACCCTCGTTTCAGTCCTATTTCACTAAACCGGTATAACCTACCGTTCCAGCCATTTCTATCTCATGAGATATATAATATTTACCCAATGCATTGGAGGGAGATATAGGTCCCACCCATCTTATAATTAATCCTTTCTTATGTGTGCCACATAATCATAAATCATACATCATCGCATAACATATGTAACAAAAATGGGATTCTTGAAACATCATGACATCATAAAACAAATCATATAAGGTAAATGACTTCATAAAAATAATTCTTTCAAAACATAATCAAATCAATGTAATAATAGGGATAAAAACAGAACCCTATACTATCTTAGATGGAAAATAATTTTGATAAAACATTTGAACTCCATTCTAGAGGAAAATATCCTTTCTACTTCAAAAACACTTTTCTTTTCTTAACATGTCATACAATTATAAACTAAAAGAAGTTGATTAAAAATAAACTTGAAAACTTATAAAGGAATATTCTTGGAAATAATTTTCTAAAAATCCATTCTTTTCGTATAAGTTAAAAAAACATTTTTCCCGTACTTTTGTCGGAAAAGTCAAAAAGTACCTCGTACGAAAAACGACAAAATTTTCCTTTCATGTCTTTTACTAAAAACTAACCGAAGGGTAAAATTGTATTTAAACAATTGTACGTGGATGGAAATAATATTATATATTGAGGAAACATGGATTTGGATGATAAAATATAGCCCAGTAAATACTTACGAATAAACAATCTCAGATAAAAATGAGATTGTGATATTTCCCTTACCTTAGGTCCGATTTTCTTTTTACGTGTCTGAAGCTCCTGTATAATGGTCTAAATAATGTTATTGACTTATTCCAGAATCATAAATATTGATATTATATCATATATGGTCATATTCTTAGCTTCTTATTAGTAATATTTCATTGTTACTTGTTACTCGGGTCTTTATTGCCTTTTGTTCTTATGCGTGTTTTGCCGAATAAATTCTTATTCTTCTTTTAAGGTTATAGATACCTTATATCCATAATGGTATTAGTGTAACATATATCATATTTATTCATTCAATTAATTTATATAATTACTATGTAATGATGATCATGTAGAACGAGTCGCATCACATCGTGGAGACGGTATTCCGTACGTACGCACGAGCGATGATATTGTTCCCATGATCGTGGAATTGTATTTAAGTGTATTTATACTATTTAAGTATCAATATAACTTTATAATAATCATATATAGTTACTCATTACACCATTATACCCATCCTTGTAAGGTGATGGGGGAAAATAGATTGCACCATGGCGTGGCGACGATATTCCATACGTACGCACGCGCGGTGATTTCATTTTTCCGTAGGATGGATAGAAGGTGAATTAGGGTTGTTTCATATATATAATAACATATCAGTATGTAAGTAATACTGATGTTATTACTTTATCATGAAACAACTAAAAAAGAAGAAGTTGAAGAAGAAGGAAATTGAAAAGATCGGTAATGGATATTACCTCTTCTTTGAAACGCCGCTTTGAATCCTCCACTTAGGGAACTAAGATTGGTCTTTGAAGAAGACCAGGACCTCTAGGATTATTCTAGGGAAGTGGAGAGGAGAAAATGGCAGGGGTTGGCCGAGCTTGAGTGCTCAAATTGGTGTGAGGAGTAGGGGGAGGAGGTGCCCTTTTATAAGGGAGGAGAGGGGCACCTTAAAAATATCTCAAAATATTATTTTATATTAAAGTCAAAATCGGTTTATAATGGTTCCAAAGGGTCTTATTTAGAATATAAAGTGGGTATGGGACGAAATCCTATCAACCAATAGGATTTATACAAGTTTAGGTTATTATTGTAACCTTATCAATTAGATTTAACTCTATGTTAAATAATTTAACTTTTACCGTGACTTTTTGTTTTCTTACACTATATGGTTAATACACTTACTATAACATGCCAAAAGAACCACAAATTGTTTATTATTAATATATATATCCTTATCTAAGTCATTTGGCCGAACCTTAGATTTTTAGGAATAAAATAACAATTAATAATATAATATTTTATTTAAAAACTATTTTGTGTCAATTTTGACACTATTTGATATATGATTTTTGTAAAAGTCATAACAGAGTTATATGTTCTAACCAAGTTGATTAAATCAACACTAATATATCATAGGAACCTAAAAAATTAGTTTTATTCATAAAAAGTCTCAAATTACATATATTTTGGTGTTTATAACATCAATTATGTCAATATTTCATTAATAAGATAATTACTGCATCATCATTGTGTCATAAATAAATTAACATATATAATGTCTAAAAATTACAAATAAAATACCATTATGTAGGAAATCTTTTTATCTTTCTAATGAATATTTATAGTAGAATTTATCTTATGTATAACCCCATATTAAAAATTATTTACTTATTAAACTTTGATTTTAACTATTTTAACCCTTCTTTAAATAAATTAATAATAAATGTCTTAATCTAATCCAAGTGTGGCTAAATTGTCATATTTTATTCCTAAGTTTGTTTTTGGTTGAATTAAACTTATCCAATAGAATTATGACATGTTTTAGGGTAATAATAATATCATCTTTACCCTTACTTACCCTATTTACTTTTTACCGTGGTTAAAAAAGTAAAAAGTTACTATTGACCAAAAATTATTTTCATCTCATTGAATCAGATTTTAGTCCTTGATATTAACCGTGTCTCTTGGATTTTCGAAATTCCACTCACAGCAGCGGTAAAATTATGTTTTATGAAAAATTCAGTTTTTTAACTACCACTTAGTGGTTTCACTATTCATCAAAAATTGAAAGTTTTCAGAAAAATACCAAAATCTCACCCTAGGCTAATTTCGATATTCCGAATCCAAAAATGAAGTCCATTTTGAAAAATAAAATTTATAAAATTTGAAAAAGTGGTTATTACTATTCATAACGGCTAGTTTTAATAATATTTTAATAGCATATCGTTGTTTAGTGAAACTCGGTATTGCGTACGACGCACGCTATCGAGGAAGGTCGCGATTTCGTGTAAAGAAAGCCAAGAAAGTGTTGTGTAGAAAAATATTCCTTTGATGATTTATATAACATAAAAGTCTCGGGTGTTACATTCTACCCCCCTTAAAATGAATTTCGCCCTCGAAATTCGTCACTTTATAACAAATAGATGAGGATACCTCTCCCTCATCATATCCTCAAGCTCCCATGTAGCTTCTTCTAATTGGCGGTTCCTCCATAAAACTTTCACCAATCGAGTGGTCTTTTTTCGTAGGACTTTTTCGCTACGATCCAGAATCACTATCGGTTGTTCTTCATAAGAAAGATCTTTCTCCAGCGGTACAACTTCAGAGCTATGTACATGTGAAGGATCGGGTATGTACTTTCTCAGGAGAGATACATGGAACACATCGTGAACTTGAGAGAGATTCGGTGGAAGCGCCAATCGGTAAGCTACCTTCCCAACACGATCCAGAATTTCGAAAGGACCGATATATCTAGGGCTCAACTTCCCCTTCTTTCCAAATCTCATAACCCTCTTCCAGGGAGATATTCGAAAGAACACTTTATCACCCACTTCAAACTCTAGGTCTTTTCTTCGGTTGTCGGCATAACTTTTCTGTCGACTCTGAGCTGCTCTTATGTGTTGTTGAATAGATCTGACCTTTTCTGCCATTTCATCAACGAGATCAGGTCCTAATAGCTTTCTTTCCCCAACATCATCCCAGCAAGTTGGAGTCCTACATTTCCTTCCATAGAGAGCTTCATAAGGAGCCATCTGAATACTAGAGTGAAAGCTATTATTATAAGAAAATTCTACCAAAGGTAGGTTTTGATCCCAACCTCCTTTGAAATCCATAGAGTAAGCTCTCAACATATCTTCTAGGGTTTGAATTGTTCTCTAAGACTGACCGTCTGTCTGAGGATGATAAGCAGTGCTGAAACTCAACTCTATATCCAGAGTATGATGAAGACTTTTCCAGAACTTCGAGGTAAATCTCGGATCCCGATCAGATATAATAGAAAGTGGTACTCCATGCAATCTTACCACATCCTTTACATATATCCTGGCAAGCTGATCTAGAGAGAAATCCTCTCTAATAGCAATGAAGTGTGCAGACTTTGTAAGACGATCAACTATGACCCAGATAGCATTATTGCCTTTGGATGTTTTAGGAAGTCTTGTGACAAAGTCCATAGTGATGTTTTCCCACTTCCATTCGGGTATGGGTAATGGTTATAACATCCCCGTAGACTTCTGTCTCTCAGCCTTAACTTGTTGACAAACCAAGCATCGAGAGACATATTCAGCAACATCTCTTTTCATGCCATCCCACCAGAAGTACTCTTTCAGGTCCCTATACATCTTCGTGCTTCCAGGATGAATAGAGAATGAAGAACTATGAGCCTCATCCAGCAGCTCCTTATTTAATTCGGGGATGGGAGGAACACAAACCTGATTCCTGAACTTTATTATCCCATCACAATCAAGGTTGAACTCAGGAACATTTCTCACCTTCTTTTGTAACTTGACATCTTCTTTTTGTGCCTCTTTAATCTTCACATGTATAGATGGTTGAACATTCATTTGAGAAATATAAGATTTTCCCCTTCCATTATAATTCCAAGATCCATCCTTTGTAAATCCATAAATATTAGATCTTCTGTGATCCTCATCATGGATAAACTAGCATGGTTTTGTCGACTTAATGCATCTACCACCTTGTTTGCTTTCCTAGGGTGGTAATGGATTGAGCAGTCATAATCCTTAATCAGCTCCAACCATCTTCTTTGACGCATATTCAGCTCCTTTTGTGTGAAAATATACTTTAGACTTTTATGATCAGTATAAATATCACACCTTTCACCATAAAGTTAATGCCTCCAAATCATTAATGCAAAGATTACCACAGCTAACTCCAAATCATGTGTTGGGTAATTTTGCTCATGTATTTTCTACTGTCGTGAGGCATAAGCTATCACCATATCATTTTGCATAAGAACACACCCCAATCCCTTCTTGGATGCATCACTGTAGATCACAAACCTTTCTCCACTATAAGGCAGTGTGAGCACAGGTTCACTGGATAACCTTCTTTTCAACTCCTTGAAATTCTCTTCACATTCCTCTGTCCAAACAAACTTAACTCCTTTCCGAGTCAAATTGGTGAGTGTATTAGATAATCGTAAAAAATCATTTACAAAACGTCGATAATATCCAGCCAAACCAAGAAAACTTCAGATCTCAGTTACTGTTGTTGGTCTCGACCATCTTTCGATAACCTCTGTTTTGCTGGATCCATAGATATCCCTTATTTTGAGATTATGTGACCCAAAAATGAAACTTTTTGAAGCCAAAATTCACACTTGTTAAATTTGGCATAAAGCTTCTCGAGTATCAGGGTCTTCAATATAATTCTCAAGTGATCTTCATGATCTTCCTTGCTCTTTGAATAGACAAGAATATCGTCTATAAAGACTACCACAGATTGATCAAGATAGTCTCTAAAGACTCTATTCATTAGATCCATGGAGATAGCAGGGGAATTAGTAAGACCAAATGGAATCACTATAAATTCATAGTGTCCATACCTTGTACGGAAAGTCGTCTTTGGTATATCCTCCCTTTTGACCCTTAATTGATGATACCCTGAACAAAGATCAATCTTGGAAAAGTATTGAGCTCCGCATAGTTGGTCAAATAAGTCATCAATGCGTGGGAGAGGATATTTGTTATTGATAGTGATCTTGTTAAGTTCTCGATAATCAATGCAGAGTCTCATTGATCCATCTTTCTTCTTAACAAATAGAACAGGTGCTCCCCAAGGTGACGCACTAGGGAGTATGAATCCCTTATCAAGATTCTCTTGGAGTTGCTTCTTCAATTCCTGCAACACAATTGGGGCCATTCTATAAGGTGTCTTTGAAATAGGCAAAGCACCGGTACGAGTTCTATTGAAAACTCAACTTCACGATTTGGTGGAAGACCCGGTAATTCCTCCGGAATGACATCATAAAACTCCCGTACGATGGGAATATTCTTAATAGCGAGTTTCTTACAAACCATTTGAGATAAATAACTTTCATTTAGTGGAATCAATACCAATAAAATAGAAGAAATTTCCACTGGAAGGTTATGTTCATCCTTGCATTGATAGACGATCATAGATTGATCTGGAATATGAAATGTGACTTCCCTTATTTGGCAATTGATATGAGCTCCGTATAAAGAAATCCAATCCATGACAAGAATCACATCGAATTCCACTAATGGAAGGATTACAAGATTTGCAGGAAGCACTTTCCCACAATCTTCGATCGAAGAAGAATTATAAACTTTTGATTCGACTATTGTGCCATTAGGTGTTGTCACAGCTAACTCAACATCTAATTGTTGAGGTAATACGGAGATACCCTTAGAAAATTCTTCAGAAATAAATGAGTGGGTGGATCCAGAATCAAATAAAACATTTGCTACTTTAAAGTGGATGGTAAGTGTACCTTTCACCACTTCGTTATCGTACTCCACATCGCTGATAGAAATTGCATGTGACTTTCCTTTGTCTTTAGCCTTAAGAGTTTGTTGACGTCGACCATCATCATCAACCCTTGGATTTGGGCATTGATTGGCATAATGCCCCATCTCCTTGCACTTTAAACATTGAAGTGTAGTAGGTTCATTCTGTGTATCCCTTCCTTTGTTTGCATCATTAGACATCTTCTTCCCATTATCGCGGCATTCAAATGCCCGATGACCTTCCTTTCCACATTTGAAACATTTACTTGTCCCTTTAAGACAACTCCCTCTATGTTTCTTTCCACACTTTGAGCATAAGGGAAAGCTCATCTTATTTTTAGTGTGCTCTTTAGATTTTCCTTTGAATTCCATTTTCCTCTTCTTATCAAACCCATATGACTGATGGGTTACTCCAATCTCTATCTCGACTTTGAGAGAACATCGAACGATTTCCTCGTAGCTATTGAAGTCCCTTATGGCTAATGCCCTTTGAAGACTTGGTTTTAAGCCACTAAAGAATCGATTGATCTTACTCTCAGGTTGGATAATAATACCAGAAGCTTACCTTGCAAGTCTTGTGAAATTTACTTCATAGGTACCAATAGATTCATCATCCCTTTGCTTCAGTTCACGAAAATCTTTCTCCATCTTTGTTTAGAGAATACAAGGGAAGTACTTATTGAAAAATAAGTTCTTGAACTCGTCCCATTCGATGGACTCAATTTCATCCCTTTGCCTCGTATTCTTAAAAAGATTCCACTATTGATCAGCATCTCCTTCCAAACGATACATTGCTAGGATGACTTTATCTTGTTTAGAACATTGAAGAACTGAAAATATCTTTTCAGTAGTACTAATCCATTGTTCAGCAACTAATGGATCAGTAGACCCGCTGAAAGAAGGTGGATGCTGCCTCATGAAGGATTCAACAGAATGTTGCTCCTTCCTTTGCTCGTTTGGAAGTCCTGCATGATTCATAGCTTGAGAAAGTTGTGTGAGCATGGCTACAAGATTTTTCATTCCAGCTCCCATATCGTTTGGTTGCTCAGGGGGACAATCATTGCATTGCCCGTCGCATTCTGTATTAACACGGTTCCTTCGGGTTCCAACCATTGACTAAAACCAAGAAGAATAGTGTGAGAAACACTAATTATAATAGGAAAACCACATAATTCAAGAATAAAATTTTCACTCTTAAGGTCTTATCCTAGGTTATTCATGGCCATTTCTAGAACAGTAAGATTGTGTTCTATTCTTAGACTTATCCTTAGGGTTCTTACTAAGGCTTTCACATCCTAGTTTCCAAAGGTTGAATATACCTTTCCTCTGATACCAACTATAACGGCCCATACTTTACATACATTGTTAATAATTCAAAATTGATGCACACTTATTACAATATGTGACAAAACCACAAAGGACCGTATATGTATAGTGTCTTTAGAAACTTGGAAACATAAACAACTGGTTCATAAATCTTCTACAGTGTCTCCCATTTATTTCATCATATCTAGGGTCTCTTTTAGCATATTCTACTTAATATCCATCTTCCTGACCTGGGGAAAAGAAAACATACAAAAAAGGGTGAGCTCAAATGCTCAGCAAGGGAAAATAAAAATCATATCATATCTTTTTGAAAATCATAACCTGCAAAAGAGATCGTAATATCTTACCATGGAATAAATCATAGAAGTGAAAATGAGATCCCCATAATCATAACATAAAACTTGAAACTTTGTGGCATACACACATAATCATAGAGAATCATTTCTTGTTAGTCAAGACTCATTGCCAAGACTATCTTAGTGGACAAAGTCCCTTTCTGAACCGAGTCACCCTCGTTTTAGTCCTGTTTCACTGAACCTGTATAACCTACCGTTCCATCCATTTCTATATCATGAGATATAAAATCATTACCCAATTCATTGGAGGGATATATAGGTCCCACCCATCTTATAATGAATCCTTTCTTATGTGTGCCACATAATCATAAATCATACATCATCGCATAACACATGTAACAAAAATGGGATTCTTGAAACATCATGACATCATAAAACTAATCATATAAGGTAAATGACTTCATAAAAATAATTCCCTCAAAACATAATCAAATCAATGTAATAATAGGGATAAAAACAGAACCCTATACTATCTTAGATGGAAAATAATTTTGATAAAACGTTTGAACTCCATTCTTGAGGAAAATATCCTTTCTACTTCAAAAACACTTTTCTTTTCTTAACATGTCATACAATTATAAACTAAAAGAAGTTGATTAAAAATAAACTTGAAAACTTATAAAGGAAGATTCTTGGAAATAATGTTTTAGAAATCCATTCTTGCCGTATAAGTTAAAAAAACATTTTTCCCGTACTTTTGTCGGAAAAGTCAAAAAGTACCTCGTACGAAAAACGACAAAAGATTCCTTTCATATCTTTTACTAAGAACTCACCTAAGGGTAAAATTGGATGTAAACAATTGTAAGTGGATGGAAATAATATTACATATTGAGGAAACATGGATGTGGATGATAAAATACACCCTAGTAAATACTTACGAATAAACAATCTCGGATAAAAATGAGATTGTGATATTTCCCTTACCTTAGGTCCGATTTTCTTTGTACGTGTCTGAAGATCCTATATAATGGTTTAAATAATGTTATATACTTATTCCAGAATCATAGATATTTATAGGATATCATATATGGTCATATTATTAGCTTCTTATTAGTAATATTTCATTGTGACTTGTTACTCGGGTCTTTATTTTCTTTTGTTCTTATGCTTGTTTTGCCGAATAAATTATTATTATTATTTTAAGGTTATAGATACCTTATATCAAGAATGGTATTAGTGTAACATATATCATATTTATTCATTAAATTCAATTATATAATTACTATGTAATGATGATCATGTAGAACGAGTCGCATCACATCGTGGATACGGTATTCCGTACGTACGCACGAGCGATGATATTGTTCCCATGATGGTGGAAATGTATTTAAGTGTATTTATACTATTTCAGTATCAATATCACTTTATAATAATCATATATAGTTACTAATTACACCATTATACCCATCCTTGTAAGGTGATGGTGGAAAATAGATTACACCACGGCGTGGAGACGGTATTCCGTACGTACGCACACGCGGTGATTTCATTTTTCCGTAGGATGGATAGAAGTTGAATTAGGGTTGTTTCATATTTATAATAACATATAAGTATTTAATTAATACTTATGTTATTACTTTATCATGAAACAACTAAAAAAGAAGAAGTTGAAGAAGAAAGAAATTGAAAAGATCGGTAATGGATATTACCTCTTCTTTGAAACGCCTCTTTGAATCCTCCACTTAGGGAACTAAGATTGGTCTTTGAAGAAGACCAGGACCTCTAGGATTATTCTAGGGAAGTGGAGAGGAGAAAATGTCAGGGGTTTTTTGAGCATGAGTGCTCAAATTGGTGTGAGGAGGATGGGGAGGAGGTGCCCTTTTATAAGGGAGGAGAGGGGCACCTTAGGAATATCTCAAAATATTATTTTATATTAAAGTCAAAATCGATTTATAATGGTTCCAAAGGGTCTTATTTCTAATATAAAGTGGGGATGGGTCGAAATACTATTAACCAATAGGATTTGGACATGTTTAGGTTATTATTGAAACCTTATCAATTAGATTTAACTCTAAGTTAAATAATTTAACTTTTACCGTGACTTTTTGTTTTCTTACACTATGTGGTTAATACACTTACTATAACATTCCAAACGAACCCCAAATTGTTTATTATTAATATATATATCCTTATCTAAGACATTTGGCCGAACCTTAGATTTTTAGGAATTAAATAACAATTAATAATATAATATTTGATTTAAAAACTATTTTGTGTCAATTTTGACACTATTTGATATATGATTTTTGTGAAAGTCATAACAGAGTTATATGTTCGAACCAAGTTGATTAAATCAACACTAATATATCATAGTAACCTAGAAAATTAGTGGGATTCATAAAAAGTCTAAAATAACAAATATTTTGGTGTTTATAACATCAATTATGTCAATATTTCATTAATAAGATAATTACTGCATCATCATTGTGTCATATTGAAATTAAATTATTTAATGTCTAAAAATTACAAATAAAATACCATTATGTAGGAAATCCTTTTATCTATCTAATGAATATTTATAGTTGAATTTATCTTATGTATAACCCCATATTAAAAATTATTTACTTATTAAACTTTGATTTTAACTATTTTAACCATTCTTTAAATAAATTAATAATAAATGTTCTAATCTAATCCAAGTGGGGCTAAATGGTCATATTTTATTCCTAAGTTTGTTTTTGGTCGAATTACACTTATCCAATAGAATTAGGACATGTTTTAGGGTAATAATAATAATATCATCTTTATCCTTACTTACCCTATTTACTTTTTACCGTGGTAAAAAAAAGTAAAAAGTTACTATTCACCAAAAATTATTTTCATCTCATTGAATCACATTTTAGTCCTTGATACTAACCGTGTCTCTCGGATTTTTGAAATTCCACTCACAGCAGTGGTATAATTAAGTTTTATGAAAAATTCAGTTTTTTAACTACCACTTAGTGGTTTCACTATTCATCAAAAATTGAAAGTTTTCAGAAAAATACCAAAATTTCACCCTATGCTAATTTCGTTATTCCGAATCCAAAAATGAAGTCCATTTTAAAAAATAAAATTTATAAAATTTCAAAAAGTGGTTATTACTATTCATAACGGCTAGTTTTAATAATATTTTAATAGCATATCGTTGTTTAGTGAAACTCGGTATTGCGTACGACGCACGCTATCGAGGAAGGTCGTGATTTCGTGTAAAGCAAGTCAAGCAAGTGTTGTGTAGAAAAAGATTCCTTTTATGATTTATATAACATAAAAGTCTCAGGTGTTACACCCTAAACCCTAAACCATACAACCAAAACCCTATACCATACACCCTATAACATATACTTTATACCCAAAAATATATACTCTACTCCCTAAACCCAAAACGAGACATCCTAAACCCTATTCACTACACCCTAAGCCGTTTACCATTAACCCTTAACCCTACACTGTACACCCAATACATACACCAAAAACCTTGAACCTAAAACCCGAAACCCAAAACCCTGCACCATAAACCCTATACCCTACATGCAAAACGTTAAACCACACACCGTAAATCATATACCCAAAACCAAATACCATTGACCCTACACCCTAAATTCAATACCCTACACCCAAAACCGGAAACCATACACCCTGAATGATAAAACCTATAACATAAACCTTAACCACTACAATCTTAACCCTAAACCCTACACCATAACCCCTAAACCCTAATTCCTAAAACCCAAACCATACACACATACCCTATACCCAAACCCATAAACCCAAAACCCTACACCAAAAACCCTATACATTAATCACTAAACACAAAACCGTACACCATTAACCGTATACCCTATATCTAAACCTTGGACCATACACTCTACACAATATATCATAAACCCTACACTCTAAACCCAATACATTGCACCGTAAACCCAAAACCCTACAACCTAAACCTAATATAATATATTATAAACTCTTAGTCCTACACCCAAAACTTTAAACCACATACCCTAACAAAAAATCCTATACCCTTTACCAGACAACCTACACCCTAAACCAAACACCCTATAACCTATACCCTATACACCATACCCTACACCCTACACCCTAAACCTTATGCCCTAAACCCAATACCCTACACCCTTAACCCCACACCCCACATCCTAAACCCCACAACCAAAACCATATACCATACGCCGTACACCCTAAACTATATTCCTTACACTATAAAATCAAACCATTAAATCCTTAAAATAACCACAAAACCCGAAAAATGCGAAAACACCTAAAAACCATAAAAATTACCAAACCGCTGAAAAATACATTAATCCCCTAAAAAAATATATAATCCCCAAAAAAACTATATTACACCTAAAAACCTTAAAAACAACTAATAATCCCAAATAAAACCCCTAAAAACATAAAAAACACAAAACAACTAAAAACTCATTAAAATACATTAAATCCCCAAACCCTTAAAAATTTTAAAAGCATAAAAACACTAAAAACCTAAAAAAACAAAAAAAACAAAAAATAAATAAAAACCATTAAAAAACCAAAAACCCTAACTTCAATAAAAAACTCTAAAATCCTTAAAAACATAACAATCCCAAAATCCCTGAGAACCAGATAAGCACCATAGAAAAAGCTAAACCAAAAAAAACAAAAAACCCCAAAAACAAAAAAACCCTAATTTTTTTTAAAAAAACCCTAAAACCCTAAAACCCCATAGAACCCCTATGAATTCGCACACCCCCAAATACTCTATAAACCCCTAAACCTTAAAAAACACAAAAAATATTAAAAACCCCCATAAAATCCCCTAAAACCCCTAAATCCCTCCCAAACCCCGCAAATCCCAAAAATACACTAAAATGCGAAAACATACGAAAAATAATCAAAACCCAAAACACCCTAAAAATACTCCAAAACCAAAAAACCATATAAAAAACCAAAAAACCCTAAAATATATAAAACTTATGAAAATAGTAAAACAATAACAACCACCAAAACATTATAAACTCTAAAAACCCTAAAACCCAAAATAACTCTGAAATTCCCAAAACACCCTAAAGCCCATAAAACCATAAAAACCATAAATAACCCCAAAAACCTTGAAAACACAAAACCCATGAAAAACCTAAAAAAATAGAAAAATAATATGAAGCCCATAAAATCCTAAAAACCCTAAAATTCTCTAAAACCCCCTCAAAATGTTAAACCATTTCTTAAAAGCTTAAAAATGTTTAAATAACCTTATAAATTCCTAAATTCCTAACCCCCCTAAAACCCCCAAAAAACAATAAAAAATAAAAACATCTAAAAAGGAAATGAAAACCATAAAATCACTATAAATATCTAAAACCCATAGAACTACTAAAAACCCTAAAAATTTCAAAAAATCCCTAAACCCACTAAAAATACATAAAACTTGTACAATAATCTAAAATCAATAAAACCTACTGAAACCCTTTAAATACAAAAAATTATTAAAAATCCTAAAAAATCCAAAACATATTGAAACACTAAAACCCATAAAACCCTAAAAATCCTAAAAAGCCAAAAACCCCAAAAACCCTGAATCACCAATAAAAGATAAAAAACCTTGAAACCCCTACAAACGCAAAGAAACCCTAAAAACCATAAAAACTCTAAAATCCCTTAATGGATCCTAAATACCATAAAACCCACTAAAAACCCTTAAAACCCTAAAATTCCTAAAAAACTAAGATCCTAAAAAACCTCAATACCCTAAATACCTAAACCCTTTAAACTCTTAAAGAACTTAAAAATACTTAACTCTAAAATAGGAAAAAATCCTAAAGGCCCTAAAAATACTAAAAGACCCAAAAACCCCTATAAGACCATAAAATACCATATAGACCCTAAAAAGACATTGTGAACCCTAAAAACCATAAAGTGATATAAAACTGCTAAAACCCAAAAAGACCATAAACCCCTAAAAATAAATACCAATTCCAAAAAAACCATAATGAACAATAAAAACCATAAAGGGCCCCAAAAATTTCTAAATACAGTAAAAGACACTAACAACCGTTAAAAACTAGCAAGAATTTAAAAAATTACAAAAACCCTTTAAGAAACCTAAAAACAAAAAAAACCACTAATGATCTTAAAATCCATAAAAACCATAAATAACCCTAAAAAACCTAAAATCCCAAAAACCTAAAAAATCCCCCTAAAACCCAAAAATTACATAATAGCCATAAAAACCTAAAATTCCCTACAAATAAAAAAACGTTAAAAGTTCATAAAAACCATAAACAATAAAAATTAAATTACAAGAAAACCCATATATAATATAAAAGATCCAAAATAGTAAAAAACCCTAAAAACCATTAAAAACCCTAAAGACCCTAAGAAACATAAAGGCCCTAAAAACCTAAAAACTATAATAAACCAAAAAAGCCTAAAAACCACCAAAAATACATAATTACCCAAAAAACACAAAACATCATAAAAACCCCCAATAACCAAAAACTCTATAAAACCCACCAAAGACAACTACAACACTTAAAATATTAAAATCCTCTAAAAACTCTAAAAACTTCATAAAAACCCAAATAACCCCAAATACCATAAAAATTATCCAAAACCCTCAAATCCATGAAACCCCTAAATCCTCTAAAAGTCTAAAAAAATAAAAAAATAAAACATCATAAAACTTCTTAAAGTACCTAAAATTCCTTCAAAAACAATTAAACACCCTAAAACATGTAAAACCATTAAACACCATAAAAACCTAAAAACACATAAAAACCATATAATTTTTTAAATACCCTAAAAATCATGAAAACCCTTCAATCGTAAAAAAATATCAACATCACTAAAAAATATGAAAAAACCATAAACACTTAAAAAACCCTTAAAATCCATAAAATCCTTACAAACACTTAAAAAACAATTTTTTTTATAGAAGTTCAAAAAATAATAAATACCCTAAAATAAGCCTAAATCTCCTAAAACCCCTAAAAACAGAAAAAACCTAAAAACCCGTAAAAACTAAAAAATCATTAATAACCTAAAACACTCAAAAATCCCCAAAAACCTCTAAAAGTGTAAAACTACACTAAAACCCCAAAAAAAGACAAAAACAAACCATAAAAAACAAAAAAAAAATACTAAAAAACTCTAAAACCCATACAATCCTAAAACCTCAAATAACCCTAAATACAACTTTGAAACCAATAAATCCCTAAAAAATAAGAAAACCCTAAAAACAATAAAACCCATAGAATACTATTAAAAACACTGAAGACACTAAAAACCTAAAACTATAAAAATACTAAAAATCCAAAAACCCAAAAAAACCCTGAAACTCTATAAACCCTAATAAAAAATGAAAAGATCTCAAAAAATCTTATAAATACTTAAACCCCATTAAAAACAAATAAAAACACATAAAACCCTAAAAATATTAAAACCCCTTAAACCCCCTTAACTACCAAAAAAATTCTTAAAAAATAAAAATCGTTAAAAACCCCTTGAAACCCTGAAAACAAATAAAAATTCTAGAAACCCAAAAACCCCTATGAAAGGCAGAAAACCATCAAAAACAACTAAAACCCCTGAAAACCCTAGAAACCCATAATAACCCCTAAAGACCCATAAAAACCATAAACACCCAAAAACACTAAAAACCCAAAAAAACTTAAAACCCCAAAACCCAAATATAACATTAAACCCCATAGATACCCTAAAAATTATTTGAAAACACTTAAATACCCAAAAAACCCAAAACACTTAAAACACCCAAAATCCTTATAAAAACACTATAAGCCCATAAAAACTCATATCAACCCATAATACCCAAAAACCCATAAAGCAAATAAAACCCAAAAAATAATATAACCCTAAAACAGTAAAACATATAAAACACTTAAATCCCTAAAAACCATAAAAACCAATAAAATCCAAAGCCCCTAAAAACCATAAACCCATAAAAACTCTAAAAATGAAACAAACCTCAATTAATCATATACATTTCTAAAATATATTCAAATCCTCCTAAACTATAAAAACCCTAAAAAATAAAAATCGAAAAGCCCCTATAACCCTAAAAACACCGAAAAACACTAAGAAAACCTTAGACCCTGAAACCCCTAAAAATCCATGAAAAAACACAAAAAATATATATACCCAAAAAAATCCTAAAACCCTTAAAAATACTTTAATACTCTAAAACTCTAAAACCACAATAAACCATAAAAGCCCTAATGACCCAAAAACTCATAAAAACTATAAAATATTTAAAAACACCAAAACCATGAAATCCCTAAAACCCCTAAACATAATAAAACTGAAAAACCCATAAAACCCCTAACAATTATAAACCACTAAAAACAATAAAAACACCAATACCCTTTAAAAAACCTGATAAAACATCTAATAAGATAAAAAAACCCTGAAAGCCTTAAAAAACTAAAAACCATAAAAACCCTAAAATCCCCAAAAAGACAATAGAACCCAAAAGACTCTCAAATTCAAAATGGCCCTAAAATACCTAAAACAACCCTTAAAACCCTAAAAGACCATAAAGACTCAATTAAAACCCTAGAAGACCATAAAAAGTTAACCAACAAAAAGACTACAACCCTAAAACCCTAACAAAACCTTACAACCCAAAATACCCTAAACCTTTAAAACCACTAAAACACTAAATACCCTAAATCTCATAATAACCTATAAAAAATGCCCCCAAACCCCATAAATATCCACAAAAATATCTAACTAACTGTAAAACCCTAAAAACCATAAAATCCTTAAAAACTCACAAACACCTAAAAAGTCCCCAAAACCTAAAAAAACATAAACCCCTAAAAATACCTAAAACGTATAAAACTATAATAATCCTAAAAACCAAAAAAACTACAGAAAACCCTAAAAATGATAAAAACCCTTAACCTCTTTAAACACTAAAACCCCTTTAAAACCCACAAAACCCCAGAATACATAGTATCTTTGAACACCCAAAAACCCTTAAAAACCCTAAAACCATTAAAGGACCACAAAAACTCCACAAAACCCTTAAAACAAAAGAAAAACATGAAAATTTTAAAAACATTAAAACCCAATAAAACCCTAAAAGACCCTAAAAACCTAAAAAACACTAAACGAACATAAAACCCCCTAAAAAATAAAATAACCAAGAAACTCTAAATACAAAAAAAGAACCTAATACCACTAAAACCACTAAATGATGCTAAAACCCCAAAATAACATAAAATATTCTAACCCTCCAAAAATGAATCTAAAAACAATAAAACCCCTAAAGGACACTAAAAACATAGTACCATAAAAAAACCTAAAACACCTTTACACCCTCTAAAGTTCCTTAAGAACACTAAAAATCCTAAAGTCTCCTAGAACCCCTAGAACCAAAAATGACAATAAACCATAAATACTATAAAGGTCCCTAAAAAACTGAATCCCCAAAAGGATCCTAAAAACATAAAAAATCCTTAAGGTTTTAAAAACGGGCTAAAGCACTATAATTCCCTAGTTACCCAAAAAAATATCTATAAATACCTAATAACCGTAAAAACCCATAACTCCGTTAAAATACCCAAATAAACCATAAATGAACCTAAAACACTTAAAACCCAAAACTATCCTAAAATAATACAAAACCAAAAAGGACCCAAAACCCTAAAACACCTAAAAACTCTAGAAACCCCTAAATGACACTAAAAACATTTAAGTGCTCTAATTATCTTTAAGACACTAAGAAATATTTCAGAACACTTAAAGACCGTAAAAAATCAACCAATCCCAAAAACCTATAAAACCCTAATGACCCTAGACCCCTAAAACGACATAAAACACCTAAAAACAATAAATCCATAAAAACCATTAAAACTATAAAAACGAAAATAAAAAAATAAAAAAATAAAATAAACCATAAAAACCCTTAAACCCGAAAAAAAATAAAAACCATAAAAATCCCTAAAAACCTAAAACCGAAAAAAACCCAAAAAATCATAAAATACCTTATAATAACCTATGGAACCCTAAAAACAAAAATGGGACTAAACTAAAAATAAAAAACCCTAATACACTCTAAAAAAATTAAACCCTAAAAGGCCATAAAACCCTAAATGATTGAAAACCATAAAAACATAAAACTCCCTAAATATTTTTTAAAACCCCTTAAAACCATAAAAACCCAAAACACCTAAAAACCAAAAAACAAATAAGAACCATTAGAACCATTAAAACCATAAAAATGAATAAAAAACAAAACCCTAATACCCTAAGAACCCCTATAACCCCCTAAAAATCTTAAATGAACCCAGAACACCCTAAAAACCCAAAGAAACCCTAAATACCACAAAAGAACCATAAAAACCTAATGCAACATAAACCCCTAAATACCATAAAATATCAAAAAAAATAGAAACTATAAAAACTATAAAATAACTAAAAACATAAGAACCCTACAAACCAAAAAGACCCCATAAACCCTAAAAACCCACACACCCAAACAATACCTAAAGAACTAAAAAATACTAATAAAAAACTAATAAAATATAAAACCCTTAAAACCATATAAATCCTAATAAATAATAAAAACCTAAAACACTACAATCCTTGAAAAAATACTACAACCCCCAAAAATTTAAACTGTAAAATTCTAAATGCTCTAAAAATTAAAAATAATGTAATGCTCAAAAAACCTAAAAAACCATAAAACCGTAAAACCGTAAAACCCCCTAAAACCCTAAAACCCTAAAATACCCTAAAAACCCTAAAATCATGAAACAACCCTAAACCCCCTCAAAGATATAAAATCGAAACAAAATAACAAAAACAACTAAAACCCCTAAAATGATATAAAACACCTAATATCCCTAAAAAACCCAAACCCCCCAAAAACACTAAAAACATTAAAAATTAAAAAAATAACTAAAACCATGAAAAAACTAAAAATCCTAAAACCCTTAAACATAATAGAAACCCTTAAAATACCAAAAAAAACCATAAGTTTCCTAAAATTCTTAAGATCCCTGAAAACCCAAAGACCATAAAAACCTCTAAAAATCCAAAAAACACTACAAAACCCTTAAAAACCTAAAAATCCAATAAACCAGTAAAAGATAAAAAAGAACCTAAAAGAACCTAAACCCCTAAACACCCTAAAAACCCTTAAAAGACCTAAAAATCAAGAAAAGCCCCAAAAAACCAAATACTATAATGAAAACATAAACCACCTAAAATACCTTAGAAACCCTAAAAACCCTAAAAACCCAAAATACACTAAAAGACCCATAAAAACTATAAAATTCCAAAAACCCCTAAATAAAAGTTTAAAACCCCTAAAATAACGTAAAAACCCTACACATCCTAAAAACACATAAAACCCTAAAAACACCTTAAAAAGAACCTCTCAAACACCTAAAAACCATTAAACACCCAAAACTTGTAAAAACCATAAAGGACCATACAAAAAATGTCCATAAAACCATAAAGGACACTAAAACACTAAACCCCCTAAAAGGTCCTAAAAAAATTAAAAAATAGTGTACCCTTAAACTCCTAAAAATATCAATCCCCCTCCCCCATCCCAAACCTAAAAGACTATAAAAATCATAAATGAACCTAAACATAATAAAAAACATAAGATTACTTAAAAACCCTAAAATTGAAAAAACCCTAAACCCTTAAAATAAGAAAATACCCTAAAACACCCTAAAATACAGAAAACCCCTAAAAACACTAAAATCATTAAAACCCCAAAAAAACCTAAAAACCCTAAAAACTATAAAACACCTAAAACACATAAAACCCTAAAACCCTAGACACCTTAATAACACAAATAATATGTTTAAAGTCTTAATTAGCAAAAACCTTGAATGTAACCCAAAACAAACTAAAAACACCATAAACACAAAAAATCTAAAAAAACTCTAAGAAATATGAAATCTTGAAAAACCCTAAAATCACAAAAAATCTACAAACACTAAACTGCCAAAAAACCCTTAAATGAAAAAAAAATCTAAAAACACTAAAATTCCAATGAACCCTAAAACCACATGAAATCTTTGAAACCACTAAGAACACTAAAACCCATAAACCCCCTTCTAACCGTAATAAATCCTAAAAATCCCTAAATACTAATACCCCGGAAAAAAACATAAACCCCTAAATATTCTAAAAAACCCTAAATACTATAAATTCCCAAAAACCATAAAAACTATAAAAGACTCTAAAAACCTATTAAATGTAAATCCATAAAACCCCACAAAACCCCAAATCCCTAAAATACCCTAAACACCCCAACACCCCATAAAAACGGTAAAACATTTAAAAAGACAAAAAAATCATTACAAACTGCTAAAAACAACTAAAACATCTAAAACCCCTAGAAAATTCCTAAAACCCCTAAAAATCCAAAAATACTAAAACCCCGAGAAAGATGCCCCAATTGCCCAAAACACCAAGAAAAACCTAAAACCCATAAAACCATTAAAAATACTAAAAAATCCCTAAAAACTTTGGAAAATTATGAAACCCGTAAAAAACCCAAAAATAAAAAAAACACTAAAACCCTTAAAAACCCCTAAAATCCAAAAAACCATAAAAAACAAAATAAACCCCTAAAACCCTCTCACGAATCCTAAACACTCAAGAAACCAAATAAAACCCATAAAACAGCTAAAAAAATAAAACCCATAAAATCACATAAAAGACCCTAATTACACTAAAACCTAAGAAAACCAAAACCTAAAAATCCCAAAATACAAATAAAATCCTTAATCCCCAAAAAACAAAAACCCCCTAAAAATTTTAAATACCCCTAAATACCAAAAAAACATAAACCCAAAAAAACTATAAGAAAACCTAAAATACTATAAAAATCCCAAACGACCCAAAAAATAGTAAAACCATAAATGATCCTAAATACCACTATAAAAACTCTAAAATACATTAAAACCCTTAAAAGCCTTAAACACATTAATAACAACAAGACCATAAAAACACTCAAAACCCTAACAATCCAATGAAACCTTCCAACCCAAAAAACATGAAATACACACAAAATCAAAACAGCCCTAAGCTACCTAAAAACCACTAAAACCAATTAAGACACTAAAAACTCGAAAAAACACTAAAAAAAGAAACCCTAATCGCCCCTAAAAACTCTATAAAATCTATAAAAAATTAAACAATAAAAATCCCTAAAAACCCCAAAACCCATACAAACCATAAAAAACCCGAATACATTAAAAACCCTATAAGTCGCAATAATAATAAAAACACTAAAAAATCATAAAAATAGAAAAAACACATAAAAACATATAAACCCTAATATACCAAAAAATTCATATATTCCATAAAACCCCTAAATAACCAAGATAAATATAAAACACTAAAAAAATACTAAACCATTTAAAACCCCTAAAAACCATAAATACTTCAAAAATATTTGAATGGACCCTAAAAACCCTAAAGACCCATAAAAACTGAAACACCCCTTAAACCCCTAAAATGAACATAAAACCCATAAAAGAACCTAAAACCCAAAAAACTCATAAAAGACACCATAACCCATAAATACACTAAAAAATACCATAAAATCAGTAAATCCACCAAAGGCCTTTAAATAATTTAAAGACCCTCAAATCCTAAAAACCATAAAACACGAAAAAAAAACATTAAAACACCCTAAAACCATAACCCCCTAAAACCTAAGAAATAAAAAAACCCTAAACACTCCAAAAAAAACACCAAGAAACCCCAAAACCCATGAAAACCCTAAAACCCCAACAAAGCCCCCAAAAAAATCTAAAAAAAATTAAATACCCATTAAAACTGTAAAACCGATAAAAATCCCTAAAAATAAATTCAACACCTTAAGACCCCTATTAATGCCTAAAAACCCTATAAACACTACAAAACCCATAAAATAATAAAAGAAAGAAAAAAACACCTAAAAACCCATATAAACACTACAAAACACTAAAAATCCCTTAGAATCCTTGATGTCCTTAAAACAACAATGAAACCCCCAAAAATACCTAATGAACCCAGAAAAAACCTAAAAAGCCATTACAGAATCCCAGAAACCCCTAAACCCTCAAAAATCCCCTACCCCCTGAAATATCACAAAACCCTAAAATCCAACAAAATCTCTAAACCCCCTAAATACCCTAAAAACCTATAAAAACCTAAGAACCCTGTAACCCTAAAAAACCCTATCAACATAAAAATAGTTGAAATGATTAAACAACCTAAATACTTGAAAAAACATAAGAAAATGGACAAATACCCTATACCAAAGTTGTAGAGGCTTATTCGTGGCATCCAAGATACCGAAGATCAATATGGTTGAGGGTGAATTTTTATGGGTACTATTTCCATACAGTATCAGTTTCTAAAGGAGGTACAATTCGGTAATCCCTCAGCCAACACTATTCATCTGATGGGGTCCTTCATGCCGCCAGTTTAGGTTTATGGGTATTAAGGCATTTGGCCCACAAGGCCTTCAGGCTATAGGTCCTTAGGGCCACCAATGTATTTCAGGCCATAGGGATTTGGGCCAATAGAGAAAGACCTAATGAAATACAGACCACACGGGAGCAGACCCTGATAAGGAATCAGAGAAAAAATAGCAACCTTCAGTGTAGATCTGACTAGATTAGAAGAATTATAGGGTATGGAAACTTCTATTGGGACCAGGAACCATGAAACTCTACATAAGGTATGATATCTGATCATCCATGCGAGGTGGGTAGCAAGGTGCCTTCAAGACGCAGATGATGGGGAGAGACCGTTTCAAGTGTGTTAGGTTATGGGCCTTTGAGGTAATGTATCGGGTCATGTATGGGCCTTGTTCCTTGGGCCTATGGTTCATGTAAGGGTCCCCATTCAACCATTAAAAATGGGGACTATCCAAAATCAAATAAATAGAAGGCCTTCGGGTCATTCAGGCAAAGGAAACCTAAAAAACCTCAAAATTCCCTAAAAACCATAAAAGACCTTAAAAACAAAAAAAAATCCCTTAAAACACCCTGAAACCTCTAGAAGACCCTAAAATTGAAAAATCACCCTAAAATACTAAAACCACTAAAACATATAAAATCCTAAAATCATCTAAAAACCATTAAATCCATAAAAACCCAATAAAATATCAAATATCCCTTTAACCACAAAAAAAAAATATAAACCTATAAACTCCATCAAAAAAATCTATAAACCATAAAAAAATACTAAAAAAATACACCCTTAAAAACTTTATATCCCAAAATACCATGAAACCCTAAACACCATAAAGCCCCGTAAAAACTCTAATAACACCAAAGAACCAAAAAGGTAAAACCACTAGAATTCCATTAAAACCTCGAAATCTTAAAAATTATAACAAATGTAAAACCACATAAGAACCCTTAAAAATAAAAAATATAAAAACCATTAAAAGACCTATAAACATTGAAATACCTAAACATTCCCAAAAACATGAAAAATCCCAAACCCCAAGAAAACCATAAAAACCCTAAAAATCAAAAACACACAAACGCACCTGAAACACCTAAAAACCCTGAAACCCCCTAAAATCTCTAAAAACCTAAAACCCATAATACACCAAACAATTTCATAACTTAAAAGACATACAAAATACTTAAAACCCTAAAAAAACTATAAAACCCTAAAAACGCAAAACACTGTACAAAACCTAAAACTGAAAATTCACTATAAAAATCTTTAAAAACTGTAAAAAAATCCTTAAACAACAAAAATATCCTAAAACCACAAAAAAAAACATAAACCCCTAAAACATCGTAAAACCCCTTTAAAAACCAAACACCCCTAAATTTATGATACCCCTAAAAACCATAAGATACCTTAAAACCCCTAAAAAGTCAATAAAACCAAAAAACCCTTAAAACAATAAAAAATCCTTAAAAACCCAAAATAAACACAAAAAACATTAAAATCCCAAAATCACTCTAAAAACTATTAAAAACTAAAAAAACACTAAAAATCCTAAAAATCAAAAAATTCTTATAACCCTAAAAACATTAAAAATACATAAAACCCCTAGAAACAAGAAAAACATTAAAAATATCAAAAACCCTAATGAATTTAAAAACCCTAAAATCCAGAAAAAAAGACAAAAAACAAAAAACAATCGATTAAATTTTTAAAACACTAAAAACCATAACGAACCTTAAATCCATAATCACCCTTAAAACCAACAATCTTTTAAAAATCCTTGAAACTCTTTAGAAACCCTAAAAACAAAAAATAGTAAAACCTCCAAAAACCCAAACACCTGTAAAAGAATCTAAAATACCCTAAAATCCCTAAAACCCCTAAAGACCCTAATGACCTTAAATACCCTAAAAGACCCAAAATATCCCCAAAACCCCATTAAATTATGTAAAACCCCTGAAATCCCCTAAAAACCAATAGAAATCCTAAAATTCGAGAAATAGTAAAACCCTAAATGACCCTAAAATACCCAAATGGATCCCTAAAATTACTAAAAATCCTAATAAAACCTTCAATGACTACAGTACCCTAGAAACCCTAATAAAACCTAAAAATCCCAATAAAAACTAAATAACTAAATGGACCTTAACCCCAAAAATACCCTAAAAATCAGGAATATTTGATAAAAACTATAATAACCTTAAAACCATTAAAGATACTAAAACCCTAAAAATTGTAAAAATCCCTAAAACTTCCTAAAAACACTAAAAACACAAAAATATCATTAAAACCCAAAAAAATAACAAAAAATCCTTAAATTCCCAAATACCCTCAAAACATTAAAAGTCCTTAAAACTCTAAATAACTATAAAAAACCTTAAAACCCATTGAAATTCTAAATTACCATAAAATCCCTAAAACCCCTAAAAACCATTAAAACCCATAATAATCCAAAAATTACCTTAAACAATTTTATAACCTTCAAACCCACCAAAACCCCCAAAAAACGTAATTACCTAAAAAATACCAAAACCCATAAATCCCCTAAATTCTCTAAAACCCAAAAAACCCCTCGAAACCACAAAAGTACCTAAAAGACCTTAAAAACCATAAAAACCTAAACAAATCTAAAAGAACCTAATGACAAAAAAGTAAAAAAAAACCATAAAACTCTCAAAAATGCCCTAAAAACGAAAACAAAATTGAAAAATAGCATAAACCACCATAAAAATTCTAAAAACCCTAAAAGATCTTGAAATCCCCTTAAAACCAAATAAACACAAAAAAACCCAAAAACCCATAAAAGGCCTAACAACCATAAAAATCATAAAACCAAAAGAATCTAAAAATATATAAAATCCTAGAAAACCCTAAAATACATAAAATATCCTAAAAACCTTAAAAATAACAAAAACTTTATAAACTCTAGAAAACTTATAAACACCATAATGAAATAAAACCACAATGAAAATCCCAAAAACTCTGAAACCACACTAAAACCCCCTAAAACCCTTAAAATTCCATAAAATACATTGAAAACAATAAAACACATTAAATCCATAAAAACTAAAAAGAACCTTAAAAATCATTTAAAAAATTAAAAACCTAAAAATACCTAAAACCCATGAAAACATTAAATCCCTATTAGAATAGAAAAAATCCCAAAAATCCCAAAACCCGTAAAACCCCAAAAGTCTAAAAATCTATAATCCCCTAAAACCCTAAAAACCATAAAACCCCCAGAAAACACTAAAATCTACTAAAAATCAAAAAACCTATAAAAGAATCTAAAAATCCAAAAACAATTAAATAATCTAAAAACCCTTAAAATCCCTAAAAACGAAAAACACTAAATGATACCAAGTCCCAAAAAAACCATATAAGATTCTAAACACCTATAAAACCCCTAATGCCCTTAAATCCCCTTAGGCAACATAAAAATCTATAATAACTAAAACTCAAAATACCCTTAAGAACTCTAAAAACCATAAAAATCCTAATAACCCATAAATGCCATAAAATATATAAACCCCATAAACCCTACAACAGCATAAAATCTCTAAAAACAAATAGAACTTTAAAACAGCCCAAAAATACCAAAAAATTGAAAATCCCCTAAAAATCAACCGAAACCATAAAATCTATTAATTACCCAAACACTATAAAAACAAAAAAAACCCAAAAAACCCAAATCCCCAAAAAACCATAAAATCTAAATGAAATCCTAAAAGACCATAAAACCCTTAATAATCCTTAAAATCCCTAAAAGCAAATAAAACCATAGAAAACCAGAAAAAACATAACGATATATAAAAACATTAAAAACATAACAAACCCTAAAAACCCCTAAGAATCTTACAAATCCGAAAAAACTCTTAAAAGACACCGGAAATCCCTATAAAACAATAAAATTGTAAAATCCATTACAAAACCCAAAGCCAAGAAAACTCAAAAAACTATAAAACACCTAATAACCCTAAATAATACAAAATACCCTAAAAGGACCTAAAACATCTTAAAACCCCTAGAGCATCCCAAAAACCTAAAAACCCTGAAGTCGTTAAAATTATTAAAATTACCTAAAAATCTAAAAACCTTTAAAGACACTTAAAATACATAAAAGACATAAGAACCTCAAAAACCCTAAACAAACTAATGAAACCATAATACCCTAAAACCACCTAAAACCTCTAAAACCATTAATATCCCATTATAATCATAAAAACCCCATACCCCCTAAAAATCATTAAAACCCAAAAAAACCTAAAAACCCTAAAAATCAATAAATCCCCAAAAATCCAAAATATCCAAACACCCCTAAAATCCTAGAAAACCCTAAAACATTTATAATCCTAAAAATCCCTAAAAAACCTATAAATCCATAAAAACACTAAAAATACTAAAATCCCATAAAAAGTTC
The DNA here is from genome assembly GCA_963277665.1 of Viscum album. Classification (NCBI taxonomy): domain Eukaryota; kingdom Viridiplantae; phylum Streptophyta; class Magnoliopsida; order Santalales; family Viscaceae; genus Viscum; species Viscum album. The sequence continues at coordinate 334,473,436 of OY728156.1, read as the reverse complement.
ATAAAAACACTGAAACCTCTAAAACCCCTAAAAACCATAAAATCCTTGAAAACCATAGGAAAAAAAATAGGAATCCAACGAACCACTAAATAACCTTTACAACCCAAAAACCAAAAACCCCCCAAAACCCTTAAAAATCTTGAAGACCGTGAATACCTCAATATACCATATAAATATTTAAAACAATAAAACTACTAAAAACCCTAAAAACTCCTAAAAATACAAATAAAATCTAAAACCCCATAAAAACTATAAAAACAATAAAATCATCTAAAAAAATCCCCCATAAACACCATAAAAACAATAAAATACCCTACTAACTCTAAAAAACTCAAAAAGACCCTAATGACCCAATAAAAAACACGAAAGACCCTAAAATTCATTAATAGCCTTAAAACCCTAAAAACCTAAAAAATAAATAATCCCTAAAAATACCTAATCCACATAAAATAATCCTAAAACTATAAAAAAATACTTTAAACACTAAAAAATCCTAAAAAAATCTGAAAAACCATAAAAACAAAAAAACCCTAAAATCCCATAAAAATCTTTAAAAAACCTAACCCCCTAAGAATACTAAAAATAACCTAACCAACTTTAAAAAAAGCACAATAAAACCCCTAAAATTCCCTAAAATAAAAAAAACCAAAAAACCCATAAAATACAAAAAACCCTAATGACCACTTAAAAACCCAAGATATCCTAAAAACAAAAAAAGTCGTAAAAATTCAAAAAAACCTAAAAAACACTACAACCATAAAATCATTAAAACCTATTAAAAACCTAAAATCCCTAAAAACCCTAAAAAAATTATACTAAAACAACAAAAATTTATTTAAAACCCTAAAAACCCTAATACCCAAAAACCCTTTGAAATAATAATCTACACCCTAAAACTGTAAAACCCCTAAAACTCATAAAACCTCTAAACTGATAAAAAACCATAAAACCCTGAGAAGATACTAAAACACCTAAAAATTCAAATACACATAATAACCCCTAAAAACATAAAAACCCTAAAACCATAAAAACCCTAAAAACCCTAAAACACGTAAAAACCCAAACACCATAAACCACCTAAAAATTTATAAAAATTACTAAAAATAATAAAACTTATTCAAAACACTAAATCCACTATGAACCCTAAAAATTTATACAATACCTAAAAATACCTAAAACCCATAAAATATCTAAAAATTATAAAACCATAAAAACTTTTAAACACCTAAAAACCTAAAAATCCTAAAAAAATATTAAAAACCTAAAACCCCCAAAAAACCATAAAATCCAAAAAGCACTAAGAACTTTTAAATCTCCTTAAAACCCTAAAAATATTAAAACCCAATAACACTAAAAACCCTAACATCTCTTTAAATCCCTAAAACTATAAAAAATACGAAAATAATTAAAAACCATAAAAATTCAAATAACGTCCTTATAACCCCTAATATTTTTTAAAACTATAAAAATAAAAAAAATAATAAAGGTCCCTAAAAACCCTAAAAACTCTAAAATCGATAAAAACAACAAAAATACTCTTTAAAATTTATGTAATGGTTCTTTCCTTTATCTATTGTTACATTAATTTGTTTTTGTTGGGGGTGATTTAGAGGAGGCTTGAGAAGGTTCTATGGATGTTATGGTTATAGTAGAAGTACAAAATGTGATTCACATCATGAAATTTTAATTCATGACATAAGTTTTTCCTTTACTACATGTCAATTTGGTGATTCAGGACTTGTAAACTATAGAGGAGAAATGCCAAAAATTTATTGACATTGTGAAAGGGGAATTTATGAGTTTTATTAATTATCATCTTGGTAGAATTAATTTTTAAATAGATTAATGATAAATATAATTAAATTATTTTATCTTATTCATGGATTGTAATCCAAAAAACATGTGGAATTCATAACCTTTTATGAAATTCACACCATGAATATGGAAACTAACTATCTATTTATATGTTTCCATCAAACTGATTTTATTCTCATTCGACAATTATATCATTTTGTTTTTGGAAAAACCCTTGTGATTTTAGGGCTTATTTCATCCCACATTTCTTAAATATTGATATTGGTTCTGGTAGTTGAGTTTTAGAAATCTGATGTATGTTTTTCTCCTTTATCTGGGTTGTTTTGTTATATTATTCTTCGAAGGTTTCACTGTGGTGGTGTTGTTTTAGTTTTTGGTGCATTTTGATCTATGTTTTGATAATTATTAGTTCGGTTTAAGTTCATTATGGTTTCCTTGTGTGGTTGTGGTTTTTGGGATGTTTTTTCTTCACCCTTTGTAGCATAGTGAAATTAGGAATCTTATTTGAGTCAAGTGATCTTCTTTACCACACATTGTATGTGAAACATGTGGGTACTTCATGCATTTTCATTTATTTCGGTGGATATTAAGGGTTTTATTAAAAGAGATAACAATTAAAATAATATGTAATTGATTGGAATGAGGAGTAATCACAGGATTTTACTACATTGATTTAATTTTTGTTTTTTTATTCTTTATTTATTCCAATACTAAAAATCAATGTTATTGTGAGCCCTATTTTTGAAATAGATTATATGCTATGAGGCCCTTGTTATATTTTTGCTTGATTTCACCCTAAATAAAATGATAAAGAAAAAATATATGCCTATTGAATTGGTTTCCCATGGAAACATGGTTTGTGTGATAATATTCGTTCTAAATAAATAAGTAACATGGTGAGATAACATAAAATAAATATGAAATCCATATAATATTATGGTGTACTTTGTGGTTTTTTTGTTTCTTTTTGTGTTTCGATTTATTTTGAGGTGGTGGTGGTAATCGGATGGGCAGTGTAGTGGTGGGGGATTTGATGTGGTGGTTGGTAAGTATGGATGTGATATCTGAAGTATGGTAGTGTTAAAGGTGAATAGTGATGGAAATTCATAATGAAGATAATGTGTGGTTATAGTTGGGTGGTAGTTTTGAAGTGTGGTTGTGGTGGTATGTAGTGGAGGAGACATGGGGTTATATTGGTGAGATGGTTGGCTAGTACAACACCATAATGATATTTAATGTAAGATGGGTGTGCGGTGTTGTGTTGCAGATGTGTTAGTTTTTTGGTTAACAATGGAATAAGCTATTTTTCTAAATGAAATTAATAATTTAAGGGATTTATAAATTAATAATAATGGGATAGAAGTCATTTTGTGGGAAATGGATTAAAAAATTGAATACAAGAATGGGTTGTGTAAATTTGAAAGGAGTGTCTTAGTAATCAGAGTTAGTGGAATCACATTAAATATAGAAATGGTGTAAATTGTAAATGGAAGCGGAAACATGTGGATAAGTTTGGTTTTGTGTACTGGTTTTATGGTTTGATGCATTATTAGTGGAAGTGGTTTTGAAATTTGACATGCGGTGAAGTGGTGGTGTGGTGGTGTGTGCTAGTGAAATTCATATGGAACCATAGGTTGGGTGTTGTGTAATATCTATATATAATGAATTTTATGTTAATTCCACATGTACCACACCTAAGTTATAAAACAATAACAATGTTTAGTGGTTCTGGAATCTGGATGTTTTCCCCAATGTATAGCTTTTGGGTGATATGTATTTCTATCTACAACCTCTTCCCATCTATTCTTTAGTAGTTTTGTCCCTGGTGTTTTCATGTGAGATGTGATGTGATGATGATGTGATGTGATGAGATATTTTGTAAGGGTCATGTGTGGTAGGAGTGGGGAATGAGTTTGATGTAATTCACATTCATGATACTCTACTACCCTAGTTTTTTAATGAGATGTTGTGTGATAGCCTAGGTGTCTTTGAGTGAGATTTGTTGTGATGGGAAAGGTGTCTTCAAATGAGATGTAATGTGATGAGGTTTTTATGTGATATCCATGGAAGTTATGGGTACATATGATGTTAAACATTGTTGTGTGAGAGGGGAAAATTTCCGAGGAAGTGATATCAGTGCACCTTTTTCATTATGTTTATGATAATAAGACACTATATCAGAATCATGATTTGGTATTTTAGCTAGGGTTAGTCTGGTATAGGTTAGTTAGAATGTTCATGTGATTTTTGGTTATGTTTTCTATTCACTGGTACATTAGTATTTTGTTTAAACATGTTCATTTGAGACCTTTGGTATGATCCTACTTATTATACTTGTGGTATCACGCTATGTAAATAAACTAATTTTAGGTTTCTAGGAGTAATTTTGGGATTGATAGCGACATAACTCAAATGGGGTTTGGACTTAGTGTTGAGATTCTACTATAGTATTTTTCTTTTTATTAATTTACTTAGAAGATTTTTATTGTATAATTTAAACTTTTTCTTGCATTATGATATATTTTGGGTTTAAATTTATATAATTTTCTGTAATTTCTAACTATTTATTTATCCTATCGCTCGGTCCTATATTTTTATATTGGATTATGCCTCCCATGTGTTATATTATTGTACCCTCGGTACTTTTTTCCAAATCCAAGACTACTATAGTTTGGACATAGTGTTCATTATCTCCATTCCTTCATTTCCAACATAATATGTGTACATTTTGAAGGTGGGGGCCATTATAGAGTAGTGTCAATGGTTTTGGTTGAGAGATAAGATGGAGTTTGGAGCTAGGAATGATGAGTCTTATAAGGTCAAGTAGGGAAACATATACATTATATCATGGTGTGTGAAATAGGTTAGGGAGACCTATATGGACATGGGATTTTAGGGCCCCCATGATTCAGTGCATGAAATTTTATCTTATTTAATGGCCAAATAAGGTAGTTTATTTTCACGTTTGATACTTAGGAGAGGTATATTAAACATGACTACTTTTGTGTGTGTCTGAATTGCATTAATGTGGGAAATTAAAATGGATTAATTACCAAGAACCACGAAAAAATACATGGTATCAGGGTTAGAATGTTCTCCTTTAATCTTAAGAATGAGTCATGGTTTTAGTAAAAGAGTGTTTTATTTAGTTGAGGTTCAAAAATATTACATGATTGTTCATCGGAGGATTAACCCAATAGAGGAGGATTAGGAATGTTAGAGGGACGTGTGTGTCATTCAGCAACAGAGTTTGGGAAAGTATGAGGGGAGAATATCTTATATGGAGAATGAGCACTTGCTAGAGGAGACCGAGATCATTTTTAGTCCAATATGTGATTGGGAAGATTTATGGGTGTCATTGGTAGTTAGAAAATTATGGGGAGTGGCACATTAACAGTTTAAGATGTTTCATGTTGACTTTAATGAGGTGTATGTGTTGTGGTCAGACTTACAGAAGGAGTTCTATTTAGAATTATTGTAATATATGATGAGGGTATCCATGAGGTAAGAGTAAATCTACCTAAAATATGGGATACTGGGTGTATGGGGGTTGGGGTTTAGGTTCAAGTACCTTATACAATTTTCTATAGATATTTTTCCAGATGAAGAGTCCAAAGCATATTGTTTGGATGAGGCCTTATTGTTATCCATCAGGTATGTAGATACCATATTCACACTTTATTATTATCTAGAGGTATAAGGAAAGGATGAGGTTATTGAGAAGATTATTTAATTGGTATTTTTCCCTCAATGGAGTGTCCAATAGTGTGTATTGAAGAGTATAGTTTCAGGTAGTGGGTTTTTAGCAGTCTAGTAGTCGGGGTTTTGACTTGTGGGGATCTGACAATGAAAAAACGTTTATCAACCTTCTAAAGAATGTGGTTTCCTAGAAGCTACCAAAGTATTTTATTTCTCATATTATGTTTTTGGGGGACATGGGCTCCACCAGGATTAGATTAGAAATTCTCAGGGAGTCTAGTTTTATGTGGGTGTTCATGCCCCTTTTGGAAATACAAATAATTAACTCTAAGGTGGTTTTAGAATCAAGGGCCACAATTTCTTGTTCAACTATTGTAGAAATAATGAATTAGCATAGGTAACCCCCATGATATTCTTTATCCATAAGTCCATAGACCATATCATAGTAATAGATGTTGATATTAATGTGAATGATGAGTTTTGTGTGGTCAGATGCTTGCATTTGAGGTAGAAATTCTAGAGTTAATTATATTATATTCATTTTATCATCTACTCATGTTTGAGATTTGTTTGATTCTTGAGTCTTTCACTCCTTTTTTTCTCCTACTTTGGTCAATATCATGTGTCTCTATAAGGGGATACTTCTATTTTCCCTAGGGTTATCTATGTTTGTTAGTGGTCTGGCTATTTTGTTTTATGTGTTCCAAGGATGTAGGCTGGGGATAGGGAAGCACCAATTAGTTGGAGACTTCTTAATATTAAAGATACATCCATATGATTTTATCCTTGTCATTTATTTTTTGTATTCCATTCATCAATTATTTGAATAATTAAAAAGTGTGAAGTCTTTTTTTAAGTGGAGTGCTAGAGAGTGGCATTCATAGGTACGGAGGGTTATCAATTTCTGTGGTAGGTCGTTGGTGCCAATTTTTTCAAAGTTATTGGTGCTTTCTATGGAATCATGGGTGGAGAGATTTCAAAATGTTGTGGATATGATCGTATATGATTTATAACTTGAGTTTTTGGAGTTACCCCATGATATGATTTCTATTTTGTATAGAGTTGCGACCATGAATGTCTTTGATTTCAATATCTCCCTATCAAATTTTTCCTATAGAGTTACTCAAGTTGAGGTTAAAAGTTGATGATCCGATTCATTGGGATTTCATCAAACCCAATGTGTCTCCTTGGGGTTCTCTATTGTTATTCCCCAAGAAGGTGGACAGTGGTATGAGGTTTTTTGTGGCCTACCACAAGTTGAATCAGGTAATAGTCATGAATCATTACCCCCTTTTTAGGATTTGACAATGTGTTCGAATATTTTAGAGTGTCTCAGTGGTTTCCTAAGATCAATATGTGGTTAGGGTATCACCAGTTGAGGGTTAAATAGGAATATATTCCAAATAATTCCATAAAGGGTGGGTATGGGAACTTTGATCTTGATGGTCATAACATTCAGTGTCACCAATGCATTTTCTATGTTCATGGTGCTCATAAACTCCATCTTCCATTAGTTCCTTGACCGGCTCTTCATAATATTCTTCAATGATATCATGATCTACTATAAGTTATAGGAAGATCATTCTGATCATCTCCTAGATATTTTGAAGGTACTTTAACACCACATGCTCTATGGAAAAATTTTCAAGTACAAGTGTGGATTTGAGAGGTTCATTTCATTGGACATGTGGTGTAACATTTGGGTGTAGCTATGGATCCATATAATGTTGAGGTAATTTTTTCTTGGTATTCATAGAATAATGTGTAATAGGTTCAAATATTCCTTAGTCTCATTTAATATAATCACTAGTTTGTGTTCAATTTATCTTGGGTTCCATGGTCGTTGAAATATTTGATTAGGATTGACCAGAAGTTTTTATGGATTGATCATTTTTATAAAGTATTCAGTTATCTGAAGTATAATTTTACATGTGCTCCAATGCTTCATCTTCCTGAGGAGGGTGTGATGTTTGAGGTTTTCTAGTATGTTTCCTATATGTGATTGGGATTCATGTTGATGAAATAGAGAGTGTTTATCTCTGAGGTGTCTAGGATGTTACATCCTTGTGGGTATAACTATGTCACCAAGAATCTAGATATGGAGGTAGTGGTGTTTTCACATAGGGTGTGGAAAAATTACATCCTCAGAAAGCACATTGAGGTTTTCAGGCAATATAAGATCCTAAAATTAGTTTCCTCTCAATGGGATATAATTATTTTATATAGTACGTTGATGAAGTTCCATCAGGAATTTTGTTTTAATTTCACTCACACCACAATAAAGGTGATTTTTTTCTAATGTGTTTATTTGGAACTCCTGAGGAGATGTGGTTTATGAGTCTACTGATGTATAAAAATGGATGGATGGTCTTTCAACACTGAATTTTGACATTGGAGAGAGAATTGGTCATCATTGTATTTATCAGATGATTGTGGAGTCGTCATTGATGAAGTAGGTGGAGGAGTCTCAGTGGGGGAACTTAGATGCAAAGGTGATTTGTGATCGTATAGGCTATGGTGATTCTCTATAGGGATGGTCATAAGATGGCCTTAACTATATTTTATTCTAGAGGAGGTTTTTTTACCAATTCATTGTGCACAAGAGTTATTTTTGACTTTAATATATCAACTTTAGTAGTACATATCAGTATGAATAAGTTGTATTGTGTCTTTAGGAGGTAGTTTTAGCAGTCTATTAAAAAATCGTTAGTGAAATATATTGTGTCAATGTGTGTATTGATTTAGTATCTCAAGGCACCACATCATGTTCTAGGATTTTTTTTTTCAATCCTAAAAAGTTCTTGAGTATAAATTTTACGATATATAGATGTAATGAATCAATGATTTTCCTTGGGATCAGGGAGGCTATGACGAAATTTGGGGGATATTAGACCAACTAAAAAATTCCATTTCTTTTATAGAGATCCATTATTTAGGTATCATGGATGTATTTTCAAGGTGGTATGTGGATTATTTGGTTATGATTTTCAAGGAATCGAGGATGATAATTTCTGATCACGGTCTCCATTTAACATCATGTGTCTTGAGAGGATTACAACATGGTTTTGGATCCTAGTTGCACCTTAACTCTGAATTACACCCTTATACGGATGGTTAGATAGAGAAAACCATCCATACACAGGGGGATATGTTGCAATCTAGTTTCTTGGACTTTGGAAGATCATAGTAAAGGTGATCTCATCTGGTTATGTTTTCCTAAAACTATATATATCACTCAAATGTTGGTACGACTATATTTTAGGATTTTTTACCGATGATCATGTTGTTATCCATTGTGCTGGGAAGAGGTCATGGAGTAATAAATTCTAAGTCTTGCTGTGGTGAAGAGCTCAACTGGGATTATCCAGTTGGTTTAAGATAGGATGTGGGTGGTGTATGACCATCAAAAGCATTGTGTTTATCCTAGGTGATGGCCCTTGGAGTTTTAGGTTAGGGACCATGTTTTCGTAATAGTCTCCCCGTGACAAGTGAAGGAGAGGTTTGATAGAGATATTAATATTTATTTATAGATAATTAGAATATTAGAAGTGTTATAATAGGTTAGTGTGATGGAATATTAGTTGTTACCCCCAATATGGCTAGACTAGATTAATGATGTCATCCATGTGTCCCAGCTTCATCGTAATCTTCAAGACAACTCCCTCATCATTAAATTGTGAGAGTTGGATATCGATGATGAATTGACATTCATATATCATAATGTGGAGTTCTAGTATCATTTATAGAAGGTTTTTATAGACAAACATCCACCCTGCTTCATGTGGTGTGGACGAATGGTGTCCATATGGGAGTACATGGGAGTGAGTAGTATAGATGTGTGCCTAGTACCTGTCATTGATTTTAGCATTTCCTTTTTCTATTTTTCATAATGATTTGATTTTTAAATATGTGTATTTTATGAGATTATATATTTTATTAATTTTTTGATGTGTTTTAAATCTTCTGACATAAGAAGTGGGAAAAACCTGATTTTCAATCGTGACACATTATACAAGGCATGTTTACAAATTCTATGGGAGAGTTAGTGCTTCTCATAGATAATATTATTTTAATGTGGGGGATGGAATCCCTTTAATTATATTCTCAATGTAGTATTGTGTGTTGACTATGGAAGTTGTTTCCTAGGGATATGTGGAGGATTAGATGGCTTTATGGAAGGTTATATAAGAAATGAGTTGTATTATGGCCAGTATCAGATGATGTGATCTAGTGCCCTATGAGAGGTATTAATGTGGTTGTGAAAGGTTTTTTTTAATGTTTCATTTTGGAATTATTTGATGGTAGTGGTATTTTAGGTGTAACGACATCCTTGATAATTGTCTTGTGGAGAATTTTTTTATTTACTCTCCTTATTTTGGGTTGGTATTTATTATCAATGATGAGAATAGTTTTATAGGTATAAAATGTAACTATTTTTGCATTTCAATCCTGTTACATTTCTGTTTTTGGTGTTTGGTTGTTTTAGAGTAAGATTGAGGAAGTTTTGTGGAATTTTGGGTTGTAGTAGAATTCCAGCTAGTGATTCACATTGGGAAAGCATAATTAGTATCATGATTTCTTGTTCTATAGTGTGTTATGTTGGTAATTCATGGATTATAAATATAGTAGAATCAGTGCATTAATCTTATTCACATTAAAAAATTTGAATTAATAATGTGTATTAATTCGGGTCAAGGCTCCTTGAATTTTAGTGGAGGTTTGAGATATGGGAAATTCATGACTTGTTTGTGATTCATTGCATGTAATACATGGTCCCCAAGGAATTCATGATGTGAATTTAGAAGTCTCACTGGTAATAAGGTGACTTACAATCTATTTATAAGTTGTTTCCTAGCTAATTTTACTCCCATTCAACTATTCTTTTTCTAGGTCATGGGAAAAAATCCTATGAAGTTTGGTGGATCTTCCATACATCCTTCCTTCAACATTGATATTGGTTTCATTTGATGATATTTTGAAATATGTGGAAGTTTATTCTCCTTTATCCATATCATTTCTTTCTATAATTTTTCCATGTTATCACTTCAGTGTTTCAATTTCAGTTTGGGGTGAATTTTTTCATGTGTTTGGATAATATTTTTTGTGGTTTAGGTTGATTAGGGTTTCTTATGGGGATTTTGTTTCTAGGATATTTCTTATTCTCCATGTAGTTCTCAGTGAAATGAGGAATCTTCTTTGGGTTAGGTGATCATCATTCTAACCCTATTTATAGGAAACATTTGGGAAATTTATTATTTTTCCTTTGGGCAGATAGTAAGGGTTGGATAAATAAAAATAATAATAAAATAATATGAATTTTTCTATAATGGGGAGTAATCTCATGATTTTACTACTTTGATGTTATTGTTGATGTGTTATGAATTATTGATGCCAATGCATAAACTTACAGCTATTGATATCCCTATTTTTAAAATAGATGACATGATGTGATAAACATTATATATTGATGTTTGATTATAGCATGGATAAATGCTAAATGAATCTATATATGGATAATGAATTTGTTTCCCATATAAACTTGGTTTGTGTGATAATACTGAAGCTACATAAAGAAGTAATGTGGTAAAAATCTATAAATTATTTATGGAAGATGAGATTTATTTTTTTGAGTGTGAGTTTTTACTTATTGGATTTCTTTATGTGGCTCGGGATATTGTGCATTGATGGTGTTGAACAGGTAGGATTTGTAGTGTTTGGGAATAAGATGTGTTGGTTTCATGTAATAAATGTAATGTGTGAATTAGAGTGGTGGTTATGGTGATCATTGGTGGAGATGTATGACGGTGATGATATTTTTTTTATTTGGGTGGTAGTTGTGATGTGTAGTATTGGTGGTATGTGTTGGATGAGACATGTGGTTGATGTGGTGGTATGGGTTGGATGGTGTGGCATAGTGAAAACTATTGATGTGAGATGGGTGTGTTGTTGTGTGGTGTGGTTGTGTTAGTTTCCCGATAATCAATGGAATAAACCATGTTGTTGAATAAAAAGAATAAATTATTTTTTTGATAAATGAATAATAATTTAATTGTTGTATTTGTGTGGAAAATGGAATAAATGAGTTAAATAAAAGATTGGGATTTGTATATGCAAAAAAGTGGAATATTAATGGGAGTTATTGGAAACTTGTTACACCTAGAAATGGTGGAACCTATAAATTAAAGTGAAAACGTGTGGATATGTCTGTTTTTATGTGGTGGTTGTGTTGTGTGGTACATTTTTGGTAGAATAGGTTATGACAGATGATGTGTGGTGCAGTCTTGGTTTGGTGTTGTTTACTAGTGAAGTTGATGTAGACACATAGGCTAGGTGTTTTTGTTATCTATATATCATGTATTTTATGTTGTTTCTATACATGCCCCACTGAGTTGGAGACAAACATACTGATACTTAGAGGTTATGGGTTCTAGGTTTTTTTCCAACATCTAGGTTGGTGATGATACATATGGTTGGATCCCCCTCCCCACTCTTCCTTCAACAGTGATAGCCCCGGGTTTTTAGGAAAGATGTTATATGATGTGATATGTGTCGAGGGTCATGTGTGGTATGAGGAGGGAATGAGGTTGATGTACCCCACTTTTATGATACCTTACTATCCAGGTTGTGTGATGAGATGTGGTGTAATGACCCATATTTATTTGGGAAAGAATTTTTTAATGGACCAGGTGTCTTCATGCGAGATTTGATGTGATATGGTAGTGAATTGATATGAATGGATTGTATGGGAGCGCATTAAAATTGACATTGGGGCATGAGAGAAGAAAATCAGTGGGTAATAGATACTGTGGAAAATTTTATTTTAGGTTAACGAGACTATATTACTATATTAGATGTGAGATTTAGTGGCTGGTCCATGGTGATGTTGGGATTGGTTAGTTGATATGTTTAAGTTCTAGTTGGTTATATTGTTTCTTCAGTATAACATTGGAATGTTATTTTCACTTGTGAACTTGAGACCACGGGTATGATCCTACTGAGTGTACTTGTATGTTCACTTTATATATATATAAATTTTCTTCAAATATTCTAAGTGGACTTTGGGAAATGATATGGAAATTACATACTTGGGATTTTGAGTTGTTTTTGAGTTACTACTATGAGAATTTTTTTTGGTGCATTACTTTGGATACATTTATTGTATACACTTACCTTGTTATTGTATTTTGGGATGGTATTGGTTTACTATTTAGTCATATGATGGAGTTTTTTGTGGACCTTTATCCTATCTCATGATCTTGTATTACTAAATAGGGTAATGCCTCCATTTTTTGAGATTTTAATACCCTTAGTTCTGGTCGCCAACATGGGCCCTACTAGAGGAATGACTCGAGGGTCATTATATTTCTTCCACTATTGCTGGACCCATAGTATAATTTAATGGATTTTTTTGTGACCCCCTAAAAAACCTTAAAACCCTCAAAAATGTTAAAAACCATAAACAACCCTAAGAACCTTCAAATCCCTAAAAGTCATTTAAAGACCCATGAAAACCATAAAACACAAAAAACCTAATAAATCATAAAAATTCCTAAAACCCAAAAAAAACTAAAAATACTAAAACCCTAAAACACCCCAAAATAATAAAATTTCTAAAACACCTAAAACACAAAAAATTTAAAACCACATGAAACCCCTAGAAATTCTAAATAACCCTAAAATCTATAAAAAAACCATTAAATATCCTAAAAAATCCCAAACAAATAAATAAACTCTAAAAAAACCCTACACACTATAAAAACCATAAACCCCCTAAAACCCCAAAAAAACATAACAACCCCTAAATACCGATAAAAACCCCTAAACAAACATAAACTACCCTAAAAATCATAAAACCCTAAAAAACCATAAAACCCATAATAGGTTTTAAAACCCATAAATGACCATAAAACCCCCTAAAAACTTTAAACCCCTAAAAACTTCTCACACCCTAAAAAGAAAATAATCCACTAAAAACCACTAAAACCCCTAAAAACACCTACAGACCCTAAAAACTATAAATATCCAATGACACCAAAATAATGAAAACCTCTAAAATCCCATAAAACCCTCAAAACCCATAAAAGACCCTAAAACCAATTAAAATAGGAAAAAGTCCAAAAAACCTAAAATCACTAAAAACACATAAAGGGCCTTAATAACCTAATAAAACTCTATATTACCATACAAACACCTTGAACACCATAAAAACTATTAAAACACTAAAAACCAAAAAAATCATTTACATTCCTAAAAAACATTAAAAACCACTAAAAACACTTGAAACCAAAAAACCACAAAAAATCATAAAGGACCCTAAAACCCCAAAACCATTAAAAACCCCTAAAAATGATAATAACCATAAAACAACCATATAATCCTAAAAACATATTAAAACTTAAAATCCCTAAAATCCCTAATTACTCAAAACCCCTAAAGCCTTAAAACCCCAAAAAACCAATAAAAACTCCAAAACCCTAAAATATCTAAATAACCCTTAAACCATAAAAAACATAAACACTTTAAAACCCTAAATAACCACTAAATTCACAAAAAAACCAAAAACGTTCTATTAAAATCCCAAAAAACCCTAACAAACTCTAATAAAATAAAATAAACCTAAAAACCTAAAAACCCTAAAAATCATAAAAATCATACAAAACCCTAAAAACCATAAAAAACACTAAAAAGACCAAAAAATCACCCAAAACCCAAAAACCCCTTATATATTTAAAAAACCATATAAAACAATAAAATCCATAGAAACCCAACAAAACCATAAAACCAAACTAAAACCCAAAAAACACATAAAACACTAAGACTCTAAAAAATCCTAGAAGAACTGAAAAACTCTTGAAAAGAAACTAAAACCAAAAATATTCTTATAAACAATAAATAAACCTAAAACCCTATAAAATTATAAATTCCCTAAATAACATTGAAAACCTATACAACACCCTAAAAATCTAAAAACACTATAATGAAAATACAATCCTAAAAAACAAAAAAAAAATAACCACAAAATCCTAAAAATAATAAAATAACATATCCCCAAACACCTTAAAATATCTAAATATACCTAGAAACATAAAAACCACCTAGAACCCTTAAAATGATAAAAACCCCTTAAAACTCGTAAAATCAAAAAAAACCTACCCCCCCCCCCAAATCCCAAAACCTATAAACCCCAAAAAAAAACCCCCCAAAAATCCTAAAAACCACTAGAACCACAAAAACCCAAAAAACCAATAAGACCCTAAAACATTTAAAATATTAAAAAGTTTTAAAAACTATAGAAAAACCTAAAACACTAAAACCCATAAAAATCGTAAAACACCCTAAAACCCCTAAAATCCATAAAACCAAATAAAAACACTAAAAAGAACATAATAATTATAAATCACCCTAAAAAATTCATAAATCCCATAAAAATCCCAAAAAACTACAAAACACTTAAAATCATAAAAAACCTAAAACCGAGAAAACCCCAAAAACCATAAAAATCCCAAAAACTCTGAAAACCAACCCCCTCTAAATTCCCAAAAAAACATAAAAATTTCTATTAAAAGATCAAAAACCCTAAGACCCTAATAAAATAAGAAATCCCAAAAGCCTAAAAACCCTAAAACCCCTAAAAACATACAAAACCCATAAAAACCCAAAAACACCAAAATATAAAAAACCCAAAAAAACCCTTAGAACCTTAATAAACTATAATAAACAATAAAATCCCTAGAAATCATACAAATCCCTAAAACCCCACTAAAACCTAAAAACCCTAAAAACCATGAGACTCTAAAAATTCCTAAGAGAACCAAAAACCCCTAAAAAGAATCTAAAACCCAAAATACCCTTATAAAAAATAAATTACCCTAAAACCCTGCAAAACAATTAAACATCTAAAAAACCATTAAAACCTCTAAAACATCCTAAAAATCACAAAACACTATAAAAGAATTTAATCCCTAAAAAACATAAAAAAAATTAAAATAACCTATAAATCCGGAATACCCTAAAGCACCCCAAAACCCCTAATAACACCCTAAAACCCCTAAACCCTTTAATACCAAAAAAATTAAATAATATTCTAAAAAAATATAAACACCCCTAAGACCCAAAAAAATCCTAAAACCCCTAAAAAATGTAAGAATACTTTTAAACCCTAAACAAATCCTAAAACCTTAAAATCTCTTAAACCATAAAAACCCTGATCCCCTTATAAAACCCTACAATACACATAGAACCCATAAAAAATTAAATCCCTAAAAACCTCGAATACCTTTAGAAACCCAAAAATTCCTTAAAAACTCTAGAACCACTAAAAATACTAAAAAAACCCTAAAAACAATGACAATCCTAAAAACCCCAAAACCCCCAAAATCCCAAAAACCAGTCAAAACCTAAAACCCCCCTAAAACACAATAAAAAACTCCTAAAACATTGAAACACCTTAAAAACTAAAAAAAATCCAAAATACAATAGAAACCCAAAAATCCTCTAGAATGAATAAAATCCCTATAAAATTAAAACCCAAAAAACCCCTAAAAATCCATAAAAACCCATAAACGACCCAAAAAACCCTAAAACACTAAAAGTCCATAAAAACCCAAAACAACCCCTATAAACTCATTGAATGACACTAAAACCTATGAAACACACTAAAACCCTAAAAACCCTAAAAACCCTAAAAACCATAAAAGCCTAAAAAAATACTAAAGATCATAAGAACCCTTATAAACTTTAAACCCCCTAAAATCATAAAGACCATAATAATGCAAAAAAACCAAAAAAACCTAAAACCAATAAAACTACATAGAAAGTCAATGAAACCCCCCTAAAACACCCTATATAGATAAAAAACATAAAAACGCTAACAAATCACGAGAACCCTAAAAATATTTAAAACCCTAACACTCAAAAACACTATAAACCCTAAAATAGTAAAAATCCCTTAAATCCCTAAATACCCTAAAACCTCAAAAAAGATTCATAAAAACCACTATAACTAACAAAACTCTTAATGATACCCTTATAAGCTAAAATCACTAAAATCCTGAAAACCCCCAAACAACACTAAAGGAACACAAAAAATATTAAAATCCCAAAAAACCCAAAAAACCCTACAACCAATTTGAAATAATAAAAACCCATAAAACGCAATAGAAACCCTAAAATCGTAAACCCCCCTAAAAACCCATAAAAATTTAAAATTCGAAAAAATCATAAAAAAGATTTCATCCAAAAAAACCTCTAAAAAACTAAAAACCTAACCCCACCCCCAAACCCGTGAACAACCATAAAAGCCATTAAAACCCATAATTAAAATTAAAAACAAAAGAAACTCCAAAAAATAAATAATATCAAAACAATAAAAAAGGAAATTAATATCCCTAAAATCCTTTAAAATCCAAAAACCCTAAAAACTCTAAAAAACCCAATAAACTCTAAAATCCCTTAAAACCACTGAAAACAAAAACCCCGCAAAAACCCCTAAAAATGTTTAAAAACCCTAAAACCCACTAAAATCCCCTCAAATCCCCTAAAACAAAAAAAACAGTAAAAACAATTAAAACCAGTAAAAACCCCAAAAACACTTAAAACCCATAATTACACATTAAAACCCCTAAACGCATTAAAACCCCCTAAAAATTTAAAACACTAAAGATCCTTAAACCGTTAAAAAACATAAAATACCTAAATCCCAAAAGGTCCTAATGGAATCTGAAAACCCCTAAAAAGCCTAAAACTCACAAAACCAATAAAATCATAAAAACCATGGAAGCCCCTAAAAACCTAAAAACACTAAAACCCCCCAAATCCACCATAAACCCCTAAATCCCTTTAAAAGTCCACAAAACCCTAAAACTCCCAAAAAGTACCAAAAACCCATAAAACCCCCAAAAGAAACTAAAAAACCAAAAAGCCAAAAATGAACTTAAAACCTAGAAAAACTAAAGGAATTTAAAATAATCTAAAACCCCTAAAGGACCCTAAAAACCTATCCAACCCTAAAGGACCCTAAAACCCACAATAACCCCCAAAAAAATGCAATAACTCAAAATACCGAAAATGGCCCTAAAACCCCTAAAAGGCCAAATGACCATAAAAAACCAAAAACCAAAAAACTCTTAAAGGACCTTAAAACCACGAAAACCCTAAGAACCCTAAAAACCATAAAACAATAAAAAAATCCATAATATTCTTAAAACCCTAAAATTACCTCAAAACTATAAAAGTCCCTAGAAATCCCTAAAACCCCAAAACATCCGTAAACACACAAAAAAACACTAAAATTTCTTAAAATCTCTTAAAACCCTTCAACACACTAAAACGTTCTAAAACCATAAAACTCCCAAAAAACCATACCAAACATTAAAATATCATAAAAATCATAAAACACTAAAAATACTAACACCCTAAAAAACATAAAAACCAAAAAACCCCAAGAAACACTAAAACATTATAAAAACCTAAAAACCTAAAAACCTAAAAAACATAAAGACCATAAAAAATAAAAAATAATAAAATAATAAAATATCTAAAACCCATAAAACATAAAACCCATCAAAACCATAAACACCAAAAAAACCCATAAAACAAAAAGATCCCTTGAAACACTAAAAAACCTTAAAAACCTAAAACCCCCAAAAAAAATTAATCCTCTTAAAACCAAAATTGGTTACTAACACCCCTCCTAAAAACCTAAATTCAAATAAAACCCTAAACACCCCAAAAAGAACCTATTAACTGTAAATATACTAAAGCACCTAGAAACCCCTATTATACCCTAAAATACACAAAAACCCCTAAAAATACAAAAAACAAAAAACATGCTAAATAACCCTTAAAGTCCCCCAAAACACCATAAAATACCTAAATATCCAAAAAACCAAAACCAAACCCCTAAAAGACCCTAAAACCATAAAACTTTAAAAGAACATACAACCATAAAAAACTCAAAAACCCTAAAAACCACTAAAGGATCTAGAAAACCCAAACATATTTAGAAACACTAAAACCCTTAAAATACTAGAAAACCATAAAACCCATTATAATCCCTGATAAACCCTAAAAATTATAAATCCATAAAAACATTAATGTACCCCCAAACCCTAAAACCCTAATAAGTGTAAAAAAATAAAAAACCCTAAAAACCTTAACAAAAAACCCCAAATGATCCTAAAAGACTAGAAACTCCAAAAACCACTAAAAACCACAAAATTTCCTAAAAACCCTAAACCCACCAAAAATAAAAAAAACCTAAACGTTCCCTAAACTTCAAAAAAACCCTAAAAACCATAAAAACACGAAAACCCAAAAACTGAAAATAACACTAAAAACCCTAAAACCCAATAAAACACTAAAAAACCTCAAACCAGAAAACCCAAAGACTATAAAAAACCCCAAAACCACAAATAACCTTAAAACCATAAAAACAATAAAAACCCTAGTAACCTAAAAACCCTAAAAATGAAAAAATCATTAAAACCCTAAAATGCCTAAAGCATAAAAACCTTAAAAAATCCAAAACCCCTAAAAACCAAAAGTCCATTATACCCCTAATAAACCATAATGGACCCTAAAAAAATAAAAATCATAAAAGTCCAAAAAACCCAAAACCCCAAAAACATCCTAAAACCCCTAAAAACCGCTAAAACCCATAAAAACACTATAAAACCCCAAAACTCCATGAAAACCCTTAAATACCAAAATGAACCTAAAACCCCCTAAAATCTATTAAAACCCAAAAACAACAAAAAAAACCCTGATGAACCTTATAACCCTTAAAAGACCCTAAAAACCCCCAAAAAACATAAATAGACCATAAAAACTTCAGAAACCCAAAAAAATTCAAAAGACCCTAAAAACCATATAAACCTAAAACCCTAAAAAAACCCAAACCATAATATTATAAAAACAATAAAAAACTTTAAAGTAGTTAAACACACTAAACCCCATAAAGCCATAAAAAACCCTAAAAACACTAAAAACCCTAAAACCCTTAAAACCCTATAATACATTAAAAAAACCTAAAAACCCTCAAAAGCATAATGTAATATAAACCAATATACCCCAAAACCCAATAAAGATACCTAAAGATCCTAAAAACCATAAAACATAACAAATTCCAAAATAATCCTTAACCCCAAAAAACTAAAAAAATTAAAAAACACATGAAAACCACTAAAACCCTAAAAACCCTAGAAAACCCTAAAAATTTCGAAATAAACACGTAAACCCTTAAAAACTCTAAATACGCAAAAAAAAAATATTCAAAACCCTTAAAAAACATAAAACCTCACAAAATCCTAGAAAACCTTAAAACCCCATAAATCCCTTAAAACCAAAAAAAAATTCCAAAAAACCCCGAAAACGATAAAAATCATTAAACATACCAAAAAATCCTTAAAACCACAAAAAATCCCAAAAGAATAAAATACATAGAAAGGCTAAAAACCCTAGAAACCCTAACTCCCATTAAACCCCTAAAACCTTATAATTGTAAAACCCCTAAAACCAAAAAAACCCTAAAAACACTAAAAACATTAAAACACCTTAAAAAATTTAAATAAACCTAAAAACCTAAAAAAACTCAGTAGAACCCTTAAAATGTTAAAAACCCATTAAAACTCGTAAAACTAAAAAATACCTAAACCCCCCCCCCCAAAAAAATCCCAAAACCGACAAAAGCCAAAAAAAACCAAAAACCCCCAAAATCCTAAAAAACCATAAACCCCTAAAACTCCTAAAAACCACAAAGAACCCAAAAAAAAATTAAAATTTTAAAAAAGTCTTAAAAACTCTATAAAACCCAAAAAATCCATAAACCCCCAAAAACCATAAAAGACCCTAACAACCCTAAAAGACCCTAACACCCTATCAAAAACCTAAAAATAACATAATATTTCTTAAACACCCTAAAAATGAATAAAAGAGATAAAAACATGAAGAAAAACTACAAATACCCTTAAAATCAAAAAAACCCTAAAACCATGAAAAAACCCACTAAAACTCTCTAAAAACCTAAAAACGCTAAAACCCACTAAAAATACATTAAAAAAAATAAAACCATAGAAACACCACATACCCTAAAACCCTTAAAACCTAAAAAATATGAATTCACCTAAAAAACCTAAACAATATTAGAAACCAAAAAACCCTAAAATTCCTTCAAAATTATAAAATCCCTAAAAACCCTACAAAACCCAATAAACCTTAAGAACTATAAAACCCCAAACAAAAACCATACACTCTAAAAACCATAGGAAGACCATAAAAACTCATGAAAACACAAAAAGGAAACGAAACCTTAAAATACATGGAAACATTAAAACCCCTAGAAACCCTAAAACACTTGAAATATCTAATAAAAACATGAACAAACCTAAAACCCTAACCCCCCCTAAAACTCTAGAAACTCTAAATACAATAAAACCCTAAAAACCATAACCCCCCCCCCCCCACCACCACACAAGCCTATAAAACTCCTAAAACACATTAAAATAACAGAACAATCACAAATACCATAAAAATATTAAAATCTTTCAAAATCCTTAAAAATATGATTGAACACCAAAAATTCCTAAAAACCAAAAAATCCATAAAAACCCCTAAAACACTAAAAATTCCATGACCCAAAAAATACCTTGAAACCCATTAATCCCATAAAACCTTAAATCTCTAAAACCATAAAAATATCTAAAAACACATAAAACCCCTAAAAAACATAAAAACCATTGAATGTCCCCAAAACCCCTTAGAAAAACCTAGAAACACTAAAAACCCCAAAACCCATAGGACCTTAAAAACCCATAAAACCATTATGGAAACTCTAAAAATCCTAAAATTCCTAAAATAACTTTAAATATCTAAAAACCAATAAAAACCCTTGAAACCAATAAAAACCTAAAAACCATAAAACCATAAAACCCACTAAAATCCTTAAAACCCCTAAAAAACACTTACATATCTAAACACCATAAAAACGTTTAAAACCTATAAACCCTAAAAGACTCTAAAAACGAAAAAAAAATCCTAAGGGGCCATAAAACTCCAAAAGCACTGAGGGAACCTAAAAACCCTAAAACCAAACAAGACCCTAAAAATCCAAAACCCCTAAATAACCATAAAACCCCTAAAACTCCTATGGGAAAAACCCTAAAAAGCCTAATTACCACAAAACCATTAATACACCATAAAACCATAATAAATATAAACAACTCTAAAATCCTTAAATCTCCCCAAACCCCTAAAACACACTATAACCCCCTAAATTACCCTGAAAGACCCTAAAAACACTAATAGTGAATAGAAATACATAAAAAATTGAAAACCATTAATTGAACCCAAAACCCTAGATAAAATTAAATGACCTTGAAATTTTGAGAAACTAGAAAAAACCCCTAAAACCCAAAAAGACCTTAAAAACACTAAATTACATAAAGACCCTAAAAATAAAAAAAAACCATAACCCATTAAATGCCATTAAAGTCTATAAAACCCTAGAAATCTATAAAACCCCCCAAAAAATATAAAATTCAAAAAAACCTAATAACTATAAAAAACTCCATATAATCACCTAAAAAACCAAAACAATTCATAAGCCAAATAAAACCGTAAAACCCCTTTAATCCTAAAAATATAAAAAATAACCCAGTACCCCTAAAGACACTAAAAAACCTAAAATACTAAGCCACTAAAAACCCCAAAACCCCACAAACCCCTTTATAATCCTAAAACCCCCTAAGAACCCAAAATACTCTGATAATCATATAAAAACTAAAATATCCTAAAATGGTAAAACAACCTAAAAGACCCTAAAAACATATAATACCCCCTATAATACCCTAAAAGTAATTAAATAGACTAAAAACCCTCAAACCCTAGAAATTATAAACTACTCAAACCCTCTGAAACAACATAAAACCATAAAACACCTTAAAATGATTAAACCCTAAAAACTCTAGAATCCCTAAAAAACCTAAAATATCCCCAAACGCTTAAAAAATATAAAAACCCTAAAAACTAGAAAACCCCTAAAACCTTTTAAAACCATATAATTATTTGAAATCTTTAAAACCCCTAAAAACATAAAACCCCCTAAAACCACTAATAAACCCTAAAAACTCTTAAAACGCTAAAAACCCTTTAAAATACTGGATGGAAAAATGTTGACATTATTTTGGTAAGAATATGTCATGTACACTGTGAATCATACCAGAAATATTCTCACCATAATAGTATTGGTATTTTTGTATCCACTATTTTATTGGTAATGTACCTAGATTGTTTTACATATCAAAAGGTTATAGTATTTCTCAAGATATAATTACAACCTATAGATCCTATGAAATTAATCTTAATGATATTTTATATAGTCCAAAAAATCAAATGATTTGTTACACATGGTGTGTGTCTATCATGTGTTGGGGGATCATATGTATTGAAACATTTTATGATAAAATTTTCACTTTGTGATCTTAGGATTATGAAATCATGAGGATTGACACGCCAATAATGACAATCCATATTTCTAGTTTCATTGGTATTTTCAATCGATGAAAAATTATAATGGTCTGGTGAATTGTGATTATTATCAGTGAATACTATTTTATCACATACTTTTATGGACATCATAAACTGTGACATTTATGTTGTGGTGAGGTAGTATTAATTGGGTGTGCCATTGGTGGAATAGAATTTATTGAATAATCAAGACATAATTTGTCACATCAGAACGGATGTGATATCTTGGGCCTAGTTGATTAAGATGGTTGAACCATCCCAAAATCCATGTAAATGGAAGAAAAATGTATCCCAATATGGTAAGTTCAATGAACAATAAATCAAGAAATGATAATGACACAAAATTTGTCTCATGCTTTATGATATATCATGAGGCAAATATATTATATTACTTTGTGTTTGTTTGTATGGAACGTTTCTTAGTGCTATTACTTTTCCTTATCTTCTTAGGGGCCTTTATGGGTTACTAGAATCGACTTCAGGTCTTTGAATAGTATTCAATAATACCGAGATATTGGCATATAGAGGGCCCCACACTATGCATATTCAAAACAAATTGTCCATTTTTTTGGAATAGAAGTATATGAAATGTTTGATCACACCATGAGGTTTAAGTTATGTTCGATTTTAAATGGTCAAAAATAAAAAAATAAAATCATCTTATTTGATTATATAGTAATTGGTATTTAATTCAATTGTTAAAACTATTCATGAGATATTAAGTTAATACATGAGAAAATATTTAATGAATTAATATTATTTTGATATTGATGCTTTATTAAATATTTCTAGGAATATCGAGTCGAGTTAATAAATCATTTTTATCATTGAATATTATTATTTATTATAATAATGTGATAAAAGTTGAAATAATATTTATGTATTAGTAAAACATTCATAAGATTTCATTTATGTATTATTTAATTGGAAATAAATATTTGGGGGTTAGGGTTCCCTTTTTGAGTATTTTGTAACTCACTATATTAGGAGGAGGCCCCCATTCATGGAACTATTCATCCTATGAAATTGAGGTGTGTTATCTGATATCTCCCACACTATAGAGAAAGATTATCTTGATCTAAGTAATTGATCAGAGTTATTCACTGATTAAAGGAATGATCCAAAGGTGTTTTTTGGGACATTGAAGGCATCATAAGATGCTAGTTCTAGTACTTGGATTATTGATGATCGACATTACAATAGAATTTCTAAGAGAATTTTGGATGATGAAATGGGATATAACTTTAGATTTTTTGATAAATGAGATGAATAAGGATTGGTTTTATAATACACATTCAAATTGAACAAGGAAATTTATTCTATTTATTTGCCATTCTTTAATTCTTCAAGAAATACGATCAACTTTTGTATCAGACAACATATCACAATAGATGACATAGTTACATCAATAAATAATGAAAAAAATTAATTCCTTGCATTTTCTACTTATGTTTCATGCCTTGGTACCTAAAATTGGTATCATTGGGACATTGTAAATTTTTTAACTTAATAAAAATTATTTCTATATTAAATTCATGAAGATGAAATTGATATAGTCTCATCACTATAGATGATGATTCAATATAGTATTGTATGGTCATGATATGGACATCAAATGTTTAAATGGTGAATAATTATTGATTATATTTGGGTTTAAAATAAAAAACTTATATTTATTTATATGTTATATTTTAACTAGAATAGGTTTTTAGTGGAATTATTAGTTTAAATCTCAATTTATGGCTTGAATTCTGATGGTCGAAATTTTATTTTCTGGTCAGGTCAAATTTCAAAAAAATTGTGGAATTACCTTTTATTTTTTAAAAATTTCAAATACCCCGGTCATTCATGCTTTGTAATTTTTTTATAACAAAAAACGATTAAATTTGTAATTTGGAAGCTAGACCTTCCGACTAAACAATAAAAAAAATTATATGGTGAATAGGGTTATGGTTTACCACACTATTAGAAAAAAAAGAAATATATTATTCTTTTTGGGGTATCAGTGATGCTGCCCCCAATTAAGGATAATCCCTAAACCCATAAAACACCATCAACAACCCTACATCTTCCCCCACCCATCAAATTTCCTACCGTAGGCCCCTTTTGGCAGCCAGATCCCAATATCTCTACCCTCTAGTGCATGAAGTCCCCGCCATGCGTCATCCCCGTCGGGCGCCATCCGTTCCACAGCCTGTGTCTACCACACACCATCCTCACCATTTTCCATTCCAACTGGAATGTCTCTGCTATCCACCCCTCCATCCATAGTTGGCCTCCAACTATTCTGATGACACATATGCTTGCCCACCTATTTTCTGATTCCGCATGCCCTCTCTTGTTCATCTACCTCTAGAAAATTCCTACAACTCAAACAACCTTTTTGTCAAACCACTGCCAAGTCATGTCATCCATACCATAGTAGATCCAGTTCAGGCCCTGCATGACCCAGTCAAATCATTATATTCCTATAAAATCAAGGAATTCTTTGTTAATGGGACTTCAATCCACTTAAGAGCTCGAGAAGAATTTAAAATAATCAAAAATAGATTGAAATATTTTGGAATAACTTTTTTTGGTACCTTGTGACATATTTTATTTTAATTAAAAATAAACTAAATTATTTTAATCCACATAATTTTATTGAACTTCCACTAACCAATATATGTCTGGAGTTAGATTTATTTAATTATTTATTGAAATTACAGTTGATATATGTAATAATTAAATTTATTTTCATTGTTTTTCCATCATCTTACCCCTATTTATATCTATATGGTATTGCACTTCTATTATTGTTTTTCTACATATATTTTATGCATAACCAAGTACTTATGTGTAAATTAATGTATATCGGAAGACATGAACCATGTCAAGAAGAGAGAGTATTCTAGATGAAGAAATAATACATTAGAGTGGCGTGTGAGTTGAGATACCAGTTTAATGAGACTTAGGTATTTTACACCAAGGTTCATGGTTGATCAATTGAGGGTAAATTGATAAATTACTATAAATTAGTCAAGATCAATTGAATTTTTTATTTAATTTATGCATCGTTTCTTTTTTTGAGTATTCAAGTAAGCATATTAAAATAAAATAATAATATTAAATGAATATATTAAATAAAATTAAGACATGATGAATGTTTTCTTTTTTACTATATATTCATATTGTTATTAAAATCACATATTACTTGAATATCATATAGAAAATAATTCCATTCGTTGATAAATAATAAAAATTATCAAAGAAATATTAATTTGTGAAGCCTTCCCTCATTTTAATTTGAAAAAATTGGTTATATGGGGTTCTCATCAGCCATATTTGGGGGAGCCTCCTACTATTGGGGAGTGCATATGATATTAATGAGTCTAATAAACTAAATATGGTATAAAATAATCTTTTATTTCTATATTTTAGTATCTTGATAGGTAAATAATTTATTAAATAAATTTTATGCTTTCAAGAAAATTGGACTTCACTCAATAGATCTTGGACTTGTGAGATAATGTGGTTAGCCAGTCGAAATCCTACCTAGAAACTCTTTACATGGTAGCATATCCATAGCATGAACTATTATGAGAGGTTTTCAAGGATCATCTTTACTAAAATAATCAAGATACTAGGTACTCAAAATATAGTAGTGATGGATATTGGGGTTTGATAAAATAGTGAATACATCTAATGATTTAATTAATCAGTAATGTGTAATTTATAATCAATATAATGTAATAATCTGTTAAAATTTTATTCAATAGAAAAATGACTAGAAATATAACAAGTTCACTGTGATTAATAATGGAAAATTAAAATATCATATCCATCACAAATTTCCATTATTAGAATATATGATCATGTAAAGTACCGAGATATAGGAAATTCTATGTGCTAGTGTCCCCCAACCTATTGAGCCCCCTCAGGTAGTGAGTGTGTGAAAGATGCTTATGTAAGGGTCCAGATTGATGAAATTAATGTTTACATCATAATGCTATCATCAATTTCCAATGATTTTGGGAAGCTATATTAGGTCATTATGGATTTCACATGATCTCTCATCTCTGAGAAGCTTTCAAGGATAATGATAATTGAGATATGAATGGGGTTATGATTATATTCAATACATGTAAATTTAATGATGAATCATGATATTTCAAAACATACCTTTATTAAGTCAATTTCATGTAATTATTCAAGATTTTTATGATTATTTAATCAATAGTATTTGTGAAAACACATCACAACCTTCTCTGCAAGGTTTCCCATGCAAATAAAAACCTAAATAAAGCTTAATATTTAGTCGTTGTGTTGAAAATGCTGGAAGGAAATGTGAAAAGGCCAATGGAAAATGTTATGAAAGAGGAACCATTAAAACATAATTGAATTAACTAATGAGGTTCATCATACAATATGTTATTTACTTAACAGGTCACAGATAAGTCGATGGAAGATTAAATGAAGTTAACTAAAGTAAAAGAAGGAATAAAATACAATTTATTGTATATTCATCATTTTATGTGATGTTTATGTAATAATTCTTGGGTATTAAATACAATAATCCTTTCACATATGGGTATTTATATAAAGTAACCATTTAAGAAAAGAAACATTATGAGAAGTAAGGTAAATTCTCTATGTGACTAAGAAAGGGTGATTTCTAAGTCAAGAGTGAGAAGTACACTCCTTCTAATTACCATGATTAATGATTATAGTTGAATATTTTTGGACCACTACAAAAAACATTTATCATGTGTTTATTGGAAATAATGATACATTATTAAATTCATGTAAATAATGTTTATTATGGTTTAGAATTCTATCTAATATTTTTTTAATTCCTAAATCATTTGAAGTAATTTATAAATATATAATATAGGACCCAATTATTTATGTATTTGTGGAAATATAATTATTTTTCTAGTAAAACGATGTATTTTTTCAAGTATATAACTTTTATGGTTTTATAATCATTATATATGACCAACTTATGTATTATTCACAATTTCACTTGTTTATATTTGGAAAAAAGAAAACTTTAGAAATAAAGGTAAGCTACAAAGTCGTCGAAATTGTTATGATAGAGAGTGTGAACTATTGCAAGGTTAAATTATTGGTAAGTATGAATAATAATATTCCTTTAAGTGTTTTAATGGAATGAAAAAGTGAATTATGATATATTAATGGTTAGATGAATATGTGGAGAAAACATTCATCGATTAAGAAATGTAGAGTGGATTTATTCTAAAACTCACATTTTCATGAACAAAACAACTTTATGAAGTTAATAAGTAGGATTTATGATGAGTATAGCCTAAAATAATTGATTAATAAAATTTAAAATGGAGTAATTACTAAATGGACATTTACATATACACATCTGAGTCATGATTTAAGTAAATAAGGAGAATCAATGTTAATATTCAAACGCATTTCATACACATCCATTATTTTTGTAAAGGTGTGCTTCAAAAATAGAGATGTAATCCTATAACTAAATTCAGATTATAATGAAAAATGGGTATCATATGAGTTATAGTATGATATTATTCTATCATGTCGTTATAACATGTGTTTAGATTTAAATTTTTTGTTATGTATATAACAAACATGGAACAAAAAAACACATTGTGCATCTAAAGTAATTATTCCAATGTTTTTAAAGAATATTATATAAATTCCTAATGTAGAAATGTTAAAGTGATGTCCTAGAATATAAATCTATTAATGAATGAAAATATATAATTTGAGATAGTGGGAATATTATTGATATGGATTTAGATAATTCTAAGGATGAATAACTATTTGGAATATGAGCAAGTTATATAATAGAATGTAGAAAAAAATGTTCTAGAGACACATACTATGTAGGAAGGATAAAACCATGGTAATGGTTTTACATTCTCTATTTATCGTGTTAAATTATTCATTTAGAATAATGAATCCTACATATAAAAAGTAAATGGAAACCAGCTAAGATTCATAAATTTAACAAAAATTCAATAATGAATTACATGGATTAAAGTATAGGTTCTTAGTAATTTGAATGTTTATTATATTGATACTGTAGTTTTATTCAATAGAAACAATACTTGGATGATTGATTTTAGACCAATGATTCTTGGTTAATGGTAAAAAGGTTTAAACATTTTTGTTTAGGCATAATTTAAGATAAAACATTTTAACCAGTTACTTTTCTCAATCTGTTAAACTTAAACAAGTCTTAATTAGCTACATTATTTATTCATTTTATTTAGCAATTGATGTCATGAGAAAACATAGAGGAAATTGACAATATTATACAACAAGAAGAATTTTGTGACTCCATAAAAGTCAAACTGAGGGTGCATTTTGCTGAAAACCAATTTTCTATTGAAGTAAGAAAAATGATCATAGAATATTAATATGGAATGAATTTTTTCCTTGTGTCTATAAGAGGTTAGTTAGAGTAGCACTATTTTCCAATGATTTTTTATAAC
Source organism: Viscum album (assembly GCA_963277665.1). Classification (NCBI taxonomy): domain Eukaryota; kingdom Viridiplantae; phylum Streptophyta; class Magnoliopsida; order Santalales; family Viscaceae; genus Viscum; species Viscum album. The sequence goes on along the minus strand of OY728156.1, from coordinate 334,443,926 downwards.
ATATTGAATAAATTTATTTGTATACAGTTATTTAAGACCAAAATTCAAGTATCTCTCTAGATAATGACTTAAAGTGAAAGACTATAGTCTGCGGTAATGATCATGATAAGATCATTCAAGCCAATGGTAGACATATCTACAAATACCATGTTCATTTCGACTTCTGATGATGTTGAAGACATAGTGTATAATTAATATTAATATTTTTTATTCTTAAAATCACACCTAAAATGTAATTTTTTATAATAATATATATTTTCATAATTATAATACTATAAAAATTCAACATGTCACATTTTGATAGCATAAAAAGGGTGTATATTCCGGGATATCATTTATTAAAGAGTCATACTCAATAATTTGTAGTCACAGATAATAGATTATCCACACATAAGAGACATGGAAGGATCAAAAACAAATTACATAACTCAACAAAAGCATGATCTTATCATGTGAGAGTAAATAAAGAAAATTAGCATGTTGGATCTAGTGTAAGTTAGAGTGTTGTGAAAGTGGGTGCTTGGGACCGAACTAAAATATTAATTTTATATTTCCATTTCATGTATATAGTTAGTTATACATTATGTATTCTTACCAAAATAGTATTTATATTTACAAATACCATCTTTACATGGTAATTTAAAAAGATTATTTATCATGTCAGATGGTTATAGCCGTGACTAAGCTATATTGAGAACATTGATTTACATTGAAATTAATATTATACATATGTCCTATAGTCCAGAAACAACATTCTAATAGGACCCATATTATGTGTATGTTGATGCTCCTTTACATCACATAGTATAACTAATGAAGAAGGGGAATACCTTAAGCACAAAGAGATTCATCCTTTGAAGTACATAAAAAATGGACAAAGGCAAGAACAAGGAACCCTTTAATCATGGGTTGTTCAAGTTTCATTAGGGTCACGCAAGTATTCTTGCACGACACATATGTGTCGCACAAGTGACTTGCACACCCTATTAATTTTTTCCCAAGGTCCTTAGGTGGCCTATAAATAACCCATGTGGGCCCCCCATTTCAAGGACGAAAAAAATCCAAAACTCAGATTCAAGCTCTGGTCGCCCAAGTCTCCATCTGAAGTCTTCCGAACACTTCGAAGTTAATTATTTACCTAGAATGAAAGTTCTAAAGAGGAAGAATAAGGAATAAGTATTAGAACTCATCAATACTTTTGTGCCTATGTGTCCACCCCTTAAGAGAAGGGAAGACACTTGTTCGCCGCCTTTCCCTCTCAAGGAAACTTGTGCTCCACCTATCTGAAAGCATCTAGAGGTGATACTAAGGGCTCCAATTCAAAGTCTCCCAAGTATCAATTCGTAGGTTCTTCATCTCCCAAGTGAACTTATGTCGCCCAAGTATACTTGCGCGACCAGGACTTGCACACCAGACCAATACTTTCACGCCTCCTTCCAATTAACTTCCTTTCCTCAAATTAACCTATCCTCTTCAAGATTTAGCATTCAAAACCCTCTTCAACGTCATTTATGGCATGGTTCATTAGTTGGATTCCTTATCTAAAAGAAATTATGTGAAACATCTCTCAAAATCATGGGATTTACAAAACTTTATATCACTAAGGTTAGAGATTTCTTTCATTCAACCTCATTCTTTAAGATGAGATGTTCCCAAATATGGGCATCTTACTTAGGTGTGAGCCCCAAGTTCCCTAGTATGGGAATCCTCATTAGGAGTAATCCCCAAGTCTCAAGACCTCTTAACCTGGGCCTCCTTTTCAGGAGTAATCCCCAGTCATAATTTCTCTTAACCTAGGCCTCCTTTTCAGGAGTAAGCCCCAAATTACAAATCCCCTTAATTTGGGCATCCTCCTTAGGAGTAATCCCCAGTCTTAATTTCTTTTAAGTTGGGCATCCTTATCAGGAATAAAACCCAGTCATAAGTCCCCTTTAATTTGGGCATCCTTCTTAGGAGTAAGTCTTATTTTATGTATCCAAATCTCCATAAAGCACATATACATTTATGGACCCTGTTCCCGGGCTTCTTCCCTGAAGTAAGTCTCGATCTTCATCTATTTGGGCTGTCATACTTACTTAATCCCCACATCATTTCTTATAACTGCATCTTTCGTGGCACAATCGTCATGTCTTACTGATACCTCTTGTTTCTCACACCGAGCATGACTCACATGAGATTAGAGTGTAAAAGTAATTATGACATCTCTCTTTAGTCCATTAATCATGCATAAACCTCATACTTATTCACTCGAACTGCATGGGTTCAGATTCCTTTTCTAACAAGGATATGTAGGTAGCCCATCTACAGGTACGATCCCAACTCTAAAATAATCCCTTTCTTTCTGAACAACAATAAACTTTAAGCACCCCACAAAGTGGCTTTAAAACTAGAATGGTCATCATAATGACCAAGGGAGTTCTATATAATGTATGGAATGATACCATTGACTAAGAATAAGTAATTCATATGGATGATTCTCTATTGATGAAGAACCTCAAAAACATATAAAAGATTCTCTAAATCTACCACATATCTGCCATTAATTTGACGATCTAACGGAAAAAACTAATTTTCATTATTTGTAAATTAATAAGGATTCACGAACATAACTCAAATCTATAAGAGAGTCCCGGAGTACACAATAATTCTCCCCAATAAGGCGTAATGAGTCCGACCTCCCATCCTCTCGACCAATGCAAATTATTAAGCCTCATCAGTCCACAACTAGTGGGAACCTACCATTGGAATGTTGGTCCAAATTGATATAGAATCATTGGCTGCTTCTGGTTCTATGAATAAACCCATTAGAAACCTATTGGAATGTTTGAACCTTAAAAAAACATGGTCATCCCCATTTCCAGAAGAAGAAAAAATGGTGAACCTGACGTGAATCCTTAACCAAGTTAAATAATGGTTTTCTTATTTGTTAGGCACCTATTTAACTCAATATGAGGGCCAAAAAAGCAACCAATAACATATGTGCTCATCCAAAAGATGTAGTGGATGAACATATCTTAATTATTTCTATTATATAAAACAAAAACTTCTTTCCAAGATCTCTCTCCGTTACAGAAATGGATTCTCTAAAGTTCACACATGTGAATGCCTCGACCGCTACTCCTGTTGGATCCTCATCCGCTCTGAGGACGACATCACCTACTCAGCATCTTCTACGCTGGGTCTCAAATGCACTGAATAAGGAATACCGTCAACATGGGACCATTACAACTCTGGAGGCCGCTCGACTTGCCCTCCAAGTTAATAATTCACCCTGGTTGTCTGGACAGCGACGACCAGTGATCAAAAAGAAGGTGGTTCCTACCACCATTTCCAACCATTTCGGGGTGTTATCCTCGAAAGGAAACAATCAGTCCCTCCCATATTACACGGAGGTGAATGAAGAGGTTACTCAAGGCCTCAGTTCAAGAATTTAGGAGTCCTTCCTGAGGACTCCCACCAACAATTGCCGCCAGACTCATGCGGTAGTGTGCCCTCAACATGATGAGGGTATCTCCTTTAGGGGTTTGGCTCAGGTTCCTCAGACCCGATCATGCAAGACGAACCATCTGAGGTCAAATTCGGACAACAGGGAGCAAGTTCTTATTTCCGCCCCCTCCAGAGAATTCCATCAAGCCAACTTGATGGAAAACAATGAGCGGTCATATACACCCGTCTGTCCTGATATTACTGCCCAGCAGACTCATCTGGCAGAAACATATCAATCCTGCCAGGCAATTCCGGTGGAATATTATAGGTATGCATATACACCTATTTATAATTCATCAAAAAGTTAACAGGCTTATCTGACTACTCCCAATGAATCTCGCCAATTTAATATGGTGGAAACTGATAAGCATGATCATACACCTATTTAAAATCACCAATTCTGTTAGCATTCTTGTCTGCCAGTATTGAAAGAAATTTTTCAACCATACCTGACGAAGAATACACAGCAGGCACATACACCTGCCAATGTTCATTAGGCTAACAAGCAGTCCAGTTTGGTAGCACCCAGAGATGTCAATTGGAAAGCTCCAATGATGAGAAAGATGTAGACACAATTTTCTCCCCCACATATGGGTACTGCCAGAATTCACTAACATGAAAAAGAGGACATGAGAAGGAATTCACACCCACTCCAATCATGGAATGGATGTATAATCCCATTCTGGCAGCTGAGGACACCAAGAACATTCTGACAATGGTGAAAGAGCAGAAACAAATCCCTGCCCATTTTCTGGATGCCTGTCCAAATATTATAACAACATCAACAACATCATAAGGAATGAATCATAAATATATCCCTATCAGTGGAGTGACTCATCAACATATCACTCCAGAATAGATACACACCTCTGTCCCAGTCCAAGAGGGTTATGGGGCATACTCCCCCATGTCATACAGACAATCAAGTCAGGCACATACACCTGATTTGAATGGAGATAATCAGCCTAACCTGACCATTTCTCTTGAGCTGGAACATGAACCTTCCCATAATAACCACTTTCGTCAATAAGTGGTTCCTCAAGTGAGTAAGAAGGCATCTAAGAAAAATACTGTTCATCACAGTCGAGAAATCAAGAGCCAATATGCAATAAGTCCTTTCTCGATGTTGGAGTTCTTGAAGCCCTCAGAAAATTATCTGTTGCAACTCAAGATTCTAATATCTCATTTACCAATATTGGAAACAATAATTCCAAAGGTATTCATCAGAAAAATCCTTATTAAGGCTTTCGTCATGACAGTTCTGTCAATCTCAAAATATCCTCTTCAGATGAAAGCCACGATAGCCCTCTACATGGCCAGATGATCAAGGAGAAAAAGGATTCATCTTTTTTTGTAACCCACCATGGTGTTCCTCCCCTTGATGATCAATTTAGCTGTGAAATTACACTCCACAGTATAATTCTCCTTTGCTGGAAAATTCCTTAAAGGACAATGCAGTAATGAGAAAGCCCTCTTATCTTGAGGCACTTTCAAATGTGAAGCCAGACATGTCTGATGCTTTACCTCTAGCAGGTGAAATACTTTCACAATCAGAAGATAGCCTGGGGTGTCGGTCATTCTCCGAACAACCCCTGGGTCATTCATCTTCTAGTTTGATAAATGAATGGTCTACGAATATTGTTGAATCTGATGAAAAACAAATAAGTACAAACTTTGGTCTAACCAGGTAGAAGAATCTTCATTAAATGATTAGGAGGAAGTGCTGAATATGAGAAAACCATTGGTGATAGGTGAAGTACCAGTCATGCTTTGGCCTTTGGCTGACTCCTAGTATGATATTTCAGAAATGATAACAGAATATTGTATTCACGATATTCGTCTCTACATCTGGAAAAATATTAATCACTTGAAAAATAAAATATTATAGTATGATGAATATCAGAATAATGTCAAGATAATAGAAGGGATGAAACTCCAAATTGACTTGGAATCCCTCTCTGTATCTCGACATCCAAAGGTTGAAAATCAGTAGAGATCCCTTCAGTTTGCATGCTTTGGCGCACTAAAAAGGCTTCTCTAGTTAATTACCAATACCCCATATGGTATTCATATCAGGGGATGGGGTTTTCATAGAGAACTGCATTTCAATGTACTCTCTAGTCAACAAAGCTCGTCAAAAATGGTCTCATGCAATGTTATTTCCCATGGCCAGCCACAGACAATTGGATTTGTGTGTAATCAATGGATTTCTCAATAACATGCCTCAAATAGTTCTTCCCAAATTCAGGCTTATAATGAACAAGTTGTCAAATTACTCTTGCATCAAGAAAATGAGAATATCGAACATGCTTCTCATTTATAGAATACCCATAATCACGTGACAGAAGTGTCAGAAATCATCCAATGGTCATTTGAGCTAGGCAATTTGAGTGGATGTAGGTTTATGAATCCAGCCAATTTCCTGACTAAATTCCACAAACTCAGAAGATCTTTTAAGAAAGTCTCAGATGTAGAAGCTCAAGAACCACCTCATCTTGCCACACTGGGGACTATCTCAGCTCAACCCTTGGGATCAACAAATGGGATTCAAGGAGTTGTGAAGGGAAAGAAGGAACAACCCCAGTCCACCGGAGTGGGAACTTTTTCAAATATTAATCTCTTCCTCAGTGAAAGTCAGTCTTCTCTCGATTAGAGAATAAGCCACAAGAGGAACGCATATCTGAATTATCAGGAGATTCCCTCTAAATTATGGTTTATCAAGAAGTTCCTGAGGGATCAACTCAGTGAATGGAAATGTCTCATAAAGGACATGAATGAAGGAAATATTTTAGAAATTCCAATAGAAGGGATGAAATGTGTTATGCATCAATAAATGTCATCAATGTCGTTATCACTGATCCCCCAGAACATGAGCTTCACTCACGGGAATCAAATGAGGAAGTTATTATTCAAGAAGCTGTACACACTGAAATAAAAGAAGAAGGTGTGCATACAAGAAATCAAAGGCTTATCCAGAATCTAGGTATTCTTTCAAATAACCAACTCCCACCTCTCCGAATGGCATCTAACAATGGTAATGTAAAAAATTCAGGTTAAATTATACCCTTTTCAGGAGAATTCCAATCACTCTCATTATAAGAAAGGTTCACACAAAAGGAAGAAGAAATTAAGGAGTTAAGGAGGTTGAATGCAGAACTAATTCAAGGAAGTCTTCCTCCTAAGCATGTTGGAGTCAGTCAGTCTAGGGAATTTTTTGCAGCTACTGGAATGGATAAATAATATCCTCCTTTACATGTACACCCTCACAGGTTCAATCCTATGGGTCATGCATGACAACAAACGGTAGTGCTACCATCAGTTGCAGTACCAGTAACAGCACCTGTCCAAAATCCAGTTATTGATCCTGCTCAGGTCCAATCTCAACCAGATGTTTCTCAAAAGTTAATGACTACCACTGAGTCATTAACAGCTCGGTTGGACGCTATGGAAGGAAAACGTGCACCGGTTCAACTAGAGAAGAGAGCTTACCCTGAATGGGTTGATGCAATTCCTCCGCCATCAAATTTTTCGAGTACCAAATTCCCAATTTTTAATGGTTCGAGAGATCCAGAATAACACAAAACACATTTTGATTCTCGTTGTGATCCTATGATGGGAAATCCTCGAAAAAAATAAGCAGTTAAGCTTAGGTATTTTGTATATTCATTACAAGGACATGCTTTTGTCTTGTATACAAGCTTGCAGTCCCGGTAAATTACCGAGTGGGAAGATCTCTGTCAATGATTCCTTATTAAATTTAGCTCAACGTTGCCAAAGATGACATTTTTTGATCTTACAAATTGTAAGAAAAGGGAAAATGAAAGAGTTTTGGATTTTATTACTCACTGGAAGGTATTAACATATTCCTTAAGCTTATCAATCCCTCAAGAAGAATTGTTTCCAATCTTTGTGGAAATTTTTCTTGATGAATTACGCACACCGTTGATCCGTGTGAAATACACAGGAGGGTTTCGAGACCTTACATCAATCGCTCAACAGATCGAAGATTCTCTTATAGAGACTAAGGCTAAAACACATGTAATTCCATCAGCTCCAAGAAGGATAATGGGTATAGAAGAGACTGATATAGTTACACGTAAACAAGCATGTGTACCTACTTATACTTTAAAAATGTCATCTTACCAAAGCGATCCACCTCATAAGCATAAAAAACAGAGGCCGTCTCATCAAGATGATCAAATAGATCAAAGATGAAAAAAAATTGATGAGTTAAAAAACAAAGTTTATTCTTTCCGAAATGAACAAGTTCCTGGTTACTTCATTTCGGCTCTGGAAAATAATTTGGTTTAGTTTCCAAGGCCCAAAATTCCAAACAAGGAAGGAGATGAAGAACTCTTGAACTATTTCCCATTTCGCCAGATGTTGTTGAATCCCATTCATGATTGTTTTGTCATAAAAGACCTCCTACAAAAGATGGTGGACCCTAGATAGGTAAAACTGAAAGGTTCTTCAGCCCAGGTAGCATGTGTTACTGCTACTGATCCAGAGGAAGAAGGTGAGTGGATAAAGTCAAAAGAAAAAATGCGTAGAAATATGATGATTGGATGGTTAGGAAAATGATCAACCGAACTCATTCCATTTTACGAATACAATTGAATCAACCAATTGTGTCTTCTTCTATGAATGCCACAGCAAAACCCCCTTCATCAGAAGGCAAATCATCAAAGAGGATGCATAATTCGAAGAAAGTAGAACAGTCAAGAGAATAAGAGTTTGTGTCAAATCCTAAATTGTCTTTGACTCTGGTAGATTTTATGCCATCTACATCAAAAGTACGGGCACCGCCCCACCAAACAATACGAATTGAAATGGTTCATCAGGAAGATTCCTCATCAGATGAAGACCTAATCTTTGGTTCTGTTAGCATGATTCACTTAATGAATCCATATGCCAGTCACATTTTCGATCTTGAGGAGCTTGAGTTCCCTGTATCAAACAGGGGAATTAGAAGGAGTTCCAGAGGTTTAGGATACAGGGGAAGATGTGGATATTTCAGAAGCCACTACTCCAATCCTACCCCTTTTAGAATTGTATATGCAGTATAAGCTTGTGGCTGAGCCCTTCAGCAAGCTCAATAGGAAAAAGAATGTTCTTCCACACATGGAAGATTCAATCTTAGCACAACTATTTTGGAGGATCTGTTGGAGGTTAAACCTTCTTTTTCGCTGCAAATAAATAGACCTAGTCAGTCTAATGTGCTAAATCTAGGAGTATTTCCAACTCCTACCCTAACACAAGATTCATCTACTTCCAAATAATCAACTTCTAAGGCAACTGTAAAACCACAAGTTTTTGTTGGGAAACACAGACCTTTCGACCAAAACTATGATTTCTTGAAACATTTGGCCCAAGTACCAGCCATGTTATCAATTCTGTATGCCTTGAATATATCAAATTATCTTCAGGAGGCACTCATTGTGTCTTTTTCAAGTTCTCAGAAATTCGAAACTGAAATTTTTATAGCTGAAGTCTACCATATAGAGAATGATCCTGCAGAATGTCATGCACTGATATCTTTTATAGATAAAGATGAAGATGATGTTGTGCATGGACATATTAGAAATTTGTATTTATGTGGAAAGGTCAATGATGTAGACATTATATAAGCTTTCATTGATAATGGTTCAGGAGTCAACCTCATCCCTATTCCTACACTTCATCGATTGGGCCTCACCGAATCTGATTTATGTCCTACTACTTTGGTGTTGAAAGGATATGATAAAAATGAACAAGAACCTCTGGGCGGGATTACACTCAGAACTCAGTTTGGAGACCTTATATCCAATTCAAATTTCATGGTTGATCATCATGACACAGCCTTCAACATTTTTCTTGGAAGAACTTGGCTACATCAACATGAGGCTATCCCTTCATCATACAATCAGTGTCTCAAATATTGTTTCAATGGTCAAATTGTGACATTGTATGGTGATAAAGCCCCATTCAAAACATGTGAATCACAACACATTGAGGCAGAATTCTATCACATGGAGGGAAATGAAATATCCACAATAAAGGAGGTTACCAAAATTAATGCTCCATATGGTTTGGAAAAGATTCCAGTAAACCCATCCATACATGTGAGTACAAATTTTGTGATGCCTATCAGTCAAATTGAATGGATAGACCCAAATATATACACTCTTATGGAAACTTCCATAATGTCAATTACAACAATTTATCCAGACAGCATTGGAGAAATTGGTCATTCACTAGGCAATGCTGAAAGCTCAAATGGAGATGTCTTCATTTCATCTGCTGAAATCCAGAAATCCTATACATCATCAACCAGTCCAGAAGAAGTTATTGAAATACTAGAGGACAATAATGATGTCGATTCTCAATCCATAATATCCTCTCTATCACCTGAGAAAGACCCTTCATCGTCATTATGGTCAGAAATGGTAGTCTCTTCTTCAAGATGTTAAAATTTTAACTTCTTTCATAATCATGGAATTTCTGCTTCATCATCTACTATGCAAGTAGAAACAAAAGAAGTAAAACATATCAAAGAAGAAGAGGAAGATCTCAGAGATTCTCCTCATCCATTTGAGGATAGTATCTCTACCACCGTGGATGAACTTAGACAAATTAATCTATGTAAAAAATAAGATTCACTCCCCACTTTATTTAGTGCGGCAATGACTATTGAAGAGAAAGAAATGTATATTTTATTTTTTAAAGAAAAATCAAGATATATGTGCTTGGAATTATACAGAAATTCCATGGCTTGATCCTGATGTTGCAACTCATCATTTGGGTTTTCAAGAAGAACATCGAGGATTCAAGCAAGCCGCAAGAAGAACACGCCCAACTTATGCCTCCAAAATTGAAGCCGAAGTGGATAATATTATCAAAGCTAAATTCATCATAGAAGTTCAATATTCCAAATGGTTGGCCAATATTGTATTTGATAAAAAGAAGAATGGAAAAATTAGAGTATTCATTGATTTTAGAGATCTTAATTGGCATTGTCCCAAGGATGATTTTCCGGTTCCGATCACAGAACTCTTAATTGATGCAACAGCTGGATATGAATCACTTTCCTTCATGTATGGATATTCTGGATAAAATCAAATTTGAATGGCTTCATAAGATGAAGAATCTAAAACCATCAGAGCCCCTCAAGGTGTGTTTTTCTATCAGATAATTCCCTTTGGCCTGAAGAATGCAGGTGAAACATATCAATGTGCCATGCACAGTATCTTCAAATAATTTTTAGTGAAATTTGTTGATTGTTTTGTGGAAAATTTTGTAGTTAAATCCAGAAAATGTTCTAATCACTTGGATGATTTGGTAATCATATTACACAAACATCGACAACACAATTTGAAGATGAACACCTTGAAATGTGCTTTTGGGGTAACCTCACTTATTCTTTATGTGATTGCTTTAGAGAAATCATTGGGTGCCTTTCTTGCCCAAAAGAATAATGCTAGGAATGAAAATATCCTTTATTATCTCATTCAGACAATGAATAAGGCAGAAACTCGATATTCAAGTATTGAAAAGTGATGCCTGACATTAATCATTGTAGTTCAGATATTGAGACACTACCAGCAATATCATGATGTCCAATTTCTATCTCCCAATAACCCGCTCAAATTTATCCTTAGTTGTCCAATGCTTACAGGGCATCTGGCAAGGTGGGATGTTATTTTTCAGTAGTTTGATATCCAGTATTTGTCTCAAAATGCAATAAAGGTCCAAGATTTGGTGGATTTCCTTGCTGAAAACCCTTCTGTAAAAGATACATCTTTAGATATTGAACTTCCTGATGAGTAAGTCTTCTCTATTCAAGATAATCCTCAAACATGGGAAATTTACTTTGATGGTGCTTCCATAAGTCCAACAGGGAATAAAATGGAAGATCCTAAATTCAACAATGTTGGGTTGGGAATTGTACTTAATTCCCCAGAAAATGTAGTGCTACCCTATTCCTTCTTATTGTTGGAAGGATGTTCAAATAATGATGTATAATATCTTGCTCTCATCGCAGGATTGGAGTTGGCGCTTCAGGCACAGGTGAATAACTTAAAGGTGAAAGGTGATTTAGACCTAGTAATCAAACAAGTTGATGGGGATTATGCCATAAAAATAAGAGTTAATCCCTTTTTATGATTAAGTTAGAGAGTTAATGGTGGAATTTCCTTAGGAACTGACATTTTCTTGTGTCCCATGATCACAAAATTCCCAAGCTGATGCACTGGATAATGTAGCCACAGCTCTGGCAGATCCAAATCGGGACATAACAATCATCAGTATTTCCCATCGTCATATAGTTTCACCTTATGTTCAAATCAGAACAGAGGAAATCAATGAAATTAGTCCCATTTCGAAATCATATTGTCATACTACAGGGTGGATGACACCTATCAGGGAATAAGTTCAAAATGGAAAACTCACACCTGATAGAACCAGGAAAGAACAAGTCTGGCGATGTGTGGTAAATTTTACTCTTTATGATATCCCAGATCACCTAGAAAAAATCTCTAAAAGTGAGGTTTTGATGGAATTCTCTTCAGATGTATTGATGGTGAAGAGACAATGGCTTTCATGAAAGAAATACATGTAGAAGTCTGTGGTTCCCACCGGTCTGGACATAGACTGTCTGATCAAATTTGAAGGCATGGATACTTTTGGCCTTCAATGATAAAAGATTGTGTTGATTTAACTAAGAAGTTCCATTAATGCCAATAATATGCCAATTTCATCCATCAACCCCCAGAGTTTCTTCATACATCTAAATACTCATGGCCATTTTCCACATGGGGAATGGATGTAGTAGGATCTTACCCTTCAGCTACATCCAAGTAGTTTAAGTATATTCTTACTACTACTGACTTCTTTTCCAAATGGGAAGAGGCAATACCTATCAATGAAGATAGTTCTAAAAGCATTGTTTGCTTCATCTAGTCTAACATCATTACCAGATTTGGTGTCCCCCATACCATATTGATGGAAAATGGAACTAACTTTTGTTCATCTAAGGTAAGGAAGTTGTATCAAGAATACAACATAAAATCCAACCATTCATCTCAGTATCATGCAGCGGCCAATGGACAAATAGAGGCCTTCAATAAGAATCTCTGAAACATACTACAAAATTTGGTGGATAAAGATAAGAAATCATGGCCTGATAAAAATTTTCATGCTTTATGGGTTTATCGTACCACCACCCGCATTGATACGCAGTAAACTCCATATTGATTGGAATATGGAATAGAAGCAGTCTTTTCCATTGAAGTTAAATTACCTTAACTCAGAGTATACATTTGTGTTCAGTCATCTATAGATGAACAATATCAAAAGCGATTGGATGAATTTGAATGATTAGATGAAAAAAAAATTGTGCACCCTGCACCACTTGGAAGTCAATCAAAATCGAATGGCACGAGCTTTTAACAAAGAAGTTCATCCCCATTCATTCATTCAAGGAGAATTGGTATTGGTCCCTAGAACTCCAATGATACTAGGGAATGAGACTCCAAAGCTTGAGCCAAAGTGGGAAGGACCTTATTCAATACATAGGTCTACTCCAATAGAGATTATTCTTTAATCTCAATGGATGAAGAACTCATCATGACTCCAACCAATGAAAGATTCTTGAAGAAGTATTTTGTGTAACACAACTACACATTCTTCCAACATGACGTTAAACTACATTGTCCTAGCTACATGATGCTAAACTGTGAAGCACTGGTCCATGCATATGACATTAAACTATTTTAGTCCTTACTATAAGACTTTAAACTGCACAGCCCCTATAGTCCATACTACAAGACTTTAATCTACATAGTCCCTCCATTGTCCAACATGACGTTGAACTGTGTCCAGTCCCTTATATGTCCTAAATGACGTTAAAATGTGCATCATTAGGGTTGTTACTACCTCTTGTTTCTCACACCGAGTATGAATCACGTGATCTTAGAGTAAACATCAACCATAAAACCTTCTCTGGGCCACTAACCATGCGTACATCCCAACACCATTTTTAGGTCATTGTCTTCAAGTACAACTCGATCACCAATTCATTCTTCAATCGTACTATGCAGACTATGATCCTTGCCTTCTTAGCTGGGTACGTAGGCAACCTCCTAAGGTTCAAGCCTGTTTCGCACGGAATCCTGGGATGACCTCCTCGACGGGAGATTCAAACGTTCCGATCGGTTTCTAACGGGTTTGTTCGTAGAACCGGAAACATCCAATGATTCCACATCCGTTTGGACCTACTTTCCAAAGGCAGGCGCTCATTAGCTTGTGGACTAATGAGGCTTAGGAATTTGCATTGGTCGAGAGGATGGGAGTTCGGACTCATCACACCTTTTTGAGGGGAATTATTGTCTACTCCGGGACTCTCTTTATAGATTTAAGTTATCTTCGTGAATCCTTATTACATTACCAAGTATTAAATGTGCTTTCCTTTAGTTTTAACAATCAATCATTAAATATGCAAAGAAATTTAGAGAATCTTTTATATGTATTCGAAGTTCTTCATCAATAGAGAATCATCTATATCTGTTTAGAGATTCTTGGTCAATGGTATCCTTCAAAACATTTATATAAAAGTCTCTTGGTCATTTATGATGACCAGGCTGATTTTAAAGCCACTCAGTGGGGCACTTGAAGTTTATCGTCATTCAGAAGGACAGAGATTATTTCAAAGTTGGGATGGAACCCATAAATGGGCTACCTACGTATCCTTTGTTTTGGAAAAGGAATCAGAACCCACGTAGTTCGAGAAATGGAGTATGATGTTTATGATTGATGGCTCAAAGATGAATGTCATAATTACTTTTACACTCTAAGCTCACGTGAGTCATGCTCGGTGTGAGAAACAAGAGGTATTGGTAAAATTTAGACAATTGTGCCATGAAATATGCAATCATAAGAATTTGTTTGGGGCTTATGTATGGATGACTGCCCAGATAGATGAAGGTTTAGGATTTACTTTTAGGGAGAAAATCCATGAACAGGGTCCATAAAGTTATATGTGCTTCATGGAGATTTGAATACTCTAATCTTGGGGCTTACTCCTAAGGAGGATTCCCAAGTTAGGAGGGGACTTATGATGGGGTTTTACTCCTAAAAAGGAAACCCAAATCAAGGGTAAATTATGACTGGTTAAGAGAAATTTAAGGGGACTTGGGGCTTATTCCTGAAAAGGAGACCCAAGGTTATGACTGAGTCTTATTCCTAAAAAGGAGACCCAGGTTAGGGGACTTGGGGCTTATTCTTTAAAAGGAAGCCCAAGATTATGACTGAGTCTTATTCCTGAAAAAGGAGACCCAGGTTAGGGATTAAGGTTTGGGGCTTACTCCTGAGGAGGATGCCCATATTTGAGGTTGGGAACTTTAAGAATTTGGGGCTTACTCCTGAGGAAGATTCCCAGATTAAAGGTTTTATAACTGGGGATTATTCCTGAAAAGGAGACCCAGGTTAAGATTCTCTTATCTTAAATGATTAGGTTGAATAAATGAACTCTCCGTATTTTAGTGACATAAGGATATTTAAATCACTAGACTTTGAGAGAGATTCCACAGAATTCCTTTTAGATAAGAAAGTCAAATCAAGAAATCATGCCATAAATGTCTTTGAAGAGTGTCTTGAAGACTGAATCTTGAAAAGGAAAGGTGAAATGGCTTAAGAGGGGTAAAAATGGGCAAGATGGGCACCAAGAAAGATAGGGGCGCGCAAGTCTAGCAAGGCGCGCAAGTCTTCCGTGGGCGCGCAAGTGTTGGTCGCGCAGGTATACCTGCGCGACACATAGTGTACTTGCACGATTTTCAACCAGCATTGAAATACTTGAGCGACTCTTTTTTAAACCCATTAGAATTTTCTTGAGTTTCTTCCAGAAAAGGGACGTGCAAGTTATATTGAAGGAAATAAGTCGGCGCGCAAGTGTTTGATAAGTTTCAACACTTAGGGCTTCCTTCTTCTCTTTAGATCTTCCGTTCTAGGTAAGAAATTACCTTAGAAGTGTTCCGAAATCTTTGAGAAGAGACTTGGGTGTCGGGAGCTTCAATCCGAGTTTCTGGAAAAAGATCCTCTCGAATGGGGGGCCCACAGGGTCTATTTATAGGCAGGAGAAGACCCTGGGTGGTTACCAGGCGGTTATCACTTAGGGCGCGCAAGTCACTTGCACGACCATAAGGCGTCGCACAAGTACTTGCACGACCACTAGGCGGCGCGCAAGTGTACTTGCGCGAACAGGAGGGAACATGCGCGACCTATGGGCAATGTTCTCCTTGTCCATCCCTTTGTCGATTTTTGATGTTTCTTCAAAGGATGAATCACTTTGGACAAAGGTATTTCCCTTTTTTTCAGTCGTTAGACTCTGTGACGGAAAGGAGCGTCAACAAAAGTCCCCCCTCAGAGTTGGATCCGGAGAGAAAAGAGGATTTGACTCTGAGGTGAAAAGAAAAACAAGAAATCTGGCAGTTTAAAGTCATGAATGTCGGACATAAAGGGGCTAATGTTTAAGGTCGAAATAGATTTGACCATAATGGATTAGAATTGACACAATTCCTTGAAAGTTCATCTGAAAACATACTACCATACTCAAGTATATGGCTTAAGAATATTTGAATCTGAGGAATGATATGAAAAAGAGCTAAAAGTCATTAGAAGAAGTAGTTTCCAAGAATGAAGTTACTATTATTTAACAAAACCCGTTAGGGGGTTGAAATATGCAGGGCCACCTAAGGGCATTGGCTGCATGGTTAAATAAATAGAATCTTTCGGCTGACAAGTCTGTTATGTGGACTGTTTATGCAAGGCCACCTATGGGCACGTGCTGCATAGTCAGGCAAAAGAACTCCCAGAAATTTACTTTCCTAGTGCTAAAAGAAAGTGAAAGTTTATGAAGATTCAAATTTTCTAAAGTATAGAGTTTGTTGTATGGAAAGAGTTAGTTGAATATGGAGAAGATATTTCCAAACAAGAATATCAAATAACTGGATGAATATCACTCCTACGAAGGTCTGACCCAAACGTTGGGAAGAAGAATAAACCATAGACTTGAATACTTTCATATCATGAAAAATGATATGGGACAAATATGTTAAGGATGGCTATTTTTTGCGGATCCCTTCATATTGTCGTTTAAGACAAATAAGGACAAAAGAGGCATTCTTCCCAAGAATGAAGTTACTATTATTTAACAAAACCCGTTAGGGGGTTGAAATATGCAGGGCCACCTATGGGCATTGGCTGCATGGTCAAATGAATAGCATCTTTTGGATGACAAGTCTGTTATGTGGACTGCTTATGCAAGGCCACCTATGGGCACATGCTGCATAGTCAGGCAAAATAATTCTCAGAAGTTTGACATTTTTGTGACTAGAAGTCATGAAAAGGGTTATGAAGATCTGAAAATATTTAAGGTTAGGATTATAACACATAAAGATGGGTATTGTTCAATGTATATAGAGATACATAGGTCAATGAAAACCATAATCATGTTGTGGCTGGGTCCTGAATTGAAACTTGGACTTCACTACGTATCTCATAAGAATGAGAATCAAGCCATACGTAGTTATTGAAATGCAGTTTAATGTCGTGCAGGACGAAAGTATGAGTGATCTTAGTTTAGGGTCATAGAATTCGGACCATAATAATGAATACACAGTGTGTGTTTTCATGAGGACTTTTCAGCCAAGGGACTGAAAGTGAAATTTGGGGTTAGGCCCAAAAGACTTGGGACTGGATTCGAGGGACACTCGAATGTTCCTACATATCCCATAAGGATGGGAATCAAGTCCACGTAGTTCTAGAATTACCCTTTGTACAAATTTGGTTCGTACATGTGAAGGGTGAAAGGGGACTTTAGTGAAATGATGGTTTAACCTGAGATAAAAAGTTTAGGCATTACCATGTATGAACGTAGTCTTTTGAAAATGAAACATGATTTAAAAAATCAATGTCAATAATGGTTCCTTCTCAAATGAGGAAATCAAAGAATATTGTAGTTTATTGTCGTACCGGACAAAAGTGTTGCATAGTTTAACGTCATATAACAAGGACGAAAGTGAATCAATGTAAAGATATTTATTCCATGGGCGGTTTCACGAATCAACATCATATGAGATGGTGGTGAACCGATGTGAAGAGATTGTTTTTGGGCTTGAACTCTGGGAGGTTGCCTACATACCCAGCCTGGAGGGCAAGGATCATAGTCCGTGTAGTTCAATTAAAGAATGAATTAATGATCAAGTTGTTCTTGGCGACAACGATCTAATTAAAATGTTGTTGGGACTTACACATGGTTAGGGGCCCAAAGAAAGTGTTATGGTTGAGGTTTGCTCTAAGCTCACGTGAGTCATACTCGATGTGAGAAACAAGAGGTAATAACAACCTTAACGATGCACAGTTTAATGTCATGTAGGACATATTCAAGGACTATGCAGTTTAAAGTCTTGCAGTTAGGACTATTGGTGCTGCACAGTTCAGTGTCATGTAGCAGGGACAAAATAACAGTTTAATGTCATGTAGGACATATCAAGGACTTTTTGTACAGTTTACCGTCATGTAGTTAGGACGATGAGGGCAATACAGTTTAACGTCATATTGGACGAAAGGGGGATTGTGCAGTTTATTGTCATGCAGTAAGGACAAAAGAGTGTACATTTTTAACATCATGTCGGACGAAAGTGCGAATAGTTTAAGGTCATATACATGGACCGTGGATGGTGCAGTTTAATGTCATGCTGGACCTTTGATGATTATATAATTTAACGTCTTTTCAGACGTGAGGGACTTTTATATAGTTTAGCGTCATGTAGTTTAGGACGTCACAGTTTAACGTCTTGCTGGACATAAGGGATTTGCAAATAGTTTATGGTCATATACATGGACCAGGGATGATGCAGTTTAAGGTCATGCTGGACGGTTTAGGGAACTTTTTCACAGTTTAATGTCGTGTGGGACGAAGTTGCAGTTTAAAGTCATACTGGACCATTGCTGTATAGTTTAACGTCATATAGCAAGGACAAACTGGAGCTGTACAGTTTAAAGTCATGTAGCTACGACTAAGGTGAACCAATATGAGGATATCAGTTCTGGGGACTTTTTACAGTTTATAGTCATGCTGGACGTTGGAAATTCCACACAGTTTAATGTCATGTTGCTAAGACACAATATAGTTTAATGTCATCTCGGACAAAATATAGGATCTTCTGTACAGTTTAATGTCATGTAGATAGGACATAATAACAGTTTAATGTCATGTAGGACAAAGATATGATCTAATGTGATTGTTTTGGATCTGGGAACAATATTTTGTGTTTATACAAAATACTTCTTCAGAAATCTGGCATTAGTTGGAGTCGTGATGTGTTCTCCATCCATTGAGATCAGAGAATACGCTCCATTGGAGTAGACCTTATGTATTGAATAAGGTCCTTCCCATTTTGGTTCAATCTTGGGAGGCTTCTTTCCTGGTATCATTGGTGCTCTGAGAACCAATACCAATTCTCCTGAATGAATGAACGAAGACGAACTTTTTTGTTAAAATCTCGTGCTATCCGATTCTGATAGATTTCCAAGTGGTGCAAAGTGCACAATCTTTTCTCATCTAACTGTTCCAATTCATTCAACCGCTTTTGGGATTTCTCATCTATTGATAACTGATCACAAATGGCTATTCTGAGTGAGGGCAATTGAACTTCAATTGGCAAGACTGCTTCTGTTCCATATACCAATGAATATGGAGTAGACCGCGTTGCATTGCGAGTGGTAGTCCGATAAGCCCATAAAGCATGAAAGAGTTTATCAGGCCATGACCTCTTATCTATATCCACCATCTTTTGCAGTATATTTGAAAGAGTCTTGGTGAAGGCCTATATCTGGCCATTAGCCGCTGCATGATATCGAGATGAATGGTTGGACTTAATGTTGTATTCTTGATACAATTTCTTTACCTCAGAAGAACAGAAGTTGGTGCCATTGTCCGTCAATATGGTATGAGGGACACCAAATCTAGTAATGATGTTAGACTTGATGAAGCTAAAAATGCATTTAGAACTGACTTCTTTGAGAGGTACTGCCTCTGCCCATTTGGAAAAGAAATCAGTAGCAGTAAGAATGTACTTAAACTGCTTGGCCGTAGCTGAATGGTAAGGTCCTACCACATCCATTCCCCATGTGGAAAATGGCCATGAGTATTTAGCTATATGAAGCAACTCTGGAGGTTGATGAATGAAGTTGGCATATACTTGCCATGAATGACACTTCTTTGTGAAATTAACACAATCTTGTATCATTGAAGGCCAGAAGTATCCAAGCCTTCGAATTTGATCAGAAAATCTATGTCCAGACTGGTGGGCACCACAGACTCCTGCATGCACTTCTTTTATGACAGCCATTGTCTCTTCACCATCAATACATCTGATGATAACTCCATCAAAACCACGTTTGTAGAGAATATTCTCGAGGTGGTTTGGACCATCATAAAGAGTAAAATTGACCACACGTCGCCGAATTTGTTCTTTCTCGGCTCTATCAAGTGGAAGTGTTCCATTTTGAAGGTATTCCTTAATAGGTGACATCCATCCTGTAGTATGACCATACGGTTCAGGAATGGGACTAATTTCATTAATTTCCTCTGTTCTGACTTGAACATAAGGTGAAATTGCATGACGGTGGGCAATACAGATGGTTGTCTCGTCCCGATTTGGATCTGCTAAAGATGTGGCTATATTAGCCAGTGCATCAGCTTGAGAATTTTGTGATCTTGGGACATAAGAAAATGTCGGTTCTGAAGGGAATTCCGACATTAACTCTCTGACGTAATCATACAAAGGGATTAATTCTTCTTTTCTGATGGCATAATCCCCATTGACTTGTTTGATTAACAGGTCTGAATCACCTTTCACCTTTAAGTGATTCACTTGTGCTTGAATCACTAACTCCAAGCCTGTAATGATAGCTTGGTATTCAGCTTCATTATTGGTACCACCTTCCCACAACAAAAAGGAATAAGGTAACACTGCCTTATCTGGAGAAATGAGCACAATTCCTAAACCAACTTTGTTGAATTTAGGATTTTCCATTTTCTTCCCTGTTGGGCTTCTAGAAGCACCATCAAAATACATTTCCCATGTTTGAGGACTCTCTTGAATAGAGAAAACATCCACATCAGGGAGTTCGATATCTGAATACGTGTCTTCCACTGAAGGATGTTCAGCTAGGAAATCATCCATAGCTTGGCCCTTAATTGCCTTTTGAGACACATACTGGACGTCGAACTGCTGTAGAATAACCACCCACCTTGCCAGACGTCCTGTAAGCATTGGACGACTAAGGATGAATTTGAGTGGATTATTACTAGATACCAATTGGACCTCGTGATGTTGCAGGTAGTGTCTCAGTTTCTGAACTGCATTGATTAATGCTAGGCAGCACTTTTCAATACTCGAATATCGGGTTTCTGCTTCAAGCATAGTTCTACTGAGATAGTAGTGACTATTTTCATTCCCAACATCATTCTTTTGAGCGAGAAAGACACCCAATGATCGCTCTAAAGCTGTCACATAGAGGATAAGAGGCCTACCCTCAACAGGTGGCATGAGTACTGGTGGAATCAAGAGGTATTTCTTGAGAACATCAAATGCTTCTTGACATTCTTCAGTCCACTGGTAAGTGACTCCTTTCTTCAATAATTTGGTAAAGGGTAAACTTTTGCCTGCCAAATTGGCGACGAAACGCCGAATATAGGCTAAGTGTCCTTGAAGTCCTCTTAATTCTTTCAAATTCTGAGGAGGTGACATACCAAGGATTGATTTGGTCTTCTCAGGATCGACTTCAATACCACGATGGCGTACAACAAAGCCGAGGAATTTTCCTGAGGTTACCCCAAAAGCACATTTTAAGGGGTTCATCTTCAAATTATGTTGTCGAAGCTTGTGGAATACGACTTCCAAATCAGCCAAGTGATCAAAAAGTTGTTTGGATTTAACCACCAAATCATCTACATAGCATTCAACAAATTTCCCTAGAAAAGGTTTGAAGATATGATGCATGGCGCGTTGATATGTTGCACCTGCATTCTTTAAACCAAAGGGCATCACCCGGAAACAAAACACACCTTGAGGAGCTCTGAAGGCTGTATATTCCTCATCTTCTGGGGCCATTGAGATCTGATTATATCCAGAATATCCATCCATGAAAGAAAGTACTTCATAGCCAGCCGTCGCATCAATTAAGAGTTCTGTAATCGGAACTGGGAAATCATCTTTAGGACAATACCGATTAAGATCTCTGAAATTGATGCAAACCCTAATTTGTCTGTTCTTATTCTTTACAGGGACAATATTAGCCAACCACTAGGGATATTGAACTTCTCTGACGAAGTTATCTTTGATAAGCTTATCCACTTCAGCCTCGATTTTGGAAGCATAGGTTGGGTGTGTTCTTCTTGCGGCTTGCTTGAATCCTCGATGTTCTTTTGGCAAACCCAAATGATGGGTGGCAACATCAGGATCAAGGCCAGGCATCTCTGTATAATTCCAAGCAAAAATATCTTTATTTTGCTTTAGAAAAGAAATATACATCTCTTGCTCTTCAAGGGTCATGGCCGCACTAATTAAAGTGGGGCGTAGATCTTTCTGTGTACCCAGATTTACTTCTCTGAGTTCATCCACAGTGGTAGAGATACCCTCTTCAAATGCTGGAGGAGCATCTCTAAGATCTTCCTCTTCCTCTTCATCATGTGTTATTTCTTTCGTTTCTACTTGCAAATTAGATGAAAAAATGAAATTCTCATGATCATAAGAGATGTCAAAATTTTCACATTTTGAAGAAGAAGCTTCCATTTCCGACCCTATTGATGATAAAGGGTCTTCTTTGGGAAATAAAGAGGAGATGATGGATTGAGAATCGACATCAATATTCACCTCTGGTGTTGCTATAACTTCTTCTGGCCTGATTAGCGAAGTATAGACTTGTTGGATTTCAGCAGACGAAATGAAAACGTCACCACTTATGCTTTCATCACTACATGGTAAGTTACCAATTTCTCCTATGTTGTCTGGCTCGATTGCCGTAATTGACATTATGGATCTTACCATAAGAGTATTTTGATTTGGGCCTATTTTGTCAATTTGACTGATAGGTAACACATAATCTGTACTCACATGTGAAAATGGATTTATTGGAATTTTTTCCAAACCATATGGAGCATTAACTTTGGTAATTTCCTTCATTGTAGATTTTTCTCTTCCCTTCATGTGATAAAATTCCGCCTCAATGTATTGAGACTCACATGTCTTGAACGGGGCCTTATCACCATACAATGTTCCAACTTGACCATCGAAACAGTATTTGATACATTGATGGTATGATGACGGAATAGCTGCATGCTGATGTAGCCAGGGTCTTCCAAGCAAGATATTGAAAGTTGAGTCTTGATCAACAATCATGAAATCCGAATTGGAAACAAGATCTCCAAACTGAGTTCTGAGCGTAACTTCTCCCAGTGGTTCTTGTTCATTTTTATCATATCCTTGCAACATCATGGTAGAAGGAGATAAATCAGATTCCGTGAGGCCCAATCGACGAAGTGTGCGAATGGGCATGAGGTTGACTCTTGAACCATTGTCAATGAAAGCTCTTCGAACATCTATACCATTGACTTTGCCAGATAAGTACAAAGGTTTTATGTGCCCATGCACAACATCATCTTCATCTTTATGAGTAAAAGATATCACTACATGGCATTCTGCAGGATTATTCTCTATGTGATAGATTTCAGCTGCAGCAATTTCAGCTTCAAACTCCTGAGGACTTGACAAAGCTTCGATGAGTGCTTCCCGAAGATATCGTGACAGATTCAAAGCATCCAAAATTGATAACTTGGCTGGTACTTGGGCCAAGTGTTTCAATATATCATACTTTTGATCTAGAGGTCTGCGTTTCCCAATAGGAATATGCGGTTTAGCAGGTACCTTGGAAGCAGATGCTTTGGAAGCTGATGCATCTTGTATTGAAGTTGGTAACATCCTTGGTTTTGGAAAATTAGACTGATTAGATCCATTTACTTGCTGAGATAAAGAATATGGAACTTTTAATCGGTCTTCCAAAATAACTGTGCCGAAACTGAGTTGGCCATTGGCAGAAGAACTTGCTTGTTCTTTTTGAGCTCGCTGAAGGGCTCTACCACGAGTTTCTGCTGCATATACAGTGCTAGCAGGGGTAGAATTAGAGTAGTGGCTTCGGAAAGATCCACGTCTTCCCCTATATCCTGAACCTCTAGAACTTCCTCGGGTTCCTTTATTTGATACAGGGAATTCAGGCTCATCAAGACTGGAATATAAATCTGTTAATTGAATCATATTAACAGAACCAAAGATTAACTCTTCGTCTGATAAAGACTCTGCTTGGTTAACCTGTTTAGGCTGTGCCGTTTGGTGGGACGGTGCCCGTGGCTTCGAAGTAGATGGCATGAAATCTTCCAGAGTCAAAGACAATTTAGGCTTTGCTACATACTCATCTTCTCCTGATTCCTCTTTCTTCATTGAATTGCGCTGCCCTTTTGAGGATTTGTATTTTGATGGAGGCTTTACTGCAGCTTTTGTAGGAGACACAATTGGCTTCTTCAATTATGTCCGCAAAATGGAATGGGTCCGATTGATTGTCTTTCTGAACATTCAATCATCATATTTTTTCGCAGTTTTGCTTTTGACTTCCTGCCACTCACCTCCTTCCTCTGGATCTGTAGCGGTAATACATGCTACATGAGCTGAAGAACCCTTCAATTTGACTTGTCCCAAGTCGACCATCTTTTGCAGGAGTTCTTTAAAGACAAAACACTCCTGGATGGGATGCCCCAACATTTGATGAAAGGGACAATAATTGGGATGGTCTTCATCTCCTTCCTTGTTTGGCCTCTTCGGTACTGGTAATTGAACCAAATTATTTTCCAGAGCTGAAATGAAGTAACCAGGAACTTTCTCACTTCGGAAAGAGTATGTTTTACGCTTCATATCCTCAAATTGTTTTCGTCGTTGATATTTTTGATCATTTGGACGAAACAGCCTTTGTTGTTGGCGTTCAGGAGGTGGAGCCCTTCGAGAAGATGAAGGTTTTGAAGTTGAAATAGGTACAGGTGCCTGTTTAAGCATAACTGTAGCAGTTTCTGCTTTACCCATTCTTCTTCCTGGAGCTTATGGAATTACACGAGATTTAACCTTAGCCTATATAAGGGAATCTTCAATCTGTTGAGCGATTGAAGTAAGGTCTCGAAACCCTCCTGTGTATTTCACAGGGATCAATGGCGTGCGTAATTCGTCATGCAAATTTGCCACACATATTGGCAACAATTCCTCTTGAGGGAGTGCTAAACTCAAGGAATACGTTAATCCCTTCCAACGAGCAATGAAATTAGAGACTCTTTCATTCTCCCTTTGCTTGCAGTTTGTAAGATCGAAAACAGTCGTTTTGGGCAAAGTTGAGCTAAACTGAAGAAGGAATTTTTGACGAAGATCCTCCCATCCAATGACTGACCGGGATTGCAAGCTTGTATACCAGACAAAAGCTGGTCCTTGCAAGGTTCGCACGAAGCATCTGAGTTTCACTCCTTCTTGCTGCTCTAGAGTTCCCATCATAGGATCACAACAAGACACGTAATGTGTCAAATGTTGTTCAGGGTCGCCTGATCCATTGAAAGTAGGGAAAATAGGGTTTCCAAAACTGGATGGAGGATAAATTGAATCTACCCATTCAGGGTAAACTTTCTTTTCAGGTTGAACTTGCGCCCGTTTCCCTTCCATAGTTTCTAACCGAGCTGTTAATGACTAAATAGTAGTTATTAACTTTTGAGAAACGTCAGGTTGAACATGGTTTTGGGTAGGTGCAATGAATGGAGCTTGGACAGACGTGGTGGTTGGTGCTGCAACTAATGGTAGTGCTGCCAACCGTTGTTGCGTTTGACCCGTAGGATTAGACCTCTGAGGGTGTACTGATAAAGGAGGATATTCTTGATCCATCTCAGTTGTTACAACAAATTTCTTCGGTTGTCGGACTTCAGAATTCTTAAGAAGAAGACTAATCTGAAGTAGTTCTGCATTCAACCTTCTTAATTCTTTCATTTCTTCCTCCTGTTGTGCAAACCTTTACTCTAATGAGAGCGATTGACCTCCTTCAGAGGAAGGGTGAGAAGTAACCTGATTCTTTCCTTTCCCCTTATTGGATCCTTTTCGGAGATGGGGAAGTGGGTTACTTGAAGGAATACCCAGATTTTGGGTAAGCCTTTGATTACGTGCGCGCACACCTTCTTCATTTAGGTCTGTGTTCGCGACTTCTTGAGCAGGAACCTCTTCTTCTGATCCCTATGATTGAGCCTCATCTGGTGAATCAGCAGCAACGACATTGATGACATTAATGGATGAATATTGCATGGAATCCTTTCTATCAACATTTCTGTGATATTTTCTCCTTCCATGTCCATGATGAGACATGACATTCCGTTGACTTGATCCCTCAGGAATTTCTTGGAGAACCGTCACTTGGAGAGAATCTCCTGACAGATTGGCTCTTCGTTACTCTTGAGTCTTATTCCCTAATCGAGAGAATACTGACTTTCTCTGAGGGAGGGATTGAGTATTTGAAAAAGTCCCCAGTCCGGTGGACTGGGGATGTTCCTGCTGCTTCCACTCAACTCCTCGAATCCCATTCGTTGACTCTGAGGGTTGGGTTAGAGAAGTCCCCAGTCTGGCAAGCTTGGGTGTCTCTTGACATGCTATGTCTGAGATCTTCTTAAAATATCTCTTGATCTTGCGAATCTTAGTTCGGAAATTAGCTGGATGCATTAACCTGTATCCACTTTTATCACCTGGTTCAACAGACCGTTGGATGATTTCCGAAACTTCTGTCATTTGATGACGTGTTTTCTCCAGACGAGAGGCTTGTGCAATATTCTCGCCTGCTTGATGTAGGAGCAATTCAACAACTTGTTCTCTATATACTTTATTTTGAGAGGAACTAGTTGAAGCATGTTCTTGAGCAAGCTTTTGATTATGAACAAAGCCCATTGACTGTGGCCGGCCATGGGCAATAACATTGCATGAGACCATTTTCGGCGGGCTTTGCTGAATGGAAAGCACTGTGAAATGTAGTGCTCCGTGAACACCCCATCCTCTGATATGAACATCAGATGGAGCATTGACAATTAACTGACGCAATTTTCTTAGTGCGCCAAGGCATGAATGTTGAAGGGTTCTCTGTTGCTTTTCAGCCTTCAGATACCGAGAGACTGATAGAGATGCCAAATCAATCTGGCGTTGTAACCCTTCTATTATCTTAAGATGATTTTCATATTCATCATAAGATAATACCTTCTTCTTTAATTGACAAAGAGTTTTCCATATGTTGAGACGAATATCATGGATTCCATCATCCGTCAACATCTTTGGAATGTCGTACTGGGAGTTAGCCAAATGCCAAAACATGACTGGTACTTCACCTTTTGCCAGTTTTTTCCTCATGTTCAGCATTTCCTATTTATCATTAAATGAAGATTCTTCTACCTGTTTGGACTAGAGTTGGTGTTTCCTTGTTTCTTCATCGGATTCAACAAGATTGGTAGAGAAATCACTATTCATGCTGGAAGATGAATGACCCAGGGATGGTTCGGAGAATAACCTGAACCCCAGGCTGTCTTCTGATGGAGAAAGAGTTTCACCTGCCGATAGTAAAGCATCAGACATGACTGGTTTTACGTTTGCAAGTGCCTCGAGATAGGAGGGCTTTCTCGTCACTACATTGCCTTCTGAAGAATTTTCGAGACAACGTGAATCACTACTGCGGAGAGGACTTTCGCAGCGAAGTTCATCACCATGAGGAGGACCGTCATGATGGGTTACAGCAAAAGATGAAATCTCTTGCTCCTTGGTCTTCTGACCACACAGAGGGTTCCTGTGGCTCTCATCTGAAGAAGAAACTTCAAGATTGACCGAATTTTCATGAAGCAATTCTTCATGAGGAAGTGTCTGTTGAAGACCTTCAGAATTAATGTTCCCGTTATTGGGAACTGAGGGAGTAGAATCTTGAATTCCGACAGATAAATGTCTGAAGGCTTCAAGAACTCCAGCATCAAGCAAGTCCTTGTTGCAGATTGGCCTTTGATCTCCTAACTGTGCTAGGTGGATCTTTTTCTTAGATGCCTTCTTACTCGCTTTAGAAACCACTTGATGACGAAAGTGATTGCTCTGAGCAGGTGTATGTGCCTGATCAGGAAATATGGTCAGGTTAGGCTGACGATCTCCACTCAAATCAGGTGTATGTGCCTGACTTGGTTGTCCATATGATATGGAGGAGTATGCCCCATAACCCTCTTGGACTGGAACAGATGTGTGTGTCTGTTCCGGAGTGAATCGTTGATGTGTCACTCCATTGCTAGGGATAGATTTATATGTCTGTCCCTGAGATGATGCTGAAGCTGTTATGATATCCTGGCAAGCATCCAGAATATGAGCAGGAATTTGCTTATTCTCTTTCACCATTGAAAAAATATGTTTGGTGACTTCAGCCGCCGGAACGGGGATATACGTCCATTCTGGGCTTGGAGTAGGTGTATGTGCCTGCTCTTGTCCTCCTTTTCCTGTCAGTGAATCCTGACAGTACTCAAGTGTGGAGGCAGAGAGTTGAGTCTGCCTCTTGTTTGTCGTCGGGACTTTCCGACTGACTTCTCCGGGCGCTACCAAGCGAGACTGTTGGTAGGCCTGATTAGTATTAGCAGGTGTATGTCCCTGCTGATTACACTTCGCCAAACGCGGTTGACGAGATCCATCATATGTAGTCAGACGAGCCTGCTGACTAACTGGTGATTTATAAGCAGGTGTATGTTCATGCCTATGGTACTCCGCTGGAATTGCCAGGCGGGATAGGCTTGATGTTGTCAGACGAGTCAGCTGGACAGCGGAATTAAAACGAACAGGTGTGTATGCCTGCTCGTTGTTTTCCACCAAGTTAGGTTGGTGGACTTCTCCGGAGATGGCAGGGATGACAACCTTCTTATTATTAACCGGATTCCGTCTCTGGCGGTTCATCTTACATGCTCGGGTTCGAGGAACCTGAGCTGAAATTCTTGGAGTCGGTACCCTCATCATGTTGAGGGCGCACTACCGCACGAGTCTGGCGGCGATTGTTGATGGGAGCCCTCGGGAAGGACTCCTGTCTTTTTGAACTAAGGCCCTGAGGGACCTGCTCATTCACATCCTCAGAGTAAGGGAGTGAATGGAAATTGCGTTCCGGGGATAACGACCCGAAACGGTTGGAGACGGTAGTCAGCACCACCTACTTCTTGATTGCTGGCCGCCGTTGTCCGGACGACCAGGTAGAGTTGTTAATTTGGAGGGCTTGACGAGCGGCCTCCAGAGTTGGGATAGTACCGTTGCGACGGTACTCCTTAACCAGTGCATTAGAAACCCAGCGTTGAAGACGCTGAGTTGGTGATGTCATCCTCAGAGCGGATGACGTTCCAGCAGGAGTAGCAGCATTGGTTTTCACAGCAGCAGACCTCACAGTAGAGGTGTTCACAGCAGCAGTATTCACAGAGGTGAATTTAAGGAAAGCCATTTTGCAGAAGATCTTGAGAAAAGAGTGCCTGTTCCATGTAACAGACATAATCAAGATGAATCCGACCACTGCATCTTTTGGATGAGCACATGTCAATGATTTCTTTGTTGGCCCAAGGGGCCTAACAAATAAGAAGAACATCACTTTAACTTGTTTAAGGATTCATGTCGGGTTCACCATTTTTGTTTCGCACGGAATACGGGGATGACCTCCTCGATGGGAGATTCAAATGTTCCGATCGGTTTCTAACGGGTTTGTTCGTAGAACCGGAAACATCCAATGATTCCACATCCGTTTGGACCTACTGTCCAAAGGCAGGCACTCATTAGCTTGTGGACTAATGAGGCTTAGGAATTTGCATTGGTCGAGAGGATGGGAGGTCGGACTCATCACACCTTTTTGAGGGGAATTATTGTCTACTTCGGGACTCTCTTTATAGATTTAAGTTATGTTCGTGAATCCTTATTACATTACCAAGTATAAAATGTGCTTTCCTTTAGTTTTAACAATCAATGATTAAATATGCAAAGAAATTTAGAGAATCTTTTATATGTATTCAAAGTTATTCATCAATAGAGAATCATCTATATCTGTTTAGAGATTCTTGGTCAATGGTATCCTTCAAAACATTTATATAAAAGTCTCTTGGTCATTTATGATGACCAGACTGATTTTAAAGCCACTCAGTGGGGCACTTGATGTTTATCGTCATTCAGAAGGATAGAGATTATTTCAAAGTTGGGATCGAACCCATAAATGGGCTACCTACGTATCCTTTGTTTTGGAAAAGGAATCATAACCCACGTAGTTCGAGAAATGGAGTATGATGTTTATGATTGATGGCTCAAAGATGAATGTCATAATTACTTTTACACTCTAAGCTCACGTGAGTCATGCTCGGTGTGAGAAACAAGAGGTATTGGTAAAATTTAGACAATTGTGCCATGAAAGATGCAATCATAAGAATTTGTTTGGGGCTTATGTATGGATGACTGCCCAGATAGATGAAGGTTTAGGATTTACTTTTAGGGAGAAAATCCATGAACAGGGTCCATAAAGTTATATGTGCTTCATGGAGATTTGAATACTCTAATCTTGGGGCTTACTCCTAAGGAGGATGCCCAAGTTAGGAGGGGACTTATGATGGGGTTTTACTCCTAAAAAGGAAACCCAAATCAAGGGTAAATTATGACTGGTTAAGAGAAATTTAAGGGGACTTGGGGCTTATTCCTGAAAAGGAGACCCAAGGTTATGACTGAGTCTTATTCCTAAAAAGGAGACCCAGGTTAGGGGACTTGGGGCTTATTCTTTAAAAGGAAGCCCAAGATTATTACTGAGTCTTATTCCTGAAAAAGGAGACCCAGGTTAGGGATTAAGGTTTGGGGCTTACTCCTGAGGAGGATGCCCATATTTGAGGTTGGGAACTTTAAGAATTTGGGGCTTACTCCTGAGGAAGATGCCCAGATTAAAGGTTTTATAACTGGGGATTATTCCTGAAAAGGAGACCCAGGTTAAGATTCTCTTATCTTAAAGGATGAGGTTGAATGAATGAACTCTCCGTATTTTAGTGACATAAGGATATTTAAATCACTAGACTTTGAGAGAGATTCCACATAATTCCTTTTAGATAAGAAAGTCAAATCAAGAAATCATTCCATAAATGGCTTTGAAGAGTGTGTTGAAGACTGAATCTTGAAAAGGAAAGGTGAAATGGCTTAAGAGGGGTAAAAATGGGCAATATGGGCACCCAAAAAGATAGGGGCGCGCAAGTCTAGCAAGGCGCGCAAGTCTTCCGTGGGCGCGCAAGTATTGGTCGCGCAGGTATACCTGCGCGACACATAGTGTACTTGCGCGATTTTCAACCAGCATTGAAATACTTGAGCGACTCTTTTTTAAACCCTTTAGAATTTTCTTGAGTTTCTTCCAGAAAAGGGACGCGCAAGTTATATTGAAGGAAATAAGTCAGCGTGCAAGTGTTTGATAAGTTTCAACACATAGGCCTTCCTTCTTCTCTTTAGATCTTCCGTTCTAGGTAAGAAATTACCTTAGAAGTGTTCCAGAAGCTTTGAGAAGAGACTTGGGCGTCGGGAGCTTCAATCCGAGTTTCTGGAAAAAGATCCTCCCAAATGGGGGGCCCACAGGGTCTATTTATAGGCAGGAGAATACCATGGGCGGTTACCAGGCGGTTATCACTTAGGGCGCGCAAGTCACTTGCACGACCATAAGGCGTCGCGCAAGTACTTGCACGACCACTAGGCGGCGCGCAAGTGTACTTGCGCGACCAGGAGGGAACTT
Organism: Viscum album; assembly: GCA_963277665.1. Taxonomy (NCBI): domain Eukaryota; kingdom Viridiplantae; phylum Streptophyta; class Magnoliopsida; order Santalales; family Viscaceae; genus Viscum; species Viscum album. The sequence continues at coordinate 334,412,552 of OY728156.1, read as the reverse complement.
GCGCGACCTATGGGAAATGTTCTCCTTGTTCATCCCTTTGTCGATTTTTGATGTTTCTCCAAAGGATGAATCACTTTGGACTAAGGTATTTCCCTTTTTTTCAGTCGTTAGAATCTGTGACGGAAAGGAGCGTCAACAAAGCCCAAAACCAATATATTCACATAGATTCACCTCCATCTCATACGATGTTGATTCGTGAAGCCACCACCAAAACCAATATCTTCACATCGGTTCACCTCCATCTCATACGATGTTGAGTCATGAAGCTGTGTCCAAAACCAATATCTTCACATTGGTTCATCATCTTCCTTGCTATATGACGTTGAAATATACATTCCCCCCATTTTCCTCACTGTAAGACATTAAATTACATATCAATAAGTCTTATCTACATGACATTAAATTGTGCAGCACCGGTCCATGCATATGACCCTCAACTATTTGTACTTGTGTCCTATATGAAAATAAACTACCACATCCTTTGACACCCTCACCTGAGAGGGAATAATTATTTTCTTTGACCTCCAATCATCTCATATTCCAAAGACTAAATGCATACATGGAAATGCTTGAACCATTAATCTTGGGTCAAACCGTTATTGCACTAACGTCCCCTTTCACCCTTCACTTGTATGAACAAAATCTATACAGAAGGTATTTCATGAAATACATATGGCTTGATTCCCATCTTTATGGGATATGTAGGAATGTTCGGGCGTCCCTAGAATCCAGCCCCATGTCTTTGGGCCTAACCCCAAATTCCACTTTCAGTCCCTTGACTGAAAATTCCCCCATATGAAAACATGAATGTGGTATGAAAACCCTGGTCTTCAATCACATCAGGTTTATATGTGTATTCCTCATTATGGTCCGAGCTCTATGACCCTAAACTAAGATCTTCTACACTCTCATCCCACATGATGTTAAACTGTATTTCAAGAACAATGTATGGATGGATTCCCATCCTTATGGGATATGTACTGAAGTCCAACACCACAATTCGGGACCCAGCCACAACATGATTATGGTTATCATTAGTCTGTGTATCTCCTTCATGCATTGGACAGTGCCCATTTTTATGTGTCATAATCCTAACCATAAATACTCTCAGAACTCAATAACCCTTTTCTTGACTCTGGTCACAAAATGTTTGATACCCAAGAACTATTTTTCCTGACTATGAAGCATGTTCCCTAAGGCGGCCTTGCATAAGTAGTCTACATAACGGACCTGTCTGCCAAAAGATACTATAATTTTACAATGCATCCAATGCCCTTAAATGGCCATACATAATTAAACCCCCTAACAGGTTTATTAAATAGTGGTAATTTTATTCTTTGGAGGAAAACATATTTTTTCCTTATTGGTCTTAACGACAATATGTAGGGAGACGCAAAAAAATAGCCATCCTTTACATATTTGTCCCATACTCTTTTTCATGATATAAAAGTATTCAAGTCTATTGTTTATATTTCCCTTCTCTACATTTGGTTAAGACCTTCACAGGAATGATATTCATCCAATAATTTGACAATCATGATTGGAAATATCCTCTCGATATTCAAGTACCCCTCTCTATATAGCAAACTCTATGCATTGGAAAATTTGAATCTCCATAATCTTCCATTGGATTTTTAGAAATAGAAAAGTAAAATTTCTGAGATTTCTTTTTCCTGACTATGCAGTACGTGCCCCTAGGTGGCCTTGCATAACTAGTCTACATAATGGTCCTATCAGCCAAAAGATTTTGTTATTTGACTATGTAGACAATGCCCTTAGGTGGCCCTACATAATTCAACCCCCAAACGAGTTTGTTAAATTGTGGTAACTTCACTCTTAGAAAATACTTCCTATAATTAATTTTAGACCTTGATTCATATCATTCCTCATATTAAAAATATCTTAAGTCATAGTTTATATGTTTTCCCTCCATTATTGAATATGGTAATATGTTTTCAGATAAATTGTCATGGAATTGAGTCAATTTTAATCAATTTTGTCAAAGCTATTCGACCTTAAACATTATCCTTTTTATGTCTGACGTGCATGAAATAAAACTGCCCACAAAATACAAGAGAACTCTGAAGAAAATTCATGTCCCAGCTCACTAAACATATATTTCATATGATTTATGTAATATTGATAAATTAAAAGATGAATGTTTGTAGGGTTATTTTCATAATAATAGCAAAAATAAAACTATGCTTACTAGGCCCATTGGATTAGTTAAAAAATTAAATTAGGTAGTAAAAGAATTCAGGCACAAATGATTGAAGATGAAAGTGTTTTTCATTGATGAAAAATAGTTAGAAGGACGTCCAAAGACTAGAGTCTATTTTCTTTTCCAAGAATTACAAGAGGCTTTCAATATAACTCTTCATTTGATTTACGGAATCCCGAGATTCATCAGCAGCCACTTGAAGTTCATGCACTCGACCAACTTCACTCTTTTCAGCTTTATGGAGTGCTTTAGTGGAATCTATGATGGATTTCACACCATTCGTTTGAACTTCTTCTAGTGAATTGTTAAGCTGGTCATGTTCCCCAGTAACAGAATCTAGCTGTTGTTGAAGGTGTATCTACTGGACAACATTCTCCTTGATATTATGCTTCAGCTCCTTCAACATTGCAGCATGATCAGCCTCATCTAGGGACACCGCAGCATCAAATTCGCTCATATTGGTCAACAACCTTGATCTGGTTAGATATTGACGATATTTTTGCTCCTGCTCCCTCCTTAAGATGACTTGTTTTACTGTGTCATGGATCTCTTGATATCCAAAACCTCCAAGTCCTAACATGAAGATCAGGGATGATAGTTGTAAGATCATCGATTATAGCTCTTCAAGAGGCACTCCAGATATGATCTTCCATATGTTCCGGCATGCCTTGTGACGTGATAATTTGAGCGCCTTTTGTACCTTCGGGTATGATTTAGCATCACTATCACAGGGGGGAATATAGTCTGGTATTAATGCACTTAGAGAAGCTCCATGTTCTACTCCTTCCCACCCTGACCTTTGTTACATCAATTTCTCTTCCTGTTGGGGTAAAGGTTGAAGCTTCACTTCCAGATCTAGCCACTAAAATTGACAGCCTTACATTGTCAATCGAAAGTTTTAGTTAGTTTCAACGGATAACAAAAGTTGATTAAGTTGTCTTGAAAATTATGTGCAGCCACAAATATTATTATCTTTTACTCAACGGTAGATTAGCAGCATGAGAAGGATCCTCCCCATCATTCCTAGATTTAATACGATTTTTAGGACGGGTTTTAGGAAGCTCTACCAGGTTAAGATCCACTTGAGCTAGCGTCTCAGTAATAATAGGGTTGTCCTTACCCCCTTCAGGCATTGGCAGTTCAGCATCTTTCTCAGATAGAACTGGACATTTCAACCAATCATGGTCATAGATTTAATGATAAATTTTTTAACAGGATGAAGGATAACTCATACATCCAAAATCTTATAAATCACATGGTAATTTAACATGATCTAAAATTTCTTCAAAATATGTGCCAAGTTTCATAATTTCATCCAGTGATATCTCATATTCTTGGATGGTCTCACCAATGGAAACATTCGATGTGTCTTCTTGGCGACCCTCATCATGCGACCTCTGACCCTGGACAACTTCTTCCGATTAAGTTGCTGAGTCAATAGAAGTGGCCTCCAAATGTTCTGGTGCGGGTGTTGAACCTAAATGTATAACAGAATAGAAGTTAGTTGATGTTATTATTCAACATTCTATGAAGTATTGTTAAATTACCAGAAGCAGGCTCTTCTCTAATTGCAACAGCAGTAGGAGTAGTATTGGGAACAGACGCTAGCTCTTCTTCAGGAGCAGCCAAGTCAGCATGAATTTGCGACTGTTCACTAGCACCCTCCGTCATCCTCAGAGGAGGGTCGGTCCTCTTCCTCAAAAGGGAAATTGAAGAAGCCCCTACAATCACAAGAATTATGAGAAATATTTTTCATGAGTTCGGATTCATGACTATCTGAAGGACTTTCCACTATTGATAATGTGTTTCACTGTGGACTTCTTCCTTCTATGTCTTTGCTTCTTTGGATTTTTGGGTGTGTTGACATCATCACCTCCAAATACAGGAATTGGAGAATGAAAATCCCTGTCTGACTTCTTGTCTATGGATTGCCGGCCTAGAGATACCTCGCCCAGATCGCGAGGAGATTCAGTAGCTCCAATGGAAGTACCACCAGGGCTATACTATGGTGAAGGAACCTCAGCAGTTCCTTTATTTACAAGATACAGAATGAAGAAAGTAATTTCCTTGAGTAAAAAACTTTAACTGAAGACAAGTTGTAAAGAAAATAAGGAAAGATACTTACATCTTCAGGAGCCACATAATCGTGCCACTCCTCATCTTCGGATGCACCAGTCCCCTCAGTGGTTCCATGATCCATCGTTTTCCTCACCCGCTTGTTGATAGGAATGGAATCATCAGTGAAATATATGAGTATCTCCAGCTCTTTGATGTAATCCCACACTTCATCGGGGTTATCCTTGAAACATATATCTGTAGAAGACTGAAGATTCCCTACTCCACGGATGTTTATCCCTTCGTATAGGTCCAGACAGGTGGTTTCAACATCGAAATATAAACTCTGCCATGTCTGGAAAGCCTCTGGTCATAGATATTCATTATGTTCATCAGAAGGCTGCGAGGAGGGTCCTATAATCTTGGACTTCAACTTATTCCCAGCTCCTACAATCACAGATTAATGATAAGAATATGAATCTTGTTGCTCTATAAAATAATGGAAATTAAATTTCCTCAATGAAGTAACTCACCAGGAGTTTATGGAGTGGGTCTCTTGACTCATGAAAGAGGATTATATATGGAATGAGGCCGCTTTGACGCATGTCGTGCCTCATTATCCCCATCCTGGGGATCTAGAGAATACTCCTCGGGTGAGGAACCTGGTGAATCAGCTCCGGGTGAGGAAGAGTTACCTCCCAGACGAAGGGTTTCTTTCCTGACAGTTCTCTTTTTTGTCCCCACCTGAGGAACCAGATGATTTAGTACCCCTTCAGGTTATGATGCTACCCAGTTCTCAGCATACCATGTAGTCAAATGACTTGCCGCTCCAGCAACTGGTAGATCAAACACTACCCTAGTCTTCTCCATAGCTGTCAACAACCAAAGTTGTTCGGAAAACATTATATGCTGCTCTGACCTCACATTCATAGGAGGGGATACAACAATCTGCTGTAGATACTTGAATTGGTGTGCAAATCTGTATGGATCATAGTCCTCGCATATAATCTATCCATCAATTCTGGTGGCCAATACACCATCTCTACAAGCCAGTATGTATGACCTAAATTCTAGGATGGTTGTTCCATCATCAACAAACCTCCCGTTTGGCGGGTTTCCATAAAAAAAGAAATGGAATTCATTGAACACACTCAGCCTGACCTTCATATCCTAGGGGTTGAGGGACAACAGAAAAATTCCAGAATATGCCTACACTAATGGCCTGAAAGTACTTCAAGGAACCTGTACTCCGCTCTGTACAGCATATGTCCTGAAGTGAGTGGCGATCCATCCCCACAAAACTTGGAATGGTACCACTATTCTCAAAGGATAATTACCCATAATGACATGAAGTATGCTTCTGTGAATGTTCTGCAAAATTGGGGTGGGCAAGCCAACCATTTTCCTTTTACAAAATTTAGCTTCAAAAACAAAGGTCCCGGGCCTGACGCCTCCCTTCGAATCCCTAACTGGAAGAAGATAAACACTGAGCCACGAGGCTATGAAGCCCTCCAGACGGGTCTTTTCTGGGATTCTTTTATTCACTTCATACCTCCACTATTCAAATTCTCCCGCTTTCAGGGTTGGCTAGAATGTTCCAAGAGAACCCCTCTTCTCTGTTCTGGGGTAGCTGGTAGGATGAGTACAGGTGGGCCCCTTCTCCTTCTTCTTGATAAGAAAAATATCCATCCACTCCTCTGGATGAATATCCTTTCTAGAATTAGTTTTTGTGGTCTTTTAATTCTTTATCTTGTGGAAACGTTTCAATAATTCTCGAGCCAAAGCTAGAGTCTTCTCTGAATCATTCTTGGTCACCTTGGGGTGGATGAATTCATTATACATATCACCCAAAATTGGAGTCCTCGAGAACTTGTAGACATCCCACAAACTGATGCCTACTTCTCCATGATTCAGATGGAAAAAATTGGTTTCTGGGTTCCAGCGGCTGATTATCTATGGCACAAAGTTATCATTTCTGTAGACATTTGTTTGCCCAGACCAGATGGCTTCATATATTGCAGCTCCCTTATGATCTTCAACAAACTCTGCACAGGTTTGTTTCACCCAATACGCCGACATCTAAGTTTGCTTAACACATCCTCTAGGACGGAAGTCCCAACTCATCTTCCAGCCTTTGGATTGATCCATCTGATAATTTCGGAAGATTTAGGGATAACAATGCGGCTGCATCTTAGGCTTTTGAGGTTTCAGATCTGGGGAACAAGGGCTATGATGCATTATGTAGGCCTTCTCCACTATTCCAACATTAGAAAATGATCCTGCAACTGAAACATTTTCTGATGAAAAGTTGGTGTAAGTTTGAAACCAAGAATGCGGGAGATAGTTATTTGGCTCTAGAACATTGACTCTTTGCAGATGAATATGGCCATACAGAGGAAAGTAAATGATCTGTGGGAAATTATGATTATACTTCTTCAAGTACGTGGCCAAATATGGGAGAGTTCTATCGCAGATATCATAGCAATCGTGGCCAACAATATTCATCATGTAATCAATCCGTTTTCTATCCAGTTCATCAGCTGATCCAATTCTTCTGGGAGCCATTGAATCTGCACAAATATCGAATAATTAACTTTTATGTAAGTATGTTTTTCATAAAATTTATGAAGAAATTGGAAACAAATGGCTATGAAATGAAGGCGTGCATTTCTAATCTTGGCATGCAAGTCTAAGTCGGTCGCACAAGTATGGGCGCGCAGGTATTGTCGCACAAGTCCAAATACATCTACAGAAGCGCGCCGCAATTTAAAAGAAATAATCAATCACAGACAGTAGAACCTGCACAGCAAGATCTCACTTGTACGACGAGATCTCGAAGCATTGGAAGCTGGGTGCTTTGCGTGAGAGTGGCGCCCATATTTATAGGCATGTCCATACCCCTGCGCGTCGATACCTACGCGCAGAGAAACTTGCACACCCAAAATCCTTGGTTTTCTCCTTTTCCTCAGAGTCAAATCCTGTTTCCTTTTTTAGATCCAACTCTGAGGGGTACTTTTGTTGATGATCTTTTCCGTCACAAAGTCTGACGAATGAAAATAGGGAATACCTTAAGCACAAAGAGGTTCATCCTTTGAAGAACATAAAAATTGACAAAGGCATGAACAAGGAACCCTTTAAGCATGGGTCACGTAAGTTTCATTAGGGTCGTGCAAGTATACATGTGCTCCTCGTATGGGTTGTGTAAGTGACTTGCGCACCCTATTATTATTTCGCCCAAGGTCCTCATGTGGCCTATAAATACCCCATGTGGGCCCCCCATTTCAAGGATGAAAAAAATCAAAAACTCTGATTGAAGCTCTGGTCGCCCAAGTCTCCATCTGATGTCATCCAAACACTTCTAAGGTAATTATTTACCTAGAATGGACATTCTAAAGGGTATGAATAAGGCCTAAGTATTAGAACTCATCAATACTTGCGCGCCTAAGTGTCCAACCCCTAAGGGAAGGGATGAAACTTGCACTCCACCTTTCCCTCTCAAGGAAACTTATGTGCCACCTATCTGAAAGCCTCTAGGGATGATAATAAGGGATCCAATTCAAATTTTCCCATGTATCACTTCATAGTTTCTTCATCGCACCAATTGAACTTATGTTGTGCAAGTATACTTGAATGACTGGGACTTGAACACCAGACCAAGACTTGCGTGCCTCCTTCAAATTAACTTCCTTTCCTCAAAGTAACCTCTCCTAGTCAAGATTTATCCTTCCAAACCCTCTTCAAATCCATTTATGGCATGGTTCCTTTGTTCTCTTCCTTATCTGAAAGGAATTTTGTGGACCATCTCTCAAAACCTTGTGATTTACATAACATTATGTCACTAAGGAAAGAGATTTCCTTCATTCAACCTAATCCTTTAAGATGAAAAGTTCCATAATCTTGTAATCCTCCTTATAAGTAAGCCCCAAGTTCCCTAGTCTGGGCATCCTCCTTAGGAGTAAGCCCCAAGTCTCAAGAACTCATAACCGAGAACTCCTTTTCAAGAGTATTCCCAAGACATAATTTCTCTTAACCTGGGCCTCCTTTTCAGAAGTAATCTCCATATTACAAATCCCCTTAATATGTGAATCCTCCTTAGGAGTAAGCCCCAGTCATAATTTCTTTTGATTTGGTCTTCCTTCTCAGGAATAAAACCCAATCATAAGTCTCCTCTAATTTAGGAATCCTTATCAAGAGTAAGTCCTAAATTAAGTATCCAAATCTCTATAAAGCACATATACCTTTATGAAACCTATTCTCGGGCTTCTTCCCAGAATTAAGTCTTTGTAATCATCTATTTTGGAAGTCATACATACGTAATCCCCACATAATTCCTTATAACTGCATCATTTGTGGCACAATCGTCAGGTTTTACTGAAACCTCTTGTTTCTCACACCGAGCATGACTCACGTGAGCATAGAGTGTAAATGCAATTATGAAATCTCTCTTTGGTCCATTAATCATGCATAAACCTCATCCTTCTTCACTCAAACTATGGGGGTTTTGATTCATTTTCTAACCTGGATACGTAGGTATCCCATCTGCGGGTACGATCCCAACTCTAAAATACTCCCTATCTTTCTGAACGACAATATACTTCAAGCGCCCCACTGAGTGGCTTTAAAACCAGTATGGTCATCATAATGACCAAGGGAGTTCTATATAATGAATGGAAGGATACCACTGACTAAGAATCATTAATTCGTATGGATGATTCTCTATTGATGAAGAACCTCAAATACATATAAAAGACTCTCTAAATCTCCCACATATCAGTCATTAATTACAATATCTAAAGGAAAAAAATCATTTTCATGCTTCGTAAATTAATAAGGATTCACGAACATAACTCAAATCTTTAAGAGAATCCTGGAGTAGACAATAATTCCCCCAAAAAAGGTGTGATGAGTCCGACCTCTCATCCTCTCAACCAATGAAAATTCTTAAGCCTCATCAGTCAACAACTAATGGGCACCTACCTTTGGAAATTTGGTCCAAATTGATATAGAATCATTGGATGTTTCCAGTTCAACGAATAAACCTATTAGAAACTGATTGGAATGTTTGAACCCTAAACAAACTTGGTCAACCCCATTTCCAGAAGAAACAATGTAACTATCAGATTTCAGGGGATTTATGAATTGAGACTTCTTATCATGATGTTTTCACTAAGTGATCATGAGTTGATGAGATAATGATTAATAACACACTAATAGAAACATCACATATTTGTTGTGTTATTGGTAGTTCATATATTCAAACATGTGTAATGGTCTCATCACTTGATATTATTATCAGTGAATACTATTTGATCACCAACTTTGATGAATGGAAAATACAATGAAATATATTTTGTGGAAATGTATCTTTAATTCGGTGCGCCATTGGTGGTATGAAACAGATTGAATAATAAAGAAAATATTTTTCACCTTTGAAAGGAATTTATATCATAGGACTTGATTATTCAAATGATAGTACCTTCAATAAATCCATAACAACAAACGAATAAGTAAAGTTCATAAAATAAGGTTAACAAACACTAAAATAATAAAGGATAATGAAAAAAAAATTGTGTATCCTATTTTTCAGATATCATGAGACCAAGAGATTATATTACCCCATCTGTTTTCCTAAAAATAGTTATCACTAATATTAAATTTCATTATCTCTTTAGGGGTCATGATGAATTTCTAGACTTCACTCTTGGTTGATGAATAATATTCACTACTACTGAGATAAGTACCCAGAGGTTCACCCACTAATAATATAAAACATTTTTGCCTGTTATGATAAATATGTTTATATTATATAGTTTTCCCAACCACAGGATCTGAGTTATGTATGAATTTTAAATAATCATCAATAAATTAATAAATTCATATTATTAGAGTATAGAATAAATAGTATTTTTTTATTTATTAAAACCATTGATGATATGTTTTGTGAATACATGACAAAATATTTAAAGAAAAACGTCATTTTAATATTCAAGGATCATTTAAAATTTATAGGAATATCTAGTCGAGTTAATGGATCATTATTATCATGTAATTTATTTATTATATTAAAACATAGTTATAAAAATATAAATGATATTTAGGACTTAGTAAAATAGTTATAAAATTTATTTTAATTGTTATTTATTGAGAAATAAATATTTGGGGGATAGGGATCCTTTTACAGGCATTTTGTCACTCATAATATTAGGAGGAGGATTCTCTCATTCATGGAACTATCTATCAGATGATTTTGAGAGTCTCTATCTCCTATCTCCCATATCCTAGTGAGATAATCCCTTGATCCATTAAATGGTTCAATGTTTTCCTTGAAAGCTTAGAGGATCGATGCAATTGTGATCCTAAAGACATTTAAGGAATTTTCAGATCATAGAACTAGAACTTGTATATCGCCAATCGATGTAGCTGCATAATTAAGAAAATAATTCAGATGAAACATAGTTATTCGACTTAGGTTCCTTCATGAAATGGTCACCGAATAATAACGGTTATCGAACATGCATTCAAATTTATCAAGATTATTTTTTCTATTTATTTATCATAATTAGAATAGTTACCGTAGATCCTCATATTTTGTACTGGGCTTAACATCAATAGAGACAACATAGTCACATAAATATATAATAAAAATTTTAATTCCTCAAGATATATTCTTTCATTATGTTCCCTAGTAACATCATAAAATCCCTGAAACACCTAAAAACTTCAAAACACTAAATACCCTAAAACCCACAATAATATCCTAAAACCCAAAAAACCCATAATAAAACACTAATAGCATAACAAAACCCTTTCAAACCCTAAAAACCCAAAACACTAATCACCCTAAACCACTAAAAACCATAAGAACCTATAAAAGCCTAAAATATATCAAAATGTACTAAGGAAAACTAAAACCCTACAATCCCAAAACACACGTTAAAAACCAAAAAAACCTTAAAAATCATAAAACCCATAAAATCTATAAAAACAATAAAATCCTAAAACCCCTCGAATCCTTAAAAACCCAATAATCTAAACCCTACACCCTAAACCCTACACCAAAAACCATATAACCTACCACCTAAAACATAAACACCATGATCTAAACAATTTACCCTACACCCTAAACCCTAAACCCAACACCAGAAACCACACAACATACACCTTTAACCATAAACCCTAAAACCTAGAGCTTACACCCAAAACCTTTAACCCTACTCCCTAAACCTTATTCCCCACACCCTACACACTAAACCCAACACCCTTAACCCAATACCCTATACCCTAAACCTTATACCCTATAGAATAAACAATGCACCCTTCACCCTAAACCCTAAACACTACACCCCAATATCTATAACCTACACCCTAAAACAGATACACTTCGTCATGAACACTATACCACACACCCTAAACCCTTACCCTTCACCCTATATCCCACACCTTTAACCATAAACCCTACACCTTAAACTTTCCACCATACACACTAAAACATAAACCCTACACCTTAAACCGTATACCATACACACTAAACCCTAAATCCGAACCCCTAAACCCCATACCCAACACCCATTACCCTACACCCTGAACCATATACCCTACACCCTAAAAACTATACCGTACTCCTTAAACCCTAAACCCCAAACCCTATACCCTGAACCCAAAACCCTACAACGGAAACCCGAGTCATCGCACCCTAAACCCCAAACCCTACAGCCTAACCCCAAACACCTACACCCAACACCCTAGACCCTAAACCATATAACCTACACAGAAATCTCTATAATTTACATTCTAAAACCGAAACCCTGCACCCTAAACCCTATTCCCTAAACCCTAAACTCTAAAACCTACTCCCTAAATCCAATATCCTAAACCCTAAACCATAAACCATGCACCACAATCCCAAAATCCTATACACAAATACCTAAACCCTAAAACATTTTACATACACCCTAAACCTTAAATCCTAAAGCATAAATTGTACACCATACACAATAACCCATTATACCTACACACTAAACCCAATACCCTACTCCCTAAAAAATAAACCTTTATCTCGAAACCCAATAACTATATCCCTAAACCCTTTTCCATACACACCAAATCATATATCCTCCTACCTAAACACTAAACCCAACACCATAGACCCGACACAAAAAACCCCAAACCCTAAACACTACACTATAATCCATTTAACCTACACCCTAAATCCAAAACCATACACCAAATTTCTTATACCCTGCATCCTATACCATATTCCCCACAAACAATATCATAATCCCAAAACCCTAAACCATAAACCCTAAACCCTATAACCTATAACCTAAACCCTACACCATATACCGTACACCCTAAATCCTATTCCCTAAACCCAAAACCCAAAACCCAAAACCATAAAAAAACCATAAAAACCATATTTTTTTTTGAGAAAATCAATAAAAAAACATAAAACCCTTAAAAAACCACGTTTAAAAGTAAAACACTAAAAAACTAAAAAACCCAAGAAAACTATAAAAACCATAAAACACCTTAAAGTGCATAAAAAACCAAAACATGTATAAAAACCCTACAACCTTAAATACGCAAAAAAATCTAAAAAATCATCAAACCCTAATATATCCTAAAAAAATAAATAACCCCTAAAACCTTAAGGAAATGCCTAATAACCCTAATACATATAACGAAATCGTAAAAACCACAAAACCCTCAAATCCAAAAATCCAAAAGACCGCTAAAAATTATTAAATCCATAAAAACCTTAATAAAATAAAAAAATACTAAATATAATAAAAATTATAAAGACCCTGAATGATCATTAAAACCATAATAACCCAAAAAACCTATAAACCCCTTAAAATTCCTTAAAACTGAAATGAAACATAAAAACATGAAAGAGCCTAAATACCTTAAAATCCCCAAAACATTATGAAACCCCAAAACCATGAATATCCAAAAAACCCAAAAAACCCAAAAACCCTAAAAAACATTAAACTTTTAAACCCCCTAAACCCACTAAAAACCCTAAAAACAGTAAAACCCCCAAAAAAACCCAAAAATTTCTGAAATCCTAAACAACCTTAAAACCCCTTCAAAACTATAAAAGCATCTAAAAACTGAAAAAACCTAAAACCCATAGAAAATTATAAAATCCATAAAAACCCTAAAAACCACCAATAAAATAAAAACCCTTAAATACCCCAAAACCCTTAAAACCCCAAAATACCCAAAATAACCATATAAAAACCCTAAATACCCTAAAAACCTGTTAACGCCCTAATAATACCAAAAAACCGAAACCCTTAAATCCCTAAAACCGTAAAAACCCTTAAAACCCACGAAACGACGAAAAATCATAAAATAATAAAAACAGGTAAAACCCCATAAAACAATCCTAAAGACCTCTAAAAACCCTTAAACCCTTAAAATTCTTAAATCCCTAAAACCCCTAAAGATATCTAAAATCCCTTCAAAACCTAGAACCCATAAAAATCCAAAAAAAAAACCATATTACCCAATATTTTTTATAAAAACACTAAATAAACCTAAAATCCCTAAAATAAAAAAAACTAAACAAAATTAAAAAACCCTAAGAATCCTAAAAAAACCTAAAACCACAAAAATTATTAAAACCTTAAAATACGAAATAAACATATAAATAATTTAATATCATTAATAACCATAAAAGGAATTAAAAATTAAAAAATCAATAAAAACCCTTATAACAATAAAAACCCATCAAAACATTAAAAATCCAAAAAAATTAAGAAAAACCCCAAATAACCAATAAAACAATAAAACCCTAAAACCCAAAAAAAACCATAAAACACAAAAAAAATGATATAACCATATAAAAGTCCCCTAAAACCAAAACAACCCCTAAAATAATATAAAATAATTAAACACTAAAAACCCTAAATACCCTAAATTCCTTGAGAACCATAAAAACTCTTAAAACTTTTAAAACCCTGTAAAATCTTGCAAAACCCTAAAAACAAAAAAATCATTAAAACCCAAAAAAAATTAAAACCCATCAAAATAACCAAAAATATTAAAAATACCTACCCCCTTCCAAGACCTAAAAATCTTATGCACTTTAAATGACCCTAAAACCCTTAAAAGACCCTCAAAACCCCTCAAAAGCCTAAAATACCCTAAACCCCCCTAAAACCCCAAAAAAGTCTCTAAGACCCTTAAAACCCCTAAAAGAAACAAAAAAAACATGAAATACCATAATAAATCATAACAGTAAAATAATATATTCACCCCTAAAAATCCTCAAGGGAACTAAAACCCATAGATGACCCTAAAACTCTAAAAACCCTAAAGGACCCAAAAAAACAATTAAACCACTATAGGACCCTAAAAATTCCTAAAGGACCCTAAAAATTATATCAAATAATAGAGAAACTTTGAAACCCCTTGAAATCTGAATGGACCCTAAAAACCCTATCCCATCCACACCACGAGCAAACACTAAAATACCCCTAAAATATCCACAAGACCATAAAATGATTGAAAAAACTAAAATACCAAATAATAAACTAAATAAATTGAATAACCCCTAAAACCCATTAAAATACCATAAAAATTTAAAATGGGCTAAAAAATATAGAAACCCTAAAACCCTTAAAAACACAAAAATACATAAAATCCCTTAAAACCCGAAAAACCAAAGAAAAACATAAATCCCCTAAAATAATAGAAAACCTTTAAAACCTTTTAAAATTCCAAAGGACAACCAACGAAACATATAAACCCTAAATACTACTAAAATCCCCTAGAACCCAAATAAACCCTGAAAAACCCAAAAAAACTCCATTAAACCATCTAATCCCCAAAAAACCTTAAAACACCAAAAACCCAAAATACCCTTAAAACCCTAAAAATACACAAATTCCAAAAATCCATAAATACTAAAAAAAATCCCTAAATATCTTAATACCCATAAAATAATAAATCTCCAAAGAATAATTAAAACCTTTAAACCCCTAACACACCTATGAAACCCAAATGAACCATAAAAATCCATAAAACCCCTAAATAACCTTAAAAACTCTATAAAATACTAAACATGATACAAATCCATAAAACCCATTTAAACACTAAAAACCCTAAAAATATTGAAACCCACTAAAATTCACTAAAAATCCTTTCAACCCCAAAAAACCAAAATACCACTAAAGACAATAAAAGAATCTAAAAATTAGAAACCCTTAAAAGACCCTACAAGATTGTATAAAAACCCAAAACCCCCTAAAAACACCTTATACACCCTAAAACTAGAAAAACCCCAAAAACCATTAGAAACCTAAAAAACCCCAAAACCCATAAAACTCTAAAAAGCCACAAAAACCGTAAAAACCCCAAAAACCCAAATATCATAAAAACTATAAAACCCTAAAAAACTAGAAAACCCCTAAAAGAAATAAAACACTCAATCCCCTAAACAACCCAAAACGAAACTAAAACCCCAAAAGACCATAAATAACAATATAAACCCATAAAAGACCCTAAACCCCATTAAATACCCTAAAAACCATACCTCAAGCCCTAAAACCCCCCAACCCCCCCCCCAAATAAAAACCCCCCAAAACCCTAAAATAATCCTAAAACCACTACAAACAAAAAATCCAAAAATCCAAAAACCCCAAAAACCCCCTAAAATACCTAAAATAAACCTAAAAATAATGATAACCCAAAAAATCCATGAAAAAATATAAAAATTATCAAGAAAATCCAAAAACCTAAATTACCTAAAAATATATAAAAAAATATAAATACCATGAAAAATGTAAATAACCTAATAAATTTAAAAACGCTAAAAAACACAATAAAACCATAAAACAATAAATCAATAACCAGAATAAATATAATTAAAACCCCTAAAACCCTTTAAACCATTAAATAACACCAAGAACCCTTAAAACCCCAAAAAATCTATTGAACCCACTAAAATAACTAAAACCACGTAAAACACATAGAATAATGAAAACCCAAAAACATGTAAAATCTATAAAAACACTAAAACCCCTAGAAAACCCAAATAAACCAAAAAATACTACAAAAATTGAAGTCCCTAAAAACCTTAGAACCCATAGAAAACCCATTATTTCTTTAAAAACCCTACCACCCCAAAAACGGATTAAAATACTACAAACACTATAAACCCCTAAAAACACAAAGAACACCTGAAAAAGAAAAAAAGAAACCGAAAAAACATAAATGACCCAAAAATTTAAATAAACCCTAAAATACCATGAAACTCTAAAATACACTGAAATAAAAAACCAAAAACACCATATAATACTTTAAAAAGTAAAAAAAAACTCTAAAACCATAAAACCTCAAAGGGACTTAAACTCCAAAATGAAAAACTAAAAACCCTAAAACCCTAAAACCCTATAAAACCCAAATAGTCATAGAAACCATCAAATACCTAAAACCCCTAAAGGTACCTAAAAACCCAAAAAAGCTAAATGGAACTTATAAAACTATAAAAACCTATAAAAGTACCCAAAACACTAAAACCCACCTAAGAGACATAGTAGGGTTTTGAAAAATCCACAAAGGGAAAGAAAATAATCCTATAATATTGATAAAGGAAAGAGAAGCATGTGGGGATGAAAATTTGAGTAAAATATTGAATAAATCCAATTTGAAAAAGGACCCAAACTATCCTACATATTATTTACTAAGAAAGGTCCACTGAGGGAACATAACAAGAACCAAGACGTACATGGGAAGCTTACAAAATGCTAGTTTGTGAAGCGTTGGTCAGTGAACCATGTTGACGGAAACTCTATCGTTGGAAACATATTGATGGATATGTAATCCCCTCATACCATCACAACAGACGAAATAGTTCACCGATGATATGGGGTTAGCAGCACCCCACGTACCACTTCGTTCGCAGAAATGGTGGAGTTATTTTCACCTCCGCGAACCACAACACAGGGAACCTCGGTTGAAAGAGTCATCATCGAGCTGAGATATTTTCACATGAGATTCCAAAAAAGTTGTTGTGCGGACCATGGATACAGCCTCTTAACCACTATATAAAAGGACCCCAAGGGGAGCTGAGAAGAGGAGAGGATTTTGGGGGAGAACTTGGAGTATACAAATGAAAGACATAGAAGGGAAATAACCGAAAAAGTACCAAACTAAAAATAGTTTCTAGTAGATATAAACCCACCACGAACCATAAAAACAAAAAAACAAAAAAATAATAAACTATCCATGAACCTAATTGAAGAACTATGAATCATAGACCCTTCATGGATGAACTTCCCACAAATAATAGGCACAATACCCCTCCTTCAATCTGGTGAACTGCATAGTGCGTCGCTACACAGACATGACCTTGCACCACATAGTACCACACTGTGTAAGTGGACCCTACGACCAAGTACCACCTCAGTACATGGTGTCTTAGGTCGAGGTCTACATACCACTTCAGTATGCGGATGTCCCCTTCAACAGCATAGCAGTATGCTATGTGGGTTAGCCACCGTCCAGCATGAGAAAATGGTATTCTAAATAGGGTGTCTTCAGGTTTTCCACCTTGTAGTTCAAATATTGTCTTTATTTTCATATAATTACCTCCATATCCCCTCATATAACAAGTCCCCTATCATCTGGACAATGCTTATTCAAAAGCCACTAGACCCATATGACTAGACTGTTGGATTCATCAGCATTCCCTTCTGAGTCTACATAACCGAGGTAAGCAGATGTGGAAAGGTAGTTCCTACAATGATTCAGATCCCAGGACATCCTTATGTCAAAATTCCTAAGGTAACCCAGATTCCAAACTTCGGACACAAATTTGAACCTCCCCGTTCTAATGTTCAAGGGTAATCACTATATTTTCAATTTAATGGGGGACTGTTATAATTCAAAGGAATTACATTTTCTATTCCTTATGATGAGGATAAACGTCCCTCTCCTTTCCCATAACCTGTTTCAGGGCATCCTTCCTTGAGTAAGCCCCGGTCCTTCTAGTCCAAACCTAATGACCTTCACATTAGTTTCCCATTGAATGGTGTATTTCACTATTCCCTCTTCAACTATTATCCTCCTCCTCTTCTATAATTAGTGAAGAAAAAGTGTGATTTTATTGAATCATTCACATCCTATTGTTTCTCATATCGAGCATGAATGAAATGGTCTTAGAGAACTATGATGATATGAAAATTTCATAACACTCATTATGAACTATGTGAACTCTAATTCATAATCTAACTAGGATACGTAGGACGCCTGCCTAAACGCCAGATCTGAAAGGGGGTCCTTTTCAAAAGTTAATCCCAAATCATTCCTCATAAATATAGGGTCTCCATTACGTTATAAGCCCCAATTCCCACTGATCTATGAGGGTTGTGATTCCCAACTAACTACGATATATGTGGAGACTCTCTGGGGTACAAACACAACATTTAAATCACACTTGTTCATATACACAGTAGAACAATATCTTCTTAGGAAACCATGCCTCTCTAGAGCATCCTGGGCCACTTTGTTGTAAGTACGACATGAAATGTTGACTATGCATCCGCCACCTAGATGTCCTTACTGCATGACGTTAAACTTCATGGATAGTTCATCTTTGTATGACCTTGAATGGTGATTTGTCTAGTTAAGTAGTACTAAACTATGTGGGTTATGATTCCTCTCACGGGGATATGTAGGAAGCCTATTATATGGGATCAATCCTAATAGGGAGACAATATATTTTCCTCTAGATGGTTGTAAACTTCATAGAATATCATTATACATTTTAAACCATCATTGTCTCAGTAATTTCTGGCCCATGAACATATATGGTTAATCATAAAATCAAGGGGTTACCTATTTACACACACTTTTGAAAAACCAAGGATTCAATAACATATTGGAATTGCAGAAATCTATAATAGATTCATAAAATAGGAAATATATCCCCCCAAAATGATGTGAAGAGCCCGGACTCCCATATTATCGATTAATGGAGTACTTAAGTGTCGTTATCCAAATCGTTATCCAACAAGAACCTTCATTTGGAAAGAAGGACCATGAATCATGGATTCCAGGCCCGTTGGGTGTTTATGGATCCACAAATAAACCTATTCGAGACCATTCGAGGACATCATACCCAATGGGAAACCCTTCATAGTAATGGGAAACTTGTTATAGTTTGTAAAGCCATTTTGGTCTCCCCCACAGTGCGACATAAATTAGGTCGGAAAAAAAAATAGTCAACCCCATGTGAATCCCTAACCAAGGATGATGTATTATCCCACCACAAACCAATTTCCTAAAAAATGGGAATAATGACATGAAGGATCATCAATTATGAATGTGATCATGATATGCTAATTTGATGGTGTTTTTTGTCTATATATGTCATATATATATTGCATGCATTCCATAGAGATCTCTTGGATCCAAATAGAATCGTGACAGTTTTCTTGGGCACATTTTTCAATGACTACATAGGCAGTCAGGTCCCTAGAAAATAACATGACTCTCCCCCCTACCCAGTGTCTTCAATGCTGGGTTTTTAATGCTATGATTATAGTGTAGCACCAACATTCTATTCTCCCTTTGGTGGAGGTAGTAAGACAAACACTCTAATCAGTGAAATCTCACTAGCCGCCTCTTCATCCATGGACGCTGAACCATCATAGGACGGTTCCACTGGTCATCTCAAATCATTTCAGGAGTTTTTTCCCATAACATGACAATGAGTACCTCCATTCTCTTTGAAAGGTAGATGAAGTCAACACTAATGACTCCCTCTCAGCTACACTAGAACCCCGTTCAGGGGCTCCTGTCAGAGACCGTCCCTACTAGTGGCGTACAACATGATATACTCACTCTAAATAGGATCCCATAATGAGGGGAACTAGTTATTTTCAATGGAAACAAAACCATCAGGGATCCCGATGAGGGAGGTAAACACATAATTAGGAAAAGGTTATCACCATGGTTCTTAAGGATGAGGTCCGCCACACAAACGCAGTGGAATATAATGAGCATGAAAACAATCATGCCCCCTCCTACTGAATCCCACCAAGAAAATAATATAGAAATATACAAAAATATGCATATATTATCTTTATATTATTAATCCCACCATGGAAATAGGGTAGAACAATATGAGAACACACACTTCCCTGCCCGGTCCCATCTTTCCCACCACGCATAATGAGCGGAAAATTATAGGAAGATGAAAAATTCTACCAATGTGCAAGAACATTTCCCTCAAAATAGGGAAGCAAACCATGGGATGTCATACAACACTACTGATTCATATGAATCCCACCAGTCAAATATGGTGTAAGTCCATAGGTAGATGAAAATTCCAACTTATGACAACAAAAACCACCAATCAAATATAGTTGTAAACAAATATGAGCATAGTTAAATTCCTACATATGAAAATCATGTTCGTGAGACAAATATAGTGGAAAAAGAGAAGACACAAATTATCACTCGAAAATATAAATCCCACTAGTAATATACTGTGGAAAACAGAGAAAACAGCCAACAGAAGACTCGATCCTCTGCCTGGACTCAAGAGAACTGTAAGTACCCACTTACAACTCATAGAGGACCAGAGTAGGAACATACTCCTACTTTTACATCGGAATAAGAATTCATACCCATTCCATCTAAAGAAGTATGTAAAAAAATCTTTCCCATGATGGAGGATCAGACCTCGATCCAATAATATATCTTCCAAACATGTTAAGACGTCGTTGCATCAGTAGAAAAAGAGATGAGTCAGTCCCACGACCCGATCACCATGAGCGAGGTGATCTATCCACCAAATCAAATAATCACTACGGAGAATACCAACATCCATGAACTAGTACTAAAAGGTTGACAACCATATTATTCCATCTAAGGATAACAATATCAGGAATAGAAACTTGTTTCAATTTGGGGATGCCGATCCAACATGGTGGCCGCTTCAGGGAAGGCATATATCCCTGCCAAAACTCAAGATATTATTTAGTGTATCCTGGAGAAATAATGGGAACCAACCAAACAGGGACCCATACATAAAGGTTGTTACAAATAGAAGGAAGCCCCAATTTCCCACAACAGAGAACCCAAACATGAATGGCACCAAAGGAAACTAGAAAATTAATAGCACACTCATGATTTTTCTCTACTGAAAGCAGGAATTCTTGACACCATCAAGTATATATCCATAGAGTCTCAATATACTATTAGTCCATTACCAAATCATAGAAGTGGATGTACTAGTTGTAACGGTCCACCCTGTTATGTTTCTACCAGTATCTTTGACGGTCCTCCCTAGATCACCCATCATGGATAACATTATGTGCCAGAAAAGATCAATCACAGGATCATAACTTCTAATGTGTGTTAGAGTATCCCTCTCTTTGACCATAAGATCATATAGTGAGAAGTACATCTTCTTAATATAGTCCTCTTTGATGGTACTCCATAGGGTATATGTTGTAGATATGTTTCTCCCTATAGTCGGACTTCAAGCTGTGATGATAGTCCATGTCATCATGGAAGTCACTACGAAGGCCCTCCCAATAGTGACATCAAGCAACGAGAAGTTCCTCCACTCATTGCAGTACATCTTAAAGGCCCTTCCCAGAGTTTACACTATAGATACTCTCCCTATATCTAGAGCTATTATGTTATTCCTATCTGTGATAGAAGTCATTATGAAGTATCTCCCCTCAATGACACTAAGTAGTAAGAAGATCCTTTATTTAATATCGTCCACCCTGCAGTTCCTACCCAAGGTATATGCCATATGAGTCCTCTCTATTTCTATAAAATAAGCTTTGATGGTGTTAATTTCTATCGCAGAATCGACTGTGAAGGTCCTCCCTGCATTCCAAATCTACACCGATAAGAAGGTCCTCCCCTCATCGGAGAAAATTCAAGACAACCCTTATATGGCACTGTACTTGAAAAAATGGAGTGTGACACAGTCGATACTCTCTCCATGAAAACTGGTATCCTTTATCAACTATAGCACAAATCAGGGCCATAATAATCTTATGAGCCACCCACATATCATTCACATGTCAATGAGACACCCGCTAACTCCACTACATGGAATTCAATAATTAAAGATCAGTCAAACCAGGGAAATCATGCAGAAGAGTCCCTGGTCTATCAAAAACAAGATTTGATTATTGTGAGAAGAAAACTAGTTATGGATGACATGTTGATGATGTATTGGCCCACAACCATTTCAAAGTTAAACATACCAAAATATTTGGAAGAATAATGTATGCATAACATTAACCTCAATATATGGACGACTCGGCACTAGTTAAAATTAATGTTTTTCCCTATGATGGGTATGCAGATCATGTGAACATATTGGGAGATATTTTCCGTCAGATCAACCTAGATTCCCTTCTGTCTTCATGGTATCCATGATCTGAAAGCATAACAAATGACCTTGGGATTTTCTAACTCCATGCAGTGAACAAGTTTCCATGCCTTATTAGCAATACCATATCTGGCATTATTATCCCAGGATTGGGAGAACATGGATCCCTACACATCACCCAACTTCCCGTTCAATAGAAATCACTGAGGGAGACATATTTCAATGTTTTCTTCCACAAATGGAAATCAAATGACATCCCTGATCAGTAAACATGGAACACTCAACAAGAAAAATCCATGAGTATGTCCGAGAAGTCTTAGTCTTGATGAGAGAAATCCATCGAGAAGCTCCTGAACATGGCCACCATGAAAATATAGTAGGATTCCAATTTAAGAGAATCCAATCAATGAGCACTGTTCATGCCCTTAGAATCAAGTAATTAACAAGAAAACCCAACACCACATCAGACTCACACCCACATGGGAATGTGTGAGATCAGGAAGGTGTCAATAGCAGCAAAATCCTCCATAATAAGGGACAATCCCCAGCCTGCAGGACAAGGGGAATTTTTAACTCAAAATTTCCCTATAGGAATAGAAAAACTGATCTGAGGCATGATAATAGAAGAATGGGAGCAATCCCAGCCTGCATGGCTGGGTGCATTTTTACCTCAAAATCCTAGCCAACAGATATCTGTCTTCTCCTGTATAGGGAGAACAATGGATATAGGGGTCATCCATTCTATCATATCCCATGAATAACAACCCTTATATTAGAGGTGTGATGCATGGTCATATCAGGGCTCTCTTTAGGTCATCCTTTTCTAAGAAACCTTAATTGTATAATATAATGGATGGAGAAAATACAACAGAGAAAATTTGAATCTATCAAACCATTCAGCACCTGGTACACCACCCCCAATGTGGTCGGCATCGGTGAACTTCATGGAAATAATCCCCTTATACCTCTCTAAATATAATATGAATAATCAAGAAACTAGAGAAGAGGGTTCCCTCCTAGAGAGAGTCCACACCGATCCTAGAGGTGTGCATAATAGAAATCATTGATTTTTATTAAACATGTGTTCCCCCTCTATCAATAAATTGTTACCTCATATGTGAATCCTAAAAAGGAGAAAAATAAGAGAAAGGTCTATGAACCACCTCCTTCTCCTGGTAAAGATGAACCCCCTATGCTTAATGATAGATTTTCTCAACAAGAGGAAGAAATGAAAGAACTGAGGTGACTCAATGGTGAGATGTTAAGGGAAATATATCATACTGGGTATGTTCCTTAGGTATAGCATCAACACAAACTTTCATTAGACATTCCAATTCTTCAGGGGCTCGTCCGAATGAATGAATTAAGGCTATAATACTCATTCAATGTAGCACCAAGACCATCAGTCTAGCTGAATCCAATCTCGGGAGGATATCAAGACTTTCCTCCATTAGTGAGGAAACTAGAATAGATTCAGGAAAATTCACAATGGATTCCCTAGCTGGGTATCCACATCAAGTTACAATAGCACCATCACATCTAATCTCCCCCCTATTGCACCCATTCAAATTAGGTCTAATAGAACATGCATCAAGGGATCATGAATGACATCATGTTTTGAAAAACTCAAATGGAAGAAATGGAAGGACGGTGTGCACTTGTACAACTAGAATAGAATACATTCCTTGACTGGGTGAGCAATTTCCTTCCTACACCAAATTTCGTGAATCGCATATTTATAGGCTTTAATGGCTCAGGGGACCCGGAAAAAAATATAATGAACTACTCTTACTATTGTGATCCCATGATAGGAACCCTAAATAAACATGATGTTGTGAAGCTCAGATGCTTTTTGAAAACCCAACAAGTTTCAGCCTTCATGTGGTACACCCATTTGCAAGATAACTCAGTAACAGTTTGGGAGGATCACTAGTTCCATTTCTTATTCTGGTTCATCTGGAAGTTTCCGAAAAGAATAGTCTATGTTCTCATGAACTACAAACAACAAGAGAGTGAGAGATTCTTATACCTTATCTCAATATGGAAAGGTATAAATTTCTACTAGAACCGGCCACTCCTCCAAGATGAGATTCTAGGCATGTGCGTTGATAATCTTCCTGATGAGCTGAACACTACACTCATTCTTATAAAATATACTAGTAAAATCTGAGAATTCTCCACCACTGCACAAAGGATAGAAGATTCCTTGAAACGGTCTAATATCATGTCATGGGAAACCCCAGTAGCCCTAGTAAAAAAGGTAAGGAGAGCTGAAGTGGGATCTGTCATGCTTAATCCACCTCATGGACCAACTGTACCTCTAAGACACCCACCAAAATGTGAAGGTTCCTATGGATGTTAGCAGCCACCCCGCCCAATAAATAGTAGTAGAGAGTAGCCAAAATAAATAAATTCGAGGAAAATATAAATAAAGTGTATTTTTTATGGGATGGACAAGTTTTTGGTTACTTCATGGTCACCATGAATTGAAATATTATTTGGATTCTAGAGCCAAATAAGGCTGATGGAGTAGTTCTTCATGACCGAAAATATTACTGTCCCCTTCATTAGATATTGGTACACGATATCTAGAAGTGTTTTTTCCTCAAAGTCCATCAAAATATGAAAGATTTTGGATAGGTAATGCTGGGACCACTTCCAATGCATGTACATATGTATCCACCACTCATCTGGACAAAGAGGGGTAGTGGAAAAAAGTTAATAAAAAGGAGAATATTTTTGATAGTTGGATGACTCAGAAAACAGTAAATTGAGGTTATGGAATACTCTTGGCGTAGTTAAAAGAACTGATCGTGCCACCAATGGCTCCTAATAAAACACAAATATCATCCTTATCAACACAATCCTCCCTATGAAAACCACCCAAAAAGATGTCTAATTAGAAGGGAGAAAAGAAAGTGTAGGAAGATAAAATTACACAAAAGACAAGGTTGGATTTGACAATATAAAATTTCATGTAAGAAAATATGATGATATGAGCATTGCCCTGCCAAACGGTACAATCGGAAGCAGATGATGAGGTAAAGTCATCATCATAAGAGAATTTGTTTTGGCTCCATCAATGTCATCCTTTTGATGGACCCTTTCTCCAATGATGAATATGGTAATCAACCACAATTCCCCACACCTAATTGGGAGGGCTGTAGGAAGAAACCACAAAAGCTAGGGATATTAGGGGAGACATGATCATGGAAGAAATCATGTTTATATCCTCACCCCAACTCAAACCGTTAGTGTTTCAGAAACCCATAGAAGGAACCTCCAGTGGTTTCAAAAGGGACAGGAAAGTTCTTTTACCACCATGGGATGCCACCCAAGTCCAATCCTTGTGAAATATCCATCAAAGTAATATTATAAGACAAATTTCCATTAATAGTACAGAGAATGTACCTATCCCAATCCATAATGGAAGGAAGAACCTTACGCTCTAATCCCAAGGGCCAACCCATCATCATTATATGATCAAGCTCCTAATGTGCCTATGAAATATCAACCCCAAGGTGGGAAGTGTCGACCTTTAGATCAGAAATATTACATTATGAGGGAGATATCTTATGTTATAGCTAAGATATCCATCATGGGTGCACTGAATCTATTAGGAGATCTCATGGAATCTCTCATAGAATCTTAGAATAGTCTCTACGATTTTGAATCTGATGTACCCACGTATGAAATATACAGAAAAAGACCAATCCTATAGAATTATATGAAGTTATCTCACTCACATATCAAGATGATGTCTCCATCATGAAAGGACACATAAAACCCTTATATTTTTCATAAATAATAAATGGCATAGATATCCCAAAATTCATCATTGACAATGGATCTGGGATTAATCTCCTCCCACTATGGTCACATCGTCAGCTCAGCTGTGATGAGGATGATATGACACCCTAAATCACAACTATGTTTAGCTATGGAAAAATGAGCATAGGTTATTTGGATAAATAAATATCGAATCCCTATTTAGTGACCTCATCATTCACCGATAATTTCTGGCTATCCAAAATTATACGACCTTAAATGCTCTACAAGGGATTCCCTAGCTGCATAAACCCATAGAAATATCCTCTTTATACCCTCAGTGCCTAAAATATCTCATTAATGAGAATATTGGGACAATGAAAGATGATAAGGCTCTGTTCGATTCATGTGATTCACACTATATTGATGCATGGTTTTATGAACCACATGGGAAAAAACCCTCATCGGAACAAATTGATTGTCTCACCACCCCAAACGGTTTGGATAGGGTTCCCACCAATCCCCTCAAATATATTAGGGACGAATACATATTTCACATTAATCAGATTAAAAGGAAAATTTCTTATTCGAACACATATTCAACAATCCTCGTTATTTCAGTTATGATAGTCGAGCCTGATGATGGTGAAAATCTCATTGAATCCCAAGATAATGGTGAGGGATCATATGGAAATACCCTTGAGCTATCATTAAAAACCCATGAAATTATTACCTCACCCACTAAGGTCGGAGGAAGTGTCTCTTCACTCAAAGAAGATGTAGAAACACTTTTACCCCTTATAGTATCTTATCTGTAGATTCCCCTACAAATGATGATAGCTTCACTTCCTAGACACCAAAATTGAAAATCCCCCCCTCAACATTGGAGAAACCATTTCAAGGATTGTTTCCCCATCAGATGATAAAGATGAGGATTATGAAGATTCAATGGAGGAGTAGGAATAAGTCCTAAGGAATCCCCCTCTAGAATTTGACGAAGGTGTTTCCACCACTATTGATGAACTCAAGGAAATAATCATGGTTATTGAAGAATACCCATGACCCACTCTAGTTAGTACAACCATGCCATACAAATAGAAATAGATATACTCATATTTCCTGAAGTATAATTGAGATGTTTTCACCTTGAATTGTAAATAAATTCTAGGTCTCGATCCATAGGTGGACACTCACCACCTAGGCCTACCAGAGGATCACTTTGGTTATAAGAAAGTCACCAGAAGGGAGCACCCAACACATGATACCAAAATAGTGGATTAAGTCGACAAGATCATCAGATATAAATTCATTTTAGATGTCCAATACCCCATCTAGATAGAGATTTTTTCCCCATCACAGAAAAAATGGGAATATATGGTTATGAATATATTTCAGGGACCTCAACCGACACTTCCGAAAAGATTATTTCCTAGTCCCGATAATAGAATTGATGATAAATGTAACTATAGGATATGGGGATCTCTCTTTCATGGATGACTACTCCAGATATAAAGAAATCAAAATGGCCCAAAATTATTAAGAATCCACCACTATCTGGGCTCCCCAGTGAGTGTTTTTCTATAAGGTGATTCCTTTCTATTTTAAAAATGTTGGCGCAACATATATGTGTGTTATGCACGGCATTTTCAAACCCATTCTGAGAAATTTCATTGAATGTTATGTTGATGATCTGGTGGATAAATTTCTAAAACTCCTATAAAATCTATAATATCATGAAAGAGTCTTCAATAAACTAATACAATAGATTCTATAAATGAAACCCATGAAATTTGATTTTGGTGTTACCTCAAGGAAACTTATCATATCCATCGTACGCCATCGAGGAATCAAATTCAACCCTAAAAAAAATTACCATCCTTGGCATGTCACCACCCCAATACCTCACTAATTTGAGAGGACTCTGAGGATTCTAGGACTAAATTCGGCACATTAAATCCATCCTCACAAGATAAATGCTTTCCCTTCACCCGGTTGATGAAAGAATGGGTAGAATATCAACAGAATGAAGGCTATCGGAAAAACTTAAAAAATATCAAGAAATATCTCATAAGTCCACTAGTTATAATGTTACCTGTTGAAGGTGGACCACAAATTCTGTACGTAACTACCATGGAGTGATCCCTTGGATCCTTCCATTCACAAAATAATGATACTATCAGCAACAATAGTCACTATTATCTCAGCTAAACCATGATCAATGTCAAGACTCATTATTCAAATATCGAGAAGAGATATATTGCAATAATTATTTTCATCCAAATGTTGAGACATTATTTTCAGCAGCATGATGTCCATTTTGTCTCATGTATCACCATATCAATTATATTCTCTACCATAAAATGTTTACTAGATGCCTATCACTATGGGATATCATCATGCAACTGTTCGATATATGGTTTTTACTGTAGAACGACATCAAAGGTCGAACATTAGCAGATTTTATGGAAGAGCATCCCACAATGGGGGTGTCCCCATTAGATGTCGAGATACCTGATGAGGAAGTATTCTCTATTGAAGATAACACCCAAATATTTGAAATTCACTTCAACCATGCCCCATGAAGCCCAACAGGAAAAAGAATGGAAGACCCCAAATTCAAAAAAGTTGGTCTGAGAGTCATACTCATATCCCCAAAAAAATATGTTCTTCCATATTCCTTCCTACTATCCAAAGGATGAATGAACAATGAAGAAGAGTACCAGACCCTCATTGCTGGTCTAGAACTAGAACAACATGTGCAAGCTGAACACATGAAGATAAAAGATGATTCTGAGCTGGTCATCAATAAATTAAATGGTGATTAGGCTATCAAGATTGAGGATATGATACCTTTGATGAACAATATTTTACAATTGATGGGAAAATTCATATAGAAGCCGGTAGTGGCTTATGTACCTCATTAAAATAATGTGTAATATGATGAATTAGAAAATGCAGCCATATCTCTAGAAAAACTGGATTAGAATGAAACAGTCATCAGTATTTCCCACCGACAGATGGTCTTACCCTTAATTAAGGAAAATATGGTATAAATTAAGAAGATTAGCCCCATCTCTGAGCCATATGGTCCTACCACTAGCTCGATGACTGCCATTGTGGACTATATTCAAAAGGGATAACTCCCACCTAATAGGGATAGAAGGGAACATATATAAAGAAGAGCAGTCAATTACATGTTGTACGAAGACACAAAACAGAAAATTTCCTTTATAATAAAATCTTTTATGGAGTCCTTCTAAGGTGCATTGATGGAGAATATATCACTACCATAATGAAAGATGTGCTTGTTGGAACTTGTGGGGAACAACAGTCAGCATCCAAATTCTCTCCTCAAATTTGTAGGCTTGGGTACTATTGGACCAACATGATGTAGGATTGTGTCGATTTCACCAAAAGGTTTCATTCATTACAATTAGATGCCAATTTTATCTATGATCCCCTAGAGTAACATCACACAACCAAGTACTCCTGGACAGTTTTCATATGGGGAGTGGACGTTGTAAGACCATACCCTCCTTCCACTGCCAGATAATTCAAATATATTCCCATAGAAACCAACATCTTTTACAAATGGGATGAGTCTAGAGCCCTTATATAATTCATATAAAAAATCATTATTTGCTTTTTGAAATCCAATATCATCACTATGTTTGGTTTCCTTCAAACAATACAAACAATAAGTGGTACCAATTTCTACTCGTCTGAATTTGACAAACTCTACCAAGAGTATGGTATTAAAGACAAAAGATCATCCTCCTATCATGTAGTGGATAATAGATAGGTGAAGCCTTTCAACAAGAACCTATACAACATACTTCATAAATGGTATATGGAGATAAGAAATCAGGACTGGAAAATCTTCACCATGCTCTTTGGGCTTACTAGACTACAACCTGCACCACCAATCATGAAACCCCATACTCGTTAGTGTATGGGATAGAGGAATTTCGACACATTTAAATTCAACTTCTATCACTTTACATCACTAACTTTGATCATCTATCTTCATATGAGAAATCCCAAAAATGGTTTGATGAGCTGTAGTGGTTGGATGAGAAAATATTACTCACTCAACATCATATAGAAGTATACCAAAACTTGATAGTCTGAGCCTTTAATAAAAAGGTTAAGCTCTAACATTTCCTAAAAGGTGAAATGGTGTCGGTTCATAGAGGCCCAATAATACTCAGGAAGAAACATCCAAAATTGGAGCCAAAAATGTGAAGTACCATATGTTGTACACAAAATTTACACAAATGGAGCGTATACACTCATTTCAATGGACAGATATCTCATAACATCCACCACCAATGAAAGGTTCCTAAAAAAGTACTTTGTGTTTTCATGATCAATGTCATATTAACTTCATGACATTAAATTGCATAGTGCAACCTATGTCCTTTCTAAATGACAATATACTACAGGGAAGACATCCTTCCCACACGATGTTAAACTATACAGAAGAAATCCTTTACACATGATGTTAATCTATATAGAAGACTTCCTTCCCACATGAAATTAGACAATATATAATACGTCCATTACACACAATGTTTAACTATATGGAATACATCCTTTACACATAATGATAAACTATAGAGAAATTGTCTTTTACACATGATGTTAAACTGTATGGAAGACGTTCTTCCCACACGACATTAAAATAAACGAAATATGTCCATTACACATAATTTTAAATTGTATAGAAGGCGCCCTTCCCATATGATGTAAAAATATATGTAATACTTCATTTTCATACTATGTTAAGTAGTATTGAAGACGTCCTTTCCACACGATGTTAAACTGTATGAAAGACATCCTTATCACATGATAATAAATTACACGATGAAGTTGTACATGTTGCATGACCTTAAACTACTAAACATCCCTATCTTAGTTGCAATATGTTAAACTGCATAGGGACATATGGGTCCCTACAATATGACGTTAAACTACATGGACCCAACATTTTTCTCACCCGAGGGTACATTTTCTCCTGCATTTTTCACCAACCATGTCATGCTACACAACTTCGTATGGCTTGAAACCCATCTACCGATTGGATACATAGTGACAACAGGATATTTCATCCTAGTCCAGCTACCATCAAACAAAAAATGATCTCCCTTTATTGTACATCATTCAGACTAGTATAAAGAAAACATTGTCTTAGAACTATGTACAGATTGATTTCTATTCTTCAATTGGATACATAGAGATGCCTCCATCCTAGATCTTGTTTAGCCACAACATGGAAAAAAATACCTCCATTATACTCTCAATAGAATCATCATCTCGAGAGGAGACTTTGACTCTTTCTTATTTCTCACACTGACCATAGCTCATGTGAGACTATAAATGGGGGTAATGGTTTCCCCTTGGACGAATATAGGATACATATACGCTGTAGGACCATTAAAAAAGAAAATGGTCAAAACTTACCCCTCCCTATATATGAGACAAAACTATATGGGGACAAAGCACTAGAAATACATTTTTTATAATTCATTACCTTAAGGGATACATAGTGATTCCCAGATTCTTCATCCTTATTTATCTGCAACCCAAAAAAATTCCTTCTTTCTTTGCGCAAGGATTAGGCATATACAAGGAGTTTCATCATAGGACCCACACGTGGGTTCATTCTTTCCCAATGGAGGATATGTAAGCCACCCCATATCTTCAAACATAGGAATGTATGTAGACAAGTATAGAGGGAGAATTCTCTATCCTTCATAATGATCCCACTATGTGGAAAAGTAATCCATTTTCGACCCTTGTTTCCCACATTGAGTGGTACTCATGTGGGTACGAGAGTTTTTGCATGGGATTAATAAAATGCATACCAACTAACTACATGGATCATTTTCCTAACCATAAGAAGTAAAACTAATGGGAACCCCAAGAACTATGTGTAGGATTGATTCCTTCCCTCACAGGATACATAGTGATGCCTGGATTATATGTCCTAGTTGTGCCACCAACATTAGGTGAAAAATGTTTTCTTCCCTGTGTATGGATCTAATATATGTAGGGAAATTCCCTCATTGAACTACATGTAGGCTTGATTTATTCCCTCACAGGATACATAATAATGCCTATATTTTTCATCCTGGTCTTGCCACCGACATCAAACCAAAGAAATTTCCCCCTTGCATATGGCCATAACCTATACAGGTAGATCATTTTAAATAACTATGTACAACTTGATTACTATTCATCAGTAGGATACATAGATCCACCATGACCCTAAGTCATGGTCTAGCCATCATATGATGTAGAATGATTTTGTTATATCATCTATTTCCCCTCTACTATGTGGGAACTCCCTGTCCCTCCTTGTACCTCATATCAATTATAACTCACGTGATCTTAGGATTGATGGTAAATCCTTCCCCCATAGGTAAATTGAATAAGGTAGTATAATAAGACCATCATTTTTAAAGCATGGTATAAAGTGACCCCCTCTCCATGAATAGGTCAAACTAGCATAGGGAGCCCTCAAAACTATGTGGAAATTGATTCCCAACTAACTGAGATACATAGGAAACCTCAATGAGGTTCAAGCCCGAAACTTCACTCAACTCATCCTTCTCACAGTGGTTAACTCTTCTCTTAACCAAATAAAATCAAACTGGGTGACCAATGAAGTTCTAACCATATGATATTAAACTATATGGTTGCTCAAGAATTATGTATAGCTTGATTCTCGACATGATGAGATACGTAGTGACACCTGGGTTTTCTTGGTTCCAGCGGAAAAAAAAGGATCCCCAAATCCCACGCATGTGAAATTCAAATTGATGCAAGGTATCTCAAATCTAGAGTCTTACATCCAGAATGGTTCAAAAGACCATGCTTCTCCTTACATACGAATCAGATCTATGTAAAGAATCTCATACCTCAAAACTAATCATGGATTGGAGATTCCTTACGTTCCTAGAAATCCTCTTTTCATCCATCAAAAGCTATGCCCCAGAAAAACTTGAGTCACCATAATCATCCACGAATATCAGAAATGGATGGCTAGTGTCTTTTAGACACCTTTATTTTAACTATTCATAAAAATTCCCTAATGGATCATCATATGTTTCCCAATAAAATGGTCTGTCAACCAAAGGAAAATTCATCCTCAAGAGGGGATGTTCCTACTTTTATACTCTAATTGGATCCTAAGACTCACATCACCCCTCCTGACTTGAGAGATCTCACAATAATCATTTACACCTTCTTTCGCCACTCATGTATGGGGTTTATCGGTAATATCCCAACCTGATTATCTAACATATAAGAATTATTAAAATTATAATTCATCCCTATAACATGATAATTAAACTCTTCTATCAACATTATTTCTACCTGATGTTAAACTGTATGGAATACATCCTCACCACATAAAGATAAACGACATGGACCAATGTTTTAACCTCATAAAATTATAAACTATAAGGTACCCCAAATATAGTATAAACTCCCGAAATCCTTGGACACTGAACAAAACTTGTGCAGGGAACCTGGTCTCGGGACGCTTAGTTTTTAAAAACTTGGTCTTCATCTGAAAAGGGAGTTAAAATATCCCACCTCACATATATGTCAAATCAGTAATGAGTGACTCCCAATTCCACAAATAATCATAGACTTCCAGGAATAATCACGGACTGAGAGTTTATGATATGTCCAAACCAACTCTCTAAACTCATTAAACTCCTTTCTAGGAATGATATTGGATTTTCATAACCTTTCATGGACATCGGGAATGGAAAGTCAGTGTCCCGAGGACACCTTAGTTTGACTATGCATATTATTCCCCAATGGCTCTGCATATGTTGCCCCAAAGATGGCCTATCAACCAAAGGTAAATTCATCCCTAGGAGTTTCTCTTCTTATTTTCTTATGCCTAATATCTTCTAAGCCCCATTTAATTCCTCTTGATCCAAGATCCCATGAAGCCACAGCTTACACTCTCCTCCCTACCCATGTCCTATACATGTCAGAACATCCTGGTTCAATCACCCTCTGGTTACTCATGGTTTCTATATCAATGTACTAATCACATGGTGTTCAAACTACATGATACTCGATACCCGATATTCAACCTTTGGCCAGATCAGAAAAAAGGGTATTTCCCCTCAAGACCATATGCAAGAAATGAATATACATAAAAAAGATCAACACATTTCACGCCTTATTGGTGAATCCATATCCAAAACATAAACACCCCATCCATTTGCATGAATCATATCTTCATAGGAATTATCCATAAAATAACTATGTACAACTGGATTCCTGTCATCACAGGATACATAGTGACATCCAAGTCTCATATTTTTGATCATACAATGAAAAAACAAGTTTCCCCTCCCCACCTTCGTAAGGGATGGACTAACATAAGGGAAAAACTCAAAGGGATAGGATAAAAAATTCCTCCATTTATTCCTGGCGTTCCTAGTAAAGTTCAACACGTAGTACCCCCTTTAATTTTTAGGCATACCCATTTTTGACGGGCCATACTCTGCCTTCAGAATGATCTGAATCTCTATAATCCTCCATGGTCATTGAAAATTGAAGGCCATTATCCACTGGAAACCATTATTTGACTATAAAAATCATGCCCTGGAGGCTCTACATACATTTCCCATAAAATGGCTTAAAACTCAGGAGAAGTTCATCCTGCCTCCATACTCTCTTATGATAGTTATGTCTAACCATAGTCCTTGGATGTAGAAACCCCTCAAATAATGGCGAACATATTTCCCCCTTTCAATGCCAAAAGGTGAAGGACATTCCTAGAAAAACTATTTTGGAGGATGTGAATCATTTTACCTCCTCTAGTCATAATAAGTTGATATCTCATAATATGTCCCAAATGTCCTTGCTGTATGATGCTAAACTGATTTGTGATTCAACCCTTCTTTAGAGAAGCCAAATTCATGTGGGTGTGTTATTTCATACAAAGCCGATAAAAATGACCTTTTTAATTTCAGGCACCATTCCTTTAATGGGACACCCACTGTAGTCCTCAATGTAAATATAAATAAAAAATTCTATAAAAACTAACTACCCATTAGAAATGGAAGGCCAGTGTCCCATGGACACCTTTTTTTGATTGTGCACATTATGTCCCAACTATTCTGCATATGGTTCCTACAAAAAAGGCATATCAAAAAAAGTAAAATTCATCCTCAGAAGAGTATTTTTCTATCTCTGTACAGCCCATAGCCTCGATGCCCCCTATTTTGTCCCATATCCAGAAATCACAAGTTAGTTTCAAGAAAAAAACCCTCATCTATGTTTGAAAACATCGGGGACATTCTCAGTTAATGAGTCCAAAATCTGGGTCACTTCCCTTCTAGTCATGGTAAAAGATATTTGACCTAAAACATCAGTGAGGTCTTGGTCAAATATGTTTGACCTAAAACATATGTAACGGTAGTCTAGTTATAAATAATCTAAACTTCCAATGAAAAATACATAACACTTTTTTGGTAGAAAACTCATAAAGGGAATCCTGGGAAAATTTCAAATACCAGCTTACTAAACCTATGCTACATATGGTTTTGGAAAAAATGTTAAGAATCCAAAAGAACAAGAGACAAAAATATTTTTAGGTTGAAAAACCGCAAATGGAATCCAATGTAAAAGTCATATTACACCCTTGTCCCACACCATAACAATCTTAGGAAAACAATTAGGGTGATAACGAAAAAGGAACAAAGTTTGTAGGGTACCCCATGTGACCCTAGCCAGAGTCAAACTATGCTCCCAGAGATCCTCAGTTCAAAAAAAATTAGAATATGACTTGATTATTCCTTTATCTTGGATTGTGACTCAAATTGATATCTATAAGAGATTACTATTTAAAAATTATTTGATCATAAATGACTGATATTGCAAAAAAGGGTTAATGAGGAACACTAGAAAGAAATTTTTTCTGTTTTATCAAAAGAAGTGAGAATGGGGGGACAAACACAATCTAAAGCCTCTACCAAATATAAATAAAAGGTAGTTTAGGGTATTCCAATGGATTAAAATGAGTCTTAACTCTCTATTTCTAGTAGTTCAATAACTACATGATGAGGGTCATCAAGGGCATATTCTAATGATTCCCTATAATATACTTCATCATCAACCAATAGTCATACTCGCTTCATAACATTCCATAAGTCTCACCCAGATTGTTTGACCTCTTCATAATTAGCATTTGACGATGCCAGTTTCACTTTTAATCTGTCCATGTGAGCCTCGCACTCAAGTATTTCCTTAGTTTGGGTGATCACCTGGTCATGAGAACAAGATTCCTCACCTTCCAGAAGATGCAAATCATCTGTAATAATCCTAGAAGGTATGAGAATTGTGGTGAGAAGAGTTGAACCATGTGAGGTCACCTTGTCTAATAGTGATATCCTCTCGAGCTATAATAATATGGTGCATAAGGAGACACACATGTAGAAAATCAAATCCACACAAGCCTAGATCAAAAAATAGTCATCAAAAGTAACCCTTATCATTCAAAAAATATATTCAGAGAATTTACATGGAATTATAATGGATTTGACTCCATGACCACTTTCACACAGCTCAATGCCTTATAATAGCATTAGAATCTTGGTCCTTCTCCATCATGATAGGTACATAATTTGGAATAATCATTACATTATACGGAAGTTACCTGATTTGAGTTACCCAAGAAGAGGGAATTTACTTAATTATACACGTTTTAAACTCTAGAACTAAATAAGGGGGGCTAGAAGAAACTTTAGGAACATCGGGTGATTTCATACTCGAACCAGCTTTAGTAGGACCACAGACCATGTTAGGCAACGATACAGGATCTGAATCAGTCTATATAGAAATGGGTTGTGTGGGTGAAGCCCCTTAAAAATTCACATGACGGTGGGTAGAATGAATTATCACCCCAGGAAGGGGAATATATGGCACAACTTTCATGGTTGGGACATGATATGAAATAGACAATAGTCTCTGAACCTGCTGAACTGGCCTTGTTAATACCCCATCAGAAATTCAATCTTCCCACATCTTGGAACACACTAATTATAGGTAAGTTGAGGATACTAAGGGAGGAATGAGTACTTTAACATTATCATCCTGATGTGTCATTCCCAACTATAATTGGAATAGAATTAATGGGTGCAATTCCCGCATGGCAAGAGTGGCAGTGAAAGATGTGATCTACTAAATGCATCCAAACTAACTAGCGTACCTATAATGAACATGAGGTTCATAAATGGCCCCCCTATATATGAATGTGGTCAAGAATCCATCTCTGTCTACAATAATATTAGTATATTATTTAGGGGAGCCTCTCCCAATATCTATCACCAGCCTATAGGTTTCCATGTAATGCACAAAAGAGAAGTGGGAGACATTAGATAGAAACTCAATCACACCTTCCATGATCAAAGAAATATCACAGACGGTAGTAGTGTTAAGAAAGGTTGGGTGGAAGTAAAAATGAGGAACTATGGTGGTATTCCAGTACTTTTTGTAGGGGAAATTATTTTCCATCCATCCATATAAAAATTGAAATGGTCAGCTAAAATGATGTGGGGGATTCCCTTGTTGTATGTTCCCTAACAGTTTGTAGATTCGGGAAACAGTAGAAACAAACAAGTTAATGTGTCATCCATCAGCCAATGTGTATTCCATTATCAAGTCTAGGAAATATCATCGATATTAAAATCACGATATAGGAAGATCTATCCACTTAGGAACATGGATAAGAATCATACCTGTCTAAGCTCAGGCGACACATCTTGTCGGATTTCACAACCTGAAGTGGTGTATTGACGCACCTCATGGGTAGAGTAGTAAGAACCAGGAATGATCTGTGACTACTGGGTGAGATGGGTTCTTCTATGGTGAACTCTTGTACTTGTCCAATTCACCTACAATAATGGCCCTATCAAATTCTCTAATGAGATAAGTGAGAAGGCATGAAGGGGATGACTAAGTAGCCTCTCCACTATAAACAGTAATTATCTTGTTAACAGGTATACATGCTCAATATTACTCTAGTATTTGGACACTAATAAACATTATTCATACATGTCTCCAAGGATAGTAATTAACCCTATCTTGTAGACGTCCAATAGACCGGTCCCCACTTCACAATGGGATAAGTGAAAGGTGTTGGTGCATGCACACCAATGGCTAAGCAGATCAGGTAGTATCTGACCTGGAGAAAAAGATGTCAAATTGGGATACCCACACTGCTTGATATAGATTAAAATCTTTTAGCAAGAAATAAGATTCTAATAAATTCTAATGAACCCAGAACGATGAAGCCCACTCATCAGAAAATCACCCTCCTAATCGGAGGTCCCATTGGGAGCTCCATCCTTCATTAGGGTTTCCTCACAATAGGTTAATGATGGATGGATAATCTTTGTTAAGGGAGTTTAAGAACATACTACAAGGGAATTTTTACCATTGAGTCAACATAAAACTACTCAGGATGAACTCACCCTCATGACTCAAAGTATTAATAATTTCTCAAATGGTAGAGTTTTTTCCCTATTATGCCAATGTGACATTCTAGAACCAGTGATAAGATCAGCATGATCAATCCCTAACAAAGGAGCATCATCTTGGAGCCCAAAAATATAAAGTGATAGTAGATTAGATATTGGATAAGATATTAGATATGGTGAAAAGAGATATCTAAGAATACCCCTTTGAGGAAAAATGAAAACACATAGTTGGTCTTCGACATTCTCGACCATGGTCTCCCTTCTTCTAATCGCTTCTACTAAGATAAGAGGTAGAGTAATTGCATCCTATAAAACAAAAAGAACATGTAAAAGGTCAGTATAATTAAAATTATTGGGAAAAAATGAGAAAAATAGAAAAGAACCAAATATGTCTGCCAAGCATAATGCTCTACTAACTGAAACCCTGGAATCGTTTCAAAAAATAAAATCCCCAAGAACCAACAGAACAATAATTTCCCCACAAGATGCTAGCCCATGAAGAATTATATTAAGATTAGATTAGTTTCCAGAATGGAAAATACACATAATGATCCTCACTATGCAGGTATTCAATGTTCACAGTTCGGAGATTTAATGTCTGATTTGGATGTTTATTGTTTAGTTCTCTGAATTGAACCTAATTCCGTAAGACATGCAAGACGCATATCATCTTATTACATGTAAATTTGAACATATATTTTAAAATTTCACGGTTCAATTCATAAATTCAAAAGTAGGTTCAAAGATAAGGAAACTATGAAGAGAACATAGTTCATGAAATGAAAGATGCAGTTTAGAGATGATAAATTTTGTGAAGGAGTTAGTATATAGAAGTAAGGACATCCAAGAGCTCTTTGCAGAGCCCTTCTCACTGGGAAACCAGGAAAAAGAATAATTACATGGGACCCATGTATATAGGAATGGTCACCCCAAATATTCCACCTTCCTATCGCAAACCAGTTCATTTTTGGATCATATTATACATCATAATAGCCACCTCTTTGTTCCAACTGAACCCCATTCCAATGAGGAGAATTTTTAGGGTCTCAAAAATTCGAAAAAGGAATGAAAATACTCCAGGTAAAATTGATAAAAGAAAGAGATTTATGTGTGGATGAAAATATCAGAAGAAGATTGATGAAATTAAATTTTGAAAAGGACCCAAACTGGCCTACGAACAGGTTACTAAGAAAATTCTGTAAAGGGCACAGATAGAAAACCAATTGGCATGCAGAAAACCTAAAAAATTATGTCCCACAAAGCATTCTCTATCAAACCAAGCTATTCGATGATGAAAATAGAGAAATAAGGCACTGTGAATGGTGTCTCTAGAGAAAATGAGAAAGAAAAGTATGAACCACAAACCATCACCATAAACTAAATAGTTCGCTGACAAGGCAGGGCTGGAAGTTCCCTGAAAACTGATTCATTTATGGAATTGAGGTAGTGATTTTTTCCACCACGAATCATAACACCACGAAAAAGGGAAGACCGAGTCATCTGCGGGTTGAGAAATTTCCCAATGGGTTTCCTCAAAACGTGTTGTGAGGCCCACAGATATAGCCTCCTAAACACTCGATAAAAGGATCCAAAGGTAATTTGAGAAGAGCTGAGGATTTGGGGGTAGAATGTGGATTTTACTAATGAAGATCAAATATGGGTGAGGGTGAATTTTCCGGGTTACTTTAGCAATACAGTAGTCATTGCTGTAGGAGGTACAATTTCATAATCTAGCAGAAAGAACTATTCATCTGATTTGGTTCTTCATGCCAGTTGTTTTGGTTTATGGGTATTAAGTCCTTTGGGCTACCAATATATTTCGTGCCATAGGGCTTTCAGCCCATAGAAAAAGACCGAATGAAATGCAGACCACATGGGAGAAGACCCAGATAAGGATTCAGAGAAAAAATAGACACCTCTAGAGTAGATCTCACTAGATTGGAATAATTAGAGGGTATGAAAACTTCCATTGAGACCAGGCACCGTGCAGATCTGCATAGGGTATGCTATCTGATCAGCCATGCGAGGTGGGGAGTTAGGTGCCTTCATGATGCAGATACT
This sequence comes from Viscum album, assembly GCA_963277665.1. Taxonomy (NCBI): domain Eukaryota; kingdom Viridiplantae; phylum Streptophyta; class Magnoliopsida; order Santalales; family Viscaceae; genus Viscum; species Viscum album. The sequence goes on along the minus strand of OY728156.1, from coordinate 334,371,562 downwards.
GGGGAGGGACCGTTTCAAGTGTGTTATATCTTGGGCCATTGAGGTAATGTATTGGGTATTGTATGAGCCTTGTTCTTTGGGCCTATGGTTTATGTAAGGTTTCCCCTTCAACCATTAAAAATGCGGATTATCCAAAATCAAGAAAAAATAAGACCTTAGGGATATTCGGGCAAAGGAAACCTAAAAAACATCAAAAGACCATAAAAACCATAAAAGACCCTAAAACCAAAAAAAACTCATAAAACACACTGATACCTCTAGAAGACCCTAAAATTGCTAAATCATCCTAAAACACTAAATCCACTAAAAAATCTAAAATCTAAAATCCTATAAAAACCATTAAATCCCTAAAAACCCAAAAAATTATCAAATAACCCAAAAACCATAAAAAATACAAACCCCTAAAAACCATCAAGAAACTCTATAAACCATAAAAAATAATTAAAACCCTAAAATATTAAAATCATTAAATCCCAAAATACCATGAAACCCTAAACCCTATAAAACACCATAAAAACTCTAAAAACAACAATGAACCCAAAAGCTAAAACCACTAGAAATCCCTTAATACCCTGAATTCATAAAAATTATAAAAATCATAAAACCACATAAGAACCCATAAAACGATAAAAAATATAAAAACCATTAAAACCCTTATAAAACATAAAATACCTAAACATCCCAAAAAACATGAAAAATCCCAAACCCCAAGAAAACTAGAAAAACCCTAAAAATAGAATGCCCAAAAAGAAACATGAAACACCTAAAAACCCTATAACCCTCTCAAATATCTAAAAACCTAAAACCCATAAAACACAAAAAAACTACATAACCTAAAAGACCCCTAAAAGACGCAAGAAATACTCAAACCCCTAAAAACCCTAAAAACAATAAACACTATAATGAACCTAAAATTGAAATTTCACTATAAAAATCCATAAAGACTGTAAAAATATCCTTAAACAACAAAAATACCATAAACCACAAAAAACATAAACCCCTAAAACACTGTAAAACCCCTTAAAAAACAAAAAACCCATAAAATTATTATACCCCTAAAAACCATAAGATACCCTAAAACCCCTAAAAAGTCAATAAAAACAAAAAAAACCCATAAAACGGTAAAAAATCCTTAAAAACCCAAAAGAAACACACAAAAAAAATTAAAATCACAAACCGACTCTAAAATCAATTAAAAATTCAGAAAATCCAAGCAACAAAAAAATGCTTAAAACCCTAAAAACATTGAAAACCCTTAAAACCCCAAGAAAATATAAAACCATTAAAAATATCATAAACCCTATTGAATTTAAAAACCCTAAAAACCAAAAAAAGAGTAAATCAAATTAAAATCGATAATTTTTTTAAAAATTCTAAAAACCATAAGGAAACTTAAAACCATAAAAACACTTAAAACCCATAATCTATTAAAAATCCTTGAAACCCCTTAGAAACCCTAAAAACAAAAAAAATAGTATAACCTTCAAAAACCCAAAACCCCTAAAACAATCTAAAATGCCCTAAAATCCCTAAAAATCATAAAACCCTAAAAACCAAAAATACCCTAAAAGACCCAAAAGATCCCCAAAACCCCATAAAAGTCTGTAAAACCCCTAAAATCCCCTTAAAACCTATCGAAATCCTAAAATTGAAGAAACACTAAAACCCTAAATAACCCTAAAATACCCAAAAAGATCCCTAAAAAGACTAAAACCCCCTATAATCCCCCAAAAGGATCCTCAAAATCCTAATGAAACATTAAATTACTATAGGAACCTAGAAAATCTAATAGAACCTAAAAATACGAATAAAAACTAAATAAATAAAAGGCCCTTATGCTAAAAAAAACCCTAAAAATCCAGAATATTGTTAAAAACTATAATGACCTTAAAACCATTAAAGATACAAAAACCTGTAAAAACTTTAAAAGACCCTAAAACTTCCTAACAAAACTAAAAAACACTAAAATATCCTAAAAACCCTAAAAAATAAAAAAACCCTAAATTTCCCAAAACCCCTAAAAACATTGAATGTCCTTAAAACTCTAAATAACTATAAAAAACACTAAAACCCATTAAAAATCTAGATCACCATAAAAAACCATGAAACCCATACAAACCATAAAAACCCATAAACACCCAAAAATCAACTTAAACAATTTTATAACCTTGAAACCCACCAAAAACCCCCCCAAAATGTAAATCCCTAAGAAATCCCAAAACACACAAATCTCCAAAAATCTTTGAAACCCAAATAAGCCCTTGAAAACACAAAAATACCTAAAATATCATAAAAACCATAAACACCTAAAAAATCTAAAAGAACATAATGATAAAAAACTAAAAACCAAAAAACCAAAAAACTCTCTAAAATAACCTAAAAATAAAAAATAATATAAAATATAGTTTAAACCACCCTAAAATTCCTAAAACACTAAAAGATCTTCAAATACCCTTGAAAAACCAAAAAAAACACAAAAAAATCCAAAAAAACCATAAAAAGTTTGAAAACCATAAATATCCTAAAACCAAAAGATTCTAAAAAAATATAAAATCCTAGAAAACACTAAAATACATAAAATATCCTAAAAACCATAAAAATAACAAATACTCTATAAACTCAAGAAAACTTATCAACACCACAAAGACATAAAACTACAATGAAAATCCCAAAACCTCTAATACCCCACTAAAACCCCATAAAACCCTTAAAATTCCCAAAAATACTTTGAAAACCATAAAACACCTGAAATCCCTACAAACTAAAAAGAACCTTAAAAATCATAAAAAATTAAAAACCCTAAAAATACCTAAAACCCCTGAAAACTTTAAATTCCCTATTAGAATAAATCCCAAAAAACCCTAAACCTTCAAAATCCCAAAAGTCAAAAATCTATAACCCCCTAAAACCCTGAAAACCCAAAAACCCCCATTAAAACACTAAAAACCCCTAAAACCCTAAAAACATCTAAAAGAATCTAAAATCCTAAAAACAATTAAATAATATAAAAACCCCTAAAATATCTAACAAATAAAAACACAAAATTATACTAAATCCCAAAAAAACCGTAAAAGATTCTAAACCCCTATTAAACCCCTAATGACCTTAAAACCCCTTAGACACCATAAAAATCTAAAAAACCTAAAACTCAAAACACACCTAAAAACTCTAAAAACCATAAAAACCCTAATAAACCACAATGGCCACCAAAATATATAAACTCCATAAACACTAAAACACCATAAAATCTCTAAAAACAAATAGAACATTTAAATAGCCCTAAAATAGATAAAATTGAAAATCCCCAAAAAATCTGCCAAAACCATAAAATGAATTACTTACCCGAACCCCATAAAAACTAAAAAAATCCAAAAAACAGAAATCCCAGAAAAAACCATAAAATCCAAATGAAATCTTAAAATACCATAAAACCTTTAATAATCCTTAAATAACCTAAAAACAACAACCAAAGAAAACCCAAAAAAACCTAAAGATATATAAAAACATTAAAAACATAACAAACCCTAAAAACCCTAAAAAAGCATAAAAACCCTTAAAAACCGAAAAAACTATTAAAAGACACCAGAAATCCCTATAAAACCATATAATTATAAAAACCTATATAACCCTAAAAATTCATAAAATCCCTAAAACCCTTAAAAACTTTTGAAACACTAAAAGCACTAAAAACCCTTAAAATCCATTACAAACCCAATGCCAACAAAACTAAAAAAAACTATAAAACCCCTAAAAACCCTATAGAACCAAAAATAGCCTAAAGGGACCAAAAAACACTTAAAACCCCTAGAGAATCCAAAAAACCGAAAAACCGTAAAGTTGTCAAAATTATTAAAATTACATAAAAAATCTAAAAACCTTCAAAGACCCATAAAATCTATAAAAAACCTAAGACCCTCCAAAACCCTAAACCCCCCCCTAATGACACCCTAAAAAAACTTAAAACCTCTAAAACCATTAATATCCCCAAAAAATCATAAAAACCACTTACCCCCTAAAAATCATTAAACCCCAAAAAAACCCAAAAACCCTAAAAGGCACTAAATCCCCAAAAATCCAAAAAATCCCAACACCCATAAATTACTAAAAAAATACCTAAAACATTTATGAACCTAAAACCCCTTAAAAACTTATAAATCCATAAAACACTAAAAATACTAAAATCCCATAAAAATTTCATAAAAATACTAAAACCTCTAAAAACCCTAAAAACAGTGAAAACCTTAAGAAAACAATAAGAATCCTAAAAACAACTAAATACCATTAACAACCCCAAAACCCAAAACCCCAAAAAACACTTAAAAATCTTGAAAACTGTGAAAACCCCAAAATACCCAAAATAAATTTAAAACTGTAAAACCTCTAAAAACCATAAAATCTGCTAAAAATCCAAAAAAAATTTGAAACCCCTTAAAACTATAAAAACCATAAAATCATATAAAAAGAAAACCCCCATAAACACCCAAAAACCAATAAAATAACCTACAAACTCTAAAAATACTAAAAGACCCTAAAGACCCTATAAAAAACCAGAAAGACCCTAAAAAAAATTAAGTGCCTTAAAAATCCTAAAAACCTAAAAAATATATAATCCCTAAAAATACCAAATCCATTTAAAATATTCCTAAAAACTATAAAAAAACAAAAAACCGTAAAAAATCCTAAAAAATCTAAAAAACCATTAAACCAATAAAACCCTAAAATCCCCTAAAAATCCCTAAAAAACCTAAAACCCCTAAAAATTCGAAAAATAACCTAACCAACTTAAAAAAAACTAAATCACCATAAAATCCATAAAATTCCCTAAAATAAATAAAATCATGAAAACCCATAAAAATACTAAAATTCCTAAAGACTACTTAGAAATCCTAGATACCATAAAAACAAAAAAAAAGACCTAAAAATTCAAAAAGCCCTAAAAAAACTATAACCATAAAATCCTTCAAACCTATTAAAAACATAAAATTCCTAAAAACCCTAAAACAAAAATTATAATAAAACAACCAAAATTTATTTAAAACCCTAAAACCCTAAAACCCTTTAAAATAATAATCTACACCCTAAAACCCTAAAACCCATAAAACCTATAAAATGATAAAAACCCATAAAATCCTGATAAATCATGAAACACCTAAAATTACAAACACCCATAAAACCCCTAGAACCATAAAAATACTAAAACCCTAAAAACCCTAAAAATCCTAAAACATGTAATAACCCAAACACCATAAAACCCCATATAATTTTATAAAAATTATTAAAAACTATAAAACATATTCAAAACCCTAAATCCACTATGAACCCTAAAAATTTATAAAAACCCTAGAAATCCCTCAAAATACCTAAAAACCATAACATCTCTAAAAATTATAAAACCCAAAAAACCATAAAACCCAAAAAACCATAAAACCCTTTAAACCCCTAAAAACCTAAAAATCCTAAAAATATATTAAAAACCTTAAAACCCCCAAAAACTATAAAATCCTAAAAGCACTAAGAACTTTTAGATCCCCTTAAAACCCTAAAAATACTAAACCAAAACAACACTAAAAACCCTAACATCGCTTTAAATCCCTAAAACTATAAAAAAATCCTAAAATAATTAAAAACCCTAAAAAATAAAAAAACATATTAAAAACGCATAATAATTTTAAAAACTAGAAAAATAAAAAAAATAATGGTCCCTAAAACCCCTAAAAACTCTAAAATCTCTAAAAACACCAGAAATATTATTCAAAACTTATGTAATGGTTCTTTCCATTATTTCTTGTTACATTATAATTTTTTTTGTATTGGGGTGTTTTAGAGGAGGCTTGAGAAGGTTCTATGGAAGTTATGGTTATAGTAGAACTACAAAATGTGATTCAAATCATGAATATTTAATTCATGACATAAGTTTGTGCTTTGATACATGTGAATTTGGTGATTCAGGACTAGTAAACTATATAGTACAAATGCCTAAAATTATTGAAATTTTGAAAGGGGATTTTATGATGTGTATTAATTATGATCGATGTAGAATTAATTTTTAAATAGCCTAATGATATATATAATTTATTACTTTTATCTGATTCATGGATTTTAATCCAAAAAAACATGTGCAATTCATAACCAGCATATGGAATTCACACCATGAATAAGGAAACTAACCGCCTATTTATATGTTTTCATAAAACTGATTTCATTCCCATTTTACATTTCTATCTTTGTGTTTTGGAAAAAACCCATGTAATTTTAGAGGATCATTCATCCCACATTCCTTAAATATTGATATTGGTTCTGGTGGTTGGAATTTGGAAATCTAAAGTATGTTTTTCTCCTTTCTCTATTTTATTTCTTTATATTATTTTTCTATGGTTTCACTATGGTGGTGTTTTTTTAGTTTTTGCAGAATTTTGTGCTATTTTTGTATAATTCTTAGTGCTTTGTAGGTTCATTAGGGTTTCATTGTGTGGTTGTGGTTTTTGGGATGTTTTTTCTTCACCCTTTGTAGAATAGTGAAATTAGAAATCTTATTTGAGGCAGGTGATCCTCTTTTCCACACATTGTATGTGAAACTTGTGGGTAATTCATGAATTTTAATTCATTTAGGTGGATATTAAGGGTTTTATTAATAGAGATAACAATTAAAATAATATGTAATGGATTGGAATGAGGAGTAATCACATGGTTTTACTACTTTTTTTGTTATTCTTTCTTGATTCCAATACAAAAAATCACTGTTATTGGGAACCCTATTTTTGAAATAGATTATATTCTCGGATACCCTTGCTATATTTTTGTTTTATTTCACCCTAGATAAAATGATAATGAAAAAATATATGGCTAATGAATTGGTTTCCCATGGAAACATGGTTTGTTTGATAATACTTGTTCTAAATAAATAAGTAATATGGTGAGATAACATAAAATAAATATGAAAGCCAAAAAAAATATTGTGTACTTTGTGGGTTTTTGTGTTTCCTTGTCTGGTTTGAGCTATTGCGAGGTGGTGGGGGTGATCGTATGGGCAGTGTAGTGGTGTGGGATTTGATGTGGTGCTTGGTAAGCATGGATGTGATATCCGAAGTATGGTTGTGTTAAAGGTGAATAGTGATGGAAATTCATAATGTATTTAATGTGTGGTTATAGTTGGGTGGTTGTTTTGATGTGTGGTTGTGGTGGTATGTAGTAGAGGAGACATGTGGTTATATTGGTGAGATGGCTGGCTAGTGTAGCACAGTAATGATAGTTAATGTGAGATGGGTGAGTGGTGTTGTGGTGTAGATGTGTAAGTTGTTTGGTTAACAATGGAATAAACTATTTTTCATAATGAAATTAATAATTTAATGGATTAATAAATTAATAATAATGGGATATAAGTCATTTTTTGGGAAATGGATTAAAAAACTAAATAAAAGAATGGGCTGTGTAAATTTGAAAGGAGTGTCTTAGTAATCAGAGATAGTGGAATCACATTAAATCTAGAAATGGCGTCAATTGTAAATTAGAGTGGAAACATGTGGATATGTGTGGTTTTGTGTAGTGGTTGTATGGTATGATGAGTTAGTAGTGGAACTGGTTGTGACAGTTGACATGTGGTGAAGTGGTGGTGTGCTGGTGTATCCAAGTGAAATTGATGTGGACCCATAGGCTCGGTATTGTTTAATATCTATGTATAATTCATTTTATGTTATTTACACATGTACCCCACCTGTGTTATAAAACATTAACAATGTTTAGTGGTTCTAGATTCTAGATGTTTTCCCCAATGTATAGTTTTTGGGTGATATGATTTCTAGCTACAACCTCTTCCCTTCAATTATTTAGTAGTTTTGTCCCTAGTGTTTTCAGGTGAGATGTGATGTGACGACTCTACGATGTAATACGATATTTTATGAGGGTCACGTGTGGTAGGAGGGGGGAATGTGTTTGATGTAATTAAAATTCATGATACTCTACTACCCTGGTTTTTTAATGAGATGTTGTGTGATTGCCCAGGTGACATTAAGTGAGATGTGTTGTGATGGGACATCTTTCGTCAGGTGAGATGTAATGTGATGTGGTTTTTAGGTGATATCCATGTAAGGTATGGGTGCATAGGATGTTAAACATTGTTGTGTGAGAGGGGAAATTACCGAGTAATTGATATCGGTGCACCTTTTTCATAATTTTTATTATAATAAGACACTATATCGGAATCAGGATTTGGTGAGTTAGCTAGGGTTAGGCTAGTAGGTATTAGATAGAATGATTATGTGATATTTGGTTTTGTTTTCTGTTCACTAGTTCATTAGTATGTTGTTTAAACATGTTCAATTGAGACCTTTGGTATGATCCTACTTATTATAATTGTGTTATCACCCTGTGTATATAAACTAATTTTAGGTTTCTAGGAGTAATTTGGGAATTTATAGCAACATAACTCACTTGGGGTTTGGAATTAGTGTTGATATTCTACTATAGGATTTTTCTATTTATTAATTTACATGGAAGAGTTTTATGGTATAATTTAAAATTTTTCATGCATTATGGTATATTTTGGGTTTAAATTTATATAATTTTATATAATTTCGTAGTGTTTATTTATCCAATCGTTCGATCCGATTTTTTTATATTGGGTTATGCATCCCATGTATGATATTTTTGTACCCTCATAACTTTTTTCCAAATCCAAGTCTACTAGAGGTGGGACTCAGTGGGCATTATCTCTATTCCTTCATTTACAACATAATATGTGTTCCTTTTGAAGTATGGGGTCATTATAGAGTGGTATCAATGGTTTTGGTTGAGATATAAGATGGAGTTTGGAGCTAGGAATGATGAGGCTTATAAGGGATAGTAGGGAAACAAATCTATTATATCATGGTGTGTGAAATGGGTTAGGGAGACCTGTCTGGACAAGGGATTTTAGGGCCCCCATGATCCAGTGCATGAAATTTTATATTATTTAATGGCCAAGTAAGGTCGTCCATTTTCAAGGTAGATGCCTAGGAGAGGTATATTCAACATGACTGATTTTTTTTGTGTCTTAATTGCATTAATGTTGGAAATTAAAATGGTTTAGTTACCACGAACCATGAAAAAATACATGGTATCGGGGTTAGGATTTTCTCCTTTCATTTTAGGAATGAGTCATGGTTTTAGTACAAGAGTGTTCTAGGTAGTTAAGGTGAAAAAATATGACATGGTTGATCATAAGAAGATTAAACCAATAGGGAAGGATGAGTAATGTTATAGGGATGTGTATGTCATTCAGCAGCAGAGTTTGGGAAAGTATGTGGGGAGAATATCTTATATAGAGATTGAGAAATATGGAATCACGGGTGGAGAGAATCATGGTTGATCATCATTGGTGCCACTTTTTTTGTAGTTATTGGAACTTTCTATGGAATCATGGCTGTAGGGAATTCAAAATTCTGGGGATAAGATCATATATGATTTCTCATTAGAGGTTTTGGAGTTACCCCATGATGTGATTTCTATTTTGTATAGAGTTGCGACCATGAATGTCTTTGATTTCAATATCTCCCTATCAAATTATTCCTATAGAGTTACACAATTTGAGGTTAAATGTTGATGATATGATGCATATGGATTTCATCTGACCCAATGTGTCTCCTTGGGGTTCTCTTGTGTTATTCCCCATGAATGTGGATAGTGGAATGAGGTTGTGTGTGCCCTACCAGAGGTTGAATCAGGTAACAATCAAGAATCATTACCCCTCTTTAAGGATTTGACAATCTGTTCGAATAGTTTAGAGTGTCTCAGTGGTTTCCTAAGAACAATATGTGGTTAGGGTATCATCAGTGGAGGGTGATAGAGGAATATATTCCAAATAATTCCATATAGTGTGGGGATGGGAACTTTGATCTTGATGGTCGTACCCTTTAGTGTCACCAACACACCCTCGATGTTCATTTTTCTCATGAACTCCTTCTTCCATTACTTCCTAGACCGGTTCTTCAGTGTATTATTCAATGATATCATGATCTACTATAATATATAGGAATATCATGTTGATCATATCCTAGCTATTTTGAAGGTACTTAGACACCACCAACTCCGTGGAAATTTTTTTTAGTACAACTATGGATGTAAGAGGTTCATTTCATTGGACTTGTGGTGTAACATTTAAGTGTGGCTATAGACCCATATAATGTTGAGGTAATTTTTTCTTGGAATGCACAAAATAATGTGGAAGAGGTTCAAATATTCCTTAGTCTCAATTAATATTATCATGATTTTGTGTTCAATTTATCTTGGGTTGCAAATCATTGAAAGATTTTATTAGGATTGGCCAGATGTTTTTGTGTATTGATCATTGTTATAAATTATTTAGTTATTTGAAGTATAATTTTACATGTGATACAGGGCTTTAGCTGTCTAAGGAGGTTGTGATGTTTGAGGTTTTCTAGGATGTTTCCTATATTTTATTGGGATGCGTGTTGATGAAATAGAGAGTGTTCATCTCTTATGTGTCTAGGAAGTTACATCCCCATGGGTATAACTATGTCACCAAGAATCTATATATGTAGGTATTTGTTTTTTCACATACGTTGTGGAAAAATTACATCCTCGGTGAGCACTGTGAGGTTTTGAAGGAATATAAAATCCTAAAATTAGTTCCCCCTCAATGGGATTTAATTATTTTATATAGTACATGGATGAAGTTTCATCCGGATTATGGTTTTCTGATCACTTATACCCCAATAAAGGTGGTATTTTTTCTAATGTGTTTATTTTGAACTCCTGAGGAGATGTGGTTCATGAGTCTACAGATGCTTAAAAAGATAGAGAGGGTCTTTAAATGCTTCAAATTGTAATTGGAGAGAGACTTGGTCATCTTTGTATTTATTATATGATCGAGGAGTCATCATTAATGAAGTAGTAAGAGGAGTCTCATTGGGGGAACTTAGATGGAAAGGTGATTTTTGATCATGTTAGCTATGGTGATTCTCTAGAGGGTTGGTCAGAGGATGGCCTGAACTATATTTTATTCTAGGGAAGGTTTTTTTACATACGCATTGTTCACATGAGTTCTCTTTGAATTTAATATCTCATATTTAGCAGTACATATTAGTATGAATAACTTGTATTGTGTCCTGGGGAGGTAGCTTTAGCGGTCTATGATAAAATGGTTAGTGAAATATATTGTTTCAAATTTTCTATTTTTCCAGTAGTTAAAGGAACAACATAATGCTATAGGAAGTTTTCTGTCAATCCTTGGAGGTTATTGAGTATAAACTTGATGATATATTATGTAATTCATCATTGATTTTCCTTGGGATCAGGGATGCTGTGATGAAATTTGTGGGATATTGGACTAACTAAAAAATTAAATTCATTTTATAGAGATCCATGCGTTAGGTATTATGGATGTATTTTCAAGGTGTTATGTGGATTATTTGGTTATGATTCTCAGGGAATCAAGGATGATAATTTCTGATCACGTTCATCATTTAACCTCATGTGTCTTGAGAGGATTACAACATGGTTTTGGATCCCAGTTGCACCTTAACTCTACATTCCACCCTTATATGGATTGGTAGATAGAGAAGACCATCCATACACCAGGGGATATGTTTCAATATAGTTTCTTGGACTTTGTAATATCATAGTAATGGTGATCTCATCTGCTTATGTTTTCCTAAAACAATATATATCACTCATATGTTGGTATGGATATGTTGGCGGTTTTTTCACCGATGGTCATGTTTTTCTCCATTGTGCTGGGAAGAGGTTATGGAGTAATAAATTCTTAGTCTTGATGTGGTGAAGAGCTCTACTGGGAATATCCAGATGGATTAAGAAAAGATAGGGGTGGTGTATGACTATAACAAGTATTTTGTTTATCCTAGGTGCTGGCCCTTGGAGTTTGAGGTTAGAGCCCATGTTTTCTTAATAGTATCCCCATGAAAAGGGTATGAGAGGTTTGGTAGGTATAAAAATATTTATTCCTAGAGAATTATAACATTAGAAGTGTTGTATTAGGTTAGTGTGATGGAATATCAGTTGTTACCCCCACTATGGCCAGACTAGATCAATGAGGTCATCCATGTGTCCCAGCTTCATCAGAATCATCAAGACGACTCCCTCATAATTAAATTGTGACAGTGGGATATTGATGATGAATTTTCATTCATAGATCAACATGTGGAGTTCTAGAATAATTTAGAGAAGATTTTTTGTGGTCAAACATTCCCCCCGGTTCATGTGTTGTAGAAGAATGGTGGCCTTGTGAGATTACTTGGGAGTGAGTAGTGTAGATGTGTGACTAGTACCTGTCATTGTTTTTAGCATGTAATTTTTCTATTTTTCTTAATGAGTTGATGTTTAAATATGTGAATTTTATGAGATGATATATTTAATTAATGTTTTGTTGTGTGTTAAATCTTTTGACATTTGAAGTGGGAAAAACCAGATTTTCAATCGAGACACATTATACAAGGCGTGTTTACAAATTCTATGGGAGAGATAGTTCTTCTCAAAGATAATATTAACATGATGTGAGGAATGGAATCCCTTTAATTATATGCACTATGTAATATTCTTTTTTGACTTTAGAATTTTCTTCCTTGGTCTATGTGGAGGATTAGATGGTTTTATGGAAGGTTATATGGGAAATGAGGTGTATTGTGGCTAGTATCAGATGATGTGATCTTGTGCCCGATGAGAGGTATTAATGAGGTTGTGCAAGGTGTTTTTTTGGATGTTTCAGTTTGAAATTCGTTGATGGTAGTGGTATTTTAGGTGCAGCGACATCCTTGATAAGTGTCTTGTGGAGCAGTTTTTTTCCTCTCCTTATTTTGGGTTGGTTTTTATTATCTATGATTAGAATAGTTTTATAGGTATAAAATGTAACTATTTGTGCATTTCTATCATGTTACTGTAACACCTGAGACTTTTATGTTATATAAATCATCAAAGGAATCTTTTTCTACACAACACTTTCTTGGCTTGGTTTACATGAAATCGCGACCTTCCTCGATAGCTTGCGTCGTACGCAATACCGAGTTTCACTAAACAACGATATGCTATTAAAATATTATTAAAACTAGGCATTATGAATAGTAATAACCACATTTTGAAATTTTATAAATTTTATTTTTCAAAATGGACTTCATTTTTGAATTCAGAATATCAAAATTAGCCTAGGGTGAAAATTTGGTATTTTTCTGAAAACATTCAATTTCTGATGAATAGTGAAACCACTAAGTGGTAGTTAAAAAACTGAATTTTTTATAATACTTAATTTTACCGCTTATGTGAGTGGAATTTCGAAAATCCGAGAGACACAGTTAATATCAAGGACTAAAATGTGGTTCAATGAGATGAAAATAATTTTTGGTGAATAGTAACTTTTTACATTTTTTTACCACGGTTAAAAGTAAATAGGGTAATTAAGGGTAAAGATGATATTATAATTACCCTAAAACATGTCCTAATTCTATTGGATAAGTGTAATTCGACCAAAAACAAACTTAGTAATAACATATGACCATTTAGGCCCACTTGGATTAGATTAGGAAATTTATTATTAATTTATTTAAAGAAGGGTTAAAATAGTTAAAATCAATGTTTAATAAGTAAATAATTATTAATATGGGTTTATACATAATATAAATTAGACTATAAATATTAATTAGAAATATAAAAATATTTCCTACATAATTGTATTTTATTTGTAATTTTTAGACATTAGATAATTTAATTTATTTATGACACACCGATGATGCAGTAATTATCTTATTAATGAAATATTGACATAATTGATGTTATAAATACCAAAATAAATGTAATTATAGACTTTTTATGAATTAAACTTATTTTCTACGTTAATATGACATGTTAGTATTAATTTAATTAACTTGGTTCGAACTAATCATTCTGTTATGATGTTCAAAAAATCAATTACTAAATAGTGTCAAAATTGACATAAAATAGTTTCTAAAACAAATATTATATTATTAATTATTATTTTATTCCTAAAAATCTAAGTTTCGGCCAAATGACTTAGATAAGGTTATATATATTAATAATAACCAACTTGGGGTTCGTTTGGCTTGATATAGTAAGTTTATTAACCATATAGTGTAAGAAAACAAGAAGACACGGTAAAAGGTAAATTATCTAACTTAAAGTTAAATGTAAATGATAAGGTTACAATTGATACCTAAACTTGTCTAAATTCTATTGGATTAGAGAATTTAGACCCATCCCCACCTTAGGTTCTAAATATATCAATTAGGAGCTATTTAAAACCGAACTTGACTTTATAATAAAATAATATTTTTAGTTTTTCCAAAGGTGCCCCTCTCCTCCCTTATAAAAGGGCACCTCCTCCCCATCTTTCTCACACCACTTTGAGCCTTCAAGCTCGGCCAACCCCTACCAATTTTTCTCTCCAATTCCCTAGAAACATCCTAGAGGTTATGGTCTTCATCAAAGACCTGCTTTAGTGCCCTAAAAGGAGGTCTCAAAGAAGCACTTCAAAGAAGAGGTAATGTCTGTTACCGATTCTTTCATCTTTATTTCTTCTTCCACTTCTTCTTCTTTAGTTGTTTAATTATTATTTAATAACATCAGTATCACTCACATACTGATATGTTATTATAAGTATGAAACAAACCTATTTCACCATCTATCCATCCTACGGAAAAAGAAATCACCGCGCGTGCGTACGTACGGAATACCGTCTCCACGCCATGGTATAATCTATTTTCCACCACCACCTTACATGGATGGGTATAATTGAGTAAATAATGACTATATATGACTATTATAAAGTGATACTAATTCTGAAATTTTATACATACACTCCAATACGATTCCACGATCATAGGAACGATATCATCACTCGTGTGTACGTACGGAATACCGTCTCCACGATGTGATGCGACTCGTTCTACATGATATTCATTTCATAATGATTATATAAATGACTTTAATGAATTAATATGATATATATTACACTAATAACATTCTGGAAATGAGGTATCTATAACCTAAAGAAAAGAATAATAATTTATTCGACAAAACACGCATAAGAACAAAAAGTTATAAACACCCGAATAACAAGTAGCAATGAAATATTACTACTAAGAAGCTAAGAATATGACCATATATGATATCATAAAAATAAGTATGATTCTGGAATAATTCAATAACATTATTTAAATCATTATACAAGAGGTTCGGACATGTACAAATCATATCGGACCTAAGGTAATGTAAATATCACAATCTCATTTTTATCCGAGATTGTTTATACTTTTGTATTTACTAGGGTGTATTTTATCATCCACATACATGTTTCCCCAATATGTAATATTTATATCCTTCTAAAATAGTTTATATCCAATTTTACTCTTTGGTAAGTTTTTTGTAAAAGATATCAAAGTAATCTTTTTTCATTTTTCGTACGAGGTACTTTTTGACTTTTCTGACAAAAGTACGAGAAGAATGTTTTCTTTTAACTTATACGGCATGAAGGGATTTTTAAAACATTATTTCCAAAAATCTTCCTTTACAAGTTTTCATGTTTATTTTTAATCAACTTTTTTTAGTTTAGAATTGTATGACATGTTATGAAAGGAAAAGTGTTTTTTGAAGAAGAAAGGATATTTTCCTCAAGAATGGAGTTTAAGTGTTTTATCAAAATTATTTTCCATCTAAGATAATAAAGGGTTCTGTTTCTATCCCTATTATTACATTGATTTGATTATATTGTGATGGAATTATTTTTATGAATTCCTTTATCTTATATTAATTGTTTTATGATGTCACGATGTTTAAGATTCCCATTTTTATTACATGGGTTATGCAATGATGTATGATTTATGATTTTGTGGCACACATAAGAATGGTATCATTATGAGATGGGTGGGACCTATATCTCCCTCCAATGCATTGGGTAATGATTTTATATCTCATGAGATAGACATGGCTGGAATGGTAGGTTATACCGGTTCAGTGAAACAGGACTGAAACGAGGGTGACTCGGTTCAGAAATGGATTTTGTCCCCTAAGATAGTCTTGGCAATGAGTCTTGACTAATAAGATATGATTCTCTATGATTATGTGTTTATGCCACAAATTTTCATTTTTTAATTTATGATTATTGGGATTACATTTCACTACTATGATTTATCCCATGTTATGAAATTATGATCTCTTTTGCATGTTAAGATTTCCAAAAGATATGTTCTTATGAATATGACGTAATTGATATTTCTTTTGTTTACCCTTACTGAGCAATTGAGCTCACCCTTTTATATGTTTTCTTTCCCCAGGTCAGGAAGAAGGTTATTAAGTAAGATATGCCAAAAGGGACTATAGATATGATGAAATAAATGGGATACAGTGTAGACGCTTTTTGAACCAATTGGTTATGTTTCCCAGTTTCTAAAGACACTATACCTATACGGTCCTTTCGTGGTTTTGTTATATGTTGTAATAAGTATGCTTCAATTTTAAAGTATTAACAATGTATGTAATGTATGGGTCGTTATAGTTGGTATCAGAGTAAAGGTATAGTCAACCTTTGGAAACTAGGATGTGAAAGCCTTAGTATGAACCCTAAGGATAAGTCTAAGCATAGAACACAATTTTAGTGTTTTAGAAATGGCCATGAATAACCTAGGATAGGACCTTAAGTGTGAAATTTTATTCTTGATTATGTGGTTTTCCAATTATAATTAGTGTTTCTCACACTATTCTTCTTGGTTTTAGTCAATGGCTGGAACCCGAAGGAACCGTGTTAATGCGGAATGCGACGGGCAATGCAATGATTGTCCCCCTGAGCAATCCAACGTTATGGGAGCTAGAATGCAAAATCTTGTTTCCATGCTCACACAACTTTCTCAAGCTATGAATCATGCAGGACTTCCAAACGAGCAAAGGAAGGAGCAACATTCTGTTAAATCCTTCATGAGGCAGCGTCGACCTTCTTTCAGTGGGTCTACTAATCCATTAGTTGCTGAAAAATGGATTAGTACTACTGAAAAGATATTTTCAATTCTTCAATGTTCTGAACATGATAAAGTCATCCTAGCAGTGTATCATTTGGAAGGAGATGCTGATCAATGGTGGAATCTTATTATGAATACGAGGCAAAGGGATGAAATTGAGTCCATGGAATGGGACGAGTTCAAGAACTTATTTTTCAATAAGTACTTCCCTCGTATTCTCCGAACAAAGATGGAGAAAGAGTTTCTTGAACTGAAGCAAAAGGATGATGAATCTGTTGGTACCTATGAAGCAAATTTTACAAGACATGCAAGGTACGCTTCTGGTATTATTATCCAACCTGAGAGTAAGATCGATTGATTCTTTAGTGGCTTAAAACCAAGTCTTCAAAGGGCGTTATCCATAAGGGACTTCAATAGCTACAAAGAAATCGTTCGATGTGCTCTCAAAGTCGAGATGGAGATTGGATTAACCCATCAGTCATATGGGTTTGATAAGAAGAGTAAAATGGAATTCAAAGGAAAATCTAAAGAGCACACTGAAAAGAATATGAGCTTTCCCTTATGCTCAAAGTGTGGAAAGAAACATGTAGGGAGTTGTCTTAAAGGGACAAGTAAATGTTTCAAATATGGAAAGGAAGGTCATCGGGCATTTGAATGCCGCGATGATGGGAAGAAGATGTCCAATGATGCAAAAAAAGGAAGGGATACACAGAATGAACCTACTACACTTAAATGTTTCATGTGCAAGGAGATGGGACATTATGCCAATAAATTCCCTAATCCAAGGGTTGATGATGATGGTCGACGTCAACCAACTCTTAAGGCTAAAGACAAAGGAAAGTCAAATTCAATTTCTATCAGCGATGTGGAGTACGATAACGATGTGGTGAAAGGTAAACTTACCATCCACTCTAAAGTAGAAAATGTTTTATTTGATTCTGGATCCACCCACTCTTTTATTTCTGAAGAATTTTCTAAGGGTATCACCATATTACCTCAACAATTAGATGTTGAGTTAGCTGTGACAACACCTAATGGCACAATAGTCGCATCAAAAGTTTATAATTATACTCCGATCGAAGTTTGTGGGAATGTGCTTCATGCAAATCTTGTGATCCTTCCAATAGTAAAATTTGATGTGATTCTTGGCATGGATTGGCTTCCTTTATATGGAGCTCATATCAATTGCCAAAGAAGGGAAGTCACATTTCATATTCCAGATCAATCTATGATCGTCTATCAATGCAAGGATGAACATAACATTCTAGTGGAAATTTCTTCCATCTTATAGGTCTTGATTCCACTAAATGAAGGTTATTTATCTCAAATGTTTGGTGAGAAACTCACGATTAAGAATATGCCCATTGTACGTGATTTTGAGGATGTCTTTATGGAGTAATTACTGGTACTTCCACCAAATCGTGAAGTTGAGTTCTCAATAGAACTCGTACCGGGTGCTTTGCCTATTTCAAAGACACCTTATAGAATGGCCCCAATTGAGTTGCAGGAATTAAAGAAGTAACTCCAAGAGAATCTTGATAAGGGATTCATACGCCCTAGTGCGTCACCTTGGGGAGCACCTGTTCTATTTGTTAAGAAGAAATATGGATCAAGGAGACTATGCATTGATTATCGAGAACTTAACAAGATCACTATCATGAACAAATATCATCTCCCACGCATTGATGACTTATTTGACCAACTACGAGGAGCTCAATACTTTTCCAAGATTGATCTTCGTTCAGGGTATCATCAATTAAGGGTCAAAAGGGAGGATATACCAATGAAGGATTTCCGTACAAGGTATGGACACTATGAATTTATAGTGATTCCATTTGGTCTTACTAATTCTCCTGCTATCATCATGGATCTGATGAATAGAGTCTTTAGAGACTATCTTGATCAATTTGTGGCAGTCTTTATAGACGATACTCTTGTCTATTCAAAGAGAAAGGAAGAACCTGAAGATCACTTGAGAATTATATTGAAGACCCTGAGAAAGGAGAATCTTTTTGCCAAATTTACCAAGTGTGAATTTTGGCTTAAAAAAGTTTCATTTTTGGGTCACATAATCTCAAAAGAGGGCATATCTGTGGATCCAGCAAAAATAGAGGTTATCAAAAGATGGTCGAGACCAACAACAGTAAATGAGATCCGAAGTTTTCTTGGTTTGGAAGGATATTATCGACGTTTTGTGAAAGATTTTTCACGATTATATAATCCACTCACCAAGTTGACTCGGAAAAGAGTTAAGTTTGTCTGGACGGATAAATGTGAAGAGAATTTCAAGGATTTGAAAAGAAGGTTATCCAGTACACCTATGCTCACTCTGCCTTGTATTGGAGAATGGTTTGTGATCTATAGTGATGCATCCAAGAAGTGATTGGGGTGTGTTCTTATGCAAAATGTTATGGTGATAGCTTATGCCTCATGACAGTTGAAAATCCATGAGCAAAATTACCCAACAAATGATTTGGAGTTAGCTGCGGTAATCTTTGCATTAAAGATTTGGAGGCATTACCTTTATGGTGGAAGGTGTGATATTTATACTGATCATAAAAGTTCAAAGTATATTTTCACAAAAATGGAGCTGAATATGCGTCAAAGAAGATGGTTGGAGCTGATTAAGGATTACGACTGCTCAATCCATTACCACCCTGGGAAATCAAACAAGTTGGCAGATGCATTAAGTCGACAAGACCATGCTAGTTTATCCATGATGAGGATCACAAAAGATCCAATATTTATGGATTTACAAAGGATGGATCTTGTAATTATAATGGAAGGGGAAAAGTCTTATCTTTCTCAAATGAATGTTCAACCATCTATACATGTGAAGATTAAAGAGGCATAGAAAGAAGATGTCGAGTTACAAAAGAAGGTGAGAAACGTTCCTGAATTCAACCTTGATTGTGATGGGATAATAAAGTTCAGGAATCGGGTCTGTGTTCCTCCCATCCCCGAATTAAAGAAGGAGCTGCTGGATGAGGCTCATAGTTCTTCATTCTCTATTCATCCTGGAAGAACGAAGATGTATAGGGACCTGAAAGAGGACTTCTGGTGGGATGGAATGAAAAGAGATGTTTGTGAATTTGTCTCTCGATGCTTGGTTTTCAACAAGTTAAAGCAGAGAGATAGAAGTCTAAGGGGATGTTACAACCATTACCCATACCCGAATAGAAATGGGAAAACATCACTATGGACTTTGTCACCGGACTTCCTAAAACATCCAAAGGCAATAATTCTGTCTCGGTCATAGTTGATCATCTTACAAAGTCTGCACACTTTATTGCTATTAGAGAGGATTTATCTCTGGATCAGCTTGCAAGGATATATGTAAAGGAATTGGTAAGATTTCATGGATTACCACTTTATATTATATCCGATCGGGATCCGAGATTTACCTCGAAGTTCAGGCGAAGTCTTCAGCATACTCTGGATACAGAGTTGATTTTCAGCACTGCATATCATCCTCATACAGATGGTCAGTCTGGGAGAACAATTCAAACCCTAGAAGATATGTTGAGAGATTGCTCTATGGATTTCAAAGGTGGTTGGGATCAACACCTACCTTTGGTGGAATTTTATTATAATAATAACTTTCACTCCAGTATTCAGATGGATCCTTATGAAGCTCTCTATGGAAAGAAATGCAGGACTCCAACTTGCTGGGATGAAGTTGGGGAAAGAAAGCTATTAGGACCTGATCTCATTGATGAAATGGAAAAAAATGTCAGATCTATTCAACAACACATAAGAGAAGCTCAGAGTCGACAGAAAATTTTTGCCGACAACCAAATAAAAGACCTAGATTTTGAAGTGGGTGATAAAGTGTTCTTACGAATATCTCCCTGGAAGAGGGTTATGAGATTTGGAAAGAGGGGGAAGTTGAGCCCTAGATATATCGGTCCTTTCGAAATACTGGATCATGTTGGGAAGGTAGCTTACCGATTGGTGCTTCCACCAAATCTCTCTCAAGTTCACGATGTGTTCCATGTATCTCTCCTGAGAAAGTACACACCTGATCCTGCACATGTACTCAGCTCAGAAGTTGTACCGCTGGAGCAAGATCTTTCTTATGAAGAACAACCAATAATTATTCTGGATCGTAGCGAAAAAGTCCTACGAAACAAGACCAAACGATTGGTGAAAGTTTTATTGAGGAACCACCAATTAGAAGAAGCTACATGGGAGCTTGAGGATATGATGAGGGAGAGGTATCCTCATCTGTTTGTTACAAAGTGATGAATTTTGAGGGAAACATTTATTTTAAGGGGGGTAGAATGTAACACCTGAGACTTTTATGTTATATAAATCATCAAATGAATCTTTTTATACACAACACTTTCTTGGCTTGCTTTACACGAAATCACAACCTTCCTCGATAGCTTGTGTCGTACGCAATACCGAGTTTCAATAAACAACGATATGCTATTAAAATATTATTAAAACTAGCCGTTATGAATAGTAATAACCACTTTTTGAAATTTTATAAAATTTATTTTTCAAAATGGACTTCATTTTTGGATTCGAAATATCGAAATTGTCCTAGGGTGAAATTTTGGTATTTTTCTGAAAACTTTCAATTTTTGATGAATAGTGAAACCACTATGTGGTACTTAAAAAACTGAATTTTTTATAAAACATAATTTTACTGCTTCTATGAGTGGAATTTAGAAAATCCGAGATACATGGTTAATATAAAGGACTAAAATGTGGTTCAATGAGATGAAAATAATTTTTGGCGAATAGTAACTTTTTACTTTTTTTTACCACAGTTAAAAGTAAATAGGGTAATTAAGGGTAAAGATGATATTATTATTACCCTAACAAATGTACTAATTCTATCAGATAAGTTTAATTAGACCAAAATCAAACTTAGGAATAATATATGACCATTTAGGCCCACTTGAATTAGATTAGGAAATTTATTATTAATTTATTTAAAGAAGGGTTAAAATAGTTAAAATCAAAGTTTAATAAGTAAATAATATTTAATATGGGGTTATACATAAGATAAATTCAACTATAAATATTCATTAGAAATCTAAACATATTTCCTACATAATGGTATTTTATTTGTAATTTTTAGACATTAAATAATTTAATTTATTTATGACACAACGATGATGCAGTAATTATCTTATTAATGAAATATTGATATAATTGATGTTATAAATACCCAAATAAATGTAATTCGAGACTTTTTATGAATTAAACTAATTGTATAGGTTAATATGACATGTTATTATTGATGTAATTAACTTGGTTCGAGCTAATCATTCTGTTATGATTTTCACAAAAATCAATTACTAAATAGTGTCAAAATTGACATAAATAGTTTTTAAAACAAATATTATATTATTAATTATTATTTTATTCCTATAAAACTATGGTTCGGACAAATGACTTATATAAGGTTATATATATTAATAATAAACAACTTGGGGTTTCTTTGGCTTGATATAGTAAGTTTATTAACCTTATAGTGTAATAATACAAGAAGACACGGTAAAAGATAAATTATCTAACTTAATGTTAAATCTAAATGATAAGGTTACAATTGATACCTAAACTTGTCTAAATTATATTTTATGAGAGTATTTCGACCCATCCCCACCTTAGCTTCGAAATATATCAATTTTGAGCTATTTAAAACCGATCTTGACTTTATAATAAAATAATATTTTTAGTTTTCCCAAAGGTGCCTCTCTCCACCATTATAAAAGGGAACCTCCTCCCCCTCTTGCTCACACCACTTTGAGCCTTCATGCTCGGCCAAAACCTGCCAATTTCTTATCTACACTTCCCTAGAAACATCCTATATGTTCTGGTCTTCTTCAAAGACCTATTTTAGTGCCCTAAAAGGAGGTCTCAAAGAAGCACTTCAAAGAAGAGGTAATGTCCGTTACCGATTCTTTCATCTTTATTTCTTCTTCCACTTCTTCTTCTTTAGTTGTTTCATTATGAAGTAATAACATCAGTATCAATCACATAATTATATGTTATTATAAGTATGGAACAACCCTACTTCACCATCTATCCATCCTACGGAAAAAAAATCACCGTGCGTGCGTACGTACGGAATACCGTCTCCACGTCGTGGTATAATCTATTTTCCACCACCACCTTACTTTTATGGGTATAATGGTGTAAATAATGACTATATATGACTATTATAAAGTTATACTGAATCTTAAATTGTATACATACACTCCAATACAATTCCACGATCATAGAAACGATATCATCACTCGTGCGTACGTACGAAATACCGTCTCCACGATGTGATGCGACTTGTTCTACATGATCTTCATTTCATAATGATTATATAAATGAATTGAATGAATTAATATGATATATATTACACTAATACCATTCTGGAAATGATGTATCTATAACCTAAAGAGAAAAATAAGAATGTATTCGACAAAACACGCATAAGAACAAAAAGTTACAAACACCCGAATAACAAGTAGCAATGAAATATTACTACTAAGAAGCTAAGAATATGACCATATATGATATAATAAAAATAATTATGATTCTGGATTAAGTCAATAACATTATTTAAATAATTATACATGAGGTTCGGACACGTACAAAGCATATCAGACCTAAGGTAAGGGAAATATCACAATCTCATTTTTATCCGAGATTGTTTATACTTTGGTATTTACTGGGGTGTATTTTATCATCCAGATCCATGTTTCCCCAATATGTAATATTTATATCCTTATACAATATTTTATATACAATTTTACCCTTTGTTAAGTTTTTAGTAAAATATATCAAAGGAATCTTTTGTCATTTTTCATACGAGGTACTTTTTGACTTTTCCGACAAAAGTACGAGAAGAATGTTTTCTTTTAACTTATACGGCATGAATGGATTTTTAAAACATTATTTCCAAAAAGTTTCCTTTATAAGTTTTCAAGTTTATTTTTAATCAGCTTCTTTTAGTTTATAATTGTATGACATTTTATGAAAGGAAAAGTGTTTTTTTGAACAAAAAAGGATATTTTCCTCAAGAATGGAGTTCAAGTGTTTTATCAAAATTATTTTCCATCTAAGATAATAAAGGGTTCTTTTTCTATCCCTATTATTACATTGATTTGATTATATTGTGATTGAATTATTTTTATGAATTCCTTAATCTTATATTAATTGTTTTATGATGTCACGATGTTTAAGATTCCTATTTTTATTACATGGGTTATGCAATGATGTATGATTTATGATTTTGTAGAACACACAAGAATGGTATCATTATGATATGGGTGGGACCTATATCTCCCTGCAATGCATTGGGTAATGATTTTATATCACATGAGATAGACATGGCTGGAATGGTAGGTTATACCGGTTCAGTGAAACAGGACTGAAACGAGGGTGACTCGGTTCAGAAATGGACTTTGTCCACTAAGATAGTCTTGGAAATGATTCTTGACTAATAAGATATGATTCTCTATTATTATGTGTGTATTCCACAAAGTTTCATGTTTTAAGTTATGATTATTGGGATTACATTTCACTACTATGATTTATCCCATGTTATGAAATTATGATCTCTTTTGCTGGTTAAGATTTCCTAAAAATATGTTCTTATGAATATGACGTAATTGATATTTCTTTTGTATACCCTTACTGAGCATTTGAGCTCACCCTTTTATGTTTTATTTTACCCAGGACATAAGAGAAAGGATTTAGGTTTAAAAAAAGAATATCTTTATGGGAGATGTTGAAGATCTTTCACAACGATTGGAAGATTATATTCCGTGTTTCCAAAGACACTAAACTATTACGGTCCTTGTGTGTCTATTTTTCTTATGTATTAAGTATTCCACAAAAGTAATGTAATGTCCATGTATGTCAAGCTTCGGGTCTCTACAGTTACATTTCCATTTTTGGTGTTTGGGGTGTCTTAGGGAAGGATTGAGGAGGTTTTGTAGATGTTTTTATCGCAGTAGAATTGCATCTAGTGACTCAAATTGGGAAAGCATAATTCATAGAATGGGTTTTTGTTTTATAGTATGTTGAGATGGAAATTCATGGATTATAAATAGAGTAGAATTAGTGCATTAATATTATTCACATTCTTAAATTGGAATTCATAATGTGTATTAATTCAGGTCAAGGTTCCTTGAATTTTAGTGGAGGTTTGAGATATAGGGAATTCATGCCTTGTTAGTGAATCATGGATTGTATTCCATTGTCCCCAAAAAATTAATGATGTGAATATTGAAGTCACCCTGGTAATAAGGTGACATAGAATCTATTTATATGTTGTTTCCTAGATAATTTTACTCCCATTCAACTATTATTTTTCTAGGTCATGGGAAAAAACCCCTATGAATTTTGGTGGATCTTCCATCCAACCTTCCTTCAAAATTGATATGGGTTTCATTTGATGATATTTTGAAATATGTGGAAGGTTTTTATCCTTTATCCTTATCATTTCCTTTTATCATTTTCCATGTTATCGCTTCAGTGTTTCAATTTCAGTTTGGGGTACATTTTTTTATGTGTTTGGATAATATTTGTTGTGGATTAGGTTGATTAGGGTTTCTTATGAAGATGTTGTTTTTGGGGTATTTTTTAATCTTTATGTAGTTATCAGTGAAATGAGGCAGCTTGTTTGGGTTAGGTTATCCTCATTCTAACCCTATTTATAGGAAACATTTGGGGAATTCATTATTTTTTCTTTGGGTAGATAGTAAGGGTCGGATAAATAAAAATAATAATAGAATAACAAGAAATTTATTTTAATGGGGAGTAATCTCATGCTTTTACTAATTTGATTTTATTATTGATGTGTTATGAATTATTGATGCTAATTCATAAACTTACAGCTATTGATATCCCTATTTTTGAAATAGTTGATATGATGTGATAAACATTATATATTGATGTTTGATTACAGCATGCATAAATGCTAAGGGAATATATA
Source organism: Viscum album (assembly GCA_963277665.1). NCBI lineage: Eukaryota > Viridiplantae > Streptophyta > Magnoliopsida > Santalales > Viscaceae > Viscum > Viscum album. The sequence goes on along the minus strand of OY728156.1, from coordinate 334,345,642 downwards.
TATGGATAATGAATTTGTTTCCCATATAATCATGGCCTGTGTGATAATACCTAAGCTAAATAAAGAAGTAATGGGATAAAAATATATAAATTATTTATGGAAGATTAGATTTATTTTTTGGAGTGTTAGTTTGTACTTGTTGGACATACTTATGTGGTTCATGTTATTGTGCATTGATGGTTTTGACTCGGTATGTTTTGTAGTGTTTTGGAATATTATGTGATGGTTGCATGGAATAAATGTAATGCGTGAATTAGGGTGGTGGTTATGGTGATCATTGGTGGAGATGCATGATGGTGATGATATTTTGGTTTATTTTGGTGGTAGTTGTGATGTGTGGTATTGTTGGTATGTGTTGGAGGAGACATGTGGTTGTTGTGGTGGTATGGGTTGGCTGGTGTGGCTTAGTGACAATTGTGGATGTGAGTTGGGTGTGTTTTTGTGTGGTGTGGTTGTGTTAGTTTTCCGATAATCAATGGAATAAACTATGTTGTTGAATAAAAAGAATAAATTAATTTTTTGATAAATGACTAATAATTTAATGTATGTATTGTGTGGTAAATGGATTAAATGAGTTTAATAAAATATTGGGATTTTTATATAGAAAAAAGTGTCATATTAATGGATTTTATTGGAAACTTGTTACACCTAGAAATGGTGAAACCTATAAATGAAACTGGAAACGTGTGGATATGTGTGGTTTTATGTGGGGCTTATGTTGTGTGGTACATTTTTGGTAGACTAGGTTATGACATATGATGTGTGGTGCAGTCATGGTTTGGTGGTGTTCACTAGTGCAGTTTATGCAAACCCATAGGCTAGGTATTTTTGTTACCTATATATCATGTATTTTATGTTGTATCTATACATACCCCCACCGATTTGGGCAAACATTCTGATACATAGAGGTTATGGGTTCTAGGTTTTTTTCCATCATCTAGGTTGGTGATGATACATATGGTTGGATCCCCCTCCCCACTCTTCCTTCAACAGTGATAGCCCTGGGTTTTCGGGAAAGATGTGATGTGATGTGATATATGTTTAGGGTCATGCATGGTAGGAGGAGGGAATGAGGTTGATGTACCCCACATTTATGATACCTTACTATCCTGGTTATGTGATGAGATGTGGTGTAATGACCCCTATTTATTTGGGAACTATTTTTTTATGGACAAGGTGTCTACGTGCGATATTTGATGTGATGTGGTAGTGATGTGATATGAATCGATGGGATGGGAGCTCATTAAATTTGACATTGGCACGTGGGAGAAGAAAATTAGTGGGGAAGAGATAGTGTGGAACCTTTCTTTTTATGTTAATGAGACTATATTTTTATATTAGATGTGTGATTTATTGACTGGTCCATGGTGATGTTGGGATTGGTTAGTTGATATGTTTATGTTCTTGTTGGTTATATTGATTCTTCACTGTAACATTAGAATGTTGTTTTCACTTGTGAACTTGAGACCATGGGTATGATCCTACTGAGTATACTTGTATGTTCACTTTATATATATATATATATTGTTTTCAAGGATTCTAAGAGGACTTTGGGGAATTATATGGACATTACATACTTGGGATTTGGAGCTGTTGTTGAGTTACTACTATGATAATTGTTTTGGTACGTTACTTTGGATACATTTGTTGTATACGTTTACCTTGTTATTGTATTTTGGGACGGTTTTGGTTTACTCTTTGGTCATATAATAGAGTTTTTTGTGGACCTTTATCCTATATCCTGATCTTGTATTACTATATAGGGTAATGCCTCCAATTTTTGAGAATTTTATACCCTTAGTGCTTGTTGTCAACACGGGCCCTACTAGAGGCATGACTCGAGGGTCATTATATTTCTTCCTCAATTGTTGGCCCCATAGTATATTTTAAAGGATTTTTTTGTGACACCATAAAAAACACTAAAAACCCCAAAAAATGCTAAAACCCCTAAACAACCCTAAGAACCCTCAAATCCCAAAAAGTCATTTAAAGACCCATGAAAACCATAAAACACAAAAAACCTAATAAATCATAAAAATTGTTAAAACCCAAAAAATACTAAAAACACTAAAACCCTAAAAACACCAAAATAATAAAACGATAAAACACCTAAAACACAAAATTTTAAAACCCCATAAAACCCCTAAAAATTCTAAATATCCTTAAAATCTATAAAAAGCCATTAAAAATCCCAAAAAATCTAAAACAAACAATTAAACTCTAAAAAACACATAAACACTTTAAAAACCATAAACACCCTAAAACACCAAAAAAAACATAACAACCACTAAAGGACCCTAAATACCCCTAAATACTCTAAAAACCATAAACTACCCTAAAAATCATAAAACCATAAAAAACTGTAAAATCCATAACAACGCTTAAAACCCATGAATGACCATAAAACCCCCTAAATACCAAAAAACCCCTAAAAATCCTCACACCCTAAAAAGGAAATAAACCACTTAAACCACTGAAACCCCTAAAAAACCTACATACCCTAAAACCATTAAAATCCGATCAGCACCAAAATCCCAAAAACCTCTAAATGACCATAAAACCCTCAAAAACCATAAAAGTCCCTAAAACCAATAAAAACATAAAAAGGCCAAAAAAACCTAAATTCCCAAAAAAATCTAAACCACCTTAATATCCTTATAAAAACACTATATTACCCTAAAAACACCTTGAACACCAAAAAAAACTATTAAAACCATAAAAATCATAAAAATCTATTAAATCCCTAGAAAATGTTAAAAACCCCAAAAAACACATGAAACCAAAAATCCCCAAAAATCATAAATCACCCTAAAAACCCCAAAACCCCTAAAATTCCCTTAAAATGATAAGAACCATAAAACAACCATATAATCCTAAAAAAATATTAAAACATAAAATCCATAAAATCCCTAATAACCCAAAAACCCAAAAACCATTAAACCCCCCAAACCCGAAATTATCTAAATAACCCCAAAACCATAAAAACTCTAAAAACCCTAAATCACCACTAAATCCCCAAAAAAACCAAAATATGTAAATTTAAATCCCGAAAAACCGTAAAAAACTCAAAAAAAATCAAAAACAAATCCTAAATACCTAAATACCCTAAAAATCAAAAAAATCCTACAAAACCCAAAAAACCATAAAAACACTAAAAAGAACAAAAAACCCCAAAACACCAAAACCCCTTATATCTTTAAAGACCATATAAAATAATAAAATCTATAGAAACCCAACAAACCCATAAAACCAAACTAAAACCCAGAAACACTTAAAACCCTAAGACTCTAAAAAATCATAAAAGAACTCAAAAACTCCTATAAAAAACTAAAACCCAAAATACGCTTATAAACAATACATAACCCTAAAACCATATAAAATAATAAATTCCCTAAAAAATATTAAAAACCTCTAAAACACCCTAAAAATCAAAATACACTATAACGAAATAAAAACCCTAAAAAACCACAAAAAATCAAATAACCATGAATTCCCAAAAATAATAAAATAACATACCCCCCAATCACTGTAAAGTATCTAAATATACCAAAAATCATAAATACCACCTGCAACCCTTAAAATGTTAAAAACACCATAAAACTCATAAAACCAAAAAAATACCTACCCCCCCCCCCCCAATCCCAAAACTATAAACCCCCAAAAAACCAAAAAACCCCAAAAATCCTAAAAACCACCAGAACCATAAAACCCCTAAGACAAATAAGACCCTAAAAACATTAAAAAGTTTTAAAAACTATATAAAACACTAAAAACCCTAAAACCCCATAAACCCCTAAAAATCTTATAACACCCTAAAAACCCTAAAAACATAAAACCCTATAAAAACACTAAAAAGAACATAATAATTCTTAATCACCCTAAAATATGCATAAATTCCCTAATAATAGAAAAAAACTGTAATGCACTTAAAATCATAAAAACCCTAAAAATCAGAAAAATCATAAAAATCCTAAAAACTATAAAAACCAACCCCCTAAATTCACCAAAAGCATAGAAATGTCTACTAAAAGCTCAAAAAACCTAAAACACCTAAAAAAATACAAAAACCTAAAACCCATAAAAGCCCTAAAACCCCAAAAAACACAAAAATCCAAAAAAACCATTAGATCCTTAATAAACCATAATAAAAAATAAAATCCCTAGAAATGATACAAATCCCTAAAACACAACTAAAACCTAAAAAAACCCTAAAAACACCGAGACTCTAAAAATTCCTAAAATAACTGAAAACCCTTATAAGGAAACTAAAACCCAAAATACCCTTATAAAGAATAAATTACCCTAAAACCCTATAAAACAATAAAACATTTAAAAAACATTTGAAACCTCTCAAACACCCTAAAAAATCGAAAAACAATATTATGAAATTTAATCCCTAAATAATAAAAGAAAAATCAAAAAACCAAAAAACCCTAAAACACCCTAAAAACCCTGATAAGACCCTAAAACTCCCTAAACACCTTAATACCATAAAAAATAAAATAAAAATCTAAACACCCTTAAGACTCAAAAAATCATACAACCCCTAAAAATCATTAAGAATACTTTAAAACCCAAAAAAATCCTAAAACCATAAAAGATCTTAAAAACCATAAAAATCCTAAAACCCCTATAAAACACTAAAATACACATAAGACCCATAAAAAAATTAAAACCCTATAAACCTCAAAAACCTTTAAAAACCCAAAAATCCTGTAAAAACACTAGAACCACTAAAAATACTCAAAAACCCCTATAAACTCAGACAATCCTAAAAATCATAAATCCCCCAAAACCCCCAAACACCCCTCAAAACCTAAAAACCCCCTAAAACACGATCAAGACCCCTAAAAACATTTAAACCCCTGAAAAAACAAAAAAAATCATAAACACAATAGAAAACCAAAAATCCACTAGAATGCATAAAATCCCTAAAAATTAAAACCCCTTAAACAACTAAAAATCCCTTAAAACCCATAACACCCATAAAATACATGAAAAACCCTAAAACACAAAAAGTCCTTAAAAACAAAAAACCACTAAAATTCCATAAAACCACTATAAAGTCATTGAAAGACACTGAAACCTATTTAATCCACCAAAATCCTAAAAATCCTAAAACCCTAAAGACCTTAAAAACCATAAAACCCTAAAAATTTACTAAAAATCATAAGAACCCTAAAAAACCTTAAACCCCCTAAAATCATAAAACCCCTAAAAGCGCAAAAAAATCCTAAAAAACCTAAAACCACTAAAACTCCATAAAAAGTCAATGAAACCCCCTAAAACACCCTAAATATATAAAAAACATAAAAACTCTAACAAACCCCAAAGATGCCTAAAAATACTAAAAAACCTAAAACACCAAAACACTATAAACCCTAAAACACTAAAAATCCCTTAAATCCCAAAATACCCTAAACCCCCAAAAAAGATTCATAATAACCACTACAACCAATAGAACTCTTAATGAGACCCTTATGAGATAAAAACCCAAAAATCTTGAAAACACCCTAACAACACTAAAAGAACACGAAAAATATCAAAATCTCAAAAAAAAATCCCTAAAAACACTACAAACAATATAAAATAATAAAAAACCATAAAACACATTAAAACCCATAAAATCTTAAACCCCCTAAAACCCATAAAAACCTAAAATCCAAAAAAAATCATAAAAAATGATTACATCTCAAAAAACCTCTAAAAAACTAAAAACCTAACCCCCCCAACCCATGAACAACCATAAAATCCATTAAAACCCCTAATCCAAATTAAAAACAAAAGAAACTCTAAAAATTAAATAATTTCAAAAAAATAAAAAAGGACATTAATATCCCTAAAACCCTTTAAAATACAAAAACCCTAAAAACTCTAAAAAACCCAATAAACCCTAAAATCGCTTAAAACCACTAAAAACCAAAACCACACAAAACCCCTAATTTTTTTTGAAAACCTTAAAACCCACTGAAACCCCCTTAAATCCCCTAAAAACAAAAAAAATAAAAACCCTAAAAACCACTAAAAACACTTAAAACCCCTAAACCCATTAATTCTACCTAAAAATTTAAAACACTACAAATCCTTAAACCCTTAAAAACCATAAAATACCTAAAACCCAAAGAAGTAATAATGGAATCCAAAAACCCCTAAAAAGCCTAAAACCCACAAAACCAATAACATCATAAAAACCATGAAAGCCCCTAAGAACCTAAAATCACTAAAACTTCCAAATACCACCCTAAACCCCTAAAACCATTAAAAGTCACTAAAACCTTAAAACTCCCTAAAAGTACCAAAAACCCATAAAACCCCCATAAGTCACTAAAAACCCTAAAACCCAAAAAAGACCTTAAAATCTATGAACACTAAAGGAATTTAAAATAAAATAGAACCCCTAAAGGACCCTAAAAAACTAACAAACACTAAAGGACCCTAAATCCCAAAATAACCTCAAAAGGATTAAAAAACCCTGAATACCCAAAATGGCCCTAAACCCCCTCCCCTAAAAGGCCAAATGACCATATAAACCCAAAAAACAAAAAAAATTATGAAGGAACCCAAAACCATGGAAACCCTAAGAACCCTAAAAACCATAAAATAATAAAAAAAATCCCTAAAATCATTAAAATCCTAAAATTCCCTCAAAACTGTAAAAGTCCCTAGAAATCCCTAAAAACCCAAAACATCCACAACAAACCTAAAAACACAAAAATTTCCTAAAAGATATTAAAACTCTTAAAACGCACTAAAACATGCTAAAACCATAGAACTCCCAAAAAACCATAAAAAACATTAAAATATCATAAAAATTATAAAACACTAAAAATATTAACACCATAAAAAACCTTAAAACCATAAAACCCCAAAAAACCCTAAAACAAAATAAAAACCTAAAAACCTAAAAAACCTAAAGACCATAAAAAATAAAAAACTATCAAATTATATAATATCGAGAACCAAAAAACATCAAAACCATCAATACCATAAACACCAAAAAAACCCATAAAACATAAAGATCCCTTAAAACACTAAAAAACCCATAAAAACATAAAACCCCCAAAAAACATTGAACCCCCTAAAACCAAAATTGGTTATTAAACCCCCCCTAAAAACCTAAATCCAAATAAAACCCCTAAACACCACAAAAGGAACCTAAAAACTGTAAATATACTAAAGCACCCCAAAACCCCTACTATACCCTAAAATACACTAAAACCCAAAAAAATACTAAAAACAAAAAAAAATTCTAAATAACCATTAATGTCCTCCAAAATAGCCTAAATTACCTAAAAATTCCAAACATCTGAAACCAAACCCCTAAAAGTCCCGAAAACCATAAAAACTCTAAAATAACATAATACCAAAAAACAACTAAAAAACCCTTAAAACCACTGAAGGACCTAGAAAACCCAAACAACTCTTAGAAACACTAAAACCCTAAAAGCCCTTAAAATACTAGAAAACCTGAAAACCCATTAAATCCCAAAATAAACCTAAAACCCCCTAAAATCCTTCAAAACCCAAAAAAACAAAACAGACCTAATACAACCATATAAACCTTAAAAACCATAAAAACTCCATAAAAACATTAATAGACCATGAAAACAACAAAAAACCCAAAAAAATCAAAAGGACCCTAAAAACCATAAATACCTAAAACCCAAAAAAACATAAACACATATAAAACCCTAAAACCCTAAAACCCAAAAAAAACCATTAAAGCACTTAAACACACTAAACCCCTAAAAGACCCAAATAACCCAAAAAACACTAAAATCCCTAAAACCCTTAAAAACCTATAATACATTAAAAAACCTAAAAACCCTCAAAACCATAATGGACTATAAAAAATATAACCTTAAAACCCCCTAAAGAAGCTTAAAGAGCCTAAAAAACATTTAACATAAAATATTCCTAAATAACCCTTAAACGAAAATAACTAAATAAATTAAAAACACCTGAAATCCTCTAATACCCTAAAAACCCTAGAAAATCCTAAAAATATAGAAAAAACACTTAAACCCTTAAAAACTCTAAATACGCAAAAATAAAAAAATTATTTAAATCCCCTAAATACTATAAACCTCAAAACTCATAAAACTCCTTAAAACCCCATAAATCCACTAAAACCCAAAAAAATCTGAAAAACCCAGAAAACCATAAAAATCATAATATAATACCAATAAAGCCTTTAAACCACAAAAAAACCCTTAAACGAATAAAATACTTAGATTCACTAAAAACCCTTGAAACCCAAAAACCCTAACTCCCATTAAACCCCTAAAACCTGAAAATCATAAAACCCCTAAAACCATAAAACCCTAAAAACACTAAAAATATTAAAAACCCCTTAAAAATTTAAATAAACCTAAAACCCTAAGAAATACCTATATTTTTTAAATGTTAAAAACCCCTTAAAACTTGTAAAATTGAAAATACCTAAACCCCCCCCCCCCCAAAAAAAATCACAAAACATACAAAACTCAAAAAAAACAAAAAACCCCCAAAAATCCAAAAATCCCCTAAAACCATAAAACCCCTATAAACGACTAAGAAACCTCAAAAATTAAAATTTTTAAAATGTTTTAAAAACTCTATAAAACCCTACAAACCCATAAACCCCCAAAAATCATAAAAGACCCTAACAACCCTAAATGACCCAAAAACCCTATAAAAACCCTAAAAATAACATAATATTTCTTAAACACCATAAAAATGCATAAAACCCATAAAAACATGAAGAAAAACTATAAATACACTTAAAATCATAAAAAAACATAAAACCATGAAAAAATCCACTAAAAATCCTAAAAATATAAAAACTTTATAACCCACTAAAAAAACATTGAAAAATATACCCATAGAAACAGAACAAACCCTAAAACCCTTAAAACCATAAAAAATATGATTTCACTTAAAAAACCTTAACAATATTAAAAACCAAAAAAAACTAAAATGCCCTCAAAATTCTAAAATCCCTAAAAACCCTAAAAACCCCTATAAACCATAAGAACATTAAAACCCCAAATAAACCTTACACTCTATAACCCATAATAAAACCCTAAAAACTCATGAAAACACTAAAAGGAAATGAAACCCTAAAATCCCTGGTAACTCTAAAACCCATAGAAACCCTAAAACACTAAAAAAATCTAATAAAAACATAAACAAACCTAAAACCCTAAAACCCCCATAAAACTCAACAAAAACTCAAAAAACCATAAAACCTTAAAAACCATAACCCCCCCCCCCAAGGCCTATAAAACTCTTAAAAACACAATAAAATAACATAAAATTCACAAAGACCCTAAAATTTTTAAAATCCTTCAAAATCCTTAAAAATATGTTTGAACTCCACAAAAACCTAAATACCATAAAATCCATAATAATCCCTAAAACACTTAAAATTCCAAGACCCAAAAAATACCATGAAACCCTTTAATCCCCTAAAACATTAAATCCCTAAAACCATAAAAATACCTAAAAACACATTAAACCCCTAAAAACCATAAAAACCATTGAAATTCTCGAAAACCCCTTAGAAAAACATAAAAACACTAAAACCCCCAAACCCATAAGACCTTGAAAACCCATAAAACCATTATGAAAACCCTAAAAATCATAAAATTACCAAAATAACCTAAAATATTTAAAACCCAATAAGCACCCTTGAAACCAAAAAAACCTAAAGACCATAAAACCCTAAAACCCCCTAAAATCCCTAAAACCCCTAAAAAACACTAATATATCTAAAAAACATAAAAACCTTTAAAAAACTATAAACCCTAAAAGACTCTAAAATGATAAAAAAATCATAAGGGGCCTTAAAACTCCAAAAACACTGAAGTAACCTAAAAAACACTAAAACCAAAAAAACCCTAAAAATCCAAAACCCATAAATAATCAAAAATCCCCTAAAACACCTATGGAAACCTAAAACACTAAAAAATCCTAATTTCCTCAAAACCATTAATATACCATAAAACGATAAAAAAATATAAACAACACAAAAATACTTAAATCTCATCAAACTCCTAAAACACACTATAACCCCCTAAATAACCCTAAAAGACCCTAAGAACACTAATAGTGAATAGAAATACATAAAAAATTAAAAACCATAAATTGTCCTCAAAACTATAGAAAAAATTAAATGACATAGAAATTGTGAAATACTAGAAAAACACCATAAAACCCTAAAAGACCATAAAAACACTGAAGTCCCTAAAGACCCTAATAAAATAAAAAACAAAAACCCATAAAACGCTATTAAATTCCCTAAAACTCTATAAATATATAAAACCCCCATAAAATATAAAATTCAAAAAACCCTAAAAACTATATAAAATCCATAAAATCAATTAAAAAACTGAACAAATCCCAAAACCAAACAAAACCCTCAAACCCCTTTAATCCTAAAAATATCAAAAATAACCCAAAACCCCTAAAGACCATAAAAACCGTAAAATCCTAAGTCACTAAAAACCCAAAAACCCCAAAACACCTTTTAAACCCTAAAACACCCTAAGAACCCAAACAATTTAGAAATTCATATAAAAACTAAAATATATTAAAATGGTAAAACAACGTAAAAGACCCAAAAACCCTATAAAACCCCCTATAATACACTAAAAGTAATTAAATAGAATAAAAACCCTAAAACCCTAGAAACTAAAAACACCTTAAACCCTCCTAGACAACAAAAAACCATAAAACACCTTAAAATGATTAAACCCTAAAAACTCTAGAATCCCTAAAATACCTAAAATATCCCTAAACACATAAAAACTATAAAAATCCTAAAAACTAGAAAACCAGTAAAACCTTTTAAAACCATATAATTCATTGAAATCCCTAAAACCCCTAAAAACCAAAAAACCCCCCAAAGCTACTAATAAACTCTAAAAACTCTTATAACCCAAAAAACACATTAAAATACTGGATGGAAAAATGTTGACATTATTACGGTAAGAATATATCATGTATACAGTGAATGAAATGAGGTATATTCTCACAATAATAGTCTTGGTATTTCTGCATCTGCTATTTTATTGGTAATTTCCCAACATTGTTTTACATATCAAAAGGATATAGTAGTTCTCAAGATATAATTACAACCTATAGATCCTGTGAAATTAATCATAATGATATTTCCTATAGTCCAAAAACATAAACTGGCTTGTCACACATGGTGTGTGTCTATATTGTGTTGGGGGATCATATGCATTGAAACATCTTATGGTAAAATTTTTACATGGCGATCTCAAGATTATGAAATCATGAGGATTGACACACCAATAAGGACTATCCATATTTCTAGTGTCATTGGTATTTTCAATCCATGAAAAACTATAATGTTCTGGTGAATTGATATTATTATCAGTGAATACTATTTTTATCACAAATTGTGATGGACGTCCTAAACAGTGAAAATTATCATGTGGAGAGGTAGGATTAATTGGGTGTGCCATTGGTGGAATGGAATCGATTGAATAATCAGGACATAATTTATCACATCAGAGCGCATGTGATATCATGGGACAAGTTGATTAGGATGGTAGTACCTTTCCTAAATCTATGTAAATATAAGAAAAATGTTTTCCAATATTGTAAGGTCAATGAACAATAAAGCAAGAAAGGATAATGACACAAAATTTGTCTCATAATTTATGAGATATCACGAGACAAATATATTATATTACATAACATGTGTTTGTATGGAACATTTTTTAGTCCTATTACTTTTCCTTATCTTCTTAGGGGCCTTTATGGGTTACTAGAATCCACTCCTGGTCTTTTAATAGTATTCAATACTATCGAGATATAGGCATAGAGGGTCCCACACTAAGCATATTCAAAAAAAATTGGCCAATTTTGTTGAATATCAGTATATGAAATGTTTGACCCCTGCTTGAGGTTTGAGTTATGTTCGAGTTTAAATGGTCAAAAATAAAAAACTAAATTCACATTATTTGAGTATAGAGTAATTGTTATTTAATTAATTTGTTAAAACTATTCATGAGATATTAAGTGAATACATGAGAAAATATTTAATGAATGAATATTATGTTGATATTGAAGCTTCATTTAATATTTGTAGGAATATCGAGTCGAGTTAATAAATCATTTTTATCATTGAATATTACTATTAATATAATAATTTGATAAAAGTCGAAACAATATTTATGAATTAGTAAAACATTCCTAAGATTGTATTTAGGTCTTATTTAATTTTAAATAAATATTTGGGGGTTAGGGTGCCTTTTCTGAGTATTTTGTAACTCACTATATAAGGAGGAGGCTCCAATTCATGGAAATATTCATCATATGAATTTTAGGTGTGTTATCTCCTCTCTCCCACATTATAGAGAGATATTATCTTGATCCAAGTAAATGATCTGAGTTATTCATGGATCAAAGGATTGATCCAGAGGTGTTTTTTGGGACATTGAATGCATTGTCAGATGCAAGTTCTACTACTTGGATTATTGATGATTGACATTTTGATAGAATTTCTAAGATCATTTTGGATGATAAAAAGGGATATAACTTTAGATTTTTTGATAAATGAGAAAAATGAAAATTGGTTTTAGAATACACATTCAAGTTGATCAAAGAAATTTTTTCTATTTATTTATCATTCTTCAATCATTCAAGAAATTTGCTTGAGTTTTGTGTCAGACAACATATCAGAATAGATGACATGGTTACATCAATAAATAAAGAAAAAATTTAACTTCGTTCACCGTCTGTTTATGTTTCATGCCTTGTTACCTAAGAATGGTATCAAAGGGACATTGTAAAATTTTTAACTCAATAAAAATTATTTCTATATTAAATTCATGAAGATGAAAATGATACAGTCTGATCACTATAGACGATGATTAAATCTCATATTGAATGGTCATTATATGAACATCATATGATTGAAATGTGAATAAATATTGATTATATTTGGGTTTAAAATTAAGAACATATATTTATTTACATGTTATATTTTAACTATAATAGGTTGTTTGTGGAATTGTTAGTTTAAATCAAAAACTATGGCCGGGATTCTATTGGTTGAAATATTATTTTCTGGTCAGGTCAAGTTTCAAAAAATTTGTGGAATTACCTTTAATTTTTAAAAATTTCCAAATATCCCACTCATTCATCATTTGGAATGTTTTTATAACAAAAAAAATTAAAGTGTAATTTGGAAGCTGGACCTTCTGACTAAACAATAAACAAAATTATATGGTGAATAGGGTTATGGTTTCCCACACTATAGGGAAAAAAGAAAAATATATTATTCTTTTTGGGGTAGCAATGAATCTTCACCCAATTAAGGATACTCCCTAAAACCATCAAACACCATCAACCACCCTACGTCAGCCCCCACCCATCAAATTTCTTACCGTAGGCCCCTTTTGGCTGCTAGATCCCAATATCGCTGCCCTCTAGTGCTTGCAGTCCTTGCCATGCGTAATCCTCGTCGTGCGCCATCAGTTCCATAGCCTATGTCTGCCACACACCATCCTCAATATATTCCATCCTAGCTGGAATGTATCTACTATCCACACCTCCATCCATTGTTGGCCTCCAACTATCTTGATGCCTCTTATGCTTGGCCACATCTTTCCAGATTCTGCACGACCTCCATTGTTCAGAAACTTCTAGCCAATTCCTATAACACAAATGACCTTTTTGTAAAACCACAGCCCAGTCATGTCATCTATACCAATGTCGAGCTAGTTCGGTCCCTGCATGACCCTATAAAATAATTATAATCCTATAAAATCCAAGATTCCCCTTCTAATGGGACTTCAAGCCACTTAAGAGCTCGAGAATAATTTAAAATAATCAAAAATAGATTGAAATATTTTGGAATAAGTTTTTTTGGGAACCTAGAGTCTTATTTCATTATAATGAAAAATATACGGATTTATTTTAATTCACATAATTTCCATAGATGTATATTTATCACAAATTTAATTGTTTTTACTCTATTTTTTCATTTCTAATGTAATTGAGCATCCACCGACTAATATATGTCTGGATTTAAATTTATTTAATTATTTATTGAAATTACAGTTGATGTATGTAATAATAAAATTTATTTTTATGGTTTTTTCATCATTTTACCCTTCTTTATATGTATATGGTATTGCAATCTATTATTGTTTTTCTACATGTATTTTATGAATTACCAAGTGCTTATGTGTAACTTCAATGATATTTGAAGACATGAACCATGTCGAGATGAGGGAGTATTCTAGATGAAGAAATGATACATTTGATTGGGGTGTGAGTTTGTTGACTCTCCTTTCCATCACAGAATCTAACGACTGAAAAAGGGAAATACCTTAACACAAAGTGATTCATCCTTTGAAGAAACATAAGAAATTGACAAAGTCATGGGCATGGATTTGTTTACACTTGGGAGACCCAAGTTTTACTATGGACGCACAATTATACTTGTGCGCCTCATATTGGTCACGCAAGTGACTTGCACGCCCTATGTTATTTTCTCCCAAGGTCTTCAAAGGCCTATAAATACCACTTGTGGGCCCCCCATTTCCGGGATGAAAAATCCAGAAACTCAGATTTGAGCTCCCAGTGCCCTAGTCTCTTCTCAAAACCTTCCAAAAACTTCTAAGATAATTTCCTACCTATAATGGAAGGTATAAAGAGAGGGAACAAGGCCTAAGTGTTGAAATTCATCAACACCTACGCGCCTAAGTGTCTAACCCTTCAGGGAATTGAAGAAACATTCGCACTACCTTATCCCTTCAACAGAACTTGCACGCCACTCATTTAAAAGTCTTTAGGGATAACACTAAGGGCATGAGCCACGCTTCGGCCAAGTTTTACCCTATGGGTTGACCATCGCGCACGTATACCCTTGTCGCATAGGTATACCTGCATGACCAAAGCCTGCACACCTACCTTCTTTTGGGTTCCCCTCTTGTCCATTCACCTCTTTTCTTCAAATCCACCTCTCCTCTTCAAGATTTAGCCTTCAAAATCTTCTTTAAATCCATTTATGGCATGATTCCATGGTTGGATTACTTATCTGAATGAAATTATCTGCAACATCTCTTAAAACCAAGTGACTTACATATCTTTATGTCACTATAGTTAGAGATTTCATTCATTCAACCACATCCTTTAAGGTGAGAAAACTATTCATGGGCATCATCTTTAGAAGTAAGCCCCAAGTCCCCTATTCATGGGCATCCTCATCAAAAGTAAGCTCCATGTTTCCAAATATGGGAATCCTCTTTAAGAGTAATCTCCAGTCTTCAAGTTCCCTTAATTTTGGGCATCCTTCTCAGGAGTAAGTCCCAATCATAATTCCTTAATTTTGGGCAACCTTCTCAGGAGTAAGTCCCAGTCATAATTTCCTAACCTGGGCCTCCTTTACAGGAATAAGCCCCAGTTATAATTTCCTAACACGAGCCTCCTTTTCAGGAGTAATCCCCAATCCAGGATCCCTAATTTGGGAATCCTTCTTCGGAGTAATCCCCAAATCCCAAATTCCCTTAACCTTGGCCTCATTCTTAGGAATAAGCCCGAGACATAATTTCTTATAACCAGTATTAACTTCTTTTGATTTGGGGATTCATTCTCAAGAATAAAACCCTATCACAAGTCCCCTCATAATTTGGGCATCCTCTTCAAGAGTAATCCCCAAGTTAGTGCATCCAAATCTCTATAAAACACATATACCTTTATGGACCTTGATCCCAGGATTCTTCTCTAAAGTAAGTCGTGATCTTTATCTATTTGGGAAATCATACATACATAAGCCCCATATCATTCCTTGTGATCACATATTTCGTGGAACAAATTGCGAAGTTTACTGATACCTCTTTTTTCTCACACCGAGCATGACTCACGTGAGCTTAGAGTATAAAAGTAACCACGACACTTCTCTTTGGGCCGTTAATCATACATAAGCCCCACAATACCAAACTGAACTACATGGACTTTGATCTGTACTATAAAAGTAGAGTACGTAGGAAGCCTTTCTGAGGTTAAATCCCATCACCCATTAATTCTCATTTGTCCCATATGATGTTAAACTATATCTTAATTCCTGAACATCGTGGGTTCTGATTACTTTTCTATCAAGGATACGTAGGTAGCCCATATGCATGTATGGTCCCAAATCTGAAATACTTCATGTCCTTATGAATGACAATAAACTTCATGTGCCCCAATGAGTGGCTTTAAAACCAGTATGGTTATCATAATGACCAAGAGATATTTATATAATGTGTTAAAGGATACCGTTGACTAAGAATATCTAACAAATACATATGATTCTCTATCTATGAAGAACCTCAAATACATATAAAAGATTCTCTAAATCTCATACAGATTAATCATTGATTTTCAGATATTAAGGAAATCTCATTTTCATACTTGGTAGTGTAATAAAGATTCATGAACATAACTTAAATCTATAAAGAGAGTCTCGGAGTAGACAATAATTCCCCCCAAAAAGATTTGATGAGTCCAACCTCCCATCCTCTTGACCAAAGAAAATTCTTAAGCCTCTTCGGTCCACAATAAATTAGCACCTACCTTTGGAAATTAGGTCAAAATAGATATAGAATCATTGCATGTTTCCAGTTCTACAAATAAACCCATTAGAAACCGATTGGAATGTTTGAACCTTAAAAAAACAAGGTCATCCACATTTCCAGGTGAAACAAAAAATGGTGAACCCTACGTGAATACTAAACCAAGTTAAAATGATGTTTTAATTATTTTTAGGCCCCTATTTAAACTCAATGAGAGGGCCAACAAAATAGTCAATAACATATGTTCTCATCCAACAGATGTAGTGGACGAGCTTATCTTGATTATGTATGTTTTATCAAACATGCAACCTCTTTTCTAAGATCTTCTGCATTACAAAAAAGGCTTCTCTAAAGGTCACACCTATGAATGCCTCTGTTGTGAATACCTCTACTGCTACTCCTATTGGATCACCGTCCGCTCTGAGGACGACATCACTTACTCAGCATCTTCAACGCTGGGTATAAAATGCACTGGTTAAGGAATACCGTCGACAAGGTACCATTCCGACTCTAGAGGCAGATCGACAAGCCCTACAAGTCGATAATTCACATTGGTCATCCGAACAGCGACGACCAGCGATCAAGAAGTAGGCAATGCTAACCACCCTCTCCAACCGTTACGGGTCATTATCCTCGGAACACAATAACCATTCCCTCCAATATTCTAAGGAGGTGAATGAGAAGGTCACTCAAGGACTTAATTCAAGGAAACATGATTCCTTCCTGAGGGCTCCCACCGACAATCGCCTCCAGACACGTGCGGCAGTGTGCCTTCAACATGATGAGGGTTTCCTTTCCAGGCGTTCAGCTCAAGTTACTTGAACTCGAGCAGGCAAGAAGAACCAACAACGGAAACGACCAGTCAGCATTGAGTAGGTTCTTATCTCTGACATCTCCAAAGAAGTACACCATCCTAACTTGGTGGAAAGCAACGAGCAGGCACACACACCCATCCGTTTTAATTCTGTTGTCTAGTATACTCGTCTGGCAGCAGCACTCCATTCCCGCCAGGCAATTCTAGTGGAGTACTATAGACAAGAACATTCACCTGTTTATAAATCATCATCTAGTCAGAAGGCTCGTCTGACTACATACGATTAAGCCCTCTAACCCAATGTGTTGACAACTGGTAAACAAGCACATACACCTGCTTAAACTCATCAATCCTACCAGCAGTCTTGTCTACCAGTATTTAAGGAAGTTCATCAACCACGTTCATCGTAGTGCAATGATCATGCCATACACCTTCTAGTATTGATCAAGCCTACCAAAAATCTCATTTGGTAGCACCCAGAGAAGTCAATTGGAAAGCCCCAATGAAAAATAGGAGGCAGACTCAACTCTCTTACCCCACAAATAAGTACTGTTAGAACTCACTGCTAGGAAAATGAGGACAGGAGTAGGAACACACACCTACTCCAAGAACAGAATGAACGTATATTCCCATTCTGGTAGCTGAATACACCATGCATATTCTAACAATGGTGGAGTAGAATAAAATCCCTTCTCATATTCTGGATGCCTGTCAGGTTATTATAACAGCTACAGAAGCATCACAGGGAATGAATTGCAAATCTATCCCTACCAGTGGAATGACACATCAACAGTTCACTTTGGAATAGATACACACCTCATTTCCAGTCCAAGAGGGTTGTGGGGACAACTCTCATATATCATATAGATAACCAAGTTACGCACATACACCTGATTTGAGTGGAGATAATCATCCTATGCTAACTATTTCTCCTGATCAGGCACATACACCTACCCATAATAACCACTTTCTTCAACAAGTCGTTCCCAATGTGAGTAAGAAAGCATCTAAGAAAAAGACTCGTCTAACAAAATCAAGAAATCAAGGGCCAATCTGTAATAAGGCCTTACTCGATGCTGGAGTTCTTGATGCACTCAGACAATTATCTGTTGCAACTCAAGATTCTACTCTCTCAGTTACCAATAGTGGGACCATTAATTACAAAGGTCTGCATCAGAAACTTCCTCACGAAAAATTGCTTCATGACAGTTCGGTCAATCTCGAAGTATCATCTTCAGATGTGATCCACGATAACCCTCTGCGTGGCTAGAAGACTAAGGAGAAATAGGTTTCATCTTTTGTTGTAACCCACCATGGTGGTCCTCACCATGATGATTAATTTAGCTGTGAAAGTCCTCTCCGTAGTAGTAATTCACATTTCCTGGAAAATGCTCCAATGGAAAATTTAATGATGAGGAGTCCCTCTTATCTTGAGGCAATTGAAAATGTGAAGACAGTGATGTCTGATGCTTTACCACTAGCAGGTGAAATAATTTCTCAACTAGAAGATATCCCGGGGGTGTAGGTCATTCTCCGAACCACCCCTGAGTCATGCATCTTCTAATTTGGTAAATGAATTATCTACCAATATTGTTGAATCTGATGAAGCAACTAAGAATCACCAGCTTTGGTCTAATCAGGTAGAAGAATCTGCATTGAATGATAAAGATTAAGTACTATATATGAGAAAAAAAACTGACGAAAGGTGAAGTACCAGTCATGTTTTGGCCTTTGGATGACTCTCAGTATGACATTACCAAGATGTTGATGGAAGATTGTTTTCACGATATTCATCTCAACATGTGGAAAACTCATTGTCAATTGAAAATGGAAATATTATATTATGATGAATATAAAAACATGTCAAGATAATATAATGGTTACAACGCCAAATTGATTTGTCCTCTCTCTTAGTTTCTCAATATCTGAAGGCTAAAAAGCAGCAGAGAGCCCTTCAGTGTTCATACATTGGCGCACTAAGAAGGTTACACCAATTAATTGTCAATTCCCTATATGGTACTCATATTTGGGGATGGGGTGTTCATGGAGAACTTTATTTCACTGTACTCTCCAGTCAACAAAGCCCGCTGAAAGTGGTCTCATACAATGTTATTGCCCATGATCGGCCATGGCCAATTGGTTTTGTTTGCAATCAAAGGATCACTCAAGAACAGACCTCAACTAGTTCTTCTAAAAATCATGAAGACAAAGAACAATCTGTCGAATTACTCTTTCATCTAGAAAATGAGAATATCGAACATGCTTCTTGTTTAGAGCATTCACATCATCAAGTGACAAAATTTTCTGAAATCATCCAATAGTCATTTGAACCAGGTGATTTGAGTGGATGTAGGTTGATGCATCCAGACAATTTCCATACTAAAGTCTACAAGGTCAGGAGAGATTTTAAGAAAGTATCAGATATAAAAACTCCAGAACCACCCCAGCATTCTAGACTGGGGACTCTTTTATCTCAACCCTCAGAACCAGCAAATAGGATTCGAGGAGTTGAACAGAAACAGCAGGAACAGCCCCAGTCCACCAGACTAGGAACTTTTTCAAATCCTCAATCTCTTCCTTACAGAAATTCATTCTTTTCTCTATTAGGGAAGAATCCCTAAGAGGAACACAAAGCCAAATTATCAGGATATTCCCTCCAAATTATGGTTCGTCAAGAAGTTATTTAGGGATCAAATTAGTAAAAGGCAGTGTCTCATTAGGGTCATGGAAGAAGGCAATATCGTAGAAATTCTGATAGAAGAGATTCAATGCGTTACACGTCAATAAATGTCATCAATGCCATTTTGGCTGATCCTCTAGAACATGAGGCTCACTCAGAGGGATCAGATGAGGATGTTCCTACTCAAGAAGTTGTACACACAGACACAAATGAAGAAGGTGTGCGTACAAAAAATCAAAGGCTTACCCAAAATCTAGGTATTCCTTCAAATAACCAACATCTCCCTATTCAAAATGAGTCCAACAAGTGGAAAGGGAAGAATCATGTTATATACCCTTCCTCTGGAGATGGCCAATCACTCTCACTAGAGAAAACATTTGCACAACAAGAGGCAGAAATTAAGGAATTAAGGAGGTTGAATGCAGAACTACTTCAATGTAGTCTTCCTCCTAAGCGTGTTGGAGTCAGTCAGTCAAGGGAATTTGTTGCAGCTACTAGTATGGATAAATAGTATCCTCCTTTACCAGTACACCCTCAAAGGTCTAATCCTCTGGGTTATACACAAAAAATACCGGCAATACTACCATCAGTGGTGGTCCCGATTGCCACACCTATCCAAGCTCCAGTTATTGCACCTGCACAAGTACAAGATCAACCAGATGTTTCTCAAAATTTAATGACTACCATTGAGTCATTAACAGCTCGGTTGGAATCTATAGAAGGAAAGTGTGCACCGGTTCAATCGGAGAAGAGATTTTACCCTGAATGGGTAGACGCAATTCCTGCCCCATCAAATTTTTCAAGTACCACATTCCCAATATTTAATGGTTTGGGAGACCCTGAGCAACAGTTAACACATTTTGTTTCTTTTTGCGATCCTATGATGGGTACCCCTCAGCAACAAGAAGAAGTTAAGTTCATGTGTTTTGTATAGTCATTACAAAGTCCTGCTTTTGTTTGGTATACAAGCTTGCAATCCCAGTCAATTACCGGGTGGGAGGATCTCCGTCAACAATTCCTTCTTCAATTCAGCTCAACTTTTCCAAAGACAACAATTTTTTATCTCACCAATTGTATGAAAAGGGGGAATGAAAGGGTTTCCAATTTCATATCTCACTGGAAGGGATTAACATATTCCCTGTGCTTATAACTCCCTCAAGAAGAGTTGTTTCCAATTTGTGTCGCAAATTTGTATGATGAATTACGCACGATGTTGATCCCTAGGAAATACACAAGAGGGTTTAAAGACCTTACTTCAATCACTCAACAGATTGAAGACTCTCTTATAAAGACTAAGGATAAAGCTCGTGTAATTATATCAGCTTCAGGAAGGAGAATGGGTAAAGTAGAAACTGCTATAGTTATTCTTAAACAAACACTTGTACCTGCTTCTACTTCAAGGCCTTCTTCTTCTCGAAGGGATTCACCTCCTGAGCGTCAACAACAGAGGTCATTTCATAATTATGATCAAAGAGATCAAAGAAGGAAACAATTTGAGGATTTAAAGAGAAAAATTTACTCTTTCTGAAATGAACAAGTTCCTGGTTACTTCATTTCAGCTTTTGAAAATAATTTGGTTCCATTTCAAATGCCCAAAAATCCAAATAAGGAAGGATATGAAGACTGCCCCAACTAGTTACCATTTCATCATATTTTGGGGCATCCCTTTTAGGAGTGTTTTTTCTTCATAGAACTCATGAAAAAGATGGTGGACTCAGGACAAGTCAAATTAAAAGGTTCTTTAACTCAGGTATCATGTGTTACGACTACAAATCCAGAGGAAGAAGGCGAGTGGAAAGAAGTAAAAAAAATGCACAGAAATATGATGATTGGATGGTCAGAAAAATGATCAACCGAACTCATTACATTTTTCAAATTCAATTAAAGAAACCATTTGTGTCTTCTACTATGAATTCCACAGAAAAACCATCTTCATCAGAGGGAAAATCCTCAAAGAAACAACATAATTCAAAGAAAGAGGAACAATCAGATGAAGATGAGATCGTGTCAAATCCCTAGTTGTCTTTGACTCTAGAATATTTTATTCCATCTAATTCAAAGCCATGGGAACCGCCCCAACAAACGTTACAGCCTAAACAGGCTAATCAGGCAGAATCTTCTTCAGATGAATAGTTGATCTTTGGTTCTGTTAGCATGATTCATTTAACAGATCCATATGCTAGTCACATCTTGGATCTTGATGATCATGAGTTACCTGTATTGATTAGGGTAAATTGTGGGAGTTCCAAAGGTCTGGGATATATAAGAATATGTGGATATCCCAGAAACCACTATTCCAATTCTACCCCTGCTAGAACTGTGTATGCAGCAGAAACTCGTGGAGATCCCTTCAGCGGGCTCAACAAGAACATGAAAATAATTCCACCAATAGCAGATTCAGTCTTGGTACAGTCACTCTGGAGGATCATTTAGAGGTTCCACCTTCTTCCTCTCAGCAAGTAAATAGAACTATACGGTCTAATCTTCCAAATCCATGAGTATTTTCAACCCCTACCCTGATACAAGAAGCATCTACTTCTAAAGAATCAATCTCTAAGGAACCTACAAAACCACATGTTCCTATTAGAAAACGTAGACCTTTGGATCATAAATATGATTTTTTGAAACATTTGGCCCAAGTACCGGCCAAGTTATCAATTCTGGATACCTTGAATCTATCCAAGGATCTTCGGGAGGCACTCATTGAGGCTTTGTCAAGTCATCAAGAGTTCCAAACTGAAATTGTTGCGGCTGATGTCTATCATGTAGAGAATAATCCTACAGAATTCCATGAAGTGATATCTTTTACAGATGAAGATGAAGATGATGTCATGCATTGACATATCAGACCATTTTATTTATCTGGTAAGGTCAGTGGTGTGGACATCTGAAGATCTTTCATTGATAATGGTTCAGGATTCAACCTCATCCCCATTCGTACGCTTCATCGATTGGGCCTCATAGAATCTGATTTTCCTCCTTCTACTCTCATGTTGCAAGGATATGATAAAAATGAACAAAAACCACTGGGTGAGATTACACTCAGAAGTCAGTTTGGAGACCTTGTATCCAATTCAGATTTCATGGTTGTTGATCACAATATAGCCATCAATGTTTTCATGGAATACCTTGGCTACATCAACATGCAGTTATCCCTTCATCATACCATCAATGTCTCAAATATTGTTTCGATGGTCAAATTAGAACATTTTATGGTGATAAATCCCATTTCAAAACATGTGAATCTCAATACATTGAGGCAGAATTCTATCACATGAAGGGTAAGGAGAAATCCACAAGAAGGGAGGTTACCAAAGTTGATGCTCCATATGGTTTGGAAAAGATTCCAGTAAACCCATTCACACATGTGAGTACAGATTCTGTGTTACTTATCATTCAAATTAATAGGATAGACCTGAATCCGAATACTCTTATGGAAACATCCATAATGTCAATTACATCAATCAAGCCAGACAACATGGGATAAATTGGTGATTCACCAAGCAATGATGAAAGATCAAATGGAGATGTCTTCATTTCATCCGCTGAAATCTAGAAAGTCTATACTTCGCCAACCAGGCCAGAAGAAATTATAGTAATGTTAGAGGTGAATGATGATGTCGATTCTCAATCCCTCATCTCTTCTTTATTACCCAAGGAATACCCTTCATCATTAATAGGGTCATAAATGGAAGGCTCTTCTTGAAGATGTTCAAATTTTAACATCTCTCCTGATCATGGAAATTTTGCTTCATCATATACTATGCAAGTAGAAACAAATGAGGTAACACATGTTGAAGAAGAAGAGGAAGATCCAAAGGTTGCTCCTCCAGCATTTGAAGATGGTATCTCTACCACTGTGGATAAACTCATAGAAATAAATATGGGTACAAAAGAAGATCCACGCCCCACTTTATTTAGTGCGGCCATGACTCTTGAAGAGCAATAAATGTATATTTCATTTTTAAATAATAATCAAGATACATTTGCTTGGAACTATACAGAAATCCCAGGGATTGATCCCGATGTTGCCACTCATCATTTGGGTTTGTCATAAGAACATCGAGGATTTAAGCAAGCTGAAAGAAGAACACACCCAACTTATGCTTCCAAAATTGAAGATGAAGTGGATAAGATTATCAAATATAACTTTGTCAAAGAAGTTCAATATCCCAAATTGTGGGCTAATATTGTCCCAATGAAAAATAATAATGGAAAAATTAGAGTTTTCATGGATTTCAGAGATCTTAATCAGCATTGTCCTAAGGATGATTTTCCAGTTCTGATTACAGAACTCTTAATTGATGCAACAGCTGGATATGAAGAAATTTCCTTCATGGATGGATATTCTGGATATAATCAAATCTGAATGTCTCTAGAAGATGAAGAATCTATAGTATTCAAAGCCCCTTAGGGTGTGTTTTTCTATCAAGTAATGCCCTTTGGCCTGAAGAATGCTGGAACAACATATCAACATGCCATTCGCCATATCTTCAAACCATTTTTATGGAAATTTGTTGAATGTTATGTGGACGATTTGGTCATTAAATCCAAACAACGTTCTAATAACCTTGCTGATTTTGAAGTCATATTCCACAAACATCGACAACATATTTTTATGATGAATCCCTTGAAATGTTCTTTTGGGGTAACCTCAGGAAAATTTCTCGGCTTTGTTGTACGCCATAATGGTATTGAATTCGATCCTGAGAAGACAAAGTCAATCATTGGCATGT
The DNA here is from genome assembly GCA_963277665.1 of Viscum album. NCBI lineage: Eukaryota > Viridiplantae > Streptophyta > Magnoliopsida > Santalales > Viscaceae > Viscum > Viscum album. The sequence continues at coordinate 334,320,835 of OY728156.1, read as the reverse complement.
CACCTCCTCGAACATTGAATGAATTTATAGGACTTCATGGAAACTTAGCCTATATTCGGAGTTTCATCACTAATTTGTTAGAAAAAGTTTACCCTTCACCAAATTGATGAAGAAGGGAGTCACTTACCAGTGGACTGAAGAATGTCAAGAGGCATTTGATATTCTCAAGAAATATCTCTAAAGTCTACCAGTATTTAATGCCACCTGTTGAAGGAAGACCACTTATCCTCTATGTGACAGCCTTAGAGAGATCATTGGGAGACTTCCTAGCCCAGAAGAATGATGTTGGGAATGAAAACAGCTTCTACTATCTCAGTCGGACTGTGATTGAAGCAGAAACCCGATATTCAAATATTGGGAAGTGCTGCATAGCATTAATATTTGCTGTTGAAAATTTAGACATTACCTGTAACATCTGAGGTCTAATTGTTATTTGTATTAATCCGCTCAAATTCATCCTTAGTTGTCCAATGCTTACAGAACGTCTAGCAAGGTGGGCAGTTATTTTGTAGCAATTTGATATCCAGTATGTGTCTTAGAAGGAAATAAAGGGTCAAGCTCTGGCTGATTTTCTTGCTGAACACCCTTTAGTGGAAGATACATCTTTAGATACCAAATTTCCATAAGAGGAAGTCTTTTCTATTCAAGATAATCATCAAAAATGGGAAATGTACTTTGATGGTGCTTCCAGAAGTCCAACAGGGAAGAAAATGGAAGATCTTAAATTCAACAAAGTTGGGTTGGGAATTGTGCTTATTTCCCCGGAAAAGGTAGTAATACCTTATTCCTTTTCATTTTTGGGAGAAGGTACAAATAATTAAGCATAATATCAAGCTCTCATCACAGGATTAGAGTTGGCTCTTCAAGAACAAGTGAATCACTTAACAGTGAATGGTGATTCGTACCTGGTAATCAAACAAGTCAATGGGGATTATGAAATCAAAAAAGAAAAACTAATCCCTTTGTATGATTACGTCAAAGAGTTAATGGCAGAATTTCCTTCAGAACTGACATTTTCTTATTTCCCGAGATCACAAAATACCCAATCTGATGCACTTGATAAAATAGACACAGCTTTGGCAGATCCAAATAGGGATGAGACAATCATTAGTATTTCCCACTGTTGTACAATTTCACCTTACATTCAAACCATAAAAGAGGAAATCAATGAAATTAGTTCATTTACTAATCCATATGGTCATACTATAGGATGGATGACACCTATCCGGGAATACCTTCAAAATGGAACACTTCCACCTGATAGAGCTGGGAAAGAACAAATCCAGCGACGTGTGGTCAATATTACTCTTTATGATAGCCCAGATCACCTAGAGAAAATTCTCTACAAAAGAGGTTTTGATGGAATTCTCTTCAGATGTATTGACAGTGAAGAGAAAATGGATATCATGAAATAAGTGCATGTAGGAGTCTGTGGTTCCCACCAATCTGAACATAGACTATCTGATCAAATTAGAAGGCTTGGATATTTTTGTCCTTCAATGATACAAGATTGTGTTGATTTCACAAAGAAGTGCCATTCTTTACATGTACATTCCAACTTCATTCATCAACCCCCAGAGTTTCTTCATATAGCCAAATACTCATGGCCATTCGACACATGAGGAATATATGTAGTAGGACCTTATCCTTCAGCTACATCCAAGCAGTTTAACTACATTCTTACTGCTACTGACTTCTTTTCCAAATGGACAGAGGCAATACCTCTCAATGAAGTTAGTTCTAAAATCATCTTTAGCTTCATCAAGTCTAACATCATTACCATATTTGGTGTCCCTCATACCATATTGACGGACAATGGCCCCAACTTCTGTTCATCCGAGGTAAAGAAAGTTGTATCAAGAATAAAACATCAAATCCAACTATTCCACTCGGTTTCATACAGTAGCCAATGGCCAAATAGAAGCTTTCAACAAGAATTGTTGAAACATACTACAAAAGATGGTGGATAATGATATGGCATGATAAACTCTTTCATGCTTTATGGGCTTATCGGACCACCACCTGCACTGCAACGCGGCCAACTCCATATTCATTATTATATGGAACGGAAGTAGTCTTGCCCATTAAGGTTCAATTACCCTCACTCAGGGTAGGAATTTGTGATCAGTCATCTATAGATGAACAATCTCAAAAGTGACTGGATGAATTGGAATGATTATATGAGAAAAGATTGTCCACCCTTCATCACGTGGAAATCTATCAGTATCGAATAGCATGAGCTTTCAACAAAAATGTTCATATTCTTTCATTCATTCAGGGAGAATTGTTATTGGTTCTCAGAACTCCAATGATACCAGGAAAGAAACCTCCCAAATTGGAGCCAAAATGGGAAGGACCTTATTCAATACATATGGTCTACTCTAATGGAGCTTATTCTTTAATCTCAATGGATGGAGAACTCATCACTACTCCAACCAATGCCAGATTTTTGAAGAAGTATTTTGTATAATACAAATACATCTCACGGTCCATGCATATGACCTTAAACTATTGGCACTTACATCCCAACACGATGTTAAACTATGTCGTCCTAACTACATGATGCTAAACTGGATATAAATCCCTTGCGTCGAACAAGTCATTAAACTGCATAATCACTGGTCCATGCATATGACCTTAAAATATACACATCATCGTCCAACATGACGTTAAACTGTGCAATCATCCAACATGATGTTAAACTGTGAAAAAGTCCCTAATATGTCCAACATGACGTTAAACTATGTCCTCTTTTGTCCTTACTTCATGAAGTTAAACATCACTTTACCCCTTTAGTCCAACATGACGTTAAACTGTATTTTCCCCATCGTCTTAGCTACAGGATGCAAAACTATACAACACCTTTATCGTCCAACATGACATTAAACTATGTCCCTTTATTTTTCCTACATGACGTTAAATTGTACTTCTAATACATCATACATGACGTTAAACTGTATTTTGTCCCTACTACATGACACTAAACTGTGAACCACCAATAGTCCTCACTGCAAGACTTTAAACGGCATAGTCCCTTCATACGTCCTAAATGACGTTAAACTGTGCATCGTTAGGGTTGTTGCTACCACTTGTTTCTCACACCAAGTATGAATCACGTGATCTTAGAGTAAAATTCAATCAAAACACCCTCTCTAGGCCACTACCCATGTGTAAGTACCGACACCATTTTTTAAGTTGTTGTCATCAAGAACAACTTGATCACCAATTCATTCTTTAATTGAACTACGCAGACTTTGATCCTTGCCTTCTAGGCTGGGTACGTAGGCAACCTCCGGAGGCTCCATCCCAAAACCAATCTGTTCACATCGGTTCACCTCCATATCATATGATGTTGATCTGTGAAGAATCCCTTAGAGCCAATGTTTTTTACATTGGTTCACCATCATCCTTGCTATATGACGTTAAACTATTCACACTTTTTGTCATTATGACAATAATCTAAAACATTCTTTTACACTCTCATCTGAGAGGGAATCATTATTTACAGTGATCTCTGATCATGTTATATTATAAAGACTACGTGCATACATGGAAAGGCCCGAACCATTTATCTTGGATCAAACCCTCCTTGCACTAAAGTCCCCTTTCACCCTTCACGTGTACGAACCAAATATGTACAAAGGGTATTTCAAGAACTATGTGTAGCTTGATTCCCATCTTTATGGGATACGTAGGAACATTCGAGCATCCCTAGAATCCAGCCCCAAGTCTTTGGGACTGACCCCAAATTCCACTTTCAGTCCCTTGGCTGAAAAGACCCCCTGTGAAAACATGGATGTGGTATGAAAATCCTGGTCTTCATTTACATTAGGTTTATAAAACAGACAATGTGTATTCCTTATTATGGTCCGAGCTCTATGAACCTAAACTAAGATCTCCTACACTCTCGGCCCACATGAGGTCAAACTATATTTCAAGAACTACTTATGGCTTGATTCCCATCCTTAAGAGATACTTAGTGAAGTCCATCACCTCAATTATGGAACGAGCCACAACATGATTATGGTTAGCATTGTCCTATGTATCTTCTACATGCATTGGACAATTCCCATTTTAATGTATCATACTCCTAACCTAAAATACTTCCAGATCTCCCAACCCCTTTTCTTGACTTCTGGTCACAAAATGTATGATACCCGAGAATTCTTTTGTCCGACTATGCAGCATGTGCCCTTAGGCGGCCTTGAATAAACAGTCTACATAACAGACTTTTCAGCCAAAAGATTCTATTTTTTGACTATGCAGCCAATGCCCTTAGGCGGCCCTACATAATTCAAGCCTTTAACGGGTGTGTCAAATAGTGGTAATTTCATTCGTGGGAGTAAACCCTATTTTTTCCTTATTTGTCTTAATGATAATATATAGGGATCCACAAAAATAGTCATCCTTAACATATTTTCCTCATACTCTACTTCATGATCTGAAAGTATTCAAGTCTATGGTTTATATTTTCCTTCTTAAAGTTTAGGTTAGACCTTCGCAGGAGTGACATTCATCCAATTCTTTAATTATCTTGATTGGAAATATCATCTCCATATTCAATTACTTCTTTCTTTATAGAAGACTCTATGCTTTGGAAAATATGAATCTTCATAAACTTCCACTGGATTTTTAGTAGTAGAAAAGTAAATTTCTGAGAGTTCTTTTAAATGAAAATGCAGCACGTGCCCTTAGGCGGCCTTGCATGAGTAGTCTACATAACAGATTTTTCAGCCGAAAGATGCCATTATTTGACTATGCAGCCAATTCCCTTAGGCGGCCCTGCATAATTCAACCCCCTAATGGGTTTGTTAAATAGTGGTAACTTCATTCTTGGGAAATACTTCTTCTAATTCCTTTTAGATTGTTTCGTATCATTCCTCAGATTCAAAATTTATTGAGTCATAGTTTACATGTTTTCCCCCATACTTGAGTGTGGTAATATGTTTTCAGATAAATTATCAAGGAATTGAGTCAATTTTAATCCATATTTTCAAAGCTATTTCGACCTTAAACATTTTCCTTTTTATGTCTGACATGCATGAATTTAAACTACCCACAAAAGACACGAGAACTTTGAGCAAAAGTCAAGTCCCAGATCACTAAACATATACCTTGTATGATTTAGGTAATATTGAGCATTTAAAAAGATTCAAAGTTTCTAGGGTTATTTATATTAATCTTAGTAAAAATAAAACTATGCTTACTAGGCCCATTATCTTAGGTAAAAATTTAAAGCAGGTAGAAAAAGAAGGCATGCACAAATGATTAAAGATGAATGTGTCTTTCATTGATGCACAAGAGTGATTGGGACATCCACAGACTGGAGTCTCTTATCTTTTCCAAGAATTAGAAAAGGCTGTCAATATAAATATTCATTTGATTTACTGAATCCCGAGCATCATCAGCAGCCACTTGAAGCTCATGCACTCAACCAGCTTCACTCTTTTCAGCTTGATTGAGTGTTTTCTTGGCATCTTCAATGGATTTCATACCATTTGTTTGAACTCCTTCTAATGAATTATTAAGTTGTCCAAGTTCCCCAATAACAAATTATAACTGTTGCTGAAGGTGCATCTGCTGGATGACTTTCTCTTTGATCTTATGATTCAGCTCCTTTAACATAGAAGCGTGATCAGACTCAGCCTGGGATACTGCAGCCTCAAATTCATTGATATTGGATGACAGCTTGACCCTGGTCAAATCTTTATGGTACTTCTGCTCCTCCTCCCTTCATAAGATGACTTGTTTTACCACGGCATGGATCTCTTGATATCTGAAACCTCCAAGTCCCAACATGACAAACAGGGATGATAGTCGCTGGATCTTTGATGACAGCTCTTCAAGAGGCACTTCAGATATGTTCTTCCATATGTTATGCCATGCCTTGCATCGTGAAAATTGGAGTGCCTTTTGTACCTCCAGGTCTGACTCAGCATCACTGTCACAAGGGGGAATTTAATCTAGGATTAATGCAATTAGAAAAGTGCCCTATTCTGATCCTTCCCCCTTGACCCTTGTTACTTCAATTCCCATTGGGACGGAGGCTGAGGCTTCACCTCTAGATCTAGCCACTGAAATTGATGGCCCTGCATAGTCAATTGAATGTTTTTGTTTAGTGTCAAAGGATAACAAAATATGATTGGAAATAAGCCACAAATATTGTTATCTCTTACCCAACGGTAGATCAGAAATAGGAGAAGGCTCCTCCCCATCTTTCCTAGCTTCAACAGGATCTTCATGACAAGTTTGAGGAAGCTCTACCAGGTTCACCTCCACTTGAGCCAGTGTCTCTACAATAGTAGGGTTATCTGTACTCCCTTCTGGAATTGGATGTTCGGCAGCATGTTTAGATGGAACTGCACATTTGAACCAGTCATGGTCAGAGATGTAATAAGATGTTATTTTAACAAGACAAAGGATAACACTCACGTCCAAAATCTTTTAAATTACATGGTAGTTTAACATGATTTTGAAAATAATTAAAAGATGCACCAAGTTCCATCATTTTATCCAATGTTATCTCATATTCCTGGTTAGTCTCAGCAGTAGGAGCATTCGATATGTTTTCATGGCAACCTTCATGCTGCGGTCTCTGATCTCAGACATCATCTTTAGATAGTATTGCGGCATCAGTTGTAGTGGACGCTAATTGTTTTGGTGTAGGGGTTGAACCTAAAGTATAACAGAATGGAATTTAGTTGATGTTTTCATTCAATAGCTTATGAAGCATTGTTAATTTACCAGAAGTAGACTCTTCTCTCCTTGCAACAGCAGTAGGAGGGATACTGTGAACAAATGCTGGCTCTTCTCCAGGAGCATCCAAATCAGTCTGAACTTGTGATTGTTCACCAGCACCTTCTATCTTCCTCAAAGGAGGGTAATTCCTCTCCCTAAAAGGTGAAATTAAATAATCCCCTACAATCCCAATAAGTATGAGAAATAATTTCATGGGTTAAGACTCATGAGGATCTGAAGGACTTACCACTACTGATGAAATGTTTAGATGTGAACTTCCTCCTTCGATGCCTTTTCTGCATTGGATTCTTAGGAGTGTTGACATCATCATCTCCCAATACAGGAATTCGTGAATGAAAAGCCATGTATAACTCCTCTTCCATGGCTTGCTGGCCTAAAGATATCTCTCCCAGCTCACGAGGAGATTCATTAGCCCCGATGGCAGTACAACCAGGGCTATACAATGTGGAAGGAACCTTAGCAGTTCCTTTATTTTCAAGATGCAGGATGAATAAAGTAATTTCCTAGAGTAAAAAATCTTTTACTGAAATTAAATTTCAATGAAAATAAGGAAAGAAACATACATCTTCAAGAGCCATGTAATCGTGCCACTAATCATCTCCAGAACCACTAGTCCCCTCAGTGTCACCACGATCTGTCATTTCCTTCACCCTCTTGGTGATAGAAATGGAGTCATTGATGAAATTTAAGAGCATCTCCAGCTCTCTGATGCAATCCCTCACTTCATCGGGGTTATCCTTGTAACAGATATCTGTAGAAGCCCAAAGATTCCCTATTACAAGGATTTTTATCCCCTCACACAGATCTAGCCAGGTAGTTTTAGCATTGCAATATAAACTTCACCATGTCTGGAAAACCTTTGGTCGTAGATATTCAACATGTGTACCCGAAGGCTACGAGGAGGGTCCTATAATCTTAGACTTCAGCTTCTTCCCAGCTCCTGTAACTACAGATAAAGGATAAGAAAATAAGACTTGTTGCTCTATAAAGTAATGATTATTAAATTTCCCCAATGAAGTAACTCACTAGGAGTTGATGGAGTTGGTCTCTTGATTCTGACAGGAGGATTATATCTGGCACGAGGCCGCTTTGCTACATGTTGTGCCTCATCATCCCCATCTTGGGAATCTGATGAGTCATCCCTAGGTGAGGAACCCAGTGAATCAGCTCCAGGTGGGGAAGAATAACCTTTCCGATCAAGGGTTTCTTTCTCTATAGTTCTTTTCTTTTTCCCCACCAGATAAATCGGACGATTCAACACCCTTTCAGGGTATGATGCTATCTAGTTCTCGGCATACCATGTAGTCAAGTTACTCACCACTTTATGAATTGGTAGATCAAACACTGCCCCGTTCTTCTTCATAGATTTCATTAACCATAGTTTTCGGGCAACCATCAGATGTTGCACTGACCCGTCATGCTCATGAGGGGATAAAACAGTCTGTTCTAGACACTTGAATTGGTGTGAAAATCTATATGGAGCATAGGCCTCTCATATAATCTCTCTGTCAATCCTGGTGGCCAGTACACCATCTTTTCAAGCCAGCATGTAGGTCCTCAATTCCAGATCGGTGGTTCCATCATCAAAAAACCGCCTGGTTGGTGGGTTTCCATAAGGAAATAAATTGAATTCATTGAACATGCTCAGCCTCACCTTCATATCATAGATGTTGAGAGCTATCTGAGCAATTCCAGAATATGCCTACACTGATGGCCTGAAAGAGATTCTAGGAACCTGTACTTCGTTCTGTATGTCATATGTCTTGAAATGTGTGGCAATCCATCACCACAAAACTTGGAATGGTACCAATACTCTCAAATGAGACATACCCATAAAGACATGGAGTAAGATCCTATGAATCTTCACCAAAATGGGGGTGGCCAACCCAACCATTCTCCTCTCAGCCAACTTAGCTGCAACAAAGAAGGTCCATGTCCTGATGCCTCCCTTCGAATCCCGGACTAGAAGAAGATAAACACTGACCCACACTGCTAAGAAGCCCGCCAGATTGGTCTTTTCATGATTCTCTGATTTACTTCATATCCCCACTTCTCAAGTTCTCCTACATCCAGGGTCGGCCAGAATGTTCCAAAAGCACCCCTCTTCTCTGTTCTGGGGCAGTTAGTAGGGAAAGTAAAGGTGGGCCCCTTATCCTTTGAATCCTTCTCCTCCTTCTTAGAAAGAAACATATTCATCCACTTATCTGGATGAATATCCTTTATAGAATGAGTTAGGGAGGTCTTTGAACTCTCGAACTTGTGTAAGATTTTCAATAACTCCCGACCCAAAGCCGGAGTCTTCTCGGAATCATTCCAAGTCACCTTGGGGGGATAAATTCATCATATATATCACCTAAAATTGGATCCCCAAGATCTTGTAGACATCCCAAAAACTAATTCCTACTTCTCCATGATTCAGATGGAAAGAATTGGTTTCTGAGTTCCATCGGCTGATTAGCTCCGGCACAGACTCATCATTCCGGTAGACATATGTTTGCCCATCCCAGACGGCTTCATATATCGCAACTCCTTTCAAATCCTCGAAAAAATATGCACAGGTTTGTCGCACCCAGTATTCCCACATCCAAATTGGCATCACACCTGCTCCAGGATGGAAGTCCCGACTATTCATCTAGCCTTTTGATTGATCCATCTGAGAATTTTGGAAGATTGTAGGATAACAATGTGGTTGTTGCTCAGGCTTGTGAGGTTTCAGATCTGGTGCACAAGGGCTATGATGCATCGAATTAGCCTTCTCCACTGTTCCAATATTTACAAATTCTCCTCCACTTGAGATATTTTCTAAAGAAAAGTTGGTGTAATTATGAAACCATTAATTTGGGAGATAGTTCTTTGCCTCTGGAATATTGATGTCTTGCAGATGACCATGCCCATACAAAGGCAAGTAAATGCTCTGTGGAAAGTCACGTTGATATTTCTTCAAGTACTTGGCCAAATCTGGAAGAGTTCTGTCACATATATCATAGTAATCATGGCCTACAATTTTCATCATATCATCAATCTACTTGCTTGCTAGTTCATCAGTAGTTCCGATTCTTCTAGGAGCCATTGAATCTGCAAAAAGGTCGAATAATTAACTCTTAAGGGAGTTGATTTTTCATAAAATTTTTGAAGAAAAGTGAAAAAAGGCTAAGGCTTTAAGGCGCACAAGTCCATTTTTGAGGTGCAAGTATATTTGTGCCGTGCAAGTTTTGGGCATGCAGGTATCACCGCACAAGTCCAAATACCTCTATAGAAGCGCGACACAAAGAACCAGCGGAAAACAAGTAACTTGTGTGATGAAGGAAACATTCATGACGAGAGCTCGAAAGTTTGAAATCTGGGTGCTTTGCGCAAGAATGATGCGCATATTTATAGGCCAGGCTGCACCCCTATGCGCCGAAGCCTACGTGGCTCGCACCTGCGCGATGCCATCTGCGCGCCTCTCACCTGCGCTTCGATATCTGCGCGCTCAAAACTTGTGTGCCTCCCTTCCATGGTCTTCTTCATTACCTCAGAGTCCCATCCTCATTCCATTATGATCCAACTCTGAGGGGGGACTTTCTTTTATGCTCCTTTCCATCACAAAATATAAGGACTGAAAAAGGGAAATACCTAAACACAAAATGATTCATCTTTTGAAGAGAGATAAAAATTTGACAAAGGCATTAGCAGGGATTTGTTTACACATGGGTCGTGCAAATTTTACAATGGTCGCACAAGTATACTTGCGCACCTCATATTGGTCATGCAGGTGACTTGCGTTCCCTAATTTATTTTCTCCCAAGGTCTTCAAAGGCCTATAAATACCCCATGTGGGCCCCCCATTTTGGGGACAAAAAATCCAGAAACTCAGATTTGACCTCCCGGCACCCTAGTCTCTTCTCAAAGCCTTCCAAACACTTATAAGGTAATTTCATACCTAGAATGGAAGGTATAAAGAGAGGAAACAAGGCCTAAGTGTTGAAATTCAACAACACCTATGCGCCTAAGTGTCTAACCCTTCAGGTAATTGAAGACACTTGTGCACCACCTTAACCCTTCAACAGAACTTGCAAACCACTCATTTCAAAGTCTTTAGGCATAACACTAAGGGATTGACCCAAGCTTCACCCAAGTTTTACCCTATGGTTTGATCATCGTGCACGTATAACCTTGTCGCGCAGGTATACCTTCGCGACCAGGACCTGCGCGCCCAAATAGGACCTAGAAGCCTATCTTTTTTGGGTGTCCCTCTTGTCCATTCACTTTTTTTCTTCAAATCCACATATCCTCTTACTGATTTTTCCTTCAGAATCCACTTCAAATCCATTTATGGCATGATTCCTTGGTTTTCATCCTTATCTAAAAGGAAGTATATGGAACATCTCTCAAAACCTATTGATTTACATATCTTTATGTCACTACGGTTAGAGATTTCATTCATTCAACCTCATCCTTTAAGATGAGAAAACTATTCGTGGGAATCCACTTTATGATTAATCCACAAGTCCCCAATTCATGGGAATCCTCCTCAGATGTAATCCTCAAGTTTCTAAATATGGGAATCCTCTTCAAAAGTAATCCATAGTCTTCATGTTCCCTTAATTTTGGGCCTCCTTATCAGGAGTAAGTCACAGTCACAATTCCTTAATTTTGGGCCTCTTTTTCAGGAGTAAGACCCAATCATAATTTCCTAACCTGAGGCTCCTTTTTAGATTTAATCTCCAGTCATAATTTCCTAACATGTGCCTCCTTTTCAAGAGTAATCCCTAGTTCAAGTTCCCTAATTTGGGAATCCTCCTTAAGAGTAAGCCCCAAATCCCAAATTCCCTTAACCTGGGCCTCCTTCTAAAGAATAATCCCTAGTAGTAATTTACCTTAACCAATCTTATTATCTTTTTATTTGGGGATTCATTATCAGGAATAAAACCCAATCACAAGTCCGCTCTTAATTTGGGCATCCTCCTAAGGAGTAAGCCCCAAGTTAGAGCATCCAAATCTCCATAAAGCCCATATACCATTATGGACCCTGTTCCCGGGCTTCTTCTCTGAATTAAGTCCTGATATTTATCTATTTATGAAATCATACATACATAAGCCCCATATCATTACTTGTGATCACATCTTTGATAGCACAAATTGTTAGGTTTACTGATACCTCTTGTTTCTCACACAGAGCATGACTCACGTGAGCTTAGAGTATAAAAGTAACCACGACACATATCTTTGGTCCATTAATCATACATAATCCCCGCAATACCAAACCAAAATACGTGGACTTTGATCTCTACCATAAAAGTAGAGTACATAGGAATCCTTTCTGAGGTTCAAGCCCATCACCCATTAATTTTCATCTGTCCCATATGACGTTAAACTATATCTTAATTCCCGAACTACGTGGGTTATAATTCCTTTTCTAACAAGGATATTTAGGTTTCCCATCTACGGGTACGATCCCAACTCTGAAATACTTCATGTCCTTCAGAACGACAATAAACTTCAAGTGCCCCGTTGAATGGCTTTAAAACCAGTATGGTTATCATAATGACCAAGATATATTTATATAATTTGTTAAAGGATTCCATTGACTAAGAATCTCTAACAAATACAGATTATTCTATATCGATGAAGAACCTCAAATACATAAAAAAGATACTCTAAATCTCATACATATTAATCATTGATTTTCAGACCTTAAAAAAAGCTCGTTTTCATACTTGGTATTGTAGTAAGGATTCACGAACATAACTTGAATCTATAAAGAGAGTCCCAGAGTAGAAAATAATCCCCCCAAAAGGTGTGATTAGTTCGACCTCCCATCCTCTTGACCAATTCAAATTCTTAAGCCACATCGGTCCACAACTAATGATCACCTAACTTTGGAAAGTTGGTCCAAATGGATATAGGATCATTAGATGTTTCCGGTTCTATGAATAAACCCATTAGAAACAAATTGGAATGTTTGAAACTTAAACAAAAAATGTCATCCCATTTCCAGAGGAAACAGATTTGAGATATGAGCTACACGTGACTTAGGTATTTTACACCAAGGGTCACAGTTGATCAATTGAGAGTAAATGGATAAATTAATATAAATTAATCAAGATTAATTGAATTGTTTATTTAATTTTTTCATCGTTTCATTTTTTTGAGTATTCATGTTAGCATGTTAAAATAAAATAATAATAATAAATTAATAGATCAAATAAAATTAAGACATGATGAATGTTTTATTTTTACTACATAGTCATGTTGTTAGTAAAATCACATATTACTTGCATATCATATAGAAAATAATTTCATTTAACAAGAAATAATAAAAACCATCAATGACATATTAAGTTGTGAAGCCTTCCCTCATTTTAATTTGAACACAATTAGTTATATGGGGTTCTCATCAGCCATATTTGGGGGCGCCTCTTACTATTTGGGAGCTCATATGAGATTAATGAATTTAATAAATTAAATATGGAATAAAATAATCATTTGTTGTTATATTTTAGTATCTTGATAGTTAAATAATTGATTAAATAAAGGTTATTATTTCAAGAAAATGGGACTTAACTCAATAGAACTAGGACTTGTGAGATAATGTGGTTGGCCAGTCGAAAGCCTACCTAGAAACTCTCTACGTGGTAGCATATCCATAGAATGAACTATAAAGAGGGGTTTTAAAGGATCCTAATCACTAGAATAATAAAGATACTAGGTATTCAAAATATAGTTGTGATGGATATTTGGGATTGATAAAATAGTGAGATACATTAATTAATCCGTAATGTCTAATTTATAATCAAGATAATGTACTAATCTGTTAAAATTTTATTCAATAGAAAAATTACTAGAAATATAATAGGTTCACTATGATTAATATTGGAAAATTAAAATATCTTATCCATCACCAATTTAAATGATTAGAACATATGCTCATGTAAACAACTGAGATATAGGAAATTCTATGTTACAGTTTCCCCACAACCTATTGAGCCACCTCAGGTAGTGAGTTTGTAAAAGATGCTTATGTAAGGGTCATCATTGATGAAATTAATGTTAACATCATAATTCTATCATCAATTTTCAATGATTTTTGGAAACTATATTAGGTCATTAGTGATTTCACATGCTCTTTCATCTCTGAGAATCTTAGAAGGATAATGTTAATTGAGATATGAATGGGGTTATGATTATATTGAATACATGTAAATTTAATGATGAATCATGATATTTCAATATATCCGTTTCTTAAGTCACCTTCATGTAATTATTCAAGTTTTTTATGATTATTAAATGAATATTAATTGAGAAAACACTTCAAAACCTTCTATGAAAGGTTCCCCATGCAAATAAGAACCTAAATAAAGCTTAATCATTAGATGTTATGGTGAAAACAATGGAAGGCAATGCGAAAAGGACAATAGAATAGTAATGAAAAAGGAACCATAAAAACATCCTACAAGTATCTAATGAGGATCATCATACAATAAGTTATTTACTTAACAAGTCACAAATAAGTCAATGGAAGATTAAATGCAGTGAACTAAATCAGAAGAAAGCATAAAATACTATTTAGTGTATATTCATCATTGTATATGATGTTTATGTAATTCTTCTTGGGTATTAAATAAAATAATCCTATCACATAGGGATATTTAAATAAAGTAACCAAGTAAGAAAAGAATCATTATAATAAGTAAGGTAAATTCTCTAAGTGACTAAGAAAGGGTGATTTCTAAGTAAAGAGTGAGAAGTACATAACTTCTAATTTCCCTGATTAATGATTATAGATGAATATTTTTTGATTTATTCAAAAAACATTTTTCATGTGTATATTGGACATAATTATACATTATTCCATTTGTGAATATTTTTTTTATGGATTATAATAATAACTAATAGTTTATTAATTCCTAAATCATTGGCAGTAATTGATTAATATATAATATAGGACCCAATTATTTATGTAGTTGTGGAAATATAATTCTTTTTCTAGTAAAACTATGTATTTCTTCAAGGATATAACTTTTATGGTTTTATAATCTTTATATATGAATAACTTATGTATTATTCACACTTTCACAAGTTTACATTTGGAAAAAATAAAACATTAGAAATAAAGGTAAGCTACATAGCCTTCTAAATAGTTATTCTAGAGAGTGAGAACTATTACAAGGTTAAGGTAGTGGTAAATATTCAAAATAATATTCCTTTAAGTGTTTCAATGGAATGTAAAAGTGAATAATGATATATTAATGGTTAGATGAATATGTGGGTAAAACATTCATCAATCAGAAAATGTAGAGTGGATTTATTCTAAAACTCACATTTTCATGTAGAAAACAACTTAATGAAGCTAGTAAGTAGGATTTATGCTGAGTATAACCTAACATAATTGATCAATAAAATTTAATATGGAGTAATTACTAAATTAACATTTACACATACACATCTGAGTTATGATGTAAGTTAAAAATGAGAATCAATGTTAATACTCAAACGCATTGCATTCACTTCTATTATTTTTGTAAAGATTTGCTTCACAAATAGAGATGTTATCCTATAACAAAATTAGTATTATAATGAAAAATGGTTATTATATGAGTTATAATATGTTATTATTCTATCATGTCGTTATAACATGTGCTTAGATTTAAATTTTTTGTTATGTATATAAACAAACATGCAACAAAAAAACACATTGTGCATCTAAAGTAATTATTCCAGTGTTTTGAAAGAATATTATTGAAATTCCTAATGTAGAAATGTTAAATTGAAGTCCTAGAATATAAATCTATTAAATAATGAAAATATATAATATGAGACAGTGGGAACAAAATTGACATGGATTTAGTTAATTTTACTGATGATTAACTAGTTAGAATATGAGAAAGTTCTACAATAGCTTGTAAAAAAATAATGTTCCATAGACACATACTATGTAGGAAGGATAAACCCATGGTAATCGTTTTACATTCACCATTTATGGTGATACGTTATTCATTGAGAATAATGAATCCTACAAATAAGAAGTTAATGGAAACCAGCTAAGAATCCTAAATTTAACAAAAAATCAATAATGAATTCCATGTATCAAAGTACATGTTCTTAGTAATTTGAATGTTTATTATATTGATACAATAGTTTTATTCTAGAGAAACAATACTTGGATGATCGATTTTAGACCAATTATTATTGGTTAATGGTCAAAATGTTTAAAAATTTGCATTTAGGAATAATATAAGATAAAATATTTTTACCAATTATTTTTCTCAATCTGTTAAAATTAATCTAGTCTTAGTTACATTATTTAGTCATTTTATTTAGAATTGGATTTCAAGACCAAATTTATAGGAAATTGACCATATTATAAAACAAGAAGGATTTGGTGACACCATAAAAAGCCAACAAAGGGTGAATTTTGTTGATATCTAATTTTCTGTTGAAGTAAGAAAACTTTTCATAGAATATTAATAGGGAATGAAGTTTTTCCTTATGTCTAGAAGAGGTTAGTGAGAGTAGATATATTTTCCAATTATTTTTTATAACATATTGAATAAATTTATTGGTATAACATTTAGTTTAGACCAAAATTCAAGTATCTCTCTAGATAATGACTTAAAGTGAAAGACTATAGTCTAAGGTAATGATCATGATAAGATCATTCAAGCCAATGGTAGACATATCTACAAATACCAAGTACATTTAGATTTATGATGCTGTTGAAGAAGTAGTGTATAATTAATATTTATTTTTTGTAGTCTTAAAATCACACATGAATGTAATTTTTTATCATAATATATATTTTCATAATTATAGTACTATAAAAATCCATGATGTCGCGTTTTGATAGCATAAAAAAGGGGTATTTTCAGATATATCATCTATTAAGGAGTCATACTCAATAATATGATGTCATAGATAGTAGATTATCCACATAGAAGATACGTGGAAGGCTAAAAAACTAATTCCATAACTCAAAAACGGAATGATATTATCATTTGAGAGAAAATAAGGATAATTAGCATGTTGGGTCTTGTGTAAGTTGGAGTGTTGTGAAAGGGGATGCCCTAGACCCAACTTGAATATTACTTTTTGATTTCCATTACATGTATATAGTGAGTTATAAATTATGTATTCTTACCAAAATAGTATAGATATTTAAAAATACACTCTTTACATGGTAATTTAAAAATATTTTTATCATGTCAGATGGTTATAACCATTACTAGGCTTTATTGAGAACCTTGATTTACATTGAAATTAATCATAAACATATTTCTTATCGTCTAGAAACATCATTCTGATAGGACCCATATTATGTGTAAAAATAAGATTTTAGGGGATTAAATGAATTAAGATTTCTTATCATGATGTTTTCACTAAGTGATCCTAA
Source organism: Viscum album (assembly GCA_963277665.1). Classification (NCBI taxonomy): domain Eukaryota; kingdom Viridiplantae; phylum Streptophyta; class Magnoliopsida; order Santalales; family Viscaceae; genus Viscum; species Viscum album. The sequence goes on along the minus strand of OY728156.1, from coordinate 334,303,704 downwards.
GTTGATGAGATAATTATTAATAACACAGTAACATGAACACCAAATATTTCTTGTGTTATTGGTAGTTGCTATATTCAAACACGTGTAATGGTCTCATCACTTGATATTATTATTAGTGTATACTATTTTATCACAAACTTTGATGAAGGGAAAATACAATGATATTTATTTTTGGGAATGGTATCTTTAATTTGGTGCGCCATTGATGGTAAGAAATTGATTGAATAATAATGAAAATATTTTTCACTTATGAAAGGAAGTCATATCACATGACTAGTTAATTCAAATGATAGTACCTTCACTAAATCCATAACAACATAAGAATAAGTAAAGTTAATACAATAAGGTTTACAAACATTAAAATAATAAAGTATAATGAAAAAAATTGTGTATCCTATTTTATTAGATATCATAAGACCAATAGATTATATTACTCTATGTGTTTTCATAAAAATGGTTGTCAATAATATGAAATTTCATTATCTCCTTAGGGGTCATGATGAATTTTTAGACTTCAATATTGGTTGATGAATAATATTCACTTCTACTGAGATAAGTACCTAGAGGTTCACCCACTTATAATATAATTTTTTTTGGCCTGTTATGATAAATAAGTTTATATTACATGGTTTTCCCAACCCCATGATCTGAGTTATGTATGAGGTTTAAACAATCTATAATAAATAAATAAATTAATATTATTAGAGTATAGAATAATTAGTATTTTATTTATTTATTAAAATTATTGACGATATATTTAGTTAATACATGACAAAATAATTAATGAAAAATGTCATCTTAAAATTCAAGGATCATTTAATATTTAAAGGAATATCGAGTCGAGTTAATGGCTCATTATTATCATGTAATTTATTTATTATATTAAAAGATTGTGATAAAAATATAAACTATATTTAGAAATTAGTAAAATAGTTATAATATTTCATTTAATTCTTATTTAATGTGAAATAATATTTGGTAGATAGGGATCCTTCTCTAGGCATTTTGTAACTGAGAATATTAGGAGGAGTATTCTCTCATTCATGGAACTATTCATCAGATGATTTTGAGAGTCTATCTCTCCTATCTCTCGTATCCTTGTGAGATAAGCCCTTGATCCATTAAATGGTTTTATGTTATCCTTAGAAGTTTAAAATATTGATGAAATTGCGATAATCAAGACATTTAAGGAATTGTCAGATCTCAGAACTAGAACTTGTATATCTCCAATCGATGTTCTTGCATAATATGGAAAATAATTTAGATGATATATAGTTAACAGGCTTAGGTTCCTTCATGAAATGGTCTCCGAATAATAATGGTTATCGAACATGCATTCAAATTGATCAAGATTATTATTTCTATTTATTTATCATAATTACATTAGTTACCTGAGATCTTCATATTTTGTACTGGGCTTAACATCTATAGATACAACATAGTCACTTCAATATATAATAAAAATTTTAATTCCTCGATATATATTCTTTCATTACGTTCCCCGGTAACATCATAAAATCACTAAAACCCATAAAAACTATAAAACACTAAAAACCCTAAAACCCACCATAATATCCTAAAACCCAAAAAACCCATAAGAAAACACTAATAGCATAACAAAACCCTTTCAAACCCCAAAAAACCCAAAACACTAAAAACCCTAAACCACAAAAAACCATAAGAACATGTAAAACCCTAAAAATCTAAAAAAACCCTAAAGAAAACTAAAACCCGAAAATCCCAAAACACACATTAAAAACCCTAAAACCTTAAAACCCCTAAAACCTATAAAATCCATAAAAACAATAAAATCCTAAAACCCCTAAAATAGTTAAAAACCCAATAACCTAAACCCTACACCTAAAACCTACACCATAAACCATTTAACCTACACCCTAAACCCTAAACACTATGATCTAAACCCTATACCCTACACCCTAAACCCTAAACCCAACACCATAAAACACACACCATACACCTTAAACCATAAACTGTCAACCCTAAAACCTAGAGCATACATCCAAAACCTTTAACCATCCTCCCTAAACCTTATTCCCCACACACTATAACCTAAACCCAACACCCTCAACCCAATACCCAATACCCTACACCTTATACCCTATACGATAAACCATGCACCCTTCACCCTAAACCATAAACACTACACCCCATATATATACCCTACACCCTAAACCTGATACCCTACATCTTGAATACTATACTACACACCCTAAAACCTATACCCTACAACCTATATCATACACCTTTAACCATAAACCCTACACCTTAAACATTCCACCTTACACACTAAAACATACACCCGACACCTTAAACTGTATACCATACACCCTAAACCCTAAATCATAAACCCTAAACCCCATACCCAACACCCACTACCCACTACCCTACACCCTAAACCATATACCCTAAACCCTATAAACTATACCCTACTCCTTAAACCCAAACCCTGAACCCTATACCCTGAACCAAAAAATCTACAATAAAAACCCAAGACATCGCACCCTAAACCCCAAACCATGCACCCTAACCCAAACACCTACACCCAAAAACCTAGACCCTAATCCGTATAACCTACAACCAAAAACATATACTTTACATCCTAAAACCTAAACCCTACACCCTAAACCCTATTCCCTAAATCCTAAACTCTAAACCCTACACCGTAAATCCAATATCCTAAACCCTGAACCATAAACCATGCACCATAATCCCAAAATCTTATACCCTAATACCTAAACCCTAAACCATATTCCATACACCCTAAACCCTAAATCCTAAACCATAAATTGAACACCATACACAATAACCCATAATACCTACACACTAAACCCAATACCCTACTCCCTAAAAAATAAACCCTACACTCAAAACCCAATACCTCTCAACCTAAACCCTTTACCATACACCCTAAATCCTATATCCTCCTCCCTAAATACTAAAACCAACACAGTAAACCCTACACCAAAAACCCTAAACCCTAAAAACTAAACTATAATCCATTTAACCTACACCCTAAATCCAAAACAATACATCAAATTTCTTATACCCTCCAGCCTATAACATATTCCCCACAAACTATATCGTAAGCCAAAAACCGTAAACCATAAACCCTAAACCCTATAACCTATACCCTAAACCCTACACCATATACCCTACACCCTAAACCCTATTCCCTAAACCCAAAACCCAAAACCCAAAACCCTAAATCATCCTTAAAAAGCATATTTTTTTTTTGAGAAAATCATAAAAAAATCTAAAACCTCTAAAAACCAAGGTTAAAACTAAAAAACTAAAAAAAAACAAAAAAAACCCCAAGAAAACAATAAAAAATTTAAAACATCTTAATGTCCATAAAAAACCAAAACATCTATAAAACCCCTAAAACCATAAATACGCAAAAAAAAACAAAAAAACGATAAAACACATATAAACACTAAAAAACAAAAATTCCCTAAAAACCATAAGAAAATTCCCAAAAACCCTAATACATATATGAAACCGTAAAAATGTAAAACACTAAAATACTAAAATCCAAAAGGACCCTAAAAACTATTAAAACCCTAAAACCCATTAAAAAACTAAAAAAATATTAAATGTAATAAAAACCCTAAAAACCCTGAATGGTAATTAAAACCGTAATAACCCAAAAACCCTATAAACCCCTTAAAATTACTTAAAAACTGAAACGAACCATAAAAACATGAAAGACACTAAATACATTAAAATCCAAAAAAACACTATGAAACCCCAAAACCATGAATATCTGAAAATACCTAAAACCCTAAAACCCTAAAAACCATTAAACTTCTAAAACTTCTAAAACCCCTAAACCCCCTAAAAACACTTAAAACACTAAAACCCTAAAAACCCCTAAAATTCATGAAATCCGAAAATCCTTAAAACCACTTAAAAACTATAAAAACATCTAAAAACTGAAAAAACCTAAAACCTGAAAAAAAATTCTAAAAACCATTAAAACCCTAAAATTCACCAAAAACAAAAAAAAAACTCTAAAATACCCAAAAACACTTAAAACCACAAAATACCCTATATAACCGTATAAAAAACCTAAAATACCCTAAAATAACTTTTAACACCCTAAAACTATCAAAAACCTAAACCCCTAAAATCCCTAAAACCGTAAAAACCCTTAAAACCCCTAAAACCCCTAAAAACCATAACATAATAAAAACACATAAAACCCCATAATACAATTCTAAAAACCTCTAAAAGACCTAAATCCCAAAAAACCCAAAAACCCTTAAAATTACTAAAACCCTAAAACCATTAAAGATATCTAAAATCCCTTCAAAACCTATGAACCCATAAAAATCCAAAAAATCCATACAACCCAATTTTTTTTTTCTAAAAATAGTAAATAACCCTAAAATACCTAAATTAAAAAAACAAATTTTTTTTAAAAAACCATAAGAATCATAAAAAATCCGAAAACCACAAAAATTATAAAAACCATAAAAATCCAAAAAACACTAAAATTAATTTAAGATCCTAAATAACATTAAAATACATTAAAAAATAAAAAATCACTTAATACACTAAAAAAATTAAAAACACATAAAGACACTAAAAACCCTAAAATATAAAGAAAAAAACCCAAAAAACCAATAAAACCTTAAAACCCTAAATCCACAAAAATACCATAAAAACCCAAAAAAAAACGATATAACCATATTAAAGTCCCATAAAACCCTAGAAAACCCTAAAATACTATAAAATACTAAAACACTAAAACCCCTAAATACCCTAAATTCCTTGAGAACCATAAAAACACTTAAAACCCTTAAACCCTTGTAAAATATTGCAAAACCATACAAACTAAAAAATTCATTAAAAATATTAAAACATTAAAACCCAATAAAATAACAAAAAATATTATAAATACCTACCCCATTGCCAAGACCCAAAAACCCTATGAATAGTAAAAGACCCAAAAACCCCTAAAAGACCCTTAAAACCCCTCAAAAGGCCTAAAAGATCGTAAACCCCCCCTAAAACCCTAAAAAAGTGACTAAGACCCTGAAAAACATTAAGAGAAACAAGAAAACCCATAAAATAAAATAAAAACCCAAAACACTAATATAATCTAATCACCCTAAAAAATTCTAAAGGGCACTAAAACCCATAGATGACCATAAAACTCTAAAAACCCTAAAGGACCCAAAAAACAATAAAACCACTAAATGACCCTAAAAATACAAAAAGGACCCTAAAAATTAGAACAAATTCTAGAGGACCATAGAAACCCCTTGAAATCCTAAAGGACCATAAAAACCTTATCCCCCCACACCATGAGAAAACCCTAAAATACCCCTAAAATATCCACAAGACCCTAAAATGATTAAAATAACTTAAATACCAAAAAAATAACCTTAATAATATGAATAATCCCTAAAAACCAAATAATACCATAAAAATTTAAAATGGGATAAAAAAATATAGAAACCTTAAAACCCTTAAAAACCCAGAAAGACCATAATACCCCTTAAATCCCAAAAAAACCCAAAACCCCAAAATCCCATAAAACCATAGAAAACCTTAACAAACTTTTAATATGCCAAAAGACAACTAAAGAAACATATAAACCCTAAAAACTACCAAAATCCCCTAGAACCCAAAAAACTCTGAAAACCCATAAAAACCCCATTAAACACCCTAAATCCCCCAAAAAAACCTTAAAACACCAAAAACTCAAAATACACATAAAACCCCTAAAAAATACAAAAATTCCCAAAATCCATAAAAACAAAAAAAATTAATATCCACAAATACCTTAAAACCCATAAATTACTAAATCCCCAATGAATAATTAAAACAATTAAACCCCTAACACACCTATGAAATCCAAAAAAACCATAAAAATAAATAAAACCACTAAATAACCATAGAAACATTAAAAAACTACTAAACATGATACAAAGCCTTAAAACCCATTGAAAAAAAAAACCCTAAAAATATTGAAACCCCCTAAAATACACTAAAAAACCTTTAAACTACTAAAAACCTTAAAACCCCTGAAGACCATAAAACAAGCTAAAAACTAAAAACCCCTAAAAGACCTTAAAAGTGCGTATAAAAACCCAAAACACCCTAAAACATCTTATACATCCAAAAACTAGTAAAACCCATAAAACCATTAAAACCCTAAAAACCCAAAAACCCATAAAACCCTAAAAATCTACAAAACAATAAAAACCCCGAAAAACCCAAAAATTCATAAAAAAAATTGTAAAACCCAAAAAATTAGAAAACACCTAAAAGAAATAAACCCTCAAACCCCTAAACAACCCAGAAAGAACCTAAAACCCCAAATGACCACAAATAACACAATAAAGCCATAAAAGACCCTAAACCCCATTAAACCGCCTAAAACCCATACCTAAAACCCTAAAATCCCCCAAACCCCCTAAAAATAAAACCCCCAATATCCCTAAAATAACCATAAAACCCCTAAAAACAAATAAACCCTAAAACCCTAAACCCCTAAAATCTCCTAAAATCACTAAAATAAACCTAAATATCATGATAACCGAAAAAATCCGTGAAAAATACTAAAAAATATCATGAAAAACCTAAAAACGTAAATCACGTAAAAATATATAAAAAAATATAAAAACCAAGACAAATGTAAATAACCTAAGAAATTATAAAACACCAAAAAACCCAATGAAACATTAAACACTAAATCATTAACAAAAATAAAAGTAATTAAAACCCCTAAAACCCTTTAAACTCTTAAATAAACCCTAATAACCTTTAAAAGCCAAAAATTCCATTAAACGCACTAAAAGAACTAAAACCACTTAAAACACGTTGAATAATAAAAACACAAAAACAAATAAAATCTATAAAAACTCTAAAATCCCTAGAAAACCGAAATAACCTAAAAATACTACAAACATTAAAGCCCCTTAAAACATTATGACACCTATAAAATACCTTTATGTCCTAAAAACCCCTAACACCCCCAAACCCTATAAAAACATTACAAACACTATAAACCCTTAAAAACACAAAGAACATCTAAAAAATAAAATAAAAACCTAAAAAACATAAATGACCCAAAAAATTTAAGAAACCCTAAAATAAATTAAAACTCTAAAATACACTAAAATAAAAAAACCAAAAATACCATATAATACTAAAAAAATGTAAAAAAACTCAAAAATCATAAAACTTTAAAAGTCCTTAAAATCCCTAATGAAACACTAAAACCCCTAAAACCTTAAAACCCTAAAAAACCCAAATAGTCATAGAAACCATCAAATCCCTAAAACCCCTAAATGAAGATAAAAACCCAAAAAACCTAAAAGGATCTTATAAAACTATAAAAACCCCAAAATACCCCAAAACACTAAAACCCACCTAAGAGACATTTGTAGGGTGTCAGAAAATGTGCAAAGGGAAAGAAAAAACTCCTGTAAATTTGATAAAAGAAATATAAGCATGTGGGAATGAAAATTTATGTAAAATATTGAAGAAGTCCAATTTTGAAAAGGACCCAAACTAGCCTACGTATGATTTACTATGAAAGGCCCACTGAGGGCACATAACGCAAACCAAGCAGTACATGGACAGCTTGAAAAATGCTAGTCTGCAAAGTGTTGGTCAGTGAACCAAGGAATTCGTGGATGAAAATAGTGAACCAAGTTGACGGAAACTGTGTCGTTATAAACATATTGATGGATATGTGAGCCCTCCATACCATCACAGCAGACTAAACTATTCACCGATGATATGGGGTTAGCAGCGCCCCGTAAACCATTTCGTTTGTAGAAATGGTGGAGTTATTTCCACCTCCGCGAACCACAACACAGTGAACCTCAGTTGACCGAGTCATCCACGGGCCAAGAAATTTCTACATTAGATTCCAAAAAATGTGTCGTGTGGACCATGGATACAGCCTCTTCGACACTCTATAAATGGACCCAAAGGGGAGCTGAGAAGAGGTGAGGATTTTGTGGGTGAACATGGAGTATACCTATGGAAGACGTAGATGGAAAATGACTGACAAAGTACCAAACTGAAAATAGTTTCCAGTAGTTATAAACCCACCAAAATCCATAAAAAGAAAAAAAAAATCAATAATAAACAATCCATGAACCTAATTGATGAACTGAGAATCATAGTCCCTTCGTGGATGAACTTCCCACAAATCATAGGCACAATACACCTCCTTCAAACAGATTAACCACATAGTGCATCGCTACATAGACATGACCCTGCACCGCATAGAACCACATAATTTAAGTGGATCCTCAGACCAAGTACCACCTAGGTACATTGTGGCTCGTGTCAAGGTCCACATACCACATCATTATGCGGATGTCCCCTTCACTAGCATATCAGTGCACTATGTGGGTTATCCCCCATCCAGCATGAGAAAACAGTATGCGAAATAGGGTGTCTTCAGGTTTTCCACCTTTAAGTTCAAATATTTTCCTTGATTTCTTATAATAACCTCCATATTCCCTCATCAAACAAGTCCCCTAACATTTGGACAAAGCCTCTTCAAAATCCACCAGAACTATAAGACTATATTGTTGGATGCCTCAGTGTTCCCTTCTAAGTCTACATACCCGAGGTAAGTTGATGTGGAAAGGTAGTTCCTAAATGATTCGGATCCCAGGATATCCTTAAGTCAAAATTCCTAAGGTAACCCAGATTCCAACCTTATGACACTAATTTGAACCTCTATGTTCTAATGATCAAGTGTAATCACTATATTTTCCATTTGATGAGGGACGGTAATAATTCAAAAGAATTACATTTTCTTCTCTGTATGATGAGGAGAAACGTCCCTCTATTTTCCCATAACCTGTTTCAGGGCATCCTACCTTGAGTAAGCCCCAATCCTTATAGTCCAAACCTAATCACCTTCACATTAGTTTCCCATTGAATGGTGTATTTCTATATACCCTTGTCCACTATTACCTCCTCCTTTTCTATCATTAATGAATAAAAAGTGTGCTTCTATTGAATCTTTCACATCCTATTGTTTCTCACACTAAGCATGAATCACGTGTTCTTAGAGGTCTATGATGATATGATGTTTTCATAACACTCATCATAAACTATGTGAAATCTGATTCCTAGTACAACTAGGATACGTAGGATGTCTGCCTAAAGGCTAGAGTTCAAAGGGGATACTTTTCAAAAGATAATCCCCAATCATTCCCCATAAAAATAGGGTGTCCATTACGTTATAAGCCCCAATTCCCACCGATCTATGAGAATTTTGATTCCCAACTATCTAGGATATGTGGGGAGCCTCTTTGGGGTCCAAACACAACATCCAAATCACACTTGTCCATATCCCCAGTAGAAAAATATCTTATTAGGAAACCATGCCTCTCCTAAGCATTCTGGTCCACTTTTTTGTAAGTCCCACATGAAACATTGAATAGGCATCCTTCGCTTAGATGTCCTTATTGAATGACGTTAGAAATCATGGATAGTTCCCCTTTTCATGACCTTGAAAGGTGATTTGTCTTGTTAATCGGCACCGAACTACGTGGGTTATGATTCCTCTCATGAGGATATGTAGGAAGCCTATATTATGGGATCAATCCTTATAGGGAAAAAATATATTTCCCTCTAGATTGTAGTAAACATCATAGAATATCATTATACATTTTAAACCATCATTGTGTCAGCAGTTCTTCGCCCATTCACATATATGGTTAATCATGAAATCTAGGTGTTACCTATGGACACAGACTTTGGAAAAACCAAGGATTCTATAACATATGGGAATTTTATAAATCAATAATAGATTCATAAAATAGGAAATATTTCCCCCCAAAAGGGTGTGAAGAGCCCGAACTCCCATCCTCTAGACCAAAGGAGTACTTAAGTGTTGTTGTCCAAATCATTATCCAACCAGAACCTTCCGTTGGAAAGTAGGACCATAAATCATGGATTCTAAGCCCGCTGGGTGTTTATGGATCCACAAATAAACCTATTGGAGACCATTAAAGGACATTGTAACCAATATGAAACCCTTCATAGTAATGTTAAACTAGTTATAGTTCTTTAAGCCATTTTGGTATCCCCCACAGTGCGACATTAAGTGGGTCGAAACAAAAATGGTCAACCCCATGTGAATCCCTAACCAAGGATGATATATTCTCCCACCACAATCCCCTTTCCTAAAAAAATGGGAATAAGGCCATGCAAGATCATCAGTTATGAATGTGATCATGATATGATACTTTGATGGTGTTTGGTTTTCTGTATATGTCATATATATATATTGCAATCATTCCATAGAGATCTCTTTGATCCAAATAGAATCATGACAGTTTTCATGGGCATGTTTGTCAACAACTACATAGGTAGTCACGTCCCTATAAAATAACCTGACTCCCTCCCCAACCCAGTGTCTTAAATTATGGGTTTAGAATGCTGTGATTATAGTGTAGAACCAAAATTATACTCTCCCTATCATGGAGGCTGTAAGACAGACCCTCCAATCAGTGAAATCTCACTAGCCAGCTCTTCAGCCATGGATGTTGATCCAACATGGGATGGTTCCACTGGTCATCTCAAATAATTTCAAAAGTTTTTTCCCAGAACATGACCATGAGTACCTCCCTTGTCTTTGGGAGGTAGATGAAGTCAACACCAATGACTCCATCTCAGTTACACAGGATCCCCGTTCAGGGGCTCCTATCGAAGGCCATCTCCACTAGTGGCGTACTACATGATATCCTCACTCTAAAAAGGATACCATGATGATGGAAACTAGTGATTTCCAGTACAAATGGGACCCTCAGGAATCTCGATGAGGGAGGTAAATGCATAATCATGAAAAGGTTATTACCCTGGTTTCTAAGGATGAGGTCCGCCACACAAAGGCGGTGGAATATAATGGGCATGAAAAGAATCCTGCCCCCTCCTACTGAATCGCACCAAGAAAATAATACAGAAATATACGAAAAGATGCATATACACTCTTTCTATTATAAATATCACCATGGAAATAGAATAGAACAATACGAGCACACACACATTCCTGCTAGGTCCCATCAGTCCCACCAGGCATAATGAGCGGGCAATTACAGGAAGATGAAAAATTCTACCAATTTCCAAGAAAATTTCCCTCAAAATAGGGCAGTGAACCATGGGAAGTCATACAAAACTACTGATTCATATGAATCCCACCAGTCAAATACGGTGTAAATCCATAGGCAGATGCAAATTTTTACTTACGACAACAAATTCCACTAATCATATACAGTTGTAAACAAATATGAACATAGTTAAATTTCAACAGATGAAAATCATGTTGATGAGACAAATATAGTGGAAAATGAGTAGTCAAAAATTACCGCTCAAAAAGATAAATTCCACTATCCATGTATAGTGGAGACCATAGAAAACAGCCAGTAGAATACTCATTCCTCTACCCTGACAAAATATAACTATTAGTACCCACTTGCAACTCATGGAGGACCGGAGCAGGCACATACTCCTACTCTAACATCAGAATAGGAATTCATACCCATTCCTTCTAAAGAAGTATATCAACAAATCTTTCCCTTTATTGAGGATAAGACATCAATCCATGAATATATCTTCCAAACATGTCAAGAAATCATTTCGTCATTGGAAAAGGATATGATTCAGTCCCACGACCCGATCTCCCTGAGCGGGGTGATCTATCCACCAAATCAAATAATCACTACGGAGCAGGCCAGCATCCATGAACTAGTCCAGGAGGGTTGAAAACCATATTCTGCCATCCAAGGATAGTCGTATCAATAATAAAAACTTGTTCCAACAGGGTGATGTCGATCTAACATGGTGGTCGCTCCAGTGTAGGCATATATCCTTGCCAAACCTCAAGATATTATTTAGTGTTTCCTGGAGAAATCACAGGAACCAACCAAACAAGGACTCATACATAAACGTTGATAAAAATAAAAGGAAGCTCCACTTTCCCAAAATAGAGAGATTAAACTTGAAAGGCACCAAAGCAAACTGGAAAATGAAGAGAACACTCATGATTTTTCACTACTGAAGGAAGGATTCCTTAACACCATCAAGAATCTATCCATAGCGTCTCAAGATCCTTTTAGTCCATTACCAAATTATGGAAGTGGATGTAATAGTTGCAAAGGTCATCCCTGTTATGTTTCTACCAGTATCTTTGAAGGTCCTCCCTAGATCCCCCATGGTGGATAACTATGTGGGCCAGAAATGATCAATCGCTGGATCCTATCTTCTGATGTGTGTTAGGGTATCCTTCTCTTTGAACATAAGATCATACAGTGAGAAGTCCATCCCCTTACTATAGTCCTCCTTGATGGTACTCTATAGGTTATATGTTGTAGATATGTTTCTACCTATATTCGGATGTCAAGCTGTAATGATAGTCCATGTTATGATGAAATTCACTACGAAGGCCCTCCCAATAGTGACATCAAGCAACGAGAAGGTACTCCTCTCATTACAGTACATCCTGAAGTCCCTCCCCAAAGTTTACACTATAGATACTCTCCCTATATCCATTGATATTATGTTAGTCTTCTCCATGACAGTAATCATTGTGAAGTCCCTCCCCTCAATGACACTAAATATCAAGAAGGTCCTCTATTTAATATCATCCACCCTGAAGTTCCTACCTAAGGTGTATTCTTTATGAGTCATCTCTATTCCCAGAAACTAATACTTGATGGTATTAAATTCTATTATAGCATCGACTGTGAAGGTCCTCCCCTCGTCAGCGAAAATGTGTGATCGCCCTTATATGACACTACACTTGAAAAAATGGAGTGTGACACAGTGGATACTCTCTCCATGACAAGTGGTGTCCTTTCTCAACTAGAGGAAATATCAGGGACATTCTCATCTTATGAGCCACCCCCATATCATTCACATGACAATGATACACCCGCAAACTCCACTTCTTGGAATGAAATCATTAAAGAGAATTCAAACTGGGCGAATTAAGTAGAAGAGTCCCTGGTAGAACAAAAAACAAGATTTGTTTTTTGTGAGAAGAAAACTAGTTAGGGATTACATGCTAGCGATGTTTTTACCCACAACCATTTCACAGTTAAACATTCCAAAATATTTTTTAGAAGAATGTATGCATAACATTCACCTCAATATATGGATGACTCTACACTAGTTAAAATAAATGTTTTCCCTACGATGGGTATGCAGATCATGTTAACATCTTGGGAGATATTTTCTATAAAATCAACCTAGATTCCCTTCTATCTTCATGGAATCAACAATCAGAAAGGATAACAAATGACCTTTGAATTTTCTACTTCCATGCTTGAACAAGTTGTGATGCCTTATCAGCAACACCCCATCTGGCATTCTTATCCAAGGATGGGGACAACAAGGAGCCCTACACATCACCTCACATCCCGTTCAATAGAACCCACCATGTGAGACATATATCAGTGTTATCATCCCAGAATGGAAATCAAATGACATCCCTGATTAGTAAATGTGGAACACTCGACAAGAACAAGCCATGAGTATGTCTTATAAGTGTTAGGCCTGATCAGATAAATCCATCAAAATTCTCCTGAACCTGGACACCAAGAAAATATAGTAGGATTCATATTTAAGAGAATCCAATCAATGAGCATTGGTCTTGCCCTTAGAAGAAAGTAATTAAGATGAAAACCAGACACCATATCGGAATCACACCCACATCGGAAAGTGTGAGATCAAGACGGTGGCAATAGTAGTAAACTATGCTATAATAAGGGAAAATCCCCAATCTACAGGACAAGGGTAATTTTTAACTCAAAATTTCCCTGTAGGAATAGAAAACTGATCCTAGGCATGTCAACAAAAGAATGGGACCAACCCCATTCTGTATGGTTGGGTGTATTTTTACCTCAAAATCCAACCCAATAGACATCTTTCTATTCCCATCTAGGGAGAACAATGGAGATTGGTGTCATCCATTCTATCATATCCCATGAATCACATCTCTTAGAATAGAGGTGTGTTTACAATGTCATAAAATGGCTCTCTTCGGGTCAATCTTCTCTAAGAAACATTAATTGTATAATATAATGGACGGAGAAAATCCAACATAGAACATCTGATTCTCTACAACCATTCAACACCTGGTACACCGCCCCAAATGTGGTATGCATAGGTTAGCATCATGTAAATCATACCCTTATACCTCATTAAAAATAATACGAATAACCAGGAAACTGGAGAAGAGGGTTCCCTCCTAGAGATAGTCCACAATGCGCCTTGAGGTGTGCACAATAGAAATCGAAGATTTTTATTAAACATGGGTTCCCCCTCTCTCAATAAACGGTTACCTCCTATGTTAATCCTAAAAAAGGACACAAATAAGAGCATGTTCGATGAACCACCTGCTCCTCCCTGTGAAGATGACCCCCCTATGCTTGAGGAGAGATTTTCTCGACAAGGGAAAGAAATGAAATATCTGAGGTGACCCAATTGTGAGATTCGAAGGGAAATCCAGCCTACTGGGCATGTTCCCCAGGTGTAGCATCAACCCACACTTCCATATGACATACCAATTCCTTATTGCATCATCCCAAAGAATGAATTAAGGCTAGAATACTAATTCAAGGTTGAACAAAGACCATCAGTCTAGCTGAAACTGATCTTAGGAGGATATCAAGACTTCCCGCTATTAGGGAGGTAACTAGAATAGATTTAGGAAAATCCAAAAAGTATTCCCTAGATGTGTATCCACCTCAAGTTACAGTAGCACCTTCACATCCAATCTTCCCTCCAATTTCACCCATTCAGTATCATGTCCAACAGATCATGCATCAAGGGATCATGAATGACATCATGTTTTTAAAAACTCGAATGGAAGAAATGGAAGGACGGTGCGCTCTAGTACAACTAGAACAGAAGCCTTTCCGTGACTGGGTGAGCAATGTCCTTCCTCCACCAAATTTAGTGAATCTCATATTTCTAGGATTTAATTTCTCAGGGGACCAGGAAAAACATATATTGTACTACTATTCCTAAAGTGATCCCATGATAGGAACCCTAAAGAAAAATGAAGCTGTGAAGCTCAGATTCTTTATGAGAACCCTACAAGGTTCATCCTTTGTGTGGTAGATCCATTTTCAAGCTAACTCAGTAACAGTTTGGGAGTATCACTAGCGCCATTTCTTATTCTATTTCGTCTAGAAGTTTTCTAAAAAAATTCTGTGATCTCATGAACTTAAAACAATGAGAGAGTGAGAGAGTCTCAGACTTCATCGCCATATGGAAAGGTCTAACTTGCTACTTGAACATGCCAATACCCCAAGATGAGATTATTTCCATGTGCATTGATAATATTCATGATGAACAAAAAACTAAACTCATTATTATAAAATATACAAGTGGGTTCTGGTATTTCTCCACCATCGCTCAAAGGATATAGGATTCCTTGAAACGGTCTAATATCAAGTCTTGGGAAACCCCAGTAGCCCCAGTAAAAAAGGTAAGGAGAGATGAAGTGGCTTCTGTCATGCTTAATCCACTTCATGGACCAACTCCTGCTCTAAGACGCCCACCAAAATGTGAAGGGTCCTATGGATATTAGAAGCCACCCCAACCCATTAATATTAGTAGACAGTATCCAAAATAAATAAATTCAAGGAATTCATAAATAAAGTGTATTCGTTCTGGGATGACCAAGTATGTGGTTAATTCATAGTCGCCATGAATTGAAACCTTCTTTTGATTCTGGAGCCCAATAAGGCCAATGATGTAGTTATTAATGACTGACTATATTATAGTCCCATCCTTTAGATATTGGTACAATATATCTTGGAGTGTTTTTTCTTCAAAGACCAGAAAAATATGATAGATTCCGGACAGGTAATGCTGGGAACATTGCCAATGTAAGTAGCATATGTCTCCACCACTCATCTAGACAAAGAGGTGGAGTGGAAAACAGTTAATAAAAAGGAGAATATGTTTGATAGTTGGATGGCTCAGAAAATCGTAAATTGAGCCTATGGAATACTCTTGGCATAGTTAAAAGAACTGATCGTGCCTCCAATGGATCCTAATAAAACACTACTATCATCCTTATCCCCACAATCCTCCATGTGAAAACCACCTAAAAAGATGTCTAATTATAAGGGAGGAAAGAAAGTGTAGGAATATAAACATACACCAAAGACAACTTCAACTTTGAAAATATCAGATTTCATGCAAGAAAATATGATTTTATGAGCACTACCCCTCCAAATGGTATAACGGGAAGTAGACGATGAGGTAAAGTCATCATCAGAAGAGAATCTGATTTTTGGATCTGTTGATTCCATCCTTTTGATGGATCCATTATCCAATAACGAGTATGGTTATCAACAAAAATTCCACACACCTAATTGGGGGGATTTAGGAAGAAACCACATAAGGTAGGGATATCAAGGGAGACACAACCATGGAAGAAATCAAGTTTATATCCTCACCCCCTCTCAACCGTCAGTGTTTTAAAAACCCTTAGAATGACCCTCCAATGGTTTCAAAAGGGACATGAAAGTTATCCTACTCCCATGGGATGCCACCCTAGTCCAATCCTTCTAAAATATCCATCAATGGAATATTAGAAGACCAATTTTCCTTAATAGGCTAGCAAATGTACCCATCCCAATCCATAATGGAAGAAGCTCCTTCAGCTCTAATCCCAAGGGCGGATCCATCATCATCATATGATCATGCCCCTAAAGTGCCTAATAAATATCATCCCCAGGATGGGATGTGTCAACCTTTAGATCAGAAATATTAAATTATGAGGAAGCTATCTTTATTTCCAGCTAAGATCTCCATCATGGATGCATTGAATCTACTAGGAGATCTGGGGAATCTCTCATAGAATCTTGGAAAAGTCCCTAGGTTTTTGACTGTGATTTATCTACCAATGAAATATATAGAAAAGAGACCAATCCTATAGAACTCCAGGAATTTATCTCATTCATAGATCAAGATGATGTCTTCATAATAAAAAGACACATCAAACCCTTATATGTTTCTGGAACAATAAATGGAATTGATATCCCAAAATTCATCATCGACAATGGCTCTAGGGTTAATATCCTCCCACTATGTACACTTTGTCGGCTCGGCTGTAATGAGGATGATATGACTCCCAAAACCACAAATATGTTGGGCTATGAAAAAAATATCATAATTCATTAGGATAAATCAATCTCGAAGCCTGGTTCAGTGACCTCATCATTCACCCATAATTGATGGCTGTCTGAAATTATACAGCCTTGAATGCTCTACAAGGGACTCCCTAGCTTCCTAAACACATAGAAATGTCCTCCTTGTACACTCAGTGAATAAAATATATCATTAACAGGAAGAGTGGGACACTGCATGACAATAAGGCTCTGTTCGATTCCTTTGATTCACATTATATTGACGCATGGTTTAATGAACCACATGGGAGACAACCATCATCAGAACAAATTGATTGGTTCACCACCCCAAACGGTTTGGGTACGGTTCCCAAAAATACCCTCAAATATATTAGGGATGAATATGTATTTCACATCAATCATATTAAAAGAACAAGTCCATATTTGAATTCATATTCAGTAATCCTCATGATTTCAGTTATGGTAGTCGAGCCTGATGATGGTGAAAATCTCATTGACTCCCAAGATAATGGAGAGGGATCATATGGAAATACCCTAGATCTATCATTAAAACCCCATGAAATAATAACCTCACCCACTAAGGTGGGAGGAATTTTATCGTCACTCAAAGAAGATGAGGAAACAATTTTATCCCTTAGAGTATCTTATCCGGAGATTCCCCTGCCAATGATGATAGCTTCACTTCTAAGACACCAAATTTGAAAATCCTCCCTCAACTATGGAGAAACTATTTCAAGGATTGTTTCCCCATTAGAAGATGAAGATGAGGATTATGAGGTTTCAGTGGAGGAGGAAGAACAAGACCTAAGGAATTCCCCTCTAGAATTTGAGGAAGGTGTTTCCACCACTGTTGATGAACTCAAGGAAAAAATCATTGTTATGGAAGAAGACCCACCGCCCACTCTAGTTAGTACAACCATTCCATAAAAATTGAAATAGATATACACCTATTTCATGAAATAGAATTCAGATGTTTTCACTTAGAATTTTAAATAAATTCTAGGTCTTGATCCAGAGGTGGACACTCACCACCTAGGCCTACTAGAGGAACACTATGGTTACAATAAAGTCACCAAAAGGGTGCACCCAACACATGCTACCAAAATAGAGGCTTAAATCAACAATATCAGTATAGATAACTCCATTTAAGTGTTCCAATACAATATCTAGATATAATTTTTTCCCCATCACGAAAAAAATGGGAAGATATGGTTATGCATATATTTCAGGGACCTCAACTGACACTTCCCAAAAGATTATTTCCTAGTCCGAATAACAGAATTCCTGACCAATGTAACTGTCAGATATGAGGATCTCTCTTTCATGGATGACTACATAGGATATAAACAAATCCAAATGGCCAAAAAAGATGAAGAATACACCACCTTCAGGGCTCCCTAGTGAGAGTTTTTCTATAAGGTGATTCCTTTCTATTTTAAAAATGTTAGCGCACCATATCTGTGTGTTATGCACCACATTTTAAAACCCATCCTGGGAAAATTCATTGAATGTTATGTTGATGATCTGCTGCATAAATAACTACAAATCCCAGATGATCTATAAGATCATGAATGTTTCATCAATAAACTACTATAATAGATTATAGAAATGAAACCCATGAAATGTGTTTTTTGTGTTACCTCGTGGAAGTTTATCATATCCATTGTACGCCATCAGGGAATCAAATTCAACCCTGAGAAAAAATTACCTTCCTTGGCATGTCACCACCTCACATCCTCACTGATTTGAGAGGACTCTAAGGACTCCATGACTAAATTCGTCACTTTAAACCCAACCTCACAGGAATATGATTTCCCTTCACTAGGTTGATGAAAGAATGGGTAGAATATCAATAGAATGAAGACTATCTGAAATAATTAAAAAATATCAACAAATATCTTCTAAGTCCATTGGTTGAAATGCTACCTGTTGAAAGAAGACCATAATTCTATACATAACTGCCTTGGAGTGATCCCTAGGTGCATTCTATGCACAAAAGAATGATACTAGTAGCAAGAATAGTCACTGTTATCTCAACTAAACCATGATCGATGTCAAGACTCGTTATTCAAATATCGAGGAGAGCTATCTAGAAATAATATTTTTCATCCAAATGTTGAGATATAATTTTCAGCACCATGATGTCCATTTTGTCTCGTGTATCACCTATTCAAGTACATTCTCAACCATCAAATGTTTACTAGATGCCTATCACTGTGGGAAATCATCATGAAACTGGTCGATATATGGTTCATACCACAAAACGACATCAATGGTCCAGCATTAGAAGATTTTCTGGAAGAGCATCCCACAATGGGGGTGTCCCCATTAGATGTTGAGCTACCAGATGAGGAAGTATTATCTATTGAAGATAACACCCAAATATTGGAAATTCACTTCAAACATGCCCCATGAAGCCCAATAGAAAAAAGAATGGAAGACCCCAAATTAAACAAAGTGGGTCTAAGAGTCATACTCATTTCCCCAAGAAAATATGTTCTTCCATATTCCTTCCTACTATTGAAAAGATGCATGAACAATGAAGAAGAGTACCAGGTCCTCATTACTGGTCTAGATCTAGAACTACAAGTGCAAGATGAACACTTGAAGATAAAAAATGATTCAATGCTGGTAATCAAGAAATTCAATGGTGATTATTCTATTATGAAAGGGAAGAAGATCCCTTTAATGAACCATATTTGAGAATTTATGGGAAAATTCATATAGAAGCTGATAGTGTCTTATGTACCTCATTAAAATAATGTGCAATATGATGAATTAGAAAATGCAGCCATATCTCTGGCTGATCTAGATCAGAATGAAATAGTCATCATTATTTCCCACCGACAGATGGTCTTACCATTAATTCAAGAAAAGATGGTATAAATTAATGAGAGTAGTCCCATCTCTGAGCCATATGGTCCTACCACAAGCTGGATGACTCCCATTGTGGACTATCTTCAAAAGGGAAAACTCCCACCTAATAGGGATGTACGGGAACATATATGAAGAAGAGTAGTCAATTTCATGTTGTACGAAGTCACAAACTAGAAGATTTCCTTCATAATAAATTCCTTTATGGACTCCTTCTAATGTGAATTGATGGAGAATAGATCACTACCACAATGAAAGATGTGAATGCCAGAACTTGTGGGGAACACCAGTCGGCATCCAAATCCTCTCATAAGATTTCTAGGCTTGGGTACTATTGGCCCAACAACATACAGAATTGTCTCGATTTCACCAAAAGGTGTCATTCATTCCAATTACATTATAATTTCATCCATGATCCCTTATATTTACTTCACACAACTAAGTAATCGTAGACATTTTCTACATGGGGAATGGATGCTATAAGACCATACCCTCCTTCCACTGCCAGACAATTCGAATATATTCCCAAAGAAACCGACATCGATTCCAAATGGGAAGAATATATACCCATTATATAATTCATATAAAAATAATTATTAGCTTTTTGAAATCCAATATCTTCACCAGGTTTGGTGTCCTTCACACAATACTAACGAAAAATGGCACCAATTTCCACTCTTTTGAATTTGACAAACTCTACCAAGAGTATGGTATTAAAGTCAAACGTTCTTCCTCCAATAATGTAGTGGAAAATAGATATATAAAGTCTTTCAACAAGAACCTATACAAAATACTTCATAAATGGTAGACTGAGATAAGAAATCAGGACTGGAAAATCTCCACCATGCTCTTTGGGCTAACTGGACCACAACCCGCACCACCAATCAAGAAACCCCGTACTCATTAGTATATGTGATAGAGGTAGTTTGACCCTTTTAAATTAAACATCAATCACTCTATATCACTATCTTTGATCAAGTATCTACAGATGAGAAATCCCAAAAATGTTTTGATGAGCTGTTGTGGTTGGATGAGAAAATATTACTCACTCGGCATCATATAGAAGTTTACCAAATCTGGATTGCCTGAGCCTTCAATAAAAAGTTTCACCTCATACATTTACTCAAAGGAGAAATGGTGGTGGTTCATAGAGCCCCAATAATACTCAAGAAGAATCATCCAAAATTGGAGCCAAAATGTAAAGGAAAATATGTTGTAAATTTTTTTTACACAAATGGAGCGTATACCCTCATTTCAATGGATAGATAGCTCATCACATCCCCCACCCATGAAAGGTTCCTAAAAAATTACATTTTGTATTCATGATTAATGTCATATTAAATGAATGACGTTAAACTACATAGCACCGCCTATTTCCTTTCTAAATGACAAAAAATTGTAGGGAAGACATCATTCCCACATGATGTAAAACTCTACGGAAGAAATCCTTTACACATGAAGTTAAACTATATAGAAGACTTCCTTCCCACACAATGTTATACTATATGGAATACATCCATTCTAAATAACGTTAAACTATATAGAAATTGTCGTTTACACATTATGTTAAACTGTATGGAAGACATTATTCCCACATGACATTAAACTATATGGAATATGTCCACCACACATAATTTTAAATTGTACATAACACGTCCTTCATATATGATGTAAAATTGTACATAATACATCATTTCCATACTATGTTAAATAGTATTGAAGACATCCTTTTTACACGACATTAAACTGTAATAAAGACATCCTAATCAAATGATAATAAATTGCACGATGAAGTTGTTCATGATGCATGACCTTAAACTACTCAACATCCCTATCTTAGTTTCAAGACGTTAAATTGCATAGGGACATATGGGTCCATACCACATGACATTAAACTACATATCCCCAACAATGTTCACAACCGAGGGTACATTTTCTCCATCATTTTTCACCTACCATGTCACACACACAACTACATACGGCTTGAATCCCATCTACCGATTGGATACGTAGTGACACCTGAATATTTCACCCTGGTCCATCTACCATAAAAAAAATGATCTCCCTTTCATGTACATGATTCATACTGGTATAATGAAAACATTGTCTTAGAACAATTTACGGATTGATTCCTATTCTTTCATTGGATATGTAGAGATGCCTCCATCCTAGATCTTGGTCAGCCACAACATGTTAAAAAATACCTCCATTATAATCTCAACTGACTCATCATCTCGAGAGGAGACTCTGACTCTTTATTATTTATCACACTGACCATAGCTCACGTGAGATAATAAATGGGGGTAATGGTTTCCCCTTTGAAAAATATAGGATACATGTGCGATGTAGGCCAATTAAAAAAGAAAATGGTCAAAAATTACCCCTCCCTATGTATGAGACAAAACTATATGGGGAGGAAGCACTAGAAATACATTATTCATAAATCATTCCCCTAAGGGATACGTATTGTTGTCGGATTCTTCATCCTCATCTAGCCGCAACACAAAAAAAATGCCTCCTTTCCCTGTGCAAATATCAGACCTATAAAAGGAGTTTCAACATAGGACCAACATGTGGGTGCATTCCTTCCCCATGTGGGATATGTAAGTGACCCCATATCTTCAAAAATAGGTATGTATATAGAAAATTATAGAGGTATAATACCCTAACCTTCTTATGGATCCCACTATGTGGCAAAGTAATCCATTTTCGACCCTTGTTTCCCACATTGAGTGATACTCATGTGGGTACGAGAGTTTTGGCAGGGGATTAATCACATGCATGAAAACTTACTACATGGATAATTGACTTTACCGTAAGATTTAAAACTAATGGGTACCCCAAGAACTATGTGTAGGATTGATTCCTTCTCTCACAGGATATGTATTGATGCCTGGATTATTTGTCCTAGTCCTGCCACCAACATTAGAAAAAAAATGTTAACATCCCTGTATATAGATATAATATATGTTGGGAAATTCCCTCAAAGAACTATATGTAGGTTTGATTTATTGACTCACAGGATACGTAACGATTCCTATATTCTTCATCCTAGTCTAGCCGACAACATCATACAAAAGATAGTCCCCCCTAGCGTATGGATAGAACCTATACAGGTAGATATTTTTAAATAACTACATACAACATCATTACTATTCATCAATGGGATACATAGATCCACCATTACCCTAAGTCATGGTCCATCCATCACATGATGTAGAATGCTTTTGTTATATCCTCTATTTCCCCTCTACTATGAGGTAACTCCTCATCCCTCCTTGTATCTCACATCGATTATAACTCAAGTGATCTTAGGATTGATGGTGGTGACTTCCCCTGTATGGAAAATGACTAGGGTAGTATAATAAGACAATAATTTTTAAAGCTTGTTATAAAGTGACCCCCTCTCCATGAACCAGTCATACTAGCATTGGGATCCCTCAAAACTATGTGGACATTTATTCCCAACTAACTGGGATACCTAAGAAACCTCCATGAGGTTCAAGCCGGAAACATCACTCACCTCATCCTTTTCAAATTGGTCCACTCTTCTATTAACTAAATAAAATTAAATTGGGAGACCAATGATGTTCTTACCATATGATAATAAACTATATGGTTTTTCAAGAACTATGTATGGATAGATTCTCGACATGATGAGATATGTAGTGACACCCGGGTTTTCCTTGGTCCAGCCCTGTAAAAAAGGATCCCCCAATCCCACTAATGTGAAATGAAAATAGATGCAAGGGATTTCAAATTTTACATCCTGAATGGTTCAGAAGACCGTGCTTCTCCTTACATACAAATCAGATCTATGTAAAGGATCTCATACATCAGAACTAATCATGGCCTTGATATTCCGAAAGTTCCCAGACATCCTCTTTTCATCCATCAAAATCTGTGCCCCAGAAAATCTTTAGTCACCATAACCATCCACGACTATCAGAAATGGATGGCTAGTGTCTTGTAGACACCTTTTTAAAACTATTAATAAAAATTATCTAATGGATATTCATATGTTTCCCATAAAAATGGTCTATCAACCAAAGGAAAATTCATCCTCAAGAGAGGATGTTCCTACTTTTATACTCTCATTGGATCCTATGACTCGCATCACCCCTCCTGACTGGAGGGATCTCACAATAATCATTTACGCATTCTGCCACCACTCATGTCTGGGGTTTATTGGTAATATCCCGACCTTATTATCTAACATATATGCATGACTACAATGATAATTCATCCCTACAACATGATAATTAAACTGTGATATCAACATTATTTCTACATGAGGTTAAACTATAAGGAATACATCCTCACCACATGACGTTAAATGACGTGGACCAATGTTTTATCCTCATTAAATTATAAACTATAAGGTACCCCAAATATAGTAAAAAATCCCCCAATCCTTGCACACTGACCAACACTTGTGCAGGGAACCTGGTCTCAGGACGCCTGGATCTTCAAAACGTAGCCATGATCTAAAAAGGGAGTTAAAATATCCCACCTCACATATATGTTAAATCAGTATTGAGAGACTCCCATTTCCACGAATAATCATAGAATTCCATGAATAATCACAGCCTGAGAGTTTCTGATATGTATTAACCAACTCTTTCAATTTATCAAACTCCTTGCTTTGAATGATATTTGATTTTTATAACCCTTCATGGCCATTTGAACTGGAAGGTCAGTGTCCTGAGGACACCATTGTTTGACTAGGAATATTATGCCCCAATGGCTCTGCATATGTTGCCACCAAGATGGCCTATCAACAAAAGGTAAAATTATCCCTAGGAGTTTCTTTTTCTATTTTCGTATTCCCAATAGCTTCTAAATCCCATTTAATTCCTCTTGATCCAAGATCCCATGAAGCCACAGTTTACACTCTCCTCTCTACCCATGTTCTATAAATGTCAAAACACCCTGGTTCAATTAACCTCCGGTTACTCAGGGATTCTATATCAATTTCCTAATCTCATGTTGTTCAAACTGCATGATACTCGATACCTGAAATTCACCCTTAGGTCAGATCATGAAAAAGGGTATTTACCCTAATTACAATATGCAAGAAATGAATATATATATATAGAAAAGTTCGACACATTCCACGCCTCTTTGGTGAATCCATATACAAAACAAAAACACCCCATCCATATGCATGAATAATATACTCATAGGAATTAGCCGTAAAACAATTACGTATAACTTGATTCCTATCATCATAGGATACATAGTGACATCCAAATCTCATATATTGGATCCTAACATGAAACAGAAATTTTCCCTTCCCCACCCGCGTAAGGGTTGGACTGACATAAGGGAACAACTCAAAGGGATAGGATAAAAATTCCCCCACTTATTCTTGGCGTTCCCGGTAATGTTCAACTCGTAGTACACACTTTAATATTTAGGAATACCCATTTTTCATAGGCTATACATTTCCTTCAGAAAGGTCTAAATCTCCATATTCCTCTTTGGACATTAAAAATGGAAGGCCATTATCATGTGGAAACCTTTATTTTACTATGAAAATCATGCCTGGGAGGCTCTACATAAATTTACCAAAAACTAGTTTATCAACCAAAGGAAAATTAATCCTCAGGAGCAGATCATCCTGCCTCCATACTCTCTTATGAAGGTTATGTCCAACCTTAGTCCTTGGATTCAGAAACCCCTTGAATAACTGTGAACATATTTCCCCTTTCAATGCCAAAAGGATAAGGATGTTCCTAGCCAAACTATTTTGGAGGATGTGAATCATTTTCCCTCTTCTAGTCACAATAATATGACTTCTCAAAATAGGTCCATAATTTCATGGCCATATGATGTTAAACTGCTCCATGATTCAACCCTTCTTTACAAAAGCCAAATTCATGTGGGTGTGTTATTTTATCCAAAGCCGATAAAAATGCCCTTTTTAATTTCAGGCGTCATTCCTTCAACGGGCCACCCACTGTAGTCCTCAATATAAATATAAATAAAAAATTATATAAAAACTACCTGGCCATCATAAATGGGAGGCCAATGTCTCATGTACACCTTTGTTTGACTGTGCACATTATGCCCCAACTATTCTGCATATGTTTCCTACAAAAATGGCCAATCAAACAAAGTAAAATTCATCCTCAGAAGAGTATTTTTCTATCTCTTTACACCCCAGGGCTTCCATGCCCCATATTTTGTCCCATATCCACAAATCACAAGTTAGTGTCAAGAAAAAACCCCTCATGTATGTTTGAAAGCTTCTGGGACATTCTCGGTTAATGAGTCCAAAATCAGGGTCATTTCCCGACTGGTCATGGTCAAAGATGTTCGACCAAAAACATTAGTGAAATCTTGGTCTAATTTGTTTGACCTAAAACATATGTAATGGTAGTCGGGTGGTAAAGAACGTAAACTGCCAATGAAAACGTCACAACACTCACCGGGTAGAAAACCCATAATGGGAATCATTGGAAAAATTCAAATACTAGCTCGCTAAACCTATGGTACATATGGTTTTGGAAAAAACATTGAGAACCCAAAAGATCAAGAGACACAAATCATTTTTTCTCGAAAAACCGCAAAGGGCATCCTATGAAAAAGTCATGTTATACCCTAGGCACACACCATAACAATCGAAGGACAAAATTAGGGTGATAAAGAAAAAGGGACAAATTTTGTAGGGTACCCATGTGCCCTAGCAATAGTCAAACTATGCTCGTGGAGACCCTTATTTAAGGAAAAAATTAGGACATAACTTTATTATTCCATTATCTTGGATTATGAATAAAATTAATATCCAGTTGGGATTATTATTTAAAATGTAGTTGATCATAAATGAATGATATTGCAAAAAAGGGTAAATGAGGAACACTAGAAAGATAAACATTTTTGTTTTTTCAAAATAAGTGAGAATGGGAGGACATACACAATCAGAAGCCTCTCCCCAATATAAATCAAAGGTAGTTCAGGGTAGTCCAATGGATTACATCAACGCTTAACTTGCTATTTCCAATAGTTCAATAACTACTTAATGAGGGTCGTCAAGGGCCTATTCTAAAGTTGTCTGCTACTATACATCATCATCAACCATCAGTCGTAATCACTTCATAATAGTCCATAAGTCTCACCCAGTCTGTTTGATAGCTTCATAATTAGCATTTGACGATTCCAGTTTCACTTTTAGTCTGGCCATGTGAGCATTGCACTCGCGCGGCTCCTTCATTTGGGCGATCACCTGGTCATGAGAACAAGATTCCTCACCTTCTAGATGATGCAAATCATCTTTAATTATCCTGTAAGGTATGAGAATTGTGGTGAGTAGTGTTGAACCATGTGAGGGCACCTTTGCAAATAGTGAGATCCTCTCGAGCTATAATAATATGGTGCATAAGGAGACACACACATCGATAATCCAATCCACCCAATCCCAGATCAAAAAATAGTCATCTAAAGTTACCCTTCTCATTAAAAAATATATTCGAAGACTTTCCATGGAATGAGTATGGATTTGAATCCATGACCACATTTTCACAACTCAATGCCTTATAATAGCATTAGAATCTTGGTCCTTCTCCTCCATGATAGGTACACAATTAGGAAGAATCATTATATTAGAAGGAAGTTACCTGATATAAGTCACCCAATAAAGGGTAATTTACTTCCCAATAGACGTTTTAACCTCTAGAACTAAATAAGGGGGTATAGAAGCAACTTTAGGAACATCGGGTGATTTCCTACTCGAACCAGCTTCAGTAGGACCACATACCACATCAGTAAAAGATACTAGATCTGAATCACTCTATATAGAAATGGGTCGTGTGGGTGAAGCCCCTTAAAAATTCACATGACGGTGGGTAGAATTACTTATCACCAAAATAAGGGGAATAGATGGCACAACTTTCATGGTTGGGAGGTGATCTCAAATGGAAAATGGTCTATGATCCAGCCGAACTGGCCTTGCTAATACCCCCTCAGAAATGAATGCCGCCCATATCTTGGAACACTCTAATTATAGGTATGTTGAGGCTAATAAGAGAGGAATGAGTTATTTCGCATTATCATCCTAATTTTTCAGGTCCAACTATTATTGAAAAATAATTACAAGGTGAGATTCCCACGTCACAAGAGTAGTAGGGAGAGATGTGATCTACTAAAGGAATCCAAACTAACTAGCGTACCTATAAGGAACATGAGGTTTGTAAATAATCCCCCTGTATATGCATGTGGTCAAGAATCCATCTCTATATGCAATAATAAAAGAACATTAATTATGGGAGCCTCTCCCAATATCTATCACCAGCCCATGGGGTTCTGTGTATGGTGAAAAAGACAAGTGCGAGACATCACAAAGCAATTCAATCAAACCTTCCATGCTCAATGATTTCTCATGGATAGTAGTAGTGTTAATAAAGGTTGTGTGGATTTCATAATGAGGAACTATGGTGGTATTCCTGTACTCTTTGTATGGTAAATTCTCTGCCATCTATCCATATAAAAATTGACATGGCTAGCTAAGATGATGCGGGGGTTTCCCTTGTTGTATGTGTCCTAACAGTTCGTAGATTCAGGAAAGAGTGGGAACAAAAAAGTTAATGCATTTTTGATCAGACAATGTATCTTCCATTATCAAGTTTAGGACCTATCATCGATATAAAAATTACAATATGGGAAGATCCATCCACTTAGGAACATTGCTAAGAAACATACATGTCTAAGCTCAGGAGACACATCTTGCTGGATTTCACAACCCCAAGTGGTGTATTGACTCACCTCAAGGGTAACACAGTATTAACCAGGAATGATCTATGACTACTAGGTCAGATGGGTTCTTCTATGGTGAAATCTTGTACTTTTCCCATTCACCTGCAAGAATAGCCCTATTTAATTCTCGAATGAGATAAGTGATAAGGCATGAAGGGGATAACCAAGTAGCATCTCCACCATAAACATTAACTCTCTTATTAATGGGGATACTTTCTAAATATTTCATTAGTATTTGGCCACTAGTAAACATTATTCAAACATGTCTCCAAGGATAGGAAGTCCCCCTATCTAGTAGACGTCCCATAGACTGATCCCCACTTCACAACGGGATAAGTGACAGGTGTTGGTGCATGGACACCAACGACTAAGTAGATCAGGTAGTGTCTGACTGGGAGAAAAAGATGTCAAATTGGTAGACCCACACTGGTTGATATAGATTAAAATCTTTTAGTATGAAATAATATTCCAATAAATTCTAATGAACCCAGAACGACCAAGCCCACTCATTAGAAAATCACCCACCTAATCGGAGGTCCCATTTGGAGCTCCATCCTCCATTAGGGTTTCCTCACGATAGGTTAATGATGGATTGTTTATCATGGTTAATGGAATTTGAGAACATACTAAGAGGTAATTGTTCGCTTTGATTCAACATAGAACGGATCAGGATTAACTCACCCTCATGATTCAATGTTGTAATAATTTCTCCGACGGTAGAGATTTTTCCCTAATATGCCAATGGGACATTCTAGAACCCGTGACAAGATCACCATGATAAATCCCTAACAAAGGAGCATCATCTTGGAGCCCAAAATTATAAAGATATAACAGATTAGATAGTGGATAGAATATTAGATATGGTGAAAGATGATATCTAAGAATATCCCTTTTAGAAACAATGAAAACACATAGTTTTTATTCGACATTCTCGACCATGGTATCCCCCCTTCTAATCGCTTCTTCTGAGATATGAGGTAGAGAAATTGTGTCCTATAAAACAAAAAGATCATGTAAAAGCTCATTCTAATTAATATTATTGGGAAAAAATAGAAAAGGACCAAATATGTCTTCCAAGAACAATGCTCTGCATACTGAAACCCTGGAACGGTTCGCAAAGACGAATTCCCTAAGAACCAACCATACAATAAATTCCCCATAAGATTCTAGCCCATGAATCATTGGATATAGATAAGATTAGTTTCCAGAGTGTGAAATACACAAACTGATCCTCACTATGCAGGTATTCAATGTTCATAGTTTGGAGATATAATGCCAGATTTGGAAGTTTAATGTTCAGTTCCCTGAATTGAACCTAATTCTGTGAGACAGGAAAGCCGCATAGCACCTTAATTCTTGGATATTTGAAAATAGATTTTAAAATTCCACTATTCAATTCATAAAATCAAAATTATGAATGAAGTCAAGGAAACAATGAAGAGATCGTAGTTCATGAAATGCAAGATGCGGTTTACGGACGATGAATTTTGTGGAGGAGTTGGTACAGAGAAGTAAGGACATCCAAGAGCGCATTGCGGAGCCCTTTTCACTAGAAAACCAAGAAAAAGAATAATTACATGGGACCCCTATGTATAGAACTAGTCCCCCCAAATATTCCACCTTCTTACCGCAAACCAGTTGATTTTTGTATCATATTATAAATCATAACAACCTCCTATTTGTTTCAACTGAACCCCATTCCATTGAGGGGAATTTTTAGGGTCTTGAAAATTTGAAAAAGGAATGAAAATACTCCTGGTAAAATTGATAAAGGAAAGAGATTTATGTGGGGAGGAAAATTGGAGAATAATATTGATGAAATTAAACTTGGAAAAGGACCCAAACTGGCCTGCATACGGGTTACTAATAAAAGTCTATAAAGGGTGTAGATAGAAAACCAATTGGTATGCGGACAACCTACAAAATTATGGACCAAGAAGCATTCCCCATCCAACCAAGTTGTTCAATGACGAAAATAGATAAATAAGGCACTGTGAATGGTGTCTCCAGAGAAAATGATATAGAGAAGTAAGGACTGTATACCATCCCCATAAACTAAATAGTTCACTGATGAGGCATGGATGGAAGTGACCCGCAAAATGTGTCATTTATGAAATTGAGGCGGTGATTTCAACCACCGCGATCCATAACACCACGAACATGGGAAGGCCAAGTCATCTGCGGGTCGAGAAATTTCCCCATGGTTTTCCGCAAAAGGTGTTGTGTGGCCCATGGATACAGCCTCCTCAACAATCTATAAAAGGATGCAATATTAATCCGAGAAGAGCTGAGGATTTTGGGGTAGAATGTAGTGTTTACTTAAGAAGATCAAATATGGGTGAGGGTGAATTTTCGGGGGTACTATAGCCATACAGTATCAGTTGATGTAGGGGGTAGAATTTGGTAATCCAACCGCCAACACTATTCATCAAATTTGGTCCTTCATGACACCAGTTTAATTTTATGGATCTTAGGGCATTTGGCCCACAAGGCCTTCGGGCTGTAGGGTCATTGGTCCACCAACGTATTTCCAGCCATAGGGCTTTCGACCAATACAAAAAGTCCAAATGAAACACAGACCACACGGGAGCAGACCCAAATGAGGATTCAGAGAAAAAATAGCAACCTCCAGAGTAGATCTAACTATATTGAAATAATTAGAGGGTATGGAAACATCCCTTGGGACCAGGCACCATGCGGTTCTTCATAGGATATGATATCTTATCATCCATGCGAGGTGGGGAGCTAGGTTCCTTGAAGATGTAGATGCTGGGGAGGGACCGTTTCAAGTGTGCCAGGTCTTGGGACTTTGAGGTAATTTATTGGGTCTTGTATAGGCCTTGTTCCTTGGGCCTATGGTTCATGAAATGGTTCCCCTTCAACCTTTAAAAATGGGTATTATCATAAATCAAATAAAAAGATGGCCTTTGGGCCATTCGGGCTAAGGAAACCTAAAAAACCTCAGAAGACCCAAAAAACAATAAAAGACCCTGATAACCAAATAAACCCATAAAACACACTAAAACCTCTATAAGACCCAAAAATTGCTAAATCACCCTAAAACCCTAAAACCACTAAAAAAAATTCCTAAAATCCTCTAAAAACCATTAAATCTCTAAAAACCCAATAAAATATAAATTAACCTTAAAACCATAAAAAATATAAACCCCTAAAAACCATCATGAATCACTATAAATCGTAAAAAAATACTTAAAACCCTAAACCCTTAAAAACATTAAATCCCAAAATACCATGAAACCCTAAACACCATAAAGCTCCGTAAAAACTCTAAAAACACCAAAGAAACTAAAAGTTACAACCACCAGAAATCCCTTAAAACCATGAAATATGAAAAATTATAAAAATCATAAAACCACATAAGAACCCTTAAAACCATAAAAAATATAAAAACCATTAAAACCCATATAAACTCTAAAATACCAAAACAACCCAAAGAAATGAAAAATCAAAAACCCCAAGAAAACCGTAAAAACCCTAAAAATCGAAATCACACAAAAAACCCGAAACACCAAAAAACCCTAAAACCCCCTAAAATATTTAAAAACCTAAAACCCAAAAAATACCAAAAAACTACATAACCTATAAAACCCTTAAAAGATGAAAAAAATACTGAAAACCCTAAAAACCCTTAAAAACCAGAAAAATAATAAACACCGTAAAGAAACTAAAACTAAAAATTCACTATAAAAATCCATAAAGACTGTAGAAAAATCCTTAAACAACAAAAATACCTTAAAACCACAAAAAAAACATAACCCCTGAAACACTGTAAAACTCCTTTAAAAACCAAAAACCTCTAAAATTATGATACCCTTAAAAACCATAAGATACCCTAAACCCCAAAAAGTCAATAAAAAACCCTTAAAGCCACAAAAAATCCTTAAAAACCCAAAAAAACACAAAAAACCATTAAAATCCAAAAACAACTCTAAAAACTATTTAAAGTTCAAAAAAACCTAAAAATCCAAAAAACGAAAAAATTATTATAACCATAAAAACATTGAAAACCCTTAAAACCCCTATAAAGAAGAAAAACATTAAAAATATCATAATCCACAATTAATTTAAAGACCCTAAAAACCAGAAAAAAACCTAAAAACAAAAAAATCGATAAAATTTTTAAAACCCTAAAAACCATAAGGAACCATAAAACCACAAACGCCCTTAAAACCCATAATCTTTTTAAAATCCTTGAAACCAGTTAGAAACCCTAAAAACAAATGAATAGTAAAACCTCCAAAAACCCAAAAACGCCTAAAACAATCTGAAATACCCTAAAATCCCTCAAAACCATAAAGTCCATAAAACCCTTAAATACCCTAAAAGATCCCCAAAACCCCATAAAAGTCTGTAAAACCCCTAAAATCCCCTGAAAACATATAGAAATCCTAAAATTTAAGAAACTCTAAAACCCTAAATGACACTAAAAACCCAAAAGTATACCTAAAAAGACTAAAAAAACCCTAAAATCCCTTCAAAGGACCCTAAAAATCCTAATAAAACCTTCAATGAATATAGGACCCTAGAAACCCTAATGGGACATAAAAATCCCAATAAAAACTAAATAACTAAATGGCCTTTAATACCAAAAAACCCTAAAAATCAATAATATTGTTAAAACCTATAATGACCTTAAAAACATTAAAGATACAAAAACCCCTAAAAATATAAATTACCCTAAAACTTCATAGAATCAGTAAAAAACACTAAAATATCCTAATAACCCTTAAAAATAACAAAAACCTCTAAAATTCCCAAAAACCCTAAAAACATTAAAATTCCTTAAAACTATAAATAACTATAAAAAACCCTAAAACCCATTAAAAATCTAAAGCACCGTTAAAACCCCTAAAACCCCTAAAATCCATAAAAACCCATAAAAACCACAAAATCACCTTAAACAATTTTATAACCTTGAAACCCACAAGAAACCCCCAAAAACATAAATCCCTAAAAAATCCCAAAACCCATAAATCCCCAAAAATCTCTGAAACCCAAAAAACCCCTAGAAAACACAAAAATACCTAAAAGATCTTTAAAACCAAAAAATACTAAAAACATCTAAAAGAACCTAATGACAAAAAAACTAAAAAAACCATAAACCTCTCTAAAGTACCCTAAAAAACAAAAAAAATTGAAAAATAGTATAAACCACCCTAAAATTCCCAAAAACCTAAAAGATCTTAAAATCCCCTTGAAAAAAAAACCAAAAAATCCCAAAAACCCATAAAATGTCTAAAAACAATAAAAATCCTAAAACCAAAAGAATCTCAAAAAATATAAAATCCTAGAAAACCCTAAAACACATATAATATAATAAAAACCTTCAAAATACCAAAAACTCTATAAACTTAAGAGAACTTATAAACACCACAAAGACATAAAACCAAACTGAAAATCCCATATACTCTAAAACCCCACGAAAACCCCCTAAAACCCTTAAAATACTAAAAATACCTTGAAAACCATAAAACACCTAAAATCCCTAAAAACTAAAAAGAACCTTAAAATTCATAAAAACCTAAAAACCCTAAAAATACCTAAAACCCCTAAAAACATTAAATTCCCTATTATAATAGAAGAAATCCCAAATACCCTAAACCCGTAAAATCCCAAAAGTCTAAAATCTATAACCCCCTAAAACCCTAAGAACTCTAAATGCCATTAAAATACTAAAAACCCCTATACCCCTAAAAACCTCTAAAAGAATATAAAAATCCAAAAAAATGTAAAACACTAAATGATACTAAATACCAAAAACCCATAAAGGACTCTTAACCCCTATAAACCCCCTAATGACCTTAAAACACATTATACACCATAAAAATCTAAAAAAACTAAAACTCAAAATCCCCCTAAATACTCTAAAAACCATAAAAACCCTAATAACCCATAAAGGCCATAAAAATATATAAACCCCATAAACCCTAAAACATCATAAAATCTCTAAAAATAAATAGAACCATAAAACAGCCCTAAAATAACAAAAAAAATTAAAATTCCCTAAAAATAAACTGAAGCCATTAAATCTATTAATTACCCAAACCCCATAAAACTAAAAAAACCCAAAAATACCAAATCCCCCAAAACCCCTAAAATATTAATGAAATATTAAAATAAAATAAAACCCTTAAGAATCTTTAAAAACCCTAAAAACAAAAAAAAATTAAAACTCGAAATAACCTAAAGATATATAAAAACATTGAAAACATAACAAACACTAAAAACCCTAAAAAATCCTAAAAAACCTAAAAAACCGAAAAACTCTTAAAAGACACCAGATATCCTGATAAAACCTTAAAATTATAAAAAACCGATATAACCGTAAAAATTCATAAAATCCCTAAAACCCTTAAAAACTTTTGAAACACTGAAAGAACTAAAAGCCCTTAAAATCCATTACCAATCCAAAGCCAATAAAACTCAAAAAACTATTAAATCCCTAAATTTTTTTAAGAAACCTAAAATACCCTAAAAGGACCTAAAACCTCTGAAAACCCCAAGATAATCCCAAATACCTAAAAACCCTAAAGTCGTTAAAATTATTAAAATTACATAAAAAATCTAAAAACCTTTAAAGACCCCTAAAATCCATAAAAGACCAAAGACCCTACAAAATGCTACCCCCCCCCCCCCTAATGACACCCTAAAACCCTAAAAACACCTAAGACCTCTCAAACAATTAATATCCCCTAAAAATCATAAAAACCACATACCCCGTAAAAATCATTAAAACCCAAAAAAACCAAAAAACCCTAAAAAGCACTAAATCCCAAAAAATCCAAAAAAATCCAAACACCCCTAAAATCCTAAAAAATCCCTAAAACATTTATAAACCTAAAAACTCATCAAAAACATATAAATCCACAAAAACACTAAAACTACAAAAATCCCATTAAAATTTCATAAAAACACTGAAACCCCTTAAAAACCCTAAAAACCATAAAAACCATGAAATCTTTAAGAATACACTAAGAATCTTAAAAACCACTAAATACCTTTAACAACCAAAAAATAAAAAACCCCAAAAAACACTTAAAAATAATGAAAACCATGAAAACCTCAAAATACCCAAACAAATTTTTAAAACAATAAAACCAATAAAAACTATAAAAAACCCTAAAAATCCAAAACAAATCTGAAACCCCTTAAAAACGATAAAAAAATAAAATAATCTAAAAGGAAGTACCCCCATAAACACCCTAAAAATAATATAATACCCTACAAACTATAAAAAACACTAAAAGACCCTAAAGAGCCAATAAAAAACCTAAAAGACTCTAAAAATCAATAACTGCCTTAAAAAACCTAAAAACCTAAAAATTAAATAATACCTAAAAATACATAATCCACATTAAATAATCCTAAAAACTATAAAAATAATACTCAAAACCATTAAAAATATTAAAAAATATAAAAAACCATAAAACCAAAAAAACCCTAAAATCCCCAAAAATGCCTAAAAAATCTAAAATCCCTAAAAATACTGAAAAAACCTTACCAAATTAAAAAAAACTAAATCACCATACAAACCCAAAATTTCCCTAAAATATATAAAATCCAAAAAATCACTAAAAATACTAAAAACCCTAAAGACCACTTAAAAACCCTTCATACCCTAAAAACAATAAAAGACCTAAAAATTCAATAAACCCTAAAAAACACTATAACCATAAAATCCTTAAAACCTATTAAAAACCTAAAATCCATAAAAACCCTATAACAAAAATTATACTAAAACAACCAAAATTTATTTAAAACCCTAAAAACCCTAAAACCCAAATGCCCTTTAAAACAATAATATACACCCTACAACCCTAAAACCCCTAAAACTGATAAAACCTCTATAATGATAAAAACCCAGAAAAAACTGAGAAGATTATGAAACACCTAAAAATACAAATACCCATAAAAACCCCTTAAACCATAAATCCCATAAAGCTCTAAAAACACAAAAAATCCTAAAAGACGTAAAAACCCAAACACCATA
Organism: Viscum album; assembly: GCA_963277665.1. NCBI lineage: Eukaryota > Viridiplantae > Streptophyta > Magnoliopsida > Santalales > Viscaceae > Viscum > Viscum album. The sequence goes on along the minus strand of OY728156.1, from coordinate 334,266,894 downwards.
AAACCCCCTAAAAATTTATAAAAATTATTAAAAACCATGAAACATATTCCTAACCCTAAATCCACTATGAACCATAAATTTTTTTAAAAACCCTAAAATTCTCTAAAAATACCTAGAAACCATAAAATCTCCAAAAATTATAAATCCCTAAAAACCATAAAACCAATTAATCACATATAAACCTAAAAATCCTAAAAAAATATTAAAACCCTTAAAACCCCAAAAAAACCATAAAAGACAAAAAGAACAATGAACTTTTAAATACCACTAAAACCCTAAAAATACTAAACCCCATTAACACTAAAAACACTAAAATATATTTAAATCCCTAAAACAAAAAAAATCATAAATTAAATAAAAACACTAAAAACTCAAAAAACATCATTAAAACTCCTAGTATTTTTAAAAAATATAAAAATACAAAAAATAATAAAGGTCCCTAAAAAACTATAAAATCGCTAAAAAACCAAAAAAATTCTTCAAAACATATGTAATGGTTCTTTCCCTTATTGCTTGTCACATTGTATTTTTTTGTGTTGGGGGTGTTTTAGAGGAGTCTTGAGAATGTTTTATGGAAGTTATGGTTATAGTATAACTAAAAAATATGATTCACATAATGAAAATTTAATTCATGACTTAAGTTTGTGCTTTACTAAATGTTAGGTTGGTGATTTCGGACTTTTAAACTATAGAGGAGAAATGACTCAAATTTATTGACATTGTGAAAGGTGAATTTATGATGTGTAATAATTATGATATAGGTAGAATGCATTTTTAAATAGGTTAATGATATATATAATTCAATCCTTCTATCTGATTCATGGATTGTAATCCATTAAACAGGTGGAATTAATAACCTATATATGGAATTCACACCATGAATAAGGAAACTAAAAGTCTATTTATATGTTTTCATCAAACTGATTTTATTATCATTAAAAAAATTCTATCTTTGTGTTTTGGAAAAAACCCATGTGATTTAATATGTTCTTTAAGCCTGCATTCCATCAATATTGATATTGGTTCTGGTGGTTGAGTTTTAGAAATCTAAAGTATGTTTTTTCCTTTCTCTATGTGTTTTCTTTATATTATTCTTCTGAGGTTTCTCTGTGGTGGTATTTTTTTATTTTATGGTGAATTTTGGGCTATGTTTTGATAATTCTTATTGAGGTTTAGGTTAATTATGGGTTCCTTGTGTGGTTGTGGTTTTCGGGATGTTTTTTCTTCACCCTTTGTAGAATTGTGAAATTAGAAATCATATTTGTGGCAGGTGATCCTCTTTTCCACACATTATATGTAAAAAATGTGGGTACTTAATGCATGTTAATTCATTATAGTGTATATTAAGGGTTTTCATAATAGAAATAAAAATTAAAATAATATGTAATTGATTAGAATGAGTTTTAATCACTTAATTTTACTACATTGATTTATTATTATTTTGTTATACTTTCATTTTTATAATAATAAAAATCACAATTAATGGGAACCCTATTTTTGTAATAGATTATATGATCTGAAACCCTTGCTAAATTTTTGTTTTATTTAACCCTAGATAAAATGATAAAGAAAAAATATATGGCTAATGAATTGGTTTACCATGGAAACATGGTTTGTGTGATAATACCCATTCTAAATAAATAAGTAATATAGTGAGAAGAACATAAAATAAATATGAAATCCAAATAATATGGTGTACTTTGTGGTTTTTTTGTTTCCTTGTGTGGTTCGAGCTATTGCGAGGTGGTGGTGGTGATCGGATGGGTAGTGTAGTGGTGGGGGATTTGATGTGGTGGTTGGTAAGAATGGATGTGATATCCGAATTAAGGTAGTGTTAAAGGTGAATTGTGATGTAAACTCATAATGGAGATAATTTGTGGTTATTGTTTGGTGGTATTTTTGATGTGTGGTTGTGGTGGTATGTAGTGGAGGATACATCTGGTTATATTGGTGAGATGGTTGGCTAGTGTAGCACAATAATGATATTTAATGTGAGATGGGTGAGTGGTTTTTGTGGTGTAGATGTGTTATTGGTTTAGTTAACAATGGAATAAACTATTTTTCTAAAAAAAATTAATAATTTAATGGATTGATAAATTAATAATAATGGGATATACGTCATTTTGTGGTAAATGGATTAAAAAACCAAATACAAGAATGGGATGTGTAAATTTTAAAGGAGTGTATTAGTAATCAGAGTTAGTGGAATCACATTAAATCTTGAAATGGTGTAAATTTTAAATGAATGTGGAAACATGTGGATATGTGTGGTTTTGTGTACTGGTGGAATGGTGTGATGCATTAGTGGTGGAGCCGGCTGTGACAGTTGACATGTGGTGAAGTAGTGGTGTGGTGGTTTTTTCTAGTGCAATTGATGTGGACACATATGTTTAGTGTTCTGTAATATCTATATATAATTCATTTTATGTTATTTCCACATGTACCCCATATAAGTTATAAAACATTAACACTGTTTAGTGGTTCTGGATTCTGGATGTTTTCCCCAATGTATGGGTTTGGGGTGATATGGATTTCTAGCTACAACCTATTCCCTTCTATTCTTTAGTAGTTTTGGCCCTGGTGTTTTCAGGTGAGATGTGATGTGATGGGGCAATGATGTGATGTGATATTTTGTGAGGGTCATGTGTGGTAGGAGGGGGAATGAGTTTGATGTAATTCACATTCATGATACTCTACTACCCCTGTTTTTTAATGAGATGTTATTTTATAGACCAGGTGTCTTTGAGTGAGATGTGTTGTGATGGGTCAGTTGTCATTAGGTGATATGTAATGTGATGTGGTTTTTAGGTGATATCCACGGAAGGGATGGGTACATAGGATGTTAAACATTATTGTGTGAGAGGGGAAATTACTGAGGAATTGATATCGGTGCACCTTTTTCATAATGTTTATTATAATAAGAAACTAAATCGGTATCATGATTTGGTGAGTTATCTTGGGTTAGGGTATTATGTATTAGATAGAATGCTTATGCGATTTTTGGTTTTGTTTTCTATTCACTGGTTCATTAGTATGTTGTTTAAAAATGTTCATTTGAGACCTTTGGTATGATCCTACATGTTATACTTGTGTTATCAATCTATGTATATAAACTAATTTTAGGTTTCTAGCAGTGATTTTTGGATTGATAGGGACATTACTCACTTAGGGTTTTGAGTTAGTGTTGAGATTCTACTATAAAATTTTTCTTTTTATTATTTTACATGGGAGAGTTTTATTGTACAATTTAATCTTTTTCATGCATTGCAGAATATTTTGGGTTTAAATTTACATAATTGCCTATAATTTCTTAGTGTTTATTTATCATATCACTTGATCCAATATTTTTATATTGGGTTATGCCTCCCATGGGTGATATTTTGGTACCCTCTGTACGTTTTACAAAATCCAGGACTACTAGAGGTGGGACTCAGTGGTCATTATCTCCATTCCTTCATTTCCAACCTAATATGTTTACATTTTTAAGGAGGGGGTCATTATTGAGTAGTATAAATGTTTTTTTAGAGATAAGATGGATTTTAGAGCTAGGAATGATGAGGCTTATAATGGATATTAGGGAAACATATACATTATATCATGGTGTGTAAAATAGGTCAGGGTGACCAGTAAGGAAATGTGATTTTAGGGCCCCCTTGATTCACTGCATAAAATTTTATCTTATTTAATGGCCATGTAAGGTAGTCCATTTTCAAGGTAGACGCCTAGGAGAGTTATATTCATCATAACTGATTTGTTTTTGTGTCTGAATTGCATGAATGTGGGAAATTAAAATGGTTTAATTACCAAGAACCACGAAAACAGACAAGGTATCGGGGTTAGGATATTCTCCTTGCATTTTAGGAATGAGTCATGGTTTTAGTACAAGAGTGTTTTAGGTAGTTGAGGTTCAAAAATATGACTCGGTTGATCATCGAAAGATTAACCCAATAGAGGAGGATGCAAGATGTTATAGGGACGTGTGTGTCATTCAGCAACAAAGTTTGTGAAAGTATGAGGGGAGAATATCTTATATGGAGATTCAGCACTAGCTAGAGGAGAACGAGATCATTTTTAGTCTAATATGATATTGGGATGATTTATGGGTGTCATTATTAGTCATTAAAATATGGGGAGTGGCACATTAGTAGTTGAAGATGTTTCATGATGACTTCAATGAGCTGTATGTGTTGTGGTCGGGCTTTTAGAAGGAGTTCTATTTGGAATTATTGTAATCGATGATGAGGGTATCCATGAAGTAGGAGTAAATATACCTACAATAAGAGAGACTGAGTGTATGGGGGTTGGGGTTTAGGTTCAAGGATATTATACACTTTTCTATAGATATTTTTCCAGATTAAGAGTCCAAAGCATAGTGTTTGGATGAGGCTTTGTTGCTAGCGATCTGGTATGTGGATACCATATTCACACTTCTTTCTTATCTAGAGTTATCAGGAAAGGTGGAGGTTATTGATAAGATTACTTAATTGGTATTTAACCTTGAATGGAGTGTCCAATAGTGTGTATTGAAGAGTATAATTTCATGAAGTGGGTTTTGAGCGGTCTGGTAGTCGGGGTTTCGACCTGTGGGGATCCGACAGTGACAAAACTTTTATCAAACTTCTGAAGAATGTGGTTTCCAATAAGCTTCCAAAGGATTTTATTTCTCATATTATGTTTTTGGGGGACATGGGATCCACCAGGATTAGTTTACAAATTCTTAGGGAGACTAGTTTTATGTGGGTGTTCATGCCCCTTTATGAAAACAAATAGTTAACTCTAAGGTAGTTTTTGTAGAAAGGACCACCATTTCTTGTTCAACATATGTGGGAACAATGAATTAGCATATAAAAACCCCATGATATTCTCTATACACAAGGTAATAGACCAGATAATATTTATGGATTCTGTTATCAATGTGAAAGAGTAGTTTTGTGTGGTCATATGCCAGAGTTAATTAGAGGTATATTTAGTTTATCATCTACTCTTGTTTGTGATTTTTTTGATTCATGAGTCTTTCACTCCTTTTTCTCTCATAATTTGGTCAATATCATGTGTCTAGATTAAGGGATAATTCTATTTCCCCTAGTGGTATCTACGTTGGTTAGTGTTCTAGCTATTTTGTTTTATGTGTTCCAAGAATTTAGCTGGGGATAGGGAAACATCAATTAATGGGAGATAATTCAGAATGTTGTGGATAAGATCATTCATAATTTCTCATTTGAGGTTTTCTAGTTACCCTATGATGTGATATCTATTTTTTATAGAGTTGCGACCATGAATTTCTTTGATTTGAATATCTCTCTATCAAATTGTGCCTATAGAGATACGCAAGTTGAGGTTACAAGTTAATGATATGATGCATAGGGATTTCATTTGACCAAATTTGTCTCCTTGGGGTTCTCTATTGTTTTTCCCAAGAAGGTGTATAATGGTATGAGGTTGTGTGTGGCCTACCAGAGGTTGAATCAGGTAACAGTCAAGAATCATTTCCCCCTTTTAAGGATTTGAAAATCTATTAAAATAGTTTAGAGTGTCCCAGTGGTTTCATAAGAACAATATGTGGTTAGCGTATCACTAGTTGAGGGTGACAGAAAAAGATATTCCAAATAATTCCATAAAGTTTTTGTATGGGAACTTTGATCTTGATGTTCATACAATTTAGTTTTACCAATGCACTGTCCATGTTCATGGTGCTCATGAACTCCATCTTCGGTTAGTTCCTAGGCCGGTTCTTCATCATGTTATTCAAAGATATCATGATCTACTATAAGTTAGAGGAAGAGTATGTAGATCATCTCTTATCTATTTTGAAGGTACTTCCACCTCACCAGCTATATGGAAAAAAATTCAAGTACAAGTGTGGATGTGAGAGGTTCATTTCATTTTACAGGTGGTGTAACATTTGGGTGTGGCTATGGACCCATATAATGTTGAGGTAACTTTTTCTTGGTATGAAAAGAATAATGTGGAATAGGTTCAAAGATTCCTTAGTCTCATTTAATATTATCACCATTTTTTGTACAATTTAACATGGGTTTCATGATCGTTGAATGATTTGATTAGGATTGACCAGAAGTTTTTGTGGATTGATCATTGTTATAAATATTCAGTTATCTGATGTATAATTTTACGTGTGCTCTAGTGCTTCAGCTGCCTGAGGAGGGTGTGATGTTTGAGGTTTTCATGGATGTTTCCTATATGTGATTGGGATGCATGTTGATGAAATAGATAGTGTTCATCTCTTATGTGTCTAGGATGTTACATCCCCTTGGGTATAACTATGTCACCAAGAATATAGATATTGAGTTAGTTGGGTTATCACATAGGTTGGGGAAAAATTACATCCTCAGTGAGCACTGTGTGGTTTTCAAGGAATATAAGATCCTAAAATTAGTTTCCCCTCAATGGGATTTAATTATTTAATATAGTAAGTGGATGAAGTTTCATCTAGAATATGGTTTTCAGATCACTTACACCCCAATAATGGTGATTATATTTTTCTAATGTGTTTATTTGGAACTCCTGGGGAGATGTGGTTCATGAATCTACTGATGCTTAAAAAGGGATAGAGGGCCTTTAAACACCACATCTTGACATTGGAGAGAGAATTGGTCATATTTGTATTTATCAGATGATGGTGGAGTTATCATTGATGATTTCGGTAGAGGAGTCTCAGTGGGGGTACATGGATGAATAGGTGATTAATGATTGTATTGGCTATGGTGATTCTCTAGAGGGATGGTCAAAGGATAGCCTTAACTATATTTTATTCTAGGGGAGGATTTTTTACATACAAATTGTGCAGAGGATTTCCCTTTGACTTTAATATCCAATATTTAGAAGTATATATTAGTATGAATAAGTTTTATTGTGTCTTGAGGAGGTAGCTTTAACGGTCTATGATAAAATTGTTAGTGAAATATATTTTTTCAAAGTGTCTATTTTTTCAGTAGTTGAAGCTACGCCATCATGTTCTAGGATGTTTTTTTTCAGTCCTTGGAGGTTCCTCAGTATAAATTTGATGATATATTGATGAAATGGATCATTGAATTTTCTTTAGATCAGGGAGGCTGTGATGAAATTTAGGGGATATTGGACCAACTAAAAAATTCAATTCATTTTATAGAGATCCAAGAGTTAGGTATCATGGATGTATTTTCAAGGGGGTATGTGGGTTATTTGGTTATGATTCTCTATGAATCGAGGATGATAATTTCTGATCACGATCATCATTTAACCCCACACGTCTTGAGAGGATTACAACATGGATTTGGATCCCAGTTGCACCTTAACTCTGCATTCCACCCTTATAAGGATGGGTAGATAGAGCAGACCATCCATACAATGAAGGATATGTTGCAATCTAGTTTCTTGGACTTTGTAAGATCATATTAAAGGTGATATCATCTAGTTATGTGTCCCGAAAACAATATATATCACTCATATGTTGGTATGCCTATGTTTGAGGTTTTTCACCAATGATCATGTTGTTCTCCCTTGTGTTGGGAAGAGTTCAGGGAGTAATAAATTCTTAGCGCGGATGTGGTGAAGAGCTCTACAGGGAATATATAGTTGGATTAAGACAAGATGATTGTGGTGTATCACCATCAAAAGTTTTATATTTATCCTAGGTGGTGGCCATTGGAGTTTGAGGTTAGTGATGATGTTTTTTTAATAGTCACTCCTTGAGAAGGGTTGGAGAGGTTTTTTAGGGATAATAAGATTTATTCCTAGAGAATTAGAACACTAGAAGTGTTATAGTAGGTTAGTGTGATGGCATATCAGTTCTTACTCCCACTATGGCCAGACTAGATCAATGATGTCATCCATGTGTCCCATCTTCATCAGAATCTTCAAGATGAATCCCTAATCACTAAATTGTGAGATTTGGATATCGATGATGAATTGAAATTCATAGATCATCATGTGGAGTTCTAGGATCTTTTAGAGAAGATCGTTATGGACAAACATTCCCCCTATTTCTTGTGTTGTGGAAGAATGATGGCCTTATGAGAGTACTTGGGAGTGAGTAGTGTAGATGTGTGCCTAGTACCCGTCGTTGTTTTTATCATGTCCTTTTTCTATTTTTCTTAATTATTTTATGATTAAATAAGTTTATTTTATTAGATTATATATTTTATTAATGTTTTTATGTTTGTTTAATCTTCTGAAATATGAAGTGGGAAAAACCTGATTTCCAATCGAGACACATTATACAAGGAATGTTTAAAAATTCTATGGGAAATTTAGTGCTTCTAAAAGCTAACATTTCCTTGATTTGGGGGATGGAATCCCTTTAATTATATGCTCAATTTAGTATTGTGTGTTGGCTTTGGAAGTTGTTTCCTTGGGCTATGTAGAGGATTAGATGGTTTTATGGAAGGTTATATTGAAAATGAAGTGTATTGTGGCTAGTATCAGATGATGTGGTCTTGTGCCCGATGAGAGGTATTAATGTGGTTGTGCAAGGTGTTTTTTTGGATTTTTCAGTTTTTAATTCATGGATGGTAATGGTAATTTAGGTGTAACGACATCCTTGATCAGTGTATTTTGGAGCAGTTTTTTATTTCCTCTCCTTATTTTCGGTTTGTGTTTATTATCAATGATGATAATAGTGTTATATGTATAAAATGTAACTATTTGTGCATTTCTATCCTGTTACATTTCCATTTTTGGTGTTTGGGGTGTTTTAGAGTAGGATTGAGGAGGTTTTGTAGATGTTTGGGTTGAATTAGAATTGAAGTTAGTGATTCAGATTGGGAAAGCATAATTCATAGAATGAGTTTTTTTTATAGTGTGTTAAGTTGGTAATTCATGGATTATAAATAGAGTAGAATCAGTGTATTAATCTTATTCACATTCTGAAATTGGAATTCATAATGTGTACTAATTCAGTTCTAGGTTCATGGAATTTTAGTGGAGGTTTGAGATATGGGAAATTCATGCCTTCTTTGTGAATCATGGGTTGTAATTCCTGGTCCCCAAGGAATTCAGGATGTGAATATGGAATTCACACAGGTAATAAGGTGACATAGAATCTAATTATAAGTTGTTTCCTAGCTAATTTTACTCCCATTCACCTATTCTTTTTCTAGGTTGCGGGAAAAAACCGTATGAATTTTGGTGGATCTTCAATCCAACCTTCCTTCAACATTGGTATTGGTTTCATTTGATGATATTTTGAAATCTGTGGCAGGTTTTTCTCCTTTATCCCTATCATTTCCTTTTATCATTTTTCCATGTTATCTCTTCAGTGTTTCAATTTCAGTTTGGGTGAATTTTTTAATGTGTTTGGATAATATTTGTTGTGGTTTAGGATGATTAGGGTTTCTTATGAGGATGTGGTTTCTGGTATATTTCTTATTCTCCATGTAGTTCTCAGTAAAATTAGGAATCTTCTTTGGGTTAGGTGTTCCTCATACAAGCCCTATTTATAGGAAACGTTTGGGGAATTCATTATTTTCCTTTGGGAAGATATTAAGGGTCGGATAAATAAAAATAATAATAGAATAACATGAAATTTATTATAACGGGGAGTAATCCCCATGTTTTACTACTTTGATGTTATTGTTGATGTGTTGTGAATTATTGATGCTAATGCGTAAACATACAGCTATTGATATCCCTATTTGTAAAATAGATTATATGATGTGATAAACATTATATATTGATGTTTGATTATAGCATGGATAAATGCTAAAATAATCTATATATGGATAATTAATTGGTTACCCATATAAACTTGGTTTGTGTGATAATACCTAACTAAATAAAGAACTAATGTGGTAAAAATCTATAAATTATTTATGTAAGATGATATTTATTTTTTAGAGTGTGAGTTTATAATTTCTATATTTCCTTATGTGGTTCAGGCTATTGTGCATTGATGGTGTTGACCGGGTTGGTTTTTTTTGTGTTTGGTAATAAGATGTGGTGGTTGCATGGAATAAATGTAATGTGTGACTAAGGGTGGTGGTTATGGTGATCATTGGTGGATATGTGTGATGGTGATGATATTTTGGTTTATTTTGGAGGTAGTTGTGATGTGTAGTATTTTTGGTAAGTGTTGGATGAGAAATGTGGTTGTTGTGGTGTTATTGGTCGGCTGGTGTGGCATAGTGACAACTGTTGATGTGAGATGGGACTGTTGTTGTGTGGTGTGGTTGTGTTAGTTTCCCAATAATCAATGGAATAAGATTTGTTGTTGAATAAAAAGAATAATTTAGTTTTTTGATAAATGAATAATAATTTAATGGATGTTTTGTGTTGTAAATTGATTAAATGAGTTTAATAAAAAATTGGGATTTGTATATGCAATAAAGTGGCATAATAATGGGAGTTATTGGAAGCTTGTTACACTTATAAATGGTGGAACCTACAAATTAAAGTGGAGACGTGTGGATATGTGTGGTTTTATGTGGTGGTTGTGTTGTGTGGTACATTTTTGGTAGAATTGGTTATGAAAGATTATGTGTGGTGCAATCATGGTTTCATGGTGTTAACTAGTGCAGTTGATGCAGACTAATAGGATAGGTATTTTTGTTGTCTATATATCATGTATTTTATGTTGTTTCTACAATGCCCCGCCAAGTTGGACAAACATACCGACACTTAGAGGTTACGAGTTTTGGTTTTTTTTCCAACATCTAGGTTGGTGATGATACATATGGTTGGATCCCCCTCCCCACTCTTCCTTAAACAGTGATAGCCCCAGGTTTTCGGGAAAGATATGATGTGATTTGATATGTGTTGAGGGTCATTCATGGTAGTAATAGGGAACGAGGTTGATGTACCCCAAATTTATGATACCTTACTATCCTGGTTATGTGACGAGATGTGGTGTAATGAACCATATTTATTTGGGAAAGATTTTTTTGATGGACCAGGTGTATTCATACGAGATTTTATATGATATGGTAGTGATGTGATATGAATGGATGGGATGGGAGCTCATTAAATTTGATATTGGGGCGTGAGAGAAGAAAATCAATGGGGAAGAGATAGTGTGGAACCTTTCCTTTTAAGTTAATGAGACTATATTACTATATTAGATGTGTGATTTAGTGACTGGTCCATGGTGATGTTGGGATTGGTTATTTGATTTGTTTATGTTCCTTTTGTTTATATTGTTTCTTCATTGTAACATTAGAATGTTTTTTTCACTAGTGAACTTGAGACCATGGGTATGATCCTACGGAGTATAGTTTTATGTTCACTTTATATATATATATATATATATATATATATATATATATATTGTTTTCAATGATTATAAGAGGACTTTGGGGAATGATATAGACATTACATACTTGGGATTTTGAGCTGTTGTTGAGTTACTACTATGAGAATTTTTTTGGTACATTACTTTTTATACTTTTATTTTATACATTTACCTTGTTATTATATGTTGTGATGGTTTTCGTTTACTCTTTGGTAAAATGATTGAGTTTTTTGTGGACCTTTATCCCATCTCCTCATCTTGTATTACTATATAGGGTAATGCCTCCAATTTTTGATATTTTTATACCCTTAGTGCTTGTCACAAAAACGGGCCCTACTAGAGACATGACTCGAGGCTCATTATATTTCTTCCTCTATTGTTGGACCCATATTATATTTTAAGGGAATTTTTGTGACAGCCTAAAAACCCCTAATACCCCAAAAAATGATAAAAACCCTAAACAACCCTAAGAACCCTCAAATCCCTAAAAAATTTTAAACACCCATGAAAACCATAAAACACCAAAAAACCTAATAAATCAAAAAAAAAATCTAAAACCCCCAAAAAGACTACAAACACTAAAACCCTAAAAACCCCAAAATAATAAAACTGCTAAAACACCTAAAATAAACAAAAATTTAAATCCTTATAAAACCCCTAGAAAGTCCAAATAATCCTAAAAACTATAAAAACCCATTAAAAATTACAAAAATCCTAAACACACAAATAAACCCTAAAACCCCCTAAACACTATAAAAACCATAAACCCCCTAAAACAACAAAACAACGTAACAACCCCTAAAGGCCCCTAAATACCCCTAAATACTTAAAAAACATAAACTACACTAAAAATAATTAAAATATACAAAACTTTGAAACCCATAACAGCATTAAAAACCCATAAATGACCATAAAACCTCCTAAAACCCAAAAAACCCTAAAAAATCCTAACACCATAGAATGAAAATAAACCACATAAACCCCTAAAAACACATACATACTCTAAAACACTAAAAAACCAACAACACCAAAATCCCTAAACCCTCTAAAAGACCATAAAATCCTAAAAACCCATAAAAGTCCACAAAACCAATAAAAACATGAAATGGCCAAAAAAACCTAAAATCACTAAAAACACCTAAAATAACTTAATAACTTTATAAAAACTCTATATTACCCTACAAACACCTTCAACACCATAAAAACTATTAAAACCTTAAAAACCAAAAAAATATTTTATATCACTAAAAAACATTAAAAACCCCTAAAAACACTTGAAACCAACAACCCCCAAAAAATCAAAAAGCACCCTAAAAACCCCAAAACCCCTAAAAACCCCTAAAACAATAAGAACCATAAAACAAACATATAATCCTAAAATAAAATTAAAACATAAAATCCATAATAACCCCAAATCCCTAAAACCTTAAAACCCCCCAAAACCATTAAAAACCCCCAAAACGCTAAAATATATAAATAACCCTAAAACCATAAAAACCATAAAAACTCAAAAAGCCCTAAAACCCACTAAAGTCACATAAAAACAAAAAAAAATTCTATTAAAAGCCAAAAAACCCTTACAAACTCTAATAAAATCAAAAAAATATTAAAAACCTAAAAACCCTAAAAATCCAAAAAATCATACGAAAACCTGAAAACTATAAAAACACTAAAAATAACAAAAAACCCCCCAAAAACATTAAAACCCCTTATATCATTAATAAACCATAGAAAACAATAAAATCTATATAAACCCAAAAAAACCATAAAACCAAACTAAAACCCAAAAAACACTTAAAACCCTAAGACTCTAAAAATCCTAAATAAACTGAAAAACTCCTAAAAAGAAACTAAAACCCAAAATACGCATATAAATAATATATAACCCTAAAACCCTATAAAATAATAAATTCCCTAAAAAAATTTAAAACCTCTAAAACACCCTAATAATCAAAAATCACTATAACGAAATTAAAACCCTAAAAAATAAAATAACCATGAAATCCTAAAAATAATAAAATAACATACCCCCCCCCCCCACAACACCTTAAAATATCTAAATACACCAAAGATCATAAAAACCACCTAAAACACATAAAATGCTAAAAACCCCATAAAACTCGTAAAACCAAAAAATACCTACACCCCCCATCCCAAAACCTATAAACCCCAAAAAACCCAAAAATCCTAAAAACCACTACAACCATAAAACCCTAAAAACAAATAAGACCGTAAAAACATTAAAAATATTAAAAAGTTTTAAAAACTATAGAAAACCCTAAATTCCCTAAAACCCCATAAACCTAAAAATATATTAAAACACCCTCAAAAACCTAAAAGACCCTAAAACGCTATAAAAACAATAAAAAGAACCTAATAATTCTTAATAACCATAAAAAATTCATAAATCCCCTAAAAATCCAGAAAAATCTATAAAACCGTTAAAATCATAAAAACCCTAAAACCTAGAAAACCCTAAAAACCGTAAAAACAAAAAATACCCTAAAAACCCTAAAAACCAACCCCCCTGAATTCCCCAAAATACATAGAAATGTCTATTAAAAGCTCAAAAACCATAAAACCCTAATGAAATGAAAAATCCTAAAAGCAAAAAACCCAAAAACCCCAAAAACCATATAAAACCCTAAAACCCATAGAAACCCTAAATCCCCAAAAAACCAAAGAACCCCTTAGATCCTTAATAAACCATAATAAACAATAAAATCCCTAGAAAACATAAAAATCCCTTAAACCCAACTAAAACCTAAAAACCCCCTTAAAACCCTGAGACCATAAAAATTAAAAAAAAAAACGAAACCCCTAAAAGAAAACTAAAACCCAAAATACCCTTATAAGCAATAAATTACCCTAAAAACCTATAAAACAATAAAACATATAAAAAACCGTTAAAACCTCTAAAACACCCTAAAAATGAAAAAAAAATGAAATTTAATCCCTAAAAACAAAAAAAATCAAAAAACCAATAAATTCAAAAAACCCTAAAGCACCTTAAAAACCCTGATAACACCCTAAAACCCCAAAACCCCTTAAAGCAATAAAATTAAAAAAAAATCCTAAAAAAATATAAACACCCTTAAGACCCAAAAAATACTAAAACCCCTAAAACCTTTAAGAATACTTTAAAACCCTAAAAATTCCTAAAATCTTAAAAGCTCGTAAAAACCATAAAAATCCTCAAAACCCTTATAAAACCCTAAAATACACATATAAACCATAAAAAAATTAAAACCCTTAAAACCTCGAAAACCATTAAAAACCAAAAAATTACTAAAAAACACAAGAACCACTAAAAACACTCAAAAACCCCTAAAAACTCTGACAATCCTAAAAACCCTAAAACACCCAAAATCCCAAAAACCCCTCAAAACCTAAAAACCCCCTAAACCACGACAAAAAACCACTAAAAACATTGAAAACCTTGGAAAAACTAAAAACAAATCCTAAAAACAGTAGAAAACCAAAAATCCTCTAGAATGCATAAAATCCCTAAAAAATTAAAACACATAAAACCCCTAAAAATCACAAAAATTTATAAAACCCATAAAATACCAGAAAAACACTAAAACACTTTAAGTCCCTAAAACCCCAAAAAATCCCCTAAAACTCACTAAAACCCCTATAATGTCATTGAAAGACACTAAAACCATAAAATTCCTAAAAACCCTAAAAACCATAAAAACAATAAAACCCTAAAAAATACAAAAAATCATAAGAAAACTAAAAAACCTTAAAACCCCTAAAATCATAAAACCCCAAAAAACAGAAAAAAAAAACCTAAATAACCATAAACCACTACAAATCCATAAAAAGACAATGAAACCACCCTAAAACACCCTAAATAGATAAAAAAAACATAAAATCGCTAACAAATCCCATAGAACCCTAAAAATACATAAAACCCTTAAATTCTAAAACACTATAAACCCAAAAACACTAAAAATACATTAAATCCCTAAATACCCTAAAACCCCCAAAAAAGATTCATAAAAACCACTATAACCAATAATACTCTTAATGAGACCCTTATATGCTAAAAACCCTAAAACCCTGAAACCCCCTTAAGCATTAAAAGAACACAAAAAATATTAAAATCCCAAAGAACCCAAAAAACACTACAAACAATTTAGAATAATAATAACACATAAAACACATTAAAAAACCTAAAATCATAATCCCCCCAAATAACCCATAAAAACCCTAAAATGTGAAAAAATCATAAAAACTATTACATCCCAAAAAACCGCTAAGAAATAAAAACCTAACCCCCCAACCCATGAACAACCATAAAATCCATTGAAAAACCTAATAAAAATTAAAATAAAAAGAAACATCAAAAATTAAATAATATCAAAACAATAAAAAGGGACATTAATATCCCTAAAACCCTTTAAATCCAAAAACCCTAACAACTCTAAAAAACCCAATAAAAACTAAAATCCCTTAAAAACACTAAAAACCAAAACCCCCCAAAACCCTAAAGAAATGTTTAAAAACTGTAAAACACACTAAAACCCCATTAAATTACCTAAAAACACTAAAACCCCTTAAAACCCCTAAAAATTTAAAACACTAAAAATCCTTAAAACCTTAAAAACCTTAAAATACCTAAAACCCAAAAAATTCATAATTGAATCTGAAAACCCCTAAAAAGCCTAAAACCCACAAAACCAATAAAATCATAAAAACCATGAAATCCCCTAAAAACCAAAAAACTCTAAAACCCCCCAAAAAACCACCCTAAAAACCTTTAAAAGTCTATAAAACTCTAAAAATCCCTAAAAGTAAAAAAAACCCATAAAACCCCCAAAAGACACTAAAAACCCTAAAACCCCAAAAAGAACTTAAAAACTATGAACATTAAAAAAATTTAAAATAAACTAGAACCCCTAAAGGACAATAAACACCTAACAAACACTAAAGGAACCTAAACCCCAAAATAACCCCAAAAGGATCCAAAAACCCTAAATACCCAAAATGACCATAAATACCCCTAAAAGGCCAAATGACCATAAAACACCAAAAAAAAACTCTTAAAGGACCCTAAAACCATGAAAACCCTAATAACCCTAAAAGCATAAAATAATCATGAATTCCATAAAATCCTTCAAACCCTAAAATTCCCTCAAAACTTTAAAAGTCCCTAGAAGTCCCAAAAAACTGAAAACATCAGTAAATAGACCTAAAAACCTAAAATTTCCTAAAAGATATTAAAATCCTTAAACACACTAAAACACACTAAAATCATAAAACTCCCACAAAACCGTAAAAAACATTAATATATCATAAAAATTATAAAACACTAAAAATCTAAACACCCTAAAAACCCAAAAAAACATAAAACCCCAAAAACCCCTAAAACACTATAAAACCCCTAAAAACCTAATAAACTAAAGTCCATAAAAATTAAAAAACTATAAAATAATAAAATATCTAGAACCCAAAAAACATAAAACCCATCAAAACCATAAAACACCAAAAAACCCATAAAAACATAAACATCCCTTAAAACACTAAAAAACCCTTAAAGACAAAAAACCCCCAAAAAATAGTAAAGCCCCAAAAACCAAAATTGGTTACTAAACCCCCCCTAAAAATCTAAATTCATAGAGTACCGATAAACACCCCAAAAGGAACCTAAAAATTTTAAATATACTAAAGCACCCCAAAACCCCGACTATACCCTAAAATACCCTAAAATCCCTAAAAATACAAAAAACAAAAAACATGCTAAATAACCCTTAATGTCCCCCAAAACACCCTAAAATACATAAAAGATCCAAAAAAACCAAAACCAAACCCTTAAAATACCCTAAAACCATAAAAACTCAAAAAGAACATAAAACCATAAACCAACTAAAAAAACCCTTAAAATCACTAAAGGACCTAGAAAACCCAAAACCCATAGAAACACTAAAACCCTAAAACCCCATAAAATACTAGAAGACCAGAAAACACATTATAATCACCGATAAACCCTAAAATTTATAAATTTTTTTAAAAAATAAAAATACCCCCAAACCCTAAAAACCCTAATAAGTGTAAAATTATAAAAAATTCATTATGAACCCTTAACAAAAAACCGAAAAAGATCCTAAAAACAAGAAACTCCTAAAACCCCTAAAAATAGAAAAATTTAAAAAAACCCCTAAACCAACAAAAAATAAAAAAAGTAAAACCTCCCCTAAACCCAAAAAAACCCTGGGGAATTCTTGGGAGGATGCCTCCGCTCTCACCAGGGTTCCACCCGACATCACGATTTCCAGCATCTTCTCATGGAGGACTCATCTCCCGGTCTGTTCTTGATGAGGATTGGCTTGTTAGTTGCGGCTTGATTTGGTGTGCGGTGTTGATCCTTGACAGAGGAGGATTTTGGAGGCTCGTGGAAGCGTCTGGATTTGCCGGTTTTCACGGCATCAAAGGTTATGCTTCTAATTTTACTTCAAGTCTGATGGCTCTGTATGTGTGGACAACGGATATTATTCTTCCGTTCAAAGGCTACCTTGGGCTTCCTCTTCTCAGATCTGCGTGGTCGAGGGGATCTTGTAAGGAAGGCAATGACTTGGCTTGGATTTGGCGTCTAGTTGCCTTGGTTTCAGCGGATCTGAAATCAGCTCTTCATAAGAAGATCCAGGGTTTTCCAGATTTGGAATTCTTGTGGATTAATGAAGGATGGTGGGCTACGTCGACGGGATGTTGTGAGGTGGTCAGATCTTGGTTTCTTAGGCCCTTTCGGCTTTCTTTTCACAGTGTGGCGAGGATCCAAGGCGGTTTACACCAGATACAGCCTCTCTTCTTGCATGATCTGCGATGGCTTACGAAAAAGGTCGAGGTTCACGATGCAACATGGTGGAATTTTCTCAGCAGATCCGGCAGGGGTGGGTTGGTCTGGAAGTCAGACACAGTGAGGATGTTTTCAGCTTGTCCTGCCAATACAGGTTTGTTCTCATGTTCTGTGATGGGTTTCCTATATGTTTCCATGCTGTATTGGTGGTTCTGTGCTCTACCATTATTTGAAGGATTGAAAATCTATTTTTCATCGGACTACTTTGCTGGTATTTATCCTTTTCTATGGTTCCTGTTTGTCTTTGGTTTGTTCAATTGCTGGTTCTCTGGTCATGGCGGTTGTGGATGTGAGTTGTTGATGGTGCTGGATGCTGGTTTGGATATGAGGGGCTACTTGGTTTCGGGTCTGAACATGGTGGTTTGATTGATGCGGTATGGTTTTAGGTATAGAATCTGGTGGTCCTATTTTTCTACTGCTAGATGCTGGTCAAGTGCTGCTTGCTATCTGACAGGTCAGATGTGTGCTGGCCTTTGGAATATGAGATGTTGGATGGCTGATTGGATGGATTGTGAGGATACTGATGTTTATTCATGGTTAGGTGATTTTGGTTGATGGATTATGAGCTATGAAGTGCTAGAAGATGTATTCTTTGGTATTACTGGATGTTTCTGGATGTCTGCCTTGGTCATCTTTTGTGTGTTTTTTTGGTAATGGTGCTGGATGCTGGTGTTAGCTGGCCTGGTTGTGTGGATGCTACTGGATGCTGGTGTTGGCCAGTTTGGTTGTGTGGATGCTGCTGTGATGTTTGGTATTCGTGCTGGATGCTGGTGTTGGCTGGACAAGATGTGTGGAAGCTGCTGTTGTGTTTTATTTTGTGTCTTTTTCTCTGTCTTTGTTTTCTTTTTTGATTTTACTTTTTTTGGGTCTTTTACTATGAAAGGTTTTTTGGTGTGGGTCGTTTGACCCCTCCCCTCTTTTTTCTGGTGTGTATTTTTTTTCTTCTTAATAAATTTGGGGGGAGGGGGGGTCGGGAATAGCCCGACCCTCGCATCTTCCTTGCCCAAAAAACCCTAAAAACCATAAAAACCAAAAAAACTGCAAATAACACTAAAAATCATAAAAGTCATTAAAACACTAAAAAACCTCAAACCTTAAAACCCAAAGACTATAAAAAACCCTAAAACCATAAATAACATTAAAAACATAAAAAAAATAAAAACCCTAGTAACATAAAAACCCTAAAAATGAAAAAAAATCATTAAAACCATAACATGCCTAAAACATAAAAACCCTAAAAAATCTAAAACCCCTAGAAACCAAAGGTACCTTATACCCCTAATAAACCATAATGGACCCTAAAACAATAAAAAACATAAAATTCCCTAAAAACCCAAAACCCCAAAAAGATCCGGAAACCCCTAAAAACTGATAAACCCCATAAAAACACCATAAAACCCCAAAACTTATTAAAAACCATTAAATCCCTAAATAAACTTAAAACCCCATAAAATCCATTAAAAATCCAAAAAACCCAAAAAAAAACCCTAAACAGCCCTATAACACTTAAAAGACCCTCAAAACCACAGAAACACATTAAGATACCATAAAAACTACAAAAACCCAAAAAATCCAAAAAACCCTAAAAACCATAAAAACCTAAAACCCTAAAAAAACAAAAACCCTAAAATATATAAAACCATAAAACCCTAAAACCCATAAAAACCATTAAATCATCTACCCACATTAATCCCCATAAAACATTAAAAACCCTAAAAACACAAAAAACCCTAAAACCCATAAAACCCTATAATATATTGAAAACCTAAAAAACCCTCAAAACCATAATGTACTATAAAAAATATACCACTAAAACCCCCTAAATATACCTAATGAACATAAAAAACATAAAACATAAAAATTCCTAAATAATTCTTAAACCCAAAAAAACTATAAAAACCTAAAAACACCTCAAAACCCATAAAACCCTAAAAATTCTAGAAAACCCTAAAAAATTAGAAAAAAACACTTAAACCCTAAAAAACTCTAAATACACAAAAATAAAAAAAAATATTTAAAACCCCTAAAACCTTAAAACCTCAATAACTCCTAAAAAACCTTAAAACCCTATAAATCCCCTAAACCCAAAATAATTCCAAAAAAACCCTAAAAACAATACAAAACAATAAAAATACCAATAATTCCTTAAAACCACAAAAAAATCCAAAACCCAATAAAATACTTAGAAACACTGAATACCCTAGAAACCATATAACCCTAACTCCCATTAATCCCCTAAAACACTAAAATCGTAAAACCCCTAAAACCCTAAAAACCCTAAAAAAACTAATAACTATAAAAACCCCTTAAAAATTTAAATAGACCTAAAAACCCTAAAAACTACCTAGAACCCTTAAAATGTTAAAAACCCCTTAAAACTCGTAAAACCAAAAAATACATAAAACCCTCCAAAATCCCAAAACCTACAAAACCGAAAATAACCAAAACCACTAAAACCACTAAAAACCCCTAAAACCATAAAACTACAATAAACCAATAAGAACCTGAAAAAATTAAAATTTTAAAAAAGTTTTAAAAAACTCTATAAAACCCTAAAAACTCATAAACCCCAAAAAATCATAAAAGAACCTCACAACCCTAGAAACCCTAAAACCCTATAAAAACCCTAAAAATAACATAATATTTATTAAACACCCTAAAAATCCATAAAACCCATAAAAACATGAAGAAAAACTATAAATACCCTTAAAATCATAAAAAACCCTAAAACCTGGAAAAAACCCACAAAAACACCCTAAAAACCTAAAAACACTAAAACCCACTAAAAATACATTAAAAAAATAAAACCATAGAAACACCACAAACCCTAAAAACATTAAAACATTAAAAAATATGAATTAACCTAAAAACCCTAAATGATATTAAAAACCAAAAAACCCTAAAATCCCCTCAAAATTCTAAAATCCCTAAAAATCCTAAAAACCCTAAGAACTCTAAAACTCCGAACACAAATCTTAAACTATAAAAACAAAAATAAAACCCTACAAACTCATGAAAACACTAAAAGGAAACGAAACCCTAAAATACATGGAAACTCTAAAACACCTAGAAACCCTAAAATGCTAAAAATATATAATAAAAACCTAAACAAGCCTAAAACCCAATACCCCCCCTAAAACTCTAAAAACTCAAAAAACCATAAAAACCTAAAAACCATAACCCCCCCCCCCCCCCCCCTCACCCCAAAGGCATATAAAACCCTTAAAACACTATAAAATAACATAAAAATCACAAATACATTAAAAGTTTTAAAATCATTCAAAATCATTAAAAATATGAATGAACTCCAAAAAAATCCTAAAAACCATAAAATACATAATAACCCCTAAGACACTAAAAATTCGAAGACCCAAAAAATGCACGAAAACCCATTAATCCCCTAAAACATTAAATCCCTAAAACCATAAAAATATCTAAAAAAACATGAAACCACTAAAAACCAAAAAAACCTTTGAAAGTCCCCAAAACCCCTTAAGAAAACCTAAAAACACTAAAATCCACCTAACCCATAAGACCCTGAAAACCCATAAAACCATTATGAAAAACCTAAAAATCCTAAAACTCACAGAATGAACTAAAATATCTAAAAACCAATAAGAAACCTTAAACTGAAAAAAAATCCTAAAGACCTTAAAACCCTAAAACCAAATAAAATCCATAAAAACCCTAAACAAAAATGACATTTCTAAAAACCCTAAAAATAGTTAAAACCCAATAAAACCTAAAACACTCTAAAAACTATAAAAAAATCCTAAGGGGCCCTGAACCCCCAAAAACTTTGATGGAACCTAAAAACCCCGAAAACCAAAAAATTCCCTAAAAATCATAAAACCATAAATAACCATAAAACCCTAAAACCCCTATGAAAACATAAAACCCAAAAAAACACTAATTACATCAAAACCATTAATATACCATAAAACCATAGAAAATACAAACAACACAAAAATCATTAAATCCCCCCAAACCCCAAAAACACACTATAACCCCCTAAATTACCCAGAAAGACCTTAAAACACTAATAGTAAAGAGAAATACATAAAAAATTAAAAACCATTAATTGACCCCAAAACTCTAGAAAAAATTAAATGACCTAGAAATTTTGAAAAACTAGAAAAAACCCCTCAAATCATAATGAAAATACAAAAATAAAGTTCCTAAAGACCCTAAAAAAATAAAAAACCCAAACCCAAAAAATTACATTAAATTCTCTAAAACCCAAGAAATCTATAAAACCCCCAAAAAAATATGAAAATAAAAAAATCCGAAAAAATATTCAAAATCCATAAAATCGCCTAAAAACAAAAACAATCTATAAACCAAACAAAACAATAAAACCCATTGAATCCAAAAAATATCAAAAATAACCCAAAACACCTAATGACCCTAAAAAACATAAATTCCTAAGCCACAAAAAACTCCAAAACCCCACAACCCCCTATATAACCCTAAAACCTCTTTAGAACCCAAAAGACACTGAAAATTGTATAAAAACTAAAATATCCTAAAATGGTAAAATAGCCTAAAAGAACCTAAAACCCTATAAACCCCCCTATAATACCCTAAAAGTAATTAAACAGACTAAAACCCCAAAAAAACCCTAGAAACTAAAAACACCTCAAACCCTTTTAAACACCATAAATCCATAAAACACCTTAAAATGATAAAAACCTAAAAACTCTAGAATCCCAAAAAAACCTAAAATATCCCTAAACACATAAAAACTGTAAAAGCCTAAAATCTAGAAAATCCCTAAATCCTTTTAAAACCATATAATTCATTGAAATCCCTAAAACGCCTAAAAACCGTAAAACCACCCAAAACCACTAATAAACTCTAAAAAGTCTTTAAACCCTAAAAGCACTTCAAAATACTGGATAAAAATGTTTAAATTATTATGGTATGAATATTTCATGTATATAGTGAATCATACCTGATATATTCTCACGATAATAGTGTTGGTATTTTTTCATCCACTATTTTATTGGTAATGTCCCTAGATTGTTTTACGTATCAAAAGGTTATAGTAGTTCTCAAGATATAAATACATCCTATAGATCTTGTGAAATTAATCTTAATGATGTTTTCTATAGTCCAAAAACATCAACTGACTTGTCACACATGGTGTGTGTCTATCATTTGTTGGGGGATCATATTCATTGAAACATATTGTGATATAATTTTCACTTGGTGGTCTCAGGTTTATGAAATCATGAGGATTGACATGCCAATAAGGAAAATCTATATTTCAAGTTTCATGGTTATTTTATATCCATGAAAAAGTATAGTGTTTTGGTGAATTGAGATTATTATTAGTGAATACTATTTTATGACATACTTTTATGGATGTCATAATCTATGAAATTTATGTTGTGGTGAGGTAGCATTAATTGGGTGTGCCATTGGTGGAATAGAATCGATTGAATAATCAAGATATAATTTGTCACATCAGAACGGTTGTGATATCTTAGGCCAAGTTTATTAGGTTGGTAGTACATTCCTTAAATCAATGTATATGGAAGAAAAATGTATTCCAATATTGGAAGGTCAATGAAAAATAAATCAAGAAAGGATAATGACACAAAATGTGTCTCATACATTATGAGACATCCTGAGACAAATATATTATATTACATAGCGTGTGTTTGTATGGAACATTTTTTAGTGTTATTACTTTTCCTTGTCTTCTTGGGGGCCTTTATGGGTTACTAGAATCCACCCCTGGTCTTTGAATAGTATTAAATACTATCAAGATATAGGCATAATGGGTCTCACACTAAGCATATTCAAAAACATTATCCAATTTTATTGAATAGGATTATATGAAATGTTTGACCCCACCATGAAGTCTGAGTTATGTTCGAGTTTAAATGGTCAAAAATAAAAAAATAAATTCATATTATTTGAGTATATAGTAATTGGTATTTAATTAATTTGTAAAACTATTCATGATATATTAAGTGAATAAATGAGAAAATATTTAATGAATGAATATTATTTTGATATTGAAGTTACATTTAATATTTTTAGGAATATTGAGTCGAGTTAATAAATCATTTTTATCATTGAATATTATTATTTATTATAATAATTTTATAAAAGTTGAAAAAATATTAATGAATTACGAAAACATTCCTAAGATTTCATTTATGTCGTACTTAATTGGAAATAAATATTTGGGGGTTAGGATGACATTTCCGAGTATTTTGCAACTCACTATATAAGGAGGATTCTCCCATTCATGGAACTATTCATCATATGAATTTGAGGTGTTTTATCTCATCTCTCCCACATTATAGAGAGAGATTATATTGATCCAAGTAATTGATCTGAGTTATTAATGGATTAAAGGATTGATCCAGAGGTGTTTTTTGGGACATTGAAGTCATCGTCAGATGTTAGTTCTAGTACTTGGATTATTGATGATCAACATTATGGTATAATTTCTGAGAGCATTTTGGATGATTTTAAGGAATATAACTTTATCTTTTTGGTTAAATTAGAGAAATTTTAATTGTTTGTAGAATACACATTCAAATTGATCAAGGAAATTATTTCTATTCATTTATCATTCTTTAATTCTTCAAGAAATATACTCAACTTTTGTATCAGACAACATATCACAGTAGATGACATAGTTACATCAATAAATAATGATAAAATTTAATTCCTTTCCTCATCTTCTAATGTTTCATGACTCAGTACCTCAAATTGGTATCATAGGGACATTTCAAAATTTTAACTCAATAAAAATTATTTCTATATTAAATTCATGAAGATGAAATTGATACAGTCTCATCAATATAGATGAACATTCAATCTGATATTGGATGGTCGTGATATGGACATCATATGATTAATGGTGAATAAATATTGATTATATTTGGATTTAAACTAAAGATCATATATTTATTTATATGATATATTTTAACTAGAATAGGTTTTTAGTGGAATTTTTAGTTTAAATCCAAATCTATGGACGGATTTCTGATGGTCAAAATTTTATTTTCTGGTCATTTCAAATTTCAAAAAATTTGTAGATTTACCTTTTATTTTTAAAAAATTTCAAATAGCCTTCTCATTCATGATTTGAAATGTTTTTATAACAAAAAACAATTAAATGTGTAATTTGGAAGCTAGACCTTCCGGATAAACAATAAACAAAATTATATGGTGAATAGGGGTATGGTTTCCCACACTATTAGAAAAAAAGAAAAATATATTATTATTTTTTAAGGTTGCAGTGAATCCACCCGCAGTTAAGGATACTCCCTAAACCCATAAAACACCATCAACCACCCTATGTCTACCCCCACCAATCAAATTTCTTACCATAGGCCCCTTTTGGCAGCCAGATCCCAACATCGTTGCCCTCTAGTGCATGCAGTCCTTGCCATGCTTCATCCCCATCGTGAGCCATCTGTTCCATAGCATGTGCCTTCCACACATCATCCTCACTATATTCCATCCCAACTAGAATGTGTCTACTATCCACCCCTCCATCACTAGTTGGCCTCCAACTATCATGATGCCTTATATGCTTGGCCACCTCTTTCCTGATTCTACACAGCCTCCATTGTTCAGCTACCTCTGGCCTATTCCTACAACTCAAAAGCTC
Organism: Viscum album; assembly: GCA_963277665.1. Classification (NCBI taxonomy): domain Eukaryota; kingdom Viridiplantae; phylum Streptophyta; class Magnoliopsida; order Santalales; family Viscaceae; genus Viscum; species Viscum album. The sequence continues at coordinate 334,241,172 of OY728156.1, read as the reverse complement.
TTTTTGTCAAACCATTGCCAAGTCATGTCATCCATACCATAGTCCAACCAGTTTGGGCCATGTATGACCCAATAAAATCATTATAATCCGAGAAAATCCAAGAATTCCCTATTAATGGGACTTCAGGAAACTTAAGATCTTGAGAAGAATAAGAAATAAAAAAAATAGATTGAAATATTTTAGAATAATTTTTTTTGTACCTAGTGACATATTTTATATTAATGAAAAATAATCTGAATTATTTAAATTCACTTAATTTCCCTGGATGTATATTTTTCACAAATTTAATTATTAATAATCTTTTTTTATTTTCTAATGTTCTTGAGCATCCATCGACCAATATCTGTCTGGAGTTAAATTTATTTAATTATTTATTGATATTACGGTTGATGTATGTAATAATTAAATTTATTTTGATGATTTTTACATCATATTACATTTATTTATATGTATATGGTATTAAACTTCTATTATTGTTTTTATACTTGTTTTTTATGCATTACCAAGTCCTTATGTGAAAAGTCAAGGATATTGGAAGACATGAACCATTTCGAGATGAAAGAGTATTCTAGTTGAGGAAATGATACATTGGAGTGGGGTGTGAGTTGAGATACAAGCTATATGTGACTTATGTATTTTACACCAAGGGACATGGTTGGTCAATTGAGAGTAAATGGATAAATTAATATAAATTAATCAAGATTAATTGAATTGTTTATTTAATTTATGCATCATTTCTTTTTTTTGAGTATTCAAGTGAGCGTGTTAAAATAAAATAATAATAACCAATGAATATATTAAATAAAATTAAGACATTATGAAGGTTTTCATTTTACTACATAGTCATGTTGTTAGTAAAATCACATATTACTTACATATTATATATAATATAATTGAATTCGTCAAGGAATAATAAAAAACATCAAAGAAATATTAAATTGTGAAGTCTTCCCTCATTTTAATTTGAACAAAATTGGTTATATCGGGTTCTCATCTACCATATTTTGGGGAGCCTTATACTATTGGGGAGTTCATATGAGATTAATGGGTCTACTAAAATATTTATGTAGTAAAATAATGATCAATTTTTATATTTTAGTATCTTGAAAGGTAAATAATTGATTAAATAAATGTTATAATTTAAAGAAAATGGGACTTCACTAAATAGATCGAGGACTTGTGAGATAATGTGGTTGGCCAGTCGAATTCCTACATTGAAACTCTCTACGTTGTATCATATCCATAGCATGAACTATGAAGAGAGGTTTTAAAGGATCCTATTCACTATAATAATCAAGACACTAGGCATTCAAAATATAGCAGTGATGGATAATAGGTTTTGATAAAATAGTGACATACATCTAATGATTTAATTAATCAGTAATGCCTAATTTATAATCAAGATAATGTAATATTCTCTTAAAATTTTATTCAATAGAAAAATGACTAGAAATATAACATTTTCTCTGTGATTAATATTCTTTTAAGTTTTTTAAAGGAATTTAAAAGTGAAGTATGATATATTTATGGTTATATTAATATGTTGAGAAAACATTCATTGATCATGAAATGTAGAGTGGATTTATTCTAAAAATCACATTTCCATGAACAAAACAACTTTATGAAGTTAGTAAGAAAGATTTATGATCAGTATAACCTAAAATAACTGATCAATAAAATTTAATATGGAGTAATTCCTAAATTAACATTTACATATACACATATGAGTGATTATGTAAGTAAAAAAAGGAGAATCAACGTTAATATTCAAATGCATTGCATACACTTACATTATTTTTGTAAAGACTTGCTTCACTAATAGAGATGATATCCTTTAAATAAATTCAGATTATAATGAAAAATGGGTATCATATGATTTATAGTATGATATTATTCTATAATTTCATTTTAACATGTGTTTAGATTTAAATTTTTTGTTATGTATATAAAAAAACATGCAACAAAAAAAACAAAATTTTCATCTAAAGTAATTATTCCATTGTTTTCGAAGAATATTATATAAATTGATAATGTAGAAATGTTAAAGTGAATTCCTAGAATATAAAAATATTAAAGAATGAAAATATATAATTTGAGATAGTGGCAAAAATATTGACATGGATTTAGTTAATTCTAATGATGAATAACGAGTTGGAAAATGAGAAAGTTCTACAATAGCTTGTAAAAATATAATGTTCTAGATACACATACTATGTAGGAAGGATAAAACAATGGTAGTGGTTGTACATTCACAATTTAGGGTGATACATTATTCATTGAGAATAATGAATCCTACAAATAAGTAGTTAATCGAAACCAGCTACGATTCATAAATTTAACAAAAATTCAATGATTAATTCCATGTATCAATGTACAGGTTATTAGTAATTTGAATGTTTATTATATTGATATTGAAGTTGTATTCAAGAGAAACAATACTTGGATGATCTATTTTAGACCAATGAATATTGTTTAATGGTCAAAAGGTTTAAACATTTTTGTTTAGGCATAATATAAGATAAAACATTTTAACATATTATTTTTCTCAATATGTTAAAATTAAAAAAGTCTTAGAAACATTCTTTAGTAATTTTATTTAGAATTAGATGTCAAGACCAAATTTATAGGAAATTTACCATATTATACAACTAGAAGGATTTTATGACACCATAAAATGCCAATGAAGGGTGAATTTTGTTGAAATCCAATTTTCTACTAATGTAAGAATAAATTATCATAAAATATTAATATGGAATGAATTTTTTCCTTGTGTCTATAAGTGGTTAGTGAGAGTATCTCTATTTTCCAGTGATATTTTACAACATATTGAATAAATTTATTGGTATAACAGTAATTTAGGACCAAAATTCAAATATCACTCAAGATAATGACTTAAAGTGAAAGACTATAGTCTAAGGTAATGATCATGATAAGATCATTCAAACCAATGGTAGAAATATCAACAAATACCAAGTATGTTTCGACTTCTGATGTTCCTGAATAAGTAGTGAATAATTAATATTTATTTTTTGTAGTCTTAAAATTAAACCTAGAATGTAATTTTTTATCATAATATATATTTTCATAATTATAGTAATATAAAAATCTATGATGTCACATTTTGATAGCATAAAAAATGTGTATATTCTGGGATATCATCTATTAAGGAGTAATACTCAATAATATGAAGTCACAAATAGTAGATTATCCACACAGAAGATACGTGGAAGTCTCAAAAACTAATTCCATAACTCAACAAAAGCATGATCTTATCATGTGAGAGAAAATAAAGAAAATTAGCATGTTGGATCAAGTGTAAGTTGGACTGTTGTGAAAGTGGGTGCCCTGGAACCAACATGAATATTACTTTTTGATTTCCATTTCATATATATAGTGAGTTATACATTATGTATTATTACCAAAATATTATTCATATTTACAAATACACTCTTTACATGGTTTTTTAAAAAGATTATTTATCATGTCATATGGTTATAACCGTGACTAGGCTATATTGAGAACCTTGATTTACATTGAAATTAATGTTAAAAATATGTCCAATAGAACAGAAAAATCATTCTGATAGGAACCATATTATGTGTAACTATCAAATATCAGGGGATTATATGAATTGAGACTTCTTATCATGATGTTTTTACTAAGTGATCATGAGTTGATGAGATAATGATTAAAAACACACTAATAGGAACATCACATATTTCATGTGTTATTGGTTGTTCCTATATTAAAACATTTGTAATGGTCTCATCACATGATATTATTATCAGTGTATACTATTTGACCACCAACTTTGATGAATGGAAAATACAATGAAATTTATTTTGAGGAAAGGTATCTTTAATTCGGTGCACCATTGGTGGTATTACATTGATCGAATAAAGAAGAAAATATTTTTCACTTATGAAAGGAAGTTATATCACAGGACTAGTTAATTCAAATGATAGTACATTCACTAAATCCATAATAATAGACGAATAAGTAAAGTTCATACAATAAGGTTAACAAAAAATAAAATTGTGAAGGACAATGAAAAAAAATTGTGTATCCTATTTTATCAGATATCATGAGGCCAATAGATTATATTGCACCATGTGTTTTCATAAAAATGGTTGTCACTAATATGAAATTTCATTATCTCCTTAGGGGTCATGATGAATTTCTAGACTTCACTCTTGGTTGATGAATAATATTCACTGCTACTGAGATAAGTACCCAAAGGATCACCCACTAATAATATCAAAAAAATTGGCTTGTTATGATATATAAGTTTATATTACATGGTTGTCCTAGCCATAGGATCTGAGTTATATATGTGTTTTAAACAATATTATATAAATAAATAAATTCATATTATCAGAGTATAGAACAATTAGTATTTTATTTATTTATTAAAATCGTTGATGATATATTTAGTGAATACATGACAAATTATTTAAAGAAAAATGTCTTTTTAATATTCAAGTATCATTTAATATTTATTGGAATATCGAGTCGAGTTAATGGCTCATTATTATCATGTAATTTATTTATTATATTAAAAGATAGTGATAAAATTATAAATGATATTTAGGACATAGTAAAATAGTTATAATATTTATTTTAATTCTTATTTTGTGCGAAATAAATATTTGGGGGATAGGGATCCTTTTCCAAGCATTTTTTAACCCAAAATATTAGGAGGAGGATTCTCTCATTCATGGAACTATTCATCAGATGATTTTTAGATTCTCTCTCTCCTATCTCCCGTATCCTAGTGAGATAAGCCCTTGATCCATTTAATGGTTCTATGTTATCCTTAACAGTTTAGAGGGTTGATGCAATTGTGATCATTAAGTCATTTAAGGAATTGACAGATATTAGAACGAGAACTTGTTTATCGCCAATCGATGTTCCTGCATAAATTAGAAAATAATTCAGATGAAATATAGTTATCCGGCTTAGGTTCATTCACGAAATGGTCTCCAAATAATAATTGTTATCGAACATGAATTCAAACTGATCAAGATTATTATTTCTATTTATTTATCAGAATTACATTAGTTACCTAAGATCCTCATATTTTGTACTAGGCTTAACATCTATAAAGACAACATAGTCACTTCAATCTATAATAAAATTTTTAATTCCTCTAGATATATTCTTTTATTACATTCCCTGGTAACATTATAAAATCCCTAAAACCCCAAAAAAATATAAAATACTAAAAACCCTAAAACACACCATAATATCCTAAAACCGAAAAAAACCCATAAGAAAACACTAATAGCATAAGAAACCCTTTCAATCCCTAAAAACCCTAAACACTAAAAACCCTAAACCACTAAAAACCATAAGAACCTGTAAAACCCTAAAAATCTAAAAATCCCCTAAAGAAAACTAAAATCAAAAAATCCAAAAACACACATTAAAAACCCAAAAACATTAAAAACCCTAAAACCCATAAAATCCATAAAAAATAAATCCTAAAACCCCTAAAATCCTTAAAAACCCAATAACCTAACCCCTACACCCTAAACCCTACACCGTAAACCATATAACCTACACCCTAAACCCTAAACACCATGATCTAAACCCTATATCCTACACCCTAAACCCTAAACCCAACACCAAAAACTACACACCATACACCTTACACCATAAACCCTAGTCCCTAAAACCCAGAGCTTACACCCAAAACATTCAACCCTCCTCCCTAAACCTGATTCCCACTCCCTACACCCTAAACCCAACACCCTCAACCCAATACCCTATACCCTACACCTTATACCATATACGGTAAACCATGCACCCATCACCCTAGACCCTAAACACTACACCCCAACATCTATACGCTACATGCTAAATCTGATACCCTACATCATGAACACTATACCACAGACCCTAAAACCTATAACCAACACCCTATATCTCACACCTTTAACCATAAACCCTACACCTTAAACTTTCCAAATTACACACTAAAACATAAACCCTACACCTTAAACCATATAACAAACACCCTAAGCCCTAAATCATAAACTCTAAACACCATACCCAAAACCTACTACCCTACATCCTAAACTATATACACCCTATAAACTATACCATACTCCTTAAACCATAAACCCTGAACCCTATACCCTAATCCAAAAACCCTACAACGCAAACCAAGACATCGCACCCTAAACCCCAAACCCTACACCCTAACCCCAAACACCTACACCCAAAACCCTAGACCCTAAACCATAAAACCTACACCAAAATCCCAATACTTAACATCCTAAAACCTAAACCGTACACCCTAAACCCTATTCCCTAAACCCTAACCTCTAAACCCTACACCCTAAATCCAATATCCTAAACCCTAAACCATACACCATGCACCACAATCCCTATATCCTATACCCTAATACCTAAACCCTAGACCGTATTCCATACACCCTAAACACTAAATCCTAACCCATAAATTGTACACCATACACAATAACCCACAATACCTACACACTAAACCCAATACCCTAATCCCTAAAAAATGAACCCTACACTCAAAACTAAATACCTCTCACCCTAAACCACATACCATACACCCTAAATCCTATATCTCCTCCCTAAACACTAAACACAACACCATAGACCCAACACCAAAAACCCTAGGCCCTAAAAACTACACTATAATCCATTAAACCGACACCCTAAAGCCTAAACCATACACCAAATTTCTTATACCCTACAACCTATACCATATTCCCCACAACCTATATCATAAACCCAAAACCCTAAACCATAAACCCTAAACACTCTAACCTATACCCTAAACCCTACACCATATACCCTACACCCTAAAACCTATTCCCTAAACCCAAAACCCAAAATCCAAAACCCTAAAACATCCTTAAAAACCATAATTGTTTTTTTTCATAAAATCAAAAAATTACATAAAACCTCTAAAAACCCAAGGTTAAAACTAAGAAACTAAAAAAAACTAAAAACCCCAAAAGAAAACTATAAAAATCATAAAACTCCTTAATGTTCATAAAAAAACAAAACATCTATTGAACCCCTAAAACCATAAATACGCAAAAAAAATCATAAAACCCCTATAAACACTAAAAACCCAAAAACCCCTAGAAACCATAAGGGAATGCCAAAAAACCATAATATATATAACGAAATTGTAAAAACTGTAAAATCCTAAAATCCAAAAGGCCCTTAAAAACTCTTAAAACCCTAAAAACATCAAAAACTAAAAAATCCTAAATGTAATAAAAATCCTAAAAACCCTGAATAAACATTAAAACCGTAATAACCTAAAAAAACTATAAACCCTTTAAAATTCCATAAAAACTAAAACGAACCATAAAAACATGAACGACCCTAAATACCTTAAAAGCCCAAAAAACACTATGAAACCCCAAAAACATGAATATACAAAAAAAACCCTAAAACCCTAAAAACATTAAACTTCTAAATCCCCTAAACCCCGTTAAAAAACTTTAAAACACTAAAACCCCTGAAAACCCCTATAATTCCTGAAATCCTAAAAACCCATAAAAACCCTTCAAAACTATAAAAACATCTAAAAACCGAAAAAACCTAAAACCCATAAAAAATTCTAAAAGCTATAAAAACCATAAACACCACAAAAAACATAAAGACCCTGAAATAACCAAAAACCCAAAACCCCAAAATACTCTAAATAACCCTATAAAATCCCTAAATTACCCTAAATTACCTTTTAACACCCTAAAACCCCCAAAAACATGAAACCCTAAAAGCCCTAATACCATAAAAACCCTTAAAACCCCTAAAAACCATAAAATAATAAAAACACATAAAACCCCATAAAACAATTCTAAAAACCCTAAAACACAAAAAACCCTAAAACCCTTAAAATTCCTAAAACCCTAACACCCCTAAAGTTATCTAAAATCCCTTAAAAACATAAATACCCATAAAAATCCAAAAAAACCATACAACCCAAAAAAATTCTAAAAAGACTAAACAACCCTAAATTCCCTAAAATAAAAAAAATTAAAAAAAATTAAAAAACCCTAAGATTCCTAAAAAATCCTAAAACCACAAAAATTATAAAAACCATAAAAATCAAAAAAACCCTAAAAATAATTTAAGATCCTAAATAACCTTAAAATAAATTAAAAAATAAAAAACCAATAAAAACACTAATAACATTAAATACCCATCAGGACTCTAAAAACCCTAAAAAATTAAGAAAACCCCCAAATAACCAATAAAACCTGAAAACCCTAAAACCCCAAAAACCATAAAACCCCAAAAAATTGATATAACCACATTAAAGTCCCTTAAAAACCAAAAAAATAAAATACTATTAAATACTAAAAACCATAAATACCCTAAATTATTTGAGAACCACAAAAATTCTTAAAACCCTTAAACCACTGTAAAATCTTGCAAAACCCTAAAAACTAAAAAAAATAATTAAAACCCAAAAAAAACATTAAAAGCCATCAAGAAAACAAAAATTATTAAAAATAACTACCCCCCTTAAAGACTCAAAAACCCTATGAACAGTAAAAGACCCTAAACCCCCTAAAAGACCCCTAAAACCCCTCAAAAATCCTAAAAGACCCTAAACCCCCCTAAAACCCCAAAAGGACCCTAAGACCCTAGAAACCCCTAAAAGAAACAAAAAACCCATAAAATACCATAAAAACCCAAAACACTAAAATAAACTAATCACCCTAAAAAATCCTAAAGGGCACTAAAACCCATAGATGACCCTAAAACTCTAAATACCCTAAAGGACCCAAAAATCAATAAAACTACTAAAGGACCCTAAAAATTCCAAAAGGACCCTAAAAATTCCAACAAATCCTACAGGACCTTTGAAACCCCTTGAAATCCTAAAGGACACTAAAAACCCTATCCTCCCCAGACCACGAGAAAACACTAAAATACCCCTAAAATATTCAGAAGACCCTAAAATTATTTAAAAAAATAAAATAACAAAAAAATAAATTAAATAACATGAATAACCCCCAATAACCGAACAATATAATAAAAATTTAAAATATACTAAAAAATATAGAAATCCTAAAACCATTAAAAACCCCAAAAGACCATAAAATCCCTTAAAACCCAAAAAAACCCAAAAAAACCCTAAATCCCCTAAAACCATAGAAAACCTTAAAACCCTTTTAAAATGCCAAAAGACAACCAAATAAACATATAATCCCAAAAAAAAAAAAAATCTCATAGTCCCAATTTTTTTTTGAAAAAACCATAAAACCCCATAAAACCCCCTAAATCCCCAAAAAACCTTACTACACCAAAAACCCAAAATAGCCCTGAAAACCCTAAAAAATACAATAATTCCAAAAATCCATAAATACCAAAAAAAATTAAAATCCCTGAATACCTTAAAACCCATAAAATACTAAATCCCCATAGAATAATTAAAACCATTAAACCCCTAACACACCTATAAAACCCAAACGAACCATAAAAATCCATAAAACCCCTAAATAACCTAAAAAACTCTGGAAAATATTAAACATGATAAAAATCATTAAAATACATTGAAACACTAAAAACCCTAAAAATATTTAAACCCCCTAAAATACACTAATAACCCTTTAACCTCTTAAAACCTTAAAACCACTGAAGACCATAAAAGAAGCTAAAAAATAGAAACCCATAAAATACCCTAAAAGAGCGTATAAAAACCCATCACCCCCTAAAAACACATTATATACCCTCAAACTAGTAAAACCCATAAAACCAATAAAACCCTAAAAAACCCAAAAACCCATAAAACCCTAAAAATCCACAAAAACAATAAAAACCCCTTAAAACCTCTAAAAACCCAAAAATTCATAAAAAATTGTAAAACCCTAGAAAATCAGAAAACCCCTAAAATAAATAAAACCCTCAAACCCCTAAACAAACCAGAAAGAACCTAAAACCCCAAAAGACCATAAATAACACTATAAACCCATAAAAGACCCTAACCCCCATTAAGTCCTCTAAAAACTGTACCTCAAACCCTAGAACCCCCAAACCCACCAAAAAATAAAAACCCCCCAAAACCCTAAAATTATCCTAAATCCCCTAAAAACAAAAAAACCTAAAACCTTAAAACCCCTAAAATCTCCTAAAATCCCAAAGATAAACCTAAAAATTATGATAACCCCAAAATACATGAAAAAAACTAAAACATATCAATAAGCCCCTAAAAATCTAAATCACCTAAAAATATATAAAAAATATAAAAACCTTGACAAATGTAAATAACCTAAGAAATTCTAAAACACAAAAAACCCCAATGAAACCTTAAAACACTAAATCAATAACTTCAACAAAAATAATTAAAACCCCTGAAACCATTTAAACCCTTAAATAACCGTAATAACCCTTAAAACCCCAAAAACTCCAATAAACCTACTAAAAGAACTAAAACCACTTAAATCACGTAGAATACTAAAAACAAAGAAACACGTAAAATCTATAAAAACTCTAAAACCCCTATAAACCCAAAATAACCCAAAACAATACTACAAAGTTTAAATCCCATAAAAACGTTAAAACCCCTAAAAACCCTTTGTTTCCTTAAAAAACGTAACACCCCAAAACCCATTAAAATACTACAAACCCTATAGACCCCTAAAAACACAATGAACATCTGAGAAAGGCAAAAAAAACCAAAAAAACAAAAATGAACCAAAACATTGAGAAACCATAAAATACCATAAAACCCTAAAAGACACTAAAATAAAAAAACAACAAATACCATATAATACTAAAAATTTTTAAAAAAACATTAAAACCATAAAACCTTAAAGGGACTTAAAATCCCTAATGAAACATTAAAAACCCTAAAACCTTAAAACCCTAAAAAAACCCAAATAGTCGTACAAACCATAAAATCCCTAAAACCCCTGAAGGAACCTAAAAACCCTAAATAACCTAAAAGGAACTTATAAAACTATTAGAACCCAGAAAGGAACCCAAAAAACTAAAACCCACCTAAGAGACATTGTAGGGTGTCGAAAAATCCACAAAGGGAAAGAAAATACTTCTGTAAAATTGATAAAGGAAAGAGAAGCATGTGGGGATGGAAATTTGAGTAAAATATTTAATACATTCAATTTTTAAAAGTACCCAAACTAGACTACATACGATTTACTAAGAAAGGTGCACTGAGGTAACATAACGCGAACCATGTAATACACGAGTAGCATGAAAAATGCTAGTCTGCGAAGCGTAGGTCAGTGACCAAGAAATTAGTAGATGAAAATAGTGAACCAAGTCGACGGAAACTATGTCATTGGAAACATATTGATGGATATGTCATCCCCGCATACCATCACAACAAACTAAATAGTTCACTAATGAGATGGGGTTAGGAGCGCCCCGCGAACCATTTCATTTGCAGAAATGGTGAAGTTATTTCCACCTCTACGAACCACAACACAGTGATCCTCGGTTGACCAAGTCATTCGCGGGCTGAGAAATTTCTACATGAGATTCCATAAAAGGTGTTGTGAGAACCTTGGATACAGCCTCTTCGACACTCAATAAAAGGACCCCAAGGGGAGTTGTGAAGAGGATAGGATTTTGGGGGAGAACATGGAGTATACAAATGGAAGACATAGAAGGAAAAGGACTGAAAAAGTACCAAACTAAAAAGAGTTTCTTGTAGGTATAAGCCTACCAGGAACCATAAAAAGAAAAAAACATAACAATAATTAACTATACATGAACCAAAATGGAGAACTGTGAATCATATTCCCTTCGTGGATGATCTTCCCACAAATCATAGGCACAATTCCCCTCCTTCAATCATGTGAACCGCATAGCGCATCGCTACACAGACATGACCCTACACCGCATAGCACCACACTATATAAGTGGATCCTAAGATCGAGTACCACCTTAGTACGTGGCGGCTTGCGTCTAGGCCCACATACAACTTCGGTATGCAGATGTCCTCTTCACCAGCATTTCAGTATGATTTGTGGGTTAACCCCCATCTAGTATGAGAAAACGGAATGCGAAATAGGGTGTCTTCAGGTTTTCCACATTGAAGTTCAAATATTTTCCTTCATTTCCAATAAATACCTTCATAGCCCCTCATCTAACAAGTCCCCTAGCATAAGGACAAATCCTCTAAAAAAGCTACCAGACCCATATGATCATACTGTTGGATGCTTCAGTGTGCCCTTCTAAGTCTAAAACTCGAGGTAAGTAGATGTGGAAAGGTAGTTCCTACAACGATTCTGATCCCACGACATCTTTAAGTCAAAATTCCTGAGGTAACCGAGATTACAACCTTGGGAAACTAATTTAAACCTCCCCATTCTAATGATCATGGGTAATCACTATATTTTCCATTTAATGAGGGGCAGTTATAATTCAAAGGAACTACATTTTCTTTTCCTTATGATGAGGAGAAAGTTCCCTCTCCTTTCTTGTAACCTGTTTCAGGGAATCCTTCCTTGAGTAAGCCCCAATCCTTCTAGTCCAAACCTAATGACCTTCACATTAGTTTCCCATTGAATTTTGTATTTCTCTATGCCCTCATCCACTGTTATCCTCATAAATTTCTATTATCAGTGAAGAAAAAGTGTGCTTCTATTGAATATTTCATATCCAATTTGTTCTAACACTGAGTGTGAATCGTATGGTCTTAGAGGTATATGATGATATGAAATTTTTTTAACACTCTTCATGAACTATGTGAAATATGATTTATAATCTAAATGGGATATGTAGGATGCCTTTATAAAGGCTGGATCTCAAAGGGGATCATTTTCAAACGTTAATCCACAATCATTCCTCATAAAAATATAGTCTCTATTACATTATAAGCCCCAATTCCCACCAATCTATGAGGGTTTTGATTCCAAAATAACTAGGATATCTGGGGAGCTTCTCCAGAGTCCAAACACTACATCCAAATCACACTTTTCTATATCCCCATATGAACAATATCTTCTAAGGAAACCATGCCTCTCCTTAGCATCCTAGGACACTTTGTTGTAAGTCCCACATGAATTATTGGCTAGGCATCCTCCGCCTAGATTTTCTTACAGCATAAAGTTAAACTTCATGGATGGTTCCTCTTTAAATGACCTTGAATGGTGATTTGTCTAGTAAAGAGGCACCAAACTACGAGGGGTATGATTCCTCTCATGAGGATATGTAGGAAGCCTATCTTATGGGATCAATACTAATAGGGAATCAATATATTTCCCTCCATATGGTAGTAAAATTCATAGAATATCATTATATTATTTAAACCATATATGTCTCATCAATTCCTAGCCCATGCGCATATATGGTTAATCATGAAATCTAGGGGTTACCTATAGACACACTCTTTGGAAAAACCAAATATTCAATAACATATGGAAATTGAATAAATCTATAAGAGATTCATAAAATAGGAAATATTTCCCTCCAAAAGGATGTGAAGATCCTGAACTCCCAACCTCTCAACCAATGGAGTAAAAAAGTGTCATTGTACAAATCATTATACAACAAGAACCTTCCTTTGAAAAGCAGGACCATGAAACATGGATTCCAGGCCCGTTGGGTGTTTATGGATCCACAAATAAACCTATTGGAGACCATTATAGGAAATCATACCCAATGTGAAACCCTTCAAAATAATGGAAAACAGGTTATAGTTTATCAAGACATTTTGGTCTCCCCCACTGTGCAACATGAATTAGGTCAAAAACAAATGGTCAACCCCATGTGAATCCCTAACCGAGGATGATGTATTATCCCACCACACGCCACTTCCCTAAAAAATGGTAATAATTTCATGAAAGATCATCAATTATGCAAGTGATCATGATATGATTATTTTATGGTGTTTTGTTGATTGTATATGTCATATATATATTACAAGAATTCCACAAGGATCTCTTTGATCCAAATAGAATCATGACAGTCTTCCTGGGAATGTTTGTCAGCGACTACATAGGCAGTCGGGTCCCTATAAAATAACCCGACACCCTCCCCTACCCAGTGTCTTCAATGCTGGGTTTCGAATGCTGTGATTATAGTGTAGCAGAAAAATTCGACTCTCCCTATGGTGGAGTCAGTAAGACAGACCCTCCAATCAGTGAAATCTCACTAGCAACCTCTTCACCCATGGACGCTGATCTAAAATGTGATGGTTCCACTGATCGTCTCAAATCATTTCAGGAGTTTTTCCCTAGATTATGATAACAAGTACCTCTCTTATCTTTGGGAGGTAGATGAATTCCACACCAATGAATCCATCTCAGCTACACAGGAACCCCGTTTAGGGGTTCTTGTAGGAAGCTGTCTCCACTAGTGGCACAAAACATGATATCCTCACTATAAAGAGGATCCCATGATGAGGGAAACTAGTGATTTTTAATGGACACAGGACCCTCCAGTTTCCTGATCAGGGAGGTAAATGCATAATCATGAAAAGGTTATCACCCTGGTTTCTAAGGATGAGATCTGCCACACAAACACGGTGGAATATAATGGGCATGCAAACAATCCTCCCCCATCCTACTGGATACCTCCTAGAAAATAATACAGAAATATAAGAAAAGATGCATATACTCTCTTTATCTTATAAGTCCCACCATAGAAATATTATAGAACAATACGAGTACATGCACATTCCTTCCAGGTCCCATCAGTCCCACCATGCATAATGAGCGGTCAATTACATGAAGATGAAAATTTCTACCAATGTACAATAAAATTTCCCTCAAAATAGGGAAGAAAATCATGGGAAGTCATACAACCTTTCTGATTCATATGAATACCACCATTAAAATATGGTGTAAATCCATAGGCAGAGTTAAATTCCTACTTATGATAACAAATTCCACCAATCAACTATAGTTTTAAACAAATATGAGAATAGTTATATTCCTACATATTAAAATCATGTTAGTGATAAAAATACAGAGGAAAATGAGTAGAAACAAATTACCGCTCGAAAATATAAATCCCACTAACCAAATACAGTGGAAACTAGAGAAAAAAACCAGAAGGAGACTTGTTCCTCTACCCAGACACAAGATAACTGCTAGTACCCACTTGCAACTCATGGAGGACCGGAGCAAGAACATACTCCTACATTGAAATTAGAATAGGAATTCATTCCTATTCCATCTAAAGATGTATATCAAAAAAAATCCCATGATGGAGGATCATACATCGATCCTATAATATATCATCCAAACATGTCATGACATCATTGCATCAGTGGAAAAAGAGATGAGTCGGTCCCATGACCCCATCTCCCTGAGCGGGGTGATCTATCCACCATATCAAATAATAACTACGGAGCATTCCAACATCCATGAATCTGTCTAGGAGGGTTGAAAATCATATTCTATCATCCAAGAATAACTGTATTGTGAATAAAAACCTATTCCAACTGGGGGATATCGATCCAACATGGTGGCCGCTCTAGGGCAAGCATATATCCCTGCCAAAACTCAAGATATTATTTAGTGTATCCCAGAGAAATCATTGGAACCAACCCAAAAGGGAACCATACATAAAGATTCTTACAAATAAAAGTAATATCCACTTTCCCATAATAGGGAACCCAAACATGAAAGGCACCAAAGGAAACTGGAAAATGAAGACCACACTCATGATTTTTCTCTACTGAAAGCAGGAATTCTTGACACCATCAAGTATATATCTATAGAGTCTCAAGATTCTATTAGTCCATTACCAAATTACGGAAGTGGATTTAATAGTTGTGAAGGTCTTCCCCATTATGTTTCTACAAGAATCTCTGAAGGTCCTCCCTAGATCACCCATGGTGGCTAACTCTATGGGCCATAAATGATCAATCGTGGGATCCAATATTTTGTTGTGTGTTAGTGTATCCCTCTCTTTGACCATAAGATAATATAGTGAGAAGTCCCTCACCTTACAATAGTCCTCCTTGATGGAACTCTATAGGGTATATGTTATAGATATGTTTCTCCCTATAGTCAAACGTCGAGCTGTCATGATAGTCCATGTTATGATGGCAATCACTATGAAGGCCCTTCCAATAGTGATATCAAGCAACGAGAAGGTCCTCCTCTCATTGCAGTACATCTTGAAGGCCCTCCCCAGTGTTCACACTATAGATACTCTCCCTATATCTAGAACTATTATGTTAGTCCTCTCCATGGTATCAGTCATTATGAAGTCCCTCCCCTCAATGACTCTAAGTAACAAGAAGGAACTCAGTGTAATATCGTCCACCCTGATGTTCCTACCCAAGCTATATGCCATATGAGTCCTCTCTATGGCCAGAAACTAGCTTTGATGGTTTTAATTTCTATCACAACATCAACTTTGAAGGTCCTCCACACATTTCTAATCTACACTGATAAGAAGGACCTCTCCTCATTGGAGAAAATGTGATTCCTCCCTTATATGACACTATACAATGAAAAATGGAGTGTGACACAGTGGATACTCTCTCCATGAAAAGTGGTATCGTTTCTCAACCAGAGGACAAACCAGGGCCACGCTCATCTTATGAGACACCCCCACATCATTCACATGTCAATGAGACACCCGCTAACTCTACTTCATGGAATGAAATCATTAAAGAGAAGTCAAACTGGGCGAATCAATCAGAGGAGTCCCTGGTAGAACAAAAACAAGATTTGTTTATTATGAGAATAAAACTAGTCAGGGATGACATGCTAGAGATGTATGGTCCCACTAACATTTCATAGTTAAACATACCAAATGATTTGTTTGAAAAATGTATGCATAACATTAACCTCGATATATGTACGACTCTCCACTAGTTAAAATTAATGTTTTTCCCTTCGATAGGTATGCAGATCATGTTAACATGTTGGGAGATATTTTCTATCAAATTGAATTAGATTCCCTTTTGTATTCATGCCATCCACAATCTGAAAGGATAATGAATGGCCTTGGGATTTTCTACCTCCATGCACTGAACAAGTTTCGATGCCTTATCAGCAACACCCCATCTGGCGTTCTTATATAGGGATGAAGAGAACATGGAGCCCTACACATCACCCCAATTCCCATTCAACAAAACCCACCGATGGAGACATATTTCAATGTTTTCATCCCCAAATGGAAATCAAATAACTTACCTGATTAGTAAATGTGGAACACTCAACAAGAACAAGCCATGAGTATGTCTTAGAAGTGTTAGGCCTAATGAGAGAAATCAATCGAGAAGCTCCAGAACCTGGACACCAAGAAAATATAGTAGGATTCTTATTTAAGATAAGACAATCAATAAGCACTGGTCATTCCCTCAGAAGAAAGTAATTAACATGAAAACTCGACACCATATCGGACTCACACCCACATGAGAATGTGTGAGATCAAGAAGGTGGAAATAGCAGAAAAATCCACCATAATAAGGGAAAATCCCTATCCTCTAAAAGAAGGGGAATTTTTAACTCAAAATTTCCCTATAGGACTAGAAAATATGATCTGAGGAATTTCAATAGAAGAATGGGAGCAACCCCAGCCTGCATGGGTGGGTGCATTTTTACCTCAAACTCCTACCCAACAGACATATTTATTCTCCTGTCTAGGGAGAAAAATGGATATAGGGGTCATCCATTATATCATATCCCATGAATCACATCCTTTAGAATAGAAGTGTGCTACAAGGTCATATCAGGGCACCCTTCGGGTCAATATTCTCTAAGAAACCTGAATTGTATAATATAATGGACAGAGAAAATCCAACCGAGATCATTTTAAGCTCTCCATCCATTCAGCACCTGGTACACCACACCCAATGTGGTATTCATCGGTGAACTTTATGAAAATCATCCCATTAGACCACACTAAAAATAATATTAATAATTAGGAAACTGGAAAAGAGGGTTCCCATCTAGAGACAGTCCACACTGAGCCTAGAGGTGTGTACAATATAAATCAAATATTTTTATTAAACATTGGATCCCCCTATGTCAATAAACTATTACCTCCTATGTGAATCCTAAAAAGGGAGAAAAATAAGAGCAAGGTCTATGAACCACCTCCTCCTCCCCATGAAGATGTCCTCCATCTTCTTGAGGAGATATTTTCTCTACAAGAGGAAGAAATGAAAGATCTGACGTGACTCAATGGTGAGATGCTAAGGGAAATCCGTCCAACTGGGTATGTTCCCCAGGCGTAGCATCAACACACACTTCCATCAGACATACCAATTCCTCAGGGTCTCATCCTAAAGAATTAATTAATGCTAGAATACTCATTGAAGGTAGCACCAAGACCATCAGTCCAGCTGAAACCGATCTCGAGAGGATATCAAGACTTCCATCCATTAAGGAAGCAACAAGAATAGATTCAGGAAAATCTATAAAGGATACCCTAGATGGGTATCCACCTTAAGTTACAATAGCACCAGCACATCCAATCTTCTCCCCTATTGCACCCATTCAGGATCAGGTCCAACAGATCTTGCATCAAGGGATCATGAATGAAATCATGTTTTTAAAAACTCGAATGGAAGAAATGGAATGAAGGTGCACTCTTGTAAAACTGGAACCAAAGCCTTTCCTCGGTTGGGTGAGTAATTTCCTTCCTCCACTAAATTTCTTGAATCCCATATTTCTAGCCTTTAATGGATCAGGGGACCTGGAAAAACATATAATGCACAAATCTACCTATTGTGATCCCATGATAGGAACCATAAAGAATCATGAAGCTGTGAAGCTTAGATGATTTGTCCAAACCCTACAAGGTTCATAATTCTTGTGGTACACCCATTTTCAAGCTAACTCAGTAATAGTTTGGGAGGATAATAAGTACCATTTCTTATTCTGGTTCATCTGGAAGTTTCTGAAAACAACAGGTTGTGATCTCATGAACTACAAACAATGAGAGAGTGAGAGAGTCTCAGACTTCATCGCATTATGGAAAGCTCTAACTTTCAACATGAAACAGACACTCCCCCAAGGTGTGATTCTTTCGACGTGCATTGATAATCATCATGATGAGCTGAAAACTACACTCATTATTATAAAATATACAATTGGGTTTCGATAAATCTTCACGATCGCTCAAAGGAATGGTGATTCCTTGCAACTGTCTAATATCATATCACGGGAAACCCCAGTATCCCCAGTAGAAAAGGCAAAAAGGGCTCAAGTTTCTTCTGTCATGCGTAAGCCACCTCATGGACCAACTCTAGCTCCAAGACCCCCACCAAATTGTGAAGGGTCCTATGGATGTTAGAATCCACCCCACCCCAATAAATATTAGTAGAGAGTATCCAAAATAAATAAATTTGAGGAACATAGAAAAAAAGTGTATTCATTTTGGGTTGACCAAGTTTGTGGTTACTTCATAGTCACCATGAATTGAATCTTTCTTTGGATTCTGAAGCCAAATAAGGCTGATGAATTAGTTCTTGATGACCAACCATATTACTATTTATTCCATTAGATATTGGTACAAGATATCTAGGAGTGTTTCTTATTCAAAGACCAGTAAATTATGATAGATTTTAGACAGGTAAGTCTAGGACCACTGCCAATTCAAGTAGCATATGTCTCCACCACTCATATGGAAAAAGTGGGGGAGTGGAAAAAAGTTAATAAAAAGGAGAATATGTTAGATATTTGGATGAATCATAAAATAGTAAACCGAGCTTATGGAATACTCTTGGAATTGTTAAAATAACTGATAGTGCCTCCAATGGATCCTAATAAAACATAACTATCATCCTTATCCCCAGAATACTCCATGTGAAAACCACCCAAAAAGATGTCTAATTTGAAGGGAGGATAGAAAGTGTAAGAAGATAAACTTACACCAAAGACAAGGTTGTCTTTGACAATATCATATTTCATGAAAGAAAATATGATGATATGAGCACTGCCCCACCAAACAGTACAACCGGAAGCAGATAATGAGGTAAATTCATCATCAGAAGAGAATCTGATTTTTGTCTCCGTCAATGCCATCTTTTTTATGGATCCATTATCCAATGATGAGTATGGTTATCAACTAAAATTCCCCACCCCTAATTGGGGGGCTATAGGAAGAAATCACTGAAGATAGAGATATCAAGGGAGACACGACCATGGAAGAAATCAAGTTTATATACTCACCCCCTCTCAAACCTTCAATGTTTCAGAAACACATAGAAGGACCCTCTAGTGGTTTCAAAAGGGATAGGAATGTTTTCTTACCCCCCTAGGATTCCACCCCAGTCCAATCCTTCTGAAATATACATCAAAGGAATATTAGAAGACAAATTTCCCTTAATAGGATAGTGAATGTACCCATCCCAATCCATAAAAGATGGAAGCTCGTTCAGCTCTAATCCCAAGGGCCAACCATTCATCATCATATGATAATTCCCATAAAGTGACTATGAAATATCATCCCCAACATGGGAACTGTCGACCTTTAGATCAGAAATATTACACTATGAGGCTTCTGTCTTAAGTTCCTGATAAGATCTCCATCATGGATTCACTGATTCAATTACGAGAACTCATGTAATCTCTCATAGTATCTGGGATAAGTCCATGGGATTTTGAATCTGATGTATCCACCAATGAAATATGCAGAAAAGAGACCAATCCTATAGAATTCCATGAAGTTGTCTCATTCGCAGATCAAGATGATGTCTCCACCATGCATGGACACATCAAACCCTTATATGTGTCTAGAATAATAAATGGCATTGATATCCAAAAATTCATCATCGACAATGGATCTGGGGTTAATCTCCTACCACTACGGACACTTTGTTGTCTTGGATGTAACAAGGATGATATGAAGCACTACACTACAACAATGTTGGGCTATGAACAAATGAGCAAAAGTCATTAGGATAAATAAATCTTGAAGACCGGTTTAGTGACCTCATCATTCACCCATAATTTCAGCCTATCCAAAATTTTATGGCCTTCAACGCTCTAAAAGAAATTCCCTAACTCCATAAACCCATATCAATATCCTCTTTATACCCTCAGTACCTAAAATATATCATTAATGGGGAGAGTGGGAAATTTCATGACAATAAGGCTCTGTTTGATTCCTATGATTCACACTATATTGAAGCGTGGTTTTATGAACCACATGGGAAACAACCCTTAGCAGAGCAAATTGATTGGTTCACCACCCCAAAAAGTCTGGATAGGGTTCCCACCAATACCCTCAAATATATTAGTGAATAATATGTATTTCACATCAATTATATTGAAAGAACAAGCCCGTATTCGAATGCATATTCAGAAACACTCATGATTTTAGTATTGATAGTTGAGCCTGATGATGGTGAAAATCTCATAGAATCCCAAGATAATGGTGAGGGATTATATGGAAATACCCTTGATCTATCATTAAAAACCCATGAAATTATCGCCTCACCCTCTAAGGTGGGAGGAAGTGTCTTTTCACTCAAAGAATACGGGGAAACACTTTTACCCCTTATAGTATCTTATCCGGAGATTCCCCTACAAATGATGATAGATTCACTTCTTAGACACATAAATTGAAAACCCCCCCTCAACTATGGAGAAACTATTTCAAGGATTGTTTCCCCATCAGAAGATGAAGATGAGGATTATGAGGATTAAATGGAGGAGGACGAAGAAGACCTAAGTAATTCCCCTCTAGAATTTGAGGAAGGTGTTTCCACCACTGTTGATGAACTCAAGGAAATAATCATGGGTATGGAAGAAGACCCACAACCCACTCTAGTTAGTACGACCATTCCATACAAATAGAAATAGATATACTCCTATTTCCTGAAGTAGAATTGAGATTTTATCACCAAGAATTATAAATAAATTCTAGGTCTCGATCCAAAGGTGGACACTCATCACTTAGGCATACTAGAGGATCACTGTGGTTACAAGAAAGTCACCTGAAGGGCGCACCCGACACATGCTACCAAAATAGAGGCTGAAGTCAACAATATCATTATAGATAACTCGATTTAAGAAGTCCAATACCCCATCTAGATAGAATTTTTTCCCCATCATTGAAAAAATGGGATGATATGGTTATGCATATATTTCCGGGACCTCAACCGGCACTTCCCAAAAGATTATTTCCTAGTCCTGGTAATAGAATTGATGATCAATGTAACTGTCAAACATGAGGATCACACTTTCATGGATGACCTCATAGGATATAAAAAAATCCAAATGGCCCAAAAAGATGAATAATCCACCACCTTTAGGGCTCCATAGTGAGTTTTTTTCTATATGGTGATTTCTTTCGATTTTAAAAATGTTGGCGCAACATATCTGTGTGTTATGCACCACATTTTCAAACCCATCCTATGAAATTTCATTGAATGTTATGATGATGATCTAGTGCATAAAAAACTACAACTCCCAGCCAATCTAGAATATCATGAAAGTTTCTTCAATAAACTACTACAACCGATTATAGAAATGAAACCCATGTAGTGTGCTTTTGGTGTTACCTCAGGGAAATTTATCATATCCATCGTACGCCATTGGGGAATAAAATTCGACCCTGAGAAAAGATTACCATCCATGGAATGTCACCTCCTCACAACCTCACTAATTTGAGAGGTCTCCAAGGACTCCAGAACTAAATTCGGCACTTTAAAGACAACCCCACAAGAAAATTCTTTCCCTTCACCAGGTTGATGAACGAATGGTTAGAATATCAATAGAATGAATACTATCTAAAGTAATTAAAAAATATCAAGAAATATCTCATAATTACACTGGTTCTAATACTACCTATTTAAGGAAGACCACTAATTCTGTACGTAACCGCCTTAGAGTGATCCCTAGGTGCCTTTCTTGCACAAAAGAATGATACTCGCTGCAAGAATAGTTACTATTATCTCATCTGAACCATGATCGATGTCAAGACTCATTATTCAAATATCGTGAAGAGCTATCTTGCAATAATATTTTTCATCCAAATGATGAGACATTATTTTCCACACCATGATGCCCATTTTTCCTCATGTTACACCCGCTCAAGTACATTATCATCCATCAAATGTTTACTAGATGACTATCACCATGGTCTATCATCATGTAACTATTAGATATATGGTTCATACTGTAGAACGACGTCAAAGGTACAACATTAGAAGAGTTTTTAGAAGAGCATTTCACAATGGGGGTGCCCCCATTAGAGGTCAAGCTACCTGATGAGGAAGTATTCTCTATTCAAGAGAACACCCAAATATGGGAAATTCACTTCAACCATGCCCCACGAAGCCCAATAAGAAAAATAATAGAAGACCCCAAATTAAACAAAGTGGGTCTGGGAGTCATATTCATATCCCTAGAAATATATGTTCATTCATATTCCTTCTTATAGTCGAAAGGATGCATAAACAATAAAGAAGAGTACTAGGCCCTCATTTCTGGTTTAGAACTGGAACTACATGTGAAAGATGAACACTTGAAGATAAAAGATTATTCAGAGATGGTCATCAAGAAATTTAATGGTGATTATGCTATCACAAAAGATGAGATGATCCCTTTGATGAACCATATTTGATAATTTATGGGAGAATTCATATATAAGATGATAGTGGCTTATGTACCTCATTAAAATAATGTGCAATATGATGAATTAGAAAATGCAGCCATATCTCTGGCTAATCTGGATCAGAATGAAACAATCATCCGTATTTCCCACTAACAGATGGTTTTACCATTAATTCAGTAAAAGATTTTATAAATTAATGAGATTAGTCCCATCTCTGAGCTGTATGGTCCAACCAATATCTAGATGGCTCCCATTTTGGTCTATCTTCAAAAGGGATAACTCCCACCTAATAGGGTTGGAAGGGAACATATATGAAGAAGATCAGTCAATTTCATGTTGTACAAAGACACAAACTGAAAAATTTACTTTATAATAAATTCCATGATGGAGTCCTTGTAAGGTGCATTGATAGAGAATTGATCACTACCAAAATGAAATAAGTGCATGCCATATATATTGTGGAACAACATTCAACATCCAAATTCACTCATCAAATTTGTAGGCTTGGGTAATATTGGCCCAACATGATGCAGGATTGTGTCGATTTCACCAAAAGGTGTCATTCAATCCAATTACATGCCAATTTCATCCATGATCCCCCATAGTTACATCACACAACCAAGTACTCTTGGACATTTTCAATATGGGGAATGGACGTTGTAAGACCATACCCTCCTTCAAATGCCAGATAAGTCAAATATATTCCCATTGAAACCGACTTCTTTTCCAAATGGGAAGAATCTATACCCCATATATAAGTTATAGAAAAAAGCATTATTAGCATTTTGAAATCCAATATCATCCTCAGTTTTGGTGTCCTTCACACAATACTAATGGGAAATGGCACCATATTCCACTATTTGGAATTTGACAAACTCTACCAAGAGTATGGTTTTAAATTCAAACATTCATCCTCCTACCATGTCGTGGCCAATAGATAGATGAAGTATTTTAACAAGATACTATAAAACAAACTTCATAAATGGTAGACTGAGAAAAGAAACCAGGAATGGAAAATCGTCACCATGTTCTTTGGGCTTACTGGACCACAACCCACACCACCAATCAATAAACCCCATAATCTTTAGTATATGGGATAGAGGTAGTTCACCCCATTGAAATTAAACTTCCATCATTGTCTTTGATAACTATCTGTAGATGAGAAATCCCAAAAATTGATTGATGAGCTGTAGTGCTTGGATAAGAAAATATTACTCAATCAGCATCATATAGATGTTTACCAAAACTGGAATGCCTGAGACTTCAATAAAAAGGTTCAGCTCCAACATTTCTTAAAAGGAGAAATGGTGTTGGTTTATAGAGCCACAATAATACTCAGGAAGAAACATCCAAAATTAGATCCAAAATGTGAAGGATTGTATGTTTTATACAAAGTTTACACAAATGGAGTGTATACCCTCATTTCAATGGATAGATAGCTCATCACATCCCTCTCCAATGAATGGTTCCTAAAAATGTACATTGTGTATTCATGATCAATTTCATATTAACTACATGACTTTAAACTACATAGCACCTCCCATTTCCTTTCTATATGACACTAAACTATTGGGAAGACATCCTTCCCACACGATGTTAAACTATATGGAATACATTCTTTACAGACGAAGTTAAACTATATAGAATACTTCCTTCCCACATGACATTAAATAATATGTAATATGTCCATTACACATAATGTTAAACTGTATGGAAGACATCCTTTCCACATAATGTTAAACTATATAGAAATTGAATTTTACACATGATGTCAAACTGTATGGAAGACGTTCTTCCCAAATGACATTAAGCTATACAAAATATGTCCATTACAGATAATTTTAAATTTTACAGAAGAAGTACTTCCCATATGATGTAAAACTGAACGTAATACATAATTTCCATACAATGTTAAACAGTATTGAATACATCCTTTAGACATGACATTAAAAAGTTTGAAAGACATCATTATCACATGATAATAAATTGCACGATGAATGTAAAGACCCGTAAAATTCAAGGGAAATTTTTTCTTAATTTTCTTTGGAATTTTAAAAGAGCGCGGTTTCTGACGGCACCTGATTCCGAGGCCCGGTGTGCCCGGAATCAATTTACGAAGTTTGGCTCAGGTACGTTCAGTGAACGAACGAGCGGGAATTTCTAACTTTTGATCCGGTGCTCGGAATTGAAATCCGAGGACACCGATGAACTCGTAGCGCCGATATTCGCTTAAGGACACCTTTTCCGAAGTTGCGTTTATTGCAGGATGAAAGTTAGTTTTTGGGAGAATTATAGAAAGTTAAATAAAAATGTGGAACAATTTTTATTTTTCTTACATGTTGGTTAACTCCTCTCAAAGGAAGTTAAAGGTGGTACCCACATCCACATAACCTCCCTTGGGAGGATTAAGTGTGGTGGGGCCCACACGAAACCCAACTTTTCATCTCCTCTCAAAACTCCTTTAACCCCTCTTTAATTAACATGACAACTTGTTAATTAATTTGGAGTTATTTTATTTGAATTTCAAACCTTTGAAATTCAATTTGTTATGTTTGTGAATAAAATAAGACTCTATCTTATTTTGTTGGGTTATAACTCTTTAGCCTTCTTGAGAGTATTTTTGGGAGCTCCTTCTTCTTCTTCAACCTTGACGAAGAACGCGAAGAACCTTCGATCTCCGACGAAGAATGCCGCTCCTCTCATCTTCGTAGCCCGTTGTTTCCGAAGATTGACGACGCCTTTCGTGTCAACGAAAAGGGAACGCCGCTTCCTCCTCGGACTTCCTTCGTCGGTATACGAAGATTCGTCAACGACGTACCTCTTTGTACGTACCTCTTCGTCATCGGATTTGACGAACGATTACCGCGGCGCCCGACCTCCGCGACGTTGTCTTCCGCGGGTCGTTGACGATCTTCGAACTTGAACCCAATGTAGGGGTTTGTTGTGGTTTATTTCCTTACTCTCGTTCTTGGTTCTAGAATGATAACTAGTGAATAAATGTTTAAGAGTTATCATCTAATGAGAGGGGGGTCGGACCGCACAAACACGGCCGAATTCCCCCTCCTTTGTTCTTGGTTATTTATAATCTTGTGATGAACGAGAAGGCGTGGTGCCGTCGCACCACGCGGGAATCACCCGGATTATTTACGCAACGCCGTCGCGTCGCGCCGTGGATGGATCATCATGAACGCGACGCTGTCGCGCTGCGTCGAAGGAAACCGAAGGCGCCGCGGCCGGAGCGGGGCCGCGGCGGAGGGGCGCGGTGTCGTCGCACCGCGCCAGACGATGAACACCGCGGCCGGTTCCGGGCCGCGGCGGGACGAGAGGACCGGCGGCTTGCCGGGCCGCCGGCGTCGGAAACCGGAAGGGGACCGGCTTTGCCGGTCCCGTTGAAGAAAAACCGGCCGGCCAGGTGGGCCGGCCGGAAGGTCAAAGACCGGGGGAATATAATTCCCCCGGTCAACTCAAAAGCCCCCACCCCATTTATTGGGGGGGGGGGGGCAGTTTCTTTGAGGGGGCTAGGCGGCCCCCCGGTTTTCCTCAAGCAGGCCCCCACGAAGGGGGGCCGGTTCTCCAAAAGGCGCGGCTAAAAGACGCGGCGCCAAAATGAAGAAGCAGGGGGCCTTGCCCCCCCCCCCCCCCCCCCCCCCCCCCGCGCGCTGCACCCGTGCGGCGCCAGGCCGCCGCCGGCCGGGCCGGGTCGGACCCGGGTCGGTTCGACCTGGTTCGGGCCGACCCAGGGGGGGTCGGGCCGGGTCGGCCCGGACCCGGACCCCCCGTTTTCGTGTCATCTTTGATCTTTTGGCCATAACTTGAGCCACGGACCTCCGATTGACGAACCTTTCAGCGGCTACGCGATCCATGGATCGAGACGGTCGATTCGGTATATTACACTTAGGGTTTCAGAATACTTTGAGTTCGTCCGGGTTGGTTCGTTCACGAAACCAACCGCGCCTTCGGAGCGGAAACGCTCATATCTTGAGCTACGGACGTCTGATTGACGTGCCGTCAGCTTTGTTATGTTCCTCTTAGTGAGACAGATCTTTTGGCATACTCCGCCCAAGGTTTGGACGCAGGTGGAGTACGGTCGGGTTGGTTTTGCCTTAAAAACCAACCGGGCCCCTGGGACGAAAAAGCTAATAACTCTCAGACCGGGCGTCCGATCGACGCGCCGTCTGTTGCGTTGAGTTCCTGTTGACGATACGGAACTTTTGGATACATCAACTCTGGACTTTGTGACAGTTGATGTATCAGCCTCTCGGCTCGTGGAGCGGACCCTCCTGTACGAGCTTACTGTGTGTGGGAACCCTAGTGCTGGCTGCAACTGTTACTGTGACTACTACTGCTACTGCTACTGCTACTGTGACTGCGACGACGACAGTACAGAGATCCTGTGTGGATTCGACGACGACGACTACAGCACTCAGCGATCCTACGTGGATCAGTGCTACAGGTCTTGTGTGGGCCCGATCCTGTGTGGGTCTGATCTTGTGTGGGTCTTTGCGCTCAGCGGTCCTGTGTGAACCAGCGCCTACAGGTCCTATGTGGGCCTGATCCTGTGTGGGTCTTTTGCGGGGGTTAGTTACCTATCGATCCTTTGTGGATCTGACGACTTAGATGGATCAGAGATCACTACGGGAAAAATGAGCAATTGCGACGGGTTATTTGCGACGGGAATAAATCCCGTCGCAAATAGTCATGTTAAAAAATTATTTGCGACGGGGGTATTTTCCCGTCGCAAATAAGGAGGCTTTTGCGACGGGATTTTTTTCCCCGTCGCAAATAGTTTTCCCGCGATGCGCGCCAAATCGCGGGAAACGTATTTGCGACGGGGGTATTTTCCCGTCGCAAATAAGGAGGCTTTTGCGACGGGATTTTTTTCCCCGTCGCAAATAGTTTTCCCGCGATGCGCGCCAAATCGCGGGAAACGTATTTGCGACGGGGACCCGTCGCAAATAGTTTTCCCGCGATGCGCGCCAAATCGCGGGAAACGTATTTGCGACGGGGAAATATTCCCGTCGCAAATAACAAATCGCGGGAAACGTATTTGCGACGGGGAAATATTCCCGTCGCAAATAACCGGCGGCGGTAAATGGTATTTGCGACGGGAATATTCCCCCGTCGCAAATACTATGTCGGCAGAGGGTTATTTGCGACGGGACCCGTCGCAAATAACTATTTACCGGTTGACCGTAATAAATGTTGGCTAAGGTATTTGCGACGGGTCCCGTCGCAAATAATACTAGTTGCGACGGGAATCCCGTCGCAAATGAGCCCGTCGCAACTAATCTAACCTATAAATACCCCCATCCGTTTTTTTCATTTCATTCTCATTCCTTATCTTCTCTCTCTCTCAGAATCATATTTCTAGAGTTGAGTTTTTCTCTAGTTTAAGTTTTTTCTCCGGAGCCGATATTAAAGTTTTGAAGAACGATCAGAACAGATCAATTTTCAAGGTATTTATCTTTATTTTAATTTTTTATTTATTTTTAATTTTTTATTAGTTTTTATTATTATTAATTAGTTGTAATTTAATTATTTTTAATTGTTTATATGGTAATTAGGAATAATTAGTAATAATTTTTAGTAATTAAGAATAAATATTAATAACTAGTAATAAATACCAATAATTAAGAATAAGAACATTATTACATTATTAGTTTATTTTATTATTAATATTAAAATAATATAATTTTTTATATATATACAGTTCTTTTTTCATCTGTGTGTTTGCTGTCTTCACATGTATTATTTGTATGTGGAGATAGAAAACGCACAGATGAAAAAAGAACTGTATATAAATTAGAAAATTATATTATTTTAATATTAATAATAAAATATATTAATAATGTTATTATTTGTAATTATTGGTAATTATTTCTAATTATTGATAATTATTCATTTAATTACTAATAATTATCAATAATTAAGAATAATTAGTAATAATTACCAATAATTAACAATAATTAGTATTAATTACCTCTAATTAGTATTAATTACCAATAATTAGTATTAATTACCAATAATTAGTATTAATTACCAATAATTCGTAATAATTAGGAATAATTAACAATAATTAGTAATAATTAGGAATAATTAACAATAATTACGAATAATTAACAATAATTAGTAATAATTAGGAATAATTAGGAATAATTAGTAATAATTAGGAATAATTAGGAATAATTAGTATTAATTAGGAATAATTAGTAATAATTACCAATAATTAGGAATAATTAGGAATAATTAGTATTAATTACAAATAATTAGTATTAATTAGGAATAATTAGTATTAATTACAAATAATTAGTATTAATTACAAATAATTAGTATTAATTACCAATAATTAGTATTAATTACCAATAATTAGTCTTAATTACCAATAATTAGTCTTAATTACCAATAATTAGTATTAATTACCAATAATTCGTAATAATTAGTATTAATTACCAATAATTCGTAATAATTAGGAATAATTAACAATAATTAGTAATAATTAGGAATAATTAACAATAATTAGGAATAATTAGGAATAATTAACAATAATTAGGAATAATTAGGAATAATTAGTAATAATTAGGAATAATTAGTAATAATTCGGAATAATTAGGATTAATTTGTATTAATTAGGAATAATTAGTATTAATTGCCAATAATTAGTATTAATTAGGAATAATTAGTATTAATTACAAATAATTAGTATTAATTACCAATAATTAGTCTTAATTACCAATAATTAGTCTTAATTACCAATAATTAGTATTAATTACCAATAATTAGTATTAATTACCAATAATTAGTATTAATTAGGAATAATTAACAATAATTAGTAATAATTAGGAATAATTAACAATAATTAGTAATAATTAGGAATAATTAGTATTAATTAGGAATAATTAGTAATAATTACCAATAATTAGTATTAATTAGGAATAATTAGTATTAATTAGGAATAATTAGTATTAATTACCAATAATTAGTATTAATTACCAATAATTAGTATTAATTACCAATAATTAGTATTAATTACCAATAATTAGTAATAATTAGGAATAATTAACAATAATTAGTAATAATTAGGAATAATTAACAATAATTAGTAATAATTAGGAATAATTAACAATAAGTAGGAATAATTACGAATAATTAGTATTAATTAGGAATAATTAGTAATAATTACCAATAATTAGTATTAATTAGGAATAATTAGTATTAATTACCAATAATTAGTATTAATTACCAATAATTAGTATTAATTACCAATAATTAGTATTAATTACCAATAATTAGTATTAATTACCAATAATTAGTATTAATTAGGAATAATTAACGATAATTAGTAATAATTAGGAATAATTAACAATAATTAGTAATAATTAGGAATAATTAGTATTAATTAGGAAGAATTAGTATTAATTAGGAATAATTAGTATTAATTAGGAATAATTAGTATTAATTAGGAATAATTAGTATTAATTACCAATAATTAGTATTAATTACCAATAATTAGTATTAATTAGGAATAATTAACAATAATTCGTAATAATTAGGAATAATTAACAATAATTAGTAATAATTAGGAATAATTAACAATAATTAGTAATAATTAGTATTAATTAGGAATAATTAGTAATAATTACCAATAATTAGTATTAATTAGGAATAATTAGTAATAATTACCAATAATTAGTATTAATTACCAATAATTAGTATTAATTACCAATAATTAGTATTAATTACCAATAATTAGTATTAATTACCAATAATTAGTATTAATTACCAATAATTAACAATAATTAGTAATAATTAGGAATAATTAACAATAATTAGTAATAATTAGGAATAATTAACAATAATTAGGAATAATTAGTACTAATTAGGAATAATTAGTATTAATTACGAATAATTAGTATTAATTACCAATAATTAGTATTAATTACCAATAATTAGTATTAATTACCAATAATTAGTAATAATTAGGAATAATTAACAATAATTAGTAATAATTAGGAATAATTAACAATAATTAGTAATAATTAGGAATAATTAACAATAAGTAGGAATAATTAAGAATAATTAGTATTAATTAGGAATAATTAGTAATAATTACCAATAATTAGTATTAATTAGGAATAATTAGTATTAATTACCAATAATTAGTATTAATTACCAATAATTAGTATTAATTACCAATAATTAGTATTAATTACCAATAATTAGTATTAATTACCAATAATTAGTATTAATTAGGAATAATTAACGATAATTAGTAATAATTAGGAATAATTAACAATAATTAGTAATAATTAGGAATAATTAGTATTAATTAGGAAGAATTAGTATTAATTAGGAATAATTAGTATTAATTAGGAATAATTAGTATTAATTAGGAATAATTAGTATTAATTACCAATAATTAGTATTAATTACCAATAATTAGTATTAATTAGGAATAATTAACAATAATTCGTAATAATTAGGAATAATTAACAATAATTAGTAATAATTAGGAATAATTAACAATAATTAGTAATAATTAGTATTAATTAGGAATAATTAGTAATAATTACCAATAATTAGTATTAATTAGGAATAATTAGTAATAATTACCAATAATTAGTATTAATTACCAATAATTAGTATTAATTACCAATAATTAGTATTAATTACCAATAATTAGTATTAATTACCAATAATTAACAATAATTAGTAATAATTAGGAATAATTAACAATAATTAGTAATAATTAGGAATAATTAACAATAATTAGGAATAATTAGTACTAATTAGGAATAATTAGTATTAATTACGAATAATTAGTAATAATTACCAATAATTAGTAATAATTACCAATAATTAGTAATAATTACCAATAATTAGTAATAATTACCAATAATTAGTATTAATTACCAATAATTAGCAATAATTACCAATAATTAGCAATAATTACCAATAATTAGCAATAATTACCAATAATTAGCAATAATTACCAATAATTAGTATTAATTACCAATAATTAGTAATACTTACGAATAATTAGAAATAATTAGAAATAATTACCAATAATTAGCAATAATTAGCAATAATTAGAAATAATTAGCAATAATTAGAAATAATTAGCAATAATTAGAAATAATTAGCAATAATTAGTAATAATTAGCAATAATTAGGAATAATTAGTAATAATTAGGATTAATTAGGATTAAATAGGATTAATTAGGAATAATTAGGATTAATTAGGAATAATTAGTAATAATTGCCAATAATGACCAATAATTGCCAATAATTACCAATAATTGCAAATAATTAGGAATAATTGCAAATAATTAGGAATAATTAGGAATAATCAGGAATACTCAGGAATACTCACGAATACTCACGAATAATCACGAATACTCACGAATAATCACGAACTGTTTTGATAATTTGTTTCATACAGTTTTGGATACGCCAGGAAAGAGCAAAGACAATGTAAATGCACGTTTAGATCTTGCCCAAATTTGCAGACGTCCAGAATTGGAACTATTTGAGAATGTCAGAACAGAAAGGTTACTGAAACCAAAAGCAGCTTATACACTGTCTAAAGAAAACCGTTTATTATTTTGTCAGTGGATTGCAGATTTGAGACTTCCAGATGGCTGTGCTTCCAATTTGGGTAGATGTGTAAAGAATGGTCATATTACTGGATTGAAAAGTCATGATTGTCATGTTATAATGGAGAGACTTCTACCAATTGGATTAAGAGGTCTGTTGAATTCTGTGATTTGGGATTCCATAACAGACATGTCTCATTTTTTTCGGGAAATTTGTGCGGCTACGGCAGATTATGATGCTCTAGGCAAACTTGAAAAAGATGTTGTTGTAATTATATGTAAATTGGAAAAAATATTCCCGCCATCTTTCTTCGACTCAATGGAACATTTGATGTTACATTTGCCATATGAAGCCAAATGTGGAGGTCCGGTACAGTTTCGATGGATGTACCCATTTGAAAGATGCATGCAAAAATTGAAAAGAAAAGTACGCAACAAAGCATCTGTTGAAGGATCTATTGCAGAAGCTTATTTGCAAGAGGAAATATCTTTTTTCTGCTCCCATTATTTTGAATCTGAGTATCCTTCAAAACACAACCGAATGGGACGGAATGAGAGGAATATTGATGAAATTGACAATCAATTATCTGTTTTCAACCAGTCAGAGCTTGGTTTTGGTGGAGTTTCTGAACGCTGGCTTTCAGATGATGAACATCATAGAGCTCATACGTATGTTCTGCTCAACTGTGAAGAGATGACATCAGTTGTACTGTAAGTGTTTATATCACTTATTCTATCATTTATGTTACAGTAAATAACTTTGGTTTTTATAGGTTGTATGATAATCATATCAAGAAACAAATTCCACAAATTACAGCAGCTGCTCTCGAAGAACGTCGACTGAAAAATTTCTCTCAGTGGTTTCAAAAACTGGTAACATAAATACTTTATCTTTTAGCAACTCATTCAATGTATAGTTTACTATATTGATAATTATTTCACAAATTTTCAGGTGTCTCGACATGCTGATAAAATTGACAAACGGCTGTGTGTATTGAGTAACCCACCTTCCAAACTTGTTAAAACTTATAATGCATATGTGGTGAATGGATTTCGATTCCACACACATGAATATGGGGAATCAAAAAAAAACAATGAACAGTGGAGTTAGCTTGAGAGGATCTCATCATCGAGAAAATGAAGTTGACTTTTATGGCATACTTGATGAAATCATTGAACTCTGTTATCTTGGACAACATTACATAACCATGTTCAAATGTCGTTGGTTGGATACAGAGAGAGCCGTGCGTGTTCATCCGACTCATGGAATCATCGATATTAAATGTAAAAGTGTTCTCGCTGTAAATGAACCATTCTTATTGGCTCAACAGGCATATCAAGTTTATTATGCAAAGTACTGTGCAACATCAAGAGACTTGACTGATTGGTGGAGTGTAATAAAAATCAAAATTCGAGACAATCAGTTTAGTCAAAGTGAATGTGCTTTCACTGATGTGCAAAGAATTGAAGTTTTTCAAGAGAGTACTCAAAATCAATCTTTTTTACAAAGAGACATGAGTATCGATGACGACACCCCACATTTAAGAGTCGGTGATGACGATGATGTTAATGATGTCACACATGAATTTGAAATGGTAAGAGATGAAGCAACTGCAACTCGAATGGATATCGATGATGTTGAGGAGGAATATGAAGATGACATTGACATATATGAAGATGATGATGAAGATGAACACTTATAGAATTCCATGGTATTTATATACAATCATAATATGTATATATGTATATATAATAGTAATTATCAATTATTTGCTAACATTAACATTTTCTGTTTCAGATGGACGAGGCCACATTTCGTGAGTTGACGGATGCTGACCTGCCTTTCGATGCGGATGAGTTGCTGGCAGATGACCCTCAGCCTGCAGGCGCTTCAGGGAGTACGCGGAGGGGGCGCGGTCTTGCACGATTGATGATTCCTGACCCCGTCCCCGAGCGACGTCCACGCCTTGGGTTTGATCCGCGCACCCGGAGGTGTGATAACCTGTGTGATAACCCGTGGATTTGACTAAGATTTCAATAATCTATTCACATAATAAATGTTTATTATTTTTTTTCAGTTTTCCGCATATAGCAGTCGGACAGGGCAGCGCTATTTTGCGCAACTATTTCTCTCAGCCGTGGACCACATGGGAGCAGATTCCCATTGATGTGCAGCAGGCCATGTTCGACCATTGGCTGGTACGTACGTAAATAAATAATTTTTATTTTGAAAATTATTTCATTTCTAACTTGATATTTTGATTTTTTTTGTAGGGTTTATGGTATCCGATCGAGGATACCATGCGTGACGCCATCCACGAGGCATGGGAGGTGGCCATGCGTGATCGCCTTCGTCAGTTTTTGCACAATTTAAGAAAAGCTGCGATGAAGAAAGCAGGAGTGTCAGATTTTGAGGAGTCATGTAGAGCACACCGACCAGAGTATATTTCATCCCATGTATGGGATGGATTATGTGCGCACTGGTTGAGTGGTGCCTTTCAGAGGAGATCATCGCTGGGGAGGCAGAATCGGGGGAGACAGGAGGTGACTCATCGAGCTGGGAGTCGTTCTTTCAGTACTCATAGACAGCATCTGGTACGTACATTATTTATAAATATTTTATATAACTATAAATATTAACAGTTTATTTTTTATTCTTATAGGCTGTCGAGCACCCCGATATTACAGAGTACGACGTATATCGGAGGATGTATAGTGATCCTGCTACTGGGGAGCTCAGAGGTGATCGTCAACATCACATCGTGGTCAGTATAATTTGTTTTCAAGTTTAAAAATTAACTGCATATAATATATTCACAATTTTAATTTTAAATTGCAACTATAGGAGTCATATGAGGCCGCAGCGTCACAGACCCGGCCTGAGAGTCAGGCCGAGTCATCAGATCAGACCACTGCCCGTCAGTTTGATGAGGCGGCATGGATGCAGGCCACCCAGTATGCTTTCGAGAAGGGCCGGGTAGTTGGTATCGGCTGTCGACTGACTCCCGGAGATTATTATGGCAGTGCTGCGATGTCGGCGTCCAGCTCGAGAGGAGCTCGTGCATCTTTTTCTACACAGTATGAGGATCAGTTGCGATCTCAGACTGCACAGATAGAGAGTCTCCGACAGGAGCAGGAGCAGATTCGTCAGCAGCATGAGGAGGAGCGTCGACGCCAGCAGCAGCTGTACGAGGAGCAGACGAGGCGGTGGCAGCAGCAGCATCAGGAGCAGATGGAGTACATGCGCCGACTCACTCATGCTTTAGGGGTGGAGTTTCCTCCACCACCATCTGCAGATCCCCCACCTCCCCCCCCTCCTTCAGATTAGATTTTGTATTTCAGTTATAAAATTTGAGAAATCAAATTTTTTTTTTCTATTCGTAGTTTCTGTCTCATTATAAAATATTAATAATATTATATTTTTAAATAACAATATTAATATGAATAATAATATTATTTATATTTTATAATATTAAATTTTATATATATATTAAAATTTTATAATATTATAATTTAATTATTTTTTTTGTAATACTTGAATTATTTTAATATTTGAATGTAAAATAATTCTATTATTTTTATATTAATTAAAATAACTTATTAATATTTTTTTATTTATGAATTATAATTGTATTATTATTATATTAATTAAATCATTTATTAATATTCTATTATTTTTTATTTTTGAATTATAATTTTACTATTATTATAGTAATTAAAATAATTTATTATTTTCATTTGTAAATTATAATTCTATTATTATATTCATTAAAATAATTTATTAAAAATTTATTTTTTTTATTTTTTTTATAGTATTTGCGACGGGATACTATACCCGTCGCAAATACTAATATTATTAATAGTTTTTTATTTTTTTTAAAAAATATTATTTGCGACGGGACCCGTCGCAAATACTATCAATATTATTTGCGACGGGATGCGATGCCCGTCGCAAATACTAGTATTATTAATATTTTTTTATTTTTTTAAAAACGTTTTTGCGACGGTACCGTCGCAAAAGGTATTTGCGACGGGTCCCGTCGCAAAAACGTTTTTAAAAGTTTTTACAAAAATACGGAATACTATTTGCGACGGGGAGAATGCCCGTCGCAATAAACCGCTATAGCGACGGGCCCGTCGCAAATAAGTGTAGTTGCGACGGCGTTTTCAGCAACGGGCTATTTGTGACGGGGTCCCGTCGCAAAAAGCCATTTGCGACGGGATCCCGTCGCAACTAGCCCGTCGCAAATAGCTGTTTTTCTAGTAGTGGATCATCTTTATCATCTTTCGAAGAAGTATACCTATGTGAGCTGAATCCTGTTGCTTTCCTGTGTGGATTGTGTTGTGCTATCCTGTGTGGATTACGTTTTTCCTGTGTGGAATAAGTTTACTTTCCTGTGTGGACTGAGTTTTACTTGGGCTCGGAGGTTGGAGCGTATTTGAAATTGATGACTTAGGTATATGTATGGGCATTTACCTAAGCAGTGTCGGTTGTTACTTCGTGATTGTACCTTTCTTTGTGGTTTATCCTTTGTGGATTTCGAGAGACCTTCAAGGGTCTCGGGGTCCCTACTGAGTAGCTTATACTCACCCCTGCACGGGCTATGCCCGCACTACGTTGTGTTGGTTGCAGACGACGGACATTGTTGATCTTGGCTGAGGCTTGCAGAGCAGGACGGTACCTGGAGGTGGACCACTGGGCGGGACGTGCTCGGAGCGGACGGCGGGACCCGAGGAGCAGTGGAGCTATCAGTACCCACCCTTC
The DNA here is from genome assembly GCA_963277665.1 of Viscum album. NCBI lineage: Eukaryota > Viridiplantae > Streptophyta > Magnoliopsida > Santalales > Viscaceae > Viscum > Viscum album. Next base: position 334,203,312 of record OY728156.1, on the reverse strand, counting down.
AGGTGGGATTTCCAGTGGACAGCTCGGTGTTGCAGCTTTTACTTTACAGTTGCTGTTTTCCCTTTCGAGTTGTACTTTACTGTCATTTTGGGTTTGTATACTGGCCCATTTACTTTTCTGCACATTCAGTTGTACTCTGTTTTTACTTAGTGTTTACTTTCCGCTTGCTTACTCTGTGGTGTTTGTTTACTTTAAAAAGGAAATGACTTCCCTTTTTACCGGGATTTATGCCTTGGTGCTAGTCGCCAGCCCCTGGCCTATGGAAGGCGGGCTTGGGGTAGTCACGGCACGGACCCCGAGGGCGGGTCGTGACAAATTGGTATCAGAGGAGTTCGGTTCTACCGCGAACTCTGATCTTTTCTATGTGAAGCAATAATGTTTAGCGTATTGAGTGTGGTTATCAGTCCAGGGAGTCCAGTGTTGGTGCGGCGGCCGACGTATCCGTACACCAGGACCCTGACTTCTGATTTCTGACTTAATGCACGAAAACATTGATTGCGTGTGTGTTTCAAAGTTTTCTTTGTGATTACTTATATCAGCTCACCAGGTATACTGTTCTGACCGTGGCGCACCTGTTTCCATTTCAGGATGGCCCCACAACGGCAGCCAGCTAGGGTTCCGAGAGTCGAGTGTGACGACAGCCCCCCGAGCGACGAGGCTTCGGTGCAGGGCCCTTTGTCAGCAGTGGCACCGGCGGTAGCTCTACCCGCCGAGCCCCCGATGCATCCAGCACGAGTCGCTGATGATGCACGTCGCCTCAGCGCACTTCATGAGTTTCAGCGCCAGCGACCGCCCAGGTTTCACGGGGAGACGGATCCCCAGGCAGCCGACGACTGGCTGGAGGCATTGGTAGGTGTGTTTAGGCTAGTGAGGACACCAGCATACCTCATGGTGATCCTTGTTGCGAGCCTACTACACGCAGCAGCAGGACGATGGTGGAGCTTGATGCTCCAGGTGTACGATGAGGCATCTCTTCTATGGATGGACTTTGAGAGTGTCTTCCGCTCGGAGTTCGTCCCAGCCACCCTTCGTGTGGTGCGTATCCAGGAGCTTCTACAGCTGCGGCAGGGCAGCATGACGGTCGCTCAGTACTCAGCGAGATTTACTGATCTCTCGCGCTACTCGACTGACATGGTACGGGACCCATTCTTCCGAGCCCGGACCTTCGAGCAGGGTTTGAGACATGAGATCAGGGCATCACTGATCTCCCTCAGCATACCGACTCAGACAGGAGTACTGGAGCAGGCCCTTCTGATTGAGAGCTTCCTTGCTGAGTCTACACCAGCACAGCGACCCACCGCAGGGCGGCACGTGGTAGAGTCATCTGCAGCAGGCAGTCGACGGTTGACTCAGGGGTCCAGAAAGACCAGACCCTCAGGCAGACGACCTCAGGACACTGGCTCAGCAGTGCGGGGCACACATCGAGGAGCCAGTCTTTCGAGAGGCAGACAGTGCTACTCGTGCGGCGGGCAGGGCCACATGGCTCGTGACTGCCTGACCCGCCGTGCCGAGGAGCAGCAGACAGTTGAGGGACTACCGAGGCAGAGGCAGAGGGTCGACCGTGGCGGTCCGCAGGGAGGAGGCGGACGAGGTAGAGGAGCTGGACGAGCAGCCAGTGGTGGGCGACGCTTTGAGGCTCTGCCACCACCACCACTAGGAGGTCCACCCTGACCACAGGGAGCTGGCGGGCAGAGACAGGCACAGCTCCAGGGAGCAGAGGCCTACGACCACGGCGCACCCGAGATGATTCGAGGTACTATCTGTGTCTATTCCACCTTTGCTGCAGTACTTATAGAAAAAGGAGCGAGGCACTCTTTCATAGACGCTGCCCTTTTTCGGAGCTCGGAGATTCCAACAGAGCCGTTGGCTCGATACTTATGGCTAGAGACTCCTACGGGAGCAGATTCGACGATTACGCACTGGTTCCGATAGTGTGAGCTCACTCTAGGAGGCGAGAGCTTCGGCTGGGATCTTCTTGTAGCAGCGTCGAGGCCTTACGACGTCATCTTGGGCATGAATTGGCTATCTACGGTCCATGCACAGATTGATTATTTTAGGCACTAGGTGTGATGTGTACGCACCGACGAGAGCAGGTTCACCTTCACCGGCGAGAAGGGAGCCTTTGCAGCACAGGATAGACTTCCGCGGAGGAGAGGATAGCCCATCAATCATCAGTTGGCTAGCCTCATCCTTGGAGCAGTTGACGTGCGGAGTCCTGGTTTTCCTGCAGTGGTGGATCAGTTTGCGGACGTTTTTCCCAACGACGTCCCAGGTCTACCTCCTCGCAGAGAGGTAGACTTTTTTATTGACTTGTACCCCAGGTCAGCCCCGATATCCACTCCAGCATATCGGATGGCCCCCGCCGAGCTTCGGGAGCTACGGGTACAGTTGGAGGACTTGCAGGGCAAGGGATTCATCCGACCCAGTGTTTCACCCTGGGCTTCCCTGATATTGTTCGCCAAGAAGGAGGACGGGAGCCTGCGGCTTTGTGTTGACTATCGTCGCCTGAACCAGGTGACAGTGAGGAACAAGTATCCGCTACAGATGATTGATGACCTCTTTGATCAGCTCACGGGAGCACGGTGGTTCTCGAAGATAGACCTCGGGTCAGGCTATCATCAGCTCAGAGTCAGAGACGAGGATGTGCAGAAGATGGCCTTCAGATGTCGGTATGGACACTATGTCTTCTTGGTTATTCCTTTCATCGTAACCAGTGCTCCAGCAGTGTTCATGGCCCTCATGAACAGGATATTTCAGCCATACCTTGATTGGTTTGTCGTAGTCTTCATCGACAGCATTCTGATTTACTCTACGACTGAGGAGGAGCATGCCTATCACTTGAGAGTTGTACTAGATACACTCCGAGAGCACCAGATTTATGGTAAGCTCTCGATGTGCTAGTTCTGGATACGTGAGGTCCACTTCTTGGGACACGTTATCTCGGAGGCGGGAGTTGCAGTGGATCCTGCGAAGATCGAGGCTGTGTTAGCATGGGAGACACCCAGGAGCGTAACTGAGGTTCGGAGTTTCTTGGGACTAGCTGGATACTATCGGAGATTCGTGCTAGACTTCTCTAGAGTTTTTGCACCACTCACAGCTTTGACGAAGAAGGGGAAACCCTTCGTGTGGTCAGACAGATGTCAGCAGAGCTTCCAAGAGCTGAGACAGAGATTGACTAGCACACCTATCTTGAGGTTGCCTGATGAGGGAGTAGGGTATGTAGTCTACTGCGATGCATCAGGGACCGGAATCGGATGTGTTCTGATGCAGGAGCGGGCAGTGATCGCCTATGGATCACGTTAGTTGAGGACGCATGAGCAGAACTACGCTACCCATGACCTGGAGTTAGCAGCAGTGGTCTTCGCTCTGAAGACATGGCGACACTATCTGATGGGAGAGCGCTTTACAGTCTTTTCCGATCATCAGAGTCTTAGGTATATCTTCTCGCAGAAGGACCTGAACCTGAGACAGCGGCGATGGCTCGAGTTCCTCCAGGACTATGACTTTGAGATAGTCTATACTCCTGGGAAGGGGAACGTAGTAGCCGATGCCCTCAGCAGGAGGACGGGCATTCAGCTACTTGAGGAGGCGACAGAGCAGCTAGCCTCTTTACAGATATCCTTCGTGGATAGAGATGGAGAAGCCTTCCTCTAGTCTCTCACAGTCACCCCTCCACTACTGCAGCGGGTCAGAGAGGTACAGCGTGAGGACGCTGACTGTGAGACACGGCGTGCACAGATATCCTCGGGACAGGAACCTGATGGTTTCTCCCTTGGAGCAGAGCACGAAATCCTTTTTAGAGGACGTACCATGGTACCAGTCGCTTTGCGAGAGGAAGTGCTGAGAGAGTTTCACACTTCTCCTTTGGCGGTACATCCTGGAGTGGAAAAGATGTACCAGGACCTCAGGCGACAGCACTGGTGGCCGGGCATGAAGAAGGCAGTAGCAGAGTTCGTTTCTCGATGCCTCACCTGCCAGCAGGTGAAGGCAGAGCATCAGGTACCAGCAGGCTTGGTACAGCCCTTGGAGGTCCCGGAGTGGAAGTGGGACGACATATCTATGGACTTCGTGACTGGACTTCCATGCACTTCCAGAGGTCACGGCTCCATCTGGGTGATTGTTGACCAACTCACCAAGTCGGCACACTTCTTACCCATCAGAGAGCAGGGCTCAGTGGAGATCTTGGGACGTCTCTATGTTCAGGAGATTGTGTGGATCCACGGCGTGCCATCATCTATCGTCTCCGATCGAGATGCTTGCTTTACTTCCCGGCTTTGGAAGGGGTTACAGGAGGCGTTCGGGACGCAGCTACGTCTGAGCACAGCCTTTCACCCTCAGACGGATGGTCAGACGGAGAGGACCATTCAGACTCTCGAGGACATGCTCCGCGCATGTGTCCTCGACTTTGGTCGTAGCTGGGAGGACCACCTACCCTTGGTGGAGTTTGCGTACAACAACAGCTACCACTCCACCATCGGGATGGAACCGTATGAGGCGTTTTACGGCCGACCTTGTAGATCTCCTTTGTGCTGGACAGACCCTGGGGAGTCAGCACTAGTGGGACCAGAGATGGTCCAGGCCACGATAGAGAAGGTCCAGGTCATCCAGGAGAGAATGAGGACAGCTCAGAGCCGGCAGAAGTCATACACTGACAGGAGGTGGAGGCCACTGGAGTTCGAGGATGGCGACCACGTATTCTTGCGGGTCTCACCTCGACGTGGTATTCAGAGATTTGGTCGAGGCGGCAAGTTATCTCCGCGCTTCATAGGACCCTTCCCGGTCCTCAGCAGGGTTGGCGAGGTGGCTTATCGCCTGGCTCTGCCACCTCAGTTACACCGGGTGCACGACTTCTTCCACGTATCCCAGCTGAGGAGATACGTGCACGACCCGACGCACATCATTGACCATGGGGAGCTTGACGTTGACGATGGGGCGACTTCTACGGAGGTCTCGGTGGAGATAGAGGATCGACAGGAGCGGGTCCTACGTGGGCGATCGATTCCTCTTGTGCGCATCAGATGGCAGCACAGGAACCTCCAGGAGAGAACATGGGAGCGGGAGGCACAGATGCGTGCTCAGTACCCTCATTTGTTTCCCTAGTTTTTGATGTATCTTTACGAGGACGTAAAGCCCTGAGGTGGGAGTAATGTAAAGACCCGTAAAATTCAAGGGAAATTTTTTCTTAATTTTCTTTGGAATTTTACAAGAGCGCGGTTTCCGACGGCACCTGATTCCGAGGCTCGGTGTGCCCGAAATCAATTTACGAAGTTTGGCTCGGGTACGTTCAGTGAACGAACGAGCGGGAATTTCTAACTTTTGATCCGGTGCTCGGAATTGAAATCTGAGGACACCGATGAAATCGTAGCGCCGATATTCTCTCAAGGAGACCTTTTCCGAAGTTGCGTTTATTGCAGGACGAAAGTTAGTTTTTGGGAGAATTATAAATACTTAAATAAAAATGTGGAACACTTTTTATTTTCATTACTTGTTGGTTAACTCCTCTCAAAGGAAGTTAAAGGTGGGACCCACATCCACTTAACCTCCCTTGGGAGGATTAAGTGTGGTGGGGCCCACACTAAACCCAACTTTTCATCTCCTCTCAAAACTCCTTTAACCCCTCTTTAATTAACATGACAACTTGTTAATTAATTTGGAGTTATTTTATTTGAATTTCAAACCTTTGAAATTCAATTTGTTAAGTTTGTGAATAAAATAAGACTCTATCTTATTTTGTTGGGTTAGAACTCTCTAGCCTTCTTGAGAGGATTTTTGGGATCTCCTTCTTCTTCTTCAACCTTGACGAAGAACGCGAAGAACCTTCGAGCTCCGACGAAGAACGCCGCTCCTCTCATCTTCGTAGCCCGTTGTTTCTGAAGATTGACGACGCCTTCCGTGTCAACGAAAAGGGAACGCCGCTTCCTCCTCGGACTTCCTTCGTCGGCATACGAAGATTCGTCAACGACGTACCTCTTCGGACGTACCTCTTCGTCATCGGATTTGACGAACGATTACCGCGACGCCCGACCTCCGCGACGTTGTCTTCCGCGGGTCGTTGACGATCTTTGAACTTGAACCCAAGGTAGGGGTTTTTTGTGGTTTATTTCCTTACTCTTGTTCTTGGTTCTAGAATGATAATTAGTGAATAAATGTTTAAGAGTTATCATCTAACGAGAGGGGGGTCGAACCGCACAAACACGGCCGAATTCCCCCTCCTTTGTTCTTGGTTATTTATAATCTTGTGATGAACGAGAAGGCGTGGTGCCGTCGCACCACGCGGGAATCGCCCGGATTATTTACGCAACACCGTCGCGTCGCGCTGTGGATGGATCATCATGAACGTGACACCGTCGCGCCGCGTTGAAGGAAATCGAAGGCGCCGTGGCCGGAGCGGGGCCGCGGCGGAGGGGCGCAGTGCCGTCGCACCGCGCCGGACGATGAACACTGCGGCCGGTTCCGGGCCGCGGCGGGACGAGAGGACCGGCGGCTCGCCGGGCCGCCGGGGTCGGAAACCGGAAGGGGACCGGCTTTTCCGGTCCCGTTGAAGAAAAACCGGCCGGCCAGGTGGGCCGGCCGGAAGGTCAAAGACCGGGGGAATTTAATTCCCCCGGTCAACTCAAAATCCCCCCCCCCCATTTATTTGGGGGGGCGGTTTCTTTGAGGGGGCCAGGCGGCCCCCCGGTTTTCCTCAAGCAGGCCCCCACGAAGGGGGGGCTGGTTCTCCAAAAGGCGCGGCTAAAAGCCGCGCCGCCAAAATGAAGAAGCGGGGGGCCTTGCCCCCCCCCCCCCCCGCGCGCGATGCACCCGTGCGGCGCCGGGCCGCCGCGCCACCGTCCGGGCCGGGTCGGACCCGGGTCGGGCCCGGGTCGGGTCGACCCGGTTCCGGCCGACCCAGGGGGGGTCGGGTCGGGTCGGCCCGGACCCGGACCCCCCGTTTTCGTGTCGTCTTCGGTCTTTTGGCCATAACTTGAGCCACGGACCTCCGATTGACGAACCGTCAGCGGCTACGCGATCCTTGGATCGAGACGGTCTATTCGGTATATTACACTCAGGGTTTCGGAATACTTTGAGTTTGTCCGGGTTGGTTCGTTCACGAAACCAACCGGGCCTTCGGAGCGGAAACACTCATATCTTGAGCTACGGACGTCTGATTGACGTGCCGTCAGCTTTGTTTTGTTCCTCTTAGTGAGATGGATCTTTTGGCATACTCCACCCCAGGTTTGGACGCAGGTGAAGTACGGTCGGGTCGGTTTTGCCTTAAAAACCAACCGGGCCCCTGGGACGAAAAAGCCAATAACTCTCAGACCGGGCGTCCGATCGACGCGCCGTCTGTTGCGTTGAGTTCCTGTTGACGATATGGAACTTTTGGATACATCAACTCTGGACTTTGTGACAGTTGATGTATCAGCCTCTCGGCTCATGGAGCGGACCCCCCTGTACGAGCTTGCTGTGTGCGGGAACCCTAGTGCTGGCTGCAACTGTTACTGTGACTACTACTGCTACTGCTACTGCTACTGTGACTGCGACGACGACAGTACAGAGATCCTGTGTGGATTCGACGACGATGACTACAGCACTCAGCGATCCTACGTGGATCAGTGCTACAGGTCCTGTGTGGGCCCGATCCTGTGTGGGTCCGATCCTGTGTGGGTCTTTGTGCTCAGCGGTTCTGTGTGAACCAGCGCCTACAGGTCCTATGTGGGCCCGATCCTGTGTGGGTCTTTTGTGGGGGTTAGTTACCTATCGATCCTTCGTGGATCCGACGACTTAGATGGATCAGAGATCATCTTTATCATCTTTCGAAGAAGTATACCTGTGTGAGCTGAATCCTGTTGCTTTCCTGTGTGGATTGTGTTCTGCTATCCTGTGTGGATTACGTTTTTCTTTCCTGTGTGGAATACGTTTACTTTCCTGTGTGGACTGAGTTGTACTTGGGCTCGGAGGTTGGAGCGTATTTGAAATTGATGACTTAGGTATATGTATGGGCGTATACCTAAGCAGTGTCTGTTGTTACTTCGTGATTGTACCTTTCTTTGTGGTTTATCCTTTGTGGATTTCGAGAGACCTTAAAGGGTCTCGGGGTCCCTATTGAGTAGCTTATACTCACCCCTGCACGGGCTATGCCCGCACTACGTTGTGTTGGTTGCAGACGATGGACAGCGTTGATCTTGGCTGAGGCTTGCAGAGCAGGACGGTACCTGGAGGATGACCACTGGGCGGGACGTGCTCGGAGCGGACGGCGGGACCCGAGGAGCAGTGGAGCTATCAGTACCCACCCTTCAGGTGGGATTTCCAGTGGACAGCTCGGTGTTACAGCTTTTACTTTACAGTTGCTGTTTTCCCTTTCGAGTTGTACTTTACTGTCAGTTTGGGTTTGTATATTGGCCCATTTACTTTTCCGCACTTTCAGTTGTACTTTGTTTTTACTTAGTGTTTACTTTCCGTTTGCTTACTCTGTGGTGTTTGTTTACTTTACAAAGGCAATGTCTTCCCTTTTTACCAGGATTTACGCCTTGGTGCTAGTCGCCAGCCCCTGGCCTATGGAAGGTGGGCTTGGGGTAGTCACGGCACGGACCCTGAGGGCGGTCGTGACAATGAAGTTGAACATGTTGCATGACCTTAAACTACTCGACATCGCTATCTTAGCTGCATGACGTTAAACTGCATAGGAACATATGGGTCCCTACCATACGTTGTTAAACTACATGGCCCCAACAATTTTCTCACCCTAGGGTACATTTTATCCTGCATTTCTCACCTACCATGTCACAGTGCACAACTACGTACATCTTGAATCCCATCTACTGATTAGATACATAGTGACACCAGGATATTTCATCCTAGTCCACCTACCATCAAACAAAAAAAGATCTCCCATTCTTGTACATGATTTGGAATGGTATAAAGAAAATATTGTCTTAGAACTATGTACGGATTGATTCCTATTCTTCAATTAGATATGTAGAGATTCCTCCATCCTAGATCTTTGTCAGCCACAACATGGTAAAAAACTCCATTATACTCTCAACTAACTCATCATATCAAGAGGAGACTCTGAATCTTTTTTATTTTTCACATGGACCATAGCTCACGTGAGATTATAAATAGGGGTAATGGTTTCCCCTTGGAAGACTATATGATACATATACGTTGGAGGCCCATTAAAAAAGAAAACGGTCAAAAATTACCCCTCCTTATGTATGATACAGAACTATATGGGGAGAAAGCTCTATAAATACATTTGTCTTAATTCATTCCCCTAAGGGATACATAGTGATGCCTGGATTCTTCATCCTCATCTAGCAGCAACCCAAAAAATGTCTACTTTCCATGCACAAATAACAGACATATATAAGGAATTTCAACATAGGACCCACATATGGGTGCATTCTTTCCCCATGTGGGATATGAAAGACACCCCATATCTTCAAACATAAGTATATATATATATCAAAGTATTGAGGGAAAATTCCCTATCCTTATTAATGATCCCACCGTGTGGTAGAGTAATCCCTTTTCAACCCTTGTTTCCCACATTGAGTGATACTCATGTGGGTACGAGAGTTTTGGTAGGGGATTAATCACTTGCATACCAACTAACTACATGGATCATTGTCCTTAATGTATGAACTAAAACTATAGGGTACCCCAAGAACTATGTATAGGATTGATTCCTTCCCTCAGAGGATACATAGTGACGCCTGGAATATTTTTCCTAGTCCTGCCACCAAAATTAGTCAAAAAATGTTATCTTCCCTGTGCGTGAATCTAATAAATATATGGGAATTCTATCAAAGAACTATGTGTAGGCTTGATTTATTCCTTCACAAGATACATAATGATGCCAGATTCTTCATCTTGGTCTTGCCACCAACATCAGACAGAAGATAATTCCCCCCTTGTGTATGTCCAGAACCTATATAGGTAGATCATTTTAAATAACTATGTACAACTTGATTACTATTCATAAATGGGATACATAGATCCACCTTGACCCTATGTAATGGTCTAACAATCACGTGATGTTGATTTTGTTTGTTATATCCTCTATTTACCCTCTACTATGAGGGAAATCTTCATCCCTCCATGTATCTCACAACAATTATAACTCCCGTGATCTGAGGATTGATGGTAATGACTTCCCCCATATGGAAAATGAATAGGGTAGTATAATAAGACCATCATTTTTAAAGCATCGTATAATGGGACCCCCTCTCCATGAATTGGTCACACTAGCATAGGGAGCCCTCAAAACTATGTGGGCATTGATTCCCTACTAACTGAGATACCTAGGAAACCTCCATGAGGTTCATGCCTGAAACTTCAATCACCTCATCCTTTTCACATTGGTTCACTCTTATCTTAACCAAATAAAATTAAACTGGGTGACCAATGATGTTCTATCAAATGATATTTAACTATATGGTTGTTCAGGAACTATGCATGGCTTGATTCTCGACATGACGAGATACATAGTGAGACTCGGGTTTTCCTGGGTCCAGTTGTCAAAAAAGGATCACCCAATCCCATCCATGTGAAATGAAAATAGATGCAAGGGATTTCAAATTTGGGGTCTTACTTACAGAATGGTTCAAAAGACCATGCTTCTCCTTACATACGAATCAGATCTATGTAAAGAATCTCATACATCAGAACTAATCAAGGCCTGGATATTCCTCACATTCCCCGACAACCTCTTTTCATCCTTCAAAATCTGTACACCAAAAAAGCATGAGTCAACATAATAATCCACGACTATTAGAAATGGATTGCTAGTGTCTTGCAGACACCCTTTTTTAACTATTCATAAAAATTATCTAATAGATCTTCATATCTTTCCCATAAAAATGGTCTATCAACCAAAAAAATCATCCTCAAGATAAGATGTTCCTACTTTTATACTCTCATTGGATCCTAAGACTCAAATCACCCCTCCTGACTCGAGGGATCTCACAATAATCATTTACACCTTCTACCTCGACTCATGTCTGGGGTTTCTTGGTAATATCCCGACCTAATTATCTAACATATATGCATGAATACAATGATAATTCATCCCTGACACGTGATAATTAAACTGTGTTATCAACATTATTTCTACATTACGTTAAACTATATGGAATAAATACTCACCAAATGACGTTAAACGAAATGAAGCAATGTTTTAACAGCACAGAATTATAAACTATAAGGTACACCGAATATAGTAAAAACACCCCCAATCCTTGCACACTAACCAAAACATGTGTAGGGAAGCTGGTCTCGGGACTCCTTGATCTTCAAAACCTTTCCCTGATCTGAAAAGGGAGTTAAAATACCCCACCTGACATATATGTCAAATCAGTATTCAGAGACTCCCAATTCCATGAATAATCATATAATTCTATGAATAATCATGGAATGAATGTTTCTGATATGTCCAAACCAACACTAACCATCATCAAACTCCTTTCTTTGAATGATATTGAATTTTCATAACCATTCATGGCCATCGGTAATGGAAGGTCAGTGTCCTGAGGACACCGTTGTTTGACTATGCATATTATTCCCAAATAGCTCTGCATATGTTGTAACAAAGATAGCATATCAACCAAAGGTAAATGCATCCCTAGGAGTTTCCTTTCTTATTTTCTTATGACTAATAGCTTCTAAGACCCATTTAATTCATCTTGATCCAAGATCCCATGAATCCACGTTTTACACTCACCTCCCTACCCATGTAATATTCATGTCAGAACATCCTGGTTCAATTACCCTCTACTTACTCAGGGATTCAATATCAATGTCCTAAGCACATGTTATTCAAACTACATGATACTCGATACATGATATTCACCCTTAGGCTAGATCATGAAAAATGGTATTTCCCCTCATGACCATATGAAATAAATGAATATACATAGAAAAGTTCGACACATGTCGTGCCTCATTGTGAATCCATATCCAAAACAAAAACACCACATCCATATGCATGAATCATATCCTAAAAGGAATTATCCATTAAATAACTATGTACAGCTTGATTCATGCCATCACAGGATACATAGTGACATCCAAGTCACATATATTGGATCCTACCATGAAACAACAAGTGTCATCTCCCCTCCTGCGTAAGGGTTGGACTGACATAATGGAAAAAACTCAAAGGAATATGATAAAAAATTCTTCCACTTATTCTCAGTGTTCCCAGTAATGTTCAACCCGGAGTACCCCCTTTAATATTTAGGTATACCCATTTTTCACGGGCCATACACTATCTTCATAAGGGGCTGAATCTCCATAATATTCAATGGACATCGAAAATGGAAGTCCATTATCCCATGGAAACCTTTATTTGACTATGAAAATCATGCCCTGGAGGCTCTACATACATTTCTAAAAAAATTTCTTATCAACCAAAGGAAAATTAATCCTCAGGAGCAGCTCTTCCTACCTCCATAATCTTTTATGACAGTTATGTCCAACCTTAGTCCTTGGATTCCGAAACCCCTCGAATAACAGTGAGCATATTTCCCCTTTTCAATGCCTAAAGGTGAAGGACATTCCTAGCCAAACTATTTTGGAGGATGTGAATCATTTTCCATCCTCTAGTTAAAATAATATGATTTCTCAAAATAGGTCCCAAATGTCCTGGTTGTATGATGTTAAACTGCTCCATGATTCAACCCTTCTTTACAGAAGCCAAATTAATGTGGGTGTGTTATTTCATCCAAAGTAGATAAAAATTCCCTTTTTAATTTCAGGTGGCATTCCTTCAACAGTCCACCCACTGTAGTCCTCAATGTCAATATAAATAAAAAATTCTATAAAAACTCCCTGACCATCATAAATGGATGTCCAGTGTCCAATGGACACCTTTGTTTGACTACTCACATTATGCCCCAACTATTCTGCATATGTTGCCTACAAAAATGGCTAATCAAACGAAGTAAAATTCGTCTTCAGAATATTATTTTCCTATCTCTATACACCCCATAGCTTCCATGGCCCATATTTAGTCCCATATTTGGAAATCACAAGTTAGTGTCAAGAAAAAACCCCTCATCTATGTTTGAAATCTCTCACGACATTCTCAGTTAATGAGTCCAAAATTGGGGCCATTTCCCTACTAGTCATGGTCAAAGATGTTCGACGTAAACCATCAGTGAGGTCTTGGTCAAATATATTTGACCTAAAACATATGTAAAGGTAGTCTGGTTGTAAATAATCTAAAATAACAATGAAAAAGACATTACACTCACCAGGTAGAAAACCCATAAATGGAATCCTGGGAAAAATTCAAATACCAGCACGCTAAACATATGCTACATATGGTTTTGGAAAAAATGTAGAGTAACCAAAAGATAAAGAGACACAAATATTTTTTGGTCGAAAAAATACATAGGTCATCCTAAGAGAAGTCATGTTATACCCTTGGAAAACACCATACCAATCTTAGGAAAAAATTATGGTGATAATGAAATAGGAACAAAGTTTGTAGGGTACCCCATGTGACCCTAACAAGAGTCAAACTATGCTCACAGAGACCCTATGTTCAGGAAACAATTATGACATAACATGATTATTAAATTATCTTGGATTATCACTCAAATTGATATATAGTTGACATTATAATTTAAAATGTAGTTGATCATAAATTATTGATATCACAAAAAATGGTAAATGAGGAACACTTGAAAGAAAAATGTTTCTGTTTTATCAAAAGAAGTGAGAATGGGGGACATACACAATCTGAAGCCCCTCCCCAATTAAATAAAATGTAGTTTATGGTAGTCCAATGGATTACAATGAGTCTTAACTCACTATTTCTAGTAGTTCAATAACTACATGATGAGGCTCGTCTAGGGCCTATTCTAAAGTTTCCCTCTACTATAAATAATCATCGACCATTGGTCGTACTCGCTTAAAAACAGACCATAAGTCTCACCCAGTCTGTTCGATAGCTTTATAATTAGCATTTGACGATGCCAGTTTCACTTTTAGTCTGGCCATGTAAGCCTCGCACCCTCACAATTCCTTCATTTGGGTGATCACCTGGTCATGAGAACTAGATTCCTCACCTTCCAAATTATGGAACTCTTCAATAATAATCCTGGAAGGTAAGAGAATTGTGATGAGAAGAGTTGAACCATGTGCGGTCACCTTTTCAAATAGTGAGATCCTCTCGAGCTATAACAATATGGTGCATAAGGAGACACACACGTGGATAATCAAATCCCCCCAATCCTAGATCAAAAAATTAGTCATCGAAAGTTACCCATCTCATTAGAAAATTATATTCGGAGACCTTACATGGAATTAGTATGGATTTCATTCGATGACCACTTTTTTACAGCTCAATGCCTTATAATAGAATTAGAATCCTAGTCCTTCACCACCATGATAGGTAAAAAATTCGGAAGAGTCATTACATTAAACGGAAGTGCCCTGATCCGAGTCACCCATGAATAGAGAATTTACTTCCCAATACATGTTTTAACCTCTAGAACTAAATAAGGGGGTCTAGAAGCAACTTTAGGAACATTGGGTGATGTCCTACTCGAACCAACTTTAGTAGGACCATAGACCACATCATCAAAAGATATTGGATCTGAATCACTATATATAAAATTGGGTTGTGTAGGTGATGCTCCTTCAAAATTCACATGACAGTGGGTATAATGACTTATCATCACGGGAAGGGGAATATATGGCATGACATTCATGGTTGGGATATGATATGAAATGGACAATGGTCTCTGAACCTGCTGAACTGGACTTGCTAATACCCCATAGAAAATGCAAGCCCCCCACAACTTGGAACCCTCTAATTATAGGTAATTATAGGATACTAAAAGAGGAATGAGTACTTACACATTATCATCATGATGTGTCATGTCCAACTATAATTGGAAAAGAATTACATGGTGAGATTCCCGCTTCACAAGAGTGGTAGGGAAAGATGTGATCTACTGAAGGCTTCCTAACTGACTAGTGTACCTATAAAGAACATGAGGTTTGTAAATGGTCCCCATGTATATGCATGTAGTCAAGACTCCATCTCTATCTGAAATAATATAAGAACATTATTTAGGGGAGCCTCTTCTAGTATCTGTCACCATCCCATCGGGTTCCATGTAAGGCGCAAAACAGAAGTGGGAGATATCACATAACAATTCAATCACACCTTCCATGCTCAATGATTTCTCACAGATGGTAGTAGTGTTAAGAAAGGTCGGGTGGAAGTCAGAATGAAGAACAATGGTGGTATTCCAGTACTCGTAGTAGGGAAAATTCTCTTCCGTCTAGCCATATAAAAATTGAAATGGCTAGCTAATATGGTGTAGGGGTTTCCATTGTTGTATGTGCCCTAACAGTTTGTAGATTCAGGAAAGAGTAGGAACAAAAAAGTTAATGAGTTGTCCATCAGTCAATTTATCTTCCATTATCAAGTGCATGACCTATTATCGATATAAAAATCATGATATGGGAATTTCCATCCACTTAGGAACAAGGATGGGAAATATAACTATCTAAGCTCAGGCGACACATCTTGTCAGATTTCACAACCCCAAGTGGTGTATTGACCCACCTCAAGGTTAGCGCAGTAAGAACCAGGAATGATCTGTGACTACTAGTTCATATGGGTTCTTCTATAGTGAACTCTTGGAATTTTCCTATTCAGCTAAAAGAATAGCTGTATCTAATTCTCGAATGAGATAAGTGAGAAGGCATGAAGGAGATGACCATGTCGTCTCTCCACCATAAACAATAATTCTCTGGTTAATGGGGATACTTTCTCAATATTAATATAGTAGTTGGCCACTAGTAAACATTCTTCATACATGTCTCCAAGTATAGGAAGTCCCCCTGTCTAGTAGATGTCCCATTGACTGATCCCCACTTCACAATGGGATAAGTGAAATGTGTTGGTGCATGGACACCAACAGCTAAGCAGATCAGGTAGTATCTGACCTAGAGAAAAAGATGTCAAATTGGGAGACCCACACTAATTTATATAGATTAAAATATTTTAGCAGGAAATAAAAATCTAGTAAATTCTAACGAACCCAGAACGACCAAGCCCACTCATCAAAAAATCACCCTCCTAATCAGAGGTCCCATTTGGAGCTCTATCCTCTGTTAGGGTTTACTCATGATAGGTTAATGATGGATGGATAATCATGGTTATTTGAATTTGAGAACATATTATGATGGAATTTTGACCTTTGAGTCAATATAGAACTGCTCAGTATGAACTCGCCCTCATGACTCAAAGTAGTAATTATTTCTCCGACGATAGATATTTTTTCCCTATTATTCCAATGGGACATTCTAGAACCAGTGATAAGATCACCATGATCAATACCTAAAAAGTAGCATCGTCTTGGAGCCCAAAATTATAAAGTGATAGTAGATTTGATAGTGGATAAGATATTAGATATGGTGAAAGAATATATCTAAGAATTCCCCTTTGAGGAATATTGAAAACACATAGTTTGTCTTCAATATTCTCGACCATGGTATCCATCCTTCTAATAACCTCTACTGATATAAGAGGTAGAGAAATTTTGTCCTATACTACAAAAAGACCATGTAAAATTTTAGTCAAATTAAAATGATTGTGAAAAAAAGAAAAAAAATATAAAATGACCCAATTTGTCTTCCAAACACAATGCTCTACATACTGAAACCCTGGAATGGTTCGAAAAAATGAATTCCCCAAGAAAAAACAGTACAATAAATTCCCCGCAAGATGCTAGCCCGTGAAGCATTGGATTGAGATTAGATTAGTTTCCATAATGGAAAATACACATATTCATCATCACTATGCTGGTATTCAATGTTCATAGTTTGTATATTTAATGTCTGATTTGGATGTTTAATGTTTAGTTCGCTGAATTGAACCTAGTTCCATAAGACAGGCAAGCCACATAGTATATTAATACATTGAAATTTGAAAATATATTTTAAAATTATACTTTTCAATTCATAAATTGAAAAGTAGGTTCAAATACAAGGAAACAGTGAAGAGCATGAAGTTCGTGAAATGCAAGATGCGGTTTACAGATAATGAATTTTGTGAATGAGTTGGTACAAAAAAGTAAGGACATCCACGAGCGCTTTGCAGAGCCCTTTTCACCGGGAAACCACGAAAAAGAATAATTACATGGGACCCCAATATATAGGACTGGTCCTCCCAAATATTTCACATTCATACCGCAAACCATTTCATTTTTTAGATCATATTATACATCATAATAGCCTCCTCTTCGTTCCAACAGAACCTCATTCCAACGAGGGGAATTTTTAAGGTCTCAAAAATTCTAAAAAGGAATGAAAATAATCCTGGTAAAATTGATAAAGTAATAATATTTATGTGGGAAGGAAAATTTGAGAAGAATATTGATGAAATTAAATTTGGAAAAGGACCCAAACTGAACTGCATACGGGTTACTAAGAAAATTCTATAATAGGCGTAGATAGAAAACCAATCGGTATGCGGAAAACCTACAAAATGCTGGCCCACGAAGAATTCGCCATCGAACCAAGCTGTTCGATGATAAAAATAGAGAGAAAAGGAATTGTGAATGGTGTCTCCATTGAAAATGAGATAGATAAGTAAGAACCGCATACCATCCCCATAAACTAAATAGTTCATTGATAAGGCAGGTCGAGAAGTGCCCTGCGAACTGTGTCGTTTATGGAATTGAGGCGGTCATTTTTACAACCAGGAACCATAACACCATGAACAAGAGAAGACCGAGCTATCTGCGGGCTGGGAAATTTTCCCATGGTTTTCCACAAAATGTGTTGTGTGGCCCATGGATATAGCCTCCTAAACACTCAATAAGAGGATACAAAGGTAATCCGAGAATAGTTGAGGATTTTGGGGTAGAATATGGACTTTACTTAAGAAAGACATTGAAGGAAAATGACTGATGAAGTATGAAACTAAAAATTGTTTCGTTTAGGTATAAAACCATTTAAAACCATAAAAATAAGGAAAATTAACAATGATCAACTTTCTAAGAACCTAATTTGTGAACCTTGAACCATAGGCCCTTCGTAGATGATCTTCTCGCAAATTTTAGGCACAATGCCCTCCTCCAGTGTGGAAAACCGCATGGCGCATCGATACTTTGATAAGACCCTATGCTGAAGAGTACCATGCTGTACTGGTGAACCTTAGACTACGTACCCCATGGTTTGGGGTGGCTCACATCCAATTTTGTGTTCCACTTTGGTTCACATATGGACCCTTCACCAGCATAGTAATACACAATGCAAGGAAACCCCCATCCCACATGAAAAAACGGTACATGGAATGGGGTGTATTCTAGTTTTCCACCTTTTGGATAAAATATTTTCCTTCCATTCCCATCATATCCTATAGTGAAACTATGGTAACTAGTCTATTGAAATATGGAAAAATCCGATTCCAAATCCATTGAACCCATATGACCATACTGTCGAACGCAACAACATGCCCTACTGGGTATATATATATTCGGTAAGAGGAGGTTCAAAGTAAATTCCCACAATGGTATGGACCCCACTAGGATTTCCTTAAGTATACATTCCCAAGGTAACCCGAAGTCCAACCCTGGGAAACTCATTTGAACCTTCCTATTCTAAGGATCAAGTGTAATAACTGGATTCTGCATTCAATGAGGGAGAATGATAAGTCAAAGGAATTACATTTGATTTTCCATTCGATGAGGATAAATGTTCCTCCCCTTTCTTAGATCCCATTTCAGGGAATCCCTCCTAGAGAAAGTGCCTATACTTATGGGCCAGACCCAATGACCTCCACATTCATTTCACATTGAATGGTTCATTGCTTTATACCACCGTCCACCATCAACCTGCTCCTTTTCTCTCATCGGAGGATAAAAAGTGTTCTTTTTTTAATCATTTATATCCTCTTATTTCTCACAGCGAGCATGAATCTTGTGGGTTTATATGTATTTAATGATATAATATTTACATAACACCCTTAATTAAATATGAGAACTCCAATTTGCGCTCTAACTTGAATAGATAGGATGTATGTGTAAGGGCCTGAGCTCAAAGGGAATCCTTTTAAAAAATTTATCCCCAATAATTCCCCTATTAATAGGTCCTCCTATATGGTATAAGCCCCAAATAAAAACAAACTACAAGGTCTTGGAAACCCAACTAACTAAGATATGTGGGAAGCCACACTGAGTCCAAACACAACATCTTAATAACACCGGGCCATATCCCCAGTAGGACCATATCCTCCCAGAAGACCATGCCTCTCTTGAGAATCCTAGGTTGCTTCTGTGTAAGTCCCATACAAAATCTTGACTAGTAATCCTTATCCTAGATGTCCTTACCACATGATGTTAAACTGCATGGATGTGTCCTCTTATCAAGACTTTAAAAGGTGATGTGTCCAGTTAAGCAGCATCGAACTACATGGGTTTTGAATCCTCTCATGGGGATATGGAGGAAGCCCATATTATTATGTTGATCCCAAAAACTAAACAATGTATATCCCCCTAGATGATAGTAATATAAAAATCACATAATCATATATTTTAAACTAGATTAATCTCAACAATTCCCGGCCCATGCGCATATATGGTTAATCTTGCAATCCAAGGGAAACCCACAAACAAATGCTTGGGAAAAACCGAGGATTCAAGAACATATGGAAATTTCTTAAATATATATGTGAGTCCCAAAATAAAAAATATTTCTCCCCAAAAGGGTTTGATTATCTCGATCTCTCATCCTCTTGACCAATAGAGTTTTTAAGTGTTGCTGGCCAAATCATCATCCAATGAGAGCCTTCCTTTGGAATGTACATACATGAATCATGGATATCAAGTCCTTTGGGTTATTCTGGACCCATGAATAAACATGTTGGAGACCAACCAAGGATTTCTTATCCTATGTGAAACCCTTCATAGTAATAGAAAACCAATTACTGTCTGTTGGGCCATTTTCTCTGCCCCCATGGTGTGATGTGAATCGGGTCAAAACCGAGACGTAAAACACCAAAAATAATCTAAATAGACTTTAAACCCCAAAATAATCCTACAACCCCATAAAACATTATAAAATACCTTTAAGCCCTAAAAATCATTTAAAGACCATAAAATACAAAAGGCCTAAAACCCTGAAAATGCTAAAAACCAAAAAAACCTAGACATATCAAACCCCAAAAAACCCCTAAAATCATAAAACACTTTAAACTGCTAAAAACCAGAAAACCATATTAAAACCAATAAAACTCTTAAGAACACTAAAACCCTAATACCTCCAAACACAATAAAAATCCAAAAAACCCTAATAAATCATAATACCCCCTAAAAATTATAAAACCAATAAAACTGTAAAACCTTCCAGAAAACCCTAAAACCCCTAAAAACCTAAGAAACCATAAAAACCCATAAAACCCAAAAACCTGAAAAAAAACTCCGAAGACCCCAAACACCATAAAAAACATAAAGACATTAAAAACCCTATGAAACACGAAAAGACACTTAAAACCATTAAAACTATAAAACCCCTGAAGACCGAAGATCATTGAAACCCTATAGAACCCTAAAAACCCATATTAAACCAATAAAACCATAAAACCCTCAAAACACTCTAAAAACCATAAACCCCTAAAACCCCCTAATCCGTAAAAGCCCTAAAAACCCTAAAAATCTCTAAGAACCATAATATAATAGTAAAACACTAAAAATTCCATAAAAACCATGAAATCCAAACAAAACCCTAAAACAAAAAAAAACTAAACAACCATAAAACCCAAATAAAAACCCCCTAAAACCCCTCAAACACTAAAAACCATAAAAACCATAAAAACCACTAAAAGCCCTAAAACCCCCTAAAACCAAAAAATGCACAAAAAAACCATTAAACCCCCCTAAAGCACTTTAAAACCCTAAAACCCTTGGAACACCTAAATAAAACCTAAGGAAACCATAAAAACACTAAAAACCTAAAAACCCAAAAAACTCATAAAACCCCTGAAAAAATCCTAAAAACACCTAAAAACCCTAAAAAAATAAAAACCCTTGAAACGGTAAAATTACCTAAACCCCTTAACATTATAAAAACACTTAAAATCCATAATGCACTTAAAACATAAAAAACCCCTAAACCCCTAAAACTAAGAAAAACACTAAAAATTCCCTAAAAACCCATATCAAACTAAAAACCATCAGATAAATCTAAATAAATGAATGAAATTGAAACCTTAAAAAACATGAAAACCAATAAAAACCCTATAAACACTTAAAATTTCCTCAAAATCCCTAAAAACCCTATGAAATCCCTAAAACACTAAAACCCAAAAACCCCCGCTAAAAACACACTATATCCCCTTAAAAACTATAAAAGCCCCTATAAATCCCTAAAAGCCATAAAACCCTTTAAAATTACTAAAACATTAAAAAAACATAAAACCCTAAAAACCCAAGAAAAACCTAAAACCCCTAAAAACATAAAAGCCCCTAAAACCCTTAGAAACCCATAAAACCACTAAAATACACTAAATGACCTAAAACCCCTAAAACCCCTTCAAGACCCTAAGAACACTAAAAACCTTTAAAAACACAAATAAAACCATATAAAACCCTAAACACCAGAAAATACTTTAAACAACTAAAATACGAAAAAAACTAAAAAACATAAATGACTAAAAGAACCCAAAAACCTCTAAAAACTCCATAAAAATTATAGACTCTAAATACCATTAAAACCCATAAAACCCCAAATCCCCCAAAAACCATAAAACCCCTAAAGGACACTAAAATATAAAACCCTAAAAATCTAAAAAACCCTAAAACCGTAAAATAATCCGAAAAATCCTAAACACCAAAAAATCATAAAAACAACTAAAAATACATGAAAATCACTAAAAATCCCAAAATCCACTAAAAACACTAAAGATTTAAAAGAAGATAAAAATCCCTAAAAAGATCAAAAAACTCTAAAATGACCTAAAATCTGTAAAAACCTAAAACCCTAAAACCCCTAAACATGGAATAACCCTAATAAAATTAAGAAGTCCTAAATACCCGAAAACACAAAAACACTGAAAAATAATAAAACCACTAAAAACCCTAAAAACCCTAAAACACTAAAAACCCAAAAAAATAGAACAAATATTTAAACCACTAAAAACCTAAGAAACAACCTAATAACCCTAAAATCTCTAAAACCCCTAAAACTCCTAAAACCGCCCAGAACCCCAAAACCACTAAATACCCTAACAACACAAAAAGACACTAAAAACACAAAAGGACATAAAAATCCATAAACACCCTAATTCATTGAAAACACTAAAGATCCTAAAACTCCTAAAAACCCCTAAAACATTAAAAACCATAAAAATCGTAAAAACAAAAAATCCCCTGAAACCCATGAAAACCTAAAACCCAAAAAAAACCTAAAACCCCTAAAACAATTTAAAACTCAAAAAACCATGAAACGATCAAAAAACAATAAAAAATTATTAATCTTCTAAATTCCCTAAAAATCCAAGAAAACCCAATAATACCCTAAAACACCTTGAAACAATAATACCAAAAACCCCTAAAAAGAACAAAAAATACATATAACCCTAAAACCCCTAAAACCTTAAAACCGCTAAAAATCTAAAAACCCATTAAAAATCCTTAAAAATCTCTAATATCCCTAATAAACCAAAAATACCTTAATACCCTAAAAACCCATAAAACCCATAATACCCATTTAGACCCTTAAAACCTTAAAATTCCCTAAAACCCTTAAAAATATGTAAAACCCCTAAAAACACTAAAAATCCATAAAACACTATGAATACCTTAAAAACTCTAAATCCTCCTAAGAACCTAAAAAACAATAATAAACCTAAAAACATAAAAAATAATAAAAACCCTAAATTACCTAAAATCCCTAAAAACCCTAATAACACAAAATACCATTAAACCACTAAATCCCAAAAAAACCTAAAAACCATAAAACCCTAAAACCATAAAAAACCTAAAATCATAAAATCCTAAAAATCCCTAACAATAGTAAAAATACAAATAACCCTAAAAACAATAATGGAACCTAAAAAACCTAAATGAAGATAAAATCCCCTAAACCCCCTTTAAATTTTAAAAAACCAAAAAACCCCTAAAAGACCCTAAAACTCTAAGAACCCAAAAATACAATAAAAATATTAAAAATAATAATAGATACTAAATATCATAAAAACAATAAAATACAAACATACCATAAAATCCCTTAAAATATCTTCCCCCCCATAAGACCACAAAATACCCAAACCCCCACTAAAACATTAAACCCCATAAAGGATAATAAAAAACCCTAAAATCCAAAAAACACCATAAACCACCCTAAAAACCATTATGAATCCCAAAACTCAAAGGACCCTAAAATACCTAAACAAACCAAAACAACCCAAAATCCCTAAAAACCCTAAAATAAGCCTAACAATACCCTAAAATCCAAAAAACTCTAATAATAAAAAAACCCTAATGAAATCCTCAATACTTCTAAAAACCCCAAAACCATAAGAAACCCAAACAACTATTACCGCTCCACACAAAATCATAAAATACCCCTAAAGTCCATACATAACACAAAAGACCCAAAAAACGTAAAAAAATAAAAATTCATAAACCCCATAAAAATTCAAAATTCTATAATAACCTTAATACTCTATGAAACCCATAAAACCCCAAAAACATGCTAAAATCCCTAAAAACTCCAAAACACTGAAAATATCTAAATACCCTAAAACCCCCAAAAGATAACAAAAGACAACGAAAACCCTAAATGATAGTTAGAACCCATAAAATCCCTAAAACACCAAAAAAATAAACCCCTACACAATAATAATCACCCTAAAAAACCTAAAAGCCTAAAAAAATACAAAAATAAAAAAACCATAAGAACCTTAAAAACCCAAAAACCACAAAAAACCATACAAATCCTAAAACCCCAAAAAACCATAAAAACCCTTATAAACAATAAAATCTCTTAAAATTTTAAGGCCCATAAAAACAGAATAAAAAATTCTTCAAAAACCCTAAAACCCCAAAAGGTTTAAAAACCCCTAAACCGCTAAGAAAACAATGAAAACCCAAAAAACCATTTGAAACCCCATACGAACCCAAAAATCCCAAAAATCACTAAAAATCAAAAAAACAAAAAACCTTAAAAAATATCAAGGAAGCCCTTAAAATCGTAATATTCCTAACACCCACTAAAACCTATGAAAACCAAAAAATACTAAATACTATAAATCATCATAAAACCCTAAAAACCATTTAAACCCTAAAAAACCTAAGACCACAAAAAAGTACGGAAAACGCTAAATAGACAAAAATTCTCAAAAACCCTAAAAACCTAAAACCCTTAAAACTACAAAATCCCTAAAAACCTCAAAACTCATACCATAAACCACAAATCCTAGTACCTATAACCTACACCCTACCGCATAAACCCTAAAACCTAAACCATAAACCCAAATCTACACACCCTATACCCAAAACAATATACCCTTCACCCAAAACCCAATACCCTACACCCTAAACCATACACCCTAAACCTTATAACCACAAACCCTAAACCCAACACCCAAAACCCTATACCCGAAACCCTGAACCCAACACCCTAAACCCTACACCCTATACCCTAAACCCTACACATAAAAGCCTATAATCTACACCCTATACCCGAAATTCTGTACCCTAAACCCTAAACTCTAGTGCTTAAACACTATACCCTACACCATATACCCTAAACCCAAAACCATTCTCCCACAACCTTATAACGAATATAAAAACTCTAAACAATGTTCCCTAAACCCTATACACTACACCCTAAAACCTTTAACCTACACTCAAAATCCTATACTGCAAACCCTAATCCATATACCCTACACCCAAGATCTTATACCCAACATGTTAAACCCCAAACCCAACATCGTAAAACCTATTCCCTGCACCATAAATCCTAAAACCTACAACGTAAACCATATAGCCTACACCATAAACCCTATACCTTACACTATAAACCCTATACACATCACCCAAAAACTAATAACCAATACCATATACCATATACCTTAAACTCTAAACCCATCACACTGAACCCTAATCCCGGAACCCTAAACCTTATGCTATATAAACTAAACCCCAAACCGAACACCATATTCCCTATACCAAACACCCAAAACCCTAAATCGTATACCACATACTCTATATAATACACCATAAACCCTACACCCTAAACCTCATAACCTACACTATAAATTATATAAAATACACCCAACACCTTATGCCATACACCATAAACCCTAAACCATAAGCCATAAAACCTATACTATACTCCCAAAAACCAAATCACTACACCCTAAACAATATACCCTATACCCTAAACACTAAACCCTACACCTTAAACCCAATACCTTGCACACTAAACCCTGAACCCTACACCATAATCCCAATAACATGAACCCTAAACCCTAAACCCTACATCATAAACCACGTACCCTACAGCCTTCTCCATAAACCCTACCCCCTAAACCCTATACCTTTCGCATTGAAACCTATACCGGAAACACTATACCCTACAAAATAAACCCTAAAACCCACATCCTAAACCCTACACTATAAACCTTAATCCTTACACCCTAAACCCTATAACCTAAAACCAAATCCAAAAACCATACTGGCTAAAACATATTCCCTAGACCCTAAACCTCAAACCATACACCCAAAATTGTATACCAAACAAAATAAACCAAAAAACCATACCCCATAAACCTCATACCCTACACCCTAAACATTATATTTTACACCATAATCCTATAAGATACACCCAAGGCATGATACACTAAATGATAAACCCAAAAACCATATAATAACTCCTAACCCCCTAAAAACCCTAACAACCATAAGGAATATTAAAAACACTAAAATCCATAAAAGTAAAAAAAAAATCCTAAGAAATTTAAAAAACGTTAAAAACTATAAAAACCCTAAAACCCTTATGAAAACACTAAACCCCCTAAAACCCCTAATAAATTCTTATAAACATAAAAAACCCCTGAAAACCCTAAAACCTATGAAAATCATGAAAATCCAAAAAACCCAAAAAACCAAAAAACCCAAAACAAATATTGTAATCCTAAAAAACCCAAAAATCCCAAAAAATCTTATAAAATACTAAAAACCATTAAAACCCATACAAAACCCAAAAAAACCAAAAAACCCTAAAAAGCCTAACAAATCCTAAAAACACTAAATATCTTAAAACCACAAAAACCATAAAAAATATAATAATCCCTTAAAGAAACTAAAATTCATAAAACCCCTAAAAACCTATGAACCCTAAAATAATCAAAAAAAAAACTAAACACCCTTAAAACCCTAATTTCACTAAATTTCCATAAAAATTTTAAAAAACCTAAAAATAAAAAAACCCATAAAATCCAAAAAAAAATCATAAAAACCTTAAAAACATAAAATATTTAAAATAATAAAAACCCTAAATCCATCATAAAAACCCCAACACCTATAAAACCCTAAAAACCATAATAAACCCTAATAACCCAAAGACACTAAAATTCTTAAACCCCTAAAACCATAAATCCTAAAAACACATATAAATACTTAAAAAACAAAAAAAAAATAAGAACCCCTATAACCATAAAACCCCATAAACCCTAAAAAATATATAAAAACATTAAAATATGTGAAATCCCAAAAGAATACCTAAAATACATAAATTCCCTAAACCCTAAAAACTCTACGAAATCATAATTCCCTCTAAAAATCCCTCAAAACACTATAAACCCTAAAACCACAAAAACCCCTAAAAATCAAAAAAACAAATAAAAATAAAAACCCTAAAAACATTAACAAAAACCTAAAACGTGTAAAAACTACTAAATCCCCTAAAATCACTTAAAACACTAAAAAATAAAAATCCATAAAAACCCATAATAAATCTAAAAATTAATATAAAAACTTTAAACTCCTAAAAATTATAAAAACCCCTAAAAACCCAAAACCCCATTGAAAAATCCCAAGAAACCCTAAAACCATTAAAAGACCTTAAAACCCTATAAAATATCTGAAAACCCTAAAAACCCTTATAATCACTTCAAAAACATAAAATCCTAAAAATCCTAAAGAACCCTAAAAATGAAATGTAGTAAGAAAATATAAAAACCCTAAAACACCAATAAAACCATAAAACCCCTAAAACCCAAGAAACCCCTTAAAATCATAAAAACCTAAAAACACTAAAATACCCTAAGACCGTAAAAGTTCACTAGAACCCCTAAATGGCTCAAAAAACCCTCTAAAATTTCCTAAACCCCAAAAAACACAAAAATACACTACAAACTATAAAAATCCTAAAACAAAATAGAACACCTAAAAACCCTAATCGACCATAAAATACCATAAAACTATAAAAGGATCTAAAAACCATAAAAATCAAAAATTGATCCTAAAACACTATAAACCAAAAAACCCCAATGAAAAAAAATTCCTATAATAACCCTGAAACACTAAAATAGCCTAAAACCCCTAAAAACCATAATAAACTATAAAACCCCTTAAAATTCCTAAAACCACTAAAACCATTAATACCATAAAACCATTAAAAACACCAAAAACACAAAAAATCCCTAAAGGAACCAAAAAACCCTAAAAATTTCTAAATGGCCATAAAACCCCAAAAGGACACCAAGTACCTCAAGAAGACACTACACCCCCCCAAAACCCATAAAGTATCCTAAAAACACTAAAAACCCTCAACCCCATATAAATCATTGAAAGCATTAAAAACCTTAAAAACCCAAACAAACTTAAATCCCTAAATAACTAAAATACCTAAAAAGATCCTGAATGCACAAAACCCAATAAAAGGCCATCATAAACATTAAAAGACTCTAAAAATGGTAAAAACCTAAAAACCCCCAAAAGACCGTAAAAACTATAAGACCCTTAAAAACATTAATACCCCTAAAAATAATAAAAAAATATTTTAAATTTACAAATAAATTATAAAACTCATTAAACCTATAGAAACCCCTAAAAACAATAAAACCTCTAAAACCCCTAAAAACCATAAAATCATGAAAAATTCCCTAAAACCCCCCCATTAAATCCAATAAACCCAAAAAACCAAAAGAAACCCAAGATACAAAAAACAATGCTAAAAAACCTATAAAAACATACAAAACCGAAAACACAAAAAACACCTAATCCCTAAAAACCTAAATATTATAAAAACAAAAAAAACCTAAAAACATTAAAAACAGTAAAACCCTAAAAATCTAGAAACCATAAAATCCGGAAAAACCCTAAAACACATAAAAATACTTAAAACCATTAAATCGCTAAACAATAACCCCTCCCCCCCCAAATCCAAAAAATACAAAGAAACCCTTAAATACATTAAAACCCTAAATTTACCTGAAAAACATTAGATTCCCAAAAAACCCTAAACCTATAAGAAAACTCAAAAAAAACCCTGCAGTATAAAAAGAAATATGAAAACTCCCTAAAACCCCTTAAAAATCCTTAACCCCTTACCATACACCCTAAACCCCACCAAATAAATTTAAAAACCCATAAAACCTAAGAAAATTATAAAAATACATTAAATTAATAAATATTAATAAAAACACCAAAATAAACCTAAAAAAACACAACTCCCAAAAAATCCACAAATCCCCCTAAAACCCAAAACATTTAAAACAACTAATTCTGTAAAAACCCTACGACCCATAAAAACCCCCAAAAACAATAAAAACCCAAAACCCCTAAAAACCATAAAACCCTAAAAGACTATAAATACCTAAAAACTCATAAAAATCCTAAATCCCCCTAAAAATCATAAAAAAACTAAAACATACATAAAATACTAAAACAAATAAAACGCAAAATACATTTAAAAACTCAAAAAAAAATCTATAAACCATAAAAAATGATAAAAACCCAAAATACCCTAAGCCTCTAGCGACCATAAAAATCCCAAAAATAACATAAAAACCCCAAAAACCTTTAAAAATCCTAAAAAATTACTAAAATCTCAAGACCCCAAAACACCCTATAAACCTAAGAAAAATATAAAAACATTAATTAAAATATAAAAAACCCAAAAAAAAATAAAAATCATAAACCTCAAACAGTCCCACAACCCCAAAAAACCCAAAAAACCATAAAAACCTAAAAACCCAAAAATCCTAAAAATACTAAATACCCAAAAACACCCTAAAAACCCTTAAAACCCCAAAAACAATAAAAATCATAAAACCACTAAAACACCATGAAAACACTTAAAACTACTAAAATCCCTTGAAAATACCAAAATAATCATAAAAAACTCTTAAATACGTAAGGCCCAAAACAACCTTATAAAACCTTAATTGACCCCAAAACCCTTACAAACTGAAAACGGACTAAAAACCCCTAAAACATATAGAAACGCAAAAACCCTAAAAACCCCTAAAAACCATAAAACTTCTTAAAACCCTTAAAAATACCTAACACCCAAAAAACCCAAAAAACCTCATAAAAACTCATAAAACCCTAAAAAACCCAAATGAAATCCTAATGCCCGAAGGAAACTTAAAAAAACTAAAAACCCAGATTATCCTTGAAACAACCTATTTTTTAATACATAAAAACTAAAATTCCGAAAAAAATAAATAAAACCGCTAAAAATGATAAAACCCTAAAATCCCAAAAATCCTTAAATAGTCCTGAAAACCCCATAAAATCCTAATAGAAAATAAAACCCCTAAAGTCACTTAAAACCCACTAAAACCCTACAATCTAATTAAACCCTTAAAATCATTTAAACTCTAAAAACTCCCTAAAACATTAATACCCCTAAAACAATAAAATCCCTAAATCCCCTAAAACCATAAAACCCATAAAATCCATAAAATTTTTTAATATAAAATCCTGGATTTTCTTAAAGGTATATAAAATTAGTTTTGGGATTTAATTCCTTTGTTTGGACCTATTAATGCTTCCTAAGAGATTCAAAGTGTTTCATGGGGGGTTTTGGTGCTCGTTTGGAGGTTATAACCCCAAAATTTGAAGAGGCAGACTGGGACGTACAATTTTTATAAAATGATGAGACCCCATGTGAATGGCCTTATAGTGTTTTAGGCCTCTTGGAAAGAGGCCATTCACATGTTTGTCATATGGTTTGGTCAACTATGTGGCCAAACCAGGTGCCCCTATTTATGAATGGTAAAGTACCCATTTTTCTGTAATAATGATAGAAATATTACCCTCCTTATCCCCACTTATTTTCCAATGGGTCTCTTCGCCTCCCACACACACAATGATCCCTCCTCATCTAAGGTAAGGTTCTCTATATCTCTTATGTTTGTCATCAAATATATCACCGTAAGAAGCAATGAAAATATCTAGGTATGATCTAAAATCATCTTGATTATATTTCTCCTTACTTCCATCCTCTATTACACAATTTAGGTGTGACCTATATTTCCCAATTTTTAGGGTGTTGGATGAATTCTATGATTTCCTAGATTCATTATTGATTCAATCTTTGAAAATGGAAGAGTGGAGCACTAAAACACAAAGGTAGTTGGTATAGGTATTTCTATCTTGTTTCATTTCTTTATAATGGTTGTGCCAGTGTTCTACAAGTTAGAACCATTTGATGACTCCTCTTATTTGATAAATAAATTAAATTAAATGTGTTTACATGTCCAGAATGACCCGAGTGAGTGGTGAATCACCATTGTGGGTGATTGTTGTGACATAATCCACCCAAATGGGTGTGTCTCCCTCTTAAAGGAATTTTACCCTACTCACAAACGGTTAAAAACCAATAAATGTGTTATTCACTTTTAATAACGGTTTTAAATTAATGAATTGAATTGGAATTGAGAGAAATTATAGGTCATGGGTTAGGCCCTTGAGCCTTATATTTATTTCCTTATGCCCCTTGGGTTATTCTTATGTCTATGATTTATGATAAATTTTCTTACTTCATGATATATGCCCTCTTCCATTGCCTTTCTCTTATGCTTTTTACATAATTGCTTAGGATTATTTCATGTTTCTTAGTGATCATGACAT
The DNA here is from genome assembly GCA_963277665.1 of Viscum album. NCBI lineage: Eukaryota > Viridiplantae > Streptophyta > Magnoliopsida > Santalales > Viscaceae > Viscum > Viscum album. The sequence continues at coordinate 334,172,215 of OY728156.1, read as the reverse complement.
ATAACCCAAAACTTATTCTTCTACTTATTTACTTATTTCACGATTGATGGGTTTGAATTAAGGTGAATTTGTTATATTTCTTAACTCATTGTATATGTTATGCCTTGTTTATATGTGATCTCGGTTGCCATAGATGACCTATATTTTGGATGAGAGTGAACATGGGTCTTGAATTTAAGATATCATGGATGACCTCACCATTCTTGGCTTTGTTCTAATTGAAATGATGGTATTGACCCTTGGATTTACATAGATGGTCAATCCATGTAGATTTACTTATACTTGAGAGTAAAACATATTCTCTTGGGGAGAAACTGTGGATAGAATTGTTAGATATATGGATATGACATGCCTCGGGTGATACTCATTCCCCTATGTGAGATATCTGTTGCAAAATTAGAGTTCACCATTCCATAAGTGATACAATGGACGCTGTTTTGGTTTTCCTAAGATAGATGTGGGGGTATTGGTTATATCATAGGCTTTTACAGTGACCTTCGAGATTCCATATAGATCACCTTGGATGGTATCGGGATTCTACATTAGATCTTATGGTTTTCCATGATTTTTCAATATTTGATGCCTCTTATTAAATTATGATAATCTTTGAATAATACTATACGGACACATACACCAAGCCAAAGCATAATCTTGGAGTTATTCCACACTTGTTGCTTTTTTTATGAGGAACCATACACATACCTTCTCACTTGTATAGGTCCCCTAGGTTCAGAAATCAATCTTATGCCAAATACGGTGGTATTGGTTGGGTTCCCATTTAAGAAAAAAGATATAAATATTTGTTAATTTCATTATTTCCCAGCATTTATCATTTATGGAACACTATTAATTTTTATATTTCATAAATTTGTAGGATCTAGACAATGTTTGTAGTGGCCTATTGGGATTGTTTACCACACCCTAAATGGATTGTATTTAGTAACCAAGAAGGCATCCTGATTTTAGATATAATTTCATGACCCATCCCCTGGGGCCCATGCTGTGACTCCCGGAAGCCTACATCCTAAGGGATAGGGGTTGGAGACTAGCACTGAAGGCATCGACTTGCATGTGAGGGGCATTTGCATGAGTACATGTACACACACACACACAACCACATCCCAAATCTGGAAAGATAAAAAATCATGAAACTAAATAGCCACCTAGTAAGGGTACAATATGTAGGTAAAATGGTCTATAATACAATCCCAACAAAAGAAAAATTGAAAATAGTAATGTAAAAAATATTCCTTATGAGTCATCTGGTGAAAACCCCACTTGATGGGTAAGTACAAAGTAGCTGTCAGAAGATGTAGAAGTAAACCTTTTTTCTTGAACTCATTAGGAACCACTGGGTCTTAGGCCACCAATTCCTCTATCTAGGTGTCATTCATATTCACCAGAAACAACATGTGTGGGTGAAAACCATGTATGGGTGAGTAACAAAATACATAATAGAGACCCCAAACCACAAAGGAAATACCAAAATGAAATCCACAAAGCGAACCATGATGCTTGATCATGAAACAATATAGCTCACAAAGGTATAATATAAGGTAAAAAAATCAAGACTACCTGTCGCAACACTGATCATCTTGGACTCTAGGGTACTCATCCCTGATGAGTATTGTGGAAATCTCAGGTCACATAGAGCTGCCCCCCACCGTGGGACAGTCGGGTCACACAGAGCCACTTCCTACATTGGACATCGTACTGAGGAACTCATCCCTAATGAGTACCATGGGTATGATAGTTCACATAGAGATTCTTCCCATTGGGTCATCATAGGTGATCCACATAGGGTCGCTTGTCAGCAGTCTTTGGGTCTCAGTCTGCCGTTGGATTCTGACATGTAGTATGCATGATTGTGGGATAAACTGATCCTCAAGTCATTCATCACATTTCAACATCAAGGAAACCTTCTTAAAGTATGAAAAAAGAAATGACTCATCACAATGGTTCTAACACTGAAAACAGTTTTTCAATCAGACACCTGGTATGAAAGATATTGGCATTTTAGTTATCGGGGTCCAGTCATGTCTGCGCCCGGTCTGACCCGTTCAAATAGACCAAACCAACACTGCTCAATTTGACCGATTCAACCCAACCAGGTTTGGGACTTGGAAGGCCCAGTCCAGCCTGACTTCTAGGTCAGGCACATTGGGCCTTACTAGACCCATCCTGGTTTGGTTGGGGTCCAGCCCGCCTTGTCACCCAGCGACCTAGTTCCATTAGGCCCGACCTTCCACCGACGTGCCGGTTTGTTCCCATCCTGAGCTGGCTACCGGATCAGGTTACACCATTATCTAGGACCATAATAGTGGGATGACTTAATCCATCTCAGGTTGCTCAGTGGCTCGGCCTGCCCATCGGGGTGTCCAGCAGACCGCGCTTGTTTCCTGCACACAGTCTTGGTGGACCTCATGATAGCAGGTCATTGTAGACATTGTGGCGTGACCCACCCTTCTGACACGGTTGGGTGGCCACGTTCCTGACCATTATTCGCTAGCCCAATTTTGGTGGCTCCTGGCACACCGACTCTACTTGAGCCAGCTGTGGTAGCCACCTCGACATGTCTTTATGGCACACCAACACCCGCCCACATCCGCCACCACGTGCCACCATTTCTAGTCACTGGCAGAACCTTCCATGGAACACTGGCTCTGCTCTGGTGGTCTATTCCTCATTTCATCTATTCCTTGGGCTTCCATGGGATGCCTTTATCCCTACTAAGGCCTTGAAACCTCCTTGTGAATATTTCAAAGGTGCGACCCTAAAGAACGCATGAGAACGCACATGGACGGAGGTGCTTGGGCCTTGTTCGTGTCATCTCAAACCCTTCATGTTAGAGGTTTTGAAAACATGGTAGGGGAGGTTTATGATTCAAACAATAGTCTAATCCTGATGCAATCCCGGATACAGAATAATAACCTCCCGAAATAACAAGTGACCCTAAGATCAACATGCTCATGGGTTGATCCAATTTGGTTATTTTATAAAGAAGAATGGGGAAATCAAAAATCAAAAGTAACCCCTACCTAGAGAAGGTTTTTCATTGATGTCGATGCATTCGAAGCCAATGGAATTCAGTGATCTCTAGTCCTAGATCCTTCCACCAAGGAATTGTCACTAATTTTTGATCAGCTAACGTTCTACCTTGGAGAGAAAATACCTCACCATTCGTCAGTGAAATTCCAACCATTATTTTCTATCCCGTTATCTCATTAAAAGAGAAATGCATCACAACATTTCTGTTACACTGTGTCATTGCGTCGTCACGTTGTTTCATTATTGAAATAGTGTATCTATTAAACTTCGATAAATTAGTAGTTACGCTGCTCATTTGACATCCTCATTAATGGGATTCATTTAATTAGGATCATCATCTCCTTATCACTGCACTGCCATGTGGAGGTGTCACTGCTCAATAGTGAAGAAAACAAAAAAAATAACTTTTTATCATATTTTTTATTTTTCTCCAAAAAAGATGAAAAACTAAATTTTTTGATCTACCATTAACGGTTGATGTTAGTTCATCTGAATCCTGACGTTCGGAGTTCAACGGTGACCATATATTTTTTATCCGAGCACCAGATTAAATGATAGAAAAACCTACCCCCACGTTTAGTTAAATGAACTTAAAAAAAGTTCCTAAATCTATTTAGGGCTCCTAGGGCCTCAGAATAAAGTTCTATTTGAGCATCTAGTATCGAAATATTCCCATATAATTATAAACAAATTTACATGGAATTTTTGAGAATTACATTACCACCACCTTTATGGATTCACGTCCTCATAAGACAAAATAGGGACAAACAAACAAATGGGGGTACTATGCATGAATCTGATCCTCACACTCCCATGCACTCTCTTTGAGACTCATGTGCTTCCACTAAATGTACAATCGAGGAATCCACCATTCACAAAGGACCGTCTCCTATCTATACTCTATCTCCATTGAGAACTCTTCAAATTTCTCCCCATCGTCAATGTCTAGCTCACCCGAGTCAATGACTTGTGATGGATCATACACATACCTCCTTAGTTGTGACTCGTAGAAACAATTGTTCACCTGGTGCATCTATGTGGGAAGAGCCAGCCGGTATTCCTCCTCTCCACCTTCACACATAATTTTTAAGGGTTCTTTGAACCTAAGAGATAACTCGATGCCTCATGGAAATCTATACAATACCTATCGAGGTGTGACCCGAAGGAACAAATGGTCTCCCTCCACAAACTCTAAGAGCTTATGTATCCTGTCAGCATAATATTTATTCGTGTTTTGTATAGTCCTAGTCTGATCTTAGAGGATCTTTACCTTCTCAGTTTTAGCCCATACCAACTCTGGACCCATGAGTGATGACTCCCCGGGGTCTGTCCAGCATAGAGGTAATCTGTAAGGTCACTCGTAAAAAGCCTCAAATAGTTCTATGCTAATGGTGGAGTGATAGATATTATTGTACGAACACTCCACCAGTGGTAGGAGGTCCTCCCATATACAACCAAAATCAAGGATATAAGCCTGAAGCATCTCCTCCATAGTCTATATAGTCTATTTCTTTTGACCGTTAGTGTGTGGATGAAAAGATGTGATCAAGCACAGCAGATTCCCGAAAACCTCCTATAATCCTATCCACAGTCTGGATGTGATGAAAGCATCACAATCCTAGATGATCATCAAGGGAACCTCAAGAATCCACACTATCTTCTTAACAAATAGGCGTCCTAAGCCCTCTATCGATCCCTACTCCCAAATGGGTAGGAAGTGAGCTGACTTGGTCGGTCAGTCAATGATCACCCATATAGAATCATGGCCCTTGGACATACATGGTAAACCCATCATGAAGTCTATCGAGATACCATCCCACTTCCAATCTGGTACCTCATGAGGTTATGCCAAGCTTACTAGAACCTGATGCTGAGCCTTAACATGCTAACAAGTGAGGCACTATGAAACGAACTCAGCCATAGCATTCTTCATCCCTAGCCTCCAGTAATTACATTGAAGATATTGGTACATCTTTTCCACTCTAGGATGAACTATCAATGGGTAGGAATAAAACACCATCAAAATCTAATCTCATAATTCCATTGGTACTACTATGTTCCCTATAAAAATGATAATGTTCTTTCCACCAATCGAAAATCCACCAGGAGCCTGTACTGAGGACAATAGAGCACGTCGGGCCTCATAGTCAATATCCCCAAACTGTTCCCTACCAACTCTATGTAAGAGTGGTGGTGTGATAATCATCTACTAAATGTAATAATTTCTATCATCATCCATGAAGGATATTTTCATCACAATAAGCTACTCTGTCGTTCCACTCTGTGGCTATAAACTGGTCATCCTGCTAAGTGCGTATGCTACCATGTTTGCCTTCCTAAGAGTATTTATTATCTTGAAGCCATATTCCTAGAGATAATTCAGCCATATCTGTTGTCTCATGTTCAATTCCCACTTGGAGAATATATACAGGAGATTATTTTGTTCGGAGTAGATGGCTAACCATTCACCCATCATGTAATGTTATGACATCTTCAAGGAAAACACCACTATTTCTAGCTCCAAGTAATTGGTCGTGTAGTTCTGCTCATGCTTCCTCAACTTTCATGAACCGTAGGAGATCAATGCTCACTCTTACATCAGGAAACAATCCAGTCTATTCCTTGATACATCACAGAAAAGTATATACCCAATACCCTCTTCTGGAAGTCTCAAGATGGGGTCGCTCTTCAGTCTCTGCCTTATCTCCTGTAAACTCTACTATAACTTTTTTTTCCACATGAAGTACTATTTATTCTCTGTCAAGGCTGATAAGGGTGTTTCTACTTTGGAAAAGTCATGCATGAACCTTCAGTAGTATCCATCCAACCCTAAGAAACTCTGCACCTCAGTCATGCACCTGGGTGTATCCCAAGAAAGCACTTCCTCTATCTTTTTTGGATCCACTACAACTCCAGCCTCCGAGATGTTGTGTCCCATAAAGTAGACATAACGAATCTGAAACTAGAACTTTGAGAGCTTCCCATAAATTTGGTACTCCCAGAGTGCCTCCAGAACTATCCATAGGTGGGTATCATGATCCTCTTCTGATGTCGAGTACACCAAGATTTCGTCAATGAAGACCCCCACAAAATGATCATGGTAAGGATGAAAGATCCACTTAATGAGTCCCATGAACACTACTGGGGAATTTTTCACACCGAAGGTAATCAACAAGAAGTCATAGTGGTCATACTAGAATCTGATGGCTGTATTTGGAACATCTTCATCCCATACCCGAAGCTGGTCATAGCCTGATATGAGATCTATCTTTGAGAACCACCTCACTCCCTTAAACTGATCTAAGAGGTCATCAATCCACAAATGTGGATGTTTTCTCTTCATGGTCAACTGGTTCATGTTTAATAAGTCCATTTATATCCTCAAGATTCAATCATCCTTCTTGGAAAACAACACTGAAATTGTCCATGGTAAATTGATTGGCCTAACGAAGCCCTTCTCCTACAAGTCCTCAATATGTACCCTCAACTCAAGAAGCTCCACAAGAGCCATCTAATATGATAGTGTAGATATAGGTTCCACCTCGGGGTACAGATGGATTTAAAAGTCTACCTCCTTGTGAGGAGGTAGTCCTATAATATCTTTAGGAAAGACTTCTTTATACTCTTCTGTCACTAAATGAAAGATAAGACTCCTCTTGTCCACCGAAATAAGGGTGGGGCTGGACAACTGGTGAGTGATCGGCTGCACCCTCCTCCGAGAAAGATCGTCCTCCACTACAAGAGATACCTTCTCACTGGTGAAAGAAAACTTATTTCCATCCTCAGGGACACACCACACTCAATGCCTAAGATAGTCAATATGAGCATGAACTATGGATAACTAGTCCATACAAAAGATGAAATTGTATGGACTTGACGCCACCACTTAGAGATCCAAGACAAAACTATTTCCTCCAAGTGTAATGTCACACTGTTGACACCATTTTGTAATAATAAAATCCCCTTTTGTAGGAGTATCTAATTAAAAGGATCAAGAAAATGGATCTACCTAAATCTCTGAGCCTCGAACAAGGTACGTGGAAAGGAAAGAGTGACTTGAAATTGTGTCTATAAGAACTGAAGCTAAGATGGAGAAGTCACTGATTCTAAATCTAATCATCTTTGGAGAACCATGTTCATATACCTCTACTACCTAAATATGAGCTTTCCTCCTGTCACCTACTCCATGAGGTCGTGGTGGACCACCTGTTGATGGTGGGGGTAGTACATCTAACTGTTACCCACCACCTACTACTCGACCTACTCCTCAGCCAAGTCCACCTCTCTATGGACCTCATCGAATGAACCTCTATCTCTGCCTCAGTGGTCTCTTGATTGTATGGTGATTGTTTGTTTGACGGGTCAGGAAGTCACAAGCCACGTGTCCCTTCCAACCGCACATGAAGCACAATGTGGATCTCTACTAGATCCCTATACTCTAGGAGCCCAGAACAACCAACCCTGAGTCCTGGGGTCATCCCATGAAAGATCTTACCCGCTAGGGTCACCATGGTTTCTGCCTTCTGCTCACCACTGAAGTCTCTGTTGCCTTGTCTCTACTGGTAGATCCATCTCTTGGCTCCTGCTCTTCCAAGAATCTCTCTGGTATTAGAACATTCTCTATCACTATATCCTGAGAGGGTATGATGAGGGAAATCATCTACGGACTGATCTCCCATCAGAGTCCCTTCTCAAAGGTCTAGGGCTGATAGAAAGGGTCGCATACCATATTCATAGTGTATTTGGAGAGGTCTATAAAGCCCATAGAGTACTCAGCCACTGACATGAAACCCTACTGTAGGTGAAGCATCTTCTGTATAAACATTGAGCAGAAGGTCGCAAGGAAAAACTCCTCCTGGAAAAGATGCTCAAAGTCAGTCCATGAGAGAGCCACCTCATCATGAGTCTGAGTCATCAAGGTCTTTCATATCTCTACCATGACCTGCATAAAGCTCGTGACTAGGATCACCATCTGTTCAAGTGGAATCCTCTCTAAGCGGAAGACCCGTGGCACTGCCTCCATCTAGTACTCAGTGACCTAATGATATATCTCTCCCCTAAACTTAAGAGGTCTCTATCTCTGAAAAATCTGTAAGGAACTAGGTCTGTGTGCTTCCTCCAATGATAGTTGTGATAGTATCTACTGACCAACAGGTGGTGGTAACAATGGCACACCACCTGATGGGGCCTTCTCTAGCACTGGTCTCTAAACCAACACCTCATCGTTAGGTGGGATGTCCTCATATTCACACATTGGAATCCTAGATAGCTGTCTGTGTGGACACATCCTAAAATAGATGAAGATATACCACAATCAATAGATTATACCTGGTGAGATGAATCTAATTCAGGAGGAAAATTTATAAACACTCAATTCTTATATGATGTATGCAACCGGTGTTTTACGTATAGAGCCAAAAATCAAAATTCAATGTCCTGGTGTATGGATTTGACAACCACCACACCAAAACTAGACTCTCCGAATCTTAAATTCAAACATGAAACATTTAACATTGTTTCCCGAAAACAAAACAACAGATTAACAGTCTTTGCAGCAGAACTGACCACCTCTGATACCACTTTTTCACGACTCATCCCCCAGGGCACATAAAGTTACTCCCCAAAGTCCTCCTCCCAAAGGCCAGTGGTTGGAGACTAGTGTTGAAGGCATCAACTTGTAAGTAGGAGGCATTTTCCTGAGTACCTATACATACACAAACACACAACCACATCTCAAATCTGGAAATAAAAACATGCATACTACTAAACAACCAGTGAGTAAGGGTACAAGTTTTAGGTAAAATTAGTCTGAATAAAAACCCCAAAAAATCAAATAATTAATACAAGAAATTAAAAACAGATCTCTGATGAGTCATATACTGAAAACCCCACCTGATGGGTAAGTATAGTGTAGTTTTTAGAAGCCGTAGAAGTATGCCCCACTAACCTGATATCACTGGGCACCACCAGGTCCTAGGCCACCAAGTACCCCATCAAGTTGTCATTCATATACACTAGACACAACACGTCCAGGAAAAGCACATGTAGGGGTGATTAAAAAATTACTCAATAGTTACCATGAACCAAAAAGAAAAGACCACAAAGCAATCCACAAAACAAACAATGAAGATAGATCACAAAACAAGACATCTCACTTATGTATAATCCATAGTATAGAAAACAATACTTTCAGTCACATCACTGAACACCTTGGACTGATGGGGTACTCATCCTTAATGAGTACCACGGGTATGTTGGGTCACATAGAGCCACTCCCCACTATGGCCCTGTCGGGTCACACAAAGTCGCATGACACCTTGCCTATCATACTGAGGTACTCATCCCTGATCAGTACTGTGGGGATGCCGGGTCTCACAAAGCCACACCCCACCATGGACCTACTAGGTCACACCAACCAGCTTCCCACTGATTCATCATAGCTAATCCACATAGGGTCTCTTGTAGTGTATCCACATAGGGTTTCTTTTCATTAGTCCTCAGGTCTTCGTCAGCCACATGATTCTTGGACGCATGGCGTTTGATTTTGGTAGAAACTACTCCTCAAGACATTCATCTCATTTCAACTTCCATGAAAATATCCTTAGATTATTACAAAATAACTGCCTCATAATATGTGTTACAGCGTCACAAATGTCTCATCAATCAGATGCCTGATATGAAATATATTGGTGTTTTAGTAATCGGGGGTCGGTCGTGTCTGGACCCAGTCTGACCTAACCAACCCGGCCTAGATGCCCCACATGCCCCGACCCAGTTTTACTGATCCAAACCAACCCAGTTGGGTATCAGACATCTCGGTCTAGCCTGGACACTGGCTTAGTCCCATTGGGCCTTTCCCGGCCCCGCTAGATTTGGTTGGGGTCCATCCCTTCTGTTCACCCAGCGACCCAATTCCATTTGGCCCGGTCTACAACCAGCGAGCTGGTTTTTTCCCATCCAAAGACACCTAGTGGCTCGGACCAAAATATTGGGCCATCTTAATCTAGCTAGAGCCGCTCAGCAGCCTGGTTTGTGCCTGCCCGACAGGCATGCCCCCTCCAAATTGGATGTACAGTGGGGCGTCACGTTCTTGCACGTTGCAGTCGACTAAGTCGGCCATGCTTATTTCTCACACGCGGTCCCACTGGACTGCCTGCCAGTAGGTCGTTGTAGCTCGTACAACATGTCTCATTGTAGCCCATGCAACATGGGCTGCCCCTTCGACCTAGCCAGTTGTCAGTGTCCCTGACCACCAGCAACCAGCCCGCTGTTGGCCACTCCTGTTGCACCGCTATGACCCGAGCCAGCCACGACTCCCAGATCAACATACTGGTGGCGCATTCTGTGGACCACCAAGTTTTCTCCAGTGGTCCATTCCTCATGCAATCTATGCCTCTGGATTCCATGGGATTCCACCTTCTCTACTAAGATCGTGAATCCTCCTTGAGGACATTTCAATGGTGCGACCACCAAAAACACACAAGAATGCACAAGGGAGGAGGGGAATGGGCCTTGTTCGTGTCGGACCATACCCTCCATGGTAGAGGTTATGAAAACATGGGAGGGAAGGTTTGTGATTCAAAAAACAGCCTAATCATGATGCAGTTACCAAGATAGAATAATACCCTCATGCAATAACATGCAACCTATAGATCAACATATTCATGGGAGGATCTATGTTCATATTTTTTATAAATAAGAATGGGGAAATAAAAAATCAAAAGTAACCCCTACCTAAAGATGGTTCCCCATTGGTGTCGATCTATTTGAATCTGTTGACATTAGTCGATCTACATTCTCAAATCCTTGTCCAAGGAAAAATCACCACATTCAGATCCACCATAATTATCTGTTGGAGACAAAATACTTCACCATTTTTTAGAGAAATTCCAACTCAGATTCTCCAACCAATTATCTCATTAAAAGAGAAACGTGTCACAGCTTTTCTGTTACACTGCGTCTTCTCGTCGTTATGATGTTTCATTAGTGAAATAGTTTATTTGTTACACTTTTATTAATGAGTCGTTATGTTTCTCATTTAAGATCCTCATTAATGGGGTTCATTTAAGGTGGATCAGCGTCACCTCATCGCCTCATTGTCATGTAGACATGTCCCTGCTCAATGTCAAAGGAAACAAAAAAAATAACTTTTTATGTTATTTTTATATTTCTCCACAAATTTATTTAATCTATCTTTTCTATTCATCCCTTTCCATTAAAATTTATGTCCATTCTTGGTGAATCCCTAAATTCTGAGTTCAACAGTGTGCTCAGAGTTTTGATCCTCGAATCGATTTAAAATTTTGAAAAACCCACTCGCACGTTAATTTACATGCACTTAAAAAAGGTCAAAAATATATTATAGGCTCACTAGGTCTTAGAATTAGGTATTATATGCATGTATGGTCTCAAAATAATCCCATATAATTTTAAAAAAAATGAAATTTAATTTTCGAGACCTTACATATAAAGGTAAGGTACCTATTTATTATTGTTGATTAACCATTCTATGATGGAGTACAGTGGCAGAGGACGGAGCCTTTTCTCGGGATTCTTATAGTAGTGGCCTTTTCCTTTTTTTAGTTTTTTATTAGAATGTGGTATATGTATACACTTTTTTTATACATACTTGACACATCATATTCCTTATTATCATTTTTATATATAATTTATTTATTTTCAACAAGTTGAATATTTCTCTTGCATGATTTATATTGATTATTGTAATTTCGCTACTCCCTATTTCTTCTACATCAACTATGGTGAGTTACTGGTCTGGTCATATAGTGTATGATTCTTCTATTTCTTTTTCCCAATATATATTGTTTCAATCCAATCTGATAAATGAGGGTATAATCATCCTATAGACACAACCTAGGTCCTCTCTTTCGGTTAGAGGCCTATGGCATTTGAGGAGGTATGGTTGAGGCCATAGGGCCACTGTCTCATGGCTCTGCTAACTAGAATCCCTGAAAAGATGCTAGAAAGTGGAATAAAAGTAATTTTTCCTTTCATCAAACTATTGCAGTCTTAGATTAGAGTTTAAGTTATTGGAATTTGGTAATTACCCGATTCCAGAGACTAGCTAACCCACGTACAGGGTAAACCCAAATAACATGGTATGGATAAATGTTTTTGTTGCTTATGCTTTTTATGGTTTCATATATTTCACTATTGTGATATTCACATGTTTTTTATGTAATTTTTTTATAAAATTATTAATATCATTGGTTTTTTAACCCAAGACCAATGATATGAGTGTGTATCCAATAATCAATAATACTAGGAACCCCAGGGAAAAAATTTCATGCATTATGTCGTGAAGTATTTACATTCTCTATGAATTTTTACTCTCCATATTATTCATTCCTTAGATATATATATATTTGAAATTGTATCTACATTTCTATTTGTACTATGGAAAAATAACTAAAACCTAAAGTGTCTTCTTTAACCTAACAGTATTTTCCTACATATGGTAATCTGGACACTATAAGTAGTTCATTATGAAACATTGATCCACGGACAATTCATTGCATGGGATAAAACATGTTATGTTTAGGATTAAGTGGAAACAACATTTAAATTTATAGGTTTTATGGACCCCTATTAATTGGAAATAATGATCCATAAAATTCATCCATTTATAAGTATTTAAATACATAATGAATAAAAAGTTGAAAGTAATATAATCTTAAAATTTAAAATGGGAATATATTAAATATGTAATATGTGACATTAGACCTGATCCAACCTTAGTAGTGGGACGTATGATATATCTCTAGTTATCCTTCTATGAATTTTATTATCACCTAAACCTAGCTTTAGGAGTAGGGTGATTCATATGGAATTCTATAGGGAGGCCTTTTACCTATCCTTTCTTATTATCTCTTTCCCTTTCAGCATTTCCTATCTATTATAAATATTTTCTGAGGAGTGTTCTTAGATATTGTAGAGCCATGAAATCGTGAAATCCTCATGTTATACAACAAGAAAGTGGAAATGTGAATACTCTATAGGTGGTGGATCATGATCCACCCACAGTATCCCTTATAGTTCCACCCGAGACACCTTCTTTAGATCTTCCACTAAGAATTTATGCTTAGTTCAATGATAGTTTCATTCATTTCATAAAATATATTCATGGAAATCCATGTCCTTCACCTACTATATAAGAACTCTAACATGATTTCTAGTAGAATCATCCTCCCACTTTCGGGGGGGATGGTAGACCATATGCTACTAATTCTTGGATTCAGTCCATGGTGATGATCTTGGACCATCTTGAGATGCCTCTGGATTGGAGGGTCAATCTAGCTACCAAAATGTTACATGATTCCACTATGAGCTAGTAGGACATTATATATCAAACATAGTTTCATTAGGTTATGGTTCAGGAAGACTTCCAAACAGCCTTCTATGATATCTTCTTTCCATATAATCTAAGATAATACTACACCTAGGTGTTCATGAAAATTTAATAGGGTGATATGACCATGCATGAGTACTATGATCGCATAACCAAATTATAGTGTTTTTCTCCATCTCCAGAATGTGATGAGTTGATAACCACTAGGCGATTCGAGGATATGATTGTGTACGTTTTATAATCATAGGTGAACTTATTTTGGTTGAATACCATTATAGAAATATCAATACAGACCCTTATAATAGAATGTAACCTCATAGAAGATCATAATGTGAGCCAAGGTGGTTTAGTTAAAAGGTAGGGGAGGGTTAATAAAGTTGAAGAATGCACCGTTTTGAGGGTGAACATGTGGGAGGTTCAATATAGGTGACGCACATAGAAAATCATGTGGTGTGACACCAATTTGGTAGGACAGATCATAACAGGCCTCAGTGCCTGAGAACCTGATTGACTGTTGATCTTTCAATAAGATGGGTCACCTACAATGATTATTTCGATCTTTTCTTCCATCCTCTAGTAAACAGAGATCTATAATGAAACTTATTTCAGGTATAGGATCAGTGACTCCAATTAATGTGGTTATTTGGTATTCTACTGGTCGGTAATGATGAGGAAGTGGTTGTAGCTGAAGCAGTCATGCCTCAGAGCTTCACCGTCAATGGAATGGAACACCTATGGCTAGTTAGGAAGCATATCTAGGATGTAGTTTAGACCATAATTATGTAGTAAGAACTAAAAATTAAGAACAGATTCCATATCCATATATAGTTAGTGTTAATTTTATATTATCCTATACTTTAGTTTTTACCATTTTGATACAACTGCATCACAGACTTTTTTATCTACATCAGTTGTGGAATGCTTGGGCATTGTAATTGAGTATTTTTCATTGTGTCTCTCAACATGCTGTAAGGATCATAATCAATGGAATATGATAGTTTCTTGTGTTCCTCCGTGAGATAGGTGGTCAATGTTTCTTATATATTTTCATCTTCCTTGACATGGATGAATTTTATGTCATTCTATAATGGGTTGTTTTGTTTCTTATCAAGCCCGTGTGGATTTTTATCACCGGTGGGTGTCTTTCATATCTCTTGAGGGTATAATATATATTCATAATCGATAATGGGATATCCAGGAATGTAGAGCTAGACCCAAGAATAATAGGAAACATGGAGTGACATCCCAGATGACCAGTCTCTTTATTGGAGATCAGTAAATGTAGTTAGTAGAGTTTCCTAATGTGGTGGATCATTTTAGGGATGTCTTCTCTAATGATTCATTCAAAATACCTCTAGTGAGAAGGTTCTATTTCACCATAAAACTTGTGATAGGTGCAGCACCAATGTCCATTCATCCTTATAGGATGGCACCTACAGAGCACCAGTAACTTAAGAATAAAATTGAAGATATATAGGAAAAAGGTTTTATCTGACCCATCACATTGCCCAGGGGTTCACCAATCCTTTTTCCAAGAAGGTTAATGACACCATCCATTTATATGTAGATTACCATAGACTAAACCAGTTTATGGTGAAGAATCTGTATTCACTACCACGTATAAATCTCCTCTTCAACTAGATCTGAGGAGAGGTAGTTTTCTCTAGGATAAATTTTAGGTCGGGATATCGTCATGTCCAAGTGAGACCATCACAAATACCATGTACAATATTCCATAGCATGTACAACATATAGGAGTATTTGGTTATGTCATTTGACATGAAAAACATGATGAAAGTATTTATGGATTTGATGAATCAGTTTTTCCACCCATATCATTATTATTTTATGGTGGTCTTCATTGATGAAATATAAGTGTATTTTCACACCAAACACTACCATGATACCCATATTGACATCCTATTCAGTATAATAATAGAGAACCCTCTATATGGAAATCTTGGTAAATTTAAACTTTGGATCAATAACACAATTAAAAAATGCAATATTTTTTATGAGGTCCCATCACAAATGACCCATTTCTGAAAAAAAAACATCTAAAAAACTGTTTCTCTTGATGGACCCTCACAAAAAATATTTATTTATGATTGGTTGGTATCCTATCACAAATGAATTTTTTAGCATATAAAAACAAACTATTAAAATGTAAATATTGACCCATCACAAATAATTATTTGTGAAATTGGAATCTCCCCTTCTCAATAATGTTAAAAAAATAAAAATAAATAAATAATAAAAAATAAAACAATATTAACCAATAGAAAAACAGAAAAATTATTTATAATATTTCTAAAAATATAAAAAAATCCACTATATAAAAATTTAAAAATATGAATTACAAAAAATATATTCATTCAAAAATTTATTAAAATTAATGTGACAAAAAAACATAAACCATTGAGGGGTAGGGTCATCTAGAGGAGGTGGTGGAGGAAACTCTATCCCAAATCCCTAATTCCGCATTCACATGTTCTCCATTGTCTAGTCACGTTTCTAGTCATGCAATCGGCACATATCCTCATGTTTCACCTACTACTATCAACATAGATCTCCTGGATCTGTATTCATGGTCTCCATATGGTCACCTGGACCCACAAAAACTCATCATATAGTGAGGGAGATGACTATGACTCTCCATGAGCAACCCTCAAGCTGGACAATCACATCATAATGGTGCCATAATAACCCCTAGGCTATATTGGGGCTCTGATCCTTTGTCTTTTCAGGACTCTCTTTTTATTTTTGAGATCTATTAACCTCATATGAATCCTTAAATTGTAATTAAAAATTAAAACAGTTCAAATATTATTTTTAGTTAAATTCAAATATATATATATACACCATATTATGATTCTGGTGAGATCCTATAATCTCTCCCGTGAGAGGATTTGTGTACATACTCTTATAAATATCTAGATTCGTAATATTGGGATATTCGACTGCATATATTATTATGAAATAAATAATTTACATTTGAAGTTATATTAACTATTAAAAAATCCTTTATAATATTTCATGTATGCCTACTGAATGTATGATAACCAGATTGATGTGTCACCACTTTCCTCCCCTATTTCTCTCAAAATAATGATGTTATCCTTTGAAGAATAGCTCCCATCTAGCATGAACCTAACCCATCCCAAACCTGAGATGAGATATCATATGGTCAGTGGGCGCAACAAGATTGATCAAAATCTTTGAGTCCCACTTTCAAAATGGTTTTTCTCCTCACATTTTGTAAAAACTGATGGAAAAGATCAAACATAAACACTTCCCATGCCTCTGAGATAGATTTTTTCATACTATCATCGATGAGACACACTAAAACCTTCTAATAATTAATAATATCAAGTTCATAATTAAATAAATTTCAAAATAACTATTATTTGTTCTTGTACCATCCAATTAACAAACATCTGGTGTTGAACATCAAGGAGAATAAGATCCCATGTTATCTATGTTCTAGAAAAATAATTCCTGAATTTAGAACTCCCCAATCCATTACCTATATGTGAAAATATGTGGAAAAAATAAAAAATAATCTACCAATAAGTATATAAATAAATTAATTAAAATCAATTATAAACAAATAAAATAAAAAATTAATAATACATCTGCATGCATCGATGGAACTCAATATGCTGATGTCACTCGGAAATTTGGTCAGGATCCATCAATCTTGCAAGACCGCAACCCCTCCAAGTTGATGTTGAACCACCGACAACCTGAGGGTCAAATAATGTAGCATCAAGCTCATCCCCTGGTAGTGTAGCCTCATCCATCCCATTAAACATATCAGAGAAATGGTCATTGTAAATATGAAATGTGAAATGAATTTTGTTAGAAAATAACTGAAAACTAGTATTTATGTATATATATGTTGAAAATGAGTATAACCATCATTTAATTATTTCTAAATTCATATTAATCATCATATTTCTATATTATGGTGTCAATATCTTCCTATTCCTCATCAATAGGATCAATTTCCCCAAGAGTTTCAGCTTCATCATCCCTTTTTATTTCAAATTCATTTTTACATCATTAAAATCATTGTCAACATCGACCCATAACTATGGCGTTTCATCATCGATATTCAAGTCACTTTGTTGAAAAGATGGATTTGGATTTTCCACATGAAAAATTTTAATTCTTTGAACTTCAATGGGACCAAAATAACTTTGGATAAATTGATTTTCATGAGACTTCATTTTTATTATTCTCCTATTATTACTTAAGACCCTTGAAGTAGTAAAATAATTTTCGTACTAAATTTGATATGCCTAATGATCTAACAAAAATGGTTCATTTTTGACAAGAAGGATTTTATATTTATTATCAATGATTCTATGGAATTGATGAACATTCAAGCCTCTATTTCTACCCACAAAATTTCATTTAAACATCATTACATAATTCTATCCCAGATAACAAAGTTCAATTATTTCATCCATTATACCATAAAAGACAACTTCACTTTATCTTTGATGAGATCCTCTCAAGAAATAAACTCTATTCATTGTTTTTTATTCCCTATACACATATTTATGATATCCAAAACCATTAAATTCATGTGAATTATAAGGTTTAATCCTTTTGGACGGTGGGTTACTCAATACAAACAATCAATTATTAATTTTATCATCATGTTGATATAACTAAAAAAATAAAAATAATTATCAATATATCAAGTAATAAATTGATTTTATATATTAATCCATAAACAATTTCCTTTACCATATTATGAAACCGGTAAGAAAAATTATTTTTTCGGTGTTCTTAAATATCATCTACTATAATTTTTGGAAACCATTTTTGGATATGATTATCATATAATCTATAAATAATATTATTATAATTTAATTTAAAAAAATATAGTATATGTGATAGTATAACTCACTGTACAAATGGTTTAATTTCTCCATAGTTTACCATATTAAATGTATGATCCATATGGTGTTCATCATTTGAAATCCATCATTCATTAACTCCACCAAATCCAATTTCATGATGATTAAAAACTGATAATTTTTTTTATTTCAACATAAATGTTTTCTTTGTCATATCCCATTAAGTTGTGTTTTGAGGGATATTTACAATGAAAATAATGAGAGTAGGAAAAAATCATCTTACAAATAAGATTATATAATCAATCCTTAAACTGATTTTTGTTACGTACCTTTTTCTTTAATTTTTATATGCATCTCATATATAGGTACATCAATCGAATCTATACAAGCCCTCCAAATTTTTCATTATGATGAAAATGTAATATCAAATATTCTATTAAATCAAAGAAAGTCAAAAGATTATTTTTTCCAATTTATATAAAATTAAAACAGTATATTCTTGTAGTCTACTTAGTTCATCATAGTAAATTTTCACCATATAAATTTCTCTAAAAATATATTATATTTCTATTAGTGCATCTGAAATACTATAATTCAAGAAACCTATAAATGAAATCAATAGAACTATTTACATTATAACATGATAGTCATGAATTTTATAATCTAGTAATATGACCATTTATGAAACATCAAGAAAAATTAGAAATAGAACCATCTAGATAACTAAAATCTAAACCCCACTATCAAAATAATAAACAATTTTCTTTGGAAACAATTTAAACCTATTTTGGATTCATTAACTTCTGTGATCTATAGTTTTCAAACAGTTTATGTTCTGGATGATTGCAAATTTGGAGAAGATTTAATCATGCCATTACATTATAATTGGTCATACCAAGTGTGTCTAAAACTATATAAAATATATTATCAAAATAGTTCTTCTCAATTTTCATGATATCCAACATATGATGGAAAAAAAATCATTCCAATATAGCAGACCCCAAAAAATTATTTGTCTTATACAATTGTATTATTTCTCCAATACAATTAATTTTTGTTTCTTTATATTCAGTTAAAAGGTAATGGGATGTAATTATGATAAAATATATTTTAACTCAATACCTAAAATCATTATTGGAGGAAAATCACTATCAATTTTACCTTTTCAAGAATTTTAACTATTCCTCTGAAAAAGAATGATTTGTAGAAAGATATTTTAATGGAAGTCAAAAACGTTTTTCTTCTATTGATGAGAATAAACACTTTATTGTCACTCATATATCATAGATGTTATTTTCGACCATGTTTACTCCATCCCGATAAAATTACATTTGTTTGGAAATCATTAATTTTCGACATTAATGCATATTTCATTAGAAACTTTTTTTAAACAACTTCATATGTACTGAAATCATTACTCGAAAATAATTTTAACTCATAAATTAACTTCTTCAAATACATATAGATATTCATTTTTGGATTTCTGACAATTAATAATTTCCAAAAGTAATCAGGTTTGTTCATTAACATCTAAGGATGTAAATTGTATAGAGTTATAAAGTTATTCAAACAAGATTATTGACTACCATAAGAAGCAAGTTGATAGAAATGTTCAGTAGAAAGATCTCATAACATGTTAGAGGATTTTGAAGAAAAAGAATTATGTACTTGGTCAAAATATTTCCTTGAATCACCATCATAAGGATGATTTAATATTTTACCAATTGAAATATAGGTTGTGTTCAATGAAATCATGATGTTGTTTTTAAGACATAAATTAATGACGCAATCAGGGTTTATTTAGAAAATACCCCAGAAAGTTTAAAATAATCAATCATAACATCCCTAGTTGATCCTTATTGTACATAAATTTTCCATATGTAGTGAAACTAACTAACATCTCATTTTCACCATCACATAATATGCAATCATTTGAACATGCATGAATATTTTGATAACCAAAACCCAAATTATGAACCAACCTCTTTCTCTCATAGATATTTGTAGGTAACAGTGCTTAAAAAAATTGAATATTTGATCATAAAATCTATTTGACATACCATTATTTGAGTTAATAGAATTTTTTTTGAAACTGCTTCATAATTTCTTATCTTACAACCATGATATAAGGTTTCCTCAGTAGACTTAAAGAACATTATAAATTGAGATTGTTCCAACTTTGGAGAAAAATCAATGTCATAATGATTTTCAATTTGTTAAAAATATGGACCATCAACATCATGTACTATATATTGAAACTATGATCTATTTGTAACAAAATTATTAGTATCTTCTTTGAAACATCATTCACTATATTAATACCACAAAAACACAATCTTCTCGAATACTAAAATGCAATAGATGACCCACAAAATTGTCAAATGTGTCAAACCTCCTCAGATCACATTTGTTATATGGACACATAATTTTCCCTTCGGAGGAAAAGTCAGGTTTTGATTATGGAAATGATAAAAAAAGCTTCAAGACACTTAATATATTCATGATTTATACAAGAACCGTTTACATTCATTTGTTGATGCATCCAATTGAGGTAATGTTATAAATATTTTTTTCGAATTCCTTATTCCATATTTAACTAAAAAATAAAAAATAAATAAATATTTATTATTAAATTGATATATGAAAAATTCAATCCAATAATTTTATAAAATTAAAAAATTATAATTTACTTGTATATATTTTCAATTTTCCCTATTTACCAATGATTTATAGATTCATGATATCATAATAGAAAATGTTTCGTATTCCCTGGGTTAAAATTTATATGAAAAATAAGAATATTTAATATTTTAAATATATTAAATGCTAAAAATATATGTCGATAATTAAACTATTTGGTTTTTGAGCTTACTAATGTATTTTTTTATTAAATTATAAAAAAAATTAAATTTTGTATAAATTAGTTTAAATTCCCCAATAATTAGTGTAAATTAACAATTTTTTTACATTAATAAAAATTATTAAATTTATATAAATTAAAAAAATATATTATAAATTATTATAAATGTGTAAATTTTATAATTTTCAATCTTTAAGCCATGAGATATAACCAATTTGTGTCAACTATGCATGTAAATTTTTTTATTACACATGACCTAAAAAATGATAACCTATTTAATTTTCATTTATTATTAATTTATAAGAATTTATATTATTTCATAGTAATTTATATTCATTTTTTTAATTTTTATTTATTTATAGTATCTTTTTATTTTTTAACGATTTATTTTAATTATATCATTTTATAAAATTTTCTATTGTTTTGGATAATTTATACAACATGGAGAAAACATTGTGATAATTTATATTGATCTATATAAATTTATAATAATTAAAGGATTTATTTCTATTCATATAAGAATTTATAATAAATTATGTTCATTTTGAATTTATACCAATTTTTTTTAACATTTATCAAATTGTGTTTGTTTATACTAATTTATAGTAATATATATTAATTTTAATAAATTTATATTCATCTAAACTATTTTCTATTAATTTATATTTATTTTTATTAAACAATATTAAATTTATCAAATTTATTCAAATTTTTATTAATTTTACAAATTTTACTCTATATATATTATTTTAAATTAATTTGAACTCAATTGTTACATTTTTAATTATTTTTTATAAATATTAATTATTATTACTACAAATTATTACTAATTACTAGTAAATTAGTTCTATTTATTATAAATTATTACTATTTATAATAAATTGTTACTAAAAATACTTATTTTTTTTTTATAAATTACCAATTATTTATTTACATACTTCTAATATTTAGTAATTATGTATAATTTTTAGAATAATTTAATATAAAGTAATAAAATATATTATAAATTACTAAAATGAGTAAATCATTGAATTTTCAATATTTGTGTCATGAAAAATAACCAATTTGTGTCAAGTATGCCCAAAATTATCATTGATCATGACCAGAATATTGATGACTTATTTCATATTCACTTTTCTAGTAATTTTTAACAATTTATATTAATTTATAGTAATTTATAATAAATTATACTAGTGTAAAATGTATTTATAAATTTATGCAAATTGAATATGTTTAAATTGTTTATATATATTTAAAATTTTTAAATAATTTATAATAATTTATATTAATTTAAACTCAATTATATCAATTTAATGTAAATTATATCAATTTACGAATTTTAATTATATTATAACAATTTATTATAAATATCTGACGTATTTTTGCCAATTTTTATTAATTTAAAACAATTTATTACTACCTTTTACTACTTAGAGATAATTATTATAATTACTACTAATTGTTTATAATTAAAACTAATTATATCAATTTTTCTTTAATTATTAATAATTACCACTAATTATTACAAATTATTTCTAATTATTACTAATTACATCTACTTATTACTAATTACCAATAATTATTTCTAATTACCTTTAATTTTTAATAATTATAGTGATTTTACATTATTTTTTTACTAATTACGGCTGATATTTAATAATTAAAGTTATTTATTACTAATTTTTACTAATTCCTATTAAATTTAATTAATTACAATTAATTTTTTAGTATTTATAGAAATTCCTTCATCATTTTTACTAATCATTTTTAAGTATAGCTAATTATTACAAATTTTACCGAATTTCCTCAAATTTTGAATAACTATAGTGATTTACTATTAATTTTTTCAAATTAGTCCAAATTTTCTCTAATTATACTGATTTAATGTTATTTTTTCCTAATTTACTAGAAATGTTTACTATTTTTTCCAATTAATTATAATTTTTATTAATAATCGTGATTTACCGATAATATTTACTAATTACATATAATTCCTAATTATTATAGAAATTTATCAATAATTTTTACTAATTGCTGATAATATTTATTAAATACCATTATGTTTTACTAACTATAGTGATTTAACATTCATTTTTACTATTAATTACTAATTAATGCAAATTTTTACTATTTTTTTACTAATTACCACAAATTTTAATAACAATAGTAATTAAACATTAATTTTAACTAATTAATGCTAATTTTTACTAATTATAGCGATTTCAAAATATTTGTTACTAATTAATGATACTTTATTGGTTACTTTTACTAATTTTTAAAAATTACTACTACATTTTAATATTTATAGTGATTTATCATCAGTTTTTACTAATTACTTCTAATTTTTACTAATTATACTGGATTACAGCTATTTTTTACTGATAATCACTAATCAGTGCTAATGTTTTACTCATTTTTAGTCATTTCCACTAATTTATACAAATTATAGTACTTTGTCAAGAATTTTTACTAGTTACCACTTATTTTTACTAATTTAAGTCATTTCCACTAATTTAATATAATTATAACGATTTATCACTAATTGTTACTCATTATTGTTAATTTTTAATAATTATAGTGATTTATTGTTCATTTTTTCAAACCATTAAAAATTACCACAATTATTTACTAGTTTTTGTTAATAATTCTAATTTTTAAAAAATTATAGTGATTTACCATTACTTTTTAATAGGTTATGCTCATTTTTACTAATTATAGTAGTGTAACAATCATTTTTACTAAATATATTTAGTTATTAAAAACAATAAATTAATAAATCTTATTACACAGATATACAAATGATAACTATGTTCTAAAATTAACACTATTTATTTATCAATTATATGTAACAATAGTTTGTAACACCCAATTACTGATAAATTAAAACTAATTACTACAAAATAAACTATTCTATTTTAATTAAAATCATTAGTTCTAATTGAAACTAAATATTTATAATTTAAAATAACTACTATGAATTAGAAACAATTACATCTAATTAACTCTAATTGCTTCTAACTAATAATATTATGTTCTAATATAACAGAAGAGAAATAAAATAACAAATAAAATCATTACATAAGTACCTCAAAAATATATCTTTTTTGTTATGAAAAAATCACAATTTCCTCCCCTGTAAAAACATAATATTTTATTGAATAAAATAAGAGAATAAGAGGAACGTTGAGCAGAGTTGAGCCCAAATAAAGATAGATTGAAAAACAAATTGGGTGGGGAGGGAGTATATATAAATTAGATTGGTAGCGACATGTCCATTTGTGATGGGAATAAAAAAAATACTACTATTTGCGATGGTACCCATCACAATTATCACCCTCCATAAATAAGTGTGGTGGTGGTTTTAAAGTTATTTGTGATGGTCCAGATCACAAATAATCATTTATCCTGAGAGTATTTGCGACGATTCATTAATACCCGTCAAATATAACTATAAATGACAATGGGTATTTGCAACAAGAGCCTACTCCCATCACAAATACCATTTCCTACATTATGACAGGAATCTGTGCCAAATGTATTTTTTGACTAGATCCTTTTCCCATCACAAATATTTTCATATTTAATATTATTTGTGACGGGATTCGAATCCCCCGATAATTAGTCCTCCAGTAGAGACTATTTACGATGACCAATGAGCCCATCATAAATTTCATGTCGCAAAAATTGATTTTTTCTATAGTGTATGATTCACTTCTTGTCTCACATCATTTGAGAGGGAGGTGTATCTTTTGACCTAGAGAAGGTGAGCATCATGGTTTCCTTGGAACAACACCAGAATTTGTTTGACATGTGAATTTTCTTGGGGTTGGCTGGATATTATATCAGATTCATTCATGAATTCTCCTTCCCAACATAACCTCTTACAGGTTTGATGAAAAAGGGTGTGAAGTTTCTCTAGACTGATGCTTATGAGAAATCTTTTCAGGATTAAAAGGGAAAACTAACTTCAGTGCTAATCCCAATTCTTCCAAAGTTGGACAGAGGATATAATGTCTACTATGATGCTTCAAGGATCGAGAAAGGTGTAGTTTTGATAATGGATGATCAGGTTTCAGCGTATGGGTCCATCCAGCTGAGGCCTCATGAGCGGAATTACCCTATGTGTGACCTTGATCTGGTATCCATGATTCGTGCTCTATGCTATTGGGGGAACTACATGTTGGGTGAGTGATTCTATGTTTACGTGGATCCAAAAAGTCTCATATACATTCCCACACAAGGAGACTGGAATCTAAGGCAGCGTAGGTGGGATGAATACCTAAAATCATTTGACTTTGATCATGCATATAAACCCATAGAGGGTAATGCTGTGGATGATGCCTTGAGCTTGAAGACTTAGAAGAAACCTACTAAGGAGGCCATCAGTGAGTGGAAGTTTATGGAATTGTTATCTAAGATGCAACTAGAGGACTAGTAGAAGTACAAGAAACTATTTTTAACAGCTTTAGTTGTGAAATAATCCCTTATGTAGAGGGTCCAAATGAGGAAATTGTCAGATTATGATGACCTCATTTTAATTAAGAGCATCACATGTGATAACCGACCTCCTAGTTTTGTTGTTGATTAGAATGATTCTTTACTCTTTCGTGGGTCCGTATGTGTGACTTCTAATATATGGGAAGATTTGATGCGGGAATATGATGCCTCTGTTTGAAAATTTTATCTTGTTCTCACCAAGATGTACTAAGACATGCATCACTAGTATTATTGGTAAGGTATGAAGAGGCATATAGTAGGTCTTATCACTTGGTGATCCACCTATCAATAGGTGAATGAAGAGAACCATCTACTTGTTGGACTCCTCTAGTATCTCTCCATTCCATAGTGGAAATAGAATGACATCATGATGGATTTTATGATGCACTTTCCAATATCCCCTAGATATGTATTGGTGATCATTAACATATTGACCAAGTTTGCACACTTCCTACTGATTTTAGAGACCTTATCAGTTGATGAACATGGGGGGATTTATATCTAGGAGATAGTGCACCTTCATGGTGATCCCCATTCTATTATTTCAGACCAGGATTCAATCCATACCTCACAGTTTTGGGAAGGATTGTAGAAGAGATTGGATTCTCATGTTCTCTTGAGTACAACATATCACCCTAAGAATGATGAGTAGTCTGAGTGGAATATACGGGTACTAGAGGATATGCTTCAGGCATTATCATTGATTTCAGAGCTTAGTGGGAAAAATATCCCTCTTTTTTAGTTTTCCTACAATAACATTTTTCCAGAAGTGATTTAGATCGATCCGTATGATACGCTTTATGGTAGGTTGTACTATTCACCTCTATGATGGATAGAGGCAGGAGAGGAAACTCTACTACGTTCTCATGTCATTCCAGAGACATCAGTGAAATTCCATCTGATTTAGAAGCATGTTGTTATAGTTTAGTCCTTGTAGAAATATTATACTGATTGTTATTGTTGGCCTATAGAGTTTGTGGTGGGACATCATGTCATTCTGCATGTATCACTAAGATTGGTTCATAATTGAATTCAGAGATAGAGAAACTTATCGCCTCGATAATTCATACATTTTTAGATTGTTGAGAGAGTCAGGTCGATATCCTATCAATTGTTGTTTCCTTATATGTATCGTGTAATGCATAGAAAATTTCACGTATCAAAGCTTCATATCTATCATGCTAGATTGTCTCATTTGTTTGACTCCAAGGATATTAATCTAGAGGTGGTTTCATCCATTGAGGAGCATCTCATATATATCATTGATCGAATCAAAAAAATTCTTAGAGTCAGTTCGGTTCTACAAGTATGAGTGTTATGGCATCACGACCGTGTACATGACAATACCTGGGAGTGGGAGGATAATGTACGTTCTCAGTGGTGGGAACGTTTCTTATATGACATTTTATCACCCTCAAAAGGGAAACTTTGGTATGATTTGTCTTAAGGTGGATAGGTTGTAAAATCCCTGATTTTCTCAAAGGTAATGACTATTATTTTTCAGTTTTAATTCCTTTTTGTGGACTTATTAATCTTTCCTAAGGGAGTAAAAGAGGTTCTTAGGGTGTCTGCATCTCATTTTGAGCCAAGAGACCTGAAATTTGAAGATGCAGACTATGCCGAACAGTTTAGAGAAACTGTGATTCCCAACCCACATGGTTTCCCTAAACCATGCATCTTGAGACAATGGGGTGCTAGGTGCCACAAAGTTTTTATGAAACCATGTCACCCCATGAACATGCCCGTAAAGTTTTTTAGGCCTATTAGATAGATTCTATTCACATGGTTGACACATGGTCTGGCCAACCATGTAGCCAAATCGTACACCCATGTCTTTGTGGGTAAAATCCCCCTTTTTCCTATACTGATCCTAAAAATTTAACCCTCCTCCCTACTTCCTTTCTAACAAGTGTCTCCTTGTTCCTCAGATATTAATCTCCCTCATCCTCCAAGATAGGGTTCTTGATATTTCCCTTATTTTAAATCCAAATCACTCACTGTTGTAAACAGTAGAAATATCGAGGTAATATCTACACTATAATTTCTTCTATTTCTCATTTCATATATCCTCTATTTCACTATTTACATGATTCCTCTTTCCCCTATTTGTAGGGTGATGGAATATTTCAACAATTTCCACCATTCTAGCTTGATTCATGATTTAAAAATGGCTATGTGGACTAATTTTACACTATGGTAGGTGGTCTTGGTATTTCCTACTTTTTAGTCACTATATAAGCAGTTATCCATTTTTCCAAGTGACAGAACCATTCGATAATTCTTATAATTTGTTAAATAAATTAAATTAAATATGTTTCCATGTTTGGCATGACCTGAGTGAGTGGAGAATCACAACTATGGGACATCACTTTGACCGAAGCCACCCAAATGAGTGTGTTTTCCTCTTAAAGGCCTTTTACCCTTAAAAAAATGGATAAAAATATATTTATGTGTAATTAACATTTATTATAGGCTTAAAATTTATTAATTGAATTGGAATTAGGGTAAATGATAAGACATGGGTTAGGCCCTTGATCCTTATCTTTGTTTCCTTAAAACACTTTTCTTATGCTTATGTCTATGATTCATGTTAAATGTTAATGCCTCATGTTATATTACCTATTCCATTTCATTATGCTTATGATTTCTACTTCATTTTCCATGCTTATTGTGTGTTTCCTAGTGATCATGCCTTGTATCCTAAAGCTTATTCTTGTGCTTAATTTGTTGTGTAATGATTTATATATTGGAATTAAAGTGAATTGTTTGTGTTTATGAACTTATTGTATATGTTATTCCTTATTGATATGTGATCTTGGTTTCTATGCTTGACCTACTTATGGGACGGGGGGGAACACGATACCCAAAATAATGGCTTCATGTATGGACTTACTGTGCTTGGAATGGTTCTACATAACGCGTCGAGAGTGACCCTTATATTTCCATGGAAGGGCCCTTTGGGCGGATTTACTTATGCTCGTGAGTAAAAACCATTCCATAGGGGAGAAACTGTGGATAGAGTCATTGGAAAGATGGTTATGCCATACCTCGGGTGATACATAGCCACCTATGTGAGATACCTGGTACACATTGAATGTTCACCATACCAAGAGTGATATAAGGGACACTTTTATGGGTTTCATTAGACTAACTCGATGGTATTGGTTATATCAGAATCTCCTGCAGTGCCCCTCGGGATTCCATATGGATCGCCTTAGATGGGTTCAATATGTTGCATTGTATTTCATAGTTTTCCAAGATTGTTTCATTTGGGATCCCTCTTATTATGTTATGATAATGCTTGAATAATATTCTATAGACACATCCTCTAAAACGAAGTAGAAGCTTGGGGTCGGTCCACTGTTGATGATTTATTTATGATTAGCCATACTCATACATTATTACTTGTATAGGTTCCCTTGGTTATATGGATTATTCTGAAGTAGGTGGTATCCTTTGGGTGTCCATTTTGGAACCCAAACAGAAGTATTTATTTATTTCCTTGTATTTATCATATATGGCACACTGTTCATTTTTATATTGAATGAAATGGATTGATCTATACATTGTTGGTGGTGGCCTTCCAGGATTGTATCTCACGGCCTACTTAGGCTGCCTTTTGTACCCAAATAGTCATCATAATTAAATATATATATAGTCGGACTCAGCCAACTTCCAATTCTGGATTGACCTTTCTAGGATGGAGTAAGGGGTAGAGGATAGAGCCTATGCTCGAGATTCTTATAGTAACATATTTTTCCTTTTTTATATATATTTTTGTCAGCATGTGGTATATTATTATATCCCCTATTTCTCGGGAACTCTTTTGTATAGATACATAAAAATCATGATCATCATGATCATTGTTATCTATTATTTATTCAATTTCATCCATTTTATTATTTCTCTGGTATGGTTTATTTTTGTTATAATTGTTTTTGTTGCTTTTTATTTATACTACTTATGCTCTGGTGGGTTAATAGTAATTCCAAATAGGGTTTGAATATATTGTTTCTTATTCAATATATTTATTTTTATGTTTTCACTCAACTCTGATTAATTAAGTCATAGTATCCCCACAGACACTCACTAGTCCTTCGTTGCTAGTCGGAAGCCTTTGGTGTTCAGGGAGGCATGCTTAACATCTTATGGCCACCATCATCTGGCATTGGTGAGTAGAATCCAAGGTTGGACGCTACACATAAAAATTAATAAAACCCAGAAAACATTAAAAACCACTTCAAACCCTCAAATCCATGAAAACCATAAGAAAACCCAAAAATTCCAAAAACCCTAAAAACCCTAATAACCCTAAAAACTATTGACTCTAAAAACCCATTAAACGCCATAAAACCCTGGAAACCCCCAAAACCACTAAGAGCAATAAAAACCATTAAAACCTTTAAAACCCTACAATACCCTAAATACCTAAAAAATCCTAAAAACACTAAAAAATCCTAAAAACTCAAAAACCCAAATAGATATGGAAAACCCTTAAACCGTAAAAATACCATAAATAACATAGAAACACTAAAAATAAAAAAACCATAGAAAACCCTAAGAATCCTAAATACCTAGGATAAACCTAAAATAGCTTGAAAATATAAAACCCCTAAACCAATAAAGATTCTAAATGGCCTAAAAATAATCAAACCCTAAAAGGCTTCAAACCCCTAACAATCCTAAAAAAACCTAAAAACCATAAAAAACCATAAAATCCCTAAAAACACTACCCCCAAGCCAAAAATAACCATTAATCCCCAAAAAACCTAATAAAAAAAGATTAAAAATTATAATAACCCCTATAACTATTAAAATATCCCAAAACATTTAAATATCATAAAAAATACAAAAACCCTAAAAACAATATAAAATATAATAATTCTAAAAGACCAATAAAACACCCATAAAACTCTAAAATGATCTTAAAACCCTTGAAAATACATGAAAAACCCCATCAAATTCTAAAACCCTCTAAAAATGATAAAAACACCTAAAAATCATTAAAAACTGATAAAGAACCTACAAATTATAAAAACCCTAAAAACACAAAAAAACCATAAAAACCCCTTATATCCATAGAAATGCTTAAAAATAATAAAAACCCTAAAATCCATAAAAATGATTAGAAATCGTAAAAACAGACAAAACCCTAAAAAAACATAAAAACTCAAAAAACACTAAAAACCGTAAAATCATTAAAAATAACCCCCCTAATAACATAAAAACCATAAACCTCTCAAAAACCCTATAAACCCCCATAAAAACCCCAAAACCCTAAAAAATATATATCCCCTAAAAAACCCTAAAAACCCAAAAATCCATAAAAACCCTAAAGAATCATAAAACCCCTAAATTCCATAAAAACTACAAAAACCCTAAAAAAAATTAAAACACTAGAAATTATAGATGAACTTAAAAACATTAAAAACCATAAAAAACCACAAAAGTCACTATAATTTTCTAACAAAACCGAAAAGTCTATATAACCCTAGAAGACTAAAAGAATCTAAGAATACCTAAAGCACCGAAAATAAATAAAACTCCAGAGGTAATAGAAACCCCTAAAAACCTAAAATATCATACAAACATAACAAACCTAAACCCACTAAAAGGATATAAAACCCTAAAAATTCAAAACAATACTAAAAAACCCCTGAAAGACCTTAAATACAAAAAAAAAGTAAAATTCCCTAAAAACCCTAAAACCCTTAAGGCCCCTAAAAACCACTTAAGGGCCTTAAAAACCCTAAATGACCATAAAATCCCTAATAACCCAAAAAGGTTATAGAATACCAAAAAACCCCAAGAGGACACTAAAAACTCAAAACCCCTAAAATCCTAAATGACCACACAAACATAATGAAACCCTAAACTGCCAAAAAACCTAAAAGACACTAAAGACTCCTAATACCCCATAAATACCCTAAACAACATATAAACACTAAAATCCCCTATAAAACACTAAAACCCCCAAAACCATAAGATACCCTAACCACCATAAATTCATTAAATTACCTTAAAACTATAAAACCCCTATAAAACCCTAAAAACCCTAAAAAAATTAAAATCATTAAAAAACCCTACCCCCAACTCATAAAAATCATAAAAACGATAAAAATGTTTAAAAACCCTATAATTGCAAAAAATCACTAAAAACCCCCTAAAACCCTACATAACCCCATAAAGGACCCTTAAAATAATAAAACCCTTAAAGAACCATAAAACCCACTATAAAACCCATAAAAGACCCAAAAAACAAAAAACCCCCATAAACCCCACTAAAAACCCAAGAGGACCCTAATTAACCATAAAAAGCCAAAAAGACCCTAAAACCCCAAAATAATCACTGAATTACAAATAACTCTAATAAAATAATGCAAAATCCTCTAAAAACCTAATAATACTATAAACCTGTAAAATCCATAAAAACTCTTAAAAGACCCTAAACCCTAAAACCCCAAAAACATTAAAGCCCACTAATTACCATAAAAACTCCCCAAAAGTCAAAAACCACCTAGAAACATTGAAATAATAAAAAACCACTTAAACCGAAAAAACATTTTATCCCCCAAAATCCCCAAAGATCCTTAAAATTTCGAAATAAAAATCCAAAAAAACCTACAAACCCATTGAAAATAATTAAAGCCCCTAAAACATATAATAGAAACTTAAAACCCCATACCATTTAAAAACCTAAATGACCCTTAAAACCCATTAAACACACTAATACCCCTATAATCTATATAATTCCAACCAATCTTTTAAGAGCTTTAACATCGCATAAAGTCCCTAAAACAACTAAAAACCCCAAATAAACCCCTAGAGGCCTAAAACCCCTAAAATAGTCCACAAAATCATATAACCCTAAAAATTAAAAAATTAAAATAAAAAATTCCTTAAAATACCTATAAAACCTAAAAAATAAAAAAACCTTAAAATCATTCAAAACCCCAAACCACTAAAATCCAAAAACAAATAAAAACCAGAAAACCCCTAAAACCATAAGAAAATCCTAAAACCCCTCAAACAACCAAAAACTAGTTAAAAACCCTTACAACCATAATCCCGTAAAACCTAAAAACTCCAAAAACACACTAAAAACACTAAAAATTATCAAAAACCATAAGAAATAAGATCCATAAAAATATCTAATTTTTTTTAAAAAAAAACATAAGAAGCCAAGATACACACTAAAACCTAAACCCTACACCCAGACCCCCTATCCCATTCATGAAAAACCCTATACTCTACACCCTATATCATAAACCCTACACAAGAAACCCTAAACCCAACACCCATTCCCCAAAATTATAAACACTACACCTTAAACACAACACTCTGGACCCTAAACTCTACATCGTAAACCCTCTATCCAAAACCAAAAATCCTAATCCTTACACCCAAAAACCAAAACCCTATACAATATACCCAAAACCCTAAACCCAACACCCTAAACCATAGACTCTACACCCTAAACCCAAAATCATACACCTTAAAACCTATATCCTATACCATAAACCCTAAAACCTACACCCTAAACCCCATACCCTATATCCTAACACCAAAACCTATGTCCTAAACCATATAGCCTATATTCTAAACCCTTTACCATACAAACTAAACCCTATACACTACACCTTATACCATGAAACCCATATCCTAAACTCTATACCATAAACCCTAAACCCTAAAACTTATACCCTAAAACCTATATCCCAAACCCTAAATCCTATACCCAACACTATAAACCCTAAAAAATACACCATAAAACCAATATCAAACACACTAAACCTTACACCCTAAACCCTACACCCTAAAACATAAACACTAAACCCTACACATTAAAGCCCATACCATACACCCTGCAACACAAACCCTATACACTACACCCTAAACCTGATACCCTACACCCTACACCCCATATCCTACACCCTAAACCCTAAACCATAAAACCTAAACCCTAACCCCTATACCCTACACTATAAAACCTAAACCCTACTCCATAGACATTAAACTCTACAGCATAAACCCAAAACCCTATACGCTGCATCAAAACACCTATACCATACACACTAAACCAAATACCCTAACCCAATAACATATTCCATAAACCCGAAACAATACACCCTAAACCATATAGCATTCACTCTAAACCCTAAACCATGCACCCTACAACCTGCAACCTTTACCTTACACCCTAAACCCTACACCAAAAAACCACATAACCTACACCATAAACCCCATAATCTAATCCCCATACCCTATTCCCATATCTCTAATCCCTACACCAAAAACCCTATACTGAGCTCCCTAACCCATTAAAGCTACACCCTAAACAATATACCCTAGACACTAAACCATGAAAACAACACCCAAATCCCATTAACCTGTACCCTAAACCCAATACCATACACTATAAACACCTTAACCTACACCCTAATCTATAACCCCTACACCCTAAACCTAATATAGTACACCCTGCACCGTAAACAGTATGTACTAAACCCTAAAAACTACACCCTAAACCCCAAACACTACATT
The DNA here is from genome assembly GCA_963277665.1 of Viscum album. Classification (NCBI taxonomy): domain Eukaryota; kingdom Viridiplantae; phylum Streptophyta; class Magnoliopsida; order Santalales; family Viscaceae; genus Viscum; species Viscum album. The sequence goes on along the minus strand of OY728156.1, from coordinate 334,138,026 downwards.
GTAGACCCTAAACCCTAAACCATAAACCCTACACCCTACACCCAAAAACTTATACCATGTATGCTAAACACTAAATACTACATCCTAAACCTAATAACCTACACCCTAAACCATAAACCCTATACCCAACACCTTACACCCCAAACACTATACCATGCACCATAAACCCTATACCCAACACTGTAAACTATAAAAATCCAAAATAATCAAAAAACACTAAAACCTCTTAAAATATTTAAAAAATCCTAAAAATCAAAAAACCCTAAAATTGATAAAAAAATCCCTAAAAACCTGAAAATACCTGAAAATGCTCCAAACACTAAAAACAATATGAAAACCATACACCTCTAAAAACCCATAAAACCCCTTAAAAACAACAAAAACATTTAAAAACCCCAAAAAACCAAAAAATCCATATAAAATCCTATAAAACCCTAAAACCCCTAAAAACCAAAAACCCCATAAAACACATAAAACACTGAAGCCTAAAAACCCTAAAAACACTAAAAAATCTATAAATCCCTAGAAATACTTAAAACCCAAACAAACCCAAAAAAACTCTAAAACCCCTAAAATCCCAAAAAAACACTTAAATACTATAAAAAACCCAAAAACAACCTTAACCCTATAAATACCCTAAAACCCCCAAACCCCAAATAAATCTTAAAACCCCTAAAGAGCCTTTAACCACCTAAAACCCCCTAAAACAATTAAAAATCTAAAAACCCATAATACCTCCAAACCCCCTAAAACCCTAAAAACCCTAAAAAACAAACTGTAAAAACTTTAAAAACAAATAAAAACATTTAAAACCCATAAAAAACTAAATAATAAAAAACACTTACAAAATCAAAAAACACATTAAAAACCTTTAAACCCATAAAAACTCGACAAACCCTAAAAACTAAAAAATAATTCATAAAACTATTAAAACCCCTAAAATTCCCTAAAAACACCAAAAACCCAAAAAATACTAAATCCCTCTAAAAATACATGAAGGACCCTAAAATCTCGACAAACCACTAATACCAATAAAATCCCTAAAACCCCTAGAAGCCTTAAAAATCCAAAAATAACCTATAACTATGAAAAACCACAAAAACCAATAAAACCCCTAAAACTATAAAACACATAAACCCTAAAAACCACTTTAAAACACTAAATACCCTATCAAACCCTAAAACATACTAAAAACATTAAAAAAATTCATAAAACCTGTGAAAAATAAAAAAACACCATAGTAATCACTAAAAATCCTAAATACAAAAAAAAAAATAAAACCCCTAAAACCTCGACAACACTAAAAACCATAAAATAACCTAAATCACTAACAACCCCTTAAAATTATTAAAAATAACAAAAACCAAAAAAACCAAAAAATACCCATAAACACACTAAAAACCCTAAAAACAACAAAAATCGAAAAACTCTAAAACAACCTAAACTTCTTTAAAAACCCTAAGAGCCTATAAGAACCCTAAAATCATGAGAATTCTATAAAACAAAAAAAAACCCCCAAAAAACTTCATATTTTTTTTAAAAACAATAAACAAACCTAAAGGCCATAAACCCCTTAATGATCCTAGAAACCATAAAACCATAAAACTCTATAAAAACATAAAATAACCCTAAAATATACTAAGAACCATAAAACCCATAAAATAAACTAAAATCCATAGAAACATAAAAACTATGAAACACATTAAAACCCTAAAAAGTCTAAAAACACCAAAAACCCTAATGGAACCAAAAAACCATAAAAATATAAAAAACCTCAAACCCCAAATGGATGATAAAAACCCGAAAACCCCCAAAAGGAAACTGAAACACTAAAACCCCTAAATTAACATAAAACCATAAAACCTCAAAAACTCTAAAATCCCCTAAAACCTCTAAAAGGGCCTAAACCACTTAAAAACGTAAAAGCAATAAAACCAATTAAAAATTCTAAATAACCCAAGAAAACCCTAAAAAACATTAAAACTATAAAATCCTTAAGACTTCTAAAATACCATAAAACCCTAAAAAACCATAAAAAAATAATACCATACTAAAATAACATCAAAAATGTAAAAACATTGTAAGCCACTAAAATCCATAAAAACCATATTAAAACCTAAAAGACCCTAATAACAGTAAAATTCCATAAATTCATAAATACACAAGAAACCTAGAAAACAAAAAAAAACCCCAAAACACTAAAATCCATAAAAACCCTAAAAACCCTAAAAATCCTAAAAACCATAAAATCCACCAAAAAAATCTGAAACACCTAAAAAATAATAAAATCCCCAATAAACTATAAAAGCCACAAAATCCCCTAAAACCCATAAAAACAATATTAAGGATCCTAAAACCCATCTAAAATATTAAAACTCCCTAAATACAATAAAAACCCAAATACCTACTACAACCATCCAACTCCCAAAAAAACAACAAAACCACTGAAAACGCTCATAAACGTTAAAAGTCAAAAAAACCATAAAACCATAAAAACTTCTTAAAATCCAAAACAAAATAAATGACCATAAACCCCTTAAAATATTTAAAAGACCCTCATAACCCTAAAAACCCTAATAAACACTAAAACAACCCAAACGACCATAAAATCCCATTATAACCCTAAAAACCCATTAAAACATTTAACCCCCTTAAACCATACAAAACATTAAACCCCCTAGAATCTGTAAAAACCACTAGAACCCTAAAACCCCTAGAAACCTAAAAACTAATAAAAAACTTAATCCCTGAATACCGTAAAACCCTTACAACCTTAATAAACCCAAAAACAATTTCCTAAAACCACAAAAATCCTAAAAACATTAAAAATTTACCAAAAACCCCATAATAACCGAAAACACCCAAAACCTCCCTAAAACCCTAAAAAATGTAAGAACCCCCAAAATCCATAAAAACCCTCACAAAGAGACAGAACTAACCCATAAAACTTTTATGAATCCAAAAAACCCTTAAAATCCCAAAAACCCCATAACCTCCTCCCCCAACCCCAAAACACATAAAAAATAACACTAAAACCCCCAAACCCCTAAAAATCCATCCAAATCCTAAAACCCTTAGAAAACCATACAACCCTAAAACTATAAAAAATCCCTAAAGCCACTAAAAATGATAAAAACTCTAAAACCGTGAAAACCCCAAAATAACTCTATAAACACTAAAGGACCCTAAAACCCTAAAACCCCTAAAGAACTCTAAAACCCCAAAATTACCCTAAAACCCCAAAGGGAACCTAATAAACCCTAAAATCCACTATAATCACTTAAAACACCTTAAAAAATCTAAAATTCTTAAAACTTTCTGTAACACCCTCAATGGCCCTACAAACACTAATAACACTAAACAACCTCAAAACCCTTAAACACCTTAAAAACACTTGCAACCCTTTATAACTCTAAAAATCATAAATATCCTAAAAACAATAAAAATTTAAAATATTATGACACTAGTAAAAACCCTAAAAATCCTAAAAATCCAAAACCCCTAAAAGACCCTAAAAATAATAAAAACCACAAAAAACATTATAACCCTAAAAACATAGAGGACCTAAAGAACCCAAAAACCACAACAACCATTAAAGTCCTTGAAACACCGTAAACCAAAAAAACCTAAAATTTCTGAAACGCATTAAATATCGTCAAAACTATTAAATCCCATAAAACCCTTAGGCACCTAAAAACCCCTAAAAACCATTAAACCCCCCCCCCAAAATACAAAAACACTAAATCCTTAAATACCCATAAAACTCCTAAACCTAACCCCCAAAAACTCCAAATAACCCATAAAACCCCTAAAATCCCCAAAAAGCCTAAAACCACTGATGACACCAAAACCCCTTAAAACTGAAAAAAGTCTATAAAACCATAAAATCACAAATAAAATTTTAAAAATCTCATCAAATCTCAAAAAATATTAAAAATTATAAAACCCCAAAAATTAGAAAAACTATAACACCGCTAATAACCCTAAAACCAAAAAACCATAAAACAATAAAAAAACCAAAACTAGTTAAAAGCCCCAAAATAATGAAAATAACAAAAGACCACTAAACAACTAAAGAATCCCAAAAACCATAAAATCCCATAAAAACCCAAAAAATTCATACAATCATTAATAACCTTAAAATCGTCTAAAACCCCAAAGAAACCCTATACCCCTAAAAACCTAAAACCCCCAAAAAACCAATAAAACCCTAAAATCCCTAAAACAATAAAAGACCCTAAAAACACTAAAAACCAGAAAACCCAAAAAACACTAAAATCCCTTAAAAATCATAAAATCTTAAAACACTAAAAACCAAAACAACTCTAAAACCCCTAAACACATTTAAAACACTAAAACCCCAATAAATCATAAAAACCCATAAAACCCCAAAGAATTCCAAAAACCCTAAAAGCCCATAAACCGAAAAAAAATCCCCCAAAACTAGAAAAAGCTCAAAAATTGTAAAATCTCTAAAACACATAAAACGCTAGAAACCATAAATAACCATAAAAATCCTATAAAAATTGAATATAACTTGCATATTAAAAACCCAAAAAGTCCATAAAAACCCTAACACCCTATAAAAACATGAAATTCTCCATAAAAACCATAAAATCCGAAAAACCTAGAAAACCATACAAAACCATAAAACTCTTAAAGACCATGAAACCCCTAAAACACCTAAAACCCATAAAAACCCTAGATCCCCTAAAACACCCGAAATACCCAAAAACCGTTATATTTCTAAATAACACAAAACAACCCCAAAATCTATGAAAAACTTAAATAAAAAAAAACCTAAAATATCGAGAAAACCCAAAAAATATATAAAACACTAAAAACACTAAAAACCATCAAACCATCAAACCCCTAAAAACCTAAAATTCGTGAATCCCAAAAAAAAATGATGACCATTTGAAATCCCTAAAACCCTTGAAACCCTAAAATCCCTAATAAAACATTATGACACTTGAAAACTCTAAAACCCTAAAACCCTTAATGAAAACCATAGAAAATCCAGAAAAACCTAAAATCTTATAAAAACATAAAAACCACTAAAATAACCCAAAAACCACAATAAAATAACACTAAAAACCCATAAAAACCATAAATCCTAAAAACCTAAAAACCTAAAAACCCCCCAAAACACCAACCCCTAAAACTCCAAAATCCCCTAAAACCCGTAAAAACCTTAAAAAACTAAAAATTTAAAAATAACCTAAAACCCTTAAAATAATTCAAATCCAAAATTACACTAAAACCCATTAAAAACCACGAAAAATACCATAAACACTAAAAACCCAAAAAAACAGCCTAAAATAATAAAAACCCTAAAATCCAAAAAATAATTTAAATAACCATAAAAATAGGTAAAATAAACTAAACACCCTTAAAAATATAAAAAACACTAAACCCATAAACCCCCAAAAATATTATAAAAACCCTAAATACCATAAAATTCCAAAAAACCATAAAAATCCCAAAAAGTAAGATAACCTAAAACCCTTAAAAACCTAAATATCCGTGACACCATTTAAGACATAAAATTGCATAAACCCCTAAAACCCTAAAAAATACAAAAACCCCATAAAATAGAAAACCCCAAAAATCAATAAAAACCCTAATACCCTAAAAACCCAAATCAGACTAAAAACATAAAAACCTCTAAAACCCTTAAAAATTACCCCCTAAAATCCCTAATAAATTCCTAAAACCCCTCTAAAATAACCGCTAAAATCCCGGAATATCCATAAAAACCTAAAAAATAACCTAAAACCCCTAAAAACCCAAAAAATGGTAAAAAAATGTAATATTTATAAAAACCCTCGAAACCCTAAAAATAATAAAAACTCTAGAAAACCCTAAAGCACTAAAACCCATAAAAACCTAAAGTCTCATATAATAACGAAAAACTATAAAAAAAACATAAAACCCCTAAAAACCCTTCAAAACCATAAAACTCATTTAAAACCCAAAAAACCATAATACCTCTCAAAAAAAACTAAAAACATAAAAACCAAGATAACCCTAAAATCTATAAAATCCTAAAAGGCTCAAAAAACCTGAAAAACCATATAACCCTACAAACAGTGGAAAAATATAAAAACCAAAAAATACCTTAAAACTCATAAAAATAGATAACAACAAAATAACCACTAAAAAACCAAAAGGATGTTAAAAATAATAAATACCATGGAAATTCCTAAAACCCATAAAACACCTTAAAAATTCAAAAAACCCAACCCCCCCCCCACAAAACCCTATATGACCCTTAAAGACATGAAATACCTTAAAACCCATTAATGAATCCTAAAAACATTAAAGGTCCGAAAAAGAACCTAAAAACTGTAAATAATACTAAAAACCATTGAAGTCCATAAAAACCATTAGAAGATAGTAAAAACCATAAAACCCCTAAAACACACTAAAAACACTAAAACCCTTAAAGTCCATAAAATACCCGAAAATAATAAAAAGTTACTAAAAAACCCTAAAAACCTAAAGAATCCTAAAACCATCTAAAATAACCTAAAAACCTAAAACAATAAAGGGCCACAAAAACCCTATAACCCCAAAATGGACCAAAAACCATCAAACCCATAAAGACCATAAATAACCCTAAAAAACAAAAAAACCTCTTACACCACATAAAAACATTAAAATAAAAAAACCCAAAAAGACAATATAATACCCTCAACCCCCTAAAATAACATAAAAAACTAAAACCTCAAAACCCTTAAATAAGCATTAAAGTCCTGAAAAACTGTAAAACATTAAATTACCCTAAAACCATAAATTTCCCGAAAAAATACTAAACCCCTAAAAAGACCCCAATACCCAAAAACCCAAAAAACCCATTTAAAACTAAAAACCTTAAAATTTAGAATAAAACTATAGGAAAACCTTAAAACCCATAAAAATATCTAAAAAAATTAAGCAACCAAAAAAAACAAAAAACACCTAAAATCCCCTAAATGCCCCTAGAAACCTTAAAAATACATAAGAACTCACCAAAACCCCACATAAAACTAGTAAAACCTATATGCTCCTAAAAAAAGTACAAAACAAAAAAAACGAAAAATCACTAAAAACACCAAAAACGATAAAAAACCAAAAATCCCTAAAAATCCGTAAAAACCCTAAAAACAAAAAACTCCTAAAACTCAGAATAACCAAAAAAACCCTAAAAACCCCTTAAAATCGCAAAAACCCAAAAAACCCCTAAAAACCAAAAAAGACACTAATGAAGGGCTCGTTAAGTTGCGTTGTGTTATCACTACTATATTGGAGTGCGGCCTTCTGTGTTGGTGTGTGTTAGCTGTGATTTGTGGTGTTTCTAGAAGGGCTGGCTGGGCTGCGGATTGGCTCTCATCTTGGATGCTGGTGATTCTATTCCCATGGTTGTGATGCTGGGTGGGATATGTTGTAATGTTGGTGGTTAATTGGTTGAGATTGGAGGAATATGTTGTTCTTTTTTCTATTGTTGGTGGTTCTGTACTGATGGAGATTGAACTAGATGCATTGGTGGTGTTGGCTAATGTGGGAGATGGTGTTTTTTGCATTGTAGTTGGTTAGGTTATGAATCCATGCGGAGGCAGGATGTTGGTACTCTTTAGTGGTGATGGATGGTGTTTGGCCATGGTTGTTTCTTTGATGTGAGATGGTGAAGGTGATGACATTGATACTGGTGGTTTTGTGATGTTGGTGGTGTATATGCTTGGAAAGGGGGAGATGATTGATGAGAATGGAGCTACGAAATGATGGTTGATGTTTAGTTGGGAAATGCTAGTGGAGATGCTTCTTTTTTTCTGCTTTTTCTGCTTTTGTGTGTCTTTTGGTTTTTTTGGGACTTTTGTATGTTGTGTCTTTTTTTCTAATAAATTTGGGGGGGGGACAGGAATAGCCGGACCGCCGATCTTCTTTTCCCTATAAACCCTATAACCCTAAACACTATAAATAAATAAATATTAAAACCAATAAAACCCTAAGAACACTTAAAACCATAAACCCAACACACTACACCCTAAAACCTAAATAGTACACCCCAAAAAACCGTATACCCTCCACCGTAAACCCTAAAGAATACACTCTAAACCCTATACAAATTAATGAAAACCCTAAACCCTACACCCAAAACCCAATACCCTACACAAAAAACCATAAAACCAACACACCAAACCCTATAACTGACACCCTAAACCTCCAAACCTACACCATAAACCCTATACCCTACACCCAAAACCCAAAACCAGAAACCCAAAACCCTACACCTTAATCCAAATATCCTACAACCTAAACCAAAAACCGAAAACCGAAAACCCAAAACCTTATACCCTACACTATTATCCCTATACCTTAAAAGCTAAATTTTGTGCCCTAAACCCAATTACATACACCTTAATCCCTATACCCCCACTGTAAACCTTAAACCCTACACCCTAAACCCAATATCCTACACCCTAAAACCTATACCCTACACCCTAAACCCTATACCATACACCCTACACCATACACCTTAATCCTTAAACCCTACAGAGTATACCCAATACCCTTAACACTAAACACTTAACCATAAACTCTAAACCCTATACCTAGACACATAACCATGTATATTACACCATAAACAATATTACCTACACACTAAAGCCTCTACATTACTGCCTAAACCTTATACCCTAAAACATGTACCCTAAATGCTGAACACTAAACCATAAACCCTATATCCGACACCCTAAAATATAAACCTAAAATTGTAAACACTATACATTAAACTATAAACCCTAAACCCCAAACTCCAAACCCTATACCATGAACCATAAAATCTACACTACAAACCGTATACACTTCACCTAATACAGTATACCCTACACCGTAAATCCTATACCCTTCACCCTAAACCTAATTTCCTACACCCTAAACCCTAAACCATGCACCCTAAACCTCAAACCCTACACCTGAAACCATATACCCTACACCCTATACCATAAACCAAAAACCCTATAATCTATAACCTACACAACAAATCCTAAAACCTGAAACATAAACCCTATACCCTACACCCTAAACCATAGAAAATATACCCTAAACCAAATACCATGCACCCTAAACCCTTTACCCTCCACCATATACCAAATATATTCCACACTAAACCCTAAACCCTACACCCTAACCCATACACCTTACCCAATAAACCATAAATGCTACACATTAGACCCTATAACCTACACCAAAAACCCTAAACCATAATCCTCATACCCTAGACCCTAAACCCTATATTTCACACCCTAAACAATATACCCTACACTCTAAACCCTATACGCAACACCCTAAAACCCCAACCATAAACCATAAACCCTATGCACCACACCCTAAACCTCATAAAATATATCTTAAACCCTATAACATACAGAATAAAACCTACACCCTAAACCCCAAACCCTAAAACCCCCAAATAATTATAAAACCCCCAAAAAATGTAAAAACCTTATAAACTCCAAAACCCACTATGAAACACAAAAACAAACGCCATAAAGTATAATAAACTCTAAACAACCCTATAACCCGTAATACCACCTAAAAACAATAAAATCACAAAAAACATAAAACCCATAAAAACTCTAAAAGGAATAAAACCCCAAGAAACACTAAAAATGTAAAAAACACTCTTCAGCAACTAAAAACCATAAAAACAATATAAAAGCTAAAAATAATAAAATAACCCTCAAAACCCTAAAAACCTGAAAAAACCCTCTAAAATCTAAAAACCCTAAAAACGTAATAAATACCTAAAAACCATAAAACCCCTAAAACCCAGAAAACCCATGAAAACTTTAAGAAAACCATACAAACATCATAAACTATAAGATTCCTAAAAAGGCCAAAAACCCACAAAAACCTAAAAAACACAAAAAATCATAAAAACCTATAACCATAAAAATCATAAAAACCCAAAAAACTAAAAAAATCCAAAAAATAATAAAACCCTAAAACCCTTATAAATTTTAAAAAATATAAAACCCCATAAACTTCTAAAAGGATCCAAAAACCTAGAAACACAAAAACCTTGAAAAAAACACTTGAAATCCTAAAAGACCATAAAACACCTAAAACACCAAAAATAAGAATAAAAATTCCTAAAAGACACTTAAAATCCTAAAAACACTAAGATATCCAAAATAAACCTATAATATTCTTATAAGATCATAAAAACCCTTAAAGAACCTAAATAACTTAAAAACACTAAAACCCCAAATAAATTTTAAACCCCTAAAAGAACTAAACACAAAAAACCCCTAAAAACCCTATAAATCAATAATAATAGTTAATCTTTAAACACCATAAAATCCATATAAACCTTAATAAAATAATGAAAACCGTAGAAACACAAAATAAAAGCCTAAAATCATTAAAAACATTAAAACCCTCTAAAAACCTTAAAACAGTAAAACCCTCTAAAACCCCTTAAAACATTAAAACCCCTAAAATCATAATAAATCCTTAAATATTATAAATTACCCTAAAACCCATAGAAATCCCTAAAAACCCCAAAGACCCTAAAAACCATAAATATATTATAAAAACGAAAACCCTAAATAATCTTAAAAACATAAAAAACCCTACAAACCTATGAAAATCACTAAAACACATTAAAATCCATAAAACCCCCAAAAAATTTAAAATACCTAAAAACCCTAAACAATCCATAAAATAAACACCCCCCCCCCCTTCTAAAACCCTTAAAAATACATAATAACCCTAAAAACCTAATTTTTTTAAAAAACTATAAAATCTAAAAAAAAACTAAAAAACTAAAAAACATTAAACCCCTAAAAAACCCAAAAAAACTTAAAATCCCTTTAAAACCCATAAACCTTAAACACCCTTAAAAACATAAAAACCATAAAACCACAAAAAATATTAAATACCCTAAAAACCAAAAAACATTAAAAGCCATAAGTCTCATAAAACCCTAAAAACCATTTCAAAAACCAAATTCTCCCAATGCCCCCTAAACCCCCTTAAAAACAATAAAACACCCTAAAAAACCTTAAAACCTATAAAGAACCTTAAAACAACTATAAATAAAAACATAACAAAAACCCTAAAATCCTAAATGGCACTAAAATCCCTTAAAACCACTAAATATCATAAAGTTCCCTAAAAGTCTATAAAATCCAATAAATTGCGAATGAACCTAAAACCCCTAAAAAATTAAAGACAATAAAAATTCATAAAGGGTCATAAAACTTTAAAGAGACTAAAAACAAAAAATATCCCTAAAGGACCCTAAAACACTACAAAGTCTAGACCACCCTAAAAACTCTAAAAACTCTATAGGGCCCTAAAAAATCTTAAGAACACTAAAGAATCGTAAAAATATTTAAAAACCCTAAAAGTCCCTAAAAACCCTAAAATACACTAAATCCCTAAAACCCCTAAAAATGTTAAACACCCTAAAATTAATAAAATACCATCGAACCTCGTTAAACACCAAAATACCCAAAAAAGATAAAAACCCCTAAAACCCCTAAAAACCACAAAAGACACTAAAATCCCTAGAAGCATAAATACCCTAAAAACTATAAAAACCCCTAGAAGACCTAGATATTATGAACATGTCTTCAAATCATAAAATTCTTATACACCCTTAAAGCCATAAAAATCCTAAAAGTCCTGAAAATCCATAAAATTTAATGAATCTTTTTTCCCTTATAAAAATATAGAATATTTTAAATAATATTTTCTGAGTTATAAGATGATTCACAGTGAGATTATTGGGATCAAAGGGGATCAATAATGATATATGAAAAATATAAAATATATAATAGCAGTGTTCACATATTTTTGGATTTTTTAATATTCCCATTATTTGAGAACTCATATAGGAAATTCGAGACCACTTTTTATTCATGGAAACATGGTTTATCATTATCATGATATAATGTTGGAAGAAACTAGAAATTTGGTTGAGGCGGCCACTGGAAGATGTGTTAAGTGAATTAATTAATTAATTTAATATACAAAAACCTAATTGGCCTCTATAAATATATTTTAATGTTTTTTCCTAGGTTAGTTGCACAACCCTAGGATAATCAGAGTATGATAGTGGGTTCCTTTTAGTCATTAAAAGATAAAAGTTCTATGAAATATGGATCAAGGTGAATCATGCGAAGGTCGGTGAATGAAAAAAATATTATTCATCACTGGATGATGTGTTATTCACCAACGATTGATCCATAATCGAGGTAGGAATCGTTATTTTTTATTTACTCTATATTTTATTGATATTCCGGGATTTTTAAATCATATTTATTATTGATATATGATTACCCTTCTTTCACATCAGCGTTATTTATGAGTTGATTTTTGAAACAGGTTTATATTGTTATTCCTTGATTCCCCCATGGTTCAACACTTTATGATCATTGCTTGAAATTTCATAATCCAACAATGTTCATCATCTTGATTCATGTTGTTTTCTTCCTCAATTATTTTTTATTGTCCCATGAGGTCGTGATTCAGCCTTTACATGTTGCTTTTGATTGCTATTGAACCCCTAGATATGTGGAGGATGAATGAAAAACATACATATAAGTGTTTTTAAAATAGATATTAATGGATTATATGAATGTGGGTGATGTCTATGGGGGTTTGATTCCAAAAATAGTATTGAACACATTATGGTTTACCGCATGCGTGATCATATTTCAGATTTCTGTCCATCGGAGTATATGAATTGATATCCAGAGTTTCTCCCTTCGGTTTTAGTCGATTAATGTTTTAAAAAATATATTAATGGAGGAATGTATCATGGATAATGAATCTTCTTAAAAAAAATCTACAACATTCCCAACTACACTCCATGTATCTCGGAGGAACACATGCCACATAGTCAATATGTTATAGAAGGTAGTGTTTTTAGGAGAGATAAATATCACTTTCCATTTTTGACTGATACACTCCATGTGATCGTGTACTGGAAGCTCAACATGCACTCTAGGAGTACATGGATATGCACACAGCTATGTTCATAGACATGACTATGTTCATAGACGTGACCCAATACATGGGAATGAGTCAAATTACACAAGAATTGGACAAGAGGTCATGGGAATACCTTGGGTGTCGGAATGAGTCAAATTATACAAGAACAGGACAAGAGGACATGTGAATACCTTTGGATAAAAATAAATTTCATGTACGATATGCACACAAACTGTAGTCCCAAACCGTCATCTAAGTCATGTGTAGAGAAGGACATGAATATGAATCTTATTAATAGAACATGTCATGTGAATCTTGGTACACATCGTGTACCTCCCTTAGAATTTTATAATTATCATATCTCCTAATTTTTGAATCATATTTTGGTGAGTGAGTATCATATCCTAGGGGATTTTGTATTAGGGATACTATGGTATCCTTTATAGTGTATTGTGAGATATGATGTGAGGTGTTCAATGTGTGATACTTTTTTAGGTGATGGTTGACTAATTGAAGTGAATGGGATGGATCATCAGATATATTCTAGGGACGATACTCTCTTGTTTCAACAGGTCGTGAGTCCCACATACTATTTATATAGGTTGTTTTGTTACTCCCCCATACAAAAGTATGGTTTTAGGTCTTCTATTTATTATTTGTATCTCCCCATTCTTCGTGCTCTGGAAGTGGGCGGGTCCCCCAAGATTTTTAGTTTTCCTGCAACTAAAGAACATAATAGTGGGGAGTTAGACCCTCCACTTATATTCTTATTCATCTGAGCATGGTATTGGGCATCAGAGATAGACATTTAGAGTTATTGGTATAATCATCATTCTAGATAGGCTATGGTGATGGATATCAGATTCTTATAAATATTGGTTATCTTTATGAGAATATATATTTGTATTTGGTTGTGCGGATTGTTGTATTAGTCAACGTCACCCTTTGTGTATTTCAGGGAATCATACTAGGTATGTATATACTCACCCCTTCATGGTCTTTTCCCATATGCATCACCTATCATGTAGAAGATGGATATATCCCTGATGAAATTATTTCAACATAGCAGTACATTAGTGTATTGACTGCATGTGGAATTCAGATTTGGAAATCAGAAGATATGAACTCTTCTCCTTTTCCATTTCCTCGTTTTTGTTAGGTTGGGACCTCATTTTTGGTTAGGTGTGTTTTTCCTCTTTATTATTTGGATTTATATTATCACACTTTGACGTATTATCTATAGGTGACTAAATGGTTGGTTGTAATCTTTATATTTCATTCTTTTTAATAATTTTACACATTTTCATGGATATGGTTATGTGTGTGGATACAAGTAAATTATGATATGGAATCTTGTTTCAGTTTATTCCTTCTCGATGCATTTCACCAACCGCTAGGCTTTTAGAAGTGATCTTGGGGTATCAAACTCATCTTGTATCCATCCACATGTTCCCTACGGGTTTGGGTCATGATAGAGTGGTATCTGAAGTGGTTTTTCCTTGGGTTAGTGTAGGGTAAGACCACTAGTGAGGATTGATTGGGAACTTAGGGACACCATGTTTATGTGACTTGATTGATCCTAGTGTTTATGTGATGTATGACATATACATTCACGAGGATTATAACTACTTTACTGATGAATTTACATAATTGTATGTCAGTTTAAAGGACCAAATGTACATGAATCATATATGATTTAGTCCTTTAATTACCCTTCTTGAATCGACTACCCATATCTGATCATCTAACTATGTTATGTATTGATAACTTATAGGATTCATTTTTGAAGATAGAAAGATATAATGTTGGTATATGATTGTTATGATTATTAGTTGAGTCATGGGTCCATAGTTCAAGGACTAGTTCTTGAGGTGTTTCTTGAAGTGTTCCAAGTACAAGACGAAATACGTGTGGGAGAGTCGATAGCTTCTATACGTGAGGATAATTATCCACAAAACCTTAGTATGTTACATGCATTACTAAAAATAAGAACAATGAGTTTTTAGGGATTTATACCCATAAGAAGTAGAATATTGGATTGAGTTGATGATACGTGTCTTCATGCATGTTTGGACCCTGATTGATCAGATCATTTTCCATACAGCTAGTCTTCTACTCGGAGCAGCATGACATTTATTGAGTCTGATCATTCAGACCCATGATGAGATGATTCTCTCAATTATATTCTTCTATTAGATTTTTTGATACATTTATTATCCTTCATTCCTATACATTGCACTAGTACTGTATATTCTCATGTTGTAGCAGGGTGATATGACAGTTTCTTAGTACGAAATGAGTTTCAATGACCTCACACATTACTCACTTGATATGGTGTGAGATGGATTTTTTCTGGTATTGATGTTTGATTATGGAATTAATAGTGAAATCTATTTTAATGTATTACCCATATACATTCCTACCTTTTTTTGAGTGTTATAGAAAGATCTATTGATTAAGAGATTACAATCAAGGGGATGTCAGGTGGCTGATTGATGTAATTGATAACATGGGGTTGAGTAATCTTTAGTATCCTAAAGGTGATATATATTAGGGTCTAAACACATTAGGAATACCCATGCCCCGACCTAGACATGTGGATTTGAATTGTAGGGATTGTGTAGGGGATCCAATCATCTTGGAAAGGGTTGATGGTATTCTTACGATAGTAGGGGATACATGGATCATTATTACCTGACCTATCATATGATGGAGTGTAGGAAGGTAGTATATAGGCCACCATGAAAGAGAAAGTGTCATGATTTGGGATCCCCAAATCATGGTTAGGGTGTCCCTAGGGGATGCAGTGTTGATTAAAGTTATCATGGAGATCATTAAAGAGATGATTCTAGTGAAGGATGACGATATTAGAAAATTCTACCACAACCACTAGGTGACCCATTACAGGATCAAAGATTGTGGTTTTTTGGTTGTGGACATCTATAGATTATGGTGGGGTATGGACATGATACTCGTGAAATGATTCAAGGTATAATCTTCATTTTTTATACTCTTTCTATAGTACTTGTACGCATAGTTTAGAGTCATTCTATCATGTCTATATCCATTGAGTGAGAGATTGATCTCCCAGTTTAGCCCTTACCCCGGAAAAATTTTCAAGAGGTTCTAGCTGGGTGTAAATCTCCATATAGTATACATTAGAATAGCAAAAGTAGATTATTTGTGGAGATATTTTCACATGGGGTATGTTGGAAATCATTTTAAAACGCTACATTGTTATCTTGGATATGGACTTGTTTTCAATTCTGTGTTTCCAAATAGGCTTTCATCATAGGTGGGTTAGATTTCTACAGACATATGGGACAAGATTCTCTTTTATGGGTGAGAGAGATCTCATCGTTGAGTGAGTGGGCCTTGTGAATAGGAAGATACAACCCATTATGCACCCATTAGAGAGTTTAACCCTTGGAGTAAAGGGCTCTCCGTCATTTTTATTTCACCATTAGTGGAAGAATATATGTATGTATTCCATGAAGATGTCTGGGAACTACCTATGTGGTGGGATATCCTCTTTTACATCAACATGCACATCGAGACTTTCTTGATATCTTATGAAGCATATCGGATGACCCCTACCATGCTTTGGGAGCTAAGGGTTTTGTTAGAGGACATTAGAGAGAAATGTTTCATCAGAACTAGTGCCCCCTAAGAGTATGTAGATCTATTATTGAAAAAAAGAGGATGGGGTATTGAGGGTTTATATTGATTATCACAACCGAAATAAGGTAAAAATAAAGAAAAATTACCCCCTTTATGGACTGATTACCTCTTTTACCAGTTGAGTGGATTGAGTTATCTCTCAACAATAAATATTAGGATCAAATACCACCAATAGATGGTTTAAGTGGATGATATTTCAATGATTTAATTCCAATTTATCTACAAAAAATATGAGTTCTTGGTGATTCCCTTTAGTGTGATTAATTCCCTTACTGGGTCTATAGATCTTATAGATCATATCATTCATCCATAATTGGAATATTTCATAGTTTTATTCATTGATGACATACTCATTTAATCAAAATTAGAGGAGGTGTGTCCAGAGCATTTAAGGATGGTTCTATACTTTATTAAATATCAACATCTTTATGGTAATCTCTCTAATCTCAATTTTGGGATCCATGGGGTTAATTTTTTTTTGGTAATTTCATCTCTAAAATTGGTTTAATATTAGACTCAATGAATGTTGATATGATTCTTTATTAGGAGCCTATGAAGAGTGTTTTGGAGGTGTGGAGGTGTACTATAGGAGGTTCATTGAAGAATTATATAGGTTAGAATATCCTTTGAGTAGCCTGATTTGGAAAGAGTATCCTCTTTCCTAGACTGAGGAATTTTAGGGATTCCTAGAGGAGATGAGGAAGATGTTGAACAATGATCCTGTGTTGAGACTATTTGAGGAGGGTTTTGAGTATGTAGTTATTTTTTATGCCTCTAGATATGGGATCAGTTTATTATTGATGAAAAGTTAAGCAGTGATGAATTATGAGTTGAGGAAATAGTGACCCCATGAGAAAAAATTACATAATTCATCACCTAAATTTGGAATCATTATTTTTCTCTCTAAAGAGGTGTTAGTTATTTCTCAAATATCAATATTCGGTCTGGATAACACCAGTTGAGGGTTTGAGAGGATGATATTCCAAATACATAATTTTGATGACTCTATAGAAACTATGAATTCTTGGTGATTCCATTAGTTGTGATGAATACCCCACTGTGTTCATGGATATATTAAAATATATCGTTTATCCATGCATGGACCATTTAATTGTTTTTTTAATCGATTACGTACTCATTTACTCTTAGTTATAGGAGGATCATACATAGAATTTATGGATAGTCTTACGCTTAATCCAGGAGGAATATATTGATGAAAATCTATCAAAGTGCTAGTTTTGGATATTTGAGGTTCAATTTCTTGGGAATTTTATCTCTGTTCTTTGTTTATCTATTTACCCAGGAAAGATTGACGTAGTGATTTAATGGAATCCACCAAAGAGCATGAAATAGGTATAAAATGTTCTTGGCATAGTGGTGTACTTCTGGAGGATCATGGTAGACCTTTATTTGTTAGAGTCTCATTTAAAAGACTTTATTGGCAAATGAATTTTTTTCCTAGATCAAGTAGTGTTAGGGATAATTTGGTGAGTTGATAATGTTTCTATCTTGAGACAAGAAGAGGTGGATGTTGAGTATGTAGTGTTTTGTGATTCCTCTCGACATGGGCATAGTTTATAGTTAATGAAGAGGCATATAGTGATCACTTATGAGATGATTCGTTTGATACCCCATGAGAATAACTAAATGAATTAAAACCTATATAAGGAAATAGTATTTATTGATCTATAGAAGTTGAGGCACTATCTTCCACTCGAATGTTTTATTGTTTACCCACACCATTAAAGTCTCAGGTACATCATAACCTAGAGCGATCATAACCTGAGAAAAAGGAATTATTTGGATTTCATTCAATACTATAACTTCAATATTGTATATACTTCTAGACAGGGTAACATGGTGGAATATTTCCTTAGTAAGAAGTATCACTCCCACTTGGTGGAGGAAGAATCTAAGTATTTAGCTTCGTTGTAGCGGACCATGGTAAAGTACATGGGTACTATTTTTCCTTAGAAAATGGGGGTGAATAATTCACTTATTTATAATGTAAGAGTGGGTTAGTTTTAAGATATTGACAATGGGATTTTTTGTTACTAGATATCCTTAAGAGATGCACTGGATGAATTTTCCAAAGGAGGGAGCATGTCATCATTTTATAGGGATAGATGGTAGTTTCATTCATGTTGTGTGAATAGGTGATGAATGAGTTTCACAGATCTCGCTAAGTAGTACATACTGATGTTGGAATGAAGTGAAAGGATCATTTGTGGTAGATTTAGTGCGTTTGAATGAGGCATACTATCACTAAGATTATCTTTCAGTACCTCACACATCAGTAGGAAAAGGAAAAACGTCACATTTGGATATGATTGACATAACCATTTGAGATCCCATAGTGGAAGTAAGATGAAATATATATGGAATTTATGTCAATGAATCCATGAAATCAAGAGAGGATGATTCTATCAGGTGAAGATTAAATAGACCAACAAAATCAATAAACATTCTTACCCTCAAGGAGAAGAGTTTGATTAAGAGTTTGGGGTTTTTGTACGTGAGGAAGATCATCTAGATTCATGGGGTACCTCTGAAGATTATTTCTAACCAAAATTCTCAATTGACATAATTAATGTGGAGAGGCCCATTTGAGGATTTTGGATCCCAATTGAAGACGTGTACAATGCTATACCCTGAGAAAAATGGAAAGACTATGCAGAAAATCCCTCTGTTGGAGGATATGCTGAGAGCCTATGTGTTGGACTTCAGTTAGAACTGGTAGAGTAACTTTACATTATTATAGTTCACTTATAATAATAGTAATAACTCTACGATCAGAATGAAAACTATTAAGGCCTTGTATTTGAGACCTTTTGGATTACCATTGTGTGGTTATTATATATTAAATACATCTCTTATTAGGATACATATGGTACAATATAAGAAAGATAAAGTACAAGTAATACATGAGAATATGCAGAAAGCCTAGTGTAGACAGAAATATTGTGTAGATTAACACTGATGGCCATTCGAGTTTGAGTAGGGAGACCATTTTTTCATTAGAGTCTCCATCAATGAAAATTGTGGAGGTTTTTTGGGGAAATAAAAATATCCTCAAGGTTTGTTGGGATCTTTAATGTCCTTTCAAGGGTTGGTGGGGTTATATGTTGGTAGTCATTATCCCCATAGTTGGACTTAGTTCATAATGTCTTCCATGTGTTAAATATGTGGAGATACATGAAAAATATGAAACGCATTATTGATTAGGGAGATCTATAAATCAATGATAAATCCACATTCATAGAGTACCCAATGGAAATAAAGGATTGGTAAGAGAAGATCCATCATTGATTGACCATCCCGTTGGTTCGCCTAATTTAGCGATCTGAGAGCATGCATAAGATATATTAGGATAAAGAGATCAAGATACAGTCTTAGTACCATTGTCATTTTATTTAGTTTGTGATTTTCAAAAAGAAAATCTTTTAAAGATAAGAGAATATAATAACTCTATTTCTTCCTTGTAAGACTTTATAATATTTAAAAGAATAGTTTTAGATCCATATGCCATTTCAGCATGAGATTCCAAGGCTTTAAAGGGCATGGAATTAATATATTAGAATTATTAAATATGTAATATCACATTCAAAAAATAATTTGGATTTTTTTCCCATTTTATGGGACCTTAGAGGGGAAATAAGACACCATATTTTATTCTATAACATGAGTTTTACCATAGGCATGACATAATGTCAATAAGTGCGAGTTGTTCGGATTAGGAGACTATTGGAGGATGCGTTATGTGATTTAATTAATTAATTAATTTAATTTATCGAAAATACCTAAACCTAAAAACCCTTTTATAAATATAGTTTAATGATTTTTTGGGGTTTATCTGCATAACCCATGGATAATTAGGATACGGGAGATTATTATTCATAGTCATTGGAAGATTGAGGATTGATGATGAATAGATAGAGGTGAACCGTGAGATATTCAGTAAATGAAACAGATCTTCTCTGCCACTAGAGGATGGGTCCTTCACCAAAAATTCATCCATAATAGATATAGGGATTATATTTGTGGTTTTATCCATATTTTATTGATAAACATAGATTTTTATTTATTCATTAACATTGATCTACAACTATCCATCCTTTGAAATATCTTGATGTATGAATTGAGTTTTGGAATTAGGTAATATTGTTATTCCTCGATTCCAACCATGGTCCCAGACATTATAATAGTTGTTTGGGATATCATTTTCCTTCAATTATAATCATATTATTGATTGTTCTTTTATTTCACCGTTCATCACCTTCTTTTTCATTATCCCATAGGGTCACAGTTCAACTTATCCACTTTGGGTTTTTATGCGATTGAACCCCTGGATATGTGGTAGTTGTGTGAATGATGTATAAATCAATTTTTGGAAGAAAAATCATGATTTATTTGTGGGATGTGGGTGGAGAATATGGGGTTTAGTGAACCTGGATGATAACAAACACATGACATTTTATATCATAGGTCATTGGATTTTTTATTTCACTCCATTGGAGGCTAGGAATCAATGGTCTGAGATATTCCATTCAATTTCAATGGATTCAATCTATCGAAAAGGAATGAACAAAGAAAGATATGGTGGATTTGGAAGGGACATGAAGAAACACTGTTTCAATAAAATTATTAAATGCACACCGTTTATCCAAGAATAACTCACTCCACATAGACCCATGGCTATGTAACAAAGGGTTTCAAGCATGGATAAATATCACACTTCATGTATTAACATTACGTGCAAACTGATTATGCACCAGTGTCTTGGAGTGTACTAGAAGAATACATAGGAAAATACACAACCATGTACACTAACATTTCCAGGTACATGAGCATATCCAACGTACATGGGTACAGGCTAAATTACATGAGAATGGGGTTAGAGGACACATTTAAATATCGAGTGGCCATGAAACACCATTTATGTAATGTAAATTCCATTTAGATCATCAAAATCAACCAATATATGTGTAGGTGTGGACATGACATGGTGTATAGGTTAGGGAACACACCATGTGACCCATCTAAACATCATGTACCTTTGTAAAATTCTTTTACCTTCTATATCTCCTTCATCTGGACTTGGATTCTAGCATATGAGTAACCAATCCATGGTGGTTTTCCTTATGGGACTCAATTGTATCCATTATAGTGGCTTGTGAGATATGATTTGAGTAGTTTTGAGGAGGAAATTTCTTCATGAGATGATGGACCAATGGAAGGGATCTAGCATGATAATTAAAGATTCTAGGGTTGGTACTCCCCTAACTCACTAGGGTGTGGGTCCCCCATAATCCTTACACAGGATGATTTGGTACTTCCCCATACTACAAATGAGTTTTTATGGTCAATATATGATGTGGTAGTCCCCCATATTTTAGTTATGGGAGTGAGTAGGACCTCAATGTGTGTTATTGATCCCTAGGTTATGGAGCACATTTGTGAGGAGTTGGCCACTACACTCAGATTATTATGCAGTACATGATGTTGTGCATCAAAGATTCACCTTTAGAGTTATAGGTATCCCCATCATTCTTAGATGGGATGTGGAGAATGAGATATTCTTCTCACACTTGATTTTATTTATAATCATATATATTTATTCTACACATTCTAATAGATATAGTTGTGTGAGATTCTATAGGTACATTAGGAAATGGCCTCCCATTTTAGTCTATGCCTTCTTAGTGCTTTTCACCAGCCCTAGCCTATTGAAGGCAGACCTGATATGTCACACCACTATTTCTTCTAGCTAATTAGACACTGATGGGATGGGTTGTGACAAAATAAATCCTTAAAACCCCTTTAAATTCCTATAAATTTAAAAACACCAAAACCACCTAAAAACACATTGAAACCTCTAAAACCTAAAAACTGTAAATACACTAAAAAACTCCTAAAACTCCAACCCCCCCCCCAAACCAGAAAACTTACAAAACCTATAAAATAATAAAAACTCCTAAGAACCCAACAAGAGAAAAAATACTAAAACACCACAAAACCATAAAACCTATAAATCCATAAAACCTCTAAAACCCCAAAACCCATAAAAACATAAAAACTATAAGAACCCTAAATCCATTAAAACACTAAAACAAAAATAATACTCATAAAACCCCTAAAAACCCTAAAACCCTAGAAATTTGAAAATACCCAAAAAAAATTAAATACACTAAAAAATACCTAAACCCTTAATACCCCTAAACCCCCCAAAAAACCACAAACACAATAAAAACCCTAAATGCATCTAAAATATCAAAAAAATTCCACAAACCATAAAACCCTAAAACCAATAAAATCTGTAAGATCCAAAAAAATCCTAAAAACCGTAAAAAACTCTTAAAACACCTAAAATCTAAAGAATCATAGAAACCCATAAACCCTTGACACCCCTAAGAAATCCTAAAACCCAAGAAAGCCCAAGAAAACCCTAAATCCAAAAAAACCCAAAAATAACCTTTGAAACCCCTAAGAACCAAAAAAACCATGAAAAAACAGAAAACCCTAAAATTCTAAAAACCCGAGAAACCCAGAAAAAATCATAAAATTCCCTAAAAATAGGAAAACTTATATATATACTCTAAAATCCCAAAAACCCTAAAAATCCAAAAAATACCTAAAATTTTTAGAAACCCTAATACCACTAAAAACACTGAAAACCCGTAAACCTTTAAAAACCCAAAAAAAAAATTAAAAAACATAAAACCCACTAAACCCACTAAAACACTAAAATTAGTAAAATCCCCAATACCCTAAAACCCTAAAACCCTAAATATCCTCAAAGAACCTAAAAAATAAAAATTCATTAAAAACCTATAAAACCCAATAACCATTCAAAAGTCTTCAATAATATTGAAAATCCACAAAACCCCCAAAACATCTAAAAATAATATAAAACCTAAAAATTAAAAAAACCTAAAAACCCTAAAAAACCTAAAACCAATAAAAACCCTAGAACCCTTAAAAAAACTAAAAAACATAAAACCCTAAAAAGACATAAAAAAAACCTAAAACCCCTAGAAAATCTGAAAACCCGAATAAGAATACAAAAAGACTAAAAACCACTAAAACATAAAAACCCCTTATACGCCATTAAAAACCTGAAAAAATCCTAAAAATCCTAAAAAAACTCTAAAACCCCCTAAAACCACTAAAAGAAGAAAAAAACTATAAATACCATAAAGGCACTAAAGATCCCTAAAAAACATAAAAGTAAAAAACATTTAAACACTATAAAACCAAAAAAAAAAATCCTAAAAGACTTTAAAGCCCATAAAAAACCTAAAACTCATAAACCCCCCCCCCCCCTAATCCACACACCCCCATTAAAACCCTAAATGCCTTTAAATACACAAAAACCATGTAACCCCCCCCCCCCTATGGTAATGAAGAGGCATCTGCTGGTGACTTTGATGATCAAGATGGGCAGAAAACCTACCTTGGGCCTCAGGAAGCTGCTTATGAGGATATGGGCAAGGGGGTGACGGTGGTGGTGCCTCCCATTGGAAATGAGAAGGCGTTCACGGGCTTTGATGTGAATGTCCTGCTTCTCAGCCATGTCTCTAGTGATAGTGTTGATCATTATGGACATGTCGCGGCAGAAGGGGAGGTAGTAGCACGAGGGGAGGTTGGGGAGGATGGATATGAAGGTGTGGCTGGTTGCTGGTCCACAACACTGGTTTTGAATGCATCTGTGTTGGGGGTTGAGAGGGACGCTAGTGCTTCTTCCTGCCATGTGACTGAGCAGGGGGAGGTGGAGGTGCAAGTGCTAGAGAATATGTTGGAGGAGGTGGTTGGGCAGGGGACAGTGGACAACTTGGAGGGGGAAGCTTCTCAAGGGAGTGAACCTGAAGCAGGGTTGGTGTGTGGGAAGGGGGAGGGACTTGGGATGGGAGATGCCCTCGAACATAGGGGTGCTGCTTCGCAGGATGTGGTTCCATGGTAGGAGGGGCTTTTGCAGCTAGCTGACAAGCCTGACTACTCGACCAGGCAAGATGATGAGGGGACGGTCCTACCTAGGGAGGATGGGCAAAGGCCTCTGGTTTCTGTCGTTGGGAGTGCATAAGTACCTACCTTAGTGGATCTAAGCTTGCCTCAGGATGAAGATTTTGTTGAGTGCCCGCTTAATCAAGAAGCCTCCTCTATCCCGGATCATGTGCATGGAATGGAAGCGGAGGAGCGCTCATTTGAGATCGATCAGGTTAAAGGTATGGATGATGGTACCACCTTGAACTCTTCAAAGAGGAGGAGGAAGCGGGATTACTCCACTCTCCCCAGACCCATGGTTACTCGGGCGTCTTCAAAGGCGGTTATGATTAAAGTCAAGGTTAATAATCCGGAGCAGCCTCATTCCCCAGAACAAAGAAAATGTAGGGAGAAGTTTTTGATGCTCCTCAAACATAATGAGGATTATGAGTCCATATGGGATGACTCTGACTCCTTCTTTGATGATGTGGCCTCTAGATATGGTGTCGATGGTGACCCTTATGGTGTGGCTTATGTTTCAGATTTTGGTGGTGATGTTGAGTGATCTGTTTTCTTTTCCTTCTTTGTTTTCCTTTGGATATTTCATTTTTTTGGGGTCTTTGGGTTGGGGATGTAAATGGTTTTTGGGTGTGGGTCGTTTGACCCCTCCCATCCCTTGTCTTCTGTGTATTTTCTATAATAAATTTGGTGGGGGGAGGGATAGCATAACCCTCGAATCTTCGTTTCCCTAAAATAAGTAAAAACAAATTAAAACCCCGTAAAACATTTAAGAACCCAAAAAACCCTGAATAACGGAAAATACAAAAAACCCTAAAAATCCATTTAATCATTATAAACAATTAAAACATTAAAAATCCTAAAACCCTAAATTACCCCAAAGAATAAAAATATATCAATAAATATCTAAGAAAACTATCCAGAACCTAAAAACCCTAAAACCCATAATAACCCTAAAACCCCTAAAAACCAAAAAAACCAACCCCCCAAAACTCATACAAAACATAAAATCACTAAAAGACCCTAAAAATCCTTCAACACCCTAAAAACCCAAAAACCCCTAACAAAATTATAAGTACTATGATCACTGAAAAACCCAAACATACCTAAAAATCTATGAAAACCCTAAAACCCCAAAAAACCGTAAAAAACACAATAATAATCCAAAAAAACTCAAAAATCCTTAGAAACCCTAAATTTTTTAAAAATATCTTCAACCACTAAAAAATATAAAACCCATAAAAATAATTAAATATCCCTAAACCCCTAAAACCCGTAAAAACCTGAAAATCAAACAAACCCCTAAAATTTTTAAAAATCCCCTAAAATATCTAAAAACACTGAAAAAATAAAAAAACAAAATACCCTAAATTACCAATAAACTGTAAAATCCGTTAAAATCCTAAAAACCCTAAATAGCCATAAAGACCTGAAAACCCCAAAAAACCTGAAATTTTTTGGAAAACCCCAAGGTATACATGAAAACCAAAAAAACACAAAAAATCCATAATAACCTGTAAAACCCCTAAATCTCCCAAAAATACCTAAAACCCATAAAAACCATTAAAACGTTAAAACTTCAAGAAATCCCAAAAATATCTCTACAAACTCTGAATTCCCTTACAATCCTACCCCCCCCCCCCCCCACCATTAAAATTCTAAAATCCATAAAACCCCATAAAACCCCTTTAACTACTTTAAACCACTTAATACTCTAAAACCCCTAAATAACCTAAAACCATTAAAACGCCTTAAAACTCTAAAACACCTAAAAACAATAAAACCACTAAATTCAGTAAAACCCCATTAAAACCATAAAAACTATAAAACCCTAAAAACCCATAAAAATTCCTTCAACACCAAACAAACCCTAAAATAATAAAAATTATAAATACCACAAAACCCCTAAAATCCATAGAAACCCTAAAAACACTAAAAATACTAACACCATAAAAACCCTAAGGACCCTAAAGGACCTTTAATCCACATAAAACCCCCCAAAACACTAAAACAACATAAAACCCTAATAAATCATAAAAAACATAAAGCCCCATAGAAGACCCTAAAACCTCTAAAATCCATAAAAATCCCTAAAACCCAAATAAATGACAAATTCACTGACAACCCTAAGTCACCATAAAATTCCATAAAATATCCAAAAAATATAAATGAACCTAAAACCACAAAAAAAAAAAGACAATACAATCCCCTTAAAACCCTAAAATACCATAAAATACCCTAAAAACCTAAAATAATTTAAAAACCATAAAAACCATTAAAGTCAGTAAAAACCCTAAAACCCTTAAAATACCTTAAAACCCAGAAACTCTAAAGGAACCAAAAAATACAAAATACCATATAGAAGGAAAAATAATTCTAAAAACACTAAAGTACATAAAAATCATAAAAAAACAATGAGTCTCTAAAACCCTTAAAGACACTAAAAACTTTAATACCCCTAAAAGAACCAAAAAAAACTAAAAAATCCAAAAGATCCTAAAATCTATAAAATCCACTAAAAATATTAAAACATTTAAAGACACTAAAATGCTGTAAAAACCCCCAAAACCAAAAAAAAACTAAAAAAACTTGAAAACCCCAAAAAATCTTTAAACACCTAGAAACCCTAAAACCCCTAATAACCCTAAATATATAAAAACCTTAAAACCACAATGGACTCTCAAACTCCCTAAATACCTAAAAGACCCTAAAACCATAAAAAATACGAAGGACCCGAAAACACTAAAAAACCCAAAAATCCAAAACCCTATTAAAACCATTAAACACCATAATTATCCCCAAAACCCTAAAATACCCAAGAACATCAAAACACCCTACATCCCCTAAAATTAATAAAATAACATAAAACCCATAAAAACATTAAAAAAACATAAAAAATGTAAATCCCCTAAAACCATAAACCCCTTAAAATACCCTAAATCCATTAGAATCCTTGAAACCCTAAGAACCACAACAGAACCAAAAAACCATAAAAACCCATTAAAACCCAAACCCCCTAAATACCTAATTACCCTAAAACCCCTTAATACCTTAAAACCTCCAAAACCCCTTTAAACTACCCAAAATCATAAAACCCCTAAAAACCCTAAAACCATTAAAACATAAAAAATAAAAACCAGTAAATACCCAAAAAAATAAATTCATGTTAAAACCCCTCAAAACCCTAAATCACACAAATCCCCCTAAAGGACCCTAAAACCCTAAATCTCTTAAAATACCCTAAATCCCTATAAAAATCCTAAAACAATTAAAAATAATTACACCCTAAAAATACTAAAACTCTAAAAAACTATTTGACCCTATAAAACCATAAAACATAAAATAACCTAAAACATATGATAATACTAAACATCCTAAAATCATAATAAAACCCTAAAAACCTTAAAAAAACAAAAAAAAAACCTAAAACCCTAATAAACTAAAAACCATAAAATTTTGAAAAAACCTAAATCCATTAAAATAATCTAAAACACCATTAAAATCCTTAAACCCCATAAAACCCTAAAAACATTAAAAAACCTATAACCATAATAAACCCCAAAAACTATAAATAATCATTAAAATCCATAAATCCTATAAAACCACTAAAAACCATAAAAACCTGCAATAACACAAAAAAAAATTCAACAACCACTAAAACCCCTAGAAATCCAATAAAAACCATAAAAAACTATAAAACCCATAATAAAACACTAATCACCCATAAAACCCTAAATTCCTAGAAACCCAAAAAAACCTTAAACCCCAAAAAAACTTAAATAACCATAAAACCCTAAAAACCCCTTTAAACCCCAAAAAAATCCAAACAAATCTAAAACCAAAAAAAATTAAACCATTAAAAACATAAAAATGCCTAAAATACCAAAAATCCAAAACCCCCCCGAAAACCTTAAAATCTTAAAAAAAAATATTAAAATGATTAAAACCTAAAACCCCCTAAAGCCCCCAAAAAACTAAATAACATCATAATATTAAAAACCCCTAAAAAAGTTTTTATATAATTTTTATTTTTTTTCAAATTAATATTATGCAAATTGTTTTTGAAAATTAAGACCGAAAGGATTTTGGGCCTTTGAAACCTTTCGATTAAGTGGAACGGTAGAAGGGCCACTTCCGCCTTTCAGAAAAAAAATATTTTATATATACAAGTTTTTATATTTAAAAATATATAAAATTTTATATTAATATATATATATATATATATTATGCTTATCTCATTTTATTTAGAATTATGGCGTTAATATTTGAATGTGAAAATTAAATATTTTTAAGCAATAAAATTTGTGACATGTAAAATATATATTACTTATTATATTTACGATTTGGTTTATTTTCAATTATGATTTGTATTTTCAGTCATTTTATCAAATATCCCTTACATTGGAATTTATATTTTAAAATTTATATGTTTTCAAAGTCACTTATATGAAACATAGTAATGTTTGAAGATGTTGGATTTGAAATTCTAAGACATATAATATATATAATTACAATATAAATTATATTTGAAACACTTACTGATCTTATATTATATAATTATAGATAACAAGTATTTAATTAAAAAATAAATGAAAAATAATTCTAGTGGTCTAATATATTATTATTTTAAACCATTACAATTTTTTTATAATCTTCTTTTACATTCCTTTAATTTTAAATTATTTATTATATATATGATAGTATTTTTATTTTAAACAACATTTTAGGTTCTTAGGGTATGTTTTATATTTTATTTATATTGTTTATATTGTTTATATTTTATAATATTTTAAATATACACACTTAAAATATAATATGTTTCCCTATATTTCAAGTAGTCTACTTTGAAAGAATATAAAATATAAACTATAAATAAAATATAAATGAAAATTGAAATTGTTTATACACAAGTAAAAAAGGATGATTGTTAAAATAATTTGATCATTTTAATATATAAATAAAACATATATGTGAATGAGTATAGTCACACTATACGGTGATGTCTCATCCCACATAGTGGTGTGTGAATGTGATGCTCGTATCGAGATCGTTGACCTCTATGTTGGGGTGGATCATGTTGAACAAGAGAGGGTTGATCATCAGGAATTGGAACCTTGACTCTCAAATGATATGCCTATGTTTAAATATAAGGAGGGTTCCGCTGGATGTTGTCATGCACACCTGATCCTTCTCCCACTAGGTGAGTAAAATGACCTACATCATCTCCTTGGGGAACCATATAGCCTGTGAAGGGTCTGGCATGAAAGCTGAAGGCATGGGAAATGACACATGATAGAGGCTCAAATAATCTACACTCAGAGAATATTGGGGATATCCTACCTATATATATGGATCCCATTCATCTGGATGCCTATCCCCAATTAGAATAGGTTGGAATTCTATAGGGAAGACCTATTCAATTCAAATATGTGTGTCCTCACATGCAGCATGATGTATTCTACATCATCATTGGTGTGGATCCACTGTATCAACGGGTACTAGGGGAGTTTCATGTGAAATAACCTCCACTCTCTGGGTAGGAACATCATCTCGCTAGGGTGGATTATCAATGATACTATCATAAACCATATGATAGGCATGTAACATCCCCTACTTTGCAGAATAGATCACTTCAACTCTAGCGATCTCTTCATCCTCTAGATCACTCATGCGAATAATGTGTTGTAGTAAATTATACTATATTGATAATATAAATGAATTAGAAAATAGTATTATAAACAAAATAATGGAAATTTATTGACTTATCATATCTTGAATTCCTCTGCCATGTAGAGTATGATACATTATATAATTCAGTCTATACCCTGGATCATACTAAACCTGCTCTCAAATATGGAATCTCATCATACATACACCCTCGATATAAATAGATTATTATCTTCACCAATGCTCGAAATACTAGGCATGTCGT
Source organism: Viscum album (assembly GCA_963277665.1). Lineage (NCBI taxonomy): Eukaryota > Viridiplantae > Streptophyta > Magnoliopsida > Santalales > Viscaceae > Viscum > Viscum album. The sequence goes on along the minus strand of OY728156.1, from coordinate 334,107,428 downwards.
CGGTTCCAATCAACATCCTACTTCTCCATCAGCTTCACAGTATGAAGCTATTGTAACTATATCAGTTGAAATGAAATGAACTGAACACTTCTAAAATGGTGCATGACTATATTAAGATAGTTCCACTCAATAATATAGAAGTGAATGAAAGGCACTATAGCCATAAAATTATGATGTACTGCAGGGACTTATATAGAAAACTAGTCAAATAAAGCCCAATATGACATCCATGGAATCGAAAATGACATTTCAGATTTTTTCAGAAAAGTTTCTTACTGAAAACCATGAATATTGATATTATGAAATTTGTTATTCAATGAAAGATTGTACGTACTTACTTCATCGGGTTGGATATTATCCAATGGGATATATTATACACCTAAAATGGTGTGACAAATCCCATATTAAGTGGTTTTCCTGACTCCTCCTATAAAATACAACATCAAAAGTGATAAATAATTAGAAATTAAATTCAATAACCCGCACTAGCATCCGAAACCAATAGAGATGAGTGACCATACTAGTGTCTATGTAGAGAAGCATGAAACACATCTATATGAATCTACTAACCAAAAACAATAGGTTAGAGGTTCAGTAAGTACACCCTTGACCACATTTGAAGAAATATTACACATCCCCCAAGATCCATGCTGTTTGAGCAGCATGTCCTGCATAATGCTTTGTATGTGTATAATAAGAATAAAATCCCCAACTTTATGTACTAGCCTAATAAAAATCGTCTAGTATCCCTTGATACATCATGAACACATGAATACTTGAGTAATATTTAAACGGTTCCCCTCTAATGATCCGTAAGATATAGGCAGTATCATGATGCATGACAGTCTACTCCTCAGCATCATTGGTAAATGGGATGGGTGAATCTCAAGCCACCTCAAAGATATCGACCCACCTTTTATAGCTAAATCATCGGACAAAATTTTGATGCCTATTAATATCTACAAAATCTCGATCTATTCTTCACTATTGAATCTAGTAATTGAATCAATGTGGATATAAATACCAAGATGAACTACCACATTCTCAGGGGTTATGATCATCTCTCCCTCAACAAGGTGTAATGTGTGTGTCTCTGGTATCCATCTATCAAAGAGGGAAGTAAATAGGCGATGATCAAAAAATGTGAAATCATATAACACAATGTTGTAGAAGCCATTATAACATAGTTATGGTATAGTGGTAGAAGGAGGTAGTATGTGATGATGATGGCGTGCTTGATGATCCCTGATCCGTCAAACAGGATTACCCTCAATCGTGGTACAATAAACATTTCTATCTTTATCAGTGAGTAGTAAAGTATCCTCCATCTATATTTTAAAAAATTAAATAAGTATAAACAGTAAAATTTAAATTTAATGTTATGTTTAGTATACTGTTATTACTGGTATAATGAAAGAAAATAAACGTTTATTCACATTATTTTATGATGTTTTCGTAGGAAAAAAATGGAACGTCTTCATGTTTCTTAAAAAATATTTCTTGAGTGTTTTTAGATATTATTAACTTGGAATATTTGTTTTTTAAGATATGTTTTAATATATTAATATGTTTAAAAATAATTCTTCATTATCAGAAATGTTATTAGAAAATGGAAGATTCACATGGAAACCATAATTCGTGGATGTTTTCACATTTCATTACCTAGAATCATGTAATACAACCATTTTTCACCAATGATACTTTTGATGGGGTATGAAAACAATTAAAATTCAAAATGACAGTCCTCTGGGTGAAAAAGGCACACTCAATAACCAAAATCTTATCCAATATTTTCAATCTCTTATTGAATGTGTCTTCCATACCATAGTCCATTGTGAATCCCATCCGAGCATAGTTTTTTTATCAAAGAAGTACTTCAAAAAAAATTAAAATGTCTCCTTAACGAGTGACATTATAGGTATATTGTGATGCCCCTTTAGGAAACCATTGTTTCACTTCACAATGATTTTTCTCATGTGTCTATATCTCTTCCCCTCATCATATTCCAATATTCATTTTTCATTTAAAATATGCATCATATAATCATACACATTTTTATTAAACTTTTGGATTTGTTCAAAAAATTATTCTAACCTTTGTAGATCCAGATTACATGATACACATAATTGATCATATTTCCCATTAATTAATTTTAATTTTAATTTGAAATACTAAAAATAATAGACATTACATACTAGGGCTCATGATTCCCTTCTTCCTAGATTCATTATGGTCTTTTAACATATTGATAGAATTTTTTATGATGAAGTACCAATGATGTACATTTTTGGGGTCTCCATGTATCAGGATCCACACTGATTTCCTCATTGATTTCCCTATACCGATCAGATATCAAATAGACACCCAGAATATAGGTTAAATGGTTTCTGATACATGCCAAAAACTAACTCCATGATTCGTACATTTCCTTCTACACTATGGAAAATGCATTAGAATGTGGTGAACAATTTTCATATTGGGTTTTCATAATCATTAATATTCTCTTTTATTTTCCATATAGAAACATTCCATCAATTTTATGAACTGTTTACTAAAACAAAATGCATAAATTCATGGGAGGAATACCTAGAACTACCAGTGAAATTGAACTTGAGATGGATCAAGTTGGTTTTCTTGAAACCCATGTTTATTCTTTTGGATATAGAAGATAACTTGATCATTGTGTCTCATTATTTCTAAAAATTATGGAATCACCCTATATGGGTCATCCCAGTAACTATAGACCTTCATAATTTCCTTCTGTTTCACCATCCATGCTTTGTTATAGGAAATATTATAACCAAAATTTTGTTTAATCCTGTCATGAACATGAAATATAGAATAATATTATTATATCCTAATAATATTTATAAAAATTGATGACACAATTCTAGTATTCAATTAGGTATTATCAAATGTCAGGTTTCCCTGAATACATGTATGAGCTTCCTTGATCATCAAAATTATCCAACCTCTAAATGAAATGTGTAATGTCATGACATTAATAAAGGAACAAACCATTTAAAATTTCAGCCCAAATATTAAAGGGACCCAGGGTGCATGCATGTGCACCATGTTATGGGTCCTAGGCATATATTAAATTTTTTTAAATAATTGCACGAGTTTTAGGTAAAATATTACATTTCACCCTAGTGCAGCATTCAAGTTAAAAATAATTAAAAAGGGATTTAAAATGAATTTTAATAATTTGAAGGAAATAAAATGAAATAAAAATTGGATAAAAATAAATAATAGAATAAAATAAGTTGGAGAAGAGTGGAAATAATTAAAATAGGGTTAACACGTTTTAAAAATTATTTTTTTTATCCCTCCCTTTTTATTTTTATTATTTTATTTTATTTTATTTTATTTCATTTATTTTCATTATTTATTTATTTTCCCTTTTTGTTTTTCCCCTCTCCAATTAACTTTATTTTTTCCTTGTTTTCTCTCATCCCTCCTCCTTCCCCACTTGGTGTATTTCACCCCCAACTAGGTGGTGTGCCTCCTCCTCCTCTACGTTCAGAAGACCGTTGAGATTCCATCCATTCTTCATTTCCAACATATTTTGAGGTACTGAGAAGCTATAGGTAAGGCTAGACTCACTCAATAAGAATTGTAGGATCTCATCCAATATTTATTATGCAATCTACCATGGAAGGTTTTCACCCAAAAATGCGGTTTTTCTAAATTCATATGTTTTAATCGATTATAGGTCAAATCAAAGGACATCATGGAGCTTAGTATCCATTATGATTATGTGGTAGGGTTTCTACTCTCTTTACCATTGTTTTGTTGCGTCATTTAGATCTCATGATGTGCTACTCCTTAGTGCTTACCACCGATATTAAATTTTTTCTATTATAATTTAATTATATTACTTGGATTGACTATCAAAACAGTTTTTAAGAAGAACTAGGTTGTTTAATTTGTTTCAACATCATTTGATACCCCTTTGGGTGTACCAAAGTAATTTACCTAAATTTTTTTAGCCCTGAATAATTAATTTTTTAATTGCATGTGTTGAAAAACCCATCTTTTTTGAGTTTTAAATAAAATAAATTATTTAGGATAGTTAGGAACCATGAATTTTTGGATATTTTTGGTTTGTTTATGCCTAATTATTACTTTATTAAATATTAATTAACTTTTATGCTATAATAAAATAGAAAACGTTCATTTTTTTTATTTTTCTGATAATGTTTTTGACTGTAACAGTTTGGCTTGAATGATCAGGAACTATGTTGCTCACTATTGCTTAAATTGTTTTGTTGTAATTGAAATTCCATACTCTGAAATATCTTCTTCCATAAAACCTAATTAAATTCATGGTGGTGAGACAATGTGGGTTTTGTATTAAGGAACCACATATGGACTATATTTTCTTGATTGGTTACCTCACTATGCGCCAAGGAGGTGATGTATTAGGCTTTTCTAGAGAATCTTTTATGAGGGTTTTTTATATACTCAAGAGTGATACTACTTCCCTAAGGGACAATTGTGGACAGAATAATTGGAATGTGGCTATGAAATGACTTCGGTGATAGTCTACCACTTATTTGTGATACCTAAGATAGACACATGATAAAAAAATGCCTCCATCGATACATGGTTTTTATGAATATTGCCTTGGACATGAACAACAGTATTGGATAAATTGAATGATATACCATAGTGATACCTTCAAGGTGGGCTTGGACTCTAACTCTAAACATTAATATAATAATAATGAAAATGCGTGGAATTTTTTTCTTCATGAAACTTTGGGTTTATTGTGAATTTTTATACCTTTCTAGTGCCTTCAACCATGCATTATTGACACATAAATTAGACCCAAGCTAAAGCTGACGATTGGGGGTATGATCCCTTTTTGTCTACATAATATTGTTATAGCCATTATATATATAAATCCTACTTATTACAGGTACTTTATTTGGATTTAAATCTTAGGCCATAGAAGGTGGTACGGATGGGTGTCATTGAGTACCCAAACCGAGTTATACTTATTTAATTCTGTTCATTTTATTGCTTGAATTTATCGTATATAGGCACAACACATTTGTTTACAGCACAAAATGGAATGGTCTAGACACTGTGGGTGACATCATACTGAGATTATATCTCACACCCTAATCTTTCACTATTTGGTACCCGAGCATACTTTTTTCTCACAATTATGGATAAAGGGAAGTGTGTTGCTTCTGATGCTTGAGTGTTTCGTGATACATAGGTTGGAGATTGGGGGAAGAGGACCGATCCTTTTCTTGAGATGCAATTGTTTCACTTTGTTCCATTTTTATTAAAGCTTTGTAGCATGATTTTATTTCTTCTTTCCATAGTTTTACTTTAGTACACACATCATAGAAATAAATAATTGTGTATATAGTTTTATTTATCATCTTCTGTACTTTTTATTTATTCATTTAAGATTATTTAGTTTCTTCTGTTGTAGTTTATTTATATATATGCATCTTCTACTTGTTATAACTTTATTTTATTCTTCTATGTATTACATATTACCTATGATATAATTGTATCCCCACGGACATGTTGAAAAGGCCCTCGCTACTAGTTGGAAGCCTCTAGGAATCAGGGACACACACTTGACTTCCTGTAGCAAACCCGGCTCAAATCACCCTTCTGGTGGATCTCGGATTCGTGATATTACTAAGTGGTGTCATAGGTGGTTATTTGTTTCCTGTTGTATTACTTTTTGGTTTAGATATAAAACATTGAAATATAAATTTGGAATTTACTCTATTCTTGGACATAGCTAAACCATGTATAGGAGAAACAAAAATTCCGCGGTTGGGATTTTAGTTATTAATTATACCATTTATTGGTGTTATGATTTCATCGTTGGGTGACACACTTGTTTTGTGTTGTTATTTATATTGGTGTTATTGATATAATGGGTTTTACCATTGTATCATGATTATGTGAGGTAATTGAATTTATATGCATCATATTAGGCAACATAGGTGGTAAACTGACATGCATATTACCACTCCATATCTACCTTTAGCGTGCATCTTCATGTTTCAATGTGAGTGTTGTTATGTCTAGTTGTAAAATTTTGATGTGAATATTTGTTAAATATAATTTTGTGACATTTTTTTAGATGTTAACTTGAATTTACCTATGAAATATGTGGTAGGCCTCATTTTAGTGATCCTTATAAGTCTCCTCTTTCTTATATAGACCTGAAATTTGAAGAAGGAAATCTATTGTGAATTGTTCAGAGGTAGGATATGTACCTACCCACTTTATTTCACCCTTACCTATATTCGTCATCATCTATGAAATTATTTCTAAAGGTGTGTTTTTAAATATTGTACCCCAATGTTTTCATGAACTCTTGATGTCGTACCTCTGTAGAGTGGTGATGATCACATTCCAGAGAAGGTGGTTCCTAAACCACAAGTAGTTCCTCTTGTATTGCCTCATATAGTGTTACCTGAAGTACCAACCATAGTGCCTCATATAGAACCACCTCTTTTCGATCTTACGGTGGGTCATATCGCTCAGTTCTGAGATAGTCTCCTAATGTTTATGCAGTTAGATAAAAATGTTCCCAGACCTACCCCTCTATGGAATATCTTACACAAGACTTTCTAGAACATCACCCTTACACCTTCTCATGGAGTGGTAGTATGAATGTTGTCATGTCAGGGATTGAATTCATTAAGTATATCTTCAACCATCCTGAGACGCTTTAAGAGAGGAGGGATAGACTTTCAATTTACATGCTTTTTGATTCCTCCAAGCGTTGGTAGGATGTTATTTCATTGGCAGAGTAGTCCAAAGACATATTTTGGAAAAACATCCAAATATATTTCTTTGATCACTTCATTCCACAAACCCTGATAGATGATCATGATGTGGAATTATTACATATTTTGTAAGGATCTATGAATAAGTTAGAGTATTTTACTTGTTTCATACAACTTCATTATTTTTCTCCATCCCTAACTAGTGACCCATAGAAAACTGCAAGGTGATTTGGGGATGAACGTATATATACCATCCATAGAAAGGTGAACATATTTCATTTGACAATTGTTACAAATATGATGAACCAGTCCCTAATTTCTGAATGAATTGTTAGGGAAGAAAAACCTAGGATGCAGACTGGTTCTATTCTGAGATAGGGTGATAGTAATTTAGGCAGGCTGAATCACCGCTCTGAGGGTGAACATGGGAAAAATTCCAGCCAGATTACACATACAGACAACACAATCATATGTCATCATTATGGCAGGATTGGCCATAATAATACCTACTGTATGAGGAACCCAATGGAGTTCTGAGTTTGGATAAGATGGGTAACCTTAATAATTTCTTCCATCATTTCTCATCAATATATAGTATTATAGGATCTATACCAACACCTCTATCAGTTATAGGAACTATGACACCTCAACAGGATGCACGTTTTTTTCCACCGGCTAATCGTGTCGAGGTAATGGTGAAGGTTGTGGTCGAGGAAATCATGTTCCACACTATCAGCATCAGCACAGAGGACTTACTTAGGCTATTTAGGTAGCCTCTCAAGGTTAAGCTTCATGTATTATATATTCCATGAAACCTTCCCTAGAAGAGCTGAGTGCAGGACCGTCTATGGTTAGATGTACTATTCTGGTATCCTTTACATCAGTTTATGAGCTTTTTGATATCAGTTCATCGCACTCATTTTTATCTATTAATGTTGTTGAAATCCTTGGTTTTAAAATTTGTTACCTTTATGGTAACATGTCTCTCAATACTTCATTATGGGTCAAGAAAAAAGTAAAACGCTAGTTCCTAGAGTACCCCCTTAAGATAGGTAGGTACCGTTTCTTTTGAAATTTTTATATTTTTTATATTTATGGAATCAGCGTCATTATTGGTATTAACTGGATTTCTCTTTATCACACCCAATGTTATTTATATCACCGTCGAGTGTCCTTAAAATCCCATGAGGTTGAAACATATCTAAAAAATGATAATGGGAAATACTGGCAGATCGAGCTGGACTTAAATGTGAAGGTCTGTGAACAGTGACTTCTCAACTAGAAAGTCTCTTCCTAAGAGATCAGGGAACAAAAATAGTGTAATTCCATACCATTGTGATTCATTTCAGGGATGTATTCCATGAGTATTTATCTATATTACCTCCCATGAGAGAAGTGGAATTCACTATCAAGATTTTTCCAGGTGTGGAACCAGTGTCTATTCCTCTTTATAGGTTGGAAGCAATAAATCTACATGAACTCAAAATATAGCTTAAAGACCATGAGGATAAGTTTTTTATCCAACCTACAATATCGCCATGGGGTTCAGCAGTTCTTTTCTACTAGAAGTAATATGCTACCCTCGTATTGTGTGTGGATTATTGTCGACTCAACCAGATTACGGTAATGAATCGATATCCATTTCCTCGCATATATTACCTCTTCAACCAACTCCGAGGATCAACTATTTTCTCCAAGATTGATATGTGGTCGGGATATCACCTGGTGAATGTGTGACCATCTGACATAACATGTAAAACATTATGGAGTATTTAAATATTGTATGAGTATTTGGTTATGCAATTTGTGCTCACAAATGCATTTATAATTTTCATTTCTCTAATGAGTCGAGTTTCAACCCGTATGTTGAACAATTGGGGTGGGGTTTTAGATGACATATCGGTGTATTCACATTTCATACATGACCATGAAACCCATCATGAGATGGTGAAGATTACACTAACATAGTACCAACTATATTTATAGCTCGGTAAATTCATATTCCATATCAATAAGGTTCACTTATTTGGTCATAAAATATCTGCGGTAGGTGTATCAGTTGACCCCAAAGAGGTGAGCACCATAGTTTCATGCAAGCATCCCAAGAATTTATTCTATATACATTGTTTCTTGGATATTTTTGTCTATTAAAGGCATTTAATACATGATTTATTAAACTTAATTGCACCTGTTATGTCCCTAACTATGAAGGGTGTAAAGTTAATCTGGTCAGAATCTTGTGAAAGTTTTTTTCAGGATATAAAATGGATGACTACACTCAACTCTTATCCTGATTCTTCCTAAGCTAGAAAAAACCTATACTATTTTCTATGATGATTTTGGAATTGGAATGGGTGCCGTTTTGATGCAGAGTGATTGAGTCTTGTCTTATGGATCCCTCTAGATGAGACCTCATGAGCAGAACTATCCTAAACATGAGCGTGATTTAGCTACTGTGGTTAAAGATTTACACGATGGGGGACACTTCATTTTGGTTTAGAGGTTCATTTTTTACATATATCATAAAATATTTAAATATATCTCCACACATCAAGGCATGAATTTAAGGTAGAGTTGGTTGGTATAATATATGCAATCATTCAATTTTGATCATGATTATACCCCTAATAAGGTAAATTCTATGGCCGATTCTTTGAGATGAAAAATATAGACCTAAGTCATCTATACATCCAATAGTGAGTGGAAGATGGTGGATTTTATTCTTAGATGAATCTATAGGTTCCGAAAAAGCATTGAAATCCAGTTTGAACAGCTCTTATAGTGACATATTCTCTTCTGGTGCAATTCCCTATGTTGTAGTTTTCTGATCCAGAGGGGCTTTCTTTCAGGTAGATCATCGCATGAGAGAACCTTCCTCCTGTTTGTGTTGTTAGAATGCAATGGGTTCATAGGTACTCTTGAGTACTTCAAATCACCCTCAAATCGATGGGCAGTCCGAGTGGACCATACGAGTGTTAGAGAATACTCTACGAGCCCATATCCTTGATTTTGGAGGTTCATTGGAGAAACATATTCCTCTTTTTGAGTTTACCTATAAAAAAATATTATAGGTGATAAGTCAAATGGCTATGTATGAGTCCCTCAATGGTAGACCATGTCATTCTTCTTTATGCTATCTCGAATAAGGTGAGGTAGCTCTATTGGGTCTTTACCTCCTTCAAGATACTTATAAGAATGTATAGATGATTCAGAATCATATGAATATAGCGCAGTCCACACAAATATCATATACTGATTATCACCACATACATCTCGAGTTTGAGGTCAGACATCAATTATTTCAGCATTTTTCAAAAGGTTGGGTGACATGCTGATAAAGAGATAAGGAAAGTTATCCCCAAGATACATCATTTCATTAGAGATAGTGGAGAGATTTGGGATGATATCCTATCAGTTACTTTTACCTTAGAGGTATCGTTCCATGCATGATTTCTTCCATGTATGTCATCTTTGACAGTATCATCTAGTCACATCTCATTCATTTGATCATGACGACGTCATGCTCAAGGAATATGCATCCTTTGAGGAGATTCTATCCATATTATTGATATTAGCCCGATTTTTCTATGAGGGAGGTTGGTTCCTCTAGTATGAATTCTAGGGTAGCATGGACATGTTCAAGATGAGACTTGGGAGTGTGAGACTGATATGCATGCTCAATGTTTCAAGCTTTTCTAAAACGTTGTTCCACTATCCATAGAAGGGTAACTCAGGGAGAATTTTTCTTAGGGAGGGGAGAATGTAACATCATAATTTAAATCAAGGTATAGAACAATTATATTTTTAGTCAAAATCCTTAAAGAGACCCATAGAATGCGCCAACACACTATTTTGTGGGTCTTGGCCAGTAATTAAAATTATTTAAATAATCGCACAAGTTTTATATAAAATATTACATCACTCCCTAGCACATTGTTTGGGTTAAAAATAATTAAAAGGGTATTAAAAAATAAAATAAAAATTGGTAATAAAATTAAATGAAAAAGGGATTAAAATAAATAATAGAATAAAATTAGTTGGAGGAGAGTCAAAATAATTAAAATAGGTTAACCCATTTTATCATATATTTTTCTTTCTCCATCCATTTTCATTTTTATTATTTTATTTTATTTGTTTTCCGTTTTCTTTATTTTTCCTTTTCTTTTTTTCCTCTCATATTTCATTATTTCTTTTCCATTTTTTCTCTTCTCCTCTCTTCTCACTCCTCTTGGTGCATTGTGCCCCCTTACTATGTGGTGCAGCTCCCCCTCATCTCCATTCAAAATCCCATTGTGACTCCATACCTTCTCTATTTCTAACGTCATTTGATGCAATGTGAAGATCTCGATAAGGAAAACCTTGCGCACCAACAATAATAAGATCTCATCCACTCTTCATCATGAAATTCACCATGAATTTTTTTTACAAAAAATTGGGTTTTTTCTAAAATCCTATGTTTCCTCCACTATAGGTCAAATAAATAGTCATTGAGGAGGGTAGGGGCCACTATGATAATGAGGTAGGGTGAATGATCTCTTTTCAATCATTATTTTCCATCTTTTAGATCATACATTATGCCACTCGTCGGTTCCTACAGGGTAAATTCAATTTTTTATCTTCTAATTTAATTAAATTAATTTTCGTGACTATAGAAAATTTGATTTATATAAAGGAGCTTATTTAATTTTTTTCAACATCTTAGGATTCCCCTTTGGATGTGCTGATGTAATTGTTCTATATTTCATTTGGCACAAATAATAAATTTATTAAATGAATGTGTTGTGTGCCCTCACTTTGGTTGAGTTTTAAAAAAATAAATTATTTAAGATAATTATGAACCATGAATTTTGTGGTTTTTTTGGTTTTTTTCCTAATGAATTCCTAGTTGAAAATTATTACCATGTTATGCCATTAAAAAGTAGAAGATTTATTTTTTATGATTTTTTTGATAATCTATTATGACTTTGACTATTTGTCTTGAATTATCAATAAGTATGTGGCTCTTTATTTCTTAAATTGTTTTGTTGAAATTATGAATGAATACTCTATGATAAATTCTTCCTTGAAATATAATTAAATTCAGGGTGCAGAGACAATGTGGGTTTCGTGTAAAGACTCTGAAATTTCAAGAAAATGTTTTTCTGATATACTTTTGAATTTTACAAGTCGGTGACTTCTGACGACACTTGATTCCGAGGCTCGGTGTGCCCGGAATCAATTTCCGAAGTTTAGCTCAGGTATGTTCAGTAAACGAATGAGTGGGGTTTTCTATCTTTTGAACCGGTGCTCGGAATTCAAATTCGAGAGCACCGATGAACTCGCAGTGCCTGTAATTTCTTAAGGAGACATTTTCCGTAGTTGCGTTTGAAGCAGGTTGAGAATTATTATTTGGGGATTTTGTTTAAAATAGATAAAATTGTTGTAAAAATTTTATTTTATATCTAAGGAGGTTAATTCCTCCCATGGGAAGTTTTTGGTTGTGCCCACACCCACCCAACTTACCATGTGTGGATATATGAGAGGTGAGGCCCACATCAGCCCCAACCTATCATTTTCCCCAAACCCCCTTAAACCCCCTTCTTTAATTTGTTAACTTCTCTTAATTATGTAACTCTTCCTCTTCTCTCTCTTCCTCTCTAACTCTTTACAACACACCTTAATTAATTAATGGAACCTATTCTATTGATTAATTAAGTGATTCAAATTTTGAATGCTTTTCAGGTTTAATTAAAATAAGGAGAAGCCTTATTTAAATTGGGTTGAGACTTGTTTTGTTGGGGGAACTTTTGAGAGAGAGATTTGGTGATGGAAGATGGGAATTTATTCTTTGTTGAAGAACACCAAACCTCCGGCGAAGAACGGAACTCCCTTCCACGAAGAATGAAGACGCGCCCTCTTTTCTCTTCTCCACAACAAGAGAGGAGACATCAATTCTTCTTCGGGTGCACTCCTATGATGACGGAAATGACACCGCAATCCACAACTCTTGTAAACCGTGAACCTTTTCGAGGTAGGGGTTTATTATTTGATGTGAATGTTTTTGTACCCCGTTCTTTGTTGGAAGTCATTGTTTATATACGGCCAACTTCTACCGCCTAACGCAGAGGGCACGGGACGAACACACACAGCCCGACGACCCTCCATAGACTCTTGTTTGTGATTGAGTTATGTTGGTAGATGTAGCGACGAGAGTGATGGTCGTGTGTCGGACGCGTATGGAAGAACCATGACCTGCAACCGCGGGCCGCACAACCGACGATGAACCGGGCCGAAGGAGGAAACTGCGTTGCCCCATGGCGCCGTGCTGTGGGAGACCGTGGCCCGCCCGACCAGGCCGCTTCGGTGGAAAAACAGGCTGGCCCGTCAGCCGGCCGGGTGGAGGCGAGTCGCGATGCCAGGAGGGAGCCGCGCTGGAGAACCGGCCGGCCCGTCGGCCGGTCGGGTGGAGCCGAACCATGGCGTTAGGAGGGCGCCGTGCTGAAGAAACTTATGGCCCGTCCGAGAGGGATTCTTGCACTAGAAGGCTGGCCGGCCTAGCCAGCCGGTTTGGGAGGGCGGCACCGTAAGGTGCCGCCGGTTCTGATAGATGGGGGGCCACACCCCCTCGGACCGCTCTACCTTCGGGTCGAGCCCACCGGGCCGCACGCCCAGCGGGGCTGCGCCACTTCGAGCCGGGTCGCGCCCCTCAGGCCAAACCATGCGAACCGTCAGGCCGGTCTGACACCCTTACCAGGACGGACCCACCAAAACTTGGTGACCGGACCCTCCATCCCACTTGGCTTATCAGATCGGGCCCGTTATTCACTTAAACGTGAATAACTTAAACATCGCATGTCCGATCGATGCGCCGTCTACGGCACTAGGAACCTATCGACGAGGAGATCCTTTTTCGATACTCCAAGTGAGTTTTGGATAACGTTTCTAAATGGATGAGTTTGGAACGAGCGTATTTCCAACCGGGCCCTTGGAAGGAAAAAAGAAAATATCTATCAGACCTGGCGTCCGATTGACGCGTCGTCTATCGCGTTGAGTTCTTTTTGACGAGACAGAACTTCAGGGTACATCAACTCTAGACTTTTTGATAGTTGATGTATCGACCCCCTTTACTCGAGGAGCGGACCCTCCCTGAATTGAGTACGTTGTGTGTGGGAACCCCAGAGCTGGCTGCGGCTGCAGCGACTACCATGTTGGGACCCTCCGTGGGTTCAATGATGAAGATGACTGTACTTGGATCCTACATTGGTTTGGAAGTGAGGACGATTTTACTTGGATCCTCCGTGGGTATGGTAGTGATGATTATTGTACTTGAATCCTACGTGGGTTCAGCAATGATAGTTACTATACTTGGATCCTACATGGGTTCGACAACGACGATTTCTGTACTTGGATCCTATGAGGGATCGGAAGAGGAGATGATTCAGAGGTAATATCTAATCATCTCCAACCCCACTTCGTTAGTAGTATACCTGTTTATGCTGAGTCTTATCTTTCAATCATTATCATTGGTATGATTTACTTCTTTCCTGTGTGGACTAGATTGTTCTTGGGCTTGGATATTGGAGCCAAACTGAGATTGATGACATAGGTATATGTATGGGAGTATACCTATGTAGAGTTGGTTGATAATTCTTGTTTGTATCTTTCTTTTGTGGTTTATCCTTCATGGATTCTAGGAGTCCTTCGGGGGTCTCGGGGTCCCTACTGAGTATCGTATACTCACACCTGCATGGGCTATGACTGTACTACATTGTTCTGGATGCAGATGATGGACAACACTGATCGAGGTGGAGGCTTGTAGAGCTGGACGGTACCCGGAGGTGGACCACTAGACGAGACGTCCATGGAGTGGACGACCAGACCTGGGGAGCTTAGGAGACCGTCTGTACCCACCCTTCAGGTGGGAGATCCGGAGGATGACTTAGTGGTTGTCGCTTTACTTTACATCTGTTATACATTCTTTCTCAGTTGTACTATACATTCAGTTGGGATTTTATACTGGCCCATTTACTTTTCCCCACTTACTTTTTTACTCAGTTTTACTTAGTGCTTGCTTCAAATACGTACTATGTTGTGTATGTTTACTTATATAAAGGCAATGCCTTAACTTATTATCTAGATTTATGCCTTTGGTGCTAGTCGCCAGCCCCTGGCCTATGGAAGGCGCGCTTGGGGTAGTCACGACACAGGCCCCGAGGACGGGTCGTGACAAATTGGTATCAGAGGAGTCTGTTCTACCACAAAACATAGGACTTTGATTATTCTCTACTGTGAAGCAATAGTGTTATGAGTAATGAGTATGGTTTTTAGTCCAGGGATCCCAGTGTTGGTGTGGCGGCCGACGTATCCATACACCAGGACCCTGACTTCTGATTTACGACTTAGTGCATGAAAACATTGATTTCATATGTGTTTCAAGAGTTTTCTTTGTGATTACTTTGTGTCAGTTCACCAGGTATACTGTATCAACCATGGCTCACCTATTTCTTTTCAGGATGGCCTTACCTAGGCAGCCATCTAGGGTTCTAAGCTACATATGAGATGGCATCCCACCAAGCGATGAGGCCTCAGTGCAGGGCCCCATTACAGCAGAGGCACCAGCGGTACCATTAACCGCTGAGCCACCAATGCCACCAGCCCTAATAGTAGAGAGTGCACACCGCCTGATTGCGTTGTACGAGTTTCAGTAATAGAGGCCGACCAGGTTCTGCGGAGAGACGGACCCTCAGGAAGCCGAGGATTGGATGGAGGCTATCGTTAGAGTCTTAATATTGGTAGGGACATCAATAGACCTTATGGTGATCCTTGCCGCAAGTATCCTGCACACAACAGCAAGTAGATGGTGGATCCTGATGCTCCATATACACGATGAGGCACCACTACTTTGGACGGACATTGAGAGCCTCTTCCGCTCGGAGTTTGTTCCATCCACCCTCTGTGTGGTGCGCATCCAAGAGTTACAATATCTGCGGCAGGGAAGAATGATAGTAGATCAGTACTCAGAAAGATTTACCCACCTCTCGCGCTACTCCACATACATGTTACAAGACCCATTCTTCCAGCCCCGGACCTTTGAGCAGGGACTGAGGCATGAGATAAGGGCTTCGATGATCTCCCACAGCATTTCGACACAGGTAAGAGTACTGGAGCGATCCCTTCTTATAGAGATCTTTCCTGCTGAACTGATTCTAGCAACGAGACCCACCACATGGCAACACATAGTGGAATCTTCTGCAGTCGACAGTAGACAGATGTCGCAGTGGTCAAAGTGGACCAGGCCATCAGGTGGGCGACTTAAGTATACTGGTTCCGATGTGTGGGGAACACGCAGCAGATCCAACCATACGAGGGGAAGGAAGTGCTATGCATGCCGTGGGAAGGGGAACATGGCTCGTGACTACCTGACCCGCCATGCAGACGAGCAGCAGATAGTTGAAGGACCTTCCAGGAAGAGGCAGAGGTTCGACCGTGGTAGTCCATAGGGAGCAAGCGGACAGGGAAGAGTTGTTGGCCAACCAGCGGGTGGTGGACGACGCTTAGAGACTCTATCACCACCACCGCTAGGAGGAGAACCCTGACTAGAGGAATTTTGAAGACAGGAGAAGGCTCAGATCCAGGTGGTTGAGGCCTATGACCACAACACACCTGATATTATTTGAGGTACTATCTGTGACTACTCTACCCTTGTTGTACTTCTTAAAGACACATGAGCAAGTCATTCCTTTATTTCCACTTCCCTTGTTTAGAGCTCGGAGATTCTGACAGTGTTGTTGGCTCGATTCTTATGGATAGAGACTCCTACGGGAGCAGAATCGATGATTACACACTGGTGCCGGTAGTGTGAGCTTAATCTAGGAGGTGAGAGGTTCGACTGGAATATTCTTGTAGTAGTGTTGAGGCCTTATGACATCATCTTGGGTATGGATTGTTTCTCTACAGTCCATGCCCAGATCGACAGTTTTAGGCGCAAAGTGTGGTGTGTCCGCATAGATGGGAGTAGCTTCACCTTCAATGGTGAGAAGGGAGACTTTGTAGCATAGGATGGACTTACGCAGAGGAGAGGGTAGCTGATCACACATCAGTTGGCTAGTCTAATCCTAGGAGTAGTTGATGTGCAGATTTCGAGTTTTCTTGTTGTGGTGGATCAGTATGCAGACGTTTTTTCTTTACAGCGTTCCAGGACTACCTCCTCATAGAGAGTTAGATTTCTACATTGACCTGTACCCTGGGACAGCAACGATGTCCACTCTAGCATATTAGATAGCTCCCTTTGAGCTTTGTGAGCTGCGGGTACAGCTGGAGGACTTATAGAGAAGGGGATTAATCTGACCTAGTGTTTCACCATGAGATTCTCCGATTTTATTCGCCAAGAAGGCGGATCGGAGCTTACGACTATGTGTTCGACTAACATCTCTTGAATCAGGTGACCGTAAAGAACAAGTACCCACTCCCAAGGATTGAAAACCTCTTTGATCAGCTCAAGGGAGCACGATGGTTCTCAAAGATAGAGCATAGGTCAGGCTATCACCAGCTAAGAGTTCGAGACGAGGATGTGTAGAAGACGACCTTCAATTATCGGTACAACCATTATGAGTTCATGGTTATGCACTTCAGTGAGACCAATGCACCATCAGTGTTCATGAACCTCATGAATGGGATATTACAGCCATACCCTGATCATTTTGTCTTATTCTTCATTGACGGCATACTTATTTACTCGACTACTGAGGAGGAGAATGCCTACCACTTACGGGTTGTACTGGATAGACTCTGAGATCACCGTCTTTATGGTAAGTTCTCGAAGTGCCAGTTCTGTATTTGAGAGGTTCACTTCTTAGGGCACGCCATCTCAGAGGCAGGATTTGCAGTGAATCCTGTGAAGATTGAGGCAGTACTTCCTTGGGAGCCACCCAAGAGCGTGACGGAGGTGCAGAGTTTCCTAGGTCTGGCTGGATACTATCGTAGATTTGTGCCAGACTTCTCCAGAGTTGCAGCATCACTTTCAGCATTGACGAAGAAGGGGAAACCCTTCGTGTGGTCAGATAGATGCCATCAGAGCTTCCAGGAGCAGAGACAGTAGCGATGACTCAAGTTCCTCAAGGACTATGACTTTGAGATAGTCTATACTCCTAGGAAGGGGAACGTAGTAGCTGATCCTCTCAGCAGAAGATCGGGCATTCAGCTACTTGGAGAGGGGATGGAGCAGTTAACTGCTTTGTAGATATCCTTCGTGGATAGAGATGAGGCATATTTTCTATAGTCAATCAGAGTTACTCCTCCACTACTTCAGCAGGTCAAAGAGGCACAACATGTGGATATTGACTGTGAGACGTAACGTGCTCAGATTTCCACATGGCAGTCTCCTGATATATTTTCTGAAGGAAGAGAGAATGTCATATTCTTCAGGGGACATACCATAGTACCAGTTTCACTGCATTAGGAAGTGCTGAAAGAGTTTCACACTTCCCCACTAGCGGTACATCCTAGAGTGGAGAAGATGTACCCGGACCTCAGACGACAGCACTTGTGGCCGGGTATGAAGAAGGTTGTAGGAGAGTTCCTTTCATGATGCCTCACTTTCCAGCAAGTAAAGGCTGAGCACCAGGTACCATTAGGCTTGGTACATCCCTTAGAGGTTCCGAAGTGGAAGTGGGAGAGGATATCCCTGGATTTTGTGATGGGGCTTCCACGTACATCTAGGGGAAACGACTCTATCTGGGTGATCGTCGACCAAATTACCTAGTCGGACCACTTCCATCCGATCAGAGAGTAGGGCTTAGTAGACTGCTTGGGACGGCTCTATGTTTAGGAGATCATACGACTTCATGGTGTGTCATCGTCTATCGTCTTCGATCGAGACACTCTCTTTACATCCCGGATTTGGAAGGGGTTGCAGGAGCCATTTGGGACGCAGCTATGCCTAAGCACTGCCTTTCATCCTCAGACGGATGGCCAGAGAGAGAGGACAATTCAAACTCTTGAGGAAATGCTTCGTGCATGTGTCCTTGAGTTTGGTCGTAGTTGGGAGGATCACTTACCATTTGTGGAGTTTGTGTACAACAACCTCTACCACTCCACCATCGGGAGGGCACCATACGAGGCACTGTATGAATGACCATGCAGATCATCTCTGTGCTGGACTGACCCTAGGGAGTCACCACTCGTAGGACCATAGATGGTTCAGGCTACGATGGAGAAGGTGCAGATCATACAGGAGTAGATGAGGACTGCACAGAGCAGACAGAAGTCCTATGTTGATAGGATACGGAGACCACTGGAGTTCGAGGATGGCAACCACGTTTTCTTACAGGTTTCACCTTGACGTAGATTACGGAGATTTGGCTAGTGTGGAAAGTTATCTCTATGCTTCATTGAACCATTCCAGATCCTCAGTAGGGTAGGCGAGGTGGGTTACCACCTGACCCTTCCACCTCAGTTGCACCGGGTGCATGATGTCTTCCACGTATCTCAGGTGAGGAGACATGTGCACGACCCGGCCCACATCATTTATCATGGAAAGCTTGACATCGATGATGGGGAGACATTTGCGGAGGTCCAGGTGGAGATTGAGGACCAACAGGAATGGGTCCTACATGGACGGTCGATTTCTCTGGTGCACATTCGTTGGTAGCACGGGAACCTCCAGGAGAGAACATGGGAGCAGGAGGCTCAGATGCGTGCTCAGTACCCTAATTTGTTTCCCTAGTTTATGTTATAGCTTTATGGGGACGTAAAGACCTAAGGTGGGAGTAATTTAATGTCCCATAAATTTCAAGGAAATTTATTTCTTAAATACTTTGGAATTTTATGAGTCTGTATATTCCAACGGCACTTGATTCCGAGGCCCGATGTGCCCAGAATCAATTTCCAAAGATTAGCTCGGGTACGTTCAGTAAACGAACGAGCGGGTTTTTATATCTTTTGAACCTGTGCTCGGAATTGAAATTCAAGGGCACCGTTGAACTCGCAGGGTCGGTAATTTCTTAAAGGGACCTTTACCGTAGTTGCATTTTAAGAGGGTTGAGAATTATTATTTGGGGGTTTAGTTTAAAATAAATAAAATTGTTGGAACAATTTTATTTTATATATAAGGAGGTTAATTCCTCCCATGGTAAGTTGTTGGTGGGACCCACACCCATCCAACTTCCCATGTGTGGATATATGAGAATTGGGTCCCACATGAGCCCCAACATTTCATTTTCCCCAAACCCCCTTAATCCCCCTTCTTTAATTTGTTAACTTCTCTTAATTATGTAACTATTTATCTTCTCTCTATTCGTCTTTAAATATTTCCAACACACCTTAATTAATTAATGGAACCTATTCTATTAATTAATTAAGTTATTAAAATTTTTAATGCTTGGAATGTTTAATTAAAATAAGGAGAAGCCTTATTTTAATTGGGTTGAGACTTGTTTTGTTGGGGGAACTTTTGAGAGAGATCATTGCTGAAGGAAGAGGGGAATTTCTCTTTTGTTGAATAACAACAAACCTCCGGTGAAGAACGGAACTCCCTTCCAAGAAGAACGATGACATGACATCTTTTCTCTTCTCCACGACAAGAGAGGAGACATCAATTCTTCTTCGGGTGCACTCCTACGATGTCGGAAACGACACTGTCATCCACAACGCTTGTCAACCGCGAACCTTATTCGAGGTAGGGTTTTATTCCTTGAATTTATTTTTTTCATACCCCATTATTCATTGGAAATTATTGTTTATATACGTCCAACTGCTACCTCCTAACGCAGAGCACACGGGCCGAACACACACGGCCCGACGACCCTCCGTAGTCTCTTGTTTGCGATTGAGTTACGTTGGTAGATGCAGCGATGGGAGTGACGACAGTGTGCCAGCCGTGTACAGAAGAACCGCGACCCGCAACCACAGGTCGCTCAATAGAGGAATAACAGGGCCAAAGGAGGAAACTACGGCGCCACACGGCACCGCACTGTGGGAGACTGTAGCCCGCCCAAGTAATCTGATTCGGTGAAAGAACGAGCCGGACCGTCGGCCGGCTGGGCAGAGGTGAGCCGTTGTGCTAGGAGGGCGTCGCGTTGGAGAACCAGCCGGCCCATCGACCGGCTGGGCGGAGCCAAACCGCGGTGCCAGGAGGGCGCTGCACTAAAAAAAACCTGCGGCCCTCTCGATCGGGCCACTTGCGCCAGAAGTCCTGCTGGCCTAACCGGCCGGTTTGGGAGGGCGGCGCCATAAGGCGCCGCCGGTTCGGACAGCCAGGGGGTCATGCCCGCTCAGACCGCTCAGCCTTTGGGCCGATCCAGCCTGGTCGCGCGCCCTGCCATGCCGCGCCCAGCTGATCTGCGCCGGGCCGGGCCGCGCCGCGCCACTTCGGGCCATACCGTGTGAACCTTCATGTCAGGCCATGCCCCTCAGTTCGGACTGCACGAACCTTCGGGCCGGTCCGACACCCCTACCGGGACGGACCCGCCAAATCTGGGTGACCCAACCCGCCAGCCAACTAGGTTTATCAGGCCGGACCCGTTATTCACTAAAACGTGAATAACTTAAAGACCGCGCGTCCGATCGACATGCTGTTTGTGGATCTAGGACCCTATAAACGAGGAGGTACTATTAAAATAATCTAAGTGAGTTTTGGATAACTTCGGTAAATGGCCAGGTTTGGAAAGAGCATATTTCCAACTGGGCCCCTGGAATGAAAAAGTCAATACCTCTCAGACCGGGAGTCCGATTGATGCGCCGTCTGTCGCGTTGAGTTCCTTTTGACGAGACAAAACTTAGGGACACATCAACTCTGGACTTAGTGATAGTTGATGTATCGAACCCATTTACCCGAGGAGCAGACCCTCCCATAATCGAGTACGCTGTGTGCGGGAACACAAGAGTTGGTTGTGACTGTGACGACTATCGTGCTGGGATCCTCAGTGGGTTCGATGACGAAGAAAACTATACTTGGATCCTATGTGGGTTTGGTAGTGAGGACGACTATACATGGATCCTCCATGGGTTCTCCAGTTATTAAAATTGTACTTGGAACCTACGTGGGTTTGGCAACGATGGTTACTTTACTTGGATCCTATGTGGGTTCGACTGCGACAACTTCTGTACTTGGATCCTACTTGGGTTCGGCAGAGGAGAGGATTTAGATGAAATATCTAATCATTTCCACCCCAATTAGTGAGTAGTATAACTGTGTGAGCTGAGTCTTGTCTTTCAATCATTTTCATTAGTATGATTGACTTCTTTCCTATGTGGAACTAGATTGTGCTTGGGCTCGAAAGTTGGAGCCAAACTGATATTGATGACTTAGGTATATGTATGGGCATATACCTAA
This sequence comes from Viscum album, assembly GCA_963277665.1. Taxonomy (NCBI): domain Eukaryota; kingdom Viridiplantae; phylum Streptophyta; class Magnoliopsida; order Santalales; family Viscaceae; genus Viscum; species Viscum album. Next base: position 334,085,345 of record OY728156.1, on the reverse strand, counting down.
TTAGAGTTGGTTGATACTTCATGTTGGTATCTTTCCTTTTTGATTTATCCTTCGTGGATTCTAGGAGACCTTCAGGGGTCTCGGGGTCCCTACTGAGTATCATATACTAACCCCTGCACGGGTTATGCCCGCACTACGTTGTGTTGGATATAGACGACGAACAACACTGATCGAGGTGGAGGCTTGTAGATCTAGATGGTACCCAGAGGTGGACCACTAGATGAGACATACAGAGAGTGGAAGACCGGACCCAGGTAGCTGAGGAGACCAACTATACCCACCCTTCAGGTGGGATATCCAGAGGACGTCTTAGTGGTTTACGCTTTTCTTTACTGTTGTTGTACTTTCTTTCTCTGTTGTACTGTACTTTTAGTTGGGTTTTCATACTGGCCCATTTACTTTTCACCACATAATTTTGTACTAAGTTTTACTTAGTATTTGCTTCACTTGCGTACTATGTTGTGTATGTTTACTTATATAAAGGCAATACCTTCCCTTTTTATCGGGATTTATGCCTTTTGTGCTGTCTCCAACCCCTGGCCTATGGAAGGAGGGCTTGGGGTAGTCACATCACGTGCCCTGAGGACAGGTTGTGAAATTTCTTATTAAGGACCCATACACAAACTCTCTATTCTTTATTTGTCACCACACTATGCACTTGGAGTCGATGCCTTAGGATTTTCCAGAAGAGGTTTTCCTGGGGTTTTCTATATACTCATGATTTATACCAATTCCCTGAGGGACAATTGAGGATGGACCCACTTTCAATGTGGCTACACCATGCCTTAGGTGATACTCGACCCCTTATGTGTGATACCCATGATGGACTCATGATAATCCATGCCTTGAGCGATACTTAGTCTTTTGATGGATTTCCTTGATCGAGCTTAGTGGTATTGTATAAATTGAAGGATGTACCATAGCGATACATTTTTGACGGGCAGAGAATTTAACACTAAAATTTAAAATGATAATAATGATAATGCATGCAAGGTTTTATTTAATGCATATTTGGGTTCCTTGGGAAATTTGATTCATTTCCAGTGCCTTGAAGAATATTTATTTGACACATAAATAAGACCCAACCTAAAGCACAAGCTTCGGGGTATGATCCCTTTTTTCTACCTTATGTTTGTCTATCCTTTTTATATATTTATACCTCCTCCTTATTAAAGATATGTTATTTATATTCATGGATTAGGGTAGAGTATTTGGTATTGATGTGTACCATTGAGAACCTAGACCTAGTTATACTTATGTTATATTTTTTATTTAATTATATTAATTTATTGTATATAAGAACTCGACATTTGTTTATATAATGAAATGGAAAGGTCTAGATACCATGGGTTCCAACCTACTGAGATTATATCTCACATCCTTCTTATACCCCATTTGGTTCCTAATTAGACTTTATGCTTGTAGTTATGGATAAAGGGAAGTGTTCTTATTCCAATTCTTGAGTGTTTCTTGCTACCCATGATAGAGATTGGGGGAATAAGACCATGCCTTTATTCAATATGGAGTTTTTTACTTTGTGTCATTTCTATTACAACATGATAGGATAAATGTATTCCTACTTTCTATACATTTACATTAGTACATGCATCATGTTATGACATAATTGTGTATCTGGTTTGATTTATCCGCTTCCACACTTTTCATTTATCCAGTTGGGATTATTTAATTTCTTCTACTATAGTTTCTTTATTTAAATTCTTCTATTACATGTTATAAATATATTTTATTACTCTATGTATTACCTATTACATATGAGGGAATAGTCTCCCATATGGACACATTAATGAGTTCCTCACTTCTAGTCTGCATCCTCTGACATTCGGGGAGATTCACTTGAGGTCATGTGGCCAACCCAGCTCAAGGCACCCATCCAGTGGCTACTAGGTCGGGGATGTTACAAAAATGTTCAGAATCTCCCTCAAGATAAATCATTAATCATCCAAATATTTATCACACCATATGATGTATTTCTTACGAAATGATTTCATAACTATATTACTACAATGCCTCTCAATATAAAATGTTTTTAGAATCTTTTTCAATGAATATTTAATTGGGAAATCCATTCCAACATATAATGTTTTGTACAGATTACTATACCTATCAACTATTACTCTAGGAACGTTATTTGCCTGTGTGAGAACATTGTTGTTGAATTCTAGAAAGTGTGTCATTATTAATGAAAAAGATGATAAGAGTAGTGGATGGTTCATTTTGAGTTGAGGCAATTTCATAACTACTACATTTATAGAAACTTCCCCACTAACTTTTTCTTCTACCTCCTCAACAGAACTATTGTCTTTGTCTATCCTATCATTGAAACAATACTCATCAAAATTTCTATTTACATGTATATATGGGAGATCATATAGTTTTTTCTCTACCACATCATAGGGAGAATAATCAATTTATTGGGATGGAATTTCATCAACCAATCTTATAAGTTTATGTCTTCAAACAATTAGACATTATTATTGTAATGTTGAATCCTCAACCTATAACTCCATCTTGGAACCATCAAACATCTGGGAAAATGAATATATTTCTTGGAATAACTACCCATTAGCAACAAATAGAAAATAAAAATGACATAGTGTAGTAGGGAATAGATAGTTCTTATATATTATAGTCTCGATCTGTTGATCAGGTCCCAAATTTAGGAGAACATGAATTCTTTCTTGATGTTCACATAGGGTTACACAATAAAATGTAATAAACATTATTGTTGGTTTTTTACAATAAGAAGTTCCTTGGTTAGTTTGAATAACCACCCCATAGTAGTAGACACAAGCAAACCTGACTCTCTATGTCTAAAAGTGTTTTCATAAATATTTAGATAGTGTAAATAATATTAGCAATGAGGGTAGACCATATAATCTTTATAATACTAAAATTTTATAAATACTTTTAATATCCTCAAATATGATAGTAATGTCCCATTATCTAAAATTTTATTATGAACAAGTGACATAATGTTTTGTAAATTTAGGATAAAATAAGAGAAAACAAAAAAATCAGTTTATTTATGGTTGATAAAATGATAATTATGATCATATAATGTGAAATGCGTAAGAAAAAACCCATTAAATAACACATGAATTATTTAAAAAATGAGAAATACCTTATCATTTTTCAAAATAATAGTGTTTGGATGAGATGAGCTTGGCTTTGGAAGTGAAGTAAACACTATATTATTTTCAATTGATAGATTAATAATATATTCCAAAGTGATGTACATAAATTTTTAATTTTCAAATGATTTCGGCATTCTAATGAAATATTAATAATTTAATGGGAAAAATCTTTTGATAATTAAAATGTAATGTACATATATTTAGAAGGTTTCCATAATATACCACTTAAAAATAATATGGATTTTACTTCGCATCCAATTTTAGACTTATCTCATCTAAGCTATTTTCTATTGGAAACTATCATAGTTTTTATTGTTTATTGTAATGAATTCATGTGTTATTTAATGGGTTTATTCTTGTCCATTTCACATTATATGATCATAATTTCCATTTTATAATGGATAAATAAACCTATGTGACGTCTCCACTTCATTTTAACTTAGTTTCAAAAACGTTCTAGGAATACTATTGAAAATGAGGGTTTTCCATATAATATTTATGATATTAAAATTTTATAACATCTTATTCTATCCTAAAATATGATACTAATTTTTCATAGTACAATTTTCAATCTTCCCAAAGGTATTTCAGTTATTTATAAAGAAAATATGAATAATATAAAGTATATCCCCTTGGAGTTTCAAACCAGGTGTGCTACCAGCCCTGTTGCCATGCCCCAATTCCAGATTGAATCTAGCCCAATACTGTGTTTTCAGGAATTTCCACTTGGTACGTCTGTTCCAAAGATACATCGACTAGTAGTGTCTAGATATAGAATTCATTACTTTTAAAACCATATAACCCCTATGATACAATAATTGTATAACATTTTCTTATATCCTAAAAATGGAATGAATGTTTATTAGAACAATTTTTAACTTGACTAAATGTTTGTTCAATGGTTTATAATGATAGTGGCATTCATCTAAAAAATATGTATCAACATTTAAAAAATAGGTGTGGAATAAGGGATAAATCACTTAAATCATGGGAGTAACAAATCATGTGTGTGTTTAAGCATATTTTTAATCCAAATTTTCATCTTTTATCCTATGTAAATTGAAATTTAATTATTGGATAATAATTTGTTAATCATTTTTTAATCATTATTTAATAATTACTAAATCATTAGTTAATCATTCTTTAATCAATCGTTATTGATTCCTTAATCATTATTTAATCATTACATAACCATTATTTAGTCATTCTTTAATCATTATTTAATAATTAGTTAATCATTATTTATTCATTATTTAATCATTACTTAATAATTATTTAATCTGCATTTAATCATTACTTAACCATTGGTCAATCATTAGTTAAATATTATTTATTCATTATTTAATCATTCCATAATATTTATTTAATCATTTGTTTATCATTATTTTATCATTATTTAAGAATTCTTTAATTATTATTTAATAATTATGTAATCATTTATAATATATTCCTTGATCATTTCTCAATCCTTAGTTAATAATTATTTAGTCATTCTTTAATTATTAATTAATAACTAGTTAATCATTCATTTATTATTTCATAATCATTCATTAATCATTAGTTAATCATATAGTTAAACATTCATTAATCTTCCCTTAATATTTATTTAATAATTAGTTAATCATTAGTAAATGATTATTTAATCATTAGATAATCAATAGCTAATCATTCGTAAATAATTGCTTAATAATTATTTAATCATTAGGTAATCATTAATTAATCACTATTTATTTATTTTCTAATCATTCCTTCATCATTCATTCATAATTCATTAATGATTACTTAATATTAGTAAATATATAATTAATCGTTACTTAATCATTACTTAATCATTATTTAATCATTATTTAATCATTTTAATCAATTTTTATTAATTAGATAATCATTGGTTAATCATTACTCAATCATTCGTTAGTCATTAGTTCATTATTAAAAAATCATAATTTAATCATTACTTTATCATTATTAAATCATTAGTTAAACATTATATAATCATTAATTAATCATTATTTAATCATTATTTGATCATTAAATTATCATTATTTTTTCATTACCAAATAATTAGTTAAAAATTATAAAATACTTATTTAATTATTCTTTATTATTTTCTAATCATATGATATTAATTAGTTAATTATTGTTAGATTATAATTATAAGTATTCATTATATAATCCTATGTTACTGATTATATATTATATACATAACAATTAATAATAATAACTATTATTTCTAAACTATATATAACATGATAGACTACTAAATATACAAAATATTTTAAAATAACTAAAAAAATCAATTAAAAAAACAAATAACATTAAATTAAATAAGAAAAAATTCCTTTAAATGATGATTCAAAACAATATGCACTTCTTTTAGGTCATAAAATAACACCACACAAAAAAGGGTTCTTTTATACAGGCAGTGGTATTTAGAGAGAGGAGGGAGTTTTGAATTGAGGAGAAGGGTGGGGATACCATTTTATAGTTATTTAAGGGAAACACAGCAGGGGGTTCCGGCTTTTTTCCTTTATGTCATGTGAAAGTTGTCCAATCTTGTGCCACCATTCACTTTGTGTTAGGTGAAAGGCAGTATCCCACCACCCATATTTCCCACATCATTGATCTTCACCGATGACACGGAAAGGTGGCACACCACCTTCCACCTTTCAATAAATCGGGAAATGTGGTAGGACCCCTTCCATCTGTCTAATGTAGAATTACAAAAATATTTACCCCAGATGTTTTTTAAAAATAATCAATAAATTAATAATGAAACTCCTAAAAACCTAAAAAGAAATAAACCATAACAAACCCCAAACCTTATACCCTGCACCCAAAACCCAACAGTCAAAACCCTGTACCAAACACACAAACCCTAAATTACAAACCCTTTTTCCTACACTATAAACCCAACATGTTAAACCCTATACCATACATCCTAAACCCTAAAACTTACACCCTAAACCCTATACCCTACACCCTAAACCCTAAAACCAGAGAACTATAACCCACACCCTAAACCCTATACACTACACCCTATACCCTAAACCCTACACCAAAAACATTAAACATGACACCCTATACCCTATACCTGACACCATAGACCCTATACCGTACACTAGAAACCCTAAAACCATACACCCTAAATGAAATACCCTACACCCAAAACCTTATACCCTACACCCAAAACCCTACACCCTACACCCTAAACCCTATATTTTATACCCAAAACCATAACCCATAAACCCTAAACCCTACTCCCTGTACCTTATACCCTACACCCAAAACACAGAACCCTGCCCCATAACCCCTATTCCCTACACCCAAAACCCAAAACCCAAATCCCTAACCCATAATCCCTAAACCCTAAAACCTAAAACACACACCCTAATCTCTAAACCCTTCACCCTAAACCCTATATTACACACCATAAACCATATACCATTAACCATATACCACAATTTATATACCATGAACCATTAATTATAAACCATATACCCTAAACCATATACGATACACACTAAAACCTAAACCGTAAACCATAAACCATATATTGTACACCCTAAACTATTAACCAGACATCCTAAACCTCAAACCCTATACCCAAAACTCTAAACCCTAAACCCAATTCCCTTCACTATAAATATTAAAGAACACACTTTAAGCCATATACCCTATACCCTAAACCCTAACCCAACATCCTCAACCCTATACCATGCACTATGCACCTCAAACCCTACACCCAAAAATCTATACCCCGCACCCCGCACCCTAAACCATACACACTAAAATGTATACATACTTCCGTAAACCCTGAACCCTATACCCTAAACCCAAACCCTACACCATAAACACTAAATATTAAACCCTAATCCCTATAACATAGGCCCTAAACATTATACCATAAAGCCAGAACCCTATATCCTACATCCTAATCCTTAAACCCTAAATCATATACCCTTCACCCAAAACCCTAAACTGTACACCCAAAACCATATAACACACACTCTAAACTCTATACCATACAAACTAAACACTATAAAATACACCATAAACCCTTGAAACCCATAACAACACAAAAATCATAAAAACCGTAAAAAATTTAAAAAATCCAAAACCATAAAAACCCAGAAAATCCTTAGAAACCCTAATAACCCCAAAAAATGTAGAAAAATATAAATACCTCAAAAACCTAAAACCACTAATAATGTCCTAAAACAACAAAAATCATTTGAATACTCTCAAAAATCTAATATAAACCATAAACCCCTACAAACCTAAACAAATCCCTAAAATACCCCTACAAATCCATAGAAAACCCTAAAAAATCCCTAAAACAACAAGAAAACTCTTAAAACCCCTAGAAACCCAAAAAACCCCTAAAACCACTAAAAATATTTTAAGGCGCAAAAATACCTTAAACCCCTAAAAAGAATAAACAAGCATAAAAACCAAAAACCTTAAAGACAAATGAACCAGAAAAACCATTGAAACCATAAATACCCTTAAAATCCTAAATGTACTAAAAACATTAAAAGCCATAAAACCCCTAAAAATATTAAAAACTGTAAAACCCAAAAAAACCCTAAAACCACCAAAAAACACTTAAAATCATAATACCCTAAAACCCCTAATAACACTAAAAGTAACTAATACCATAAAACCCCATAAACACTAAAAAAAATTACCCAACAACCCCAAAACCCCCATTTAAAAAATACTAAAACCCATATAACAATAAAATCCCAAAAAAACCCTAAAAAGTTAAAAAAAACCCCTAAAATAATCCACCACACCCTAAAAATCCCTAAACCCCTTAAAAACAATGAAAATAACTAATAATAAAAAAAAGTATAGAACAATGAAACACCTAAAAACCCATGAAAACCTCTAAAAACACCAAAGACGCGTAAAATGTATAAAACAACTAAAAATCCAAAAAAACATTAAGAAACCCCAAAAGCCCCTAAAATTCCCTATAAACTTGGAAAACTCCAAGAAACCCCTTAAAATCCAAACATTACCCTAAAACCATAAAAACCATAAAAACCCTAAAACCCATATAAATCCCTAAAATCCCTTAAATCACTTGAAATCCTAAAATACACTAAAACCATAAAATCAAAAAATCCTAGAAATTGAAAAAACACTAAAACACATAGAATCCTAAAAACTATCAAAAAACGACAAAAAACCTTATTAACAAGTAAAAACTCAAAAAACCTTAACAACCCCTAACCCTAAAAATAATTAGTAACCAAAATCCCCTAAAAACAACAAAAAAACAAAACCCCTAAAACCCTAAAACACCCAAATTATCCAAAAACCCTAAAAAACCAAAAAAATAAAAACCCTAAAAACAAGAAAAACAAAAAACTCTTAAAATTTTCTAAAAACCCTATAAAACCGCTAACAACCAATAAAAAAATAGAAACCCTAGAGACATTAAAAATCCTAAAATCCATTTAAACCATAAAAGCCTTAAAACCCATAACCAAACATTCAATGATAAACCCTAAAAAACATTTAAATTATAAAATCACTAAAAATCATAACAATACCATTAAATTGGAGAAACCAAAAAACCATAAAAACTCTAAAAAACTTGAAAACCATTGAACGCACTAAACCACCTCAAATCGATAGAAAACCACAAAAAGACTAATACCCTATGAAAACCCAAATAAACTAAAAAATATAAATTGAACCCCCCCCCCCTCAAAAACTTGAAACCCATAAAACCCTGAAAATACTGTAAACCCACCCAAAACATAAAAACACCTTATAAAAATATTTCAATCACTAGAAACCCTGACACACGTAATATAAACCTAAGAACTGCTAAAATCTAAAATACCTAAAAACCCTAAAAACCCTACCCCCCCTAAAACCCAAAAAACCTAAAAAAACTAACCCCCCCCCCAAAAAAACACTATAAAATGAAATTAAACCCCCCCCCCCAACAATAAAATGATATAACATCTTAAAATCTCTAAAAAACCCTAGAAACCATAATAACCATAAAACCCACTAAAATTCATAAGAACACTAAAAACCCCTAAAAACCACCACACCCTAAAATATTTAAAACAATAAAAATTATAAAAACCCTTAAACCCCAAAAAACATTAAACCCCCTAAAAACCATTAAAAGTATTAAAACCCCTAGAAACATTAAAAACAATAAGAACCCTAAAACACTAAAGACCCTGAGAACCCCATGAAATACCTTAAAACACACCTAATAAAATAAAAAAAAATCAAAAACCTATAAATTCCATTAAAAACCCTCTAAAATCCCTAAAAATCCTAAAAACCGTAAGAATACCTTAATACCGTAAAACCCCTAAAATCCTAAAAACCCTAAAAACCATAAAAACCATAAAACATAAAAAATGTTAAAAAACCAAAAAAAAACTATAAAACCCCTAAAAATACTAAAAACCCTAAAACGCACTAAATACCCTATAAAACCTAACCCCCCCCCAAACCATTAAAACCCCTAGACACCCCAAAAATCAGAAAACTGCATAAAAACCAAAAAAAATCCAAAAAAATTAACAAATTTCCAAAGTACCTTAAGACCCCGAAAACCTCCCAAAGACCCTAAATATTATTATAAAATCCCAGAAAGTACCAAAAACCCTAAAACACCAAAAATACTAAAACCCCTAAAACCTTAAAATCCTTTAAAGACAAAGAAACCCTGAAAACAGTAAAACCCAAAGAAGCCCATAAAATCCAAAAAAACCTAAAAACCATAAAACCCAAAGAATCCAATAAAATCAAAAAAAAACTAAAAACCGAAAAACATAAATAAACCTAAAACACCTAACAACCATAAGTCATAGGGTTCGGTCTTCGGCCACAAATTTCTTTTCTGCATGGCGGGTTTGTGTTTCTCAACCGGTCCTGGGCCTTCGCGTGACAACGTTGCAGTAGCAGATAGGGAGTTTCTGGGCTCAACATCTGGCTATCAGTAGAGGCGGTGTGGGTTTCTTGGCTTCCATATTTTAGCGGTGGCGTGGGTGGAATTTTCGGTTGACTTTCAGCTTTCTGTGGTGGCGGGATCGTTTCATCACTGAAATATCTTCTTCTTCCAGGCGGTCGGTTTAGATATGGTTTTTTGTGGATCTGTTCATAGGTTTTCTTTCTTCTATGAGGGTTACAATTTTGTGATGGGATAACATCAGCTTCGTATTAATCCTTTGATCCAGTGATGTTGTTCTATTCTTTGAGGGTTTCAGTTCACATTGATTTCGATATTGTGTAATTTTCTCTGTTTCATTTTGATTTGTCGATTTCTGATCCTCGCATCCTTTATTGAACTTCAGTTCATTATTCTTGTCTGAATTTTGTTTTTGTTGATGCTGTTTTCTTTCATGTTATTTCCTGAATTGTTGTCTGACCCTCGTGATTCATCTGTTGAAGTTCATGTCTCTGGGATGCGGGTGGTTTTCTTCCTGTAGTTGATTAGAATTTGGGACATTTTATCGTAAAAAAAAGGTTTTGGTGTTGCTGGATGAGAGGTGCTGAAGTTGTTGTTGTTGAATTTTCTACTGATGGTTTTGATACTGATGGATGTTGGTTGATGATTGGCTAGGTGATGATTTTGGGTGCGGGTCGTTTGACCCCTCCCCTCCCTTGTCTGCTGTTTCTTTTTTTTTCTCTCTAATAAATTTTGAGGGGGTCGGGAATAGTCTGATCCTCGCATCTTTCTTGCCCTAACAACCATAAAACCTTTAAAACCCACTAAAAATCCTGATAAATCAGAAAAATAAGAAAAACCCTAAAAATCCTTAAAAATCCATGACAAACCATAAAAACCCCTAAAACCCATAAAAATACATCAGTCTTTAAAACCCCCTAAAAATACATAAAAATAATAAAACACCTAAAATACCCTAAACAAACCTAAAAATAATGAAGAACCCAAAAAACATGAAAAAATCCATTAAAACACTAGAATCCCAAAAAAACAACTAAAAACCTAAAACCATATAAATCCATTAAAAACATAAAAATCATTAAATCCCCTAAAAACACTAAAAAGCCAAAAAATCCCTAAAATCACAAAAAACACAAAAAAAATAAATTTCAAAAAACACTAAAAAAACATATAAAACCTTAATACCCTAAAACATTAAAAACCTAAAACCCCAAAAAACCCACTAAAAATCCAAAAAAAACCCAAAAACACATAAAAACCCAAAAAACACTAAAAACACAGACTGTAAAAAAACACGAACACTATAAGGGAACCTATAACCTAAAAAAACCCTAAAACCCCAAACCCCCCCTAAAATTCATAAAACCACAAAGACCCCTAACAACCAAAAAATCCAAAAAATCTTCTAAAGTCCATAAAAGAACTTAAAACCCTGAAAAGACCCTAAAAACATTAAAAGTCGTAAAAGATCCTTAATACCCTTAAAACTTCTAAAACCCACAAAATTCATACAAATCCTAAAATCGTAAAAGACCCTATAAACCCTTAAAGAGAATAGTAAACCAAAAAAACAATAAAATTCCATAAAATACCCTAAAAACCCCAGAAGAGAATGAAAACCCCTCAAAACAATAAATAGCCCTAAAACCCTAAAACACTGTAAAGGACACTAAAACCCCCCCAAAACCCCTAAAGGACCCTAAAATTATAAAAAACCATAAATGACTATAAAAAACCTAAAACACATAATTAACCCAAAAAATACTTAAAAACAATAAAGGAAAATAAAACCCCTAAAAATCCAATATAACCCGAAAACACTAAAACCCCTAAAAGATACTAAAACCCAAAATGCCCCTAAAATCCCCCCCAAAACCCAAAAACCCAAAAATACCATAAAACCCTCAAAAAATAAGACCTTAAAACAATTGAAAACACCCTGAAAACACTAAAAACAAAAAAAAAACACAGAAGACCCTAAATAATTAAAATAATCCATAACCAGTAAAACATGAAAAACATCTAAGAACCCTAAAAAATAAAAACCCTTAAAAACTCTAAAAACCATAGAAACCAAAAAAAACACAAAAAACTCAAAAAACCCTAAAACCAATAAAATTATTAGAGTTATAAATCCCCAAAACCCATAAAAACATAAAATCCATAAAAACACTTGAAAATCTGAAAAACCCCAAACCCTCAAACCCGATAAAAATCGGAAAACCACACTAAAAACCATAAACCCCTAAAACCAATAAAACCAGCACAAAAATAATAAAAAACCACCAAAACACCAAAAACATAAAAACCCTTAATTAAAAAAACCTTAATAAACCAAACAATCCTAAAAACTATAAGAAACATTTAAATCCCCTTAAAACCTTAAAAACCCTAAAAACGCTAAAAACCCAAAAAAACCCTAAAACCCTAAATTTCCTAAAAGACCAAAAAAAACCCCTTTAAAAACCAAAGAAACCCTTAACCCCAAAAAATTAAGACCCATAAATTCTTAAAACCTCTATAAAAGACCGTAAAAACCATATTAAAATAAAAAATATAAAACGCAGAAAATAGACTAAACGATCCTAAAAACCCTAAAAGACTGTTAAAATCCAAAAAGCCCAAAAATATCATAAAACCTTACAAACCCTAAAAAAATTAAAAACCCAAAATATCTCTAAAAACCTAAAAAAACCCTAAAAACCATTAAAGCATAAAAAAACATAAAACACCCTAAAATAAAAAAACCCTACAAAAACCTAAAACCTTAAAACCTTAATAATAACCCAAAAAACCATAAAAACCTCTAATACACTGAAAAACAAGAAGAATCCAAAAATCCTAAATACACATAATAAACCCTAAAAACTATAAAACACTAAAACCCCATAAAAACAATAAAATCCTAAAAAACATGAAAAAACCAAAAACCCCCAGAACACCTAAAAACACAAAAACCCCAATGAAAACACTAAAAGCAATGAAATCCCTAATAAAATGCATAACCATAAAACCAAATAAATCCACTATAATCAATAAGTCCCAATAGAACATTGAAAACCCAAAAAATCCTCAAATAAACCCTAAAAAACTAAAACCCAAAAAACCCTAAAGACCAATAAAACCCAAAAAACCCATTAAAACCCTAAAATCAAAAAAAAACCGAAATGGCCCTAAATATCTTTAAAAACCTAGGAATATTAAAAATCCATAATACCCTAATCCCCTAAAAACACCAGAAAACACTAAAATCGAAAAAAACACAAAAATCACCAAAAATCCTAAAAACACCTAGAAACCCTAAACACAATAAAACCTCTAAAAAGAAAAAATCATACACCATAAACCCTCAAATGATTTCAATAAACCCAATAAAATTCACCAAAAACACTAACCCCTCCATAAAAAACATGATACCCTCTACCCTAAACACTAAAACCTATACAATAAACCCTAGTCCCTATTCCCTAAACCATAAACCCTGCACCCAAACCCAATACCTTACTCCCTAAACCCATGAACCTACACTCTAAAACCCAAAACCAACACACTAAACCCTATACGCTATACCATAACCCCTATACCGTAGTGGATAAACCTTCTACCCTACACCCAAAACCTAATAACCTACTCTCTAAACACTATAACCTACACCCTAAATCCAATACCATACACCCAAAAACTCTATACCATAAACCCAAATCCCTAAACCCTAAATCGTAAACCATATACCCCACACCCTAAACCCTACACAGTAAACCCTGAACCATACACCATAAACCCTAAACCAAAAACCTAAACCATATACCATACACCCAAAACTCTATAACCTACACCCTAAACCCTATACACTACACCCTAAACCCTACGCAAGACACCCTATACCCTAAACTATAAACCATAAGCTCTAAAACCTAAACCATAAACCCCATACCATACACCCTAAAACCTAACCCCTACACCATAGACCCGATACTTTAAACCCTAAATCCCAAACCCTATAACCTAAACCATGTACCATACATCATACACCCTAAACCCAACACCCTAAACAATATACTATATACCCTAAACTCGAAACTGTATACCCTAAACCGCATAAACTACACCATAAACCCTAAAATCTAAAAGATAAACCCTAAACCCTACACCCTAAATGCTATACAATATATCCTAAACCCTAAACCCTAAACCGAAAAAAGATAGTACAACTAAACCATATACCCTAAACATTAAACCCAATAAAATATATCATAAACCATAAAATTTACAACCAAAACCCAAAACCCAACACCATAATCCCTTAACCATATAACCTAAACCATATACCCTCCACCCTAAAGCTGAATCCCTACATCTTAACCCTTATACCTTACTCCCTAAAACCTAAACCCTACACATAAAACATTATACCCTACATTATAGATCCATAAAAATACACCATCAACCCTATACCCTACAATTTTAAACTTATAACTTATACCCTAAACCCTATATCTTACACCAAAAACCCTATAATCTACAGCCTAAACACCAAACCCTATACTCTATTTCGTAAACCAAATACCTGACACCCAAAACTAAACACCCTATGTAAACCCTATATCATGAACCTTACACCATAAATTCAAAAGCCTCCCCATAAAATAAAGAAAACCCTAAAAATCTTAAAATCCTAAACCCCTAAATACCCTATAGGATCCCTACAAATCTACAAAACCATATGAAACCCCTAAAAACCTAAAATACCTAAAATCCAGGAAAACCCTAAAAAACCTAAAAACAATAAAATCTAAAGGCCCAAAAACCCTAAAAAACCTAATAACCCTAAAAATCCAAAAAACCATAAAATACCTAAACACCCATAAAAACCATAAGAACAAAAAATTATTAAAAAAAAATAAAACCTCATAAAACCACTAAAATACATAAAAACCCTAAAGCCACAAAAACCTTAAAAACCATAAAGAATCCTTAAAAATACCTAAAAACCATAAAACAATGAAATGCTAGAGAACCATAAGAAAACTATAAGAACACTGAAAGTCATAAAAATCCTAAAAATTATAAAACTCCATAATAATACTAAAACCAATAAACATGGAAAACCCTAAAAACCCTAAAAACCCAAAAAACACTAAAACTCTAAAAAACCTAAAACCATAAAATTCATAATACTCTAAAACCTCTAAAAATCTCTAAACCCCAAACCACCCCAAAACAACCAAAAAACCCAAAAACCCCAAAAATAGTTAAATAACTTAAACCAAAAAAATTTTAAAATACCTAAAACTCTTATGAGACCATAAAAAACAAAAACCCCTATGAGGACTGGAATAAAACTCTACAAAACTAAAATACCAAAAAAACACCCCAACACCCTGAACCCCCTAAAACCCATTAAAAACACTAAAAGCACCTAAAACCCTAAAAACCAATAAAAACCATAAAACACCTAAAATAACATAAAATATATAAAATTTAAAAACCTTAAAACCTTAAAACCCCTAAAAACACTAGAAAACCAAAAAACTAAAAAACCCTAAATCCCCTATAATACCTAAAAACCCAAAAACCCCTTAAAAATCTTAAAAACCTTGAAACGCCAATGAAAAAAAATCTAAAAAACCATACAACCCATAAAACCCTTAAACACCATAAAATCATGGAAATCCCATAAAAAGCCTTAAAATCCTTAAAGAACCCTAAACCCCTATGTAACCTAAAACCCACTAATTAATTTAAAAAATCCTAAAAACCCTTAAACCCTGTAAAAGCATTAAAACTGCTAAAATCCTAAGAACGTTAAAACACCTAAAAACATAAAAGTATTAAAACCATTTAAACCATTAAAACCCCTAAAAATTATTAAACAAATAAAACAATAAAATCCTATAAAACACTAAAAACCATAAAAGTAATAAAACCCTAAAAAATCCCTAACAACCCTAAAAAGTATAAAAACCATTTTAAAACCTAAAAACCTCTAAAAACACTCAAAACCTCTAATGATCCCAAAAAACCTTTTAAACCATTAAAAATCCTAAAAACCCTAAAATCCATAAATGTTACAATCACTAAAACCCATAAAAATATAGAAACCATAACAAAATTGTAAAATCATAGAAAATCCTAAATACCCATAAAATTATAAAAAACCCTAAAACACTAAAAAGGTAATCAAAACCCTAAATCTTCAAAAAAAAATATGACCCCAAAACGAACCTAACATCTCTATAAGACCCTAAAAACCCTAAAACCCTGAAAAAACACTAAAAACTATAAAACCCACAAAAAAGACCCTAAAATACCCACCAAAAGATTCTAAAAAAATTGAAATCCATACAATATCATAACTACCTCAATAAAATTAAAGAAAGTAAAAAACCTAATGTCTCCTAAAACACTTAATATTTTAAAGGATCCTAAAAACCCTAAAAATTCTAAAGGACACTAAAAACACTAAAATCACTAAAGGAACCCAAAACCCCTAAAAATCCCAAAGGACGAAAAAAACCCTTAAATCTTATAATGAACCCTAAAAACAATAAAATATAAAAAACTCCCTTAAACCTCTAAAAGATTATTAAATACCTATAAACTGAAAAAACCCTAAAACTTCATAAAACCCTAAAGGATCCAAAAATACTATAAAACACTAAAAAACCCTAAAATAAAAAAACACTAAAAGACCCTCAAAATGATAAAACCCCTAAAATTCCCTAAAAAATTAAATGACCCAAAATCCATAAAAAACAAGAAAGGCCTAAAAACTGTAAAACCCTGAGAAACCCAAGAAAATCCAAAAATAACATAAAACTCCTAAAACCTAAAAATACCAGAAAACCATAAGAATCCCCAAAAACCATAAAAACACTAAAAACATAAAAAAACCCAAAAAACCCTTTAAAACTCTAAGACCCCTAAAATCATTAAAACCCCCCAAATCCTTAAAAGCACAAGAAATCCCCCTAAAATCCTTTAAACCCTTAAAATCTTGAAAACCCCTAAAAAAGTCCAAAAACCATTTTAAACCCCCAAAACCCAAATAAAACACCAAAAAACCAGAAAAACAAAATAACCAATAAAACACTAAAAAAATACTAAAAACCCATAAAAATTATAAAAACCAAAAATTTCTTAAAAAACCATCAATATAATAAAAAACCTAAAAACCCTAAAACGACTAAAAACATTAAGAATGTCAAAATCCTCAAAAAAACCTCTAAAAACTCATACAACCCTAAAAACCCTAAAAAACACCTAAAAATAATAATAAAACCCTAAAAACCTCTAAATAACAGAAAAACCCCTTTAAACCCCGAAAAAAAACAAAAACACTAAAAACATTAAATGTACCCTAAAAACAAAAAATCCCTAAAAATTAAGAAAATACTACCCCACCCTATAATCCATAAAAACCATCTCAAACTCCTTAAAATCCACAAAAACCAAAAAACATAAAAAATACCCTTAAAAACTATAAGAAAACTCTAAAAACCATAAAAAACCTAAATATGCTAAAAAATCTAAAAAATATAAAATCCATAAAATAATTGGAAAACCCATATGAACATAAATAAACCTAACAAATCATAAAAACCCAAAAAACCACAAAAGAACTAAAAAAATAAAAACACCAAAAAAAACCCAAAAACCTAGAAACCATAAAAACTATAAAACATTCAAATACCATAAAAACCATAAATAAAACCATAAATCCAAAAAAAAACTAAAACCTCCAAACCCCCCCCCCCCCAAATATCTACAAATAATAATGTATCCTAAAAACCCAAAACCCATTAAATAACAAGAAACATTGAAAACAAAAAAAAACCCTAAGACACACTAATAACCATTAAAATATAGAAATACCTAAATAGAATAAACACCAAGGAAACACTTAAAAATCCCTAAAAACGTAATTAACCATAGACACCCATAAAAATTATAAAAAAATAAAAACATTAAAAAACACTAAAAACCATTTAAATCCCCACAAAACCCTAAAAACCCACAAAACACCCTTTAAAATCCTATAAAATCCCAAAACCTAAAAGAAAAAACATGAAAAACCTTACAAAACCCTAAAAACCATTACAACGCTTGATAAACCCTCAAACTCCTAAAAACCCCAAAACACTAAAAATCATAGACACCCTAAAACTCAAATATCCCAAAAAAATATTCAAAACCCAAAAAACCCACAAACACCATAAAATCCACTAAAACTCCTAAAAACCCTAAAACCCATTAAAACCTATTAAGCCCCCAAAAACCATGAAACCCATAAAATCCATTTCAAACAAAAAACCCTAAAACCCCCAGAAACCCCTAAAACCCCTAAAAAACCCTAAAACCTCTAAAAACCCACAAAAACCTCTAAAACCCTAAACACTATAAAAGTCCCTAAAAACTATAAAAACCAAAAAGAGCCTATATAACACTATAAAACCTCTAAATCCATAAAGAATTTAAATATCATAAAAGTACTAAAAGAAATATAATTAAAAGACCCAAAAAACCCCTAATAACCCTAAAAACCCTAAAAACCATAAAACAATAAAAACATCTAAAACACAAAATATAATATAAACCTAAAAAATTGAAAAATTCTAAAACAATTTTAAAATTCTAAAAAACAAACTAAAAACACTAAAAACACAAAAATTCTTCAAAATCCATGAAAACCCTTAAAAACACTTAAAAACATAAATAAATAAAACTACATAAAAACATTGAGAACACTAAAAACCTCATTAATGACCTAAAAGACTATAAATCCCTAAAACCCCTTATAAAATCCAAAATAACCTACAACCATAAAACCCCTAAAAATTGTAAAAAACCCCTAAAAACCATAAATAACTCTTCAAACCCCTAATAAAACATTAAATTCATAAAAATACTTAAAAACATATGCACCCCCTAAAAACCCAAAAAATACTAAAACCATTTAAAACAAAAAATACCCTAAAAACAAAAAAAAAACAAAAAACATTAAAATCGAAATAACTCTGATAAAACCTAAAAAACATAAAAACCCTAAAAAATAATAATAACATAAATAACACTAAAAATTATTAAAAACCAAAAAAATCTTAAAAATATAAAGATAACCTAAAAACCAAAAGAATCATTAAAATCCCAAAACATCCAGTAAAACCCCTAAAACCCACAAAACCTGTAAATAGGCATAAGACCCTAATAGCCCTTTAAGGATCCTACAAAACTATAAAACCCCAAAAAACCATAGAAAAAAAATACTCTAGAGACCCTAGAAAAATTTCTAAAACCCCTAAAAGACACTAAATATCCTAAAAAACAAACAAACCTAAAAAAATTCCATAAACCCTGAATGGGACCACAAACTCATAAAATTATATAAAATACATTAAAACACTAAAATACTCTAAAAACACTGAAATTGCCTAACGTTCTTTAAAGACCCCCAAAACCACTAAAAATCATAAACCCCCTAAAAACCCTAAACCCCATAAAGGATCTTAAAAACCCTAAAAAACCAAGAGAACCCTAAAACCCTAAATGATATTGAAAAACACAAAACCTGAATAGATCTTAAATGATATTATGAAACCCTAAAAATCATAATAAATCCCAATGGATTTTAAAATCTAAAAGAATCCTAAATTTCAATAAAACCCATTAAAACCATAAATGTCCATAAAACGCACCAAAAATCCAAAAAACATAAATCCCTAAAAACCATAAATGGCCAAAAAAACCACGTAAAACCCATCAAAAACCTTATAAGACCAAAACAACTTTTAAAAACCTAGAAACACCCAAAAATCCAAAAAATTCCTTGAAAACTATAGAATCCATATAAAACCTAGAAACCCTAAAAAATAATGAATAGGAAAATCACTAAAACCCTAACAAAACCCAAAAAACCATAAACCCATAAAAAACCCAATAACCCAAAAATTATAAAACCCCTAAAACCTAAAACCCTAAAAACCAAAAACCCCTAAAAACTATAAAAATATCACAAAAAAACCAAAACCCTAAATTCCCTAAAAACCCTAAAAACCATAAACACCCAAAAAACCCTAAAAACACTAAAACCCCTAAAAATATAAAAAATTAATAAACCCCTAAAACATTGAAACCCATAATTACACTACAAACCCTAAATCATTAAAACTCATAAAGCACCAAAAAATCTAAAAACTCACTATATACCAAAAAACCCATAAAACCTTAAAACCCTAAACACCTTACAAAACCTAAACCAGAAAAACACAAAAAACAAAAAATCCCCGAAAAACAAGAAAACCCATAAAACCAATAATATCCAAAAAAACCGCTAAACACCTTATAACCCCAAAAAACCCAAAAAAATCTAAAAAATCATTTAAAAATATAAAAAACATAAAAACACCTTAAAAAATAGAAACTATTAGAACCCCTAAAATTCTTAAAAAACCACAAAAATTCTAAAAAACATTAAAACCCCCATATAACCCTAAAACCCATAATAATCATAAAAACTCATAAAAACTTTTTAGACATTGGATAAACCATAGAACCCATAAAATGCACAAAACACCTAAATCTAGTTTAAACCCATAAAAACCCTAAAACCCATAAAACACAAAAACCCCAAAAACTATAAAAACACAAAAACCCTAAAAAAATTTAATCCATAAAGGAAACTAATAACCTTCAAAACACTGAATCCCCCCGAAACCCAAATAACCCATAAAAACCCTAAATATACCTAAAAAAATAAGATACCCTAAAAATGGTAAAAACAATAAAAGTACCAAAAAAACCTTAAAAACTAAAAGAGAATAAAAATCTAAAAAATAATTAAAAGACTATAAAAACAGAAAAAGAAAAAAACCATAAAAGGCATAAAATACCCTAAAATATTGTGAAAAATCGTAAAAAACAAAAAAGGGACCTAAGACCCAAAACCACTAGAAGAACATAAAACTACTAAATACAATAAAGGACATTAAAACCCCTAAGGGGCTCTAAAACCCTAAAACCCTAAAGGACCAAAAAAATTAGACCCCAAAGAAACAAAAAAATCCTAAAACCATAAAGGATTCTAAAAAACCCTAAAAACACTAATGGACACTAAAAACCCTAAAAACATGAGAGACCTAGAAACCCCTAAAACCATAATGAACCCTTAAAACCCTAAATCCTATAAAACGCCGAAAAACATAAAATTCCGTAAAATTCCTAAAACCCATAATGAATCTAAGATCCATAAAACATCCTAAAAATTAATTTTTTTTAAATGAAACTAAAATTATAAAAACTCAAAAAACCTCTAAAACCCCTAATAGAGAATAGGAAAACATAAAAACCTAAAATCTTAAAGGTCTAATGAACAATAAAACACCCAATAACACAATAAACACCCAGACAAAGCCCAGAAGAACCAAACAACCCTACACACCCCTAAAATAATTAAATCCTCCTAAAATCCCTAAAATCCACAAAACCTTAAAAAACACTAATCTCCTAAAAACTCTAAATGTTACTAAAAACACTAAAACCCCATAAAACCTAAAAGTACACTAAATACCATAAAAACCAAAAAAACCTACTAAACCCCCAAAAAACCCCTATATACCTTAAAACCCTAAAAAATCTGAAATACCCAAGAAACCCATAAAAACCCTAAAACCAATAAAAACCCCAAAACCCTACCAAAACCCAAAAACATAAAAACCTAAAAAACCCAAAACTCCCTTAAAATCATAAAAAAAATAACACTAAAAACCCTAAAAAACCATAAATCCCCTAAATCCCTAAAGACCCTAAAATGCATAAAAACCTAAATTACCCTAAAACCCTATAAAATCACTGAAATACCCCAAGAAATACTACAAAACAAACATTATAATAAACATAAAAACTCATATAACCCAAAAAACCTTAAGAATCAAAAAAACAATAAAACACCATAAAACCCCTAAAATCCAAAAAAATCCCAAAAACCGGAATAAAAACCCTAAAACCATAAAATCAATAAAAAGTATAAAAACCAGGAAACCATAAAAAACATCCCAAAACCCTAAAAAATAAAAATTACAATAAAATACCGTAAAAACACCTAAAATCCCTAAACACACAAAAATCATTTAATCCCATAAAAACACTAAAAACCCAAATATCCCTAAAACAGCACTAAAATCCAAAAAAAATGCGAAAACCCCTAAAACCCTAGAATTAGGAAAATCAAGAAAAACCATAAAACTACTAAAACAAAAAAAACATGAAAATGCCTAAAAAACTAAAAATCCTTTAAACCCTTTAAACGCCTGAACCCTAAACCTGAAACCCAAACCTAGAGCTTTTACTATACATATTAAACCCAAAACAATGCACCTTAAACCCCACACCCTAATCCCTAAACCATAAAACATACACCTTAAACCCTATACCCTACACCATATACCCAAATCCTATGCGATACACCCAAACCATAAACAAAACAGCAAAAACCCTATAGCCTGAACACTAATCCCTAATCACCAAAACCAAAACCCTATACACTACACCCTAAACATTATACCTTATACCCTAAAAATTATACCCTACATCCTAACCCGAAAACCCTAAAACCTTGACCCTATGCCCTAAACCATAAACATTAAACCCTTGATTCTAGACCATATACCCTAAACCCTACACACTTAACCCTACACCCTAAAATCTATGTCCTAATCTCTAAACATTAAACCATAAACCCTAAAACCTAAAACCTAAACCCTAATCATTATATCTTATCACCTAAACCCATAAACCTAAATCTTAAGAACCCTATTTCAACCCTAAAATCCATAAAAATCCTAAAAATAAAAAAAACCTAAATTTCTTCAAACCCAAAACCCCCTTAAAACCTTCAAAAACCCTAAAATCTTGAAAACCCCTAAAATCCTAAACAAACAGAAACCCATAAAGAAATACTAAAGGATAAATACCCTCAAAACCCTAATTAAATGTATATTTATAATTTTTTTATTTATTATAAATATGTAATTTTATATATTTAATGAATTATAAAAGCTATAATAAATTTAATTAAATATTGAATATATTAAATATATTTATATTTATATTTATATATTTATGATATATATATATATCAATATAAGTATAAATATTGATATAAATATATAAATACTATTTTCTAAAAAAAGAATTTTTATATTTTTAAATAAATAATTATATATTTATATAATACTTTTTTAATAAATATATTTGAATAATGAATATATTTACTGTGCTTATAATTATTTTTATACACATTTACTATATATATATATACATAATTTTATAAATATATAAAAGGATATAAATATATTTATAATGATGAAATTATAAAAAATATATTCAAATAATTAATATATTTACTATATTTATATTCGTATATATTTATTAAATGTTTATATAATTATAATAATATATGTAATTATATAAATATATATATAATTATAATGAAATAATTATAATTATATTTATAAATTTATATTTACTATATTAATAAAATAAAATATTTATAATTATAAATAAAGTATTTGTTTTATTTTAAAAAAGTACTTATATAATTATAAATAATTATATACTTAAATAATTATAAAATTATTATAAACAAATATATAATTATATAAATATTTTTACAAATATATAATTTTTAATTATAAATATAAATTCTCTATCGGCACTGAAATATTTATGCTAGTAAAGATGCAATTTTTCAATGCTTCTATAGTGCTGATGAATATGGAGCTTTATCATCTCTCAAAAAACACTAATAAAATGTATCATTACCTGTGGTAAAACATTAAGGCTGATAAGTCTCATTCTTTATCAGTGCTAAAAAAACATTGTTAAAGATATCTCTTATCAGAACTTATTAATTTAGAGTTGATAAAAGGTATCGTTATAAACACTTTTTTGGATGAGCTGATAAATATCTCCCTAATCTATTTAAAATAACCTTAATCATGACTGATTCAGCCATGATTATCATTCTTCTGTAGAACTCCATTATTTCTAACAATTCTCCACTATGTTATCTCAGACGAATCAAGGATAAAATTCCATAGATTTTATTTTCTCTTCCTCCACACTCTTTGGTTGCTTGTTTGGGTCCAATGGTTTGTATTATTGTAGTGTTCTCAACCATAAATAACCCTACTTATCCTATCCCATAACTATTTTCATGATTAGTCTCTCTCATTCTTCCTCATTGTTGTTATTCTTATCACCACCTTCAATCGTGGCATTTACATTGTTAGAACTATCACTATCACCATACCCATAGCCATCATCAACTTCCAAATTTTTTTCGTCCTCTACCACTACTTCTATTTGATATTTCATCATGGGTTTCAATCATAGTTCTGATTTTTTTACACATCCATCGTCTATTTTATTTGATAATTTTTTGGTCATACAGTTTTCTCATATAGTTATTTGATTAATGGGTGTTATAAATCTTGTTGATTTACTTATAAATGGTTGTCTATGATATGTTTATAAGTTTCAATCTTTGACTATATGATTATTTAATGAGTATCAGGAAAACTACTGTGTTTTTAATTTTCAAGAATGATTATTTTACTAGCATTATGTTAAGGGATTTATTTTATGATGAATGGTTTTCTTTTAAATATTATAATCCTTTTTCATGACATTTAAAGTAGGTTTCATTTAATTATTAATCTTGTTACAGTATGTAAGGTATTTTTAATTTACCAAAAGAGTGTTTGGATTACTAATGAATGTATTTTTTCATCATTGTTGATGGATTCATTGAAGGTATAATGGATTATGGAGTTTGAATATGGATTATTGATAATATATATTTTAATGATCATCCTGTGAAATTTTTAATTATGTTGATAGTGTAATATTAGTATAGAAGAAATTAGTTTCTAATTCTATTCGAATAATAGAATAATAATATAATATTTGTTTATATTTATCACGTTCTTATTTTCCATTCAATACTTTAGTATTTATATATAATTCTTATAGGAATTTTTCAACTTAACCCCCATCAGGCACATTAACTATTTCATAAAAGAACATATTCAATTCCCAAATTTTACTTTGTACATCATCTCTAGCCATAGAGTACAGTAATATTGATCATTCTAAAATGATATTATATAGAAACGAATATTTCAATTTATTTTGAATATAATTTTAAAAAATAATAATAAAATTATATTCCTATTTAATAATGTTCATAATATATAGCACATCGTATTAAATACCCAAAGTGACATTTTAATTTTCAACATGATGTATCAAATAATATGCCAACTTTTAGATCCTTGTCACTATGGATATTATTTTCATCACAAATATATAATTCCTAATTTTATTTTATAATTTATATTTATTTATATATTTTGAAATTAGTAATAACAAAATTTTATAATGAATAGAAGGAAAGGTTGAGTTTTATTTGTGGGAAAACTTTTAATATCAATGTTATGATAATTTTTTTGAAATGTTTTTATAATGGATTATAATTGAAGAATTATAAGGTGAAACCTTTTAGAAAATCTATTCATTTATCTTATTTGTGAAATATTTTTCATTTCTTTGATTTTATTTAAATTTATGAATGTAAATTTTAATTTTATTTTAATAAAAAATAGTTATATTTAGAACTTCAAATTTATTTTAGGTGAAGATGGATCATAGTTAGATTACAACACTACAAACAAGTGTGAATATTTGGAAATGGTTGGTTATTTATATAACAATAAAAATAGAACGTTCTAAAAAATGACCTATTTTTTATATATTTGGTTGAAATGTTTAAGTACAATAGAGTTCGAAGGTAGATAAATTAAAAATCATTTAATTTGTTATTGTTTTACTACATGTTACAACTCTTAGATTTTTCATGGTGAATTTGGGTAGAATTCAAGATCTATTAATGGTACATATTATTAGGTTGATTATATTTATCAAATTTGAGAAATTCATTTTTCTATTAATGTAGTGGAAATTGAGATGACACCAATGATCACACACTTATATAGTGATAGTGAAAAAACATTATATTATAGGATGTAGAAAATTTATGGTTTAATTAATGAATTTCCATATCAAAACTTGGGTACTTTATTGGATAAGTTATTAGGATGTTTATTAAATAATATCTCATTACCTTTCATAATATATACTTTAATATTTCATGGTATGTATCCCAATATAATTGGAATACTTAAAACTAGGTCAAATAGTTTGATCTGGTGTCCACTATTGTAGTTGCACCAAATGTGTCTAGTCTGAAAACCACTTATATAACACAGAGTGGTCTCCAATCTGGCTAGATCGAATTTAATTGAATAAAAATTTGAAATATATATTCCTTTATATATCTTAAAATAATTCGGATTGTATATAATTTCAGATCATAAAATTATATAAATAAAAGAATTTAAATAATTAAAGAATACAGGTGATGTGGTTTCCATATCACTACACCCAATCTCATGGGAAAAACATATTTGGTAATGATGTGCTAAGATGTCCATAAGGGTAATCATGGACAATAGAAGTAAACCATTATCGTAGAACTGTGTTTTAATTTCCAAATAAATTCTTTGTTGAGGGTACTGATATTCTAAGAGGGATAATATGATCATCTTATTAGTTATTAGCTACATGGAGTAAAATAAATTATATTCTCTTAAAAACAATTTGCATGACCAATAATGTGTAGGATGGATTATTTGATCACACATCTTAATTTTTCATGAGATTTAAGGTGTGTGAGTAATGAATAAAGGCCAATGGACTATGATATTATCTACTGAGTGATTGTTGAAAAATATGATCAATTCCTAATATAGAGAGTCATTAATTACCATATATTAGAATATTATTGTTATTATCTAAGTTTTAGGTATGGTATGTTATAATTTTATTTACTATATACATGTTAGTGAATCATTGAGGGATAATGTGATGGTGATGTGATAATTTTTGGTAGTTTTTTTCTCCTTTGTGGTTTTTTAGAAGTTAGGTTTAACTAATGTATTGTTGCACTGATTGTGTGGTTATTTCCTAAGGTAACCAATTATATTAATAGTTACCCATATTTAAAATTCACTTCCTATGAAAAATTATTATGTTATACCCATTTCATGATTTGGATGCAATAAATACATGTTATTTTCATCCCTGAGAGATAGTCTTGGATACATGGGGTCTGAGGTCGAATCTCAGGGTACTAATGATGTGGTTATTTGTAGAGGAAGATAAATAATTTTTTCTCCTCCTATAATTCAAATATTGACTTCTTATTAGTGAGTTTATTAGAATTATATAGAAAAAATATGATATAAACTTATGGTAAGATTATTATAATTCCATGGTATTAAATAAATTTAATATATTTCATTATCATGGTGTCCTAGTCAGTACATAATGACTTGACATATATTTGTATTGTGAGTGTTAATAATTTGAGAATATACTCAAATATATTAATTTATATATATTTCTAGGGCCATGTTAGTATGTATTTTTTTTATTTTTATACTGACACCCAACACACGAACATCAGTGGACATATAGTTCTTATAATTGAGATATGGGTGGGGGAAAATGACCAGTAACATAGATTAGAGTCAATGTAACTCAGTGGGGATGAGTTCATGTTCTCATGGTACTGTTAGGGACCTTTTATTATTTTGAGATGAGATTTCAAATTTTAATGATATTTTTAGTAATTTTAAAATGGTTAAGGAGATAAATTTTACCCACACCAGTTTCATCTCCCAAATAGTTATTATTGCATTCTGTTTCTTGAAACTCATCCACCATCTCTTTTATATTTCTTAAAATAATCTATGTAGTAGTAATCAAAAAATGAACACTGGTACATGGTATGGGATTACTACTACTCATAGAAGTTCATAAAATATAAGTTTTGTGTCTAGAATAGATAAAGTGTTAGTCTTAAGATAAAAAATGATATAATAACTTTTTAGGAGATAAAGCTGATGAGTATGACTGTTATCTAGAACATTCGACTTTGGATGAATTCAAAGGACAACACCTACCATAGTGAAGTATTTATTTTATTAAAATCAATTACACATTTCATTAAAAAGCTATGGATTTTAATCTTTTGACAAAATAGTATGAATATGAAGTTAAATAGTTAATCATGTTTGTAATAAATCAAGCATACGACCCTTATAAAATACCTTTTCCTTGTTAATGTTGTTTTATTTTGGGAAAAATTAAATTTTTGACAAATCATGCATATAATGTATTCCCCACAGGATGATGTTACGAATCCTTAGAAATAATTGACTATTTATTTTGAAATAATAGAATTATTAGTGGGTCAACAACAAGTTGATTAAAAAAACCCAAAAAACACAGCATCACAATGTTCAATAAAATTATCATGTAAATAATTCAGGGTATAATATTTGAGGTTTTTTGGAATCAATGTGGAAAACCTATTGAACCCAAAAAGTCAATGTTCATTAGTTATTATGGGATTATAATGAGGATGAATGTGAAAAAATGACAATGATTCATTGCACCACATTCATATTGTGAAGAAAGAAAACCTCAAGAAAGATATAACAATAACATTATGAAATACTTTCTCTATTTTACAAAAAAAATATATAATGAAACGTTGATTTGATTATCATTATTACTTGAATAGTTAATATATTCTACAATATTTACATAATAAATTTTTCTTAAAGGAAACTATAAAATCCCGTAGAGGATTATAGACTATTTTTTCAAGGTTACATCATAGGGATGGTGAGGGGAAAGTAAACCCCACCCACTAATTAGTTATGCATGAATTATAACATAGGAAAAATGGAATTCTTACAGAACTCTTCATAATAAGAAACCATTTCAGGAGAACTACATTTGATAATCTATTTTTTGACATTATTTATTTTATCTAATCAGATTCAATGTTTTTAATTTATGAAACAAAAATAGAGTACTGAAAATAACGAACACGCATCAAAATATATGAACCCCTATTTCAAGTCAATGATAGTGTAAACATCACCATATAATAAATTGAAATATATTTTAAATCATAAATAAAAGGTTAATATAATATGAAACAACATATGTTCCTTTTTTTATATTCATATTGATGAATCAAACTATGAAGCCACTTCTAAACCAAGTACTATGTTATGGAAGGAGGCTTGAAAAAATAAGGATGGTAAAATAGTTGATGAAAACACAAAATTATTACGTGAAATATATGTAATTATTACATAATAATAAATCTTTATTCTTTATAATAGTATAAAATTAAAATATCCCTATATGTTCATATTTTTATATATGGATTAGTTATAAGAATCGGTGATGACCATAATAGATGAAAAACTAATTTGAATTATATTTAAGTAGTTGGAACAATGTGTTCATGTGAAAGTATTAGGTTTTGGAGTGTCTCTATGACCATATTCTTAGAAGATTAAACCTCATGTAGACACATATAATATGGTGAAATGATTTTATACACAAATAGATACTTTCCAATTTATTAATATCTGATCTGGGGTGGTAGACTAGTTTATAAGAAAGGATCAAAGTGAACATGTGATGGATCAAATATCCACACATTATACTAGTTACTCCTCTAGATTTGAGGCTAGTTATTCCCATCAACTGCATACCTAACCTGAGGTAATAAAGTTTTTCATTACAATTTATCCTAAATCTTAATAAAAAAACCTTTGATAACATTATATCACTAAAATTATACAACATACAGTTGTATGTGACTTCTATCTATCAACACCAATGCATGGCCTTGTTGCAAGGGGAATAGTTTATAAAATACTCAAATAAAATCTAGATATGAAATAACTCCCAAAATATTACATGAGTGTGAAAATTGAGGTAGCTCATGATCTGACTGCTGTGTTTCCTTTTCCACCTGATGATCTAGATATTACAACAGTCAATGATATTATTGTAACTTTCAAAGAATGGATGACACACACCTATTTTAGGTTATAGAAAAAATAAAATTATTATCCTAGTGTAGCACATTTGATGAATAGGGTCATCTCCCTTGAGGATCCTTTCAGTTTATTCACATACTTATTTTAAATAACCTAAACTAATTTTTGTTCTTATTTTTATAATTTTATAAAAGAGAATGATAATTTTTCTAGGGTTATTTTTATTTTAATTAAATGAATAATGGAAATTATAATTCAAATTACCATTAAATTACAAAAATAATGAGTTAAGAGGTAAAGGTATTTTTTTTAGGTTTAGTTTTGGGTTTAATCATTAATATACTTTATATTTTTTATTTTATTTTGATAATTTAGGCATGAAATCTCATTTCCAGACTAATATTATTTATTTAGAAATTTTGGAAATCATTTAATGCATATGAAATATCAATTACACCTTCTCCTTTAATGAAGGGTGATGAAACACCATGTAATACGATGTGCCATTTTCTAGGACCCGGATCTATTGATTCCATTTCATCCATTTATTATCATAACTCCATCATGTTAATATAAGAACCCAGATCATCTTTCTGGGCAGGTTATCCTTTTCTGGTTGTTTTCATGAAAAATAGGAGTTTCTGAAAAAAAAAATTAAGTACACACTGTGTACTTTCTGAGTACATGTCGTGTACTCGGTTGCCACGGGTAGTCATGTACTAGCCGAGTAACGACCACACATACGGTCGTGTGTGGTGACCTGGAGACCACATGAAGCGGAGTGCGTAAATTGAAAGTACACGTCGTGTACTTATAAAGTACACATCGTGTATTTTCTTCTTTTCCATTAAATGTACCAGCATTGCGTCTAATCACCAGAAAGGACTTCTTCTAGGTCTAGTTCATTTGAGAGCTCTCATACAGCCGTGATCTTTCTCCGAGCCCATGAGCAAGCATCTGATCTCTGATTTGATTATCATTGATTGCATTGGGATTGCCTCCGTAAGATCTTCCTTCAACTAGAGCATCATTTCATGATTCTCTTCCTTCTCAAGTTATCCTCTATTGAATGTTTTAGACTTTTTTGTAGATATACACTGTTATTGGGAGATTCAAGGCCTGTGGTTCACATATAGAGATCTCCCAACACTAAGGTAGGTGGTTTGTGTCTTTCCGTTGATGGTCTTTGAATAATATGTGCAATTTGGTCCAATATCCTTGAACGAGGTATTGAGAGTTTACCATTTTAACCTTGTTAATTTCCTTCCATGATTTTATGCTCGAGTAGAGGATAATTGAATGTGAATAGGGTTGATAGATATGCTTTGGAAGTGTTTGCCTATGCATGTTCTATTTACGACTGTTTGATCCTGTTTAGCATGTTAGAATTCCTTGATGTCTTCACATGCCTGGTACTATAGGATGGAGTGAATATTTGATCAGACGTGCTTGATATGTTGTTGAATATTTAGCCATGTAGTTCTTGAGGTTTACTTTTCATGTATTGCATTTCTATGCTCGTTTTACTTACACCGGGCCGTGAGAACCTAGTGTTGTAGACTATAAAGGGAATTGACCATGTGATATTCCTCAGAGAGTCATTATCTCTTTTTAATATAAGTGTAATTGACCATGTGAGCTTCCTCATAGAGTCTTTATCACTTTGACTATAAGGGCAATTGACTGAGAGTGCTTCCTCAGAAAGACTTTGTTATATCCTTGTAATTTGAACTAGAGGGGTAAACTGTGTGTACATCACAGAGGGTTGCTTGTGTTGCTAGGTAGGACCAGAGGGGATATGTTGTGAGTGCTTCTGAGAGGGTTACTTATTTGTGTTTTCCTGCTTGGTTAGCTATTTACTTGATATTTGAAATTGAATGCTTTCAAACTATAGGATTGGTTACTGCTGAGTACTTCCTTATTTACTGCCTTATTTTGTTTATTACCTACCATATATTCATTGACTATTAGGAACAGATCTTATGAAGATTGCCTACTAGGATTTAGTCTCACACCCTATTTGGGATATTCTTTGGGGCCCAAACAGATTATGTTGTTGTAGGTATAAATAAGGGAAAGCACCCTTCTACTTCAGGTACGTGAGTGTTGTAGAGATGGAGAGCATGGGACCAAGCTGAGGGTTGTGATAGTGAGGATCTGTCATCTATCGTTATTTTGTACTTTGGTTTAGAACTACTTGTATTCCATCATTGTGATCTTTTGGCTGCTTTCCTAGTCATACGTATCATGCATCATTTATATATATGTGGGTGCTCCAGTATATTATTTATAGTCTTCCACTATTTCCTTTTGTATGGATTATCACTGATTCTACTATTTTATATCTGTTTTACTTCCATTGAGTTACTCTTCCAAGGAGGGCATAGTTTCCCCACTATCACACCCAAGGACCTTGCTTCTAGTCGGCAGCCTCTGGCATTCGGGGAAATGCGCTTGAGGCCTTGTGACCAACCGGGTATGGAGCACCTCCGAGCGACTTCCAGAACCAGGACATTGCAATGTGGTATTAGAGAAATTATTTTCTACTTGACATACTATTGGGAACCTATAGTCAGAGATAAGATGGAAATAGGTACTTGGTAATAAGCTATGCACAGGAGTAGCTAACTCGTGTACAGGTAAAATTCAATCTACCTCATTTATTTTAATTTCTGGTTTTTCAATTTTACAGTTGATTTGATTTCACCTTGAGCGATTCACATGTTTCATGTTGTTACCATTGATGTTATTGAGGGTATATTTCTGTCCCAACTCGATGAGATGAGGGTATTCCATCTCTTTCATCATATAGGCACTTTTTAGAAAATAACATTTCATGCATTATTCCGATTCCATTTTGGGTGCATTAGTAATTACATGTTGTTGTGATAGATTCCTTGATAGAATACCTGGAGTTTGAATATGGTATTTTTTGGTGTAATGTGTTGTTTGAATGGATGCTAAACTTTGTTCCTTGAGGTGTTATGGCCCCTCTTGGATCGGAATTTGGTGGATAATTTCCTTGCTATACTTGTATAGAACATGTATAAGAAGCCAATCTTTGGTTCGTGAGGTGTATGGGCCCTCACAGAGTGGAATTGGGAACTTAAATGATCGTTTCAGTGTTTTTATGGGCTTCGGAGTATTTTATGAGGCTTACTGTCTAGAAAACCCCGAATACACATTGTGTAGTTTGAATACACGCCATGTGTTATTCTGTTCGGGAAGA
This sequence comes from Viscum album, assembly GCA_963277665.1. Taxonomy (NCBI): domain Eukaryota; kingdom Viridiplantae; phylum Streptophyta; class Magnoliopsida; order Santalales; family Viscaceae; genus Viscum; species Viscum album. Next base: position 334,052,024 of record OY728156.1, on the reverse strand, counting down.
AACTGTTTTACTTAAGTACACGCCATGTACTGTATGTACACACCGGGTAGTCTTTAACTGTGTCATTGACTATGTGGGCAGAGACATGGGGTTGGGATATCCTTTGGAAGACATCGTGTTCGTCTGGAACATGCTGTGTAATGAATCTTGTGTACCCTGCAGTGTAACGAACAACACGGGTCGGAAAAATCTTCGCAGTACAAGTCGTGTCCATCTCGAACACGCCATGTAGTGTGTGCCTTGTGCCCAGTCGTGTCACTAAAAACACGGGTCGGTGAATCTCATCTAGTACACCCCATTTCTAGCACAAACACTCCATGTAGTCTTGTTCTAGGAGAACCATGTAGCTTAGGTGTGTAGAGGGCCTTGAGCAGGGGAAGAGGATTCAAGTACATGTCGTGTGATAGGACAACATGCCATGTATGGGGTGTTACATGACCTATTGTGGCACGATTACAAACCCATGTGAAAGTATTAAGGGAACACACCACGTAGACTTTATACATGCCATGTAGTCATGTTTTAGAAACATATATTCCATTCTTATCTTATTTCACTTTTTACCCTTCTAGGTTTTAGTCCCTATTAATCTTGATATATGGTGTGTGCTTGACCTTGCAGATTCATGCCACCGAGACATCCTTTGGTTGTATTCCAGTTACAGGGCAGTGATCAGACACGTGATATGGATTCTCAGGGACTGCCGGTAGATCCTCCTGTTGTGCCGGTCTTGGAACCACTAGTTATACCTGACATAGGTGCTGATGCATAGTTCAGGGAGGGATTTCTAAGGATGATACAGTCCATCCATGGAGCGCTGCCTCCTGCGCCATCAATGGCCGAATTGACATGGGTCTTTCTGTAGTAGCATCCTCCCACCTTCTCAGGGGATGGAGGACCCTAGGCAGTAGAGTCATGGCTATAAGCTACGTTGATGATCTTCGAGCATCTAGAAATGCCTCCATAGAGTTGGTTCAAGCTTGCTAACTACATGCTTCGAGACTCCTCCAAGAGGTGGTGGGATGTGATCTCACATGAGGGGAACCAGCTGAATATGGCTTGGGATGAGTTTTAGTGCACCTTATATGATTACATCTATCTGGAGACCTTGAGGGCCAATCGAGCCTGAGAGTTCATGAGATTGGAGTAGGGTACCCTTTCTGTTATGGAGTATTCTTCTCACTTCACCGAGCTGCAACACTTTAAACCCATTTTAAGAGGAGATGATTTATTCCTTGCATGGAAGTTTGAGGATGGTCTTAGGCATGATATCTGATCTCAGGTGGAAATCTTCAGGTTGACTTCGATATCATTTTTAGTCAACCAGTCGCTGATCAATGAGCGCAATCTAAGGGATTCTGGAGCTATGATCCAGGGCGGTTCGTCACCCAGAGTTAGTGCTCCGCCAACTGATAGTAGGAACCACCATAGGGAAACTGCACGAGGAGATTAAATTAGGCGGGATGCACCTTCTGGTAGCCATGTGGTGTGATACCAGTGTGGGAAGAGCGGTAATATGAGGCCACATTACCCGAGGGACCAGTGGAGTGCCGATCGTGCTGTAAGATGGGTCATCATCAATGTTTCTGTAGGATCTTCTCACCAGCATCTAGTGACAGGGGATCTACTATGACTCCTCATTTAGAAGTAGCACCACCAGTTACTCCTCAGTCATGGAACTGGAGTTCTTCTGACCATTCGGGAGGAGGGGGAGGTCATGGTCGTGGTAGTCAATCTCCAGGATTTCAATGACCATAGGGTGGATCAGCTCAGAGTGGTCAGAAAGGGTCTTAGGGCCGCGGTGTAGGTCATAATTTTGCGGTGGAGTAGACCCAACATGAGCAGGATCCCAGATCTTCTACAGTTTGAGGTACGACCTTTGTTGCCTCAGTTTTAAATTCTTCCCTTTTCGATACAGGGGCTTCCCACATCTTTATATATATTTCTCTTGTGGAGAGCCTTGTTCTCTGCATCTTTTCTTTTGCTGATATCTTGATTCTAGACACTCCAATGGGGACTAGAACGTCTAGTGTGCATCAATATAAGGAGTTCCCTCTATAGGCTGGTGGATGTCCCTTCTAATGGTTCCTCTATGTCCTAGAGATGATAGGATATGACATCATTCTCGGTATGGACTGTTGTTGACACTCCTTTCATCACAAAATCTAAAGATCGGAAAAGGGGAATATCTGAGCTCAAAATGATTGAACCTTTGAAAAAAAATATCAAAAATCGACAAAGGAATGAACAAGGGATCAAAAACACTTGTGCTGCGTAAGTTCTATCACTGTCACGCAAGTGACTTGCACGACCTAAGTGATAACCGCCCGGGGTCTTCTCCTGCCTATAAATAGACCCTGTGGGCCCCGCATTTGGAATGATTTTTATCCAGAAACACATCATTGAGCTCCCGGTTCCCTAGTCTCTTCTCAAAGATTCCTGAACACTTATAAGGTAATTTCTTACCTAGAACGGAAGATCTAATGAGGGGGAGGAAGGCCTAAGTGTTGAAACTCATCAATACTTGCGTTCCTCAGTGGCCAGACCTTAAGGGAAAAGGGCCACACTTGCGCGCCGCCTTACTCCTTCATTAGATCTTGCACGCCCTTCTTCTGAAAAAACCTCAAGAGGATTATAAAAGCATTAATGAGGAGTCACTCAAGTATTACCCTACTGGTTAACTGTCGCGCTAGTACACCTTGTGTCGTGCATGCATATCTGCACGACCAGGACTTGCGCGACCAAAACATGTGCGCCCATGCGGTACCTGCGCGCCTACCAGTACTTGCGCGCCCCTACCTTTTTGGGAGCCTTTCTTGCCCATTTCACCCCTCTTAAGCCATTACACCTTTACTATTCAAGATTCAGTCTTCAAGACACCCTCCAAATCCATTTATGGCATTATTCATTGATTTGACTTCCTTATTTGAAAGGAATTCTGTGGAATATCTCTCAAAACCTAGTGATTTATACATCTTTATGTCACTGAAGATTGAGATTTCATTCATTTAACCTCATCCTTTAAGATGAGAGAATACTTAACCTGGGCTTCCTTTTCAGGAGTAATCCCCAGTCTCAAATCTGGGCATTCTCATTAGGAGTAAGCCCCATGTCCCTTAATATTTGGGCATCCTCTTAGGAGTAAGCCCCAGATCCCCTAACCTAGGCATCCTCCTTAGGAGTATGCCCCAGTCCCCTAATTTGGGCATCCTCCTCAGGATTAAGCCCCAGATCCCCTAACCTGGGCCTCCTTTTCAGGAATAAGCCCCAGTCATAATCCCTTAACCTGGGCTTCCTCTTCAAGAGTAAGCCCCAGTCTTAATTCCTCTTAACCAGCCCTAATTTACCTTTGATCTAGGATTCCTTTTCAGGAGTAAAACACAATCATATGTATTCTCCTAAATTGGGCCTCCTTTTCATGAGTAAGCCCCAAGTTAGAGTATTCAAAATATCCATGAAGCACATATACCTTTATGAACCCTGTTCCTGGATTTCTTCTCTAAAGTAAATCCTAAACCTTCATTTATCTGGTCCGTCATACATACATAAGCCCCACATTATTTCTAATGATTGCATATTTCATGGCACAATTTTTTAATTTTTTACCAATACCTCTTCTTTCTTACACCAAGCATGACTCACGTGAGCTTAGAGTGTAAAGGTAATTGTGACATCCTTCTTTGATCCATCAATCATAAACATCATACTCCCTTACTCGAACTACGTGGGTTCTGATTCCTTTTCTAAACAAAGGATATGTAGGTAGCCCGTCTACGGGGTCGATCCTAACTCTAAAATAATCCATGTCCTTCTGAATGACAATAAACTTCAAGTGCCCCACTGAGTGGATTTAAAACCAGAATGGTCATCAAAATGACCAAGAGACTTCTGTATAAATGATTTGAAGGGTAACATTGACCAAGAATCTCTAATAAATATAGATGATTCTCTATCGATGAAGAACCTCGAATACATACAAAAGATTCTCTAAATTTCCTACATATTTAATCATTGATTGACAGATCTAAAGGAAATCTCATTTTATACTTGGAAATGTAATAAGGATTCACGAACATAACTTAAATCTACAAAGAGAGTCCCGGAGTAAACAATAATTCCCATCAAAAAGGTGTGATGAGTCCGACCTCCCATCCTATCGACCAATGCAAATTCCTAAGCCTCATCAGTCCACAAACTAATGAGCACCTACCTTTGGAAAGTAAGTCCGAATGGATGTGGAATCATTGGATGTTTCCGGTTCTACGAAGAAACCCGTTAGAAACCGATCGGAATGTTTGAATCTCCCATCAAGGCGGTCATCCCCGGATTCCGAGGGAAACAAAAAATGGTGAACCCGACGTGAATCCTTAACCAAGTTGAAATGATGTTTTACCTATTTTGTTAGGCCCCTATTTAAAACTCAATAAGAGGGCCAACAAAAACAATCATTGATATATGTGCTTATAAAAAAGATGTAGTGGCTGAATTTATCTTGATTACGTCTGTTATATCAAACAGGCACTCTTTTCCCAAGATCTTCTGCATTTCTAGAATGGCTGCTCTCAAGTTCACACCGTGAATACTGCTGCTGCAAATGCCACTGCTGCTACTCCTGCTGGATCGTCGTCCGATCATAGGACGATATCACCTACTCAGCATCTTCAACACTGGGTATCAAATGCACTTGTTAAGAAGTATCGTCAAAATGGTACCATCCCAACTCTGGAGGTCACCCGACAAGCCCTCCAAGTAAATAACTCACATCGGTTATCCAGACAACGACGGCCAGTGATCAAGAAGCAGGCAGTTCTGACTACCATTTCCAACCATTTCGGGACGTTATCCCCGTAACGCAATCACCATTCACTCCCTTATTCTGGGGAGGTGAATGAGCAGGTCCCTCAGGACCTTAATTCAAACAGACAGGAGTCCTTCCTGAAGTCTCCCACCAACAATCGCCGCCAGACTCGTGCAACAGTGCGCCCTCAACATGATGAGGGTACCAACTCCAGGCGTTTGGCTCAGGTTCCTAGAACCTGAGCAAGCAAGACAAACCACCAGAGGCGGAATCCGGTCAACAGTGAGCAATTTCTCATCACTTCCATCTCCGGAGAAGTCCACCAACCTATCTTGGTGGCAAGAAACGAGCAGGCACATACACCTGCCCATTTTAATTCCACTGTCCAGCAGACTCGTCTGGTAGCATCACGCCAATCCCGCTAGGCAATTCTGGCGGAGTACTATAGGCAAGAACATACACCTGTTTATACACCATCAGCAAGTCTGCAGGCTCGTCTGACTACATTTGATGGATCTCATCAACCACGTTTGGAGAAGTGCAATCAGCAAGCACATACACCTGCTGGTATTAATAAATCCTACCAATATTCTCGCTTGTTATCATTCAGAGAATTTATTCGGAAAGCCCCGACAATAAATAGAAGGCAGACCCAACTCTCTGCCCCCACACTTGAGTACTATCAGGATTCACTGAGAGGAAAAGGAGGACACGAGCAGGCACATACACCTGCTCCAAGCCCAGAATGGACGTATATTCCCATTCCGGCAGCTGAAGTCACCAAGAATATTATATCAATGGTGAAAGAGCAGAAGAAAATTCCGGCTCATATTTTGGATGCCTGCCAGGATATTATGACAACTTCAGCAGCATCTCAGGGAAAGACACATAAATCTATCCCTACTAGTGGAGTGATACATCAAAAATTAACTCTAGAACAGACACAAACATATGTTCCAGTCCAAGAGGGTTATGGGACATACTCAACCATATCATACGGACAACCAAATCAGGCACATACACCTGATTTGAGAGGAGATCGTTAGCCTAACCTAGCCATATTTCCTGATCAGGCACACCTACCTGCTCAAAGCAGCCACTTTCATCAACAAGTGGTTTCCAAGGCGAGTAAGAAGACGTCTAAGATAGAGAACCACCCAGTATAGTCAGGAGATCAAGTGCCAATCTATAACAAGGCCTTGCTCGATTCTGGTGTTCTTGAATCCCTCAGACAATTATCTATTGGAATTCAAGATTCTACTCCCTCAGTTCCCAATAGTGGGAACATTAATTCCGAAGGTCTTCAACAGACACTTCCTCATGATGGTTTGCTTCATGACAATTCGGTCGATCTCAAAATTTCATCTCCAGATGAGAGCCATAGGGACCCTCTGTGTGGTCAGAAGACCAAGGAGCAAGAGATCTCATCTTTTGTTGTAACCCATTATGGTGGTCCTCCCCATGATGATGAATTTCGCTGCGAAAGTCCTCTCCGCAGTAGTGATGCACATTGCCCGAAAAATGCTCCAGTGGACAATGTAGTGCCAAGAAAGCCCTCTTATCTTGAGGAACTTGAAAATGTGGAACCAGTCATGTCTGAAGATTCATCTCTAGGAGGTGAAATAATTTCTCAATCAGAAGATAGCCCAGGGTGTAGGTGATTCTCCGAACCACCCCTAAGTCATGCATCTTCTAGTTTGATCAATGATTTATCTACCAATCTTGTTGAATCCAATGTAGCAACAAGGAAACTACAACTCTGGTCAAATCTGGTAGAAGAATCTTCATCAAATGATAAAGAGGAAATGCTGAACATGAGAAAACAACTGGCGAAAGGTGAAGTACCAGTTATGTTTTGGCCTCTGGATGACTCTCAGTATAATATTCCAGAAATGTTGACAGAAGATGAAATTCATGATATTCGTCTCAACATATGGAAAACTCTTTGCCAGTTGAAAAAGAAAGTATTATCTTATGATGAATATGAAAATCATCTTAAGATAATATAAGGGTTACAACATCATATTGTTTTGGTGTCTCTTTCAGTCTCTCGATATCCGAAGGCTGAAAAGCAGCAAAGAGCCCTTCAACGTTCATGCTTTGGCGCACTAATAATATTGCATCAGTTAATTTCCAATTCCCCATCTGGTATTCGTTTCATAGGATGGGGTGTTCATGGAGCACTGCATTTCATGGTGCTCTCCAGTCAGGAAAGCCCGCCGAAAATGGTCTCAGGCAATGTTATTGCCCATGGTCGGCCATAGTCAATGTGCTTTGTTTGTAATGAAAAGCATTCCCAAGAATAGGATTCAACTAGTTCCTCTCAAAGTCAAGAATATAGAGAAAAAGTTGTTGAATTACTATTGCATCAAGAAAACGAGAATATCGAACATGCCACTCATTTGGAGCAAGCACGTCACCAAATGATTGATGTATCCGAAATCATCCATCAGCCTTTTAAACTAGGTAATAAAAGTGGATACAGATTAATGAATCCAACTAATTTCTCGACTAAGGTTCGCAAGATCAAGAGGACTTTCAAGAAATTCTCAGACATAGCATGTCAAGAACCACCCTAGCTCGCCAGACTGGGGACTCTTTTAAGCCAACCCTCGAAATCAACAAATAGGTTCCAAGGAGTTGAGAGAGAACAGCAGGAACAGCCCCAGTCCACTAGACTGTGGACTTTTTCAAATCATCAATCCCCTCCTTAGAGGAAGTCGATCTTTTCTCGATTGGGGAAGAAACCTCAAGAGTAACGAAGATCCAAATTATCAGGAGATTCCCTCCAAATTACGGTTCATCAAGAAGTTCCGGAGAGATTGAATCAACAAAAGGAAATGTCTCATCATAGACATGGAAGAAGACAATATCACAGAAATTCTGATAGAAGGGATGCAATGAGTTATGCATCGATTAATGTCATCAATGTCGTTGTTTCTGATCCACTATATGAGGCTCTCTCAGGGGACTCAGATGAAGAGGTTCATGCTCAAGAAGATGTATGCACCGACACAAATGAAGAAGGTGTGCGTACACGAATCCAAAGGATTACTCAGAACTAAAGTAATCCTTCGAGTAACCCACTTCCCCCTCTCCGAAAAGGATCCAACAAAGGGAAGGGAAAGAACCAGGTTAATATCCTTCCTCTGGAGAAGGTCAGTCGCTCTCACTGGAGAAGAGGTTTGCACAACAGGAGGAAGAAGTGAAGGAATTAAGAAGGTTGAATGCAGAACTACTTCAGAGTAGTCTTCTTCTTAAGCATACTGATGTCAGTCAGCCAAAGAAATTTGTTGCAGCTACTGAGATGGATCAAGAATATCCTCCTCTATCAGTACACCCTCACAACTCTAATCCTACGAATCAAGTACAACAAAAGTTAGCAGTGCTACCATCAGTTGCAGTGCCAATCACCACATCTGTCCAAGCTCCAGTCATAGCACCTACCCAAGTCCAAGTTCAACCGTATGTTTCTCAAAATTTAATAACTAATTTTGAGTCATTAACAGCTCGGTTAAAAACTATGGAAGAGAAGCATGCACAAGTTCAACAAGAAAAGAATGTTTACCCTGAATGGGTAGATTCAATATCTCCTCCATCCAGTTTTGGGAACCCTGTATTCCATATTTTCAATGGATCAGGCGATCCAGAACAACATTTGACGCATTACGTGTCTTGTTGCGATCCTATGATGGGAACTCTGGAGCAGCAAGAAGCAGTGAAACTCCGATGCTTCGTGTGAACCTTGCAAGGACCAGCTTTTGGTTGGTATACAAGCTTGCAATCCCTGTCAATTACCGGATGGGAGGATCTTCGCCAAAAATTTCTCCTTTAGTTTAGCTCAACTTTACCAAAGATAATAGTTTTCGATCTTACAAACTGTAAGAAAAGGGAGAATGAAAGGGTCTCTGATTTCATTGTTCGATGGAAGGGATTAACATATTCCTTTAGTTTAGCACTCCCTCAAGAATAATTGTTGCCAATCTGTGTGGCAAATCTGTGTGACGAATTACGCACGCCATTAATCCCTGTGAAATACATAGGAGGGTTTTGAGACCTTACTTTAATCGCTTAGCAAATTGAAGATTCCCTTATACCGGCTAAGGCTAAATCTTGTGTAATTCCATCAGCTCTAGGAAAGAAGAATGGGTAAAGAAGAAATTGCTATAGTTATTCTTAAACAAGCACCTGTACCTATTTCATGCTCAAAACCTTCATCTTCTCAAAGGGCTCCACATTATGAGTGCCAACAACAAAGGCCTTTTCGTCCAGACGATCAAAAAGATCAAAGATGAAAACAATTTGAGGATTTTAAGATAAAAACATACTCTTTCCGAAATGAACAAGATCCTATTTATTTCATTTCAGCTATGGAAAACAATTTGGTTCAATTGCCAATACCCAAGAGGCCAAACAAGAAAGAAGATGAAGATTGTCCTAATTATTTCCCGTTTCATCAAATGTGTGTGCATGCTATCCAGGAGTGTTTTGTCTTTAAAGACCTCCTGCAAAAGATGGTCGACTCGGGACAGGTCACATTGAAAGGCTCCTCAGCCCAGGTAGCATGTTTCACTGCTATAGTTCCATAGGAGGAAGATGAATGGCAGGAAGTCAAAAGAAAAAATGCACAAAAGTATGATGATTGGATGGTCAGAATGACAATCAATTGAACTCATTCTATATTGTGAACACAATTAAGGAAACCAATTGTGTCTTCTGCCATGAATGTTGTGGAAAAAACCTCTTCGTCAGAGGGAATGTCCTCAAAGAAACAGCATGATTCAAAGAAAGAAAAATAATCTGAAGAAGATGGGTATGTGTCAAATCCTAAGTTTTCTTTGACTTTGGCGGACTTCATTCCATCTACTTCAAAGCCACGGGGCACCGCCCCACCAAACGGCACAGCCTAAACAGGCTAATCAAGAAGAGTCTTCATCAGAGAAGAGTTAATCTTTGGTTCTGTTAATATGATTCAATTAATAGATCCATATGCCAGTTGCAGTTTTGATTTCAATGATCATGGATTCCCTGTATCAAATAGAGGAATCAGTGGAAGTTCTAGGGGCTTAGGATACAGGGGAAGACATTGATCTCTCAGAAGCCACTATTCTAATTCCACCCTTGCTAGATCTGTGTATGCAGTAGAAACTCGTGGAAGAGCCCTTTAGCGAGCTCAGCAATAACCAGAAAGTTCTTCTACCAATAGAAAATTCAGTCCTGGTACAGTTATTTTGGAAGACCAGTTGAAGGTTCCATATTCTTCCTCTCAGCAAGAAAATTGATCTAATCGGTCTAATCTTCCAAAACTAAGAATATTGCCAACTCCTATACAAGATGAATCAACTTCCAAAGCATATACTTCCAAGGTACCAGCTAAACCACATATTCTTATTGGGAAACACAGACCTCTAGATCAAAAGTATGATATATTGAAACACTTGGCCCATGTACCAGCCAAGTTATCAATTCTGGATGCTTTGAATCTGTCAAAAGATCTTCGGGAAGCACTCATTGAGGCTTTGTCAAGTCCTCAGGAGTTTGAAACTGAAATTGCTGCAACTGAAGTCTATCACATAGAGAATAATCCTGAATAATTCCATGCAATAATATCCTTTACTGATGAAGATGAAGATGATGTTGTGCATGGACATATTAGACCATTGTACTTGTCTGGAAAATTCAATGGCGTGGATGTTCGAAGAGTTTTCATTGACAATGGTTCAGGAGTCAACCTCATGCTCATTCATACAATTCGTCGATTGGGCCTCACAGAATCTGATTTATCTCCCTCCACCATGATGCTATAGGGATATGATAAAAATTAACAAGAAACACTGGGTGAAGTTACACTCAGAACTCAGTTTGGAGATCTTGTATCCAATTCAGATTTCATGGTTGTTGATCAAGAATCAGCCATTAACATTTTTCTTGGAAGACCCTGGTTACATCAACATGCATCTATCCCTTTTTCATACCATAAATGTCTCAAATATTATTTCGATGGTCATGTTGGGACGTTGTATGGTGATAAGGCCCCGTTCAAGACATGTGAGTCTCAATACATTGAGGCAGAATTCTATCACGTGAAGCAAAGGGAGAAATCCATAACAAAGGAGATTACCAAAGTTAATGCTCCATATGGTTTGGAAAAAATTCCAGTAAATCCATTTACGCATGTGAGTACAGATTATGTGTTGCCTATCAGTCAAATTGACAAGATAGACCCAAATCAAAATACTCTAATGGAAAGATCCATAATGTCACTTACGACAATCGAGCCGGACAACAAGGGAGAAATTGGTAATCTACCAAGTAGTGATGAAAGCACAAATGGTGACATCTTCATTTCATCTGCTGAAATCCAACAAGTTTATGCTTCGCCAATTAGGCCAGAAGAAGTTATAGCAACATCAGAGGTGAACAATGATGTCGATTCTCAATCCATCATCTCCTCTTTATTACCCAAAGAAGACCCTTCACCATCAATCGGGTTGGTAATGGAAGCTTCTTCTTCAAAATTTGCAAATTTTGACATCTCTTCTGATCATGAAAATTCTGCTTTTTCATCTACTATGCAAGTAGAAATGGAAGAAATAACACATGATAATGAAGAAGAGGATGATCTTAGAGATGCTCCTCCAGCATTTTAAGAGGGTATCTCTACCACTATGGATGAACTCAGAGAAATAAATCTGGGTACAAAGAAAGATCCACGCCCCACTTTAATCAGTGCGGCCATGACCCTTGAAGGGAAAGAGATGTATATTTATTTTCTATAGTGAAATAGAGATATTTTTGCTTGGAACTATACAGAAATTCCCTGGCTTGATCTTGATGTTGCTACTCATCATTTGGGTTTACCAGAAGAACATCGAGGATTTAAGCAAGACGCAAGAAGAACACACCCAACTTATTATTCTAAAATTGAAGCTGATGTGGATAAGCTTATGAAATCTAAATTCGTCAGAGAAGTTTAGTATCCCAAGTGGTTGGATAATATTGTACCTGTAAAGAAGAAGAACAGACAAATTAGAGTTTGAATCGATTTCAGAGATCTAAATCGGCATTTTCCTAAGGATGATTTACCAGTTCCGATTACAGAACTTCTAATTGATGCAACAGTTGGCTATGAAGTACTTTCCTTCATGGATGGTTATTCTGTATATAATCAGATCCTAATGGCCCTAGAAGATGAGGAATTCACAGCCTTCAGAGCCCCTCAGGGTGTGTTTTGTTACCGGTTAATGCCCTTTGGCTTAAGGAATGCAGGTGCAACATATCAGCGCGCCATGCGTCGTATCTTCAAACCCTTCTTAGGGAGGTTTGTTGAATTCTATGTAGATGATTTTGTGGTTAAATCCAAACAACGTTCTAATCACTTGGCTGATTTGGAAGTCATATTCTGCAAGCTTCGACAACATAATTTGAAGATGAACCCCTTAAAATGTTCTTTTGGGGTAACCTCAGGAAAATTTCTCAGCTTTGTTGTATGCCATCGTGGTATTGAAGTCGATCCTGAGAAGACCAAGTCAATACTTGGTAGGTCACCTCCTCAAAATTTTAAATAATTAAGAGGACTTCAAGGACACTTAGCCTATATTCGGCATTTCATCGCCAATTTGGCAGGCAAAAGTTTACCCTTTACCAAATTGATGAAGAAGGGAGTCACTTACAAGTGGACTGAATAATGTAAAGAAGAATTCGATATTCTCAATAAATACCTCTTGAGTCCACCAGTACTCATTCCACCTATTGAAGGAAGACCACTTATCCTCTACGTGACAGCTCTAGAGCGAACATTGGGTGCCTTTCTTGCTCAAAAGAATGATGTTGGGAATGAAAACAGCCTCTACTATCTGAGTCGAACTATTCTTGAAGAAGAAACCCGGTATTAAAGTATTGAGAAGTGCTGCCTGGCATTAATCTTTGCAGTTCAGAAGTTGAGACATTACCTGCAACATCACGATGTCCAATTGGTATCTCTTAAAAACCCGCTCAAATTCATCCTTAGTCGTCCAATGCTTACAGGACGTCTAGCAAGGTGGGAAGTTATTTTTCAGCAATTTGACATTTAGTATGTGTCTAAAAAGGCGATAAAGGACCAAGATCTAGCTGATTTTCTGGCTGAACACCCTAAAGTGGAAGACACATCTTCAGATATTGAACTCCCTGATGAGGAAGTCTTCTCTATTCAAGAAAGTCCTCAAGCATGGGAAATGTATTTTGATGGTTCCTCCAGAAGTCCAATAGGGAAGAGAATGGAAAATCCTAAATTCAAAAAATTTGGCTTAGGAATTGTACTCATTTCTCCAGAAAAGGCAGTGTTACCTTATTCCTTCGTATTGTGGGAAGGTGGTACCAATAATGAAGTCGAATACCAATATCTTATCACATGATTGGAATTAGCGCTTCAAGAACAAGTGAATCACCTAAAGGTGAAGGGCGATTCAGACCTGGTAATCAAACAAGTCAGTGGGGATTATGACATCAAAAAAGAAGAAATAATCCCTTTCTATGATTACATCAGAGAGTTAATGGCGGAATTCCCTTTGGAACCGACATTTTCTTATGTCCCAAGATCCCAAAATGCTCAAGGTGATGCACTGGATAATATAGCCACAACTCTGGAAGATCCAAATAGGGACGAGACAACCATCAGTATTGCTAACCGTCGTGCAATTTCACCTTATGTTCGAAGCAGAATGGAGGAAATTAATGAAATTAGTCCCATTCCTGAACCGTATGGTCATACTACAGGATGGAGGTCACCTATCAGGGAATACCTTCAAAATGGAACACTTCCACCTGATTGAGCCGAGAAAGAACAAATATGGTGACGTGTGGTAAATTTTATGCTTTATGATAGCCCAGATCACCTAGAGAAAATTATCTACAAACATGGTTCTGATGGAGTTCTCTTCAGATGCATTGATGGTGAAGAGACAATGGGTGTCATGAAAGAAGTGCACGCAGGAGTCTGTGGTTCCCACCAGTCTGGACACAGACTATCTGATCAGGTTCGAAGGCTTGGATACTTTTGGCCTTCAATGATATGAGATTGTGTCGATTTCACAAAGAAGTGTCATTCATGCCATGTACATTCCAACTTCATTCATTAGCCACCAGATTTTCTTCATACAGCTAAATACTCATGGCCATTTTCCACATGGGGAATGGATGTGGCGGGACCTTACCCTTCGGTTACGGCTAAGCAGTTTAAGTATATTCTTACTGCTACTGACTTCTTTTCCAAATGGGTAGAGGAAATACCTCTCAAGGAAGTCAGTTCTAAATGCATTGTTAGCTTCATCAAGTCTAACATCATTACCAGATTTGGTGTCCCTCATACCATATTGATGGAAAATGGAACCAATTTCTGTTCATCTGAGATGAAGAAGTTGTATCAAGAATACAACATCAAATCCAACCATTCATCTCAATATCATGCAGCGGCCAACAGCCAGATAGAAGCCTTTAACAAGACTCATTCAAATATACTACAAAAGATGGTCGATAAAGAAAAGAGGTCATGGCCTAATAAAATCTTTCATGCTTTATGGGATTGTCTTACTACCACCCGCACTACAACTCGGTCAACTCCATATTTATTGGTATATGGAATAGAAGTTGTCTTTCCCATTGAAGTTCAACTACCCTCGCTCAGAGCGTCCATTTGTGATCAATCATCTACAGATGAACAATCTCCAAAGCAATTGAATGAATTGGAATGGTTAGATGAGAAAAGATTGTGCACTTTTCACCACATGGAAGTCTATCAGAATCGAATAGCATGAGATTTTAACAAAAAAGTTTCTCTTCGTCCATTCACTTAGGGAGAATTGGTATTAGTTCTCAGAACTCCAATGATACTAGGAAAGCAACCTCCCAATATTGAGCCAAAATGGTAAGGACCTTATTCAATACATAGGGTCTACTCCAATGGAGCTTATTCATTAATCTCAATGGATGGAGAACTCATCACTACTCCAACCAATTCCAGATTTTTGAAGAAGTATTCTGTATAAACTGCAAAAAACAGTATGTCCCTGCAACATGACACTAAACTGTGCTGCACCAGTATGTCCCTGCAACATGACACTAAACTTTGCGGCACCAGTATGTCCCTGCAACATGACACTAAACTGTGCGGCACCAGTATGTCCCTCCAACATGAGACTAAACTGTGCAGCACCATTATGTCCTTGCAACATGACACTAAACTGTGCCGCACCAGTATGTCCCTGCAACATGACACTAAACTGTGCGGCACCAGTATGTCCCTGCAACATGAAACTAAACTATACGGCACCAGTATGTCCCTGTAACATGACACTAAACTGTGTGGCACTAGTTCATCCTTGCTATATGACGTTAAACTATATAGCAATGGTCCAGTATGACCTTAAACTCCTCCTTGTTCCAGTATGACCTTAAAGTACTCACCAATATGTTCCTGCAACATGAAACTAAACTGTGCGGCACCAGTATGTCCCTGCAACAAGACACTAAACTGTGTGGCACCAGTTCTTCCTTTCTATATGACGTTAAACTATACATCAATGTTCCAGTATGACCATAAACTGCAACCTCGTCCAACAAAATGTTAAACAGTGAAAAAAGTTCCCTAAATGGTCCAGTATGACCTTAAACTGCAACTAGGTCTTGTATGTCCTTAAATTGCATCATCAAAATTCCATTCATATGACACTAAACTATTTGCAAGTCCCTTATGTCCAGTATGACGTTAAAATTGTGACGTCCTAACTACATGATGCTAAACTGTATAAAAGTCCCTTACGTCCAGAAAGACATTAAACTACATAATCATCGAAGGTCCTGTATGACCTTAAACTACACCACAGTCCATCATGACATTAAACTGCACCATCCACTGTCTATGCATATGACCTTAAACTATTCGCACTTTCGTCCAACATGACTCTAAACTGTATCGTCCCTTTTTCATCCAACATGACCTTAAACTGGGGAAAAAATCCCCAATGCGTCCAACATGATGTTAAAATGGTGTACTCTTTTGTTTATATTGCATGACATTAAACTGCACAGTCCCCCCCCCCTTTTGTCCAACATGACATTAAACTCTATTGTCCCCATTGTCCTAACTACATGACGCTAAACTTTATAGAAAGTTCTTGATACATCCTACAAGACATTAAACTGTATATTGTCCCTGCTACGTGACACTAAACTGTGCAGCACCAATAGTTCTACCTGCAAGACTTTAAACTGCATAGTTATTTCATACGTCCTACATGACATTAAACTATACATCGTTAAGGTTGTTGTTACCTCTTGTTTCTCACACCGAGTATGACTCGCGTGAGCTTAGAGGAAACCTAAAACATAATATTCTCTCTAGTGGCTAACCATGTGTAAGTCCAAACATCATTTTTTAGGTCATTGTCCCCAAGAACAACTTGATCATTAATTTATTCTTTAATTGAACTACACAGACTTTGATCCTTGCCTTCTAGGTTGGGTATGTAGGCAACCTCTCAAGGATCAAGCAAAAAACCAATCTATTCACATCGGTTCACCTCTATCTCAGACGATGTTGATTCGTGAAACCACCCCTAGAATCAATATCTTTACATTGGTTCACATTCGTCTTTGTTATACGATGTTAAACTATACAACACTTTTGTCCAGTATGATAATAAACTAAAATATTCTTTGATACCCTCACCTGAGAGGGAACCATTATTTAAATTGATTTTTAATCATGTTTCATCTCAAAGACTACATGCATACATGGCAACGCCCAAACCATTTATCTTGGGTTAAACCATCATTGTACTAATGTCCCCTTTCACCCTTTATAAGTACGAACAAAATTTGTACAAAGGGTATTTCTAGAACTACGTGGGCTTGATTCCCATCCTTATGGGATAGGTAGGAACATTCGAGTGTCCCTCGAATCCAGCCCCATGTATTTGGGCCTAACCCCAAATTCCACTTTCAGTCCAGTGACTGAAAAGTCCCCATGAAAACACGCACTGTGTATTTCATACAATGGTCCAAGATCTATGACCCTAAACTAAGATCTCTAATACTTTTGTCCCACACAACGTTAAAATGTAGTTTAAGAACTACGTATGTCTTGATTCTCATCCTTATGGGATACGTAGTGAAGTCCAACATTTCAATTCAAGACCCAGCCACAATATGATTTTGGTTAGCATTGATTTGTGTATCTCTGCATACATTGAACAATACCCATCTTTATGTGTCATAATCCTAACCTTAAATATTTCCAGATCCTGATAACACTTTTCACGACTTCTAGTCACAAAAATGTCAAACTTCTGAGAGTTCATTTGCCTAACTATGAAGCACGTGCCCATAGGCGGCCTTGCATAAACATTCTACATAACCGACTTTTTAGCCAAAAGATACTATTATTTGACTATGCAGCCAATGACCTTAGGTGGCCCTACATAATTCAACCCCCTAACGGGTTTGTCGGATAGTGGTAACTTCATTCGTGGGAAGAATTCCTCTTTTGTCCTTATTTGTCTTAAATAACAGTATGTATGGATCCGAAAAAATAGCCATCCTTAACATATTTTCCCATTTCCTTTTTCATGATCTGAAATTATTCAAGTCTATGGTTTATATTCTCCTTCCCTACGTTTGGGTCAGACCTTCGTAGGAGTGATATTCATCCAGTTCTTCGATAATCTTGTTTGGAAATATCTTCTCCATATTCAAGTACCTCCTTCCATACAGCAAACTCTATACTTTGTATGATTTGAATCTCCATAAACTTTCACTGGCTTTAGCACTAGGAATGTAAATTTCTGAGAGTTATTTTGCCTGACTATGCAGCATGTGCCCATAGGAGGCTATGCATAAACAGTCTACATAACAGACTTGTTAGCCAAAGGATATTATTTTATTTAATTATGCATCCAATGCCTTTATGTGGCCCTGCATAATTCAACCCCCTAACGGGTTTGTTAAATAATGGTAACTTCATTCTTGGGAACTACTTCTTCTAATGCCTTTTAGCTCTTTTTCATATCATTCCTCGGATTAAAATATTCTTAAGTCATAGCTTACATATTTTCCCTCATACTTGAGTATGGTACTATGTTTTCGGATGAGTTGTCAAGGAATTAAGTCAATTATAATCCATTTCGGTCAAAGCTATTTCGACCATAAACATTAGCCTTTGTATGACCGACGTTCCTGACTTTAAACTTCCCAATAAAGACAGGGGAACTCCGAATAAAAGTCAAGTTCCCAGCTCACTAAACATACATTTTTGTATGATTTATGTAACACTGAGCAATTAAAAGGTTTTAAGTTTGTAGGGTTATTTACATTAATCCTAGTAAAAATCAAATTATGCTTACTAGGCCCATTGGCTTAGGTAAAATATAAAGCATGTAGTAAAAGAGAATGCAGGTACAAATGAGTGAAGGTGAAAGTGTTTTTCATTGATATATAAGAGTTAGAAGGACATCCACAGACTGGAGTCTCTTCTCCTTTTCAAGAATTACAAGAGGATTTCAACATAACTCTTCATTTGATTTACGACATCCCGAGATTCATCAGCAACCACCTGGAATTCCTTCAATGAACTAGATACAATAAGAGATGTAGTGATACCAGCTCTTCTTGGAACAATAGTAAAAGGATGTTCTTGAGTGCGGTTTGAGAAAATTTTCTGCTGATCAAACAGTGAATCTGTTTCTATCCAAGAGACTTGGAAGATGGATACATGGATTTGAGAATAGGGCATTGGAAGTAAAGAGCAATTTGGAGAGAGTACTCTTTTCAGATATTGGTCTAATACCATGTTTGTATTCTCTCCACCAACCGGCAGTGGAAAACATTTCAGCCCATGGGTTTTCCATTTTCATATCTGCAAGGAAATGACATGGAGGAAGAATTTGAAAGTTTACACCATTGTTGTTGCCCTTAATGCACAGTATAACCAAAATGAAGGAGTAGCAGTGCAGCTGCATTTCAGGTGTATAGTTCTTTGCATCTGGAACATTTACTCATTGCATATGACCATGACCATATAGAGGCAGGTAGATGCTCTGTGGGAAATTAAGATGATGTTTCTTCAAGTACTTAGCCAAATATGGGAGAGTGCTGTCGAAGATATCATAGTAATCATGGCCAATGATGTTCATCATGACATCAATCCACTTGCTAGAAAGTTCATCAGATATTTTAATTCCCCTAGGACCCATTGAATCTGCACAAAAATTAAATAAATTAAACTCTTAAATGGGTTTATTTTTTCATAACATTTGTGAAAGAATTCGAAAAAAATGGCTAAGGCATTGAGGCGTGAAAGTATAAACATGACGTGCAGGTGTTCGTGTGTCGCGCTAGTTTTTGACGCACAAGTATAAACCGTGCATGTATGAATACCTTTACAGTAGCACGACATCAAGGAAAACACCGGAAAACAGAGCAACCTGCACTGCTAAGGTGACCTGCGCGGCGAGATCTCGAAGGTATGAAGTCCGGAAATCTGTATGCTTGTACAAAAGTGAGGAACTCTATTTATAGACGCGGCCAAGACCCTGCGCGCCGTACCCTGCACGATCAAGGGTTGTATCCCTACACGATGCGCACTTGCGCGATGCCCTCTATGCCATCAAGACTTGCACGCCACCCTTCCTTTGGATGTCTTCGACTTCCTCAGAGTCAAATCATCATTTCTTTCGGATCCATCTTTGAGGGGAGACTTTTGTTGATTCTCCTTTCGTCACAGAATCTAAAGATCGGAAAAGGGGAATATCTGAGCTCAAAGTGATTCAACCTTTGAAGAAAATATCAAAAATCTAAAAATGCATGAACAAGGGATCTAAAACACTTGTGCCGCGCAAGTTCTATCACTGTCGCGCAAGTCCACTTGCGCGACGCCTTAAGGTCGCACCAGTGACTTGTGCGACCTAAGTGATAACCGCCCGGGGTCTTCTCCTACCTATAAATTGACCATGTGGGCCCCCATTCGGAAGGATTTTTTTTCCAGAAACCCATCTTTGAGCTCTCGGTGCCCTAGTCTCTTCCCAAAGTGTTCGGAACACTTCTATGGTAATTTCTTACTAAGAAAGGATGATCTAAAGAGGGGGAGGAAGGCCTATGTGTTGAAACTCATCAACACTTGCGCGCCTGAGTGGCCATTTATTAAGGGAAAAGGGCCACACTTGCGCACCGCCTTACTCCTTCATTAGATCTTGCACACCCTTCTTCGGAAGAAACCTCAAGAGGATTCTAAAGGCTTTAAGGAAGAGTCGCTCAAGTATTACCCTACCGGTTAACTGTCGTGCAAGTACACCATGTGTCGTGCATGCATATCTGTGCGACCAGGACCTGCGCGTCCAAAACTTGTGCGCCCACACAGTACCTGCGTGCCTACTAGTACTTGCGCGCCCCAACCTTTTTGGGTGCCTTTATTTCCCATTTCACCCCTCTTAAGCCATTACACCTCTCCTATTCAAGATTTAGTCTTCAAGACACTCTCCAAAGCCATTTATGGCATGATTTCATGATTTGAATTCCTTATCTAAAAGGAATTTTGTGTAATATCTCTCAAAACCTAGTGATTTATACATCTTTATGTCACTAAAGATTGAGATTTCATTCATTCAACCTCATCCATTACGATGAGAGAATCCTTAACCTGGGATTCCTTTTCAGGAGTAAGCCCCAGTCTCAAATCTGGGCATTCTCTTTAGGAGTAATCCCCAAGTCCCTTAATATTTGGGCATCCTCTTAGGAGTAAGCCCCAGATCCCCTAACTCGGGCATCCACTTTAGGAGTAAGCCCCAGTCCCCTAATTTGGGTATCCTCCTCAAGAGTAAGCCCTAGATACCCTAACCTGGGCCTCCTTTTCACGAATAAGCCCCAGTCTTAATCCCTTAACCTGGGCCACCTTTTCAATAGTAATCCCCAGTCTTAATTCCTCTTAACGAGTCCTAATTTACCTTTGATCTGGGATTCCTTTTCCGGAGTAAAACCAATCATAAGTCTTCTCCTAATTTGGGCCTCCTTTTCAAGAGTAAGCCCCAAGTTATAGTATTCAAAATCTCCATGAAGCACATATACCATTATGGACCCTTTTCCTGTATTTCTTATCTAAAGTAAATCCTAAACCTTCATTTATCTGTCCAGTCATACATACATAAGACCCACATTATTTCTTATGATTGTATCTTTCATGGCACAATTGTCTGATTTTTTACCAATACCTCTTGTTTCTTACACTGAGCATGACTCACATGAGCTTAGAGTGTAAAGGTAATTGTGACATCCTTATTTGAGCCATCAATCATAAACATCATACTCCCTTACTCGAACTACATGGGTTCTGATTCCTTTTCTAAACAAAGGATACATAGGTAGCCCATCTACGGGTTCGATCCCAACTCTAAAATAATCCATGTCCTTCTGAATGACAATAAACTTCAAGTGCCCCACTGAGTGGCTTTAAAACCAGCATGGCCATCATAATAACCAAGATACTTATGTATAAATGTGTCGAAGGGTACCATTGACCATGAATCTCTAATAAATACAGATGATTCTCTATCGATGAAGAACCTAGAATACATACAAAATATTCTCTAAATTTCCTACATATTTAATCATTGATTGTCAGATCTGAAGTAAAGCTCATTTTATACTTGGTAATGTAATAAGGATTCACGAACTTAACTTAAATCTACAAAGAGAGTCCCGGAGTAGAAAATAATTCCCCTAAAAAAGGTGTGATGAGTCTGACATCCCATCCTCTCGACCAATGCAATTTCCTAAGCCTCATCAGTCCACAAACTAATTAGCACCTACCTTTGGAAAGTAGGTCCGAATGGATGTGGAATCATTGGATGTTTCCGGTTCTATGAAGAAAACCGTTAGAAACCGATCAGAATGTTTGAACCTCCCATCAAGGCCGTCATCCCCAGATTCCGAGGGAAACTACTTGTTTGTTCCTTTCCTGGCTGTTGTTGATTGCTATCGCCATAGGGTGATTTTCACATCACTAGGGGTGGATCATTTCTTCACACGGGTGAATGTGATGTCTAGGTGACCAGAGCAAGACCCGAGCATCATGGGTTGGGAGGATTTATCACCCAGATTTCTAGTTTATATCTGGATGTGTAGGGGACTTGACAGCTAGACATTCCTCTAGTGGTGGATCATTTCTCGGACATCTTTCCAGAGGACTTTTCAAGTTTTCCTCTGGAGAGAGAACTGTAATTTTCTTTTGAGCATGTGCCAGGGGTGGCACCAGTGTCCACTCCTCCTTATAGGATGGATACACCAGAGTTACAAGAGCTCAGGAAGCAGTTGGAGGAGTTTCAGGAAAAGGATTTCATTTGAACCAGTACTTCTCTAGGGGTTCATCTATTTTTTTTTGCGAAGAAGGAAGACGATACCCTCATTATTTGTGTGGTTTATCAGAAGATGAACTATTTGACACTCATGAACCAATATCCGTTGATGAGGATTGATGATATCTTTGATCAACTTCAAATCTCCCTGGTGTTCATGAATATTGACTTGAGTTCTAATTATCATCAGTTACGCGTTAGACCATATGATATACCTCTTATAGATTTTCAGAGTAGCTTTGGACTATACAAGTATGTGGTTATGCCATTCGGTCTCACGAACGCACTTGCAGCCATCAAGGCACTGAAGAACCGAGTGTTCCATTTGTACATGGATTCTTTTTTGGTAGTCTTCGTGGATGATATCTTGGTGTACTGTCACACTCTACACAACCATGCTACCCATCTTGAGATCTTTTTTAGTACACTGAGATAGGATATGTTATATTCTAAGCTCTCAAAATGGCACTTTGGGGTGGACTAGATTCACTTCATGGGTCATGTTATCTCAGAGACAGGAGTATCAGTAGACCCAGAGAAAGTGATAGCAGTAGTTTCCTGGGAGTAGTTGAATAACGTCTTTTAGGTGCGGAGTTTTCTAGGGCTGGATGGATACTATAGACATTACATACAGGACTTTTTAAACATAGAACTGCCACTGACAAGCCTAACTAAGAAGGGTGAATAGTTCTTGTGGTCAGATTCTTGTGAGTTAGCCTTTTAGAAGATGATAGGGAGGTTGAATTCCGCACCAATACTAGTATTGTTAGAGCCAAGGAAGATCTATATTGTGAACTATGATGATTCAGGTATTTTTTTGGGAGATGTGCTTATGCAAGGGAAATGAGTCATTGCGTACAGATCTCGGCAATTGAGGCCACATGAGAGGAACTACCTAACGCACAATCTGGTGTTGGATTCTATTGTTCATGCTTTATTCTATTGGAGACATTAGCTTTTGGGAGAGCATTTTTTGGTTTTCACGGACCACAAAAGCCTCAAGTATATCATCACTGAGCCTGATCTGAATATGAGATAGCGAAAGTGGGTTGAGTACCTTCCGTCCTATGACTTTGAACTTGCCTATACGCCTGTGAAAGGTAATGTTGTGGCCGATGCATTGAGTAGGAGGACTCAGATACAGGCAGTTCAGGAGGCCAACAGTGAGTGGTAGCTTATGGATCTATTCTCTGAGATGCATTTGGAGGTGCACAATAAATAGGGGTAAGAGTTTCTTTCTTATGTAGCTATTACCTATAATCTTCTTGATCGAGTGTGAGTGAGGTAGCTATCAGATTATGAAGGCCCAGTCCTATGGGAACGTGTGTCTAGAGAGGACCCTATTCATGGTTGGACCATAGGCGAGGATGATATCTTGTGTTTCCAGGTGCGCGTAAGGGTGCCAGCAGACATACGCGAGGAGATGATGTGGGACTTTCATCCCTCTATTTGGGAAATACATCCTTGTGTCACCAAGATGTATCATGATCTACACCATCAGTATTGGTGGCCTGGTATGAAAAGATATGTTGTTGGTTTTCTCATGAAGTGTTCCTCCTGTCTGCAGATGAAGGTGGAGCATCAACGACTAACATGGCTTTTGAAACAGTTACCAATTCCTGAGTAGAAGTGGAATTATGTCGCGATGGATTTTGTGATAGGGTTGTCGAGTTTTCCTCGAGGGAATGATACAGTATGGGTTTTCATTGACAGACTCACCAAGGTTGCTCACTTCTTGCCGATCAAGGAGACCTTCAATGTTGATGATCTGGGACGGTTGTACATTTGAGAGATTGTGCGCCTACATGGAGTTCCATGCTCTATTGTTTCCGAAATAGATGCATGTTTTACTTATTGAGTGTGGGAGGGGCTTCAGAAGGCTTTTTGTACATAAGTACATTTGAGTACAGCTTACCACCCTCAGACAGATGGCCAGTCCGAGCATATGATTCAGGTGCTTGAGGACATGCTTCGAGCATGCATCCTGGATTTTGGAGGTTCTTGGGAGAGAAATATACCTGTTGTGGAGTTTTCCTACAATAATATGTTTCAAGAAACTATTTAGTTATCACCTTACAAGGATTTTTACTATAGGATATGCCGATCACCCTTATGTTGGTTGGAGGAAGGAGCGACAGCTATGTTGGGACCTCGTCTTGTCCAGGAGACCATGAAGCAGATAGAGTTGATTCAGAAGAGGTTGGATACCGCACAGTCTCAACA
Organism: Viscum album; assembly: GCA_963277665.1. Lineage (NCBI taxonomy): Eukaryota > Viridiplantae > Streptophyta > Magnoliopsida > Santalales > Viscaceae > Viscum > Viscum album. The sequence goes on along the minus strand of OY728156.1, from coordinate 334,027,622 downwards.
TAAATCTTATTCTAATCAGAGGAGATGACCTCTGGAGTTCGAGGTTGGGGATCAGGTTTTCCTACGTGTCACACCAAGGTTGGGACAATTAAGGATTAGGAGATAGGGTAATATTTCACCAGGGTACGTCAGGCCATTTGAGATATTGGAGATAGTTGGTCCAGTTTTCAATTGGTTGTAGTTACCTCATAAGTATCAGGCTATGCACGACATATTCCATGTTTCTTAGCTTCGAGGTTACTTCTAAGACCCATCTCATGTCTTCCATCCCAAGGAGGTTGACTTGGAAGTGGATGCATCTTTTGAGGAGCATCCTATCCGGATTTTCGATCAAAGTACGAAAGTTCTCTGTGTTCGGTCTTTTCATATGGTATGAGTGCTATGGAAGCATAGGTGAGTAAAATACAAGACTTGGGAGAGGTAGGCCGATGTGAAATTTCAGTTTCCGGAGTTGTTTGGGGTTTCATCTTCCATGCCACCTTTCTTGGGAAATTTGGGGATGAATTTATTTAAGGGGGGGAGTTTGTAAGAACCAAGATCATCTTTTCAGGTATGTTTTCCTTTTTTGGTTTTTTTAAAGAAAAGAGGAGATTCTGTAATTTTTTGAAGTATAAGCCATGTACTTTTTGAGTACACACTGTGTACTCAGTTACCACGGGTTGTCGGGTGCTGGCCGTGTTTGGCCACACACACGGCTGTGTGTGCTGACCTGGAGACCGCCTAAAGAGGAGTGCAGAAAGGGAAAGTACATGCTATTTATTTTATTTTATTTTCATTAAACATACCAGGGCCGCGTCTAATCCCCCGAAAGGCCTTCTTCTAGGTCTAGTTCATCCAAGAGATCTCGTACGGTCACGATCTTTCTCTGAGCCCCCAAGTGACCATTCGATCTTCTCTTTGACCATCGTCGATTGCATTGGGATCACCTCGGTAAGCTCTTCCTTCTGATAGAGCTTGGTTTCATGATTCCTCCTCCTTATCACGTTATCCTCCATTGAATATTTTAGAATTCTTTGTAAATATACAGTGTTCATCGGTGATTCAGAGCCCGAGGTTCATGTATAGAGATCACCCAACACCGAGGTAGGTGATTTGTGTATTTCTATTGAAATTATTTTAGAATTATGTGCAATTTTGTCCAATACCATTGAATAGGGTATTGAAAGTTTACCATTTTAACCATTTTAATTTCATGCCTTGCCTATATGCTTGAGTATAGGTTAATTGAATGTGAATAGGGTTGATTTCTATGCTTGGAACTGTTTTCCCACGCATGTTTTATTTATGACCATTTGATCCTATTAAGCCTATTAGGATTTCTTGATGTATTCCCATGCCTAGTACTGTAGGATGGAGTGAATATTTGATATGACATGCTTGATATACTATAGTCTGTTTCTCCATGTATTTCTTGAGGTTTACTTTGGACCTATTGAATTTCTATGCTCATTTGACTTACATAGGGCTGTGAGAACCTAGTGTATTAGACTATAAGGGGAATTGACCATGTGAGATTCCTCAGAGACACTTTATCACTTTGACTATAAGGTTAATTTATTGATTGTGCTTCCTCAAGGAGTCTTTGTTATATCCTTGTAATTTGAACCAGAGGGGTAGACTGTGTGTGCTTCCCAAAGGGTTGATTTTATTGCTAGGTAGGACTAGAGGGGATAAGATGTGAGTACTTTCTAGAGGATTACCTGATTGTGTTTTCCTGCTTGATTAGATATTTACGTGATATATGAAACTGAATGCTTTGAAACTATAGGATTGGTTACTTCCAAGTACTTTCTTTTTTACTGCCTTCTTTGGTTTATTACCTTCCATATATTCACTAACTGTTTGGAACAGATCTTGTGGTGGTTTCCTACTGGGATTTAGTCTCACACCCTATTTGGGACATGATTTTGGGCCCAAAAAGATTATATTTCTGTAGGTATAGATAAGGGCAAGATCCCTTCTACTTCAGGTACTTGAGTAAAATGGAGCTGGAGAGCATGTGACCAAGAAGAGGCTCGCGATGCTGAGGATCGGTCATCTATCTTTATTTTTTTACTTTGGTTTAGTACTGTTTTTATTCCATCATTGTGATTTTTTTGGCTGATTTCCTAGAAATATTTATCATGCATCATTCGTATACATTTTTGTGCTTGATTTTATCATTTCTACTCTTACGATGTTTTCTTTTGTATGGATTATTAATGCTTTCGTTATTGTATATTTGTTTTACTCCTGCTGTGTTACTCTTCCAAGGAGGGAATAGTTTCTCTACTATCACACCCAAGGCCCTCACTGCTAGTTGGTAGCCTCTGGTGTTTGGGGAAATATGCTTGAAGCCATGTGACCAACCAGGTACAGAGTGCCTTTGGGTGGATTCCGAAACTAGGATGTTACAGTTAAGAACTAAAAAATATATAGAGGGAAATGATATTAAGTAAAAGAATAAGAGTAGATTGAGTTTTATGTCTTTGGGGAAGTCCAAATTAGGGAAATTCACCTTACTTATCCATGCTACTCAAATATACCTAAAAATATAAAAATAAACATTAAGAATAATTCAAGATCACCTTAACCTCGACCCAGTCCAATCCTTGGGGTCAGCCCCTAATTTTAGAGGGTAATAGAACACTTGGTGGAATGATAGATAAGAAAAGAATGATATAAATAAAATATAAAAAAGTATAATAATTATAAAAAAATGGGTGCTGAGATAAATAAGAGAAAAAAATAGAAATTATTTTGGATGAGAGAGAGAGAGAGAATAAGTTAAAATATAAGAATAAAAATAAAATGGAAGAAGAGGAGGGATATGAAATAATAATAAAATAAATAAATAAAATAAGAATGTTTTATTAATAATAATAAAAATAATAATAATAGAATAATAATTATAATAATGATATATAATGGAGAAGGATGATGGAAAAAAATTAATAACACGTGTGAATAAATTTATTTAACTAAAATAATAATTAAATTTAAAATTTAAAATAATACATATAAATGAAATAAAAGTGAACATGGGGACCTGAAATAGCTCTCCCTTCTCTTTGGTGGGTTCCCTCTTCAGGGGAATCAAGAGATGGAAATTAGCATGTGTGTCCTCCTCCATATGTAGTCCAAGGGGGTGTCATCATTTGGTATTGAAAATCTTGAAATTCCAAATAACACATTAAGATCACCTCCATATTCTGTCAACCAAAATATTCCTCTTGGTTGACCCCATTAATTACCAAATATGGGAATATTTTATTCTATAACGTTTCTTGAAATTATGCTTTCTATTGACCCTCCAAATTTCAAAGTAATTGGACATGTATAGAGAATTTTATAAAAAAAATTAATGAGTCACACTCTTCAAGGATTCATGTTTCCTAAATCCTTCTCCAATTTCAGGTATCCAATGGTAAAATTAATGATACAATATCTCCATGATCTTAAATGTTTGAATTGTAATTTTATTTATGTTTAAAATCCTGAAATAATCAACATAATTATATGTGATTATCCTTAGTTATGCCTAAATTACTGAGGTGGAGTCCACTCTAGCATCCAGAAAAATTTTCAACACGAATGGTTTTTAGGCCCTTTAATATTTGAATAATCTTGTTGTCTACAAGAAGAAGATTAATCCCCAAAATAACAGTATCCAAAAAAATAATTATTCAATTTGGATCACTATATTAAATGTTATACTTATTATACAAACTTATGATAAATTTGTTAAAATCTTATAATCAATTATTTTTCTCATTTTATCCCAAAATTCAAAAAAGAACCTAAATATAATTAAAATATACTCAATAATTAAAAATGTCACATAAAATCATGATGAATTTCAATAAAGGAAGAAATTAATTTGAGGAATAAGATTGATAGGATTTAATGATTTAAAAATTATGGCTTAAGGAAGAGCATAATCTCTTAAGGCATAAATAATGATATCAAAAATTAATATGTAATGAAATTATCCCCTTCCAATTATAACAAGTCACAACTTCCATAAATATCAAATCAAATATCGTGATCAATTAAAGGATAAATAATGATTAGTGTCCTCGATTAAATTTTATCTACTTTTATACCCTTTTTTCTATTTCAATGAATAATTTTATTTTTTCTATTTTTCAAAATTTATTCATATAATAAATATCAAATCCATCACCTAACCACATATGATAAAAATAAAAGGAATATTAATTTTGATTTTGATTTTTCCTAAATCACAACCAATTTTCTCATTTGTTTTCCTTCTTTTTTCCATTTTATCTTTTTTATATGGAGAGGGAAAAAATAAAGTATAATTAATTAATTAAATAACTTTCTTAACACCCAAAATTAATTCCCCCACACCTTTTCCTTAAAATGCATTTCATCACATCCACAACAACTCACATCACCCACCCCCCCCCCCCAAATTTAACTTTAAAATATTATTCATTTACAAAGATAAATGTCGAAATATATAAAAATGAATTGAAATGGGGATCCCTCCGGACAATTCATTCATGTTTTATATGGTATTAATAAGGGTTAGTGTAAGGTGGTATTTTAAGGATTATTAGTTTATAAAAATATTCATCAATCATTTTAAATTTGTTTTGGAACAATCATATCATTTACAAGTTCAAATTCAAGTTATATTGGGTGGAATGTCCCAATATCACTCCAAAAAAATGCTCAAAAAATAGGATGTAATTGGTCTATAAAACCTCTAGGTAATGGAAAATTTTATTTGGGAAGATAATTTAATTCCTAATTAATAATAAAAAATAAATTCACCTGAATTATAGAAATTCATACTATGAAAAGTTGTTATAAAATATTGTTTACATGAATTAATAAATTTCCTCAAATAATGAGTCCTCATTTTAATACCCTTTCATCAAATTAATAATCCAATTCTCTATTTCACTCATACAATATTGTTAAAATTTAATTATAAAACATTGAATCATAGGATTCCAAAGAAACTAATGCCTCATATATTAGTTAATTAAATCATAATTCAATTTTGGGCATATAATTTTACATTAAATATCAAAACTAGTTTATGGACATAAACTCTAGACCGTTTAAAATATAAACTATTAAAAAGTGAACTCCCTTTCCCATGATTCTTTATTCCTCTTCCTTTTGTATTTGTGGATTATTTCTTCCATTACAAACCAAAAAAATAAAATTAATAAATTAATCTAAAGGGTCATCTCTTTTATAAATATAAATAATATTAGGTAATGGGTTTCATAATAAACTCCTCCCAAGAAAATAAATTGAAATATAAATTCTTATAAAGTAGTCATAAGGGGAAAATCCTTGATATGATCCCGAAAGTAGGACCAAAATTTTTATTACCTCCAAAGGGAAGTACCAGTTGTTATCCAATGTCTCATGGTGGATGAAGATTATTTGATTTGAACCAACACATGTGGATTCTCCCAGATTGTGCTTTTTTCCTTCTTGGTATGTAATGATCAATGTATAGATTACACCAAATCCACCTCTTTCACAATTAGGTACAACTAGCATTGAGGGTGTAGGATGAGGTATGAATCATCCTCCACATTGGTTGCTACCTGTGCAACCTTCTTCTTCTCTTATAGTGTTGGATTGATATATGATACATGAATTGGATGATCAAAGGGAGATTAAGTAGGTTTTTTTAATTGAATAAAAATTTAAATTTAATTTTTAATATGTATTTTATCCCTTTCAATTTGAGTATCTTATTTTTTGATTTCTATAGGCTCAGAAACATGGATTCTTTCATGGTATTCCTTATATGCATGATCATTGAAACTGGTGAGCTCCATGTGCTCTTCAATAGGTTCAGGTCTAGTTTCTTCATCTTCCTTTAAGGCATGGTAAATATTTTATGAATATTTATAATCAAAATTGTAGGGAGTGATGAAAATTTTATTTTCAATAAAATTTGAAGAGATAGATTCAAATAAAGTTTCAACTCCCTAAGTTGGTTCAGATTCAATCTCTACTCCAGTGGTGAGTTCCTATTTGATTATATTCTCAGTGTGTGGTGGTAGGTAGTTAGGATCCTCTATATTTACTAAAAATTACACCACTTGTGTGGTATTTTATTTTCATGGTGTAAGAACTTATTCTTTACAAGGAATGGGGATATTATGTAGTTCCTTATATCAATTCCAAAAGTCGCCCATTTCTTGTTGGTCTCCCACATGTAGCTCATTTGGAAAGTCTCTATCATTGGCCACCTCTATTTAATTAGGTAAGATGGGTGACTCATTTTATTGTTAATGTTCAGAATGTTATGTTGGTGTATGAATGTATATAGTTATATAATCCATTTGGACTTATAGATCTTACACCATATCTCCAAGCTCCTAAATATTGTATTTGAGTTTCTATTTTCACACATAATCCTGAAATTGTTCTGGGGGAACATATTAAAAATTTATCGGAGGAAATAATGAACACTCTTCTTGTATCATAGTCGCATAATTATAAAATTCTGGGATGTACTACAACAATTCATTTAGCTCCCTAGAAAATCCTTCAACTACTGGTTTGTCGGGGGTTCCCTTAAGATGTTGTATGGGGTTCTTGAATTACTTTTCTTTTCTAATTTGGTTTCAGTCTCTCCTGATCTATCTATGACATTCTAAAATAATTTATTCTATATAATAGGGTACTTCAACTACTGGTTCCTACACATTTGATTAATTAGTCCATTAAGAATAATATTCATTTGGAAACGTCATGGAGAAATTATTTATTAATATTTTTTGTTTTTATTATATCAATGAAATATATCTAATTGTTAAAAATAGAAAAAGTGAATCCAATGTAGATTTTCTCCCCAGAAACAATGACAGTTTTGACACACACCTATTGTAGCGCATGAAAAAAACAGATTATTCTCCAAGTGTAGCACAATAGTTTACTAGGGTTTCCCCACATGAAGAGTATGTTAGTTTGTTCACTTATTATAAATTTATTAATCTAATGTTTTTGTTGGTTTATTATTTTATGAAATAACATGAAAATGATTCTATATTTTTTTTATTTCAATGACATGCATAAATTAAATTATAATTTAAACTACCATGAAATTATGAACAGAAATAGTTAAGAGAAAAATGACTTAGTTTTGGGTTTGGTTTTGGATTTAAACACTATTTTCCATTATATATTTTAGTTTAGTATGACAATACAAACATGTAATCCAATTCTTTAACTACTATTATTTAATTATAAAATGCGGAAATTGTTGAATTCCTAAGATATCTAAACTCCTTTAACCATAGTTTATGACACACCTTGGTCAAGGATGTCCCATTTTCCAGTACCCAGCATTATAAATGTTGTTTCATCCATTTATTATCTCAAATTCATCATGTGAATAACTAAAAAATTAATATAGGGAACATATATTAACTTAAATAATTTAAATAGATTTAGTTACATGTCATTGGGGGAATTCCACATCGAGGGCATTCACATCACCCATGCATGTTACTCAAATATTCCTTCAATCTTAAAATTAACTATTTGGAAAGTTCAAGAACACCTTTACCTCCCCACGTGCCAATCCTTGAGGTTATACCCTCATTTTTTGAGGGTAAGATATCACATTGTGGAATGTTAGAGAAGATAAGGCAATATAAAATAATATATAAAGATGAATAATAATAATAACAATAATAATAATAATAATAATAATAATGGGTGATGAGAGAATGAAGAGAGTAAAATAAAAATAATTTTTAGTGATAAAGAGAGGTCTAATAAAATAAAATAGAATAATAAAAATAAAATTTAAGAAGAAGAGGTATTTTAAATAATAATAAAATAAATAAAATAAAATAAGAATGCTAGAATGATAATAATAATAATAATAAGAGAAAAAAAATTATAAGAATAAGATATGATGGAGAAGGATGGTGGGAACAAAATTAAAAACATGCATAAATTAATTAATTTAACTAAATAATGAATTAAAATTAAAATATAAAATAATACTTAAAAATAAATAAAAATAAAAATTGGGACATTTAGCTGCTCGACATCCACCACAGTGGGTTCCTTCCTTCGGGTGTCAAGAGAGGTCCTTAATTAGGGGTGAACTCTTCCTTATATATTCCAAGCGGGTTTCATCTTATGGTATTTAAAATCATGATCACCCAAATCCCCATTTAATATCTCCTACAAATTATGTCCACTGTAATTTTTTCCATGGTTGAAGCATTTCATTATCAAATATGGGAATGGTTTAATCCTCTATGTTTCTCAAAATTCTGTTTTCTATTAATCAACCATCATTTAATTTAATTGTACATGTATAGAGTATGTTATGAAAAAACTATTGAATCTCACTTTTTCGAGCTGAATTTTTCCTAAATCGTCCCCCAATTTTTATCTTCCAATGGCCATAATAATGAGAGAATTTATCCATGATCTAAAATGGTATAATTATCTATTAAATTATCTTTCAGATAAATCTATAATATATTTAATTGGAGGTGTGTAGCAGGATTTATGAGTCAATTACTGAGGTAGAGTCCACTCTTTCATCCAAAACAATTTTTCAACGTGAATTATTTTTAAGCCCTTTGGATATTCAAATCAGCTACTGGTCTATAAGAAGAAGTTTAATCCAAAAAATTAAGTAATACTAAAAATAGAATCACTCAAATTTGATCACTATTGTAAAATTTATACTTGAAATACCAAATTAATAAATATCTATTAAAATTACATAATCAATACATTTTCTCATTTTATCTAAAAACATACCAAAAACGTAAATAAAATAATAATTAACTGAAATTGATATACAATAAGGGTTTAAATCATTTAAATACATATTAAAATTTACAAAAATAGTAGATCTATCAATGTCCATCTAACTTTATATAGATACAAGAGGTATGTCTTTACAAAAATTTTCCATATGAAACATCTGTAACAGTTTATTATAAAAGGTCTGATTTGAGTTATGATATTACATATGGATAAATAAATGGGGAAATAGACAGTCGGATCAAGACAATCTAGTGAATTGTCCAATAAATAAAAATGACCATATGAGTGTACCTTCTCCCTGCCACTTATAGAGTGAAATTTATTATTATTACAACATTATTCAAAGACAACAATTAAAGAAGCATATATGTTTTACATTCCATATGAAAAATAAATATATGGAACATACATGATATATGTAGTTGTTCTTGAGAGTATAAATGAGATTCTTATGTATGAATGACTAGGATCCTTAGTTTTGAATACATATATAAGGTATATATTCATAATACATCTAGTGTTCTAACATATTTTTTAAGGTTAATAACTATTCATATTTTCTATAGTAGTTTGTATTACTAATATATAATGGAAAAATTGTGGGGAGAGTGATTTTGATTCATTAATCTCTATATCATTTCTAAAAAATAATTACTTCGGATGAGTAAGAAAATGAGAAGAAAATAGATGATCTACTCAGAGTTTTTGAGAAAAAAATAGAAAAAAGACACTTTTGTATGACTACAATGCCAAAGTAAAAGCCTACTATCTATTTACATAAAAAATACATTTATTTTTTAAATATTTCTTTTAGGTGTCACTAGATATATATCACAGTCAAACTGGGTAACCCAAATATTTTAGTTTTTGGATCCAATTCATGGATATCCAACAAACCGAACACACATGATGTGTATTTTGAATTTTTAATTCACTAAAATTAACATTTCATAGGTAAAAATTTCATAATGGTAATGATGGTAGATATTATATTTTCCATTATTTGAGAGAGATAATAAAACATGAAAAGTCTATCATCCCCAAACAAGAAATTTATGAAGGTAATTAAAATTTCATTAAAAGTATTTCATACATGTTTGTTTGTCTATATTTTCTCAATACTACCATGTTTTTTAACAACCATTGTACTCAAAATAATATGTTAATTTGTTTAGAGATTAGTGGGTAGTGTACGTGACATTAGAATGTTTCCCAAAAAAAAATTAAGGTGCATAACTTCTATATTTGTGTTATAGTGTGGGATATGACCATTGAAATATATTTGGGGTGTGAAGCATTAATTTCAGAATGATTATATATTATTTTTGTTCTGTTTCTCAAATATAAGTGTAATAGAGAATATAAATTCATTTATAAACACTTACCTAAAATAATATAATTTCTAGGTAATAGAGAAAGTGGGGGTGGAGGCGGAGGTGGTGTCAGAGTTGCAGATTGAGGAGGATGAGGAAGAAGAGTGAGAGACCTAGGTGGTGGTGGAGATTGAGATTTGGCATCCAAATAATAATTTTTTAACAATGGGGTAGAATGGGGATCACACCCAGGTAGTGTTTTATAAAAATCCATGAAGTGGAGGAGTTTTATAAAAATCCATGAAGTGGAGGTGTTTATTTTAGAATGGGGATCACACCCAGGTACGCACAACACTTTTCAGTTAATATAAGAGCCAATGTGAAAGAATTTTAGGTTTCTTCCTAAAAAATTGTTTTTCACCACTTGTTTAACTGATTTTGTATAGGAATTTAAGTGGAGGGGTTTTTTAGAAACAAAAAAAAATTACACTAATTTTATCAAACAAATTATCATAGGATTAAATTTTAATTAGTACATTCCATGTACTATATAATATTAATGAAGTGTGAATGAAACCCCTCAATAAGAAAAAACTGAAAAAAATAGATGCAGTTACTTGACCATTTATTCTCTACACTAAAAGGTTCTTAATAGTAGATCCAATAGTTACTTGAGAGTTATACAACACTAATCCAATCATGAAACTGGTATATAATCCATAAAAACTTTTTGAATAAATATGTGTGTATTCAACCACCAAATATAGAAAGCATAAGAGATACCTATTGGAGGACAACCAACATTGAGAGATAATGGTCATTGAGAAGGGATGGTGTCAATGCATACATGGCATCAAAATAAAAGTAAACACCTTAAGAAGGATCCCTTAAAAAACCCTACAAAAATGAAATCCTGAAGCACTGAAAATAAAAATGAATACCCCATTAACAAAAATCTATTATCTTTATCCAAAACCTCTAAAAAATTGATAAATATAAAATTTCAATGACTGAATAATGAAATTTCAAAAAAAAACAATACAGTTGTTTCAAATTGATGGGTGGTGTAATAATTTGGGATATTATATCATCAAATTTATGAATGATGTAAAATTAAAATACTTGTAAAATCTAGATAAGTAACATTCATTATAAATGTGCACATTAAAAATTTTAAATGATCCATTTCAAAAAACATATTAATAAAAAATAATTATCCTTCTTAATAAAAAATACATGAGAATAGTTATATTCCCATTTTTATGAACAAATAATGATGACTCTATGTTACAGTTTACCAACACCTAGAATATATAATAGGATATACTAATATATAACCCAATACATGAAGTCATAATGGATTCCCAACATTATAGTGTCATTTGGATGCTATAATGCGATATACTAATGTTAAGTACTATCAAATGGTGTAAATAATTTATAATGGTGTTTAATGTCATCTGAAAATACATAATGGGTCACACTAGAGTTTCTATCATCAATTAAGGTAAATGGATTATCATGGAGTTTTTACTATCTATTATGGTGAAATCGAAGGGTATATTTCATTATATTCCATAAAAACTCATGTGTAAATATTTATTTATGTTCAGTCAAGGAATGCTTATAGGTCTACAGTAATGTTAAATGTTTTCTAGGAATAAATTACTTTGTCAATAAGGGAGAATCACTCATGTACTATGATCATGCCTCAATAAGGATGATTCACTCATGATGATGCAATTTTTTTTATTCTTCATTGTATTCAACATTATAGATTATAAAACTATAATATTGTCTGATGAACTAGAGATTGGAATGCAATGTAGGATAATAATACATGGTGGAATCAACCATACCTTAAATGAAGACATGGTATTCCTGGTATAACTCAAATAATGTGGTCTTAGTTCAAAATTTAGATTTTATTAATTTATTATTTAAAATTTATGTTCAGTTTAATTATTTATAGTATTACTAACAATGGAATTATTTTATTATATAGGTGCATTATTTTTATGGAGTTTTATTTTTTTGTTTAAAGTTTCTCATTCTCATTATATATTGGACTTCGACAATGAATGTAAGATAAAAAAAGAAAATTGGTCATGAATTTATACAACCATTATGAAAAGGTGAATTCATACTACTGATTTAGTTTTTTTTCCACCATTTAATCTATAATTTTTAAGTTAATTTCACTATCATATTTATCTAATTATTATAATTTTTTCAATGATCTTTTGGGAAGTATTATTTTTCATTGAATATCTTGTAACATTCTAAAAAATAGAGAACATGTTGCTTTAGGATGAGGCATTTTAGGCAGCATTTGTTTTATTCTTCAATAAAAATATAAAATTTCATTCTTTTTTGGCTTGGTGCAGACAGTTGAAAGAAAACCATTCATCACATAATCAGTCAGCTGCACCTAAATATGATTCAAAATATGAGTGGTATGACTCCAATTATTTTTATTTTGTTCAATGTTATCATTTTCATTCAAAAAAAAATATACTGAAAATTGATAAAATATATTAATATTTTATTGATACTTTAGGAAAAAATCTATAAGGCATTTTTTGACATGTAGGAATCTACATCACCTCCATCTGATGCGTAGTGTTCCCGATATGACACAAAGGGTCTATTATCTTTTTAGAATTGAAATTTTAGTTCAAAAATCGTCAGTCCCTAAAATTCATGAAAATTATATTGGAAGGTCTTGTTAATTTAGGAAAACAATTCATATATAATTTTTAATGTTTAGGAATTATTCTAATTTCATATTGATAGACAATGTGACTGGTATGACTCAAAGGGTGTGTTTTGTAGTTTAAAATGACATTTTAGTACAAAAAAGTAGTACTAACATACACAAAACCATTAAAACACATTTGGATTTTTTTTATACTTTAGTATAATGATCCATTAGTCATTTGGTATGTGTACAAATCATTCGTACCTCAATCCAAAGCATACTATGACTGGTATGACTCCATGTGCATCTTTTTCTTAAATTGAAATTAATTTTAGTAAAAACAAAAAATTAAATACTAAGAACTATGAAAATAAATTTTTATTAATTTGATATCATAATAGAATGATCCAAACATGTCTTCTAACGTATAGGATTTTGAATAACCTCAATATGATACACGATGTTCTTGGTATGAATCAAAGGTTTTGTTATCAATTTAAATTTGACCATTATATTGAAAAAGTGCCACTCATTGATATAAAAAAACATGCTTGGATTAAAATGATAATTTAATAAAATCATACATAATTTATTTTTGATGTGTAGAAATCAATCACATAACAAACCAACATATGATGTGACTGGTATGATTCAAAGTGTGTTTTCTAGTTTAAAATGACTTTTTAGTACAAAAAATAAGTTATGTACTCAAAAATAAGAAAGCACATTTAATTTTTATTTATAATTTATGAAAACAGTACATATTTCATTTGAGATGTGTAGGAATCAGTCGCACATCAATCTGATGCACAATATAATCGACATAACTTCAATTGCGTCTTTCTATTTAAAACTGACCTTAATTTTAGTAAAATAGACAACTGCCTTTCGGAAAATCAATAAACCCATTAATATTTTATTATACTTTAGAAAAATGTTCAATATTTAATTTTTGATTTTTAGGAATCCACCGTACCTCAATATGATACATAATGTGCTTGAAATGAATCAAAGTGTCTATTATCAGATTAAAATTGATATTTAAATTCACAAATATTTACAAACTAAAAACCAAGAAAATGTTCTTGGATTATATTGATAATTTATTAAAATTTTCCTATTTCATTTCTTATGTACAATAATCAATCTCAAATTATACTCACACAAGATGTGATATTTTTGACTCAAATTTCATGTTTTTAGTTTAAAATAACATTTTAGAAAAAATAGAAACTAACAAACTCCAAATTGAGAGAACACTTTTGAAATATTATGATACCTTAATAAAAATATCCATATAAAATTTTGAATATGTAAGAATCATCCTCACATTAATCCAATACATGGTGTGTTCAGTTTTACTCCAAATGAATCTTTTTATTAAAAATTGGCATTAATTTTAGTACAAAAGGCAACTAACATACTCAAAACTATGATAATGCATTCATTTTTTTTTGATACGTCAGGAAAACGATCCATACTCAATTTTTTATGTTTGGAATCAGTATCACCTCAATAAGATACATGATGTTCCTGGTATTACTCAAATTTTCCATTATCTGTTTAAAATTGATATTTATTATTAAAAGTGACAATCACTAAAATCAGATAAAACATGTTCCGACTATCTTAATAATTAACGAATATTATTCATAAGTGATTTTTTGATGTGTTGTAATCAGTATCAGGTAAATATGTCACATAATGTCACCGATATGACTCAAAGTACATGAATATAGTTTAAAATTAAATTTTAGTAAAAAAACAAGTGACTTACTGAAATACTAGAAAATTCGTTCGGATTGTTTTGGTAATTTTGTAAAAATTTTCATAAGTCATTTGGGCCGTTTTGGAATTATCTGTACCTCAATCTGATGCACGGGGTGACCGGTATGACTCCAAGTGCATATTTTTATTTGAAATTGACATTATTTTTAGAAAAAAGATAACTAACATAATAAAAAAAACACATTTGGATTGTTTTTATACTATAGGAAATTGATCTATATTTCATTTTTTTTATTCTAGGAATCATCAGATCCTCCATTTGATAAGTGATTTTCCTAGTATGACTAAATTTTTATGTTATCAATTTAAAATTTTCATTTTAGTCCAAAAGGTTTCATTCCTTAAAAAATAAGAAATATCTCTTGAAATGTTTGGATAATTTTGGAAAATGATTCATAAGTCATTTATGAAGTGGCGGAATCAGTCACATGTCAAACCGACACATGATGGTACCATTATGACAAAAATTGATTTGTTTTCCAGTTTAAAATTACATTTATATAAAAAAACACAAGTGACATACTAAAAACAAAAAAAAAGAATTCCGATTAGTTTGAAACTTTAGGAAAACAATCCATAAGTCTTATGGGATGTGTAGGAATTATCCAAAACTCAATCTAATGCATGGTGTGACTGGTATGAATCCAATAACATCTTTTCAATATATTAGTTTCATTTTAATTTAAAACATGCATCACATCACCAAAACTAAGAAATGAGTCTAGATTATTGCCGATAATTTAAACTTATATTGATTAATAAATTTTTCTTTTATTTTTATCTTTCACTTATTTAGTTAACTTATATAGATAAAATATTTGAATATTAACAAGAAATTGTGTGATGTGCAATAATCAACCGCAACTCAATCTACTACATAGTATTCCTTGTATGAATCTAATTGTATTTTTACATTAACACTTTCTATTCATTTTATTTCTTAATATAATTAAAAACATAATAATTTTTTCTTATATATTTTCACTCTTTTCCTCGAGCAGTGGTGTTTTTTTATTTATACCTGTGTGTCCTTTTGTTCAAAAATAGTTTTTTTCCTTGTATTTTTTTGTAAATTTTATCATATTTAAAGACTATATTTGTACATAATTTTTATAATTTATAGTGTTGTTTCTAGTGATGAAGAGTGATATAATAACACACTATATTATGCCTTATTTTTGGTGCTGAAGTGTGTTGTTACAACACACTACAATATATGCCTTTATCAGCACCCAAATAGCGCTGGTAAATTGGGTCATTTATCAGCGCTTTTATAAGAACTGGTAATGGGGTCCTTAATCATCATTTTTTATCACCGATAAAGGACCCATTATGAATTATTTTCTTGACCTGATATAATCTTGTAGATTTTAATTTCACTCCAATAGTTAGCATTTTTTAGCACTGATAAAGGCCAATTCTAGCGATATTCATGGCCTATTTTTTAGTAGTGTCCACAAAGTAAACAGTATATCAAACACATTGAACCCAAAACTCTAAACCCAAAACCCTATACCCCACACCCTAAGCCATACACCCTATATCCTAAACCTTATACCCAACCACTTAAAAATGATACCCTATACCCTGTACCCTAAACCATAAACACTAAAACCTAAAACCCAATCATTACACCCTAAACTCTATACCCTACACCCTAAACCCAACACTCTAAACAGTATAACCAACACCCAAAACCCTAAACAATACACCCAAAACCCTATACCATACACCATAAACTCTAAAACCAATACCTTAAACTTTATACCATACACCCTAAACCCTAATCCCTCCAACATAAACATTAAACCCTACACCCTAAACATAAACCCTACACCCAAAACCCTATACCCTACCACATAAACCCTAAAACCTACACCCTAAACCATATAACCAATGCCATTAATCGTAAACCCTAAACCCAAAATCTAAAAACATACACCCAAAATGCTAAACCCTATACCCTACACCCTATACCCTACACCAAAAATGCTAAACCCTATACCCTACACCCAAACACCAATAATCTACATCCAAAAACCCAAACCCTACACCCTAAACCATATACCCTACAACATAGACACCCATCCCTAAGACCAACACCCTAAACACTATACCCTCCAACGTAAACCCAAAACCATACACCCTAAACCTTATACCCTACACTATAAACCCTAAACCCTACAACAAAAACCCAATACTCGACACCCAACACCCTAAACCCTAGAACATAAACACTAAACTATACACTGTTAACCCTATACTGTAAACCATAAACCCGAAACCCAAAATCCTAAAACAAACACCCTACACCATAAACCATATTTTTTAAATGCAAACCCCCAAAAACCACAATCCTAAACCCTAAACCCTATAGCCATAACCCTAAACCCTAGACACTAAACCTTATACCCTACTCCACATAAAATGTAACCAAAACCCAAAACCCTAAACCATACAACCTCAACCCTATACCCTACACCATAAACTCTAAGTATTTAAAACCATAAAACAAGTCTAAACCCCCAAAAATCCATAAATATTTCAAAAAAACACAAAAAAACCCTTAAACCCCAAAAATACCTAAAAACAATAAAAATTCACAAAAAAATCATGAAACCCCCTAAGACCACTGAAATCTCTAAAAACCACAAAAACCATAAAAATACAAAAACCCCCAATGATAACCCTAAAAACAGTAAGAATCGTAAAATGACCTAAATAACCCCTCAAAATCCTCAAAACCCTAAAACCCCTAAAACCCTTAAAATGAAAAAAATACAAAAAATCCTAAAACCCTAAAAACTCTTATAAAACCCTAAAAACCCATAATAGACCCTAAAAACACGAAAACCACATAAAAACACTAAAAATTCATTTAAAATACCTTTAAACCCAAAAAATCAATAAAACCCTAAAAACACTAAAACCCCAAAAAACACAAAAAACACCATAAATCCTCTAAACACCCTAAAAATGATTAATATCCAAATCCCCTAAAAACCCTGAAACCCCTAAAACACTGTAAAATCATAAATAAACTAAGAAACCACTTAAAATCGCTAAAATAAACTAAAACCCCTAAAATCCCTAATAACACTAAAATTCCAAAAAAAAACATTAAAACACATAAATAATCCTAAAATACCATAAACCCCTATAAACATTAAAAAATATTTAAAAAACATAAAAACACTAAAAACCACTAAGAACCCAAAAACATATAGAACCCGGAATACACTAAAACATCTAAAAAACCTAAAACCCATAAAAATTCATAAACTCGCCCCCAAACCATAACCCCCCCCCCCCCCATCGTAAAAACCCTACAAATCCTATGAACCATTTAAAACCCTAAAAACACTTCAAAATCCTAAAAAAACATAAAACCCCATTAAATCCATAAAGACAACTAAATACATAAATTACCCTAAAAACCAAATAATGATGAACTACAAATCATAAGAGACCCAAAATAACTTTAAAACCCCTAAACCACCTAAAAATTCTTAAAAACTCTAAAACCCTACAAACAAACAAAACAAGAACTCTAAAAACACCTTAAATGCTAAAGTGCGTAAAAAACCAAAAAACCCCTTAAAACATTAAAAACCCATAACACTAGAAAAAAACCCTAAATTCCTAAAACCTGGAACCTTAATAAAAATGAAAAAACCATAAAACTCTAAAAACCCCCAAACCGAAAAGTATTCCAATTAAACCTAGTCACTAAAAACCATAAAATCCAATAAAATACCCCAACATTCCAAGATACACTAGTAAACCTAAAAATTGAAAATCCTCATAAAAATCTAAATACCCTAAAAAATCATTAAAACCCATAAAGCCCTAAAAAAACTAAAAGGATCCAAATGAATTATAAAACCCCATATGACCTTAAAACACCCTAAAATAACTAAAATGCACCAAAAATCATAAAAAAACTATAATACCCACAAAACAAAAAAAAACAATAGAAGACCCTAAAAACCATAAAAATGATAAAAGACCCTAAAACCCCCCAATCCCATAAAGAATCTAAATCTCCAAAAGACCCTAAAAACATAAAAACCCTTAACAATCCTAAAAACCCCCAAAAGAACCTAAAACCCCATAGAATCCAATAAAAACCGTAAAGACCATTAAAAAAACTAAAAGCTTTTACATAACATAGAAACACTAAAATCCTAAAAAACCAAAAAAAAATTTAAATGCCTTAAAACCCATAAAATGATTAAAACATAAATAAATCCAAACAACCCTAAAAACTCTAAAAATACATAATACCCTGAAACCCATAAACCCACTTAAAACCATAAAATCACAAAAACCCACCTCAAACCCCTCAAACCCTTAAAAACTAAAACCCTAACCCCCCCTTAAAGCCCTACCCCTCCCCACTAAAAACATGGAAAGAGAACTTAAAACCATAAAAAACAGGAAACCCATTAAAAAAATATTAAAACCCTAAAGCACTAAATCCCATGAAATCCCCAAAAAAACTAAAAAACCTTTAAAACAATAAAACCCCAAATAACACTAAAATCATAAAACCCTAAAAAAACTTTAAAACCCCCAAACACCACTAAAAACCCTAAAAAAAATACACCCACCAAAAAACCCTTAACCCCATAATACCTTTAAAGCCATTAAGTGATATTAAAATCCCTAAAACCCCCAAAACCCCCCTAAAATCCAAAAATCCAAAAATCCCTAAAAACTCATAATATATCTAAAAACCCTAAACCCCATAATAAAATCTAAAAAACCCTCAAAACAAGAATACCCCTATTAAACACTAAAAGCCAATATAACCCCATAAAACCCTAAAAATGATACAAAATCTAAAACCCCTTAAAACCCCTAAAACATATCATTAATAACCATAAACCCTTAAACCCCCATAAAACCTGTAATAATACCACTATAGCTCATTAAACCCCATAAAATCCCTAAAACCATTAAATGCCCTAAAACATTAAAAACCCAGACCCCTAAGAACCCTAAAACCATAAAATATTAAAAAACATAAAAAACCCAAATGAACCATTTTTTGGAAGTCCACCCTAATGTACACTAGAAATGCATAAAACTATAGAAACCCTAAAGCCACTAAAAATCATTACACCCAAAAAAACACTAAAAACCTTAAAAATAGTTAAATCCATAAAAACCTAAAGAACCCTAAAAACCCCTAAAACCCAAAAAAAACATAAAAACCCTATATCCCCTATGAAACCCCAACACCATAATACCAAAAAATGCCGTTAAAATCTAAGATCCATAAACATGAAAAATCTCTACAAACCTCTAAAACCACCTAAAAGGCCATACCAACCAAAAATCCCTAAAAGAACATAAAAAAAGAAAAAAACTAAAAGTCCCCAGAGACAATAAAAAATGTAAAAAATGAAAAAAAACACTAAAAACGTCAAAAGAGAATAAAAGATCCTAAAATTTATAGAAGACTTTAAAACCCATAAAATCACTAAAGCGTCCTAAAACCCATAAAAAACCTAAATGACCCTAAAAACCCAAAACCCCTAATCAACACTAGAAACCCTAAAAACCCAATGGACCGTAAAAAATATAAAAAAATAAAGGACCCAAAAACCCTAAAATCCATATAGGAACCTTAAAACACATTAAAAAACAAAAATGGAATTTAAAAACAAAAAAACCTACTAATCCCTAAATCTCATAACAACCCTAAAACCCCCTAAAAAGATAAAAACCATAAAAACTCTAAAAACATTCAAAACCATAAAATAACCAAAAAAAACTAAATAAATAAATTTTCACTAAAAACTATAAAAATCTATAAGACCCTAAAACCCTAAAATACCATAAATCCCAAAAAACATCTCAAACCCTAAAAACCCTAAAAAACAATGAAAACACTAAAAAATAATAACAACCTAAAGAAACCCTAAAAACATAAACCCCTAAAAGACAAAGGCAGCACACTCTCCTGGTGCTCTCTTCCCTTCGAGGCAGCTTCTAGGGTTTCTGTCTGGTTCCCATGAAGATGGAGTTCCTCTTCAGCAATTCCATGTGGTGGCACGGATTGGGGTTCTCTTCCTGTCCCTTCCATCTCGTGCTGTTGGAGGGAGATCTCGGCACAGATTGGGGTTTCGGCGATAGAGGGCCTCAACTGCGTTCGCTGGATCAAAGGTGACAGGTACCCCTCAACTTTTGCAAGCGACGACGTTGACTGGTGTGTCGTTACAGGATCCCTTCTCGGTCCCTACTCTTAGGGGGGATCTTGGAATCAGTAGTATTCAATGGGTTTCACCGGCTCAAAGGCAGAAGGTAACGACGGTTTTTTCTTCTTTCAGCTCTTCGATTACCGATCCTGTGTTGCTGAATGTTTGTTTCACATTATGGTTTGATCCTTTCTTCGGTTCGTGAAGCAGATGCATGTGTGTTCTCTTATTTATCTCGAGACATTGTCTCCGCTGCATGATGTTGATGTTAGATCTGGTCGGACCTTTTGGAATTCCATGTCTTTTTATTTCTTGGTTCTGTTGTTGGTTATGAAACATACGGTTTTGCTGAATTGGGATGGGCGAGTTTTGATGCACACTTGCTGGTGGTATGGAGCTAATTTTTATATGAGGTGTGGAATGCTGGATGTGGACCGGTCCGATGGCCATGATTGTTGGATGTTGAGATTTGATTCCTAGGGAGATGATGTGTTCAGATGCGATGGTTGCTGTTTTTTGTGCTACATGTTATTTGGAGCTGGTTGGCTTGGAGGTGGTGATGATATTGTTGTTAATTATGGTGTTTTGGTGCCGTCGTTTGTCGGAGGTTTCTGCTGGTTTCTTGGGCAGATGAGTTTGGCTTGGTTTTCTGAGCGGGAGATGCTTCGGTGTTGCGGTTTGGATAATAACTGTAGTTTTCTATGCTATTGTTTGTTTGGTTGTGATTTGTTGCAGGCGCTGGTATATGGTTATGTATGTTGGTGCATGGAGACGGTTGTTGTTCTGCTACCTGGTGGTGAAGCTGGTTTGGATGTGGTTTGATGTGGATGCGGGCTATTGGTTCTGCTAAGTGGTGCTGCACTTTGTTCCTCCTTTGGGTGTTGTGGAGCTGCTGCTTCGTCCCGAAGTGATGTAGGGAAGAGTTATGACTTTGGTTCTGATGGTTCTATGCATATGGCAGTGGATCTTCTTGGTGAGAAGGTTCTGGATGCTGGGTTTTGTGAGTTTGGATGCTGGTCTGTGGTTAGTTGTGAGCAGTTGGTAGCTGGGGAATGTTGGATGATGGAGCTTCATATGGCGGAGCTTCTTGGTGAGAAGTGTTGGCTACTGAAACATGTGAGATTAGATGCTGGTCGTTGCTTGGTTGTGGGCCTCAGATGCTGGTTTCTGCTTTGATAGGATGTGATAAAGGGGTGATGGAGCTGCCGACTGCTGGAATTGGCTGAGAAGGTGCTGAAGCTGCTGTGAGTTTGGGGTTGTGTCTTTTCTTTTTTTGATCTTTCTTTTTTGCTGTCTTTGGGTGTGTGTTTGTTAAGGTCTTTTGGGTGTGGGTTGATTGACCTCGCCCCTCCCTTTTCAGTTGTGTCCTTTTTTCTCTAATAAATTTTGAGGGGGTCGGGAATAGCATGACTGTCGCATCTTTCTTTCTCTAAATAAACTAAAAACACTAAAACCCATAAACCCCATAAACCCCTAAAACCACTAAAAACCAGAACAACCCAAAAACACTAAAACCTCCAAAAACACTCAAAACCCCTAAATAACCTTAAAACACACAAAAAACCCAATAAAAATATAATCCCCCACCAAATACCTTTAAAACCACTACAAAAAATAAAAAACACTAACCCCCCCCCCCTAAAAAAACCTAAATCCCCAAACCCCCAAAAATCCTTAAAAATAAATAACATTAAACCCCTTAAAAACCCCTAAAACCCATAAATATTCTAAAATACCCTTAAACATTAAAACACATAAAAGACCCCAAAAACCAAAATCCATTAAAAAACCTAACAAAACCTATAAAAACCCCAAAATACCTAAAAACCCTAAAACCCCCTGATAACCCTATAATCCTTAAAACAATAAAAACCAAAAAACCAAAAAACCCCTAAGATTTTATAAAAATGCTATAAAACCATAAAAACACTAAAAAACCCAAAAAATACTATTAAAACACTCAAAACATTAAAACCCTAAAAACCCTAAAACAAACTTAAAAACCAAAAAATATGAAACAACCTAAAACTATAACAAATCCTAATAACACATAACAAACTAAAAAAACTAAAACTAGTAAAGCATTACAAACTATAAATTCATAAGAATCATTATACAATTCTAAAATCCATGAAACAAAAAAAAATCTTAGAAACCCCTAAAAACATCTAAAAATCCATTAAAAACCAAAGAACCCTTAAACCCCTTAAAAACACTCATAAACTAGAAAACCCCCAAAAACACATCGAAAACAAAATAACGTAAAACCCCCTAAGAAGACCCTAAAAATCCAATGAAATCACAAAAAACTTTAAAACTCTAAGAAACCTAAAACCCCCAAATCTTCTAAAAACAGAAAAATCCCTCACAACATTAGAAAGTTTTTTGAAACCTTTAAAACCCAAAAAACACTAAATGCCTAAAACATTGAAAACCTGAAATTCCTTAAAAACTCGTTTAACCCATAAAAACGTAAAATACTAGTAAAAACCCCCAAAAACTCAAAAAAATTGAAAACTTATAAAAACCTCTAAGAACACTAAGAAACACTACCCCAAAAAAACAAAAAAAAACAATAAACCCCTTAAAATTCTTAAAAATCCCAAAAAACCTAAACCCCCCCCCAAACTATAATAAACCCAAAACCCCCAATAAAAATAAACCCTACTCCGTAAACCCTACAGCCTAAACCCAATACCCTAAACCCTAAATCCAACACTTGTAACACTATAAACTACACCCTAAACCCTCAATCATATACCAAAGATCCTATAATCTACACACTAAACTTCAAACACTTCATCATAAAACATAAACCATGCACCCTAAATGCTATACCCTACACCTTAAATCGTATACCCCACACCCTAAACTGTATAACCTACACCTAAAACCAAATATATTACACCATAAACATAATTTCCTACACCCTAAAACCTATAACATACACCATAAACACAATACTATCAAACCTAAATTCAAAAACCTACTCTAAAAACCCTAAAAATTAAGCCTTAAACCCTAAAGAATACTCTGCATACCCTATACCCTACTCAATAAACACTATAACCTATAGCCTAAACCCCATTCCCAATACCAAAACACAAGACACTAGACCATACAACCTAAACACTAATCCTTAAACGATACACCCAAAACCCTGTACCCTACAACCTAAACCAAAAACCCTTCAACCTAAACCCGATGAATTCAACTATAAACCCTAACCCCTACGACCTAAACTCGGAACCCTACACCCTAAACCCTATACCCAACAAAAAAACCTAAACCATACAGCCTAAACCTTAAACCCTACACCCTAATACTTACACCCTAAACCCTATACCCTACACCCTCATCCCTACCCCATAAACACACACTCCTCTACACCCTAAACCTAATACCCTACACCTTAAACTCCAAACCCCGCACACTAAACCTTGTACCCTAGACCAAAAACCATAATACATATACCCCGAACCCTAAACCCAACATAACAAACCCTGAACGCTACACCCAAAAACCTAGACCTTACACCATATACTCAAAACCCCACACCCTAAACCTAATACAATAAACACTAAACCCAACCAATTAAACCAAATACCCTACAAAAAACTCTAAAAACCCAAAAATCTGTAAAAACACTAAAACACATGTAAACTAGAACAAATATCCTAAACCCCCAATGAAACACCAAAAAACACTGAAAACCCTTTTGAAACCCCTCAAAAAACCAAAAAACCCTAAACACCCTAAAAATCATAAAAAACTACAAAACCATAAACCCCCCTAAGAACCAAGAAATCCCTAAAAACACTTTAAAACCATAAAAACCCCAAATAACTCTAGAAAATTCCAAGAAAACCATAAAAACCTCAACACTCCCTACAAAATCTGACAAAATCTTAAAAATAATAACAAAACATAAAACCCCTAAAATACATTAAAATAATAAAACCCCTTAAAAAGAAAAAAAACCATAAAAACTAAAAATCACTAATAATTCCAAAAAACCCATAAAAAGAAAAAAACACCTTAAAAGGTAAAAAAAATCATTTAAACCCCCTAAAAACCATAAAACACCCAAAAACACTAAAAACACCTTAAAATCCTAAGTATCACTAAAAATCCTAAAAACCAAATGACATTAAAAAACGCAAAACACTTTAAACCCCAAGAAGATCCTAAAGACACTAAAAACACAAAACCCCTTAATAATATAAAAACCCCATAAAACCCTATAAAACCTAACACCCCCTAAAATATGTTAAAACCCCTAAAACACAAAAAAAATTACAATAAAAATATCATAAACCCCTAAAACCCCCAAAAACTCCAAAATACCTGAAAGAACTAAAAAACATACCAACCCAAAAAACCAAGAAAACGAAAAAAAACCTTAAACCCATAAAACCACTTAAAATCCACTAAACACCTAAAATCCTAAAACGCCAAAAAATATAAAAAACCTAACACAACTAAAAATATCTACAAAAATTAAAACTCATAAAAACCTAAAAAATTCTAAAAACCTCAAAATTACTAAAAACCCCAAAACCCCTACAAAACCTAAAACCCCTTTAAAACCCATAAAACCATTAAAAATAAAAAAAACCCTATGAATCATTAAGAAAACTAAAATCCCAAAAACCTAAAAAAATATAAGGCCCCTAAAAGACTATAACCCCTTAATACCCTAAAAACACAAAAAGTATAAAAACCCCTAATAACACTAAATAACGCTAAAACCCATTTGGACCCATAAAAACCATAAAACCCAGAAACCCATTAAAAATTCAAAAAAAACAGTAAAACCATAAAAACCCAAAAAAACATAAAGGAAATTAAAAAACCCCAAAACCCTACCACCCTAAAAACCCCAAAGACCCTAAAAATCATAAAAACATTAAAACTCCTAAAACACTCTATAAACCATAAAGCACATAAAATTCTCTAAAAATTTAAAAAAAATCTAAATATCCCTAAAACTAATAAAACATTGTAAGAACCCGTAAAAGACTCAAAAAACCTTAAACCCATAAAAGAAACCAAAAACAACACAACCCCTTATAAGGTACCAAAGACCCTAAAACCCCAAAAAGTCTATACAATTACCTAATAATCCTAAATGAATTTTAAATCCATAAAGGCCCCTAAAACCGTAAAGACCCTAAAAACCCTAAAGGACCATAAGAAATCTAAAAAACCCAAAACCCCCTTAACGAACATAAAAACCATAAAACCACTAATTTACCCAAAACAACCAAAAAACCTAGAATACCCTAAATAATATAAAACCCAAAAATACCAAAAAAACCCTAAAACATTAAATGACCCTAAAATGGTAAAACCCCTGAAAAGAAGAAAAAATATATCCTAAAAGCCATTGAAACCCCCCAAACCTTAAAAAAACTAATGGCCACTAAAACCCCAAATAAACTATTGGACCCTAAAATTACATAAAACCCTGAAGCAGACAAACAACCCTAAT
This sequence comes from Viscum album, assembly GCA_963277665.1. Lineage (NCBI taxonomy): Eukaryota > Viridiplantae > Streptophyta > Magnoliopsida > Santalales > Viscaceae > Viscum > Viscum album. The sequence continues at coordinate 334,001,339 of OY728156.1, read as the reverse complement.
AATCTAAAAGACCCTAAAACCCTAAAAATCTTTAAACCCCCTTAGAAACCTAAAAAACTAAAAAAATCCCTAAAACCCTAAAACCCCCTAAAACCCCATAAAACCATAAAAGAAACTAAAAAAAACCAAAATTCCCCAAAAAATAAATGCCTCTAAAATCTGCAAATAACCATAAAAGACCCTAAAACACAAGAAAACATGATACAGCCCAAAAAATCGAAAAACCCCTAAACACCATAAAACCTCAAAAATATCTTAAAACCCCAAATCTCATAAAACCTCACTCTAATAAGAATAAGAAAAATAAAAAACATAATAAATCATAAAACCACAATACCCTAAAAAACAGAAAACCCAAAAAACCCTTAAAACTATTAAAACCTTAAAACCCGTAAAAAAGCTAAGACATCAACCCCCCCCCAAACCATGAAAACCCCTAAAACCCAAAACCCCAAATAATATAAAATCCCTAAAAACCATAAAAATCTAAAAACCTAAAACCACTTAAAATCCATAAAAACCCCAGAAAACCTAAAAATGCTTAAAAGCCTAAATACCTGAAAATTATAACCACCCATTAAAGACCTAAAAAACTAAAAAACAATAAATACTAAAAACCATAGAGGATCCTAAAATTAAAAACCCCTTATAGGACTATAAAAACCCTAACCCCCCCCCCCCAAAGGAACCGTAAAATAGTAAAGGGACCTAAAAATCCAAATAACCCTTATTACCCTAAACACACTAAAAACCCAAAATCCCCCCAAAACCCTCAAATACCCTAAAAATCCTTAATGTCATAATCAAATGTAAAAACCTATAAAACAAACCTAAACCCCTAAAAACTCTAAAAACAAAATGAAACCATGAAATAACCTAAATACCTAGAAACATTGAAGGTATCTAAATTCTATAAACCCTACAAATACCATATAACCCCCAAAAAACCCAAAAAACACCTATATGAACCCAGACAACCCCAAAAGACCCCAAAAGGCGCTAGAAACCCCAAAAATCCAAGAAAACCCCAAAAAAATATGTAGAAAAATAAAATACCCTATCAAACCTAAAAAACAATAAAAGAACCAAGAAATAGTAAAAAAATCCTAAAACCCCTAAAACCAACTAAAACATGCTAAGTACCTAAAAAATACATAAAACCCATAAAAATCCAAACAAAATAAAATCCCTAAAAACCATAAAACCAATAAATTCCCTAAATACCATAAACACCCATAAAAAACCCTAAACACCCGAAGAAATCCATAACAACCCTAAAAAATAAAGAACCATAAAAACCCAAAAACCCATAAAAACCCCAAAAGACCCAAAAAATCTTAATGGATGCTAAAACCTCCTTGAAATCCTAAGAAAATTAAAAACCCTATAGGACCCTAAAATTATTAAGAACTAAAAAAGGCCATAGAAAACCTTAAAACCGTAAAACAAAAAATAGAAAAAACACTAAAAACTCTAAAACCCCTAAAAACCATAAAAACCAAACAAACAAACAAACAAAACCATGAAATCCCCTAGAAAACACCGAGACATCTAAAACTGTAAAAACACCCTAAAACCCATCAAATCCCGAACAATCCACTAAAACCCCTACAAATACTTAAAACCCATAAACCCCAAATTATAATAATAAATTAATGAAACATAAAACCTATAAAAATAGAAAAACCCAAAAAACCAAATAGCCCTTAAAAACCCCAAAAAACCTAAAAAATTTCAAAAACCAAAAATCCATAAAACTCATAAAAATACTAAAATCCCTAGAAACTGTAAAAACCATAAAACCCAATGGGACTCTTAATATCATGTAAAACCCTAAAGAAAATTAAAAAACTCTAATTAATACTAAAATACTCTACAAATCCTAAAAATCCTAAAGGACTATAAGAAACATAAAACCCCTAAAACCCCTGAAAACACTGAAATCTACTAAATTCATGAATGAACCTAAAATGATAATAATCCTAAATGGCCCTAAAACCATAAAAATATTATACCCCCCCAAACCCCTAAAAGACCCTAAAAACTAAAAAAACAAAAAACCCCTAAAAGAATCTAGAAAACCTAAGAAACCTAATTGAACCTAAAACCCCTAAAAGTCCCTAAAAACATTAAAAATACTTAAAAACATTAAAACCCCCTAAAATTATTAAGAACCCTAAAATCCACTAACCCCCCCCCCCAAACAAACTAAATCCTTGAAGAACCCTAAAACCCTAAAGATCCCAAAAAATATTAAAACCCCATAAAACCCCCAAAACCCTAAATAAATTAAAAAAAACCCAAAAACCATAAGGGATTCTAAAACCCCTAAAACTTATAAAGCACCCTAAAACCCCAAAAGAACCTGAAACCCCCAAAAAAGCACTCAAGGACAATAAAAACCCAAAATTCATAAAATAAAATAGAAACTATAAAAAATCTAAAACCACCTAAAAACACTCAAGGACCCAAAATATACTAAAAACCCTAAACAACCCTAAAACATCCTAAAACACCTAAAATACCCCAGAACCCTATAAACCAGAAAAAACCCTTTAAATCCTAAAAAAATAAATAAAAAGACCCTAAGAATCCCTAAAAACATTAAATGATTGAAAAAACTGAAAAAAATATATTTAAAAACTCTAGAAATCCAAGAATAACAAAATACCCAAAAAACCCCTAAAATTCCTAAAACAATTAAAAGCCTTAAAAAACTAAAAACCAAAAATCCATGAAAACCCCTAAAACCCCTAAAAACATAGATAAATCTTAAAATCCCTAAAAACCAAAAACACATTAAAAGCACTAAAAACTCTTAAAAGTATAAAAACCATGAAAACACTAATAAAACGCTTAAAACATTATAATCCCCTAAAACACAAAAAACATCTAGAACCCCACAAAACACTACAACTCCCCAAATCCCCAATAAACTTGGAAACCCCCTAAAACCCTAAAAATCCCCAAAAACACAAAAAATAGAAGCAACCAAAATACTAAAACCCCTTAAATAGACTAAAAATCATAAATACCCTGAAATTTTGTGTAACCCTAAAATTACCAAAAATTCCTAAACACCCCTAAAACACTCTAAAAAAACTCTAAAACACATAAAAATACTCAAAAAATTAAAAACCCCGAAATACCCTAAAAATCATTAAAAACATAAAAATAATTAAAAATCCCTAATCCTCTAAAATACCTAAAATACTCAAAAACCCCAAAAGGGCCCTAAATACATAAAACCCTAATGAAACCTGAAAAAACCTGAAATACCACAATAAATTTGAAGCACCCAAAACCCATAAAACCACCAAAAACACTAAATGACCAAAAATACACAAAAAATCCCTATAAATTATAAAAATTCTTAAACCCCCTAAAACCCTAAAAAACCTAAAAATCCCAAAAACCACTACAATACCTTAAAACTCCTAAATATCAAAAAACCCCTAAAGAACCCGATAACATCTAAAACAACATAAAACCCCCAAAAATAGTAAAAATACAAAAAACAAAAAAAATACCTTAAACCCCAAAAAACACTAAAAACACTAAAATCCCAAAACCCTAAAAATCCTAAAAACATAAAAAACTATAAAAAATATTAAAAAGATATAAAAATCATAAAACCACACTGAAACACAAAAAAACATAAAAATCCATAAGACATCATAAAACCCCCTCAAAACATCTAATATCCACACAAAAACCCTAAAACCGTTAAATAACCCAAAATCCCTAATAATTCTAACTACACCCCCAAACCATAATACCACAAACACCCTGAAAACCCATAAAAGCCTTAAAAACCATAAAATCCTAAAAAAATTAAATTCACTAAAAACTCTAAAAATTTATAAACCACTAAACCAATTATACCCCATGTAAACCTAAAAACCCCTAAAAACCGTAAAAAACCACTACAACCATAAAAAATTTCTAAAACCCTTAAACCACTTAAAACTATAAAGATCCCCAAAACCCCTAAAACCCTCTAAAAACCCTAATGACTCTAAGAATCCCAAAAAACCATTAAAACCCCTAACACCTAAAAAACCTTAAAAAATGAAAACCCCTAAAATCCCTTACAAAACCGAAAATTTTAAAACTGAAAAATAACAAAAAAATACCCTTAAAAACAAAAATCCCCCTAATAGCACAAAAAAAAATAAAAAACTCTACAAACACTAAAATGTATTAAAATAAAGAAAAAACTAACACACCTAGAAAACATCAAATCCCCATAAAACCATAAAAACCCTAAAACTGAAAAATAATTCAATATCCCTAAAACCCAAAAACCCTAAAATCTATAAAAACCCTAAACAAATCCTCTAAAACCCATAAAAACCTTAAAACCCCTAAAATCCCTAAAACCCCCTAAAAACTAAAAAAATTAATAGATACCAAAAAAATACTAGAAATCCTAAAAACACTTAAAAGACCCTAAGAACCCTAATACAATAAAAGACACTAAAAACCCAAATAACAGACTAAAAGTCTATAAAATCCCAATAAAAACCCTAAAAGACTAATAAAAACACTTAAACACCATAAAAATCATAAAACCATTGAACCATAAAACCCAAAAAAAACTAAAAACACATTAAAATGATAAAAAACCTAAAGACACTAGAAACCCTAAAAATGATAAATATCCTAAAAAATTATAAAAAACATAAAAATTAGTAAAAAACATGTAAAAACCTAAAATCCCAAAAAACCGTAAACCTCTAAAAACCCAAATAAAACCCAAAATTCCCCAAAAAAACACTAAAACCCCTAGAAACCTAAAAACACTATATACCCTAAAACACTGAAAACCTATAAAAACTCAAAGGACCTAACAAATCCCTATAAAACTGTAAATAAATATAAAACACCCTTAATAACCATAAAAACCATAAAACCCAAAAAAACTCTAAACCCCTTAATAAACACCAAAACACCCCTAAAACCCTGAAAAACCTAAAAACCCTATTAACACTCTAATATACCGTAGAAGCCATAATATCCAAAATAATCTAAAATACACCCCCAATACCCCCAAAGAACCCTAAAACACTAAAAACCCTATACATAATATAAAAACCCTATATACCCCTAAAACCCTAAAATCAATTTAAACCCATTAATATCTTAAAACCCTATAAATCCATTAAAACCTTTAAAAATAATATAAAACCCAAAAAAATCCTAAATCCTAAATCCATAATTAGACCATTAAAACCCTAAGACAACTTAAAAACCATAAAACCCATTAAACCCTAAAAATACCTATGAACCTTAAAATCCTCTAAAATCCAAAAAAAACATTCAAACCTATATAAACCATAAAAACATTAAAAACCCAAAAAAATATCTAAAACCCCTAAAAACCCACAAAAAACAAAAAACACTAGAATCCCATAAAAACATTGAATACCAAAAAACTCAAAATACTTTCAAAACCATAAAAATACCCAAAACCCAGAATAACAAAATTAATATCCTAAAAGATCCCACAGAACCAAAAAAACCATAATTTTTTTCTGAAAACCTAGAAAAACCTAATAAACAGCTGATAACCATAACCCCCCTAACCCCTAAAAACCATAAACCCCCAAAACATCAAGAAAATCTCGTCTAAATGAATAAAAATCCTAAAACTCCTTAAAATATCGTATGAACACATAAAAAAATTAAACCCCTAAAATCCATAACATTACAAAAAAACACCAAAAAGACTATAACACCCATAAAAACCAAAAAAACCTAAAAAATATTAAAGAAATTAAATCCCTAATACAACTAAAAGGTATTAAATAAACCAATTAAAACCTTAAAAGACCCAAAACACCACTTAAAGACCATAAAAAACTATAAAACCCAAAAAACAACCAAAAAATCATTAAAAAAATCTAAAACCACCTAAAAACCCTAAATACCCTAAAACCTCAAAAAACATAAAAAAAACAATAAAAACACTAAAAGTCCCTAAAAACCCTTAAAATACTAAAATAATCATAAAAACGCTAAATCCCCTAAAACCCCTAAACCACTAAGAAAACTATATAACCCTAACAACCCCTAAAAACAGTATGACCACTAACTCTAATAAAAATGCCATGAAAACCCCTAAAATCATAGAAACACCACAAAAACCTAAATATCTATTAAACCTTAAATCACCTAAAAATAGATAAAATCCATAAAAACCCAAAAAATTCCAAAATACCATAGGAGCACAAAAGCCTTAAAAACAATAAAAAAACTAAAAAAACACATAAAACCCTAAAAACCCTAAAAACCCCCCAAAACAATGATATATCCTCAAATCCCAAAATTCCCAAAATAAACTTTAAACCCCCTAAAAACCCTAAAATACTAAAAAACTAAAAACAATAAAAACCCTAAATAACAAAAAATCGCTAAAAAAAAATAAAAAAATAAAAACCCAAAAAACCCTAAAAACTACTGGAAATATTAAAAACCCCCATAATACCTTAACACCATAAACCACCAAAATCCTAAAACCACTAAAAATACCTAAATGTTCCTTTAATCCCAAAAAACTATAAAAGGCACAAAAACCCGAAAATAACAAAAAAAAGTCTAAAACCTCAATAAAACCTAAAAATACTAAAAACCCTAAAACCATAAAAGGAAATATAAACCATAAAACCCTAAAATAAAATATTAATCCGTAAAATATATAAATTGGAATAAAATACCTAAAACCCCTTACAAATTTGAAAAATGATAAAAATCCTAATGAACGTAGGAAACCCCATAAAACCCTAAGAGTCCCCCCTATAAAACCCTAGAGGATAATAAAACCATAAAACCCCTAAAGGTCCTTGAAAATTTCTAAAAAAATTATGGAACCTTACATCCCAAAATCCCTTAAGGGCATTAACAACATTACAATCCCAAAATAAACCTAAAAACACCTTAACAATAAATGACCCTAAAACCACTAAATGACCCTAAAAACTGTAAAGAGCATTAAAACCAAAAAAACGAAAACAACCCAACCCTCACAAAACCCCTTGAATACTATAAAACACTAAACATCCCTAAAATAAACTAAAATCCCTAAAAATGAAAAATACCCAAAAACACTAAAAATTCAAAAAATACTTATAACCACAAAAGACCAAAATAAACCATTAAAATCTTAAAGACCATTAAAACTGTAAAAAAAAGTTAAAACAATATAAACTCTAAAACCCATAAAAATAAAAAACCATAAAACATAAAAAATGTAAAACCATAAGAAATCATTAAAACCCATAATACCGAAATCGTCCCTTAAAAACCCTAAAAAATCCTACAAATCCTAAAGGTCCCAAAAAACCCCTAAAAATAATCATCCCTAAACCCCTAAATGACACTAAAAACCCTGAAAACCCAAAGAGATCATTAAACCCTGTAAAACCGTAAAGGACCCTAAATACCCCTAAAAACAACAAAAAGAACCTAAAAACCATAAATAACCCTGAAAACCCAAAAAATACCTAAACACCCTAAACCCCCAAAAGAACCTAAAATATCTTTAAAGTTCAAAACCCTTAAAAGAAACTAAACACCATAAAACCAAAAAACACACTGAAAATAATTAGAAAATGAAAAATCACAAAAAACCTATAAAACCCATTAAAACGAAAAAGAAACCCTAAAATTTTTAACGAACATGAAAAAACAATAAAAACTCTAAAAACCAATAAAAATTATAAAACCCATTAAATCACTCAAAAAACATAAAAAATATTATAAATCCCTAAATTACTTCAAAAAATCATAAAAACTAGAAAACACTAAAAATCATTTAAAACCCCAAACCACAATAAACATTAAAACCCCAAATACTCTAAAACCCATTAAAACCCTAAACACCCTAAAAACCTCTAAAACCCCCAAATCTAGAACCCCCATCCAAAAACTAACAATACCCTCAAACCCATAAAAACCCAAAAGAAAAACAACACATAAAAACCAAAAAACCAAAACACCATAAAACACCCAAAACCCCTAAAACCCTAAAGACCACTAAAAACACACAAAAAACCACAAAAACCCAAAAACACTCAAAATAATTAAAACTTTAAAAACCGTTAATACATTAAAAAAATAAAAACATAAACAACCCTCAAACCCTAAAATAATTCTGAGATACCCAAGAATCCCAAAAAACTCTAAAACACCCTAAAACCCAAAAAACCCAAAAAAACATTAAACCCTATAAAATCCAAAAGGACCCTAAAAACCATTAAAACCCAATAATCCCCTAAAACCCATAAATTGACTAAAACACCTAAAAACATAAAAAAACTAGAAACCCCAAAATGCCTTAAAACATTGAAGACACCCTAAAACCCCAAAAAATCTGAAAACCCCAAAAACACTAAAAACACAAGAAACCCCAAAAAAAACTAAAAATCAAACAAATACCCTATGTAAATTTTTAAAAAATGTTAAACCCATAACACCCCTTAAAAACACAAAAACTAATAAAAACCCTAATTAACCCTAAAACTCCAAAAAACCATTAAATTCTTAAAAACCCACAAAACCCCTAAAATTCAGAAGAGCACTAAAACTCTAAAACACCCTAAAAATCAAAAAACCCATAAAATCTATGAAATAACGAAAACCCCTAAAACCCATAGGAAAAACACTAAAACCCTCAAACCCCTATAACACCATAAACTCATAAAAATCCACACAAAACCACAAAAATAAATAAAATTCTTATAAATCCATAAAACCAAAAAAATCAGTAAAAATATAAAATACCCTAAAAAACATAAAACATTTAAAAAAAATTAAAAACCTTAAAATATAAAATATTAAAAAACATAAAAAACCATAATCCCCTAAAAACTATGAAAACACTAAAAAACTCTAAAAACCTGAAAAATTCATAGAAATCCTGAAAACCTATCAAAAAGCTGAAATCCCAAAAAATCTCAAAAACATAAAATACATAGATCTTATATCCTAAAACCTAAACTCTAAACCCTACTCCCTAAAACCTATTCATGATACCATAATCCCTAAGTCAAAAACCATAAACTCTATATCTTACACTCCAAACCAAAAACCCAACACCAGAAACCGAATATCATACACCCAAAACCAAATACCTTAGACCCTAATCCTTAGACTCTACAAAATAGACCCTACACACTAAACCCTATACCAAAAAATAGAATCCCTAAATCCTACACACAGAACCATATAATATAAACCCTAAGAATTAAACCAGACACCCTAAACCATCGACACTCTAAACCCTAAACCCTATACCTAATACCATATACCCTACACCCTAAATCATGTAACCTACATTCAAAATCATATACCATACACATGAAACCCAAAAATATATACACTAAATAATATACCCTAACCCGTAAACCATAAAACCAACAACGTAAACCCAATACCATAAACTCTATAACCTATACCCAAAACCACAAAACCCACACCTTGCACCATACACCCTAAACCCAATCCCCAATACCCTACACCCTAAACCCCAAAACTAAACACTAAATCCTAATCACTAAACTATAATCCCCATATTATTAACCATATATCTTACACCTAAAAACCTATACCATGACACCTAAATACTATTACCTCTATTATAAACGCTATACCCAAAACCCTAAACCCTAAACCCTACACCATAAAACAAGAATCCTATACCCTAAACCCAATACCCAACACACTATACTCAAAACCTAACACCCAAAACTCATTACCCTAAACATTAATCCTTAAATACTAAATCCATAATCTTATACCCTATACCCTAAACCTTAAACCATAAACACATAAACTTATTGCCTACAAACTTAAATATCAAACCTACACCCAAATACATATACCATATAGGATAATCCCTAGACCACATATCCTACTTTCTAAAACATAAACCATACTTCCAAAATCATATACATTACACCCTAAACCCTACACCCTAAACCGTAACCCTTATACTCTACACACTAAACCATAAACCATATTGTTTCCTCTGGAAATGGGGACGACCTCATTGATTTAAGGTTCAAACATTCCAATCGGTTTCTAACGGGTTTGTTCGTAGAACTGGAAACATACGATGATTCTATATCCTTTTCGCACTACATACCAAAGGTAGGTTCTCATTAGTTATGGACCACTAAGGCTTAGGAATTTTAATTGGTCAAGAGGGTGGGAGGTCAGACTCATCGCATCTTTTTAAGTGGAATTATTGTCTACTCTAGGACTCTCTTTATATATTTAAGTTATGTTTGTGAATCCTCATTACATTACTATGTATGAAAATGAGATTTCCTTTAGATCTGATCATCAATGATTGATATATATAATATTTAGAGAATCTTTTATATTTATTCTAGGTTCTTCATCGATTGAGAATCATCTTTATATTTTTATAGATTCTTAGTCAATGGTATCATTTGACAACTTATCTAGAAATCTCTTAGTCATTATGATAACCATACTGGTTTTAAAGCCACTCAGTGGGGAACTTGAATTTTATTGTCATTCAGAAGGACATGGATTATTTCAGATTTGGGATCGTACCCGCATATGGGCTACCTATGTATCCTTGTTTAGAAATGGAATCAAAACCCACATAGTTCAAGTAAAGAAGTATAAGGTTTATGCATGACTGTTGGCTCAAAGAAAGATTTCATGATTTACTTTTACTCTCTAAGCTCACGTGAGTCATGATTGGTGTGAGAAACAAGAGGTATTGGTGAAACCAGACAATTGTTCCATGAAAGATGCAAACTTAAGAAATGATGTGGGGCTTACTTATCAATGACTGCCCAAAATATATGAATATTGGATTTTACTTCAGGGAAGAAACCCAGGAACAAGGTCCATAAAGGTATATGTGCTTTATGGAGATTTGGATACTCTAATGTGGGGCTTACTCATGAAGAAGATTCCCAAATTAGGAGGGAACTTATGATTGGGTTTTACTCCAGAGAAGTAATCCCAAATTAAAAGTAAATTAAGACTGGTTAAGATAAATTATGACTGGGACTTATTCCTGAGAAGGAGGCCTACGTTAAAGGGATTTGGAATTTGGGGCATATTCTTGATGAGGATGCCCATATTTGGGAACTTTTAAGACTGGGGATTATGCCTGAAAAGGAGGACCAGGTTATGAAAATATGGTTGGGGCTTACATCTGATAAGGATGGCCAGATTTGGGAAATTATGACTGGGGATTACTTCTAAGGAGGATTCCCAGGTTAGGGGACTTGGTTCTTACTCCTGAGGAGGATGCCCAAATTAAGAGAACATGGATTGAGGCTTACTCATGAAAAGGATGACCAAATTAAGGATTATATCATCTTAAAGGATGAGGTTGAATGAATGAAATCTCTAACCCTAGTGACATAATGATTTGTAAATCACTAGGTTTTGAGAGATATTCTACAGAATTCATTTCAGATAAAGAATCCAATAAGGGATCCATGCTAAAAGAAATGTCTTTAAAGTGGGTTTTGAAGGTTGGATCTTCAATAAGATAGATGGATAGGCATAAGAGAGGTGAAATAGGCTAGAGAGGCATCCAAAAAGAAGTGGGCGTGCAGGTCCTACCTGGGCACGCAAGTTCTGGTCGCGCAAGTATACTTGCACGACACAGGGGTACTTTCTCAATGGTCAACCCATAGGGTAATACATGGGAGAGACTTGGCTCAAGCCCTTAGTACTATCCATAGAGGATTCCAGAATAGTTATACACAATTTCTATTGAATGGGTAAGGATGCGTGCGAGTGTGGCCATTTCCCTTAAGGGCTGGCCATTTTAGGCGTGCAAGTGTTGATGAGTATCAACACTTAGGCCTTACTCCCCCTCTTTAGATCTTCTGTTATAGGTAAGAAATTACCTTAAAAGTGTTCAGAAGATTCGAGAATAGACTAGAGCATCGGGAGCTCAAATATGAGTTTCTGGAATTTTTCTTCCTGAAATGGGGGGCCCACCAGATGTTTATTATAGGCTGGTGAGAACACTAGAAGAAAATCATAGAGGGAACGCAAGTCACCTGCATAACCACTAAGCGGCGCACAAGTATACTTGCGCGACCATGGTGAAACTTGTTTGACCCAAGTGTAAACAAATCCATGTTCATGCCTTTGTCGTTTTTTGATGTTTCATCAAAGGATGAATCACTTTGGACTAAGGTATTTCCATTTTTCAGTCGTTAGACATTGAGATGGAAAGGACCGTCAAAAAAAGTCCCCCCTCAGAGTTGGATCTGGAGTGAAAGGAGGATTTGACTCAGAGGAAAAAAGAGAAACCACAAGTCTTTGTGGTTATTGGCAGTTTAAAGTCATGCATGTCAGACATAAAAAGTGGAATGTTTAAGCTCGAATATCTTTGACCAAATGGATTTAAATTGACTCAATTCCTTGATAATTAATCTGAAAACATATTACAGTGTTCAAGTATAAGGGGAAATATGTAAACAATTTTGATTCTGAGGAATGATATGAAAAATGGCTGAAAGTAATTTGAAAAAAGTAGTTTCCAAGAATGAATTTACCACTATTTAAAAAAACCCGTTAGGGTGTTGAATTATTCCAGGCCACCTATGGGAATTGGCTGCATAGTCAAATAATAGTATCTTTTGGATGAAAAGTCGGTTATGTAGACTATTTATGAAAGGTATCCTAAGGGAACGTGCTACATAGTCAGGAAAAAGAACTCTCAGAAATTTACTTTTCTACTGCTAGAAATCCAGTGGATGTTTATGGGGATTCAAATTTTCCAAAGCATAGAGTTTGTTGAATGGAGATAGGTACTTGAATATGGAGAAGATATTTCCAAACAAGATCTTCTAAGAACTAGATGAATGTCACTCTTATGAAGTTCAGACCCAAACATAGGGAAGAGAAATATTAACCATAGACTTGAATACTTTCAGATCATGGAAAAGAACATGGGACAAATATGTTAAGGATGACTATTTTCTGGGGATCCATACATATTGTTGATAAGACCAGTTTGGAAAAAAGTGGTTTTCATCCCAATAATGAAGTTAACATTATTTTACAAACCCGTTAGGGGGTTAAATTATGAAGGGCATCCTAAGGGCATTGAATACATAGTGTAATAATTGTATCTTTTGGTTGAAAAGTCTGTTATGTAGACTGCTTATGCAAGGCCACCTAAGGGAACATGCTGCATAGTCAGGAAAAAGAACTCTCAGAAATTGGACCTTTTGTGACCAGAATTAATGAAAAGGGTTGTGGGGATCTGGAAGTCTTTAAGGTTAGGATTATGAAACATGAAAATGGGTATTGTCCAATGCATGAAAGAGATACATAGATCAATGTTAACCATAATCATGTTGTGGTTGGGTCCTAAATTGAAATGTTGGACTTCACTACCTATCCCATAAAGATGAGAATCAATACATACGTAGTTATTTAAATATAGTTTAACGTCATGCGGAGCGAAAGTATGGAAAAATATCAGTTTAGGGTCACAGAACTCGGACCATTATAATGAATACACAGTGTGTGTTTTCATAGGGACTTTTCAGCCAGGGGACTGAAAGTAAAACTTGGGGTTTGGCCCAAAGACTTGGGGCAAGATTCGAGGGATGCTCGAACATTTCTACGTATCCCATAAGGATGGGAGTCAAGTTTCACATAGTTCTTTAAATACCTTATGAATAGATTTTGTTCGTACATGTGAAGGGTGAAGGGGACTTTAGTGCAATAATGGTTTGACCAAAGATACAAGGCTCAGGAATTGCCACATATGCACATAGTCTTTAGAATATAACATGATTGTAGATCAATGTAAATAATGATTCTCCCTCAGGTGAGGGTATCAAAGAATGTTGTTATTTATTTTTATATAGGAAAAAAGTGTTGTACAGTTTAATGTCATGTAGAAAGGACAATGGTGAACCAATGTGAAGAGATTGATTTTGGGGGTGGCATCATGAATCAACATCATATGAGATAAAGGTGAACTGATGTGAAGAGATTGGTTTTGGGATTGAACCTTTGGAGGTTGCCTACGTACCCAGCCTAGAATTCAAGGATCAAAGTCCGCGTAGTTCAATTAATGAATGAATTAGTGATCAATTTGTTCTTGGGGACAACGACATAAAAAATGGTGTTGGGACTTACGCATGGTTAGCGGCCCAAAGAGGGTGTTATGGTTGAAGATTAATCTAATCTCACATGATCCATACTAAGTGTGAGAAACAAGAGGTAGAAACAACCTTAACGATGCACAGTTTAATGTCATGTAGGACATATGAAGGGACTATGTAGTTTAAAGTCTTGCAGTGAGGACTATTGGTGCTGCCCAGTTTAGTGTCATGTAGCAGGGACAAAATACAGTTTAACATCATGTTGGACGTATTAAGGGACTTTGTTTAGTTTTACGTCATGTAGGATGAATAAGGAGTACAGTTTAGCATCTCGTAGCTAAGATGATGGGGAAAATACAGTTTAATGTCATGTTGGACGAAAGGGGTACTGTGCAGTTTAATGTCATGTAGTAAGGACAAAAGAGGACACAATTTAATGTTATGTTGGACACATTAGGGATTTTTTTCATAGTTTAATGTCTTCTTGGACATAAGGGACTTCTGTACAGTTTATCGTCATGTAGCTAGGATGTCATATTTTAACATCATGTTGGACGGAAGGGATGTAAATAGTTAAAGGTCATATGCATGGACCATTGATGCTGTAGTTTAACATCTTGCTAGATGATAAAGTAATTATGTTACACAAAATACTTCTTTAGAAATCTAGCATTGGTTGAAGTAGTGATGAGTTCTCCATCCATTGAGATTAAATAATAAGCTCCATTATAGTAGACCTTATGTATTGAAAAAGGTCCTTCCCATTTTGCCTCAAGCTTGGGAGGTTTCTTTCCCAGTATCATTAGATTTCTGAGAACTAATACCAATTCTCCCTGAATGATTGAATGAAGAAGAACATTTTTTGTTGAAAGCTTGTGCTATTCGATTCTGATAGACTTCCAAGTGGTGCAGGGTGCAAAATCGTTTCTCATCTAACCATTAAAATTCATCCAATCCCTTTTGAGATTGTTCATCTATAGATGACTGATCAAAAATGGCTACTCTGAGTGAGGGTGATTTAACCTCAATGGGAAATACTTCTTCTGTTCCATATACCAATGAATATGGAGTTGACCGCGTTGTAGTGCGTGTGGTGGTTCCATAAGCCCATAAGGCATGAAAGAGTTTATCAAGCCATGATTTATTATCTATATCCACCATCTTTTGTAGTATGTTTTAAAAAGACTTGTTGAAAGCTTCTATCTTTCCATTGTCTGTTGTATGATACAGAGATGAATGATTGGATTTGATGTTGTACTCGTGATATAATGTCCTCACCTCAGATGAACAGAATTTGGTGCCATTGTCTATCAGTATGGTATGAGGGACACCAATTCTGGTAATGATGTTAGAAGTGATGAAGCTGACAATGCATTTAAAACTGACTTCTTTGAGGGGTATTTCCTTTTCCCATTTAGAAAAGAATTCAGTTGCAGTAAGAATATACTTCAACTGCTTGGCTGTAGCTGAAGGATAAGGTCCCACTACATCCATTCCCCATGTGGAAAATGGCCCCGAGTATTTACCTATATGAAGAAACTATAGGGGTTGATGAATGAAGTTGGCATGTACTTGGAAAAAATGAATCTTCTTTGTGAAATAAGCGCAATCTTGTATCATTGAAGGCCAAAAGTATCCATGCCTTCGAATTTGATAAGATATTCTGTGTCCAGACTGATGGGCACCACAGATTCCTAAATGCACTTCTTTCATGGCAGTCATTGTCTCTTCACCATCGATGCATCTGAAGAGAACTCCATCAAAACCATGCCCGTAGAGAATTTTCTCTAGGAGATTTGGGATATCATAAAGAGTGAAATTGACCAGACATCGCCAGATTTGTTTTTTCCCAGCTCTATCAGGTGGAAGTGTTCCATTTTGAATGTATTCCCTGATAGGTGTCATTCATCCTGTAGTACAACCATATGGATCAGGAATGGTACTAATTTCATTGATTTCCTCTGTTCTAGTTGGAACATAAGGTGAAATTGTACGACAGTGGGAAATACTGATGGTTGTCTCGTCCCGTTTTGGATCTTCTAGAGTTGTGGGTATATTAGCCAGTGCATCAACTTGGGCATTTTGTGATCTTGGGACATAAGAAAATTTCAGTTTCGAAAGAAATTCCACCATTAACTCTCCAGCTTAATCATAAACTGGGATTAGTTCTTCTTTTCTGATTTCATAATCCCCATTGACTTGTTTGATTAACTGGTCTGAATCACCTTTCACCTTTAAGTGATTCACTTGTGCTTGAAGTGCCAACTCCAATCCTGCGATGAGATCATGGTATTCCTATTAATTATTTGTACTTCCTCTCAACTATGATAAGGAATAGGGTAACATTTCCTTTTCTAGAGAAATGAGCACAATTCCTACCCAACTTTGTGGAATTTAGGATTTTCCATTTCCCTCCCTGTTGGACTTCTGGAAGCACCATCAAAGTACATTTCCCATGTTTGAAGACTATCTTGAATAGAAAAGACTTCCTCATCAGGAAGTTCAATATCGGAAGATGTATCATCTACTAAAGGATGTTCAGCATGGAAATCAGCCAAATCTTGGCCCTTTATTGCCTTTTGAGACACATACTGAATATCAAATTGCTGCAAAATAACTTCCCACCTTTCCAGACATCCTATAAGCATTGGACGACTAAGGATGAATTGGAGCGGGTTATTGCGAGATACCAATTGGACCTCGTGATGTTGTAGGTAGTGTCTCAAATTCTGAACTACAAAGATTAATTCTAGGCATCACTTCCCAATATTTGAGTATCGGGTTTCTGCTTCAAGCATAGTCCTACTGAGATAATAGAGGCTGTTTTCATTCCCAACATCATTCTTCTGATAAAAAAAGGCACCAAATGATCTCTCTAAAGCTGTTACATAGAGGATAAGTGGTCTTCCTTCAACAGTTGTCATTAAAACTGGTGGTCTCAAGACATATTTCTTGAGAATATTGAATGCTCTTTGACATTCTTTAGTCCACTGGTATGTGACTCCCTTCTTCATCAATTTGGTGAAGGGTAAACTTTTTCCTGCCAAATTGGCTATGAAACACCAAATATAGCCTAAGTGTCCTTAACGTCCTCTCAATTCCTTTAAATTAGTAGGAGGTGACATACCAAGGATTGAAAATGTCTTCTCATGATCGACTTCAATACCACGATGTCATACAACAATGCCGTGAAAGTTTCCTGAGGATACCCCAAAAGCACATTTTAAGGGGTTCATCTTCAAATTATATTGCCAAAGTTTGTGGAATATCATTTCAAAATCATCCATGTGATTAGAAAGGTTTTTTGATTTAACCACCAAATTGTACACATAACATTCAACAAACATCCCAAATAATGGTTTGAAGATATGATGCATGGCACACTAATATGTTGTGCCTGCATTCTTCAGTCCAAAGGGAATTACCTGATATAAAAACACACCGTAAGGGGATATGAAGACTATGGATTCTTTATCTTCTAGAGCCATTCGGATTTTATTATATCCAGAATACCCATCCATGAAGGAAAGTTATTCATAGAACAGTTGTTGTATCAATTAAGAGTTTTGTATTTGGTACTAAAAAATCATCCTTAGATCAATCCCGATTAAGATCTCTGAAAACAATTCAACTCTAATTTTCCCATTATTCTATTTCACTAGGACAATATTAGCTAACCATTTGGGATATTGAACTTCCTTGACGAATTTATCTTTGATAAGATTATCCACTTCAACATCAATTTTGGAAACATAGGTTGGGTGTGTTCTTCAAGCGGCTTGTTTGAATCCTCGATGTTCTTCTGAAAACCCAAAAAATTAGTGGCAACATCATGATCAAGCCCTGGCATCTCTATATAGTTCCTAGAAAATATATCTCAATTTTTCTTTAAAAAAAAGTATACATCTCTTGATCTTCAAGATTCATGGTCGCACTAATTATAGTGGGGCGTGGATCTTATTTTGTACCTAGATGTGTTTCTCTGAGTTCATCCATGATGGTAGAGAAACCATCTTCAAATGTTGGAGGAGCATACCTAAGATCTTCGTCTTCTTCTTTAACATGTTTTATTTCTTATATTTCTACTTGCATAGTAGATGAAGAAGCATAATTTCCGTGACCAGAAGAGATGTTAAAATTAGAACATCTTGAAGAAGAGGATTCCATTTCTGACCCTATTGATGATGAAGGGTCTTCCTTGGAAAATATGGAGGAGATGATGGATTGAGAATCAACATCATCGTTCACCTCTGATATTTCTATAACTTCTTCTGGCCTGATTGGCGAAGTATAGATTTTCTGGATTTCAGCGGATGAAATGAAGACATCTCCATTTAAGATTTCATCATTTCTTGGTGGATCACCACATTCTCCCATGTTGTCTGGCTTGATTTCCATAATTGACATTATGGAAGTTTCCATAAGAGTATTTTGATTTGGGTCTATCCTATCAATTTGACTGATAGGCAATACATAATCTGTACTCACATGTGTGAATGGGTTTACTGGAATCTTTTCCTAATCATATGGAGCATTAACATCGGTAATCTTCCTTATTGTGGATTTCTCCTTTACCGTCAGGTGATATAATTCCACCTCAATGTATTAAGATTCAAATGTCTTGAATGGGGACTTATAACCATACAATGTCCCAATTTGACCATCGAAAAAATATTTGAGACATTGCTGGTATGATGAAGGGATAGCTGCATGTTTGTGTAGCCAGGGTCTTCCAAGAAAGATGTTCAAGGATGAGTCCTGATCAACAACCATGAAATATTAATTGTATACAAGATCTCCAAACTGAGTTATGAGTGTAATCTCGCACATTGTTTCTTTTTCATTTTTATCATATCCTTGTAACATCAATGTATAAGGAGATAAATCAGATTATGTGAGGCCCAATCGACAAAGTGTACGATTAGGAATGAGGTTGACTCCTAAACCATTATCAATGAAAACTCTTTGGACATCTACACCATTGACCTTGCTAGATAAGTACAAAGGTATAATATTTCCATGAACGACATCATCTTCATCTTCATCGGTAAAAGATATCACTGCATGGCATTCTACATGATTATTCTCTACATGGTAGACTTCACCTGCAGCAATTTCAGTTTCAAACTCCTAAGGACTCTACAAAGCCTCGATGAGTGCCTCCCGAAGATCATTTGATAAATTCAAAGCATCCAGAATTGATAACATGGATGGTATTTGTTCCAAGTGTTTCAATACATCATACTTTTGATCCAAAAGTCTGCGTTTTCCAACAGGAACATGTGGTTTCGCAGGTGCCTTAGAAGTTGATGCTTTGGAAGTTGATGCATCTTATATTGGGGTAGGAGTTGGTAATAAACCTAGATTTAAAATATTAGACCAATTAGGTCTATTTAATTGCTGAGAGGAAGAAGATGGAACCTCCAACCGATCTTCCAGAATAATTGTTCCAGGACTGAGTATGCTATTGGTGTAGAATTTGTGTGTTCTTGATGAGCCCGTTGAAGGGATCTACAATGGGTTTCTGCTGCATACACAGTTCTAGCAGGGGTAGAATTAGAATAGTGGCCTCTAAAAGATCCACTTCTTCCCCTATACCCTGAGCCTCTAGAACTCCCACTGATTCCTCTATTTGATACAGGGAACTTGGGCTCATCAAAATCGAAACTGCAATAGGCATATAGATATGTTAAGTGGATCATGTTAACATAACCAAAGATCAACTCTTCGTTTGATGAAGACTATGCCTGATTATCCAGTTTAGTCTGTGCCATTTGTTGGGACAGTGCCCGTGGATTTGAAGAAGATGGCATAAAATATGCCAGAGTCAAAGACAACATAGGCTTTGACACGATTTCATCTTATTCTGATTGTTCCTCTTTCTTTGAATTATACCGCCCTTTTGAGGATTTTCCCTCTGATGAAGAGGGTTTTGCTGTGGAATGCAGGGAAGAATACACAATTGGTTTTTTTAATTCTGTTTGCAAAATGGCATGAGTTCGGTTGATCATTTTTCTGACAATCCAATCATCATATTTTTGCGCATTTTTGTTTTTTACTTCTCTCTATTTTCCTTCTTCCTCTGGATCTGTAGCAGAAACACATGCTACCTAAGCTGAAGAACCTTCCAGTCTGACTTGTCCCAAGTCTACCATTTTTTGCAGAAGGTCCTTGAAGACAAAACACTCATGAACGGGATTCCCCAACATCTAATGAATGAGGAAATATTTGGGACGGTCTTCATCTCCTTCCTTGTTCGGCCTCTTGGGCCTTGGCAATTGAACCAAATTATTTTCCAGAACCGAAATGAAGTAGCCCTAAACGTGTTCATTTCGGAAAGAGTAAAATTTTCTTTTCAAATCCTCAAATTGTTTTTGTCTTTGATCTCTTTGAACATCTTGAGAAACAGCCTCTGTTGTTGATGATTAAGAGGCGGAGCCCTTCGAGAAGATGAAGGTTTTGAAGTAGAAGCAGGTACTGGTGCTTGTTTAAGCATAACTGTAGCAGTATATGCTCTACCCATTCTCCTTCCTAGAGATGATGGAATTACATGAGTTTTATCTTTATTCCTCATAAGAGAATCTTCAATCTGTTGATCGATTAAAGTAATGTCTCGAAACTCTCCTATGTATTTCACAGGGATCAATTGTGTGTGTAGTTCATCATGTAAATTTTCCACACATATTGGAAACAATTTTTCTTGACGGAGAGCTAAGCTCAGAGAATATGTTAATCCCTTCCAACGAGTAATGAAATCTGAAACCCTTTCATTCTAAATTTCCTTACAGTTTGTAAGATCAAAAACTATTGTCTTTGGAAAAGTTCAGCTGAATTTAAGAAGGAATCTTTGGCGGAGATCCTCCCATCTGGTAATTGACCGGGATTACAAGCTTGTTTACCAGACAAAGGTAGGCCCTTTTAATGATTGTACAAAACACCTGAGCTTAACTTCTTCTTGTTGCCAAGGGGTTCCCATCATAGGATCGCAATGATAAACACAATGTTTTATGTGTTTCTATGGGTCTCCCAAACCATTAAATATTGGGAATGTGGTACTTGAAAAATTTGATGGTGGTGGAATTGCATCAACCCATTCAGGGTAAGATATCTTTTCTGGTTGAATTTGAGTACGATTTACCTCCATATCTTCCAACCGAGCTATTAATGACTCAATAGTAGTTATTAACTTTTGAGAAACATCCAGTTGAGCTTGCACTTGAATCGGTGAAATAACTGGAGCTTTGACAGATGTGGTGGCTGGTACTACAACTGATGGTAACACAACGGATTGTTGTTGAACATGACCCATAGTATTAGACCTGTGAGGGTGTACTGGTAGAGGAGGATATTCATGATCCATCTTAGTAACTGCAACAAAATCCCTTGGCTGACTGACTATAGAACGTTTAGGAGGAAGACTACCTTGATGTAATTATGCATTCAACCTCCTAAATTCCTTCATTTCTTCCTCTTGTTGTGAGAATCTTTTCTCTAGTGAGAGCGATTGGCCTTCTCCAGAGGAAGGTTGTGTAACATGATTCATTCCTTTCCCCTTATTGGACACCTTTTGGAGAGGGGGATGTGGGTTACGTGAAGGATTACCTAGATTCTGGGTAATAATTTGATTTCATGTACACACACCTTCTTCATTTGTGTTTGTTCATACAACCTCTTGAGCAGGAGTTTCCTCATCTGATCCCTCTGAGTGAGCCACATCTGGGGGATCAACAATAACGGCATTGATGAAATTGATTGATTCATAATGCATTGCATCCCTTCTATCATCATTTCTATGATATTGTCTTCTTCCATGTCCTTGATGAGACATTTCTTTTTGTTGATTAGATCCCTCGGAAACTTATTGACGGATCGTTATTTGGAGGGAATCTCCTGATAACTCGGCTCTTCGTTCCTCTTGAGGATTCTTCTCTAATCGAGAGAAGACTGCCTTTCTCTGAGGGAGAGATTGAGGATTTGAAAAAGTCTCCAGTCCTGTGGACTGGGGATGTTCCTTCTGTCACTGCTCAACTCCTCGAATCCTATTTGTTGATTCGGAGGGTTGGGTTAAAAGAGTCCCTAGTCAGGTAAGCTGGGGTAGTTCTTGAGCTGCTATATCTGAGACTTTCATGAAATCTCTATTGATATTATGTAATTTAGTCCGAAAATTGGCTAGATGCATCAACCTATATCCACTCTTATCACCCGTCTCAAAAGACCGTTGGATGATTTCTGAAACTTATGTCACTTGATGATGTGCACACTCTAAACAAGAAGCATGTTCATTATTCTCTTTCGCTTGATGCAGGAGTAACTCATCAACTGGTTCTCTATATGATTTTTTTTGAGAACTAGTTGAGGCCTATTCTTGAGTGAGCCTTTGATTACAAACAAAACCAATTTGTTGTGGCCAGCCATGGGCAATAACATTGCATGAGACCATTTTCGGTGGTCTTTGCTAACTGGAGAGTACAGTGAAATGTAGTTCTCCATGAAAACCCCATCCCCTGATATGAATACCAGATGGGGAATTGGCAATTAGCTGGTGCAATCTTCTTAGTGCACCATGGCATGAACGTTGAAGGTCTCTCTGCTGCTTTTCAGCCTTCGAATATCGAGAAAATGAGAGAGATGCCAAATAAATTTGGCATTGTAACCCTTATATTATCTTGAAATTATTTTCATATTCATTATAAGATAATATTTTCTTTATTAACTAACAAAGAGTTTTCCATATGTAGAGACTAATATCCTGAATTCCATCATCCGTCAACATCTCTGGAATGTCATACTGAGAGTCAGCCAAAGGCCAAAACATAACTGGCACTTCACCTTTTGCCAATTGTTTTTTCATATTCAGTATTTCCTCCTTATCATTTGATGAAGATTCTTATAGTTGATTAGACCTGAGCTGGTGATTCCTTGTTGCTTCATCGTATTCAACAAGATTGGTAGAGAATTCACTGATAAAACTAGAAGATGAATGACCTAGGGGTGGTTCAGAGAATGACCTACACCCCAGGCTATCTTCTGACTGAGAAAGTGTTTCACCTACTAGTGGTAAAGCATCAGACATGACTGGCTTCACATTTTCAAGTGCCTTAAGATAAGAGGGCTTTCTTGTCACTATATTGTCCGTTGAGGAATTTTCCAGGCAATGTTCATTATTACTACGGAGAGGAATTTCACAGAAAAATTCATCAGCATGGGGAGGACCACCATGGTGGGTTATAGAAAAAGATGAAACATTTTTCTCCATGATCTTCTGGCTACACAGAGGGTTCTTGTGACTCTCATCTGAAGATGAAACTTCAAGATCGACCAAATTATCACAAAGAAAGCCTTCATGTGGAAGTGTCTGATGAAGACCTTCAGAATTAAAGTTCCCACTATTGGGAAATGAGGGATTAGAATCTTGAATTCCAATAGATAATTGTCTGAGAAGTTCAAGAACTCCAGCATCAAGCACGGCCTTATTACAGATTGGCTCTTGATTTCTTGAAAGTTTTTGGTGGGTCTTCTTCTTAGATTCCTTCTTACACACATTAGTAACCACTTGTTGACGAGAGTGGTTTTTTATGTGCAGGTGTATGTGCCTGATCAAGAGAAATGATCAGGTTAGGCTGATTATCTCCACTCAAATCAGGTGTATGTGCCCGACTTGGTTGTTCTTATGATATGGGGGAGTACACCCCACATCCCTCTTGGAATGGAACAGAGGTGTGTTTCTGTTCTGGAGTGAACTGTTGATGTGTCAATCCACTGGTAGGGATAGATTTTCATTTCTTCCCCTATGATGCTGCCGATGCTGTGATAATATCCTGGCAGACGTCCAGAATATGAGCAGGTATTTTCTTCTGCTCTTTCACCACAGACAGAATATGCTTGCTGACTTCATCTTCCAGAACGGGAGTATACATCCATTTCTTTCTTAGAGTAGGTGTGTGTTCCTTCTCCTGTCCTCCTTTTCCTATCAGTGAATTTTGACAGTACTCATGTGCGGGGGCATAGAGTTGAGTCTACCTCCTGTTTATCATCAGAGCTTTCCGACTGACTTCTCCGAATGCTACCAAACAAAACTGTTGGTAGGATTGATCAATACTAGCAGGTGATTGTTCCTTCTGATTGCACTCCACCAAATGTGGTTGATGATCTTCCTTCAATACTCACAGACAAGGTTGCTGGTAGGATTGATGAGTGTAAGCAGGTGTATGTGCTTGTTTACCAGTTGTCAACACATTTGGTCGGTGGGCTCCATCATATGTAGTAAGACTAGCCTGCTAACTAGTTGATGATTTATAAATAGATGTATGTTCCTATCTATAGTACTCCGCCGGAATTTTCTGGCAGGATTGGTGTGCTGCTGCCAGACGACTCTACTAGACAACAGAATTAAAATCGATGGGTGTGTGCGACCACTCATTGCTTTCCACCAAGTTAGGCTGGTGGACTTCTCTGGAGATGGCAGAGATAAGAACCTGCTCACTGTTGACCGGTAGTCACCTCTGGTGGTTCGTCTTGCCTACTTGGGTTCGAGGAAGCTGATTTGAACGCCTGGAGACGACACCCTCATCATGTTGAAGGAACACTGCCGCAGAAGTCTGGCGGATTTTGTTGGTGGGAGCGCTCAGGAAGGACTCATGTTTCCTTGAATTAAGGCCTTAAGTGACCTTCTCATTCACCTCCTCAGAATATGGGAGAGAATGGTTGTTACCTTCTAGGTATAACGACCCGAAACAGTTGGAAAAGGCGGTTGGCATGACCTGCTTCTTGATCGCTGGTCGACGCTGTCCGGACGACCTGGGTGAATTATTGACTTGGAGGGCTTTTCTAGAGGCCTCCAGAGTCTGAATAGTAATGTTTTGACGGTATTCCATAACCAGTGCATTTGATACCCAGTGTTGAAGATGCTGAGCAGGTGATGTCGTCCTCAGAGCAGACGACGATCCAACAGGAGTAGCAGTAGAGGCATTCATAGTAGAGGTACTCATAGGCGTGAACTTTAGAGAATCCATTTTTGTAATGCATAATATCTTGGAAAAGACTTCCTATTTTATATAACAGACATAATCAAGATAATTTTGACCAGTACATCTTTTGGATGAGAACATATGTTATTGATTGTTCTGTTGGCCCTCTCATTGAGTTTAAATAGGGGCCTAACATTTTAAGTAAAACATCATTTTAACTTGGTTAAGGATTCACATCAGGTTTACCATTTTTTTCCTCTGTAAATGGGGAAGAACTCATTGAATTATGGATGAAACATTGCAATAAGTTTCTAACAGGTTTGTTCGTAGAACTGGAAACATCTAATGATTCTATATCCATTTGGACCTACTTTCCAAAGGTAGGTTCTCATTAGTTACCAACCGATGAGGCTTAAGAATTTTCATTGGTCGAGAGGATGGGAGGTCGGACTCATCGCACCTTTTTGAGTGGAATTATTATCTACTCCGAGACTCTCTTTATAGATTTGTGTTATGTTTGTGAATCCTTATTACATTACAAAGTATGAAAATGAGCTTTCCTTTAGATTTTACAATCAATGATTGATATATAGAAGATTTAAAGAATATTTTATATTTATTAGAGGTTCTTCATCGATAGAGAATCATTTGTAATTGTTTAGAGATTCTTAGTCAATGGTATCCTTCAACACATTATATATAAATCTCTTGGTAATTATGATAACAATACTAGTTTTAAACCCACTCAGTGGGGCACCAGAAGTTAATGTCATTCAGAATGACATGGATTATTTCAGAGTTGGGATTGTACCTGCAGATGTGCTACCTATGTATCCTTGTTTAGAAAAGGAATAAGAACCCACGTAGTTCAAGTAAAGAAGTATGAGGTTTATGAATGATTTATGGCTCAAAGAAAGATGTCATGATTTACTTTTACACTATAAGATCACGTGAGTCATGCTCGGTGTGAGAAACAAGTGGTACTGGTGAAACCAGAAAATTGCACCACGAAAGATGAAATCATAAGAAATGATGCGGGGCTTATGTATGGATGACTTCCCAAAATAGATGAAGATTGGGTTTTAATTCAGGTAATAAACCCAGGAACAAGGTATATAAAGGTATATGTGCTTTTTGGAGATTTGGATACTCTAACATGGGGTTTACTCTTGAGGAAGATGCCCAAATTACGAGGGGACTTATGATTGGGTATTACTCTTGAGAAGGAATCCCAAATAAAAAGTAAATTAAGACTGGTTAAGAGAAATTATGACTGGGGCTGATTCCTGAGAAGGAGGCCCAGGTTAAAGGGATTTGGAATTTGGGGCTTATTCCTGAGGAGGATGCCCAGATTTTATGAACTTTGAAGACCAGGGCTTACTCCTGAAAAGGAGGCCCAGGATACGGAAATTATGGTTGGGGATTACTCTTGAGAAGGATGCCCGGATTTGGGAAATTAAGATTGGGGCTTAATCTTAAGGAGGAATACCAGGTTAGGGGACATGGGGAATACTCTTGAGGAGGATACCCAAATTAAGAGAACATGGATTGGGGCTTACTCCTGAAAAGGAGGCCCAAATTAAGGATTCTCTCATCTTAAAGGATGAGGTTGAATGAATGAAATCTCTAACCCTAGTGACATAAAGATATGTAAATCACTAGGTTTTGAGAGATGTTCCACAGAATTCTTTTCGGATAAGGAAGCCAACAAGGGAGAAATGCTAAAAAATGTTTTTAAAGAGGGTTTTGAAGGATGGATCTTGAATAGGAGAGGTGGATAGGCATAAGAGAGGTTAAATAGGCAGGAGAGGCACCCAAAAAGATGTGGGCGCACAGGTCCTGCGTGGGCGCACACGTTCTGGTTGAGAAAGTATAGTTGCGCGACATAGGGGTACTTGCAAGACGGTCAAGCCTTAGGGTAATACCTGGGCAAGACTTGGCATAATCCCTTAGTACTATCCCTAGAGGCTTCCAGAAGAGTGTCGTGCAAGTTCTACTAAAGGGGTAAGGTGGCGCGCAAGTGTGGACATTTCCCTTAAGGGCTGGCCATTTTAGGCATTCATGTTTTGATGAGTTTCAACACTTAGGAATTACTCCCCCCTCTTTAGAACTTCCGTTCTAGGTAATAAGTTACATTAGAAGTGTTTGGAAGCTTTGAGAAGAGACTAGTGTGTCGGGAGCTCAAATCTGAGTTTCTGGAATTTTTCTTCCTGAAATGGGGGGCCCACTAGGGGTATTTATATACTGGTGAAGACCCTAAGCAAAAATCATAGAGGGCGGGCAAGTCACTTGCATGACCAATAGGTGGTGCACAAGTATACTTCCGCAACTTTGGTGAAACTTGCGCGACCCAAGTGTAAAGAAATCCATGTTCATGCCTTTGTCTATTTTTGATGTTTCTTCAAAGGATGAATCACTTTGGACTAAGGTATTTCCCTTTTTCAGTCGTTAGACTTCGTGAAGGAAAGGAGGGTCAACACATACACCCTAAACCCTATACACTACTCCCAAAACCATAAACCATACACCATAAATCCAATACCCTACACCCTACACCCTACACCCTAAACCCTACACCCTAAACCCTTTACCCTCCACCCTAAACCTAAAAGCCTAAACCCTAAACCATGTACCTTTCACCATAAACCATTTACCCTCACCCTAAACCCAAACCCTACACCATAAAACCTACACCCTACACCATAAATCATATACCCAACACCCAAAAACCCATGCCCTACACCTTAAACCCCATACTGTACAACTTAAACCCTAAACACTACACCCTAGACCCTATAACATACACCCTAAACCCTATAAAATACACCCTTACCCCAATACCATAAAACATATACCCTATATCCATAACCCAAAAACCCATGAAAAGGTAAAAAATAAGAAATAAACCCCTAATAAACCCTAAAAAGCTAAAACAATCCCATCAAACCATAAAAAAGCAAAAAACCCTAAAAACATTACAACAATAAAAAACATTTAAAAATCTAAAAACACAGAAATACCATAAGTAATTCTAAAAACCTTAAAAACACTAAAAATCATTAAAACTATAAACCCCCCTCAAACCCCTATGAAAACACTAACCCCCACAAAAAAATCACTTATAAAACCCTCAAAACCAAATAAACCCCTAAAAACTCTGAAAACTCTGAAAACACAAAAAACACTAAAAACCGAAAAACACACTAACAACCAAAAAAACCCCAAAACGGTAACAAAAAAAACATAAAAAACATTAAAAACCCAAAAAATCCCAAAATCCAAGAAAACCTCTAAAAATCCATAAAATCTAAAAAAACCTTAAAACCCCTCAAAGTCCATGAAAACCCAAAAAAACATTAAAAAACCATGAAATCCCATAAACCATAAATATCTTAAAAGGAACCATAAAAATATGAATACAATAAGAAAACCACAAAAATCCTCAAAAAACTAAAAACCCTAAAACCTTAGAAATATCGAAAACCCAAAAACCCCCAAAAAACCAAAATAAAATGTACAATAATAAAAATTGTAAAAAACATAAAACTCCATTAAAACGAAAAAAATCATATAGTCCCTAAAAACCCTATAAAATCTTATGAAAGCCCTAAAACGCCTTCAAACCTCTCAAAATTATAAAAATTCCCAAAAATATGTTTACATTGCTAAAAATTATAAAGACCTAAAAAACCATAAAAACCCTAAAACAATAATAAAACCCCATAACAAAAATAAAATCCCAAAAATCCACAATATCTATAATCACCTAAAACCATAATAACCCTAAAACCACCAAAAATATAACACCCTTAAAAACCTTTAGAACCCCTAAAACCCAAAAAACCATAAAAATTTAAAAAATAAAAACCCTAAAAAACCTCAAAAATCTTAAAAACCTAAATACATTAAACCCCCCCCCCCCCCTTAAAACCATAAAAACTTGTACAAACACCAAAAAAATCTTCAGAACCCATAAAAACATAAAACCACCGAAAACCCCAAAAGTCCATAAAACATGAAAAACATTTAAACCCCTAAAAATCCTAAAAACCTAAAAACTATGAAAACCATAAAAATAATAGAAGCTATACAACCCCAAAAAACACATAAAATACTAAAAAAACTAAAACCTTTAAAACCCCTAAAAACACAGAAAACCCCTAAACCCATTAAAAACCATTAAAACCTAAAAACCCATAAAAAAATAAAAAAAAATAAACCCTATAATAACAATAAAAACCCTTTTAAAACCCTAAAAATGAAAAAAAAATCTAATAATCCCTAAAACCCCAAGAATCCAAAAAACCATTAAAAACCCCAAAATACCCCAAAATCAAAAAAAACCATGAAACCCCTTAAAAACCCTAAAATCCCTAAAATCCCAAAAAAAACTTAAAACCATTGAGTCCATTAGAACCTCAAAAAAACCATTAAATTCCCAAAAACACTACAATCCCTTCAAAAAATGTGTAAAAACACCTAAAACTCTGAAACCCTAAAAAACTCTTGAAAGGAACCAAAAAACCCAAAATACACAAAAGAACCAATAAACCCCCTAAAAGATCCCAAAAACCAAAAAATAATCCTATAATACCTTAAAACCCCAAGACTAATTAAAAAACCATAAAGATAATAAAATTACCAAATCCCATAGAGAGTCTAAAAACGCAAAAATCCCAAATGACCCTAAAACCCTAAAATAATCCTAAAAATTGTTAAAACCCCCTAAATGGCCATAGAAAACTAAAACTCCATTAAGGTCCCTAAATACATTTCAGTCCAAAAATACCAAAAGCTACCCATAAAAACCCTTAGACCACTGAAATACTATAAAAACCATAAAAAACCCCTTGATCCCCTAAAATACCTAAAGGCCCCTAAAACACCCTAAAAACCATAAAAGTCAAAAAAAACCCGTAAAAACACTTAAATACCATGAAAATTAAGAAAACCAAAAACAATCCTTAGAAACCATAAAATATTATAAAACACCTATTAACATTTAAAGAACCTAAAAATCCTAGAAAATCAAAAAGGTCACAAAAACCCCTATAAAACCAAAAACACCATAAAAACCCTAAGACCCTAAAACCATAAACAAAAACCTAAAAATTTAAAAACCATAATAAATTACAAATACCCCTAAAACCTTAAAACCCCATAAATCAATTCAAACTTCAAAAAATTTAAAAACCCTTAATCCCCTAAAACCCTAAAATTCCCAAAAAACACTAAAAACCTTTTAAAACTAAAACCCCCTTAAAGACCCCAATACATCCAAAAAACCCCAAACGCCCCAAAAATCCTTAAACTCCCCCCCCCCCCAAATTGAAAATAATTCATCCCTAAAAAAATTTAAAAACACTAAACCCCCAAAAAACTCAAAAAACCCTAAAAACGCCTTAAAACCATGAAATCCACTTAAAACCATAAAACACAAATAAGATCCTAAAGAACCATAAAAACCACCCTAAAACCCT
Organism: Viscum album; assembly: GCA_963277665.1. Taxonomy (NCBI): domain Eukaryota; kingdom Viridiplantae; phylum Streptophyta; class Magnoliopsida; order Santalales; family Viscaceae; genus Viscum; species Viscum album. The sequence goes on along the minus strand of OY728156.1, from coordinate 333,970,763 downwards.
AAAAACCCTTTAAAATTTGAATAACCTTAAAAAAATACCAAACCATAAACACACTAAAATCCTAAAACCATAAAACCGCCTAAAAATCATAAAAGCCTTAAAAATCTGAAAAACATTTAAATGCCAAAAAATATTAAAAACCCTTATACCCAAACCATAGATAAAAAATCCTAAAACCCCCCCAAAAACACTATGATAACCCCAAAAACACAAGAAAACTATAAAACCCTAAAAAACCATAAAACCCTTAAACCCCTAAAACACCCTAAAACTCGAAAAAACCATGAAAATAACATTAGACCACCAAAACACAAAAAATATCCAAAAAACCCTAAAACATCTAAAACTCTTTAAAACACTATAGACCAATAAATATTCCTAATCATCTTAAAACACCTAAACCCTGAAACAAATAAAACCCATAAAATCACCTAAAAATCCCTAAAACTCTAAAACTCTCGAAGATCATAAAATTATCTAAAAATCCAAAACAACCTAATAAAACCCAAAATACAAAAAAAAAATCAAATGACTCTATACACCCCCTAATCCCCAAAAAAACTTCTAAAACTAAAAACACTAAAAAATATAAAAACCTAATTTCATAAAACCATTAAAAATCCTAAAACCCATTATAAAATCCTAAAACCCCTAAATCCCAATAAATTCTTAACAAACCTAAAAACCCCTAAAAAACCTAAACCCCCTAAAGCCCATAAATCCACTAGAAACCTTAAAACCATCTAAGACCATAAAAACCTTCAAAACCCCAAAAACACTAATAAACCTAAAAACTCTAAAAACCCATAAAATATTTAAAAACCAAAACCCCTAAAGCAAAAAACCACCTAAAAAACCTCAAAGACCATGAAAACTCAAAAAAACCCAAAAACTGCTAAAAACCTAACACCCCCTAAAAGACCATAAAAATCATCAAATACCTATAAAATATCTAAAAATAAAAAAAAATATTAAACTACAAAAAAACCCTAATCACCCTAAACCCCCAAAAAACTAGAAAAACATGAAAACCCATAACATCCCAAAAACCCAAAAACCCTGAAAACCCATAAATCCATAAAAAATGTAAACCATTAAACCATAAAAATCTATTTAAACACTAAAAAAACAAATAAATACCATTAAGAAAAAACACTAAAAACCCTAAAACACTAAAAACTCTAAAATATATAAAACCAAAAATAACCCTTAACACCCCTAAAAATCCTATAACCCTAACAGCCTAAAAAACCTTGAAATCCTTAAAAAGAACCCCTAATGATCATAAAATTTCATAAATTAATATAAACCCTCAACTGAATTAATCCCTTAAAACCCCTAAGTGCCCTAACAATACCTAAAAATATTAGAAAATCCAAAAACCCAAAAAACCTTAAAGCCCATAATGATCTTAAAAACATGAAGCACCCTAAAAAACATTAAACCCATAAAAACACTAATACCATAATAAAATCCAAAAAACCTAAAACACCCTAAAAGGGAATAAAAGACACTAAAATATTTAAATGTCACTAAAAACCCTAAAATACCATAAAACACTCTAAAACCACAAAATCGGTATAAACTACCTAAACAACCCTAAAGGTTCCTAAATATGTTAAAACCACATTAAACCCAATAAAACACGAAAACCCCTAAAGGACCCTAAAACCCCTAAAAACCCTAATAGACCTTAAACACACTAAAAATACTAAAATTACCTAAATACCCTAAAATTCCCTAAAACCCCTAAAAACCATAAAAGTCATTACAAAACCTTAAAGCCTCTTTAAAACCTAAAAACTCCCTTAAAGACCCTAAAAACCCAAAAAACCAAAAACCCCCACAAAACCCCTAAAAGAACAAAAGAACCCTAAAACCCCTCAATGACCATAAAACCCTAAAAATAAATGAATGAACATAAAAAACCAAAAAGACCCTAAAACGCAAATCAGCCCGAAAAACCATTAAAGACCCAAAAAAACAATAAAAACATTAAAAGACCCTAAAAATATTAAATACACTAAACTCCCCACTGAAAACCCTTAATGACCCAGAAAACATAAAAGCACCTACAAAACCAAAAAACCATTAAAAACCCTATAAACCTTTAAGACCATAAGAAATCATAAAAACCCAGAATAACCCTAAAACCCCAACCATCACTAAAACTCCCAAAACACCAAAAAATAATAAAACCTCCAAAAACTCTAAAAACCCAAAACCCCCTAAGAAACCCTAAAACCTTAAAAACCCTAAAACAATAATAATATTAAATACCATAAAACACACTAAATCCCCACAAGACCCTAAAAATAAATAAAACCTAATTCTTTAAAAAAAATATAAAACCCCCCAAAAAAACTAAAAAAACTAAAAAACATAAAACCCTATAAAATCTAAAAAACAGCAAAACCCCTAAAAACCCTAAAACACCTAAGAAACATACAAAAATAAAACCCTAAAATGACTAAAAATATCTAAAAAATCTAATAAAATGTAAAAACACTAAAACCAACAAAATCCAAAAACCCTAAAATCCCAAAGAAACCTAAAAACCAAAAATACCTAAAACCCAGAAAACCCCTAAAATACCTAAAATCCCTTAAAACCCCTAAAACCGAATTAAAATAATTTAAACCCCTATAATACACTAAAAATAGAAGAAATTTCTAAAACACTAAAAACCCAAAATATTCTAAAACATTGAAAAACTCTAATATCACTAAAAAATCCTAAAAACATTAAAAAGCCTAAACATTTAAAAAAACACATAAACCTCTCAAAAACCATAAAAACCAAAAAACCATAAGACCCCTAAAACCAATAATATAGCTTAAAACCCTACCCCCCCCCCCAAGGACTTGTAAAAACTCTAAAAGAACCTAAAAACCCAAAGTACCATGAAAACAGTAAAACCAATTAAAGATCTTTAAGAACACTAAAACCCCAATGTACCCTAAAAGACTATAAAAATTCATAAAAATTCATTAAAACCACAAACTATAAAAAAAATATGAAACCCCCAAAAAATATAGAACCTCATAAGATACCAAAAAAGGACCCAAAAAACATAAAATTACTAAAAGACCCTAAATACACTAAAAACCCTAAAAGACACAAAAACTATCTAAAACCCACTAAAAAGCTTAAAAAACCTACATTCCCAAAAAACATTAAATGACCCTAAAAACTGTAAAAACCCAACAACCCATAAAAACCCTATAAGATAACAAAGACCCTAAAATTTCTAAAAACACTAACGAATCCCTAAAACCCCCAAAAATTATAAAAATACCAAAAATAATAAAACCCCAGAAAACCCTCTAAAAACCTTTAAACCATTTCAACCCCCTAAAACTCAGAAAATACAATAAAAAAATAAATACCCTTACATCGTATATATATCATAAAAATATTTATAATACCCAAAAAAAACCCTAAAACCATAAAAACCCTAAAATCCTAAAAACCCAAAAAACCCTAAAACCCGAATAATGCTTAAAATCCTAAAAACACTAAGACCCCTAAAACCTATAAACCCCTAAAAACCAAAGAAACCCAAAAATCCCCAAAAACTCTTAATACATTAGAAATACTAAAAACCATAGAATCCCCTAAAACACCTAAGAATCGAGGATGGAAGCGCACTCCCTAGGTTCTCTCTCTCTCTCACGAAGTGATTCCTAGGGTTTTACTATGGAGATGGTGGTAGAAAACATTTTCCCATTCCATCTCGTGCTCTTGGTGGTTCTCTTGGTGGAAGTAGGCTGGTGTAGTGTTCTTCTGTGTGGCAGTGGTTCATCAGTGGCTTTGTGATTTCCAAGCAACGATGTTGATTAGGTGTTCGGATTTGGAATCTCTCACGACCTTTCTCTATCGCGCTTGTGGGGGGAGTTCTCTGATGGGAGGTTTTGTTTAGCAACATTCTACTTTCTGAGCGGTGGTGTTGCTCATGTTTCCAGCATCCCTGGAAGCGCGGAAAGATTCTATTTCGGTTTATAATTTGTCGTCAGGAAACGGTGTTACTTCCTCATTTCTGATCTCTGATTCCCAATCTCACAATGATTATGAAGTTCAGAGCTTTTCAGGTATAGGTGATGCGGTCTACCCTTTGGAGCATGGATGCGATTGCACTCTTCGGTGGTTGTTCCAGATTCCTCCATGGATGGGTCAATAGCTTCGAAGATTTCAACTCTGGACTAGATTTAATCGGTGGTTTGGTTTCTGGCCTCTTTGACGACGATACGTTGGGGTCTAGCTTTCTCAGTTTTCACTACTGCAAGCTTCCCATCTTCTTACAGAGCTGTGCCTAGGAGAATTTCGGTGGAACCTCTAGCATTGCATCGTTTCTCGCTGTATGCAGAAGGCATGGATTCAGATTGGTGGTGACATGATTGATCCAGTTTTCTTGGATTTCAAATTTGCTTGTTTTTTGTCCGTGCTTATGCTCTAGACGAGGATCGGGGTTTTTCCAGATCTGGGATTTCCTTGGAAGGGTCAGTAGGCTCATGGGTTTATTTGGCGAAGAAGGTGGGTTTGGTGTCTTCGTAGGTTATAGGTTCTTTTTTTATGGTCTCTCAGATCTTCTTCATGCTTTTGTTGTTGGGCTCACTAAGTTGCGAAGTGTTACGGCGGCTACTATGGTCTATGGTTTACTGTGTTTTAGATGGCTTGGTTGTGATCTTTTGAGGGTCCTAGATGATTTGTTCCTATTTTGCTCAATTTTTTTGATGATGATATGGCCTTCGGTGTGTGACGGGAGGAGAGACAAAGTGTTTTTCGCTACTTGTTCACAAGGCATAAAAGGTGTTGCTGGCTGTGGGATTTTTTGGTGCTGGATGGAGCCTGGAGCTGATGTTTTTGCTTTTCTGGCGATGGATATTCCTGTGGAGGAGGTTCTAGAAGATTTAAATGGTCTGAATCAATGCTTCTTAATTTTTGGCTGTGTGTTGGACTTGTATGTAGGTGCTTCTATTCTTTCTTTTCTTTCATATGAATGGGTGCTGCTTGTTTTGAGTTGCTGGTCACTGGATGGTTTTGGGATCTGTGGCTTGGTTCTAGGTGTGGGCGTTGGCACTCTTGCACTGCTTTTGTTTTTCCATTTCATGTCGTTGGATGGTTGGAAGGTTTGAATTATAGTACTGATGTTCAGTGTTTGGATGATATGCTGGGTGAATGCTAGAATTGGCTGCTGGTGTGTGGCTGCTCACCGTTGTCGTTCCCCTTGACTCGTGCACCCACCTCTTCTCTTACTTCCCTTTCCAACACACAGGACCCCATCATGCTCTAGTTTGATGTTGTATGGGTCAGTCTTGGGATGGTGTTAGTAGTTCATCTCAGTGTCAAGGGTGCGTCTCAGCGGGGCGGTATGTTTAAGTGGTGCATGTTTGATAATCTTATGTTAGAGTAAAGGCTAATGGTTTCTGATCTCGGTATGGTGCTGAAATAAGGTGTTGTTGTGGCTGTGGGGTGGTGCTTCTAATATCGTGCTGATGAATGTTAATGAATCTGCAGTTATGGTTATGGTGATGATGAATGATGGTTGCTAACAGGTGATGATGGGGACATTTCAGTTTTTCTGTTCCGTTTGGCTTTTGTGTGTTTTTTGGGGACTTTTGGTTTTTTTGGGCTTGGAGTTGTTAAGGGTTTTTGGGTGCGGGTCGTTTGACCCCTCCCCTCCCTTATCTGTTGTGTCTCTTTTTTTCATTCTAATATATTTGGGGGGCTAGGAATAGCTCGACCCTCGCATCTTCCTTGTCCCTAAAACATATAAAAATCTTAAAAACCCCAAATTAATAAAAAAACATAACACCATAAAGATCCCCCAAAACCACAAAGACCAATAAAATCTATAAAATACCTTAGAAGCCCATAAAACCATAATAAACTCAAAGAAACTCCAAAAAACCAATAAATCCAAAAAAAACACTAAAACAATGATGAACAAAACGTCCCTAAATCACAAAAAACCCAAAAAAACTCCCAAAATCCCTAAAATCTAAAATCAATTAAACGCCTAAAAACCACATCTCCACTATAAACCTTAAAGAAATTAATCTTACTCCTGATAAAACACTAAAACCCCTGAAACCCCATAAAACCTACAAATACTAAAAATAACTAGTAAACCAAGAAAACTATAATAAATTTGAAAACATTGAAACCCCATAAAAACCCTTAAAACCAATAAAAACACCTTAAAACCCACAATATCACTGAATACCCTTAAAAATGCTAAAAACCTAAATCCCTAAAATCCTTAAACCACCTAAAATCTATTTAAAACTCCATAGAAACCTACAGACCCTAAAAAAATAAAAACCTAAAAACCCTTATAACCCTAAAAAACATAAAACCCATAAAAACATAAAAGACCATGAATCTGTATGAAACATAAAAGCCACCATAAGACCCTAAAAATCATAAAAAATACAAATTGACACTAAATTACCCAAAAACAAATAAAACGCCGTAAACAATTAAAAATATTTAAAAGACATGAAAAGGCATAAACACTAGGGAATACCCTAAAAAATCTCTAAAAATACAAAAAATGAAAAAGGGAACTAAAATCCTAAACATGCTAAAACAACCTTGGAAACCTAAAAACCATTAAGGACCATAAAACCCAAAAGAAACCTAAAAACATTAATTAAATCCTAAAGGGGGGAAACCCCTAAAACCCAAAAAAACTGTAAAACCTCCTAAAAACCCTCAAGTATTCTAAAAACCCATAAAAATAAATAACCCATAAAACCATAAAACACTTAAAGACCCTAAAACCCCTAAATACCATGAAAGGCCCTAAGGCCTAAAAATCCCTAAAACACCATAAAAATCATAATGAAACCTAAAACACCATAGAAGACACTAAAATCAATAAAAATCCAAAAAACAACATAAAAATTGAAAAACATTCTAAAAACCCCAAAATACCCCAAACACTACTAAAAACATAAATGTCCATAAGTCCATAAAACCCTAAAAAAAACCAAAAAACACAAAAAAAAACACCAAAAAACACCTATCCCACCACCCCTAACCTAAAAACCATAAACCCCTACAATCCATAAAAATCAATAAATACCGTAACCCTCACCCCCAAAACTAAAAAACCAAAAGACCCAAAAAAACCCCTAAAAAAATTTAAAACTATGAAAAGAATTTAAAACCCTAAAAAACCTAAAAACAAATAAAACCATAAAATCAACAAAGGTAGATGCAAAACTCACCAAAATAGTTAAAATACTAAAAATCCTAAAACCCATACAAAAACCATAAAACCCTAAAAATGCATAAGAAACCCTAAAATACATAAAATACCCTAACAACCCGAAAACCCATAAATGACACTAAAAAATATAAAATCCAAAAAGACCCTAAAAACCCCAAGAACCACTAAAAACCCAAAAAAAACTATAGAAAATCCAAAACCCCCTTAAAACCCTAAATTCATGAAATCCCAAAAAACATGATAGACTCCAAAAAACCCAAAAAATCTAATGACCCTAAAAAATCCCTAGAACCACAAAAAAAACATAATAGAACTAAAAACACTATAAACCCATTAAAATTTGAAAAAATCCATAAAAACCCAAATCCTAAAAATCCGTAAAAATCCTTAAAACCTCAAACACCTAAAAAAACCATAAAACCAATAAAAACTCTAAAAAACCCCTAAAAACCATAAAATTTGGTAAAACCCCTAAAAACCCAAAAAAAATATAAAAACCCTAAAAAATCCTAAAACCCATAAAGACCATAAAACAACCATAAAAACTCTTAAAATAAAAAAACCCAAAACCCCTAAATTACCCAAAAAACCAAAAAAAACATCCCAAAACCCCTAAAACTCTAAATAAACCCTAATAATCACAAACCCTTAATAAAAACCAAAAACCCCTAAATAGGTAAGAAACGCCTTCCAAACAATATAAATCCCTAAAAAAATAAAACTCATATAAAACCCTAAATATATTGAAAACCTCATTAAAACCCATAAAACCATAAAAAACTCCATAAATCCTAAAACACCCTTAAAAGTTTAAAATCCCCTAAAAACCCTTATAATCTTAAAAACACTATAATCATAAAAAACCTATAAACCTATAAACCCTTATACCATACACTATAAAATATAATCACCACACCTTAAACCCTATACACAACATTATAAACACTAAATCCTACACTGTAAAACATATTCCCTACAACCTAATCACTAAACACTACACCCAAAACCCTTTATCATATACCCTAAACCATAAACCATACATCCCAACCTTGTATCCTATACCAAAAACCGTAAAACCTACATCCAAAACCCAATATCATAAACCCGACACCTGAAACCCTACACCCCAAACATTGTACCCAACACCCTACACCCCATACACTACACCATATACTGAAACCCTACAACCTATACTCTAAACCCTAAAACCTAAATCCTAAATCCTACACCCTAAACACAATACCTTAAATCATATAACCTACACCCTAAACCCTATACAATACACCCTAAAACATAACCCCTACACCACAGAACCTAAAACCCAGACTCTACTCCCTATACACACACCAAAAACCCAAAACACTACACCCCAAACCCTAAACCCTACACCCAAGACTGTATACCCCACACCCTGTACTCTATATCATATACCCTAAATACTAAACCCTCCTCCTCAAACTCAAAAACCTACAACCTAATACCTAATACCTACACCTGAAATCCTATACCTAACACCCTAAACCCAAAAAAACCCACTATAAACCATGTACGATATGCCTTGAAACTAAAACCATACACCCAAAACCAAATACCCTACACCCTACACCCTAAACCAAAAACCCAAAACCATATACACTAAACTCTATATTGTACACCATAAACCCTAAACCATACACACAAAATATTATACCTACAGGCTAAACCCAAAAAACAACACCCTAAACCATATACAATACATAAAAACCCAAAAACATACACCCAAAACCCTATACCCACCACCCTAAACCATAAAACCTAAACACCACACCCTAATCCATATAACTTATAAACTAAACCCAATAACCTACACCATACACCCTAAACCCTAAACCTTACACCCTACACCAAATAACCTACACCCTAAAACATACACCAAAAACCCTACACCCTATAACCTAAACCATATATGACAATCATAAACATTAAACCCTACTGTCATAACCCTATACTATACACCCCAAAACATAAACCCTATAACTTAATTTTAATACGCTACACCCTAAAACTTATTCCCTACACCCTATAACATATACCCTAAAACCAAAACCCCAAACCCCAATCCTTATACCCTATACCCTACACCCCAAACCCTATACCACCCAATATACACCCATTACACCGCACACTAGATCCTATACTCTACAAGAATAACACTAATCCCTTAAAACCCAAAATATCCCTTAAAATACTAGAAATCATTATAGACTCTAAAAAATTTGAAGAAAACCTAAAAACTCTAAAAATCCCAACAAACCCAAAAACCATCATAACCCTAAATTCCTTAAAAACCTCTAAAATTCATAAAATTACTAAATAAATTAAATAAACATTACAAACCCAAAAAAAACTGAAACCCTAAAAAACTCTAATAATCCGAAAAAACCCCTAAACCCTTGTACAAAACCTGAAAACACAAAAACCATAAACACCCTAAGAAAGACCAAAAACCCCATAAAAGGCTCATTGTTACCTGAAAACATTAAAACCCCCATTAAACCATAAGAAACCCTAAAACCCATAAATAACACTAATAAAATAAAAAATATATTAAAAACACTTTAATATATAACAAAACCCTCAAACCTCTAATAACCCTAATAACCAAAAAAACCATAAAAATTTTAAAAACCCATAAAACCCTTAAAACTCATAAAACCCTAAAAACCCTATGACCCAAAAATTCTAAAACCTCGAAAAACTCTTAAAATTCCTAAAATAATAAAAAACAATAAAACACAGTAAAACTTTAGAAACCCAAGAATACCCTAAAACCCTAAAACCCCTAATTAAATATAGAAACCATAAAACCCTTAAAACATGATAGAAGCACTTAAAATCCTTAAAAGTCCCTAAAAACACTACAAATAACATAAAAACCTCAAATTCCTAAAAGTGCCTAAAATATTAAAAACCCTGAATGTCCTAAAATCCTAAAACCCTAAAATATTATAAAATACGCTAAAATCACTAATAGACACCAAAAACACCCAATACCTTTAAGGACCATAAATACAAAAAATTCCTAAAGGCCATAAATCCCAAAAAACTGTAAATTACCCAAAAAACATAAAAACACATAAAGCCCCTAAATATCCATTAAACACCTTAACGACCCAAAAAACCATAAACCCCTAAGGGAACCTAAAAACCAAAAAATACACTAGATAACCCTATAAAATAATAAATCCATAATGGTTCATATGAACGCTAAAATCACAAAATGGCTCTAAAAACTCTAAAGGACTCTAAAATCATTAACACCTCCCCCAGACCCTAAAAACCCTTAAAAACCCTAAAGGACCCTAAATACCCTAAATTCCTTTTAAAACCAGAAAAACCATCTAAAAAAATAAAATACCCAATAAAACCATAAAACTCCTAAACAAACCTAAAACCCATAAAATACACTATGAGAAGTACTAAAAACCCATGAAATTGAAAAAGAAACTATAAACACTATAAAAGACCCTAAAATGTATAATACCATAAACCCCCTAACAGATCCTAAAAACACTTAAATTCTTAGAAACCCCCTAACACCATAAGAAAACAAAAAAACAATTAAAAAACTAAAATCCATTTAAACCCCTAAAAATAAAAAAAACCATAAAAATGATTAAAAACACTAAAAACCATAAGAAACCTAAACACACTAAAAACCATAAAAAACATTAAAACTAAAAGACCCTATAAAACCAAAGAATCCCAAATAACACAAAAAACATAAAAACTCTAAAATACCCTTTAAACACATAAACCCCATAAATGAACCTAAAGATACTTAAAAACACTTACCCCCCAAAATTACCCAAAACACTTAAAAACCCAAACCGACCGTAAAAATAAAAAATAACAAAAGACTCTCTAAAATATCCAAAAAACCTAAAGAAATTTAAAGACTATACATCACCTTAAAACCCTAAAAATAATTTAAACCCCGAAAAACCCAAAAAAACATTTATAACAAAAAAACCCCTAAAAACTAAAATGATTAAAAACTCAAAAACACCAAAAGACATATAAAATCCCTAAAAACACCAAATCTCCAAAATAACATTTAAACGCCTTAACCCCCCCCCCCCAAAAAAAAATTATTAAAAACCCTACAAACCCTAAAACTCTAAATCCATAAAAACCCAGAAAAACTATTAAAACCCCTAAAACCCATAAAGGTACCTAAAACCCCTCCAAAACCATAAAAATACAAAGACACTCTATAAATACCTAAAGAAACTAAAAACTATAAAAACCATAAATGATTATAAAAAACCAAAACCTCATAAAGGACCCTAAAAACCCTAAAAAATTAAGGACCCAAAAACCCAAATGGACCCCTAAACACCTAACACCCTAAAGGGACCTCAAGAGACTAAATACACTAATAGAAGATGTAACCACCTAATGTCACTAAAAACTTTATAAAAACCTAAAACCCCATAAAAACCAAAAAAACTAAATAACCCCACTAAAACATAAAAATACCCAAACCTCTATAAGATCGATAAGTCCTTAAAAATCATAAAAACCCTCAAAGCCACTAAAAACACAAATACCTTAAAAGAACCTAAAAACCATAAAATATTTAAACGACCCTAAAAAATCGTAAAAGAACGTAAAGCCCTAAAATTATTAAAACAAATATACAACCCTAAAAAACCCAAAGAAAACCATAAAATACCCTAAAACCATAAAAGACCCAAAAAATCCAAATACCATAAAAAACCCTAAAACCCTTATAATCCATAAAACCACTAAAAACATTAAAGCACTTGAAAACCCAAAAAACTGGAAACCACATATGAAAATAATAAAATACCATAAAAACCCAAAAAATGCCCTAAAAACCCTTAAAAACAATAAAAACCCTTAAAACCCAAAATCCCCAAAAAATCCCAAAAAGTCACTAAAATAACCTAAAACCCTCTAAAACCCCTAAAATACTAATAACCCTAAGAAACCTAAAAACCATAAAAAACATAAAAACCCAAAAATAACTAAAAGACACAAAAACCCATCCAAAATACAAAAAACAATAAAAACCCATAAAGACCCTAAAAACCGAAAAACACAAAAAGACCCTAAAACCCCTAAAACTAATAAAAGACACTAAAACCCTAAAATAACCTAAAAACCCAATAAATCCCTTAAAAAGACCCTTAAAACCGCTTAAAAACCTAAAACCCTTAAAATCCATAAAACCCTAAATATCCATAAACCCCTAAAAAGGAAAAAACCATAAACCGCAGAAAATGAAAAACACTCTAAAAATTTAAAAAACCTAAAACCCCTCAAATCCCAAAAATCCATTTATATCTAAAAATCCCAAAAAAAATCCAAAATTATGAAGAACCCATAAAAACCCTAAAACCCGAAAAAACCATAAAACCCTTTTAAACCATTAATTATCCCTAAAATATCTAAAATAATAAAATACATAAAACCCTAAAAAATATAAAAAATATATACGAATCCATAATAACCCCATAAAGACTTTAAAGGACCCTAAGAACCCACAAAAAGTCTAAAACCACTAAGAAATTCTAAAAACCCCTAAAATGAATAAATTTTACCTAATAAATCATAACAACCGAAAACCCCTAAAACCTTAAAAACCCTAATAACCACCCATATACCTAAAAACCTTTAAACCCCATAAGAAATAATAAAAACTAAATTACCCCAAAAACTACTAAAAATCCTATAAATACTAAAATTGATAAAAACAATTAATCCAACTAAATAACATAAAAACCATAAAATACCTTAAAATACCTTAAAAATCCTAATCTATATACCATAACACCTCAACCATAAACCTTACTCCATAAATTCTATACCCTATACCCTGAAGCCTAAACCTTACAACCTACACCCTAAGATCTAAATCCTAAACCCTAAAACTAATACCCTACACCCTATACCCTAAACCTTACACCCTAAAACCTAAACTCTTTACCCAAAATAATATAACCAATACCCAAACCCTAAACACTACTTTCTAAAACCTAAACCATACAACCTAAACCATACTCTTGAAACCCAATACCTTATAACCTAAACCCCAAAACCCTACACCCTAGACCGTATACCATACACACTACACCAAAAAAACCATATCATAGACCCAATACCCTAAATCTTAAACTATATACCCCACACAATAAATACTATATCCTACATCCTAAACCGTATACACAACACCATAAACCCCATACCCTACACCCTAAACCCAATACCCTAAACCCTATACCCTACACCATTAACCATATACCCTACATGTTAAACCTTACACCTTAAACCCTATACTCCCCAAACCCTAAACCCAACACCCTAAAAGCTATACCCAACACCTTAAACCCAATACCCTACACCTTAAAACTTATACTGTACACTTCATACCCAATAACCTTCAAACAAAACCTTATTCCACACACCCTAAACCGTATACCCTATACCCTAAACCCTACACCCAAAACCCTAATACCACACCCTATATCCAAAACCCTAAACCCTACTACAAAGATCTTTGTCCCTACACTTAAACCCTAAAAACTATACCAAAACACTATATCGTACACCCTAAACCCTATGACATACACCCTAAACAAAATATCCTACACACAAAACCCTAAACATTACACCTAAAATCGAAAACCCAACACCCTAAGCCATAGACCTTACACCATAAACCCAATAACCTACCCATAAAACAAAAACCCTACACCATAATCACTATAACTAAACCCAAAACCATTAACCCTGCAAGCTAAACCATATATCCTACACACTAAATCTTAAACCCTATACCCTAAACCATATACCATACACCTAAAACCCTAAACCCAACACTCTAAACAATATACCATGCACCATATACCATAAACCCTACACCCAAAACCATATTTTGTACACCATAACTTCAAATCCCTGCACTGTAAACCATAAATCATACACACTAAACCATATAACCTCGACCCTTAACCCTAAACCCGACACTATAAAACCTAAACCCTAAACCCCAAACTGTAAATCCTACAGCATAAACCCATGATTGTACACCATTAAACCTAAACTGTACACCATAAACCTTATTCCCTACATCATAATCCATAAACCATAGAGCATAAACCATAAATCTTAAATCATAAAACCAAAACCATAAACCATACACCCTAAAACCTATACCCAACACCCTAAACACAACACCCTAAAACGTAGAACATATATGTTGAACCTTAAACCAAGAAATGTAAAACCAATACACAACACCCTAAACCCCACACCGAACACTCTACACTCCACACCTTAAAAAAGATAAACCAACCCAAAATCCATACAACCCATAAAATTTTGAAGAGCCCCCCCAAAAAATCCATTAAAATTAAAAAATCCATAAAACCCTAGAAACCCTAGAAACCCTAAAAACACTTAAGAAATCTCTCAAAACACTAAAAAAACCTAACACTAAGAATACAAAACCTTAAAAAACATGAACAACCCTTATGAACCCTAAAAATCCTAAAAAACACTAAAATCTCCAAAAACACATAAAACCCTTGAAGAACACTTAAAATACTAAGAGAACCTAAAAAATACAAATAAACCGTAATTTTTTTATAGAAATCCCTAAAAACATTAAAACCACCCAAATACCCCAAAAAACACAGAAAATCAAATAACCAAAGAAACCCTTAAATAACTCATAGAACATTAAATACCCTAAAAACCCAAAAATCCCTAAAACCCAAAAAAATTAAACCCCTAAAAAACTGAATAATCTATAAAACCAAAAAAATACAAAAAATTTTGAAAAACCCATTGAAACCCTATAATCCCTAAAACCCTAAAAATCACAAACAACACTAAAAACCCCAAAATAACTCTAAAACCCCCAAAACCCTAAATGACTCTAAAAACACTAAAAAACCTAAAACTATTAAAAACCAAAAAACCAAAAATCTAAAAACATTTAAAAACACAAAATAAACTAAATACTGCACAAAACATTGATACCCATAAAAACATTAAAATTTACTACAACCCATAAGGCCCCGAAAATCCTTAAAAACTGAACAAACTAAAACACCATAAAAACTCATAAAATCATTAAAATATTTAAAACTATAAAAACCATTAAAACACTAGAAACCCTTGAATTACTAAAAGAACTATTAAAAAGCCTAAAAATCCTAAACACCCAAAATAAACTTAAAAACACTAGAAACATTAAAAACCTTAAAAACCTTAAACACTTAAAATTTTTAAGAAACATTGAAACCCCATAAAAATCCTAAAATCCCCTCAAACCGTGAAAAATACTAAACCCCTAAAACCCCAAAAAACCCTAAAGAACCCAAAAGACCCTAAATACCCAAATCAACCATAAATATTTTATAACCCCTAAATAACCTAAAAATCCCTAAAACCCCCTAAAATCCATAAAACTCTAGAAAAAACCTTGAACCCCCTAAATCTCTAAAAACTCTAAAACCCTAAAAACCAATAAACGCCTAAAACCATAAAAACCCATAAACCCCATTAAAATCCAAAAAAAACTTTAAAACCCCTAAAAAACCCAGAAAAGTAAAAAACCCAATAGATAATATTAACCAAAATAACTATAAAATCCATAATAGGTCATAAAATTACATAAAACACCTAAAAGATTCTAAAATTCCTAAAACATATAAAGGGATATTAACAATTATAAAACCTAAAAAAAAATTAAAAATACCTAAAGGGCCCAAAAAAGACTAAAAACCCCTAATGGATCCTAAAACACCATAAAACCCTAAAATTATATAAAAAACATAAAAACCCTTAAAAGAATCTAAAATCCCTAAAAACTGAATCGACACTACCAAACCTTAAAAATGTGAACCTAAAAACATAAAAATACCTAAAAGAAACAAAAAACATAGAAATGGACTTAAAACACTAAAAAACAAAAAATGGGGTAAAAAATTTAAGTCCCTAAAAGTAAATAAAAACCATCAAGTCTGTAGAAAACAATAAAAAAAATTCAACAGCCCTACAACCATTAAATATGAAAGAAACCACAACAACCTCAAATATCCTAAAAACCAAAAAACACTTAACTCAAAAAAAACTAAAACCCTAAAACACCTTAAAACCATAATACCCAAAAATAACCCTTAAAAACTAAAAAAAACCAATAGATCCTAAAAACACCATCAAACACTAAAAACCCTTTAACATGAAAAAATAACTGAAAAACACTAAAACCTCATAAAACCCCAAAAAATCATAAGAAAACTAATTCCCATAAGAACCCTAAAAAACCATAAATTCCATGAAAACCGTAAAACCCATTTTACACGCAAAAACCCCTAAAAACCATAAAAACAATAACTCCCACTAAAAACTCCAAAACACCTTGAAACCACAAATAAACAAAAAACTCCAAAAACCCTAAGAGACTAAAAAACCATAAAACCCATAAAACACTAAAATGAATAAAAACATAAAAACCCTAAACATTTTTACAAAATCATTAAATCTATAAAACCACATAAAATCCAAATCATTCCCCCCAAAATAAAGACACTAAAAAACAAAAACAAATAATCAAATTCCTTAAAAACCCTAAAAACTAGTAAAACCCCTAAAAACTATTATGAACCCACAAGCCCCTTACAAACCAAAGAAACCATAAAATCATAAAACCCCCAAAATCCTAAAAACCTTTAAAACACTAATTAAACCCATAATACCGATAAAACCCATTAAAACCCCACAAAAAATTAAATTCCAAAATAACCATAAATTACAAAAATCCTTAAAAACCCTAATAACCCTAAAAACCCTAAAAATGATAAAAAAAAGATAAAAAACCAAAAAAAATATCTTGAACCCCTTAAAACCCTAAAAAATCAAGACCCTAAAAACCTAAAAACCATTAAACCAAAAAAACCCCAAAAACCCTACCACATATAAAAACCATAAAGATCTATAAAATCCCATAAAATCTAAAAACCCTAAAACCACAGAACCATAAAACCCTAAAAACCCATCAATTCCTTAGAAAAATAAAAAAAATCCTAAAAACTCTATTAACCCAAAAACCATAAAGACCCTAAAAACCCCTCCAAACCCATAGAATTCTTAAAAACCCTAAAAGATCCTAAAACCCCAAGTAACCATAAAATACACTACAAAACCCAAAAACTTTAAAAACCCGAAAAGTAACTAAAAACCCTTAAGACCATAAAATAACCTATACAACCTAAAAGAAGATAAAACATATAAAACCACAAAATTGATATAAAAACCCTAAAATCTCTAAAGAATCCCCAAAACTCCAAACAATATTAAGGGATCCTAAAATACTTAATACCACTTAACAGGATAAAAAACCATTAAAATCATAAGGGTCCAAAAAGAACACTAAAAACCATAAAAGAACAGTAAAAATTTTAAAAAACCTAAAGGACCCTAAACAACCCAAAAACCACTAAATGATCCTAAAAAATACAAAAATGTTGTAAAGGAACATAAAAATTCACAAAACAAAAAAACCCTATGAATTAAAAAGGCACCCTAAAAACAATAAAACCCTAAAAGTCCTTAAAAACCTCAAACCCCATAAAAACTAAAAACATTAAAAAGACCCTAAACCCCCCCTAAATATTAAAAGAATCTAAAACCTATAAAAACCCACCAAAACCCCAAAACTCTATAAGAACCCAAAAACCCATAAAAACCATAAAACAACCAAATTAACCAAACATACATTTAAAATCATGAAATATACCCTAAAAACCTTAAAACCTCTAAAAACCTTAAAACCCTATAAACCAATATAACCCGAAAACACCTTAAAACCCCTAAAACCTTGTAAGATCCATAAAAACCATTAAAATAATAATAAAAGTTAAACATATAAAAATCCTAAAATCTAACACCCTAAATAATATACCCTACACCCTAAAACCCATACCCTATACCCTAAAATCTATACCCACCACCCTAAACCTTGTAGCCAACACCTCAAACTATATACCCTACACACTAACCCTATTTTTTACACCCGAAACCATATAACCTACATCCTAAACCCTATACCCTAAACATTAAACTGTAAACCCTACACCCTAAACCCTATCTCCTACGCCCTAAACCCTAAAACTTACACCCAATACCTTACACCCTAAACCCTAGACAATACACCCTAAACCATATACCCTAAAACCTGAACCAAGTACCCTAAACACTAAACCATATACCCTATCCCCTAAATCCTAAACCCTAAACAATACTCCCTAAATCCTATACCCTGAACTCTGTTCTTGAAACTCTATACCCTACAACCTAAACCCAATACCCGTTACCCTAAAACCTATACCCTAAACACCAAACCCTATACCCAACACCAATAATGCTATACCCTACACAATATACCATTTACCCCAAACCCCAAACCCTATACCCTACAACTAGAACCCTATACCCCATACCCCTAACCATATACCCTAAACCCTAAACCCCTTACCCAAATCCCTAAAACATATTCCATAAACCCTAAAACCTAAACTATATTCCCTAAACCTTATACCCTACACCCTAAAACATATACCCTGCATCATAAACCCAAAACCCTAAATCCTACACCCTAAACCATAAACCCAACACCGTAAAACCTAAAGCCTACACCCTAACACAAAAAACCCTTCACTCTAAAAATTATAACCTGCAACCTAAACCCTACAACATAAACCTTATTCCTACAACATAAACCCTGAAAAACCCAAAAACCTAAAAAACCCCAAAAAACCTAAAAAATGAAAAAGAAATTAAAAAACTCTAAAAACCCTAAAAATTTATAAGAAACCCCTAGAACTCTAAAAAACTAATAAAATTATCAAAAACCCTCAAAACCCCCCAAAACAATAAAAAACACTAAAACCCTAAAAAATTGAAAAAAACATACAAAGCCCTAATACTCTAAAACCCATGAAAACTCTTAAAACCCTAAAAATTAATTAAAACCACTAAAAACACTATAAATCCAAAAACATTAATTATAAAAAAAAACCTAAAAAACCATAAAAAAAATAAAAAATCCCTAAATGCCATAAAAATCCCTAAAACCCTAAAAATTGTAAAAATATCTAAAAAAATTTAAAACCCTTAAAAACCTTAAACCCCTAAAAACCCGTAAAATTATAAATACCCAAATAAACCCTAAATACCATAAAAATACTAAACCCCCTAAAATCCATAAGAACCTTAATAACACTAAAAAATCCTTGAAAACCCAAATACACCCTAAAAATGAAAAATGTACTTAAAAACCTAATACCCCCTAAAAACATTCAAAACCATAATAACACTAAAAACCATAAAACCATTAAAACCCTTTAAAGACCCCAAAACCAAAAAAATCCTTACATTTAAAAAAAACTCAAACCCCCCAAATTACCCAAAAACCGTAAAACCCCAAATCCAATACTTAAAATTATAATACCCAAAAACCACTAAAACCCCCTAAAAATCCTATAAAACCCTAAAAAACTAAAACCCTAAAACCTATAAAAATATAAAATACCTAAAACCACTAAAAGCACTAGAGATCCGTAAAACACCTTAAAACTCAAAAACTCCTAAAACACTAACAAAAAAGGAAACCATAAGACCCCTAAAACCCCCAAAACACAAAAACCCACTAAAACAATATTAAAAACGCTAAAAATCCAAAAACATCCAAATTTCATTAAAAAATTCTAAACACACTAATACTAAAGAAACCCCACAAAACCCTTTAATCAATAAAATATTATAAAAACCAAAAATAATGGAAACCTATAAAAACACTAAAAACATCAATAACAAAAACCCATAAAAACATTAAAAACCCCTAAAACCTAAGAAACCATAAAACCCCCTAAAAATTTAAAAAAACCAAAAATCCCTAAAAACCTAACCCTAAAAAACATAAATAACTATAAAAAACCTAAAAACCTGTACAAACATGTAAAAACCCTAAAAAACGGTTCCTAAAACACCTAAAAATTCCAAATATCAAATAACCACTCAGAATCCATAGTAACCCTAAAATCAATAAAACCCTTGAAACACTATACAAAACACTAAAGTCCCTAAAATTACATAAAAACCGTAAATAATCTTAAAGACCCTGCTATTGATAAAAAAACCCAAAGGACCCTAAAAACCATAAAAACCCTAAAAGATCTTAAAAAACAAAAAAACCCTTAAAAGTCAAAAAAACCCTAAAACCCTAAAAAGACACAAAACCCAATAAAAACAATATAAGTCCATAAAATACCCTAAAAACTCTAAAGGGATCAAAAATCCATAAAAACACTAAAGGACCCTAAATCCCCTAAAAGACACTAAAACTCCTAAAAACTAATAAAGGACCCTAAAACTTAAAGGACCTAAGACCCATAAAAAATCAAAAGGACCCTAAACCCCCCTAAACACCCTATAGAAAACTCAACAACTCTAAAAAACCCTAAAGGACCCTAAATACCAAAATAACCCTAAAAGACCCTAAAATCCTTAAACGACCCATGGAAACCCTAAAACAACTCAAAAAACCCTAAAAGAGAGTAAAAATCCCCAAAACAACCAAACCCCTAAAATACCATAAAAACCACAAACCCACAAAAAACCCTAAAACCCTAATAACCCTAAAGACCCATAAAATACCATAAAACCCTAAAAACCATTAAAAATCTTAAAAGACCCTAAACTCCCAAAAACATATAAATCCCATAAAACCCAAAAATATAACATAAAACCCAAAAAAATGAAAGATAATAAAACATAAAGCCCTTAAAACCCTAAAAACCATAAAATTACCCAAAAAACACTACAAGATCCTGAAAACCCTAAAAACATAACAGTCACTAAAACGTTAAATTACCCTGAAAACCCTAAAATAACTTAAAACTCCCAAAAACCCCTTAGCCCCCAAAAACACCTAACACACACACAAAAATCCTAAATGGCCATAGAAACCCCAAAACCATAGGATAACCTAAAATCCCTAAAAATCAAAAAGACCATAAATACCCCTAAACCCCCCAAAGAAATGATGCCGCTGCTCTCGCCTGGAACCTCTCACCACTTGCAGTGATCGATTCTCCTCTCTAGTAGTTTCTCCTTGCTCATGCATAGAGATGCAGATGTGGACTCCACCGCTTTGATCTCGAGGTGGATCTAGAAGCTTCTTGGTCGCGGTGATACTTGGTGGTGCGATGTGATTCTGGATGGTTTCGGTTTGGCAGCGTGGTGATTTTCAGGGATGTGTTGGCTTGGATCGTCTATCGCAGCGGTTTGTCTTGGGCTTGGTATATCTGGAAACATTGTTCAGTTTTCTTCCATGGTTGCGTGCTTAGGAGAGTTCTGGCGGGGCTAGACAATCATTGGAGGCTTTGGTGTGGCTTGGTTTTTCAGGAGGTCTGGCTCAGTTACGGTGGATCATGTTGTTGCATTTCCAAATCTAAGATCTTCTATGAAGATGAAAAAGTCTGGTTTCCTCAGGCGTTGGCTTCGGATGATGGCTTCTTCCTTTGTCGAACAGCTCAGATCTACTTCCCCCAGCGTGCGGTGGTTCAGATCCATTGAGGTGTGGGCCAGATTCGGTCCCTTCTTGGTGTGGAGTTGCACTGTCATGGTGGAGCCTCTCATTGGTAAGAGCTCTTGGTGGTTTCTGGTTTCTTCGACGGCTTCCAAACGGTGGTGTGGAGAGGCCATGCCTCGGTGCTTTTTGATGTTGTGTAGTGGGACTTTGTCGATCCATGAAGCTGTGTGGGGAGAAGCTGCTTTGGTTTGGCTCGGGATATTAGGTGATGGTGCTGATTTCTCACTTTGGACCTCAGCGTGGAGGCAGGTTCGTTTCTGGGCTTCTTTTTTGTGTTATGATTTTGTTGCTGGCCTAGATAAGTTATGCGTTCTAGGATCCTTTTCGGGCTATGGTGGCTGTTTAACAAATTATGGCAGGATTCTTTTGGTGATGGTTAGTTGTAATGTTTTGAGGTATTGGATGATGTCTTCTCTTTGTGTATGAGTTCTATGGTGCTTTTCATGGAACTTCTTGGTTGGGTGGTGCTGGGTTCTGGTTTTTGTGAAAAAGGATGATGGTTTCAGTATGGATGTGAGCTTTGATGACTGGTGGTTGTGTGATTTTGGTGATGATTGTTACGTGTTGTTGGTGGTAGCTTGTTTTGGTGTGAAGGAGATGGATTCTTGTTTTTGTGAGATTGGATGATGGACGTTGATTGGTGGTGAGCTGCTAAATGTTGTTGATGGTTGTGATTTTTATGTTGGTGGTTTTATGACATTGGATGCTAGTGGTTCTGTGATGTTGATTGCTGGTGATTCTGGATGCTGGTTGCTGCTTGGGAGGGAGGTGCTGAAGGTTTTGTGGTTTATTTATTTCTGGTTTCTGATTTTCTGGGAGATGCTATAAGAGATGCTTTGGGTTTTCTTCTTTTTGCATACTTTTGGTTTTTCTTTTTTTCGATCCTTGGGTGTGTGTTTATAAAGGGTTTTTGGGTGTAGATCGTTTGACCCCTCCCATCCGTTGTCTGATGTGTCTGTATTTTTCTTTCTAGTAAATTTGGGGGGGGGGGGGAATAGCCCGACCCTCGCATATTTCTTCCCCTAAACCCCCCAAAACCATAAAGGACACTAAAAACCTAAAAACAATAAAATACCATAAAAACATAAAAAACACTAAACCCCTAAATTACCTAAAAATGATAAAAACCCTAATATCCCTAAAAACCATAGAAACAACTAAAATACTTAAAAACAACCAAAAACCCAAAAAAAAAACAAAAACCAAAAACACTAAAAACTATAAAAATACATTCAAAACCTGGATAAACCCTTGAAACCATAAAAACGCTAAAAACCCAATAAACCCTAAAAACTATAAAACCTTAAAAACACAAAAAACCCAAAATCTTAAAAGACCTAAAACCCCCAAAACCAAGAAAAACTAACAAACACCCTCAAACCCATCAAACCCCAAAAAATCTAAAAAATCTCAAACACCCTCCCTTCCAAAAAAATGCTAAAAACACTTTAAACAACTAAAAACACCTAAAACACTAAGAAATTCCCTAAAACCCTAAAACTACAAAAAATAGAGAAAAATTTAAAATAAAAAACATAAAATTTCTAAATATCCATTAAAACCATAAAAACTGTAAAACCCCTAAAGTCCCTAAATACCTCAAAAACCCTAAAGTCCATAAAAACTAAAAAATAATAAAAATTCAAAAAAACCATAAAACCAATAAAGTACACAAAACCCCTAAAACACTAAGGGGAAATAAAACAAAAAACCGAAAGAACCCTCTAAAAATCTAAAGGACCAAAAAATAATCCTTAAACCCCCTAAAAATATAGAAAACCCTAAAAACCAAAAAAACCCGTAAAACCCTAAAAACCCAAAAAAACACTAAAATTCCTTAAAACCCTCAAAGGACATTAAAAGTACCTAATAATGTAAAACTCATTAAACCCCCAAAATACCCTAAAAGACCCTCAAAAACCATAAAATCTCTAATAGTCCCTTAAAATCCCTTGAACCCCATTAAACCACAAAAAATCATAAAAACCCAAAAAAAAATTCTAAATACCTAATCAACATTAAAAACCCGTAAAATATTTATAAGATGCTAAATTTCATAAAAATCCATAAAACCCTATAAGACATAGAAAACCCTAAAACCTCAAAAAACAAAAAAACCTTAATAACATTAAAACCACCTCCATCCATCCAACATCTCGAAGGCCTTCAATTTTGTTTTTTAATTATAAAGAGACCCCTTTTAAGGGAAGAAGGGAGAAACCCAAGATTAAAACCACCTAAAAAACCTTAAAACCAATGAAATCCCCAAAAAACTAAATCAATCCTAAAACCCTATGAAACTTAAAAACCCCAAAATCCATGAAAAACTCTAAAGGAAACAAAAAAACTCCTAAAATCTTAAAGGACCCAGGAAACCCTAAACCCCTAAAGGATCCTAAAACCCTAAAAACTTTAATAAATCTTAAAATCCCTAAAACCCATAAAACCCCTAAAAACCTTAAAGACAACAAAAAAAATTAATCCCACAAAAACCATAAGAACCCTCAAGCCACTAAAAGAACTAAAAACCCACAAATCCTTAAAAAAATAAAAACCTAAAAAACCCAAAAGTCCACATAAATTAAAAAAAATCACCTAAAACTCCTAAACACAAAAAAAAACTAAAAACAGACCCCCCCCCCCCACAAACCCCTAAAACTCTAAATCTATAAAACACCAAAACCTATTCCAACCCTAAAAATAATAAAACCAAAAAAACTCTAAAACCCCTAAAAACCTTAATCCTCTAAAAAAATTTAAAAAATAAAAAAATTCCTAAAAACACATAAAACCCAATAAAACCATAAAAATCCTAAAAACTCATAAAAAATTGCACAACCCTAACAACTATAAAAACCCTAAAAACTTAAAAAATACTAAAAATATTGAAAATATTAAAAACCATAAAGGAACCTAAAATAAAAAACCATAGAGGACTATAAAACCCAAAATGAACCCTAAATACCCTAAAGAAACCTAAACCTCATAAAGGTCCCTAAAACCACTAACAAACTAAAACGAACCCTAATAACCATAAAAGATCCAAAAACCATAAAAACATCATAAAATCCTAAAAACTATAGAAAAAATTAAAAAAACTAAATAAATAAAAATACCCTAAAACTATAAAAAAACATTTAAACCCCCAAAAACCATTAAATTCCTTAATTTCTCTTTTAAACATAAAGACAATATAGGACATTGAAACCCCACAAAACACTAAAAGACTTGATCCCCCCACCACACACACACACAATTCTAAAGTATCCTAAAAGCACTAAAAATTATAAACAACCATAGAAACCCTGAAACCCTAAAACCCACTAAAATATCTCAAAGACCTAAAAAACCATAAATCCCTAAATTTAAATAGATATCCTAAAAAACTAAAAGACCCTAAAAACCCAAAAACACCTAAAACTCCAAAAAAACATAAAACAATACTATAAAATCCCTAGAAACTGAAAAAACCATAAAACCCTTAAACCCCCTAAAATAAATTAAAAACCCAGAAAACAAAAACACCCCTAAACACCCTTAAAACCTCAAAAAACCCTAAACCTAAAAAAACCTAAAAACTGCTATAAACCCTAAAACCATAAAACCCCTTTAAAATACTTCTCAAATCATAAATCCCTAAAAAATAAAACCCCTAAAACATGAGATATCTCTACAAACCCCTAATACCATAAAAACCCATAAACCATAAGAACCGAATAAACCCAGAAAACAATTAAAAACCTAAAAAACTAAAAAAATATGAAACCCATAAAAATCCCTAAAACACATAACAAGTCCCAAAAACGATAAATACCCAAAAAAATACTGATAACAATTTAAAACCCTTCAAGGAATGAAAAATCCCCTAAAACCCTTAAAATACCCCAAAAATCACAAAAAACATTATGACCCAGAAACTCTAAAACCACCTAAAAGCCCTAAAACCATAATAAACTAACCACACCAATCCCCATAACTCTATAAAAACCATAAAACCCCTAATCCCCTAAATTACCCCTAAAAATATAATATAACTAAAAAACCAAAACCCTAAAGACCATAAAAAATTAAAAACCAAAAAACAACAAAACCCTTAAAATCCTAAAATAGCCCAAGGGACCCAAAAAAACCCTGAAACCCCCTTAAGGACCCTAAAATCTCATAACAACCCTAAAAACCATAAAATATCTAACCCCCCCCCATACACCCTAAAAACCCTCAAAGGATCTAAAATTCTTAAATGACCTAAAAAACCAAAAAACCCATAAAACATTAAAAATATTAAAAAAATACCAAAAGCACAACAATACACTAAAAACATTCAAAGAACCTAAATACCCAAAAAACCCATATAACACATCAACCACCTAAAGAACCAAAAAAAATCCTAAAACACCCTATAAAATCCTAAATAGAGTAAAGAAACCAAAAACCCTTAAAACCCTAAAAACAATAAAAACTATAAAAACCGAAAAAACCCAAAAACCCAAAAAACATTAGCAAGCCCTAATAAAATTTAAAACCTAAAACCCAAAAACCACCCATAAGACCGTAAAAATTCCTAAAACACCCTAAAAATAAAAATAACCCTAAGAACATATAACCATAAAAACCATTAAAATTTCCAAATAGTAATTAAAATTTATAATACTCCAAAAAGTACAAAAAACCCAAAAATACCCTAAAATCACCTAAAACCCAAAAAACACTAAAAGAATAAAAACTCTACAAAACAATAAAATTCCAAAAAAATCCGAATAGAACCTAAAGAACCCTAAAATCACCAAAGGACTTAAAAACCTTAAACTCTAAAAACCCTAAAAGACCATAAAATCAAATATCCCTAAAACCCATAAAACAATAAAAACACCTAAAATCACTAAATACCCTAAAACCCCCTAAGACCCTAAAAATTTAGAGGAAAACCTAGAACCCCTAAAACCAAAAAAACTCTAAAAACCCCATAAAACAAGAAAAAACCCAAAAAACACATATTATCCATAAATATGAAAAAAAACCAAATGCCCCCTAAAAATATCAATAAACCCTAAAACGCCCCAAAACCCCAAAAAACATGGAAAACATTAAAAACCAAAAAACTAGAAAAACATAAAAACCTATAATTATTTAAAATAATAAAGTAAAATAAAAAACCCTAAAGGACACAAATACCCTAAAACTCTTAAAAGACCATATAATCCTTAAAACTGTAAAGGACCCTAAAACCCAAAAAAACCCTTAAAGAAATTAAAAAACCTTAAATCCATGAATGGCGGTTAAAATTATAAATGACCCTAAAACCCCTAAAATATCTACCCCCAAACCCCCTTAAGTCCCTCAAAAACATAGAAGGCCCTAAAAATCAATAAACCCCTAAAAACTGTAAAAACGCTAAAAACTCTGAAAACCCAAAACACCGACAATCCCTAAAAACTCCTACAAACCCTAAATAAACCTAAAACCCCTAAAAACCCTAAAAACACTTAAAACCCTCTAAACCCAAAAATGATGAAAACCTGAAAACTTTAAAAAAAGGGTAAAAGACCCTAAAAATACCTAAATAACCATAAAAACCCAAATAGACCCAAAAAACCCTAAAACTACTTGTGGACCCAAAATATAATAAAAATTTAAAGGAATCTATAATCCTTCAAAACTCTTAAAAGAACCTCAAAACCATAAAAACCAAAAAACACTAATACCCCTAAACAACCTTAAAAATAAAAAAGACCCTAAAAGTTTAAAATATCCTTAAAACCCAAAAATACCAAAAAACACTAAACACCCCAAAACCATAAAATCATTAAAATATCATCAAATTCATAAAAATACTAAAAAACCTTTAAAACCAAAAGGAACCTAAAATCTCAACAATCATAAAATCCCTAGAAACCCTAAAATATATACCTCCAAAACCCTAAAAACCCCAATAAGGCTGTAAAAAAAATTACCCACATAATAATCCCTAAAAACCCTAATTATCTTAAAAATATTTAAAACCCCGTAAAACAATAAAAACCCCTAGAACACACTAAAAATACCGAATTTACTTAAAATCCATAAGGACCCCTAAAATATCCCTAAAACCTAAAAAACCCGTAAACCCTAAAACCCATAAAAATAAAAAATCCATAAAACCCAAAAAAACCAAAAAACAATAAAATCAAGAATAAAAAAAATACATTAAAAAAATTAAAAAACCTTAAAATAATAAAAAACCAAGATCCTCCTAAAAATGTTAAAAAACTCAAAAAACTCTAAAGGATCCTAAAAACCCTAAAAACCAAAAGAAACTTAAAAAATATTGAAGAACCTGAAAAACCATAAAACCGATAAAACCCATAAAAACACCTTAACCCTCCCCCACCCCTCAATTACACCAAAACCCTAAAAACCATAAACAAAACTAAAACCCTAGACTACTATAAATACCCTAAAACCTTCTAAGTCCTTAAAAAAGGTAAAAATCCCTAAAAGCCTTAAAAGGCCCTAAAAGCCCTAAAAATATTAAAAGACCCTAACAAAGATTTAAAACCCTAAAAGTCTTAAAACCCCTAAAAGAAAATAACAGACCCTAAATAACCATATAATATTATACAAATTGTAAAACTATTAAAAAACATAAAATTTTGAAAACCCTAAAAACCCTTAAAAACATAAAAAAAAATTAGAATCCCTAAAACCACTAAAAACCCTAAATAACCATATAATATTATACAAATTGTACAACTATTAGAAAAACATAAAATTTCGAAAACCCTAAAAACCCATAAAAACATAAAAAAAAAATTAGAATCCCTAAAACCACTAAAAACACTAAAACACTAAAACAACAAAAACCCCTAAAAACACTAATAAATCTAAAAATACCTAAACCCCCTAAAAACCTATTAACCCAAAAACACTTAATAACCATAAAACCATTAGGACCTGAAAACCCATAAATCTCGTAAAACCCTAAAACTCTAAAACCCCTAAAACCCATAAAACCAATAATCCCCCCAAAAATAAAAACCCCCTTACATCCCTAGAAAACCCTAAAAACTATAGAAACCCAAAATTATTAAAGACCCATAAACCCCTAGGCAATTTAAAACCACTAAAACACAAAACACCAAGACCACTAAAACCCCCCAAAAATCCTATGAAACCCAAAAATCCCAATAAATCCATAAAAAACAAAAACCCCAAAACACCAAACAACCCTAAGAAACTGTAAAAAATCGTAAAATGCACCAAAAAATCTAAAACCCTAATACTCCCTAAAATACCTTAACACCTAGAAAACCCAAAAACCCATAAAAGAACCATGAACACCCAAAAATGTTAAAAATCCTGAAATACTCTAAAACCCCAAAAATCCCCCTAAAACACCAAAAAACCTCAAATATATAAAAAAACATAAACACCATAAACTCCTAATAACCTTAAAAATCATCAAGACCATAAAAACCCTAAAAACCAAAAAACAAAAAATAACCTAAATCTCTTATCGAACTAAAAACCCATAAAACCCCCTATAAACCTTAAGATCCTTAAGGACCCATAAAAATGAAAAAAAACCCCTAAAAACCAGAAACACCCTAAAAACCCAAAAGACCATAAAAACCCAAAACCCCTAAAACTTTAAAAAGACCCTACCCACACCCCCCTCAAAGCCCCAAAAACCACTTAAATACCCTAAAATATATAAAACCCAAAAAATAGCTAGAAACCTTAAAAATTAAAAAAACACAATTAGAATACTAAAATACCTAAAACATCACAAAATCCTAAAAATCCCTAAAAATAATAAAAAACCCCATAACCCATAAAACCTTAAAACATGATAAATCTCCTTAAACCCCTACAACCCTATAAAAACCTACATACACTAAAACACCAGTATCCATAAAAAACAAAGATCCCTAAAACCCTGAGAATCCCTACAAAATGGTAAAACCACGTAAAAACTATAAAAACCCTATAAACACCTAAAACAATAAAACCACCCTTAAAAACATTAAATTATTTAAAAATACTTATATCCCTAAAAACAACATGAACCCCCAAACACTAAAAAAGATAAAAAAACCCCATATATACCCCATAGCCACTCTAAAATAACCAAAAACCCTATATAACTCTAAAAAACCACAAATCCCTAAAAACCAAAAACCCTAGAAATAGTAGAAAACCTGAAAATAATTGAAAATGCCTAAAAATACCATAAAACAATAAATAAATAGAAAAAAAATAATTCCCTAAAAACCCTTAAACCCCATAAAACATTAAAAATACTAAAAACCCAAAAAATCTCTAAACCCCTAAAAATAGTAAAAAACTTTAAAACCTTAAAAACCATAAAACCCCTAGAAAAAACCTAATAAACACCCTAAAAGACTAAGAAAACCTAAAATCCCTAGGAAAACCTAAAACCCCTAAAAACCAAAAACTTTTAAATCCCTGAAAAATACTAAAACTCTAAAAAACTGTAAACCCCTAAAAGTCCTTAAAACCCCGAAAGAAATAACGTATAAAAGTCATTAAAACCCAATAAAAGACCCCATAGCACCTAAAAGCCCTCAAACATAAAAACCATAGAAAAATCTAGAGACCCTAAAGTCACTAAAATGACATAAATAACCCTAAGAAAACACTATGATAATATAAAACCCTAAAACACCTAAAACTGTAAAAATCCCTAAAGCACTCAAAAAATCAAAGAACCATAAATCCCATAAAACACTAAAAACAATAAAAACAAAAAATAAACACTAAGAACCATTAAAAACCATAAAACCCATAAAAACCTAAAAAAATACTAATAACATTAACACCCTTAAACAACAAAAACCCCTAAATATATTTGAAAATTCAAAAAATATAAAAAACACTAAAAACCCAAAACTCTTAAAAACCCGCCAAAAAACACAGAATAACCTTAAAACACCAAAAAAAATCACAAGAACCCTAAAATCCCCAAAAAACACTAGAAACCATAAAAAACCTAAAACCCTTGAATTCCAAAAAAACTATTAAAACCCCTAAAAACTCGTAATGAAAACAACAATAACAAACCTTAAAACACATAAAACCCCTAATAACCCCTAAACCCCTATAGAAACACTAAAAATCCCCTCAAAATGCTTTAAAACACCCAAACCCCAAATAAACCCTAAAAACCCTAAAACCTTCAAAAAATCAACCCATTAAAACCTAAAACCCTATTATCCAAAAAACAATAGAACATCCCAAACCCCCTGAAAAATACTAATGTACCCAAAAAACCCTTCAACCTAAAAACCCTAAAATCTAAGAAAAACTTAAACATGGAAAAACCAAAAAACCAATAAAAAATATAAATAATCCATAAAACCCTACAATCACTAAAATACACTTTAAAAACAAAAAAAAACATAAAGACCATAAAATAAACAAAAAACCCTAAAACCCTTAAAAACCATTAATTCGCTAAAACCCTAAAAATACCTAATTGACACTAAAAAGCATAAATCCACTAAAATACCATAATATACCATTAATCCCCAAAATGACTCATAAAACACAATAAAAACCTTAAAGAACACTAGAAAACTTAATAACCCAAAAATTCCATAAATCCAAATAAACCCTAAAGTATCTAAAAAGCACTGAATGTCCTTGAAATCCCCTAAAAACATAAAGGAACCTAAACCCCCTAAAACCCTAAAAAATATAAGGGGCCCTAAAAACCCATAAAATCCCAAAAGACAGAAAAACCCAAAAAAACCTAAAATACCCTAAAAACACCTAAAAATAAAAAACACCAAAAACATGTATAACACAAAAAACTCTAAAACCACCGAAAAAAACTAAAAAACATAAAACCTTAAAGGAGATTAAAAACACAAAATGACCAAAAATCCCTACAAACCTTAAATCACCCCAAAACCCCATAGATAATTAAAAGGTCCAAAATCCCCATAAAAACACAGGAAAACCCCTAAAATCCCTAACATACCCTAAAAACCTTATAACCCATAAAAAACTAAAAACCGTAATAAATATGAATTCCCTAAAAATTCTAACTGAAACATAAAACCCCAAAAAATAATAAAAAAAATTAAAAAATCATAAACCCCCAAACGCCTAAAACCCACTAAAAGCCCTAAAAATCACTAAAACCCCTAAAAACCGATTACCCCTTCCCCCAAAACTAAAAATAAAAAAACAACCAAAATCCCATTAAATTTTAAAAAAACCAAAAAACAAATAAAAACCATAAAACTCAATAAAACCATTAATGTTCCTAAAAAATACTAAAAGACCCAAAAAACCTAAAAAACTCTAAAAACCAAATACCATAAAACCATAAAAAAAATTAAAACCCCTAAAACCCTAAATACACCAAAATAACTTATGAACACTAAAAACCAAAATAATATTTAAAACGATAAAACTATAAAACCCTGAAAAGGCCCTACAAATATAAATACTACTAAAAGAGCATAAAAACTGTGAAAATCATAAAAGACAAAAAACACCTAGAACTCCAAAAATACCCAAAAACCATCAAACGGCCCATTTCAACCATTAAAAACATTAAAAACCCAAAATATAACCTAAAAGTTTTAAAAGACTATTCAAAAAACATAAACTCACTATTATACCCCAAAAAAATCTAATAATGGTAAAAATTACTAAAAACACTAAAAACCCGAAAACCCTAAAAAACCGAAATATAATAAAAATCATAAAAACCATAAATACTAAAACACAATAAAGACACTAAAAAATTAAACCCTTTAAAACCATAAACATCCAAAAAACTCAAAAAAATATAAGAAAATAAAACCCCATTAAAAAGACTAAAAACCATAAACACTAAAATACATAAAAAACCCCCAAAACATACAAGAATAATATAAAACCATTAAGAAGATTCTAAAAACCCCAAATAAAACCCCTAAATATCTAAAATTACAAGAAACCATAAAGAACCTAAACTCTCAAAAAAACAAGAAACCATAAAAACCAAAAAAAAATCCTAATACCCACAATAAACCTAAAACCCCCCAAAAAACCCATAATCCCAAAAGACACCTAAAAAT
Source organism: Viscum album (assembly GCA_963277665.1). Lineage (NCBI taxonomy): Eukaryota > Viridiplantae > Streptophyta > Magnoliopsida > Santalales > Viscaceae > Viscum > Viscum album. The sequence goes on along the minus strand of OY728156.1, from coordinate 333,937,786 downwards.
AATTAAAAATCATAAAAACCATTAAATTCCCTAAAAAACTAAAATATGAAAAACCCAAAAAACCACTAAAACCCCTAAAAACCCAAATAATCCTAAAAACCCTAAAAACCCAAAAACAAATCCAAAAAATAAAAAAAAACCCTAAATTCCCTAAAAAGTAATCTCTATATTGTACACCCTAAAATCTAAATGCCACATAATAAATAGGAAATATAACACCCTAAACACTAAATGTTACACCCTAAATATTATTCCCTACACTATACACCCTAAACCCTACTCCAAAAACACTATATCATACTCCATAAACCCAAAACACTACACCCTAAACCCTAGACACTACACCATAAACCTAAATACCTAAACCCAGTAACCCACACCATAAAACCAATATCCTTCAACCTATACCCTATTCCATACACATTGAATACTGAACCCTATACCCTAACCTCTATACCTTACAAAATAAAACTTATACAATACACCATACTCCCTAAACACTAGGCCCTAAACCCTTAACCCTAAACCCAAAACCCCAGACCATATACACTATACCTTAATCCCTAAACTCTAAAACCAAAAACCTACACCCAAAAACCTGAACCATATACCTGGAACCCCATACCCTATAACATATACCCTAGACCCTAGACCCTACACCCTAAACCATAAACCCTATTCCCAAAACCCTAAACTCTACACCCTATACCCTATAACCTACAACTTATTCCTATCATTGTAAACACTATTACCTAAACCCTAATTCCTAAACCCCACACCATAAACCCAAAAAACTCACCCTAAACCTTACACCCTAATCCTAAACCATAAACACTCAACCCTAAACCCTATAAACTACACCATACACCCCAAAATGTACACCCAAACCCCTATACCCTAACCTGTAAAACCTAAAACCTATTCCCTAAAGAATATATCAAAAACCCAAAATTCTATAACCTTAAACCTAAATTATATAACTTACACCCTAAAACATAAACACTACACCCTAAATCCTATACCATGAACCCTAAACCATAATTCCCACACCATAAACCTAATACATTATACCCTAAATGTAACAGCCCGAGATTTTATGAAAAATATTCTTTTTAATTTTATTAATGTCTTGTGTTGTACGCTACACCAAAAGGAGCTTGCACAACACGCATCTTTGACTTTCCTTGCATTACACGCAATCGCAACCTTCCTCAATAGCGTGTTTAGTACGCAATACTGAGTTTCACGAAACAACGATATGCTATTAAAATATTATTAAAACTAGCCGTTATGAATAGTAATAACCACTTTTTAAATTTTAGAAATTTTAGCTCTCAAAATGGACTTCATTTTTGGATTCAGAGTATCGAATTTAGCCTAAGGTGAAATTTTGGTACTTTTCGGATAACTTTCATATTCTGATGAATAGTGAAAATTACTAAATTATAATTAAAAACAACTTTTTTAATCGAAATAATTAATAGTGATAAATTATTAATTTGAGTGGTTTTAAAGTATATTTAGAATATATTTTTACAATTTAATACAATTTTGGTCATTGAATGTAATTTCACATTTAAACCAGACATAATCAAGTGTCAATCTTTTGATAGATATTGTTTCTTAAAAACACGCTATTTGTTTTAACAGCGGGATTTAATTATAAAATTAATTAATGCAACTTCTATGTTATGAATTTGGTAAAATAGAATTCATTTTTGAATTCGGAATATGAAATATAGCTTAGGATGAAATTTTGGCATTTTTCTGAAAAACATCAATTTTTGATGAATAGTGAAACTACTAAGTGGTAGTTAAAAACTGAATTTTTCATAAAACTTAATTTTACCGCTTCTGTGAATGGAATTTCAAAAATCCGAGAGACACGGTTGATGTCAGTAAGTAAAATGTGGTTCAATGAGATGAAAATAATTTTTGGTCAATAGTAACTTTTTACTTTTATTTACCACGGTTAAAAGTCAATTGGGTAATTAAGGGTAAGAATGATATTGATATTACCCTAACACATGTCCTAATTCTATTGGACAATTTTATCTCGACCAAAAACAACCTTAAGTGTAAAATATTATCATTTAGGCCTACTTGGATTAGATTAGGACATTTATTATTATTTAATTCAAAGAAGAGTTAAAAGAGTTAAAATCAAAGTATATTTAATAAAACATTTTTAATATAGGGTTTTAGATAAGATAAATTCTATTGTAAATATTAATTAGAAAGATAAAAAGATTTCATACATGATGGTATTTTATTTTTAATTTTTAGACATCAAATAATTTAATTTATTTATGACACAAAGATGATGCAGTAATTATCTTATTAATGAAATATTGACATAATTGATATTATAAATACCAAAATAAATGTAATTTAAGACTTTTTATGAATTCCACTAATTTTCTAGGTTACTATGATATATTAGTGTTGATTTGATAAACTTGGTTCGAACATATAATTCTGTTATGACTTTAAAAAAAATCATATATCAAATAGTGTCAAAATTGACACAAAATAGTTTTTAAATCAAATATTATATTATTAATTTTTATTTTATTCCTAAAAATCTAAGGTTCGTCCAAATGACATAGATAAGGATATATATTAATAATAAACAATTTGGGGTTCGTTTTGCATGTTATAGTAAGTGTATTAACCATATAGTGTAAGAAAACAAAAAGACACGGTAAAAGTTAAATTATTTAACTTAAAGTTAAATCTTATTGATAAGGTTAAAATAATAACCTAAACTTGTCTAAATCATATTGGTTGATAGTATTTAGACCCATACCCACTTTAGCTTCTAAATAATACCCTTTGGAACCATTATAAACCGATTTTGACTTTAATATAAATTAATATTTTGAGATATTCCTAAGGTGCCCCTCTCCTCCCTTATAAAAGGGCACCTCCTCCCTCTCTTCCTCACACAACATTGAGCCTTCATGCTCGGCCAACCCCTGCTAAAATCACTTCTCCACTTCCCTAGTATCATCCTAGAGGTCCTGGTCTTCTTAAAAGACCAATTTTAGTGCCCTAAAAGGAGGTCTCAAAGAAGCACTTCAAAGAAGAGGTAATACCCATTACCGATCCTTTTCAATTTCTTTCTTCTTCAACTTCTTCTTCTTTAGTTGTTTCATGATAAAGTAATAACATCAGTATTTCTTATATACTGATATGTTATTATAAATATGAAACAACTCTAATTAACCTTCTATCCGTCCTACGGAAAAAGGAAATCATCGCGCGTGCGTACGTACAGAATACCGTCTCCACGCCGTGGTGTAATCTATTTTCCGCCACCACCTTAATTGGATGGGTATAAAGGTGTAATGAGTAACTATATATGATTATTATGAAGTGATATTGATACTGAAATAGTATACATACACTTCAACACAATTCCACGACCATGGGAACGATATCATCGCTCATGCGTACGTACGGAATACCGTCTCCACGACGCGATGAGATTCATTCTCAATGATTAACCATTCATGAATGATTATAAAGTATATATAATAAGTACTAATGAAATATATGACCTAATAATGATACTGGAATTATTTATATTTATATGTATGTCATCTACTTAATTCCATTCAATTCAATAAGCAAACGAAAACATCGTTCATGCGTACGTACGGTCTACCGTCACCATGAACGGTGTATTTATTTCCATTTACTGGTTTATTATATATGTGTATTATGAATATATATATATAAATCATGTTTTATATTCTGGAATTAAGTAATCATGATCTAAGTAATCATATGAATAATTACAAGTTAAAAACACGAACGACAAATGAGACGATTTTACCCAAAACGCTACTTTAACATGAACTTACAAAAGAACGGGTAATATAAAGTCATAAGTGGACCATATATGATATAATAACAATGAATATGATTCTGGAATAAGTCAATAACACGATTTAAATCATTATACAGGAGGTTCGGACACTTACAAAGCAAGTCGAACCTAAGGTAAGGGAAATATCACAATCTCATTTTTATCCGAGATTGTTTATTCGTAAGAATTTACTGGGGTGTATTTTATCATCCAAATCCATGTTTCATCAATATGTTATATTATTTCCATCCACCTACAATTTTTTAAATCCATATTTACCCTTTTGTGAGGTTTTAGTAAAAGAAATGAAAGGAATCTTTTGTCGTTTTTCGCACGAGGTACTTTTTGACTTTTCCGACAAAAGTACGAAGAATGTTTTTTTAACTTATACGACATGAATGGATTTTTAAAAATTTATTTCCAAGAAGCTTCCTTTACAAGTTTTCAAGTTTATTTTTAATCAACTTCTTTTATTTTAAAGTCGTATGACATGTTATGAAAGGAAAAATGTTTTTGAAGTAGAAAGGATATTTTCTTCAAGAATGGAGTTCAAATGTTTTATCAAAATTATTTTCCATATAAGATAATATAGGGTTCTGTTTTTATCCCTATTATTACATCTATTTGATTATGTTTTGAGGAAATTATTTTTATTAAGTCATTTACCTTATATGATTTGTTTTATGATGTCATGATGTTTCAAGAATCCCATTTTTGTTACATGTGTTATGCGATGATGTATGATTTATGATTATGTGGCACACATAAGAAAGGATTCATTATAAGATGGGTGGGACCTATATCTCCCTCCAATGCATTGGGTAAATATTTCATATCTCATGAGATAGACATGGCTGGAATGGTAGGTTATACCGTTTCAGTGAAACAGGACTGAAATGAGGGTGACTCGATTCAGAAAGGGACTTTGTCCACTAAGATAGTATTGGCAATGAGTCATGACTAACAAGAAATGATTCTCTATGATTATGTGTGTATGCCACAAAGTTTCATGTTTTAAGTTATGATTATTGTGATTACATTTCACTGCCATGATTTATCCCATGTTATGAAATTTGCCCTCTTTTGTAGGTTATGATTTCCAAAATGTTATGTTCTTATGAATATGATGTGATTGATATTTCTTTTGTTTACCCTTACTGAGAATTTGAGCCCACCCATTTATGTTTTCTTTTCCCTAGGATATAAAGAAAGGTTTTAGGTAAAAAAAAGGAAGATCTTTATGGGAGATGTTGAAGATCTTTCACCGTGATTAGGAGATTACATTCCGAGTTTCCAAAGACACTAAACTATTACGATCCTTATGTGTGTGTTTTTGTTATTTACTAGGTATTCCGCAAAAGTAATGTAATGTCCATGTATGTCAGGCTTCGGGTCTCTACAGTTGGTATCAGAGGAAAGGTTTAGTCAACCATTGGAAACTAGGATGCGAGAACTTTAGTGAGATCCCTAGAGATATTTCGAAGGTATGTCTAGGGATGTCCCTAAGGTTAAGTATACGTATAGGTTATAGTACTAGAATTACGCTAACAATCATAGAATTAAACCTAAGATGTTAGATATTGAAGGTACTCCCCCTTTATTATGTTGTTTTCCCTAGAATGATTTTTTCCTCTCACACTATTCTTTTTGGGTTTTAGACGATGGCTGGAACCAGAAGAAACCGTGTTGATCAATGTAATGGAAAATGCAATGATTTCCCTCCTGAACAAACAATTGTTATGGGAGATGGAGTGAAAAATCTTATTGCTATACTTACACAAGATATGAATCATTCTGGACTTCCAAATGATCATAGAAGGGAACAATATTCTATTGAGTCCTTCACGAGGCAACATCCACCTTCTTTCAGTGGGTCTTCTGATCCACTTGTTACTGAACAATGGATCAGTACCACTGAAAAGATATTTTCAGTTCTTCAATGTTCTGAGCATGATAAAGTCATCTTAGCAGTATATCGTTTGGAAGGTGAATCTGATCAATGGTGGAATCTTATCAAGAATACGAGGCAAAGAGATGAAATTGAGTCCATTGAATGGGACGAGTTCAAGAACTTGTTTTTCAGTAAGTACTTCCCTCGTATTATTCGAACAAATATGGAGAAGGAGTTTCTTGAACTAAAGCAAAAGGATGATGAATCTGTTGGTATATACGAAGCGAATTTTACAAGACTTGCAAGGTATGCATCTGGCATTATCATCCAACCTGAAAGTAAAGTTGATCGATTTTTCAGTGGCTTAAAACCAAGTCTTCGAAGGGCATTAGCTATAAGAGACTTCAGTAGCTATGAAGAAATTGTGCGTTGTGCTATCAAGGTAGAAATGGAAGTTGGTGTTACATATCCATCTTATGGTTTTGAAAAGAAACGAAAGATGGAGTTCATGGAGAAATCTCAGAATAATGGTGAAAATAAAATGAATGTTTCCTTATGCTCAAAGTGTGGAAAGAAGCATGGTGGATATTTTCTTAAAGGGACTAGAAAATGTTTTAAGTGTAGAAAAGAAGGTCATCGAGTAGCTGAGTGTCGAAGTAATGGAAAAAGGGCTTCTAATGATGTGAACAAAGAAAACACTACAGAGAACGCACCACCAACACTTCAATGCTTCAAGTGCAAGGAAATGGGACATTATGCCAATAAATGACCTAATCCAAGGGTTAGTGATGATCAACATGAGCAACCACTTAAGGCAAAGGACAAAGGGAAGTCACATGCGATCACTATTGGCGATGTTGAATATGATAACGATGTGGTGGAATAATTAAGTGTGTATGTAATGGGATTCCAAAATAATGTTGTATAATAAAGTATTGGAATATTTATGTATTGGTCTATTGTGGTTTTCAATAATTTTATGGTACCAGTAACCATGGAAAGTGATTGAGATATTTTTGGAAAAAGAAAGATATGCGCATAATGAAGGGAAAATGAGAAAATTAAATATTTGACAGTATTCATGAGCTCATGATTCATATAAGGACTAAGTGATATCATGGTGTGAGTATATAGAATTATGAGGATTTTGGTATGTGGAAAGTGTTAAATTTTAACTGCATTCATGTTTACACTAAGGTTCGATGGGTATTCAAGAGAATACATGATTAAGGCCTTTGAATGTTTGGAATGTGACCAACAAAACATATCTTATGATATATGGGGATCAACGATGGTATTAAATCTCTGGTAATCGTTTTCACTATGTTATGAGAATGGACTGCAGTATTATGGATAAGCCTAAAGATTAGAATGGATTATGTTGGACAGAAGTTAGTATTGTTTAAGGATAGAAGTTTTTTTCGATATTATTGATGGGATGTTATAATAATATAGTTTTAGAAAAAGGACAACCTGCAGAATGGGCGACAACCCATCGCGTCGGACAAGGTTGTGGGAATCGAACCCACAACCGAAGTGCGACTGGCCTTTATCGCCTACCACTGGCCTACAGGAAGTCCCTGTTTAGTAGAAACTAGTTTTATTATATTAAGCAGTATGATATATGAAGTATAAGCCCATTTTAGGAACCATATATGATTAATCCCACTATAGATCGACTTATGTATATAAATATTGCTAACCTTTTGAGACAGATGGAATGACCCGTCATTCTATCACATGATCTGCTAACACTTCATGAATAACAAATTCAACTTCATTTATTTAAGAGATGAAGTTGAAATTGTTAAAGGCACGAACAATAGTGAGGTTGTACCAACATAAAGTAAGTATTTATTCTAATTCAAATTCTTTAACTTTAGGGAAACGATCTTGAAAACCAAAAATGTTGTCCTAGTGATCTTATATCTGATGAATCAGATGGTACCTTAGATCGTCACAAATTTATGGCTTTGTGATTACTGGCTTTTCCATAGCCATGTTCTCTACCACTCTCCATCAGAACATGATGGTTAGATTTCTCTTCCATATCCATATTTTCACCTATGTGGAAACCCAGTGATTAGTTTATTTGGGTAACTGTTACGTTTCATACTTTTGTTTTTAAAGATTGGTTTTAATATTCCTTTTTACGATGTGGGTTTCTATTAAATAAACTTTCGAATAGTAAACCATTTATAACCCCGACGAATTTTGAGGGCGAAATTCATTTTAAGGGGGGTAGAATGTAACAGCCCGAGATTTTATGAAAAATATTATTTTTAATTTTATTAATGTCTTGTGTTGTATGCTACACCAAAAGGAGCTTGCACAACACGCATCTTTGTCTTGCCTTGCATTACACGCAATCACAACCTTCCTCGATAGCGTGTGTAGTATGCAATACTGAGTTTCACGAAACTACGATATGCTATTAAAATATTATTAAAACTAGGCGTTATGAATAGTAATAACCACTTTTTAAATTTTAGAAATTTTAACTCTCAAAATGGACTTCATTTTTGGATTCGGAGTATCGAATTTAGCCTAAGGTGAAATTTTGGTACTTTTCGGATAACTTTCATATTCTGATGAATAGTAAAAATTACTAAATTATAATTAAAAACAACTTTTTTAATCGAAATAATTAATAGTGATAAAATATTAATTTGAGTGGTTTTAAAGTATATTTAGAATATATTTTTACAATTTAATACAATGTTGGTCATTGAATGTAATTTCACATTTAAACCAGATATAATCAAGTGTCAATCTTTTGATAGATATTGTTTCTTAAAAACACGCTATTTGTTTTAACAGCGGGATTTAATTATAAAATTAATTAATGCAACTTCTATGTTATGAATTTGGTAAAATAGACTTCATTTTTGAATTCGGAATATGAAATATAGCTTAGGATGAAATTTTGGCATTTTTCTGAAAAACATCAATTTTTGATGAATAGTGAAACTACTAAGTGGTAGTTAAAAAACTGAATTTTTCATAAAACATAATTTTACCGCTTCTGTGAATGGAATTTCAAAAATCCGAGAGACACGGTTGATTTAAGTAAGTAAAATGTGGTTCAATGAGATGAAAATAATTTTTGGTGAATAGTAACTTTTTACTTTTATTTACCACGGTTAAAAGTAAATAGGGTAATTAAGGGTAAGAATGATATTGATATTACCCTAACACATGTCCTAATTCTATTGGACAAGTTTATCTCGACCAAAAACAACCTTAAGTGTAAAATATTATCATTTAGGCCCACTTGGATTAGATTAGGACATTTATTATTATTTAATTCAAAGAAGAGTTAAAAGAGTTAAAATCAAAGTATATTTACTAAAACATTTTTAATATAGGGTTTTACATAAGATAAATTCGATTGTAAATATTCATTATAAATATATAAATATTTCCTACATGATGGTATTTTATTTGTAATTTTTAGACATCAAATAATTTAATTTATTTATGACACAAAGATGATGCAGTAATTATCTTATTAATGAAATATTGACATAATTGATATTATAAATACCAAACTAAATGTAATTTAAGACTTTTTATGAATTCCACTAATTTTCTAGGTTACTATGATATATTATTGTTGATTTAATAAACATGGTTTGAACATATAATTCTGTTATGACGTTCACAAAAATCATATATCAAATAGTGTCAAAATTGACACAAAATAGTTTTTAAATCAAATATTATATTATTAATTGTTATTTTATTCCTAAAAATCTAAGGTTCGTCCAAATGACTTAGATAAGGATATATATTAATAATAAACAATTTGGGGTTCGTTTGGCATGTTATAGTAAATGTATTAACCATATAGTGTAAGAAAACAAAAAGACACGGTAAAAGTTAAATTATTTAACTTAAAGTTAAATCTAATTGATAAGGTTAATATAATAACCTAAAATTGTCTAAATCCTATTGGTTGATAGGAGTTCGACCCATACCCACTTTAGATTCGAAATAAGACCCTTTGGAACCATTATAAACCGATTTTGACTTTAATATAAAATAATATTTTGAGATATTCCTAAGGTGCCCCTCTCCTCCCTTATAAAAGGGAACCTCCTCCCTCTCTTCCTCACACAACTTTGAGCCTTCAAGCTCGGCCAAACCCTGCCAAAATCACTTCTCCACTTCCCTAGTATCATCCTAGAGGTCTTAGTCTTCTTAAAAGACCAATTTTAGTGCCCTAAAAGGAGGTCTCAAAGAAGCACTTCAAGGAAGAGGTAATACCCATTACCGATCCTTTTCAATTTCTTTCTTCTTCAACATCTTATTATTTAGTTGTTTCATGATAAAGTAATAACATCAGTATTTCTTATATACTGATATGTTATTATAAATATGAAACAACTCTAATTAACCTTTTATCCATCCTATGGAAAAAGGAAATCACCGCGCGTGCGTACGTACGGAATACCGTCTCCACGCCGTGGTGTAATCTATTTTCTGCCACCACCTTAATTAGATGGGTATAAAGGTGTAATTAGTAACTATATATGATTATTATGAAGTGATATTGATACTGAAATAGTATACATACACTTCAACACAATTCCACGACCATGGGAACGATATCATCGCTCGTGCGTACGTACAGAATACCGTCTCCACGACGCGATGAGATTCATTCTCAATGATTAACCATTCATGAATGATTATAAAGTATATATAATAACTACTAATGAAATATATTACCTAATAATGATACTGGAATTATTTATATTTATATGTATTTCATGTACTTAATTCCATTCAATTCAATAAGGAAACGAAAACAGCGTTCATGCGTACGTACGGACTACCGTCTCCATGAACGGTGTATTTATTTCCATTTACTGGTTTATTATATATGTGTATTATGAATATATATATATATATAAATCATGTTTTATATTCTGGAATTAAGTAATCATGATTTAAGTAATCATATGAATAATTACAAGTTAAAAACACGAACGACAAATGAGACGATTTTACCCAAAACGCTACTTTAACATGAATTTACAAAAGAACGGGTAATATAAAGTCATAAGTGGACCATATATGATATAATAACAATGAATATGATTCTGGAATAAGTCAATAACATGATTTAAATCATTATACAGGAGGTTCGGACACTTACAAATCAAGTCGGACCTAAGGTAAGGGAAATATCACAATCTCATTTTTATCCGAGATTGTTTATTCGTAAGTATTTACTGGGGTGTATTTTATCATCCAAATCCATGTTTCATCAATATGTTATATTATTTCCATCCACCTACAATTGTTTAAATCAATTTTTACCCTTCGGTGAGTTTTTATTAAAAGAAATGAATGGAATCTTTTGGCGTTTTTCGTACGAGGTACTTTTTGACTTTTCCGACAAAAGTACGAAGAATGTTTTTTTTAACTTATACAACATGAATGGATTTTTAAAACTTTATTTCCAAGAAGCTTCCTTTACAAGTTTTCAAGTTTATTTTTAATCAACTTCTTTTATTTTAAAGTCGTATGACATGTTATGAAAGGAAAAATGTTTTTGAAGTAGAAAGGATATTTTCTTCAAGAATGGAGTTCAAATGTTTTATCAAAATTATTTTCCATCTAAGATAATATAGGGTTCTGTTTTTATCCCTATTATTACATTGATTTGATTATGTTTTGAGGAAATTATTTTTATGAAGTCATTTACCTTATATGATTTGTTTTATGATGTCATGATGTTTCAAGAATCCCATTTTTGTTACATGTGTTATGCGATGATGTATGATTTATGATTATGTGGCACACATAAGAAAGGATTCATTATAAGATGGGTGGGACCTATATCTCCCTCCAATGCATTGGGAAAATATTTCATATCTCATGAGATAGACATGGCTGGAATGGTAGGTTATACTGTTTCAGTGAAACAGGACTGAAACGAGGGTGACTCGATTCAGAAAGGGACTTTGTCCACTAAGATAGTCTTGGCAATGAGTCATGACTAACAAGAAATGATTCTCTATGATTATGTGTGTATGCCACAAAGTTTCATGTTTTAAGTTATGATTATTGTGATTACATTTCACTGCCATGATTTATCCCATGTTATGAAATTTTCTCTCTTTTGCAGGTTATGATTTCCAAAATGTTATGTTCTTATGAATATGATGTGATTGATATTTCTTTTGTTTACCCTTACTGAGCATTTGAGCTCACCCTTTTATGTTTTCTTTTCCCTAGGATATAAAGAAAGGTTTTAGGTAAAAAAAGGAAGATCTTTATGGGAGATGTTGAAGATCTTTCACCATGATTAGGAGATTACGTTCCGAGATTCCAAAGACACTAAACTATTACGATCCTTATGTGTGTGTTTTTGTTATGTACTAAGTATTCCGCAAAAGTAATGTAATGTCCATGTACGTCAGGCTTCGGGTCTGTACACTAAACCCAAAACCCTACACACTACACCTGATAGCCACCACCCTAAACCCTAAACACTATGACCCGAACCCTATAAACTATTCTATAAACCCTAAAAGCTAGTTTTTTTTACAAAAATATTAAAAATCATAACCCTTGTCCAAAACCCTAAAAAACGTAAAAATATAGAAAAACCCTAAATATCATAAAAACCCCTAAAACCCGAAAAACTCTAAAACACCATAACAGACCAAAAAACCATACACGATATGAAATACACCCTAAAGTGTAATTATGACACCCTATACCCTATACCCTACACCCTAAACCCCAAATCCAAACAATAAACCCTACACTCATAACCCCACACCCTAAAACCTATTTCCCATAACCTTCACTCGAAACCCAAAACAATACACCCTAAACCCTACAATCTACACCCTAAATGGAAAACCCTACAACCAAAGCCATATACCCTACGCTCTACACCCTATACCCTACACCCTAAACCCAATACCATACACCTAAAGCCCAGTACCCTACACCCTATACCCAACACCCAACACCATAAACCAAAGACCCTAAACTATAAACACTAAAATGTACACCCTACACCCTAAAACCTACTCCCTACACACCATAGCCTATACATTTCAAGATAAACACAAAATCCTAAGCCCTAAACAGTATACCCTACACCCTAAAACCTATAACCTACAACCTAAAACCTATTACCTCCTTCCTAAACCCTACACCATAAACCAAAAACCCTAAACCCACTACCCAAAACCCAAAACCATATACCCCAAACCAAAAACCATTCACCCTAAGCACTAAACCCTCCATACCAAACCCTATTCCCTATACACTAAACCTTATAACCTACGCCCTAATCCCTAAACCATACATTCTAATCCCTCAACCATATACCCAAAAACCTATACCTACAATCTAAACCCCACCCTTTCCCTTAATCTACACCATAAACCATATATCACACACACACAAAACCCTATTCTATAAACCTTAAACCCTAACCACAACATCGTAAACCCTATACCCAATACATTAATCGCTATACCCCACCCCCGAAACCTAAAACCCTAAACCCTACGAACCAAACCCTAAACCATAAAACGTATTCCTTATTCCCTACACCATAATCCCCAAACCCTACAACCTAAACTATACACTCTAAACCCTATACCAAACACCCTATACTCTAAACCCTACATTTGAAACAATACACCCTCACCCCAATACCCTACACCCTAAACCCTATATCATACACCATAAACCCAAGACCCGAATACTTATACCATACACCCAAAGTTGTATACCTTATACCCAAAACCCTATAACATGTACCCTTAACCCGACAACCTAAACCATATAACCCATACCCTAAAGCTTAAACCCTACACCTTAAACCCTATACCCAACACCCTAAACCCTAATCCCCACATCATAAACCCCATACAATGAACCCTAATCTCTATACCCTAAATCCTATACCTTACACCCTAAAAACAAAAACCCTACAACTTAAACCCTATAACCTATACCCTAAACCCTAATCCCTAAACCCTATACCATACAACCTAAATCCTACACCCTAAACCAGACACTCTAAACCATATACCATGCACCATAAACCATACACCCTACACCCTAAACCCTTGTTACCCAACATCACGTTTTCCCTTTAAAACCATAGAAGATGGCAGCTCCAATGATTCGCCTCTCTCGTGATGGCTGCTTGCCCTCCCTTCCAAGTTGAAGACAATGGCGAAGTAACCCCCTCCCCCCTCCCGGTGGGGGAGGACCCTCCCTCTGAGTTCATCCTTTCCCCGACTCTCTCTTCCCCTGATTTTCTGCCATGTTTCCCAAAAATGGTTCTTTCTCCGAAAGTTATAGATCTCTTTGAAGGATGTCCGCAGCTTCCCCTCTCGATTCAAGAGTTCACTAAAGCCTCGGATCTGTACCACCTGACACTTTTTGTGAAGTCCCTGATGCAGCGTCCCCTGGGGGACTCCTTCGATAGGTTTGTCTCTTCTTCCTGGAAGCTTACGGATTGCGCGATGGTGGGTCTAGTTGATAGCTCCCACATCATGATCTGCTTCACGTCTGAGGAGGATCAGGTTCTGGCCTCGTCGGCGGCTCCTCAGATATGTAATGGAACTCACTTCTCTCTTTTTCAGTGGAGCATTGAATTTCATCTAATGTGGGACTCTCTGATGGTTGCGTCTTGGGTTTGATTTTTTGAACTCCCCCTTACCTTTTAGAATTTATCTATTCTTTTAATGCTTGGAAATCTGGTGGGGAGGTTCCTCTGTGTTTATAGTAGTAGTAGGGTCCTTTTCCGCCCCGTTTCTCTAAGGTCCTTTGTTGAGGTTGATGCTTCAAAAGATCCGGTGGATGCTGTCTGGATTGTTGTGGGGGAGGAGCTCCAGTGGAGGCAACCAATAATTTTGGATTCATGGTCGGTCTTCTGTCCGAACTGTTGGAGTATTGGGCATAATTATCAGTTTGGAGGATGTGTTTTCCCTGAAAGGATTGGTCCATATATGGTTCATATGAGTTCTGGGGAGACCACCCTCACTCGGGTGGAGGAAAAGGGAGCCAAAACGGTGATCGAGACCCCACCCCATCCCCAGGTTGCTGAAGTTTCCCACTTGACAGACCATATGCCTGGGACTGATCTGGAAGTTTCTTTGATGGAATTGGGTGGATTTAGCATCAGTCTGGCTGGAGATGCTTGTTTTTTAAAAGTTTCTGTTGCTGATAAAGTGATAATGGCTAAAGGGGAGGAGGAGCCCCACGTTGAAGTTCTCTGTAGATGTGGAAAAGCTTCTGGGAGACAGTTAGACAAAGGGAAAGCGGCCGAAATGGAGGAGGGGTACAGAAATGACCATCTGGTGGCCCCCCTAGCGCCAACACTGGGATAAGATAATACAGTTTTCAAGATGGGTAGTGGGGGTGATAGGAGTAGCAGACTCTCGGAGGGATATGTTGTGTCATTTCGTAACAGGTTTCATGGTTTAGCCTCGGCTAAGTAGGCAGATGATGATGTGTTGATGGGTGAGCTTGCGCAAGGGGATATGGATGCGCAAGGCATGCGAGCTGGGGATGAGTGGAAAATTTATTTGGCTGAGAAGGAGAGGGTTGTGATAGAAAGGCAGTCCTGGAGTCCTAGGGTGCGATGCACCGATTGGCGTGATGCCCACCTGGTGCTTGTGGGGCGTGATGATATGGGGAGAACTCTCTTGGAGGCAGGATAACCTCCTATTGCGGAAGGGACCAGTGGAGTAGAAGACCTGTCGTGTGCTCCTGTTGTGGCCCCGATGGGATTTTCTCCACCGCAACTCACTACTATTTTAGTTGATATGACCCCAAACCTGCAAATATCCATGAATGGATTTGGTGCCACATCTACTGAAGATCATTGTGTGCTGCTGCATGATATGATGATGGTAGAATGGGAAAGGTTTCCCCTCGAGGAGGAAGCTAAGAGACTTGGAGAAAGATTTGCTGAGGATGACCATAGGATAAATGCAGTTATGGCTAGGTCGAAGGAAGAAAAGAATAAGATGTTAGAAGGGGGTGCTAAAAATTCTAGGTCTGGCAGAAAAAAGGGTGCAAAAAGGTCTCAAGTTCATCCAGTGATGGAGTAATTAGTGAGGAAGTAATGCATGCAGATGGTTCTACCTCTGCTCCACTGAAGTCTAGGCTGCGGAAGGCTTACTCTCCCCTCCTGCGACCTATGGTGACCCGGGCCACATCCAAGAAGGTCAACCTAAATCTCAAAGTCAATTCGCAGGAGTGGACTTCACAAACTGCAGAGCAGAAGAGGGCCAGAGAGAAGATTTTTTCGATTCTTGGAATTTAGAAGGAGTCTGAGTCAGGATCAGATTCTATGGATACAGGTGCTGAATCAGAATTCTGATTTACTGGTGTGGGCGCTGACCTAGGTGCGAGCTTTGGTTGTCGTGGCATGGATCTGGAATAATTCGGTGGTGATATTGACTAACACACTCTTTTGTGTGTGTCCTTTCTTTTGGACCTTTTCTATTTTTTTCCTTGAACTTTCTTTTTTTGGGTTCATTACAGGTTTTTGGGTGTGGGCCGTTTGACCTCTCCCCTCCCTTGTCAGCCGCATCTTTTTTATAATAAATTTGGGGGGGGGGGACAGGAATAGCCTGGCCTCGAACCGTCCACTACCCTAAAATCCCCCCAAATCCCTAAAAATCTTAAATACCTAAATACCCTAAAACAGTTTAAATCCTAAAAAAAACATAAAACCCCTAAAAACACTAAGAAACCCCTAAACCTAATATGAAAAAAAAACAAAAAATAAAACCCCTAAAAAACATAAAAACCCAAATACCCCAAAAACCCCAAACCCCTAAAAGTACTAATAAACCCCTAAAAATGAAAAAAAAGTCAAAAAACTCTAAGATACCATAAAAACCCCTAATAACTTTAAAAAACTAAGAACCCATTAAAACCCTAAAACCCCCTAAAACCATAAAATCAAAAAATTAATAAAAACGCTAAAGGCCCTAGAAACCCTAAAAATCCAGAAACCCCTTAAGTACCCTAAAAACCCCTAAAAACCCAAAAAAACGACAAAAACATTAAATACTCAAAAATCAACAAACAAAACGCTAAAATCTATAAAAACAGAAAATATTAAATAAAAAACCCTAAATGGCCTAACATACCTTGAGAACTAAAAAACAACTAAAAGAACTGACAAATATTAAAATCACTTATATAACAAAAAACAATTAAAAATTAAAAAACCCATAAGACCCCTAAGACCCCTAAAACCACTAAATGTCCCTAAAAACCCATAAAAGTCTTAGGAAATTTTAAAAATACTAAAGGCCATAATAACCCTAAATTCCCCTAAAACCAAAAACCCATAAAGGACCTTAAAAACCATAAATACCCTAAAATACCAAAAAACCCAAAAACCCATAAAGGACAATAAAAACCCTAAAAACTCTAAAGTCCTTAAAAAAATCCTAAATCCCTAAAAGTACATAGAGACCTTAAAAACCATAGATATTCCTAAAAACCTTAAAACCAATAAAACTCAAAAACCAAAAAAAAATTAGAAGACCCTAGAAAAATCTAACCCCCATAATAATCCTAAAACCTATTATGAACAATAAAAAACACTAAAACACCTAAAACCCAAAATGATAAATGATACTAAAATATAAAAACACTAAAATTCCTACAGCACTAAAACCCTAAAAAACATTAAAATAATCTAAAACACTAAAACCCATAAAAGTCACAAAAACACAAAAAACTAAGAAAACCCTTAAATCCATAAAAACACAAAAAAAACCTAAAACATTAAAAGGCATAAAATCCTTTAAAATACAAAAAACACTGAAAATCCAAAAAAACAAGAAACCTAAAAAAACTAAAAAAACCAAGAAGAACTTAAAATCCCTTAAAAACATTAAAAACACATTAAAATCCCTAAAACCTATAAAAATAAAAAAAACCTAAAATCTATAAAATTCATAAGACCCTAAATGATCCTAAGAACCCTAAAAGGCCAAAAGAACACTAAATCCCCTGAATGGCCATAAAAACCTATAAAACACTAAAACCCCCTAATAAACCCAAAACACCTTAAAAAATAAAAATACCATAATGTTCTTAAAACTCGTTGTAAGAACCCAAAACCCTAAAAACACTAAAAACCATAAAAAAATAAACCCTAAAATCGTAAAAAACCCTAAAACCATAAAAACCCAAAACATATAAAATCCATAAAATCCATAAACCCTTAAAATTTTCAAATTCTATGAAATACCTAAAAACCCTAAAAAATATAACAACCTTAAAATACCTTTTAGGACACCTTAAACCCCTAAAATTCTCAAAATCCACAAACTCCCCTCAAAAAAATTCTGACAACGCCGAAACACAAAATCCCCTTAAAATCAATAAAAACCCTAAATAACATAACACAACCCCTAAAAAATACCTTAAACACCAAAAAAACCTAAAAACAAAAAAAATGACATATATCCTAAAACCCTTAAACCTTATAAAACCATATAAACCCCCAAATACCCAAAAACCCTTCCAAAACACAAAAGAAAAAACTCCAAAAATACTAAATCCTCATAAAACCCTAAAAATACTATAAAACTAAAAACACAAAAAACCAATAAAAACTCAAAAAACCAAAAAAACCAAAAACCCACAAAAAACCTAAAAATCCATAAATCCCCTAAAAACCCTAAAATCACAAAAAACCCCAAAAAACCTTAAAACCGGAAAAACCCAAAGACCCAAAAACCCTAAAAATCCTAAAATACAAAAGACCATAAAACCCTAAAATTCCCTAAAACATTTTAAAAACCCCAAACAACCCATAAAACACCTTCAACATCTAAAAAACTCTAAAAATCCATAAAAACCTAAAAACACTTAAAATTTTTACAACACAAAAACAATCCCAAAAAAACCTAGAAACCCCCTTAAAATCCTAAAAATAATAAATACCCATAAAAAACATAAAAACCTAAATCCCCAAAAAACCATTAAATGATAAAAAAATTTAAAAACATTAAAAAAATCCCAAAATCCCAAAAAAACCCCCATAAATCCCTTAAACACCATAAAACACAAATAAAACCATAAAACCACTAAAATATTAAGAAAAACCAAAACAACCCTAATACCCATAAACACTAAAAACCATTAAAACCCCATAAATCTGTAAAAACCTGTAAAAAACCAAAAAAACGCAAAAACCCTATAATAACCATAGAAACACAAAAAAACAAACAACCAAAAAAAACATATGAAATACCTAAAGAAAACTAAAAAATCTTTAAAATACAGAAACCCTAAAAACCCATCAAAACCCTAAACAACGAAACCCCTTAAAAACCCTAAAATATAGAAAAACCCTAAATATCCTAAAAGTCCTTATAAGTATTAAAAATAATTAAAACCCTAAAATCATAAAAAAACCCTTAAAAAAGAATAGAATCTTAAAAACCATAAAAATATTAAAATTTCCAAAAAACAAAAAAAAACACCATAAAAAAATAAAACTCATAAAACCCCAAAACCCCTAAAATCCCCTTAACATTAAAATACCCTTAAAACCCACAAAAAAACAAAAAAACCATAAAACCCCAAAAAATGATAAAAACACCAAAAACCATAAAATAAAGTTAGACCCCTAAAAACATTGCACTATTAAAAATTAAAAAAACCCATAAAACCCCTAAAAACCCTATAATGCCCATAAAACCCATCAAAACCAGAAAGACCCCTCAAAAACCAAAACCCTTAAAAACACCCAAAACCTAAATATTTTAAAAAAAATCAAAAGAACCCTAAAAATCATGAAACCTGATGAAAAATATAAGAAAAACCCCATACCCCTAAAAACATAAAATCTCGAAAAACACATTAAAACCTTAAACCCCATTAAAACCACTAAAAACTACCAAAATACCTTCAAAACCATAAAAACCCCAAAAGACCCCAAACAATCCTATAAAACCCCTAATGGACTTAAAAACAAAAAACCCCAAATACCCTAAAACCCCTTTAAAACCCAAAAAACCATTCAAACGTCCTAATAAGCCCATAAAACCGACAGGACCACTGAAATCCCTAAAACCCCCAAAAAGCATTTAGATAGAAATACAATTTCACAAAATCATAAAACGCCGAAAACCCCAAAAACCACTAAAATCCCCGAAATCCATTAAACGCTTAAAAATAAATCAAGACTCATAAATCCCCTAAAAACCATAAAACACATGAAACTATAAAAAATGAATAATTAATAAACCCTAAAAATCCCTAAAAACCATAAAACCCCCAAAAAATTATAAAAACCATGACAAAAACCCTAAAACCATAAAGAATTTAAAAAAC
Source organism: Viscum album (assembly GCA_963277665.1). Taxonomy (NCBI): domain Eukaryota; kingdom Viridiplantae; phylum Streptophyta; class Magnoliopsida; order Santalales; family Viscaceae; genus Viscum; species Viscum album. The sequence continues at coordinate 333,917,660 of OY728156.1, read as the reverse complement.
CTTGTATACCTAAAAACCAAAAAAATCTATAAATACTAAAAAACCCCTTAAAACCTTAAAAACCAACAAAAACCTTAAATACCAATGAAATATAAAAAAACCTAAAAAACTCTAAAAACCCTTCAAACCTATAAACACCCTAAAACCATAATAACCCTCAAAACCCAAAAATCATAAAATCACTAAATAACCTAAATTCCTTAAAAACCATTAAAACCATAAAAACCTAAAAATCCTAAAAATCTTTTAAAAACCAAAAAAAATCCTAAAAACAATGTAAAAACATTAAAAAATAAAACCCTAAAATCCTCAAAAACTTTATTACCTCTTAAATACCCTTAAAACCCCAATACACAAAAAAACCCTAAAAACTCTAAAAACCTAAGAAACCTGAATAACCTAAAAAAAGTAAAAACCCTAAAACCGTAAAAATAAAATACCCAAAACACTGCTACAACCCTAAAAACCTGTAAAACCATAAAATCCTTTAAAACTCTATAAATCCTAAAAGTCAAAAAACCTTTAATAAACAACTGAAATATCGTAAAAATCCAAAAAAAACCCATATAAACCAAATGAAAACACACAAAACCCAGAATACCTAGAAACCCAAAAAATATTAAAGCCCAAAAAAACATGAAAAACCCCATAAACACATCAAAATCCATTAAAACTCTAGAATGTCCTTAAAATAATAAAAATCCATAAAAATATAAAATCTATTTAAACCCCCTAAAACTATTTAAAGACCATAAAACATAAAAAATCATAAAAATCATAAAAAATAAAACCCTAAATACTATTAAAACTCTAAAACCCCAAAAAACCTCATAAAACCCAAAAAATGAAAAACCAAATGCCCTACACATTAAAAAAAACCAACACCCTAGACAATAAACACTACACCCTAAACCTTGAAATCTGCACCCTACACCATAAACCCTACACCCAACACCCTAATCCCAAAAAACTACACAAAAACTGTATATAAAACACCCTAAACCCTAAATTGTAAGCCTTAAACCCTCTACCCTAAATCCTATACCTGACACCCTAACCCCTATACCAAATATCTTAAACCATATACCCTACACCCTAAACCCTAAACCCTTCACCCTAAATTGTATAATCTACACACTAAAACCTAAAACCTACACCATAAAACCTATGACATATATTCTATAACTTTTATCTCACACCCTAATCTTTATTCCTTATACCCTAAGCTCTAATCCGCAAACCCTAAACCCTATACTCTACACCATAAACCCTAAACCCTAAACTCTACACCATAAACCTTATACCCTACATCTTAAACCCTAAAACGCACACAGTAATACCTAGACCCTATAGAAACCCTAAAATACCCTAAAAATACTAAAAACACTAAAAGACCTCGAAAGACCGTAAAAGGCCTAAAAGACTTTTAATACATTAAAAACCCTATAGTCCCTAATAAGTTGTAAAAAACCCTAAAACCCTATAAACGCCTTAAAACCCCTAAAAGAACATAAAACCCAAAAAACATAAAAACCTATGAAAACCCTAGAAATACATAAAATCCCTAAAAACATGAAAATCCCTAAAAACAATAATATAATTAAAAACTCATAAAATGCTAAAAAATACTGCAAACTATAAAAAACCCCAAAACCCAAAAAACTACATGAAATCCAAAAAATACTAATAACATTAGGAACCCCTAAAACCCATTAAACAACCAAAAACTGTACAAAATTCCCAAATTCCCTAAAACCCCTATATATCCAAATACCATAAAACCGCACAATTTTCTTAAACCCACTAAAAATCCATGAACAACTAATAAAACCCAAAAATCCACTAAAAAACAATTAAAAATCTAAATGAACGAAAAACACCTAACAAGTTTAAAACCTTCAATCCCATAAATATTATAATACCCCTAGTAAAATCCTAAACATCCACTAGAAACCCAAAAAACAGTAAAATCCCTAAAACCAAAAAAACCTAAAAAACATAAAAGGCATAAAAACTGTAAAACCCTCAATCCCCTAAAACCCCATAAAACCCTAAAAATCCCAAAATACACATAAAACCCATTTAAATCCCTAGAAAAAATAAAATTCATGAAAATATTAAACCCCCCCAACCCCAAATCAAAAAAAATCATAAAAGACCCTAAAATTTATAAAAACCCAAAAGACCCTAAAACACCCTAAAAACTATATTAACCCCTAAAAGACATGTAAAACGCCTTAAACCTGATAAAACCCCCAAAATACCAAAAACTCAAAAAACTCAAAAACCCTTAAAATTTTAAAATCCCTTAAAATCTCTGAAAAACACCTAAAATGATAATAAACAATAATACAACCATAAAATGATAAAATCCTAAAAAATCATAACCCTGCAGACCCTAAAAAAGATTGAAAATTGGAAACAACCATAAAAAAATAAAATCAAAAAATTTTGGATGCACAATAATTTATATATATATAATATTTCATATTTCATATATAAGTATATATATAATACATGCATGTGATGAATATATATTTGTCTATTAAATATACATGAGATAATATATATATATATATTTGAAATATATTTATTTCTCCTGAATGTTTTTATTATCTTTTAAAAAAATTATGAATGTTTAGTTAATTTATATTAATTCACTAGAAATGTCCAATGAATTAATCTAAAATATGAAACTCATATGATATGAGGATCCCGAGGCTCCTGCTATATAATTGTATGGTATCCTATTCAAATGTGTGTGGTGTATTATCTCTTCCTCTATATAACAACTCAAAATTTTCATAAATAAATTTTACATTTTTGTAGATTAACATTCAATACATTTCATAGATATATACCTGAGCACTATAAAGGTCTAGTGTCATTTAAAATTAGATACATAATCTTCTTATTTCATGAATGACCTCAACATCTCCCACAAATATATTCTCATTAAGTAATATTAATAAAAATACCCTATTTAGACATTTCTTCCTAACATGGGGAAAGGAAACATTATAAAGGGTGAGCTTAGATTCTTAGTAAGGGTAAAAAATGGAGATAACAATCAATGGTCATAATAAAGCATAAGATAAGTTAATGGTATGATATTATGAATATAAATTATAATGTTAATAGCCAAACTATCAAGGATTTTAAACATAATTCATTGAATAAAAAATTATAAATTCAAAATACTTGTATCATAAGAGTAAGAAATAATCCTAAAAAATAATGAACAATTAGATCATGTCAAAGACGTGTGTAATGATTATAAATTTAGAGAACATTTAATATTTCAAATTTAACTACAAAGGAAATGAAATCATAGTGTATTAGGCATCACTACTAAAAACTTCCATTATCCTTCATTGGAGTTTTAAAAAAACCAACTAAAAGTGTTGTTAAAACCCCAATTTTCGTTGCTAAAAAATGTGCTACTAAAGGGGAACATTTATTAGTTCTTTTAAAAAATAACTATTAAAGCCCTCCCTTATCAGCGTTAGTAAAAACCATTGATAAAAATATAATTCAATATAACTTTTAAAATTGTTCTGATAAAGCGGGAATATATAATCACTTGTAAAAAGTTCTAATAAAGGGGGGGGGTCTTTATCATAATTGTTTATAATCGCTGATAAAGACTCCCCTTTATCAATGTTTTTTTACTAGCGCTGATGATGGGTATATTTCAAATATATATATATTTTATTAAAAACAATATATAAATATATAAATATATTTTTATTGATATAAATATAATAAAAAAATTTTGGATAATTTTTTGATAAGGATAAATAGGAAATTACACATAATATAAAAGATATTTAGTCAAAACAGTTTATAAAGTAATTAAAATAATATTTTTTATTAATAATTTGATAATTATTGTCTAGTAATGGTCATTTAAAAACAATTTTACAACTAAAAAAATAAAAACATTACTAAAAGATTTAAATGATGTTAAAAACATAACTCAAACTTCAAACAACCATAAATTTTGATTTGGATGTCTCTTTAGGCTCTACCAAATATCAAATCGTATCCCACAACAAGCTCTACACAACAGAGGGATGAACTGAACTCTATAATCTTTTTCCCATTTTTAACCCCAAAAAGGCCTACACAACTAATTTTTTAGATGGGATACCAAATGTTTTTAACATTAGAGGGATTTTCAGCCTCATTTAAGGAGATTTTTCAACTTTTCAGTGGGAAATGAATTTATTCTAGGGATTAAATTCAAATTGATATTATGGATTTTAAATTTTATCATTTTTCACGATGTATTATTATTTATTATTAAATATTTAACAACATATACATATTTTGTATATATTCACATATAAAAAATTTATTTTTAAACAATTAATTAAAAATATTTACATATAAAATAAATTTCTAAATATATAAACCTTATCCAAATAAAAACTAATATCCATTTTAAAAAATAAATATATTAGAAAATATATTTGTAGTTATATACATTTATATATATATATAAACATATATATATATATATAAATAAAACAAAGTATATATAAAAATATTTATATATCATAGAATGTAAAAAAAATTAGTATATGGGGGTGTAAAAGGCATGGGTGTATAAGCCGGAGGCCTCATCATTGAAACTCACTTGAGTTAGGGGTATGCTTTGTGGTGGGATTATTTAAAGTACTAATAAAGGGGTGAGGGATGTATAAATAAAAGGGGGGTGGAAGCACTGATAAAGTGGGGGAGGCTTGAAAATAATTATTTCCTTTATTAGTAGGGGATTTATCAGAACCAAATAATTTCTAAAAAATGTGTCATTTAAAAGTGCTAAAAAGGTTTGATAAAGGTACCCTTTATCAGCCCTAAAAATCGCTGATAAAGTTCCCCATTATCATTGCTTTTTTAGCACTTTTAAAGATGTCCTTTATCAGTGCTTTTTACAAGTGATGATGAAGACAACCCTTTAACATCATTTACATTATTAGTGCTTCTATAGAACTTTTAAAGATATTTTCCATATCAAAAAGGATCATGAATCACCACTCACATCACTTTTTGGATCAAGAACATTGAGACGTTTCCCGTAGTGGATCAAACTCATCGACTTGCATCCCATAATTATCTCTTGATATACATTTTTTTCCATTGCATTAGAGGGGAATATAATTTCAGTCCCAATCATCACACAGTAAATACCATATGTATGTGTTCCATGATATAATCAATTATATCATCATATCATAAACTTGGAAAAAACAGGATTCACGAACAATTAATTAATCAATTGTAGCATAACCTAATGAAAATAAATAGGTTTTATAAAAACCACATCATGAAAATTATAATCCATCAAGAGAAAGAATAAATATGGTCTCATTAGATCATATCCCTAGAAAAAACATAATCAACACTATCATGACCTGACCCCATCCCCCCCGGGCCCATGTCGTGACTACCCCAAGCCTTCCTTCCATAGGATGGAGGTTTATGACTAGAACCGGAAAGGAATATCAAAAAAAGGAAGGCATTTCCTTTAAACCTATATACACACACGCCCAACCACAACCTAACACACTGAATGGGGAAACAATTACACCACAAAAACAAGGATGAGTGCAAGTACATGTGAAAGTAAGTGGTCCAGAATACGACCCCAACACGGAATAGAAAACAATAATATAAAAAAGGTAACTCTGATGACCATACATGGAAAACCCCACCTCTTCATGATAGTAGTGAAGATACTAGAAGCTGATGTAGTATGTCATGTCTGCCCAGTACAACTAGGCCCCACCTAGTCTTATGCCACCAAGTCCATTGTCCTAGTGTTCGTCTATCCCGTCCCTGTGAATACCTCTATCGAAATGTCAATCATATGCACCAGACAAAACACAGATGGGTGAAGCCCATGCAGGGTGAGTATAAAAATACTCAGTAGGGACCTTGAGACCCCCTAAGGTATCAATGAATTTCTCAAAGAAAAACCACAATTCATGATATCAATCACAACACATACAGTAAAAGATAACTCACACCAGGTATATAACATAATGAATAGGAATAATGATGATTAGTCATAAAGATAAATCATCTTATTCCGTTGAGAAGTTCCACTTCTGAACCAGAAAGAAATATTTTTATAGTTGATCCACACAGGTTCGTAAGTCGGTGATCTAAGATGGGCCACTCTAAGGCTAGTCCTCGTCGGGTCGCGCTACAGCAAATCCACATAGGTTCGTAAGTCATTGATCCACATAGGTTCGTATGTTGCTGATCCATGACAGGCCACTCTAAGGCTGGTCCTCATCAAGTCTTGCTATTGCTGATCCAAATATGGTCATTTTTCTTCTATCCACACATGTTCAAAAGTTGTTAACCCATGATGGGCGATTCTAAGGATGTTCCTAATCAGGTTGCACTACTTTCGATCCACACATGGTCGTAAGTCATCGATCCACACAGGGTCATAAGTCGTCGATTCACATAGGGTAGTAAGTCACAGATCCACACAGGGTCGTAAGTCGTTGATCTATGATAGGCCTCTCTAAGGCTAGTCCTCATCAGGTCGTGCTACTATTGAACAACACAGGGTCATTTTGAGGTTGATACACCAAGGGTCTCTCTTCACTTGACATCCATCCAAAAGATTTATGCACTTGGTGCACTTGCTTTTCCGAAAAACCAATCCTTAAGATATCGGTCATACCTCAACTGCCACGAAGTCCCATGAAGATGTAACACAATGAACCACCATATCATAAGGGTTCGAATGCAATAGATAGTGGGTTAATTGGACACCTGGTCTATAAGTTATAGGCATTTTAGTTTTAGGGTCTTGTAGGATTTGAGTTTGATACAACCCAGTCATACTCCAACATTCTACAAACCCCAAGTGGAGTATCTCAGAAGGATCTCCTCATTCTAAGTGTTTAGCACTTTATATGGTTCATCAAACAGACGTCTGGTTTTAGAGATATACCTCTTTAAGTGAAATTGGTCCTAATTTGGTCCGGGTATGGTCCCACCTGGTCGGACCACTCGACCCGACTCACTCTGGGCCAACACGACCCGGTCTGGGTTAACCCGAGTCTGACCCGGCCTGACCCAAACCGGCCTGGCCCAAATGGGCTGGGTCTGGCCATGACTGGAAGGACCCTGCCCAAACTAGCTGGACCCAATCGGGTCCGCCGGCTATGTATGGCCCGCCAGTTGGGTGCAGACCCATCTCCCCACCAAACAGACTGAAGTCTGTTTGTTCTACAATAGGTGGCGCGAGGCTGGCACCACCCCTTCAAATTAATGGTCCCGTAGACCAGTCTAGGGTGGGACCTATGGTCCGGGTCCACCTACATCATGGTCGGAGCCGCAACATCTCCTCTTTGGAATGCTGCCCCCGTCCACATGGTCGGCGGCCCCCTATCCTCTGAGGTGCCTTCAGGCGCTGCCACCTCCTTGCCGCTGGCGAGAGGCGGCCGCCGGCACCACCACGCCATCCAAGATTCTATGGCCCTTCGGTGAAGCTCTGGAGGTCCTTTTTCTTTTCTGACTGTGCCTACGGGCCTCCTATGATGTCTCCTACACTGCGTCACCCTTGGTTTAGCCTTTTCGTCTTGCTGCATGGTCTCCCACAAAGAATGAAACCAAACCATGAACAACGCAGGGTCCGGGCCTTATTCAATTCAGCTTCCACCCTCCATGTCAACTTTAGTACAAGGAGAGAGTTGAAATGTCATCATGTAAAGATGAATTCAAAAAAATTTAGAAATAAATCAAGACAACCCTTTACCGTGAAATCGTTGGAAGATGTTTTGGATGAGGAAGAAGGGCCCTCATTCGATGAAGTTCGTTGGTGTTCGTTCGTTCCTCATTCTTCATTGGAGTATGTTTCCCCCGAAATTTCGTCAAAGCATCCCCACATCCATTCCCAAAACCCATGACATTGGTTTCTTTAAATAGAGTAAAAGGAACCACCCACATTGTGTTCTTCTAATGCAGTTAATTAATTAACTACAATTAATATTCCATTAATTCAGTGAAAATCATGGTTACACATCCCAAGGATCATGTCATTAAATGACTCCCATTCAAGCCTAATGTTACATCGTGGTCCCTCCATCTGATGCTCAATGGTGAGAAGAGAATTAAATAACTAATGAAGTTGTTATTGTTTTTTGTTAAGTTGAAAAATTAAACTTTTCATCTGACCCTTTCCCCTCGATGTTAAGAGTCTCCTAAAAAATCATGGCTCTACGAATTCAATGGTACCCTCAGATTATCAATTCAAGCACCGGTTCAAAATATAGAAATCCCCACTTGCACATTTACTAAATGCACCTTACAAAAAGTTTAAAAATTTTAACAGTCACCATCGAACCCTATCAGTCAAGGTTAGGCTCCATATAAGGGAAACAAGCCTTGAAGATCTCAATGGTACTTTCAGGACTCCAATCCGAGTTACAGTTTAGGTGTTATAAGGTTTTAAAAATAAAATAATTGTTACTTAATTATTTTATTTATGGCTAGAAAATAACTTCCATTGTTGGCCCTTGTCATCCAATGTTAGGATCTTCATAAAGAATGCATACCCTCACAAGTTCAGTGGTGGTATCTGATTTCTAATCTGAGTCTCTGTTTGTGAATTATATGCATTTGAAAAATAATATTATTTTATTTAATTAATTGAGTTAGAGTTATTCCATTTTCAGGATTCCTCACTCGAGGCCTATGCCGATTAAATTTAAGTCACGCATAGGGTAAAACCGCCATCCAGAATGCAATGGTTCCCCTAGATTTTTGATCCGGGAACCCATTTAAGTGTTATTCCAGTTTTTTCAGGGAAACCACTCACACGTTCTATTTAATGCTTAATATTTTTAGAAGGATAATTCCAGACACTTTGGGCTTTGGAATGACATGCTGTTATATTTCATGGTCTCAAAATAAATAAATATAATTTAAAAATATATATACATAATTACCAGGTCTTTACATTCTCCCCACCTCAGGTATTTACATCCCCGAAATCCACCACAAAAGATAAGGAAATGAATTGGGGTACTGAGCACAAATATGAGACTCCCGCTCCCATTTTCTCTCCTGGAGATTCCCATGCTTCAACCAAACTCGCAACATAGAAGTCGTCCTCCCCCACATGACCCTTTCATGTCGATCCTATATCTCTTCTGAGAACATTACAAATTTCACCCCATAATCATTGTCTAACTCACCCTAGTCGATGACGTGTGATGGATCACTCGCGTATCTCCATAGCTGTGACATATGGAAAACATTATGCATTCGGTTCATCTGTGGGGGAAAATCTCGGCGGTACGCCACCTCACAAACTATGATAACAATTTGAAAAGGTATAATGAACCTCATAGAAAGATTTTCGGCTTGGTCAAATCTTTACAATCCTTGTTGTGGTGAGACCCGAAGGAATACATGACCTCCTTCCTCAAACTCTAGGGATCTTTGTATCATGTCAGCATAAGACTCCTACCTACTCTTTGGAGTCTTCATATGCTCCTATATGACTAGAATCTTCTATGTGGAAGCTTGTACCATCTCTAAACCCATAAGTGTTGAAACCCCTGGGTCTTTCCTACATAGAGGTGATCTACAGGGCCTCTCGTACAAGGCCTCAAACAAATCTATGCCGATGGTGGAGTGATAGTTGTTGTTTTATGAAAACTCCACCAAGGTCAAGTGATCCTCCCAACTGCGGCCAAAATCAAGGACACAATCATGAAGAATGTCCTCAGGAATATGTATGGTCTAATCCATATAACCACCTTTATGAGGATAAAATCTAGGCTCAATCATGCCAGAACTCGATGCTCAGCTTTCACTTACTGACAAGTGAGGCATTGTGAAATGAACTCTGTCACTGCTTCTTTCCTCCCCAACAAATGGTACTGACATCATAAGTCCTAGTATATCTTCTCCACACCAGGATGTACTGCTAAAGGGGGTGTATGTAATTTCTTCAACACCTCCTCAAATAATGTCACGGGTACCATGGTGCATCCTCTGAAAGGATGAAGTGCTCCCTACTTAACAAAAATCCATCTGGAGAAAGAACTAAGGATATCTGAGCACATTGAGCCTCCCATTCAATATCCACAAGCTACACATCCTTAAATTTCTATAAGAGTGGGGGAGTGATAGTGATAGAATGGAGTTAAGCTTATCCATCCCTATCCATGAAGGATATCTATATCATGGCTAGCTGCTCTGTTGCCTCACTCAGTAGTTGTATACCAGACCCCTTGATGAGTGCGCCTGCCACCAAGTTCTCCTTCCTAGGAGTATGAACAATCTCAAATTCATGGTCCTTGAGGAAATCCATCCATAACTGCTATCTCAACTTCTATAAGTCATACATGAACATTTCCATACACATGAAATGATACCCCTTTTAATTGATTGATGTGACCATAAACCCTTTGGTGGTGGGTACTCATTCTCCATGGCCACATGGTTAATGTTCCAGTGATCCACACATAACCTCGAACACTGGGTCTTAATAAGACCTTCCTCTATAAGTACCCCAATTATACACTCATCTCACTAAGCTCTGTGGGATCCTTTTGATAAGATTTTGTAGATATCGGTGTCGTTACTGGGTACAAGACAAAGTAGAATTTCTTCTCCCTACAGGGAGAAAATCATGGAAACATATTTTGAAAGGATGTTCCTACACTCTTCCACTATTGATGGGATATGAAAAATCAAAACACCTGCCACCATAAAGGTATGGTTTAATGACTCAAAAGTGATTAGATGAACCCTTCTATTAACCTTTTTATCTCGTGCTACCTGGGTTTCCTTTTTTATCGACCAAGGAAAACCCCATTCCAACATTGTTGATATACCACATCCTTGTTTTCTAAAATAGTAAATCTAAGCATGAACTGTGGATTACCACTCCATACCCAAACTAACATCATAAGTCCTCTCCACTATCACAAAGAGGTTCCAACCGAAACTCTCTCCTAAAGGGTAATATCACACCATTGACATAAGTGTGATTATCGAGTCTCCTCCCAGAGGTATCTCCCGATGTAAGGGTCAAGTCAAAGATTTAACTGGAAACTCTAGGTATTGAACAATAATCATGAAAAGAAGAAATTATTGGCACCTATGTCTATTTATAAGAAAACTAGTATTAGACACACACTGTACCTCGAGTCATTCATGGATACCGTGGGACACACTTCTTGACTGCTTGCAGCTACATCCATACCTTGTCCTCCATCTCCCTGAGACTGGTGGGGACCACATTGGGGTGTTGGTTGTAATTTATCAAAATTTATACCACCTCCTATTTCTCTACTATCTCTTCTTCTGCATCTTCTTCCCTACAGATTCATATGTCCCTATCACTTTCTCTTCCCAAATATTTTACACATCCATGTCTCTGAGAATGACATTGGTTTCTTACATTCCCACTACTGACTTCACTGGATTCATTTCCTCAGCCAAGGAATTTCCAACCACAAAGCTTCTTTCTAAAACCCTAAGATAATTAGGAATTCATTGAGGAATAGTGATAGATTGAATGTCCCTAAAAACATTTCACTCAGAGGTCCGAGACCTGAAGCACTAGTCGTATAATATTCATTGAGTACCTGGAATGGTCGGTATTCCTTGAAGAATACTGAGTTACTAACATGTTGTCCTATTGAAATTGTATAATATCTTGGGAACAAAAACCCCTTATCTCTTTATGGAAAGAGAAACCATTCTTTGAGACAGGTTCCCAAACTCTGTCAACAAAGAAGTCACCACATTGTAAGATAGAGGTAATCTGAACTCTGCCATCACCATGCTGAGCCACGAAGAATGCTAACTGATAGGACTACCATCAGATTTAATTGTCCCCTGGCTAGATGGAAACTCAATCCCCACCTCAGGATAGTCTTTAGCTGCCTATGAGTTAGGATCACCTCGGAACCTGAGGGGTATCGGTCACTAAAACTCGTGTAAGGCACTGGGCCTATATGTGTCATCTACTGGAAGTGTTGGTAGTAACTGCTGGCCAATGGTAAGTGGTATCTATGGGACACTATTCAAAGGTACCATATCAGGCAACACTCCTTGTACTAAAGCATTATCACTCTATGGATCATCCTCATGGTCATGCATTGGAATCTTGGATGGCTGTTTGCGTGGAGGAATCTTGAAAGAGTTTCAAGATGAACCACCATCATTATGTAATACCTGGTGAACTGACGCAAAATATATCAAAGAAAAAACATTTTCAAAACACATGAAACTAATTTTTTCATGTTCTGAGTCAGAAAATAGAATTCAGTGTCCTAGTGTATGGATATGTCGACTGCTGCCCCAACACTGGACTCCCAGGACTGAAATCTGAACACAAGACAGTTAACACAATTTCCCCCATTTAAAATGCAGACTCTTAGTTCTTTTGGTAGAATTGACTGCCTTTGATACCACTTTTTCACAACTGGACCCCCCTGCCCATGCCATGACTACCCCAATCCTGCCTTCCATAAGATAGGGGTTGGTGACTCGCACCATAATAGAATATCAAAAAAAAAAGGAAGGAATTTTAATTAACGCTATATACACTCACATACAACCACATCCCAAAACACTGAAAGGGGAAACAATTATACCACTAAAACAAGCCTGGGTGAAAATACAAGTGAAAGTAAGTAGTCCAGAATACAAACCCAATAAGGAACTGAAAACAGTAAATTGAAAAAGGAAAATCTGTTGTCCATCCATGGAAAAACCCACATGATTGTGAGAGTAGTGAAGCTACTTGAAGATGATGTCATATTCCATGTCCTCCCAATAATACTGGGGCCCACCTATTATTAGGCCCCCAAGTCCACCATCAAAATGTTTGTCTGTCCTGTCCCCGTGAGTACCTCTATCGAAACGTCAAATGTCTTTAGCGTAAAAAACACATGTGGGCGACGCCCGTGGAGGGGTGAGTATAACAATACTCAGCAGGGACCCGAAACCCCCGAAGGTCTCCCAGAATTCCTCAAAGGAAAAACTACAAAGCATGATCTCAACCACAAATCATATGGTAAAAGATATCTCACACAAGGTATAAAACTTGAAGAACATGAATAATGACGATTAGTCATAAATCTAAATCATCTTATTCTGTTGAGAAGTTACACTAGTGAACCATGAAAAATATGCTCTATTTCCGATCCACACAGGGTCGTAAGTCTCTAATCCATGATGGAATTATCTAAGGTTGTTCCTTGTCGGGTCATGCTACTTCTAATCCACGCAGGGTCTTAAGTCATTGATCCACACCGGATTGTATGTCGCTGATCCACGATGGGCCACTCAAAGGCTCGTCCTCATCAGTTCATGCTACTACTGATCCAAACAAGGTTGTATGCAGTCAATCCACATAGGTTCGTAAGTCTCTGATTCCTAAAAATCTTCTATAAGGTTGGTTCTCATCAGGTCGCACTACTACTGATCCACACAGGGTCATATGTCGTCGATCCACATGAGTTCATAAGTCATCGATCCACACAAGGTCGTAAATCATCGATCCACACAGGGTCCTAATTCACCGATCCCAATAAGGTCGTATGTCGATAATCCACAATGGGCTTCTCTATGGTTGGTCCTTATCGAGTCATTCTACTGCTAATCCACAGAGTTTCATTTTGATGTTGATCTACCAAGGGTCGCTCTTCACATGACAGTCAGCCACAAGATTCCCACACTTGGTGCATATGTGTTTCTAAGAAACCACTCATCATGATATTGGTCATACATAAACTACAATGAAGTCCCACATAGAAGTAACCTGATGAACTAACATTTCATAACGGTTCCAACACAATAGATGGCGCGTCAATCAGACGCTTGGTCTGTAAGTTATAGGCATTTTAGTACTGGGGGACAGGTTGGATTTTAATCCGATCCTACCCGGATATACTTTAACGTTCTTAAAAACCCATGTGGAGTATCTAAAAAGGATGAACTCGCTATAAGGGTTCCAGTTCTACAGATGGTTTATCAAACGAACATCCGGTTTAAAAGATATGCCCCTTTAAGCGAAACTATGCCAAATTCAGTCCGGGTCTGGTCCGACTCAGTCGGACCCACCCAACCCGACCTTGTCTGGTCCATCCCGACCCGATTTATGTTGACCAAAGTCTGACCTGGCTCGGGCCAAACCGGTTGGGCCTGGTTCGGCCCGGCTTGACCTGGTCCGGTCCGCCAACTGGGCACAACCCGCTGGCTAGGTGCAGATGCAGCTCCCCACTGAATAGAATGAAGTCCATTCGGTCTTCAACATACGACACCAGGTTGGCACTGCCCCATTAGCTGACCGATCCCGTTAACTATTATAGGGTGGGACCCGCAGTATGGGTCCACCCCTGTCATGCCCGGAGCCTCTAAATCTACTCTACGGTGCCATGCCATGGCATGCTGCCATCGTCAATGCGGCCGGCGTCAGTCGGCTACTGCCTCCTCTAGTCTATGGCAACTCCTTGCCGGCGGAGCTTCCACAGGCCTCTGGTAAAGCTACGGAGGTCTTTTTTCTTTTCCAACTATGTGTACGGGCCTCCCGAGATGTATTCTACACTATGTGGCCCTCAGTTTAGAATTTTCATCTTTTTTCTCGGTCACCCATGAAGAACGCAACCAAACCAAGAATGGCATAGGGATCGGGCCTTGTTCGGTTCAGCCCGCGCCCTCCACATTATCTTTATAACAATGGATGATTTGAGTCATCAATAAGTAAATATTAATTCATAAACTCTTAGAAATAAATCAAGACAAACCCCAACCGTGAACTCATTGGATGATGCTACAGATGAGGAACAAGGGTCTGCGTTCGATGAAGTTCATTGGTGTTCATTCATTCCTCATTCTTCATTTGAGTAAGTTTTCTCTAGAGTTTCGTTTGATCATCCTCGCATCCATCCCCAAAACCTATTCCATAGCTTTGTTTAAATAGATTAAATGTAACAACCAATGTTTCATTTTATTAATACAGTTCATTAATGAACCACAATTAATATTCCATTAATTTTGAAAACGTTGTGGTTACTCAACCCAAGGGTTGGGTCGTTGAATGAATCCCATTAAAGCCTAACGTTACACCATGGTCCTTCAATCTGATGCACAACTGTGAGAAGAGAATAAAATAACTCATGGAGTAATTTTTTTGTAATGTCCAAAAATTAAGTTTTTTGTTCGATACTTGCTGGTCAAAGTTAAGCTTTGACTAATTGAATACCAGTGCATAAAATTCAATGGTTCCCTTGGATTTTCAATCCGAGCACCAGTTCAAAAGATAAAAATCCCCACTTCCACATTTACTGAAAATAACTTAAAAAGGATCAAAATTTATTAACAGTCACCCAAGACCCATGCCGGTCAAATATAGACTCCACCTAAGAAAAACACGCCCTCGTGAGCTTAACGGTACACATGGATTTCCAATACAAGTTACTGTTTAGGAGTTATAAGGATATGAAAATAAAATAATTGTTACTTAGTTATTCTATTTACAGCCACAAACTAACTACCACGGTTTGACCGTGCCGGCCTATGTTAGGATTTTCCTAAGGAAATAATACCCTCACGAGTTCAACGGTGGTCTTGGATTTATAATCTGAGTATCCATTCTTGAATTAAAATCATTTAAAAATTAAAATAATTTTATTTAATTATTTTATTTACGGTTATTCCATTTTTGGTTTTCCTCACCGGAGGCCTGCACTGACTAAACTTAAGTCGCAACTATGGTAAACCTACCATCATTAATGCAACAGTGCCCTCATATTTCTGAACTACACATCCGTTTACGAGTTATTTCACTTTTTTAAGTAAAACCCCTCACGCGCATTATTTAAATCTTAACATTTTTCAATGGATCATTTCGGGCACTCTGGGCCTTGGAATCACATGTCGTCAAACTTAATAATCTCGAAATAAATCCATATAATTTTAAAAAACACTTATACATAATCTCCATGTCTTTACAAACACCAAATTTTTTTTAGTGGTGAATATAAATATTATAAAACATCATTAAAAAGATTCCATAGAAAAAATCATTCCATTGTTATATCAAATAATTTAATGAAAAAAACCAAAATATTATGGGAAAAGTTTTCATGGAAAAGAACTATGGAAAATTTAAAGGAATGTAGAAAGAATTGAGTGTTCATGATGAAGGTAAATTCTATTCATGATTTATATGTTAAAATAAAACATTATTTTCAAATTATTATAAAAAAATCAAAACTTACATTGTTCGAAAAAAGAAAAAAATATTACATTTAAATTTTTTAATAATAATTAGAAATGGGTAAAAATAAATTTAATCAATAATAAAGAATAATAAAAAAGCTATCAATTTTTTTTATAAAACATGGACATTGAAGAGACATATTACCAATTGAATAGTAAAACATAATCGAGTTTCCTTAAAAATAATTGTTCAGTATATTGAGAAAATAAATTGAGAAAAATGAAAACAAAACACGTGAATTAAATAAAAAATATTGGATAATAAAAACTAAATAGATTTATCATATTAGTAGTATATAAATTGCTCAATAGAAATTCATGCATAAACAATCTTGACTAAAAATATGATTGAAACATATTTCTCTTACCACTTTGTTGACCTTTGAATCATAAGCCCCAAAAAATTAAGCACATTTTATGGATATTTAAATAAAAAAAATTTCATAAGATTAATAATAAAATTAATTCATGAATCATATATAAACCTCATTGAAGAATCAATTGGTGAATATGGCATGTGTCTCATTGAAATAAAGGATAGACAAAAATCACATACCTTGAGATCCAGTTTCTACAAATGTAATCGAACATCAATTATAATAAATATAAATATATTATAATTATAAAATAGAATCATTTAAATACATATAATATCATAAATTATCTTCTTATAATATTTAAATATCCTTTTATTAATAATTCCTATTTAAAATTGTCATTTTAAGGTGTTAACTGTTTTGTTTTTCATAGGATTTTCTGTTTGGTAGTTTAGGTCCTTGTACTATGATCATGGTTCCATCATATTTATAATGTTAATAAGGATAAAAATATCATATATATTCAATATATATATATATATGGGTGTGTGTGTGTGTGTGTTTATTTTTCCATAAAGGATATAGATAATAAATGAATTACACAGTTCCTGGAGACGGAAAGCTGAATGCTCCATTAACTTTTTAACAGATGGAAAGAAAGAAAGGTAAATATTAATTCACCTTTAAAGAATAATTATTATAAAATATATATAAAATATATTCATTAAATATATCCTTATTACCATCCTTGTAATCGAAAATGAAAAATGAATCACATCACTTCTTGGAGGTGGTAGTCCACACATATGCACAAGTGACATTATCGTTTTCCAAAATATTATAACGTAAGGTGGTAGATGTGATATTATAATTTGAGAAGTATAATTATGTCATAAATATTATATATATATATATCTACTTTATGTCCACAAATATATCAATCCATAAGATTTTGTGATGTAAAATGAATTACATCAATTCGCAAGGAAGTTGTCTACCGTACACATGAATGATGGTTTCATTTTCCATTTCATGAAAGAAAATATGGATATTGTTCATTACATTAACATAAAAACATCTCCATATATGTTATATAATTTTGTTATCATTTTATCATGGATCAATAATATTTGATGTGTTGGAAGCATAAATTAATAAAATTATCCTTGATGAACTAAACCTCTTATTCAGATGACGTCGTTTGGTTTACACAAAAATCCTTCTTAGGAGGGGTTTATAATTAAATAATTCATCTATAATATGGTATGGGAATTAATTATGGTAATTGGTCAGGTTTTGGATAAACTAAAAGGCTATTTATGTGTAAAGATAAGAGGAGTGGAGCTACCCTTTTATATATGATCGGTGGGTAACCTTTTGAATTTCATAAAATATTAAATAAATATGAATTAATTGTCATAGAAAAAAGGGTCAAAATTGATATGAACCTAATTGGGGATAATTATGGGTCTAATTAATTCAATCTAATAAAATTAAAACATGTTTAGATTATTTTTTAACACTAATATTTTTTGACCCACATTAACCCTTTTTGAAATTTACCATATAAAGAAGATGATGAAGAATGGAGGCTGCTCTTCATAGGTTTTCCTCATATGCATAAATGGATTTGGTGGTAGCATTATTGAGATGTGGCCCCCCCTCCCAAAGTGGTAGGAGGGGATGGCTATTCTTTGGCCCCTCTCACCTCTCAATAGTGCTCAATTTCCCCTTTCACTAACCCAAGAATTCTCCCTAGCTGCCTTGAATGCGATGTGTACCCTAAAGTTCAATTATGAATCAATGTCCATCCTTATCTCATAATATATTTCCGGGAGTTATGGAACACTTACTCACTATTGTATTTATCATTTTTGTTTTGTTTTGGAAAGTAGAGCCCCTAATTTGATAACATTGATAGGTACGTCTATTAATTATCGGGTTTTCTTGATCAATTGGTTGTAGAACCTCGGGATCAGTGACATTTCGTAATTCAATTTTTTTTAAATCTAATCTACTGCCTTCATAAGATAATACTTTTAGATTAATTTTTGGTTTATGATCCTTCTTATTTCATTGTTCTTTTTGTTTTTACTTGAAGAAGGACCCCCCCCCCCCCACACCCATTACTGTGATTTAGATTTATCCCCCATTTCTTCCCCTCCCTTTATAGAATCCAGTGATTCTAAGGATTGTTGAAAACATGGTGGGTAGATACCTATGATTGTATAACTATAAAATCTTTCTTAGTCATCCCATTTCTCTTTTTTAGAGCCAAGTTGTACGTCTTAATGGTTCAATTAATGTTCATTTTTATCATGATGGAAGGTTAACTCCACCATAATTAAGTGGTCTCTAAATAATTATGGGTTTTATTATTTTATTATTGTTGGATAATGTGACATGAATCACCCAAATTCCAGCTAGAGGTGAAATTTTTTCCTCCTATAGACTTCTCAGTCGAACAATCATGTTCAATTGTTTCAGCTTATGCATCTTCTCATCAAAAATCGGTGAGGTCTTGGACACCAGACTTGGGGGTCATTGATTTATTTTATATGATTAAGAGGGGCATGGATGGTCCCATTCCAGATGTACAGGTCGCCAAAGTGGTTCATCCGAGTTTAACATTGGTTTTAACTTTGTTCATTCGGTTTTTTGTAGTCGGTGGTGAGGACTAGTGATGTGAGATTAATTCTGGGAAATATCCTGTTAAAAAAATATCATTGTGGCCTTTTTTGATACTGTAAAGTCTATACATATTTTTAATGGAAAAAAATTTAAAGAACATCTTCTCAAAATAGTTATTATATCCATAAACATGTAAGAGATCCTTCTGAGACACAAAACTCTCCTAACTGAAATATATTAATTTCTTTGAGTCGAGGTTTTCCAAAAAAATGAAAAGAATAAAAGATAACAAAAATACAAAAATTATTTTCATCCTTGAATAGATATAGAAAATAGAATGTGGATCCTAATGGATAAAAAACACATATTCCATGATGGTAATAGAAACTGGTTAGTCTCAGGTCATCAAATGATGACAAACCATGTGAGAATGAGGTGGACTCCCAAACAACAACATATTATGAGCATAACTATCAAGGTCCCACAATGGTTGGGTGTGGCTCAAGAATGGGGAAGAAAGGAAATTTTTGTGAAGTAAATATAATGGTCTACAAGGGAGAAAGAAATAACTCTTTAAGGATACTTTAACATTCAAAAAATAAGAGTTACAATATCATTAGGTAATGCAAGGAGTAAGAGGACATAATTGAAATTGGGGGAGTTAACTACGATTTAATGTGTGAAGATACTTTCTGGAAGGAAGACTCAAATTGTGGGAAACAAAGAAACTGAACATGTAATCAAGACACAGGACCAGGTTACATCATTGGATGAGGTCTCCATGTAGAATTTGGAATACTTTTCACTCAAAATATTTTATAGAATGTAAGGAAATGTGGAATCCAAGAATGGGTAATTCTTGTATCTTTTTATGTAATATAATAATAAATGTTAGAAGAAGTATTCAATGTAAATTCCTCTAAAGAGGTTTCAATAGAATATATGAGATTATGATTAGATTTTCCATTAATTAATAGAAAAGTGTATGGATCATAAAACATGACCACATTTTGGTGTGAGGTTTCAATGAAGTGATGATCAACATTGAAGAATAAATCTAAGCCTAGGATAAGATGACTAATCACTTTGAAACTATTCTAAAGAATAACTTAGATTCCTAAGTAAAGACAATTAATTTGGGGATATATAGGTTGGTTGGTTCTGATATCATTAGTCTTGTATTTAATGACTTTGTGAGCTCCGTTTGAGGTTAGAACCTTGGTTTTGGACTTATTCTAGTTTCTCAATTTTTCCTCAAAAGTGTATTTGAAGTAAAAAAATAAATTTCAATCTAAAATTACTCTGATAATAAAGTTATTGATTTTTAGGGGTCAAGAGAGTTACTATAAAATCAAAATTGTCTAATAAATGGACTAGTGTTGACCTTTTCAACCATATCCCAATCACTTGGCCAAATATATGTTTTTAGTAATTTTAAATCATTTTAAAAAATATTATTTATTATAAAATTTCATTGATATCATTTTGGGAACTCTTAATTTAATTTTACTTTGAAAGAAACACAAAAGTGATTGAATTAAAATATAATACTTTAATACATAAAAAAATGTAACATTTATATAATAATTTACTTGAAAAAAATAATTCATTTAAAATATATTACTTTTAATTTTTTTAAAATCCGTTCATTTATTTTTCTATTAATTGAATAAGTATTTTTTCAGTGTTTCCGAATAATTTAAGGAAATTATTTCATTAGTAAAAATTATATATAAATTACCATCATGAAATTAATTTTAATTTTCTCAAAATAACATTTAATATTCCTTTAGAGCTTTATTTTTTCCCTATGTTTACGCATAAGAAATAATTAAAAGTAAGAGAGTGACATTTTTTATTTTCTTTAATTCAAGTATTATATAGGTCACTTTCATGGGAATGTTTCCCAGGATAAAATAATTATAAATCCTAAGGTGATAAGGGTATAAAAAACCTCATCAAATAATATTGAAGTTTAAAAATATAGGACTTATCACCTAGAATAAACATAGGATAACCTGATTTACCCTTTTACTGCAGTGATGATTGTTTATTATTTTTACTATTCCATATGACCAAAAAATAAGTTTGTCCTTATTAAATATTATTCATTATTATAATCTGAAATCTGAAATCAAATTTACCAAATTAAATATCTATAATTTAAATAAAATCATTTTATAACAATCCCACAGAGTATAATGAAAAGCGGTCTTCCAAAAAATCCTTCTTAAAAGTTAAATTATTTTTGTATTAAGATCATGGTTAATATTGATGAAAAAATAATTAAAAAGATTTATTCCAAATAAAGTATAATAATATTATTATGGGATAAAATTCAAATTATTATTTGTATTTTCAGTGAAAATCAATGATATTTTTACAAAAATATGTATGTTTTACAATTCACCAAAAAATAAATATATTCAAAAAAAGTAAAAAAACCTATGTTGGTCTCAAAGTGATTATTTAAAAAAATTCATTTTGTAAAATAAAAAATTGAATATTAGGAAAAAATAATTATAAGTTCAAAGGACAAAATGAAAAAACAATTATTTTTGAAGAAAATTAATTTTTGAAGCCCAATATGACTTCACTAAAAATTTGAGTTCTTATTACCTAAGAATTAATAAAACAAATTATAGAGTAGTTCATTTATATATATATAGTTATTTATATATTATAATGTGGTTATTCCTATTTATACCACCAAATTTAACAGCTAGGTTGTTATGGTAATGTATATATAATAATAATTTAATAACATATTACGGTTCACTAAAACATGGTGTTGTGTATAACGCAAAAATAAAAGAAGAAAATTTAAAGAGAAAAATATTATAAAATATCGATGTGTTAGACTCCCTTACTACTATTCATTGTCTGAGATGAATGTGCTAATACCCCTTCATCATTCGATTGTCCTCATGATACTATCTCATATTCAATGGATAGTGTTACCCTTATAGGAAGAGTGATTTTATTCATTAATTCATGATCTTTATCAACAATTATCCTTGTCTAAGGAAGAAGTAGGCTATTTTTTCGTGGTTTTTCAGGTGATTTGATTTCCTGTTTTATTTATGAGTTGATTCTTTAATATATATCTTACTATATTTGGATAGTATTTTTCTCTATATGGGAATATAATTATTGTACAAAACCCATTAGTGGTATTAGAGAGGAGGCTTATTTGAAGATTCAACGTGTTTATTATTTTATGAAAAAAACGTTTTACAAATTGTAGAATAAGATATTTCAACCCCTGAAAGAAGTATGAAATGTTAATATGTATAACTCTTGTTTATGAAAATAAATAAATTATTTATTTTAGTCAATAGAATTAAATTATTAATTGAATTATATTATTTAAAAAAAAATTCTACATATTTATAAATATATATTTGGAATATTTATAAAAAATAATAAAATTTTCTGATAAATTAATTTACTTTAAATTTTTTTGGATAAATGATAAATATTTTAAAAAACATATATGAGTCATAAAAGTTTATAAATCATATAAAAAATGTATTTTGGGAATATTTTAATTTATAAATCATTTATAAATTAATTAATTATAATTTTTTTACAAAAATAAAATAAATGTTTTTGAATCATTTATTAAAAAAAATCTGATTATTAAATATTAATATTTAAAATTCATTTTGATGAATTAAATGGCATAATATTTTATATAGAAAAAAATGGTTTATTTAGAAATCATAAAACGTGATTTATAAAGTCTTTTAAAATTGAAAACAAATATAATATGAAAGTTATATAAAAAAGTTGTATAATAGATATTGAATTTTAAAATGATTATTTTTCCTGAAATATCATTTAAATTATTTTTAATATAAATTATAAAGGCGTTTAAATTGAGATAAATATAAATTGTTTACTTTATTACTAATTTATAAAAAATTTACAATAAGAAACAATTTATTAATAGTTCATAAATTTCACATGTCTTGGAAAATAAAAAAATTTATTGTTTATTATTTATATTTCTTTGATATTCATTTTATTTCATTGGTTGTTAAATATGAATATTTTTATGCCCATTTATATGATAAATTTCTTCTAGGATGAAATATTTCATATAATTCTACGATTGATAACCTAAAATAATAATTTCATCTACCTTGGCCTCAGTTTTTATTTGGATTTATGATCATGAGAATAGTTGTTGGGAATAGTTTTTATATGTTAGTTGTTAGAGATTTCATGAATTGTATTCTCTATTTAGTAGTGTCTCCCTAGGAAGAGGGACTTGGGGTTGAACAACCTTCTTTCTTGGAGGTTTTCCTTTGCTAGGAAAGTGAATGGGGTTGGCTGTCCATCACTCCAGGATTACTCTTGTGGTGTTTTCCAATATCATTTAACTCTACACAATTACATTAAATGTTCATATAGATTTTTCATATGATGAATTTGGATATGTATGAGTATACTTTAATTCTATTTTTGGATGATTGACACAAGCATGTGGGTTACCTAAAGAGATACACATTAAGTGGCTAAACATATTCTTCATTAGTGGTCAACACATATTATCTATTTTTTTCCAAGTGGACTGATCCTAGAATTGAGAGACATTTATTATGTTCCCACCATAAATAAGAATTTAATATTTTGTATCTTTTTTGGAAAATATGGGCTATACATTCATTATTAAGAACATGTGGCAAAACATATTCTTCATTAGGGGTCAACACATATGATCTAATTTTTTCCAAGTGGACTGATCCTAGAATTGAGAAACATTTATTATGTGCCCACCTAAAATAAGAATTTAATATTTTGTAGCTTTTTTAGAAAATATGGTTTATATATTCATTATTAAGAACAAAATAATTCTATATATAAGAACAAAATATTTTATAGAATTGGAAATATAATGAATTGTTTATATATTCATGATATAGATAATCTATTTTATAACATTTATAAAATGAATACAATGGTTTATTCTAATCCTGCCTAAATTTGGCATGTCTACTTATACATATAAACAATAAACAATTTCCAATAATCCATTGAGATATATAGTTAGACTCATTTTATTTTGAATCATTTGATACATGTGAATATTATTTATTTGGAGAAATAAAAAACTCACCTTTTGGGAGAAAAGTTGAGAGGCATAATGGATTATTAGATCTTATACATATTGATGTCTGTAGACCAATGAGTACAAAAAATGGTGGTTATAAGTACTTTTTTAATTTTAATGATAACTTTATTCAGTATGGATATATGTTTTTTATGAATCCAATGTAAGAAACTTTTGAAAATTTCAAAGAGTTTCAGAATGAAGTATAGAATCAACTGGGAAAAAATTAAATTCATTATATTATCTCAGGGTGGTGAATACATGATCACTGACTTCATATCTCATATTAGAGATTGTGTAATTTTGTCAAAATATATTCTTACTAGAACACCATAATGGAATGGTGTATCTGAAAGGAGGAATCATACCTTGTTATCCATGGTTCAATCGATGATGAATCTATCTAACCTTGATATATTTTTTGGGGTTATTCTCTAGATATTGTTGTATTATTACTTAATCATGTTCCATCAAAATAATTCATAAATATTCCATATGAGATATAAATTGGAAAACATCCCAATATATATTTTATAAAGATTTGGGGTTATGAGAAACCCATATTAATATTGGATTCATAAAAAATTGAGTCCATATATGATTAATATTTTTTTATTTTATCCCAAAGAGACCATGTGATATCATTTATTTAATCTTATATGGAAGAAGTGTTTTTTGCTCGATGAGGTGTTTTCCTTGAGAAGGAACACATGTGTTGAGATGTTAGTGGGAAGAAAGTTGAACTTATGAAACAGGAAGTGTTCTTAAGATGGAGGTTTAGGTAGTTCCACTAATAGTTAAGGAAGAATAAGTGAATCAAGTTACACAAGAACATCAAAGGTATTGTAGGATATATTAAGAACCCAAGAGATATTTATTTCTCAAGTATAATGATGATGTAGTAACATACATGGAATATGAATATACTTTCTAATGAGATTCCATTAAGAGTTTAGATTCTATGAAATGTTTGACATCCATGGAATTTAATATGGGATCCATGTACATTAACTGAGTTTAGATATTGGTAAATGCACCCAAAGGACTATAACTCATAGGGTGAATGTGGGATTTATTCTAGAAAACTGAAAATTATGGTAGAGTGTCTAGCTATTAAGAACTCTTAATGTAAAAGGGTTACAAAAAAACATGATGTTGACTATATAGTGACTGTCTCACCTATTGCAATGATAAATTCCATTTTAATTTTCTTATCTATAATAGATCATTGTAATTATTATATATTTCAAATGGATTTAAAAACTAAATTCCTTAATAGGAATTTTTTCTTAGGACATGTATATTATAAAACCAATAGGTGTTAAATTTAAAAATGAGAATGTCAAGGTATGAAAGTTTCAACAATCGATTTATGGTCTGAAGAAAGTGTCTTGGAGTTGTAATATCATTTCTAATGATGAAATAAAAGAATTTGGTTTCATAAAAAAATGATGATACCTATGTATACAAGTGGATTAGTGGGATAATAGTATAATTTCTAATATCATATATTGATGACATACTTCTTATTGGAAATGATGTCCCAAAACATTACTATGTGAATTTATGTCATGGTAAATGTTTCTCAATCAATGAAATGAGATAAGTATCATAAATACTCAGTATGAGGATTGAAATAGATAGATCTAAGAAGATTCTTGGACTAAGTTGGAACAAATATATTGTTAAATTTATAAAGTGGTTTAGCAAGGAGAACTCTAAAACGGTGATTTTACTAATGTTTTATGGAACAAATATTAGGAAGATTCACAATCCTTATAAAGAGTTAGATATGATGGATAGAATTCCTTATAAATATTCTATAAGATCTATCATGTATTCCATGATATGTACTATTTCCCAAGGAAGTGTGACTTGGTTGTGGAAATAATTATTTCGAATGGTTTCCAATGAGTTTTTTCATGGAACCAGAAACAAAAAATGGTTCTATATACATAGGGACCTACTTTCAAAATATAGCTAATAATTAAGGATTTTGACCCACGATGCCTAATAACTCGCATTGGTCAAGGGTATGGGAGGTCAGGCCCATCACACCCTTTGGGGGGGGGATTATTTCCTACAATGGGACTCTCTTATATATTTAATATATGTTTATGAATCATTTATTAGTTATCATGTGTGATGTCAGATATCCCAATATTAGTAGTCAATTATTAGCTTGTGTGGAAATTAGAATCATCTATATGTATTAATGGTATTTCATCAATGGAGACATTTGTGTGTATCTGAGGTTATCCATTAATGGTATCCCCTTATATACTACTAAGATATTATTTGGTCATTATTAGGATGATGATAGATTTATTTCCATGTATTGGGGTACTTTAGAGTTGATGGTCATCCAGGTAGACAAATTTCACTTTTGAATTTATCATCATCTAGGGGGATGACAGTTTTTATGATGTTGTGATCGAATCCATAGGTTTACTTCCTACCTATACTTGTGAAAGGAATCTAAACCCACAAGGTTCTGTGTCACTTAATATGACACATCATACCTTTTAAGGTCATGTGATAAGAACCCAACTGTATAGTTTAATGTCATGGGATAAGGACTTTTAGGCAGAATATGCCCTGTAAAAGATTATTGGGGATATTATACCTAAGAATACAAAGGAACATGGAAGGGATATGAGTTTCCAAGTTTAATTATACCATATTGGGGATATGACCCATAATAATATGGTTGGTTCAGGGTGTTGTGTTTTAACCTCAGGGATGCTTCCTATATATCCCATTTGGATGGGAATCCAAGACCATATAGTTCATTAACGAGGACCCAAATCAAAGTAATATCTCATGGGTATGAATCATAGGGAAGTATGGCCCTTTTTTATGATAGTATGGGGGTTATTTCTAAGAATGATATCTCTTATAAAGGGACTATGAGGTATTTCTTTACTCATGGTGATATGGGGTCTTAACTCAGGGTTTACCCCTTAGGAGGATAACTAGATTAAGATAATTATGGTTGGGTATTATTCCTAAGGAGGATGACCATTGATGGGGAATGATTTATTATTTCATGGTTGATATATTACGGAGTTGGGGACTTGAGAAAAATTCCTATTTATCCCATTTATGGTGGGAATTAGAGTTGTTCTATTTCATTCATTTAGGTGGATTGTGTGTATGTTGTGATAATCACAAACCTCTAAGCCCATCCAGGTCATTCTTGGTGTGAGAAAAAAAATATTATAAAGATTCAAGAAACCACACACTTTCCATCCTTCAATGACAGAAGAGGATATGGCTATAGCACAAGAGGATGGGGTTATGATGGAAGAGGCTGGGGTTACGGGACTTCCCTCTCTTCAATTTTACATTAGAAGAGGGTCTAATTTAAGGAAGGAATGAAGGTAAAGGGTGTATATAGGAGAAATACTGCCACCTACTACATGAAAGGACAAGAGATTACACCATGATGGTTTCCCTTAGGTTTCATTATGAGAGGAGGTACAACTCTACTTGGTCTAAGTGAAAATCACGTGTGATCCTTACCTTACCAACCATGGACTAGAGGCTCCATGTCTTAGAGAATAGAAGGGGTGGGAAGATTAATATCCCATAATACATGATCAGTAAATTAACAACACTATCCATGGGTTAAGGTTCTACATGACAGTAGATATTCAAATCTATATACACATTAAGGATCCTTACCCTCTAGTCATAAAAGTGTTGGAAACCTCTGACAGTAGTATTCCAAATCCCAATGAGAGACAGGGGGATGTGACCTTCCCTGAGGTTTTTTAAATCTATATATATTAGTGGAGGATTCAACATGATCTCTCTTGGGAACTGGATCCAATGAAGAAGGATCCCAAGCATGAATGGTTTTAAAGGATTCTTCATGAAAGGCTAGTAGAAGCTAAAGGGATGAGGTGAATTAAGGGGGACTGAGTAAGGGGTGAACCACAAAAGTGGTTTAAAAAAAAGTAGGATTGGGTGAATTGGTTACACATTAGGAGACAAACAACCTAGATGAATATAATTGGGGTAAGCTTTTTTCTTGATTTCAAGGGTCTCAACAGGTATTCCCAAAAGTTAGTCACACAAGTTCCTACTCGAAGAAGGTCAAGTCGTGAAAGTATTATTATGTCTGGGGTTTAGGATAATGAGTTGTTCAATTGTTATTTATTTTTAACACTTAATGGGATTATGTATCACTATAACCATTTAATTTATTCTCTTTAGGTGTTATGAAACTGCCTTGCAGGTTTCAAGGCACTTGGATGAAGCACTAGAGAGATCAGGGCATCAATATTTCTTTGATGAAATTCATCTATCTAAATGAAGGCCCCCAATAGTCGATTAATATGAAAATATGAGAACCTTGGAGAAAGTTCCTGGTCATGCAACTGGTTTTGTGTGAACATTCTTATGCACCAATGGTGATTGGGGATACCTTGGGATAACCACTTTCTGAGGCTTTTCAAATATTGTCTTTCTTGATATATAATGTACCGCTTTTCATATGGTATTTAACTTTTTCACTTTTTCATCCATGTGATGAAAAAATGTTTTAATAAACACCCCCTCATAGTATTGGATCTAAAACAAAAAATAGCGTCTAATCCTAAGGTAATGGGATTCAAAATATCGATGGACTATGTAGGTTTCATGCTTAGTTGTTCATGCTGGTCTTCCATGCAAGATGGTCGCACATGTAGACTTCCTTTTATATAAATAAGCCCTTCACTTTAGTAAAAAACATGTTATTTATAAATTTGTGTTCCCAATGAGAAATTGTTTTCTATGTATAGAATTTACATTCATTCATGTAGATACAGTATGTATTTGAGTGATACACTTGTGCACTACACATTGAGCAAAACACATGCTTTCCAAACATTCACTTGCATGACTTAATGATTTTTTAAAAAATTAGTTTTTATTTTTTATCAAAATGAATATATTGGGAAATGAAATTGATATTTATTTGTAGGTCCAATGGCTCCCATGAAGATCAAAACTATTGATGAACTGACTATCAAAAGAACTGAGGAAATTATGAAGATCATAGGGAATGACTACAACGATATTTGTGATACCACCCTTAATGATCTAGAAGAGTATTTGAATAGTTATTAATAGGATTTTATGAAGATAATTTATCTAACACATTATAGAGATGACAATCTGTAGGAATTAATCATGTCAGATCTGAAATATTATCATCCAACCTCTTAGTTTCAAGACTACAAGAACTTCTCATCTGCCAAAATTTCTAGTGTGGGAACATATATTAATATTGGGACTGAATACATTGCTGAGGTTATGAATCCTAGCCCATGTTCTATATATCTAAAACCAAATACTGTCGAACTAAATTTCTACTATTATTCTACTATTTTTCATGATTCATAAATTGATCAATTGAAGGGTTGGAAGAAAACAAGGGACTTTCATACAGGAGGGGTTGTAAAGCCTATATGGATGTGGGTGTAATGGGTACAAAAAACATGTGTTGTGTTCACACCGGATCTTTAATGTTCTGGGATTTATGAGATTCTATAGGTTGGGAAAACCTATGTGTTTAGGAATGAGGATTTTTTTCCAGAACTACTAAGATGATGAAGTCTACAAACAAATTATTTCCATTGGAGGCATAGAGAAGTAGGATTCAATTTGTGGGGAATCCAAAATATCTTCAGGGCTCTGATCCTTGGAGATATGTATGATGAATTTGTTACCCCAATGTTTTCTTGGAATGACAATGATAGGATTCCTTCATTAGTGCGTGATCTATTGAAAATAACCAACAAAATCAGGAATGAAAATTCTCACGCAAGAGGGGATATTCATCCAAAGACATGGATGGGAATTTTCTTGAAGTAGAAAGGGGAAGGCCCCAAGTAAAAGCATTGAATGAGATATCCCAAGGAAGTGAAGAGAAGTGATCATGACACCTTTTTGAAGATTCTAGAAAAAGGATAATTTGAAAAGTATGGATATTACATCAACAACAAAATTCTTACCAAGACACATCCTGTAGGTTTTCTGGATATGTGAATCAATATTTATCTATTACATGTTCATGATTCCAAAGGCATTATAAGGCATAGAACATTTTTCTTAGCGACCAAGATGGAAGAGAGAAAAATTTGGGGGTTGGACACCTATATTTGGGAAAAGATCTAAAGAATCTTGTTGCACAATCGCAGAGGGAAGTATCCTCTCAAAATTTCCAGACCATTTCTGGTATTGTGGGGATGGATCCCAACTCATATTTGGACTTCTAGTATGAATAATGGGATCGAGGACATGAAGAGATCATTTTGACAATTCATTCAAGAAATTTATGGTATTCCTCCATTATCATTGAAAACACATGACATTGATAAAAATTTGAGATTATTCAAGGAGTTAAACTTCTTTCCTTATGGTAATAAACCCATGGGATGGTTTGTTGATGATGGAATAGGTAACATAGTGTTGAGGTCATATATGAAAGCTTACCGAGATGATGTATTAGAAACCAGGATCGACTATGAAATCATTTGTGAGGATTATACTCTATATCAATTGTCATTCCAATTCAAATTCTTGAAAAAAATATTGTATCCCCTATAGTGCACGTTAGACTAGAATAGAATCTGATAGTGGATTGATAGTTATAATTTTTTATGGCCTTGGAAAATATAGGGGTTTTGATCAATCTTCCAGCGGTTGATGCAGAATGAAAATTACCTATCTGGTATGCTGAAGCTTGGATTGCATCATAACCTTAAGGGGTTCTAGACAATGCTATTACATAGGTTCGATTAAATAGGAAAATCATGAGAGAACCATCTATTTTTTATGGTTTTTCATATCCTTTAGTGGTTGAGCCATTATAGTGGCTGGTCATAGATAATGATGATCCTAGCTCCCCAAAGCAACCCCATGCAAGATATATTCCACCTACCAGGATTAAGAGGACAACACCATCATCACCATCTAAGGATACACCATGGTTGTCTAGTCATTATCACCCAGAAGAGAATCATGTTCCATTTTCTAGTCCACCATCTGTAACAAAAAGAATTTGGAATATTATTAGGTCTAAGGCTATTGAATCATCCTCACAGTAGTTTAGGATGTGTTATAAATATTTACGACCAGAGGTAGTTCAAATATGGCATAATTTTTCTATTGATGCTGAAACATTTGGAGGGATTCTATGTTTTTGGATTCATATTCAAGAGATAGGATATCTTCGATCCCTATATAATATTCTCTTTGAGAATAATATTTCTAAAGTGGTAATTTGTATCTAGAAGTTGGATATGCTCATCTATGAAACTAATGATCTCTTCCCCACCATAAAGTGTGTGAAGAAAAACATGGAACGTGGTTCTGCTGAAGGGATTGACCATATATATTTTGAGGAATGGTGTGATTTTGTTGATCCTGGGGATGTAAGTTCCCTTATTATCATATATATTTGTTCTTCTACATTATATTTTAGCGAAAGTGTTATTTTATAGGGGAAATATAATTTTATGTTATATCTAGTTGAAGGAAAATAAATTGAGGTTTCATTTCCATGGTATATCCCTGGTGGAACCAAGATAAGTGTTACTAGGTCACCCTTTGAATCAAGAGAATTATCTCTAGGTCGATAGGCCATGGAGGATAATATTGAAGGAAACATCCCACATGTAATACATATTTTTGTACAGAATTATTATTTTCATCCTTTGAATAAAACGTACAAGTAGAGATATCGAAGGGTGAAATCTATGGCTATATGATTTTTCACCACTAGAAAGCCTTCCTAGCATCATTAATATTGTATTTATCCAGAGAAGGTGTTAAAAATTATTGGAATTATAAGAACATCTACTTTTTATTTAGTCATTTAAATTAAAATTGAACATATGAGAACTGAGTAGGAAACTTCACACCAAGCACATATTCCTTCCAATCAAATAGATTCATTGACTGAAAAGGCTTCTAGGCCATAGAATATATCAACTGCTCTTGGCACTACTCAAACCACTACTTCATGGATACATGAGGCTTGTCGTATTTCATAAGTGCTTCATGAGAGTCATTACATCTACTAATGACATCAATTTTTGTAATATATTTGGTTTTTCACATGCACCAAAAAATCCTACATCATCTGATTCTGACCCTACAGATGTTGTTGAGGAAGCTGTTCAAAGTCTAAATTCATTAAAATATGGTCAGGAACAAACCGTTCCAAGTGTTCCAACGAGTGATATTAACATGTGGCTTGGGATTTCAATAAAATCCATGATGAATCTCTGCATTCCATTTGATGAAATACTAGAACCCACTAATATTACTAAATCTATAGAATAATATGAGGATCTATATATAGAACCAAATGGATGTGAGTATTTTATTTCTATCTAATTAATTTTCTTATGTTTGATTCTCGAATCACGATTTGGTTGTAATGTGTAGTCCCATCCAAGGAAATTATTGTAGTGATGATGAAAGGAGAGAATGTTAAAGTCACTCCCAATCACATTGTTGAGGAGGAACTAGCTAATGGGGACCTTGAAATGGGAATACTTCTTGAATATCATAGAGAGGGTTTTGGGTATACCTAAGTGAGTGTTTCTAACAAGATGTTTCAGCTCAAACTATAGGGGATAGAAATGATGGGGATGAATCTTCTTAGTATGTTGATATTCTATTAGGTAAGGATTGTCGACTACTATTATTTCTCACCATTATTTCCATTATTTTGAAGCTATCAATGATTATAATTCATTATTTATGATTATTAGCTTCTATAGTTAGGTCTGGGGGTGAATCTTTTACATTGACTCAACTAGCATCAAAAGGAAAGGAAACCACTATTAGGATGAAGTAGAATAGGGAACTTATTTGAGTGAATTAATCCAAGACTATATCCATCCTTATGAAAATGACTCTCAGTCAGATCCTAATTTTTATAATGATCTTCATATTGAACATCACAGGTTTGGTGAGATATATGGATGATAATGTATGAGTTGATCCTTTCGAAACTTCTTTCACGAATCTCATGGATTTTAGATCTGTTTAGAATGTTGGTAATTAGTGGATTCAGTTACCATCTAGTTCACACTACAGTGAAGGAGAGTATTCATAGGTGAGAGAAAGAGTGTAATCTTCATCATGATATTATCAATTCTAGATTTCTTGTCAACATTGATGACTGTTGAGCTATATTATCCCAATATGAGGCCAATAATTGCACGAAACAAGTATAATTCAAACAATAAATCAAGGAAATGGTTGTTCATGTACTAATACTTTATCTAGAATTGAAATCCACTCAAGGGGAACTCAAAAAACGTCACTATTCATTAGGAAATCCCTGGAAGGAAAATTTTTTATTATGACTACCAACAAAGTGCTTCATCAGACTGAGGAGACTGAAGCTGGTTGGATGACATAACATCAATAAGCACCTGATGGTGCTCAGGAGGATGTTCAAAAAATAAAGAACAATTTTCAAAAACTTTTGTAATATATGATAGAGAGACTCCATTTTGGGGATGTTGTTATTATTTTTCTACATAAATGAAAATGATTTTCTCTCTGGTCATATATGTCATTATCCCGACCTTCTTCCTACAATCAAAATGTCAAAGATTATTTTCATAGCATAATGTCTTTTTATTTTCTACTCATAATTAAAATAATAGGGATGGTGGGTACTCTAATTTTTACCTAAGATAGTGGGCCTATTGATCATATTTTGACTTTTAATAGGGTAATATGGACAACCATATAATCCTTGTTTATTTTGTGTCACAACCATAATTTTTGTCTAAGCGTAATATGGAGGAGAATTAGTGGGTGAGACTAGGGTTTGTTTTAGGATTCATTTTCCTGGGTTTTCTACCAAACAAGTTATATACCATTTAACTTTTCATCGCATGATTTTTCCTAAACCACATATAGTGTATGTCTAGCGATATAAGACTCCAAATTTTATAGAGTTCCCTTTGCGGATTTTCAATCTAGTGAGTATTATGTCTCTTTTTGTGGATAGTTTAAAGTCATTTATGTAAGATTAAAAGGGATAGTGTTTTAGGTTGAACATCATTGACTATGAATTTTGAAATTATTACCCAAAAAAAGCTTGATGGCAAGGAATGTTCCGGTATTATTTAGATACTTCCAAGGGGATTCTTGAGAAAATATACTAATCTCAAAATCTGAAACAAATAATTCAAGAATAAAGAATGTTTTCCTTGAGAAAAAATTTACCAAGGATTGGAAAACCCATTATGAGGAATGTTTTATGCAAGGCCAACTAGGGCACATACTACATAGTCAAATAGAAACATCCTTTAGCTAAAAAAACCAATTATGGGGGTAACATATGCAAGGAAAACTAGGGCACATACTGTATGGTCGGGAAAAAGAGCTCTCAAGAATTATGGCAATCATTTACTGATGAACAAAGAAATTTTAATATTTGGATGTCTTAAAACCATAGTGGGTGGATTTTTCAAGGAAATATTCTTGAGAAAAAGGAATCATTTGTACTGACACATTCCATGAAACCAAAACCACTCTCACATGAATTCAATATGTGAAATAGGGTACATTTTGTTAGAGGGTGGACTTTTTATATTATGTTATATAGTTTCAAGTCATGTAGCAATGACATTATGCTATGTAGTTTAAATTCATAAAGAAATGACATTATTATCTTCAGTTTAAAGGCATGCAAAAAACATATTATACTATGCATTTTAATGTAATGTAGTAAGGATGTAATTATTTTTAGTTTAAAGTTATGTAGTATGAGAATCATGCATTGAATTTTAAAGTAATTAAGCTATGAAATTATGTTATTCAATTTAAAGTCACACAAAAAATGAATTTATGATGTGCAGTTTAAATTCATGTATGAAGGAAATTATAGGGCTATAATTTATGGTATTTAGATTTTACCAAAGGTTTGATGATTCTATGATTCATGGTAATATATCTATAAATGTATTACTATATTCATGTATAGAAGGAGAATTATGTAAGATATGATTTTCGGATTTTTAGATCCAAAGGGTGGTTTGGGAAAAAGGGCTACTAGCATTAGATGAGATCTCTCCCAAGAAAGAAGTTACCACTAGTTGAAAAACCTATTATGAGGGCTATTTTATGAAAGGAAAATTGGGGCACATATTTCATAGTCAAATAGAGGTATCCTTTGGATGAAAACCCCATGGTGGGGGAGATATATTCAATCTAACTTGGTCACACACTACATCGTTTGGAAAAATAGATCTCAATAATTCTTACATTTTTTCTATAAAATCCGATGAAATTTAATGGAGATTCGTAATTTCCCCTAAGCACATTATTTTGTTTGTGGAGAATGTACCTGCATATGGAAGAGTTATTTCAAGATGAAATTTCAAAATAATTAGGGAAGTGGATGCTCTATCTAGGTTTAACACAAACACAGGAAGTATGATGCTTGTAGTTTGAGGTTATATAGATAAGACCACAAGATTTTGGAAACAATGGATGATACATGGTCAAATAGTTCAAAGTTATTACAGTATGCTTTATAAAAATGAAGGGGAAATATCTAAACATGGTTCTTAGAGACTTTCAGGTCAGGAGAATGAATATGTGAAAAATATACCTGGGATAACCACTAATTTATGGGTTTTGGTATACCATCATCAAATCTTGAAGGGACAGAAGTGGATTCTCCTAAGAAACAAGCTACCGCTTGTTGAAAAAACTATTATGGAGGATGTTTAATGAATGTTCAACTAGGGCACATACTACATAGTAAAATATTAGAATCCTTTGGCTAACAGGCCCATTATGTGTGTGTCTAATGCGATGTCAACTGGGGAAGGTACTGCTAGTCAAGTAAAGGAGCACTCAAGTATCATAAATTCTACCACTAGAAGCCAAATAAATATAATGAAGATATGAAAGTATTCAATATTAGGGTAATGACATGTGAAATGGGAAATTTTTAATACATAAGGGAAGTATTTGAGACTGATATTGGTTATGAATTTGGATTCCCTTACCTAGATCTAACTCATATGTAGAATTGGGAAATCTCTTGTTTCCTTAGTGGGCTCTCTAATGAGAGGACCCAAAACAAAATCTCCTTCATAGATTTTTAGATTGTATGTAGAATGAGTGTAATTTTATTTTACCCCATGTTTTGGGAAAGGGATTAAGTCATAGGATTCACTATGTATCTCATTGGGATGAGAATCAAGCTACATATAGTTCTAGAGGATCCATGTTGTTTAAATTCATGCGGCGAGGATATTGTCTATGTAGTTTAATTACATACAGAAAGGATGTGGGTGATTCTGATGTGAAAAAAAATTATTGTGGTTGGACTAGGTTTTAAGACCCAAGCATCAGAAGATTCCTTATCAAATAAATAATCAATGCATTTGTAATTTTAATACAAAAAAGTTCATGCATAAAGTGGGAGCTTGTATCATTTCTTCCCATGTAGATTTGACTCGTACATTGGCGAGTAGGTGATTTTTCTATGTTGTGATGAGGCTAGTCCTAGGATTGAATAGTTGGAAATCACTACATATCTCAACAAAATTGAGAATCAATCTATACATAGTTCTTTAAATAAAGGTCCCCAACCTTGATTTGAATTAATAAAGGGATGATAATGGGGGTTTCTCTGAATACAGGCTCATACATAAGATGATAAATTGTATTGAATCTACTTATATAGACATGAATAATTCATGGGATAAAAGAGGGATTTTTTTATCATGTTTCAACTGTTCTCAAGATTGAAAATTTTGGCATCACAACATATCTCAAATGAGTGAGAATCAAGACACAAATTGTTCTTTAAGAAGTTCCCCGGGCTATACTGATCTATACATAGGGAGTGGGGGATTCTAAATTTTGGTTGGACTAGGGGATATGCCCCAAGTGTCGCTGTACATGTCAATAGAATGATAATAAATCCAAACGTAGTTCTTGTAATTCCATGTAATTTAATTTCATGTGGTAAGGATGAAGGTGTACTAACGTGAAGTGATGGAAACAATTTTGTTGTCACTAAGAATGAAATTATGTGCATTTCAACATATCTCATATGGGTAAATATTAATCCTCGTGTGGTCCTTGATAGGATCCCTTTGTATATTTGATTCATGCACATGATGTAAAGGGTCTTAATTATTAATCAAGACTGGACCCAGGATTGGAGATCCATGTTTCATGATGTATCTAAATAGGATGATAACAAAGCCACTCATAGTTCTTTAATGTTTTTTCCAACACCAATATAACCTTGATGTGGGATAAGGGGTCTTTTGATAACCTACAGACTGATGGTTGGGCCAAAATCAAGAAGTTTAGGTATTATCACAAATCTCATTGTAATTAGAATAAAATCACTAGTCGAGTAAAGGTTCCCTATACAGATCTGAATATATCAAAGGGAAAAAGAAAGGGGTTTTATTTTCCAAAATTGTTGCTGGACCTAGGATTAGAGATATGATTATCACTAAATATATTTCTAGGGAAAGAATGATTCCACATCTAGTACTTGAGAATGCACAATGTTTATGTTTGATTAATGCATATAGGGGGTGAGGGTACTTTTAAAAACATTGCAGATGGACCCATGATAGGAGATCGGGGTGTCTCTACATATATTTCTATGGAAAGAATCTTTCCACACGTAGTTCTTGATAAAGTTCACAACACTAACTGAGGTTTTCTATGGGGAAGGGGGTTTAATATTTTTCATATATTTTCCAGAATAATGGTGGTTCCAAGATAAAAGATATTATGATAATCAAGACATATATTCTTGAATATCTCCTAGTATACAATTCGCTCATATATAGGTAAATGGAAAAAAAATTCTTCGATGGTCGCAGTTGGGCCGAAGATTGGAAATTTTAATGTCACTATGTATCTCACTGAAATAAAAATCAAGCCACGCATAGTTCTATAGGTACTTTGTCGTTTGTCATCATATGCTGAGGAAATTGGTCACCTAAAGCGAATGAAACATTGAGGATGGTCCCATGATAGAATATTTGGGTGTCACTATGTATCTTACTAGGGAAAGAATCATGCCACATGTAGTTCTTGAAAGTTATTACCTATATAGGTCTGATCCAAACATATGGAGTGTGATCCTCAAGTTCTACAAGGATGTGTAAATGAGGTGAATTAGATTTACACATGGAATCTACTCATCTTTCGAGGGACCACAAGGAGTTTCCACTCATAGTATATTGAGGATTACATAACATTAAATAAGGGATAATTTAACAATATAGTTTAATGTCATGTGGTGAGGACAACAACTTCTATGTAGCTTAACATCTTGCTAGTTGGACCACATATCATTCAGTTTATCATCATGTGACAATAGTGATGATGTTACATAGTTTAACATCATGAAACATAGATGAAAATTGTTCTATGTAGTTTAACATCCAACATCTAAGAAGAAATCTATGTGATTACACAATTTACTTCTTCAAGAACCTTGCATTGGTTGGAGTTTTGTGATTTCTCTATCAGTTGAGATTAAAACATTAGCTCCATTAGAGTGGAATTCGTGTATTGAGTAAGTTCCCTCTCACTTTGGATCAAACTTCATAGGCTTCTTTTTTGGTATAATCAGGGTCCTATGGACAAATACCAATTCTAGTTGGAGGAGTTAATGAAGGAAAAAATTATTGTTAAAGGCTTGTGATATCCGGTTCTAATTGACCTCAAGGTGGTACAAGGTGTGAAATCTCTTTTCATCAAATCGATTCATCTCATATAGTCATTTTTTGGATTTCTTACTTGTGGATATCTAGTCACAAATAGAAATACAGATTGATGGAAAATAAACAATAATGGGAAAGACTTATTCTATTTAATAGACCAATGAGTATGGGGTTACTTGCATAGCGGTACGAGTTGTAGTCCAGTAAGCCCATAAGGCATGAAAAATATTATCAGGTCAATATTTCTTATCTTTATCCACCATATTCTAGAGTATGTTTGATAGGGTGTTGCAAAAATTCTCTATCTGTCTAATGGCCACTGTATGAAAGTGGGATGAATGGCTAGATTTGATATTATATTCTTGATAAATATTATTTGGCTCAACAGAACAGAAATTGTTTTCATCGTCCATCAAAATGGTACGAGGAACACAAATTGTGGGAATTATTTTAGCTTTAAAAAAACTAACAATACTTTTGGCTCTGAAATATTTGAGGGGTATTGCCTCATCCCATTTGTAGAAGAAATCTTTAAGAGTAAGGATATACTTGAATGGATTATCCATAGCTGGAGGATATAGTCCAACAACATTCATACCCCATGTGGAGAATGGAAATGAGTATTTATCTATATATAAGAACTATGGGGCTTGATGTATGAAATTGGCATGCACTTGGAATAGAAGACACATCTTAGTGAATTCTGTGGAATCCTATATCATCGAAGGCCAAATGTATCCACGCCTACGGATTTGATCATAAAGTATATACATTGATTGATGGGAACCACATAATGTTGCATTTACATATTTCGTAGTAGAAATAGTCTCTTCTCCATTAAAAAATTTGAGAAGGAATCCAAGAAATCCTATCTTTTTGATGAATTTTTAGTTATTTGGGACATCCTAAAGAGTGAAATTATCTTCTAACTGCTGGATCTATTCTCTTCCAACCCTATTTGGTGGAAGTGCTCCATCATAGAGATATTTCATGATGGGTTTCATAAATCATATGTTTGGGATATATGTACTATGGATGGGAATTATTTCATTGATCAATTCTACTCTCATCTAAAAAAAGGAGAAACCATTCAGCATTTGGAAATATTGATGATTGTTTCATCCTGATTTCGATCTTCCAAATCTATAGATGTATTTTCCAATGCTTCTACCTGATCATTCTATGATCACAAGATGTGAGTCAATGTTGTCCCTAAGGGAAATTCTACCATTAATCCTTGGACATAATCACACGGGGTAATTATCTCTTCCTTTTTATGTCATACTCCCAATTTACTTATTTGGTTATCAATTATGAATAAACCTTCACCTCTAAGGGATTCACTGGTACCTGGAGTGCTAATTCCAAGTCTGTAATGGGATCCTCATATTCTACCACATTGTTAGTACAACATTATGATAACAAGAAGAAATTTGGAGACACTTCCTTCTATAGAGTGATAAGCATTATTCGAAACCTGATTTTTTAAATAATAAGGTCGTTTATTCTCTTCCCAATTAGAAATATTGAAGCACCATCAAAATACATCTCCCATGATAGGGGGATATCCTAAATAGAGAAAAATCCTTCATCTTGTAGTTCAGTATTTAATGATTTCTCTTCAGTATATGGGTACTCAGTGAGAAATTCAACTAATTCATGTCCTTTCACTTCTATTTAAGGAACAAAAAAATATCAAAATACTGTAGGATAACTGTCCATTATACCAGGAGCCCTGTGAGAATTAGAGAACTGAGGATAAATTTGAGTAGGTTATTGTGAGAAACCTAGTGGATATCATGGTGTTGTAGGTAGTGTACCATCTTTTAAATATCAAATTTTATCACCATGAATCTCTTCTCAATATCTTAATATTGAGTCCCTATGTCAATCATGGTTCAACTGAGATTATAAAGGTTTATTTAATTCATTTCATCATTCCTCAATGTGAGGAAACCACCCAGTTATTTCTCCAAGGATTTCACATCTAGAATGAGTGTCTTTCCTTCAACATTTTCCATAAATACAAGAGGTCTCAAGAGGTATTTCTTGAGTCAGTCAAATACTTCTTGGTAGTAATTTTTCTACTAATAAGTGACCCTCTTCTTTATCAATTTAATGAAGGGTATAAAATTTCCTATGAGGTTGGCTATGAAGCATTAAATGTAGGCTATGTTTCCTTTAAGTCCTCTCAACTCTATAAATATTC
The DNA here is from genome assembly GCA_963277665.1 of Viscum album. Lineage (NCBI taxonomy): Eukaryota > Viridiplantae > Streptophyta > Magnoliopsida > Santalales > Viscaceae > Viscum > Viscum album. The sequence continues at coordinate 333,876,368 of OY728156.1, read as the reverse complement.
AAGGAGGTGACATTCAAATTATATCATTGTTCTTCTCAGAATCAACTTTGATTCCATGATGGAATAAAATGAAGTTGATAAAAGTTTTGGAGGTTACTATGAAATTACATTTCGAGGGGTTCATATTTAGATTTCGTTGCTGAATATTGTTAAATATGGTTTCTAGATAATCTAGGTGATCAAATAATTGTCTATATTTGACCACTAGGTCATCAACATTAAATTCCACAAACTCTCCCAAGAAGGGTTAAAAGATGTGATGCATATCATGTTGATATGTGGCACCAATTTTCATCAAGACAAAGGGAATTACCCAATAATAGAATATGCCTTAAGGTGCTATAAAAGATGTTTCATATTTATCTTCTGGGGATATTCAGATTTGATTATACCTATAATATCCATACATGAAAGAAAGGGATTGGTATCCAGCTGATGCAATAATTATGAGTTCAGTGATTTGAACTGGGAATTCATATTTGGGAAAATAGGATGGGTATCCTACATTTCCTTCTGAAAGGAATCAGAACCCTTGTAGTTTGGTGTCACTCAATGGGAAACATCATAACTTTTATGATCTTGTGGTAAGGATCAAACCATATAGTTTAATTTCATGTTTCACGGATGTATAGGTGAAAGATATATATTCAAGGCTAGTGTGTGACTTTTTTTGGAGCATCTGAAGGAACCTGGAAGGGATGTGGCCCCCATGGAAGGGGTATGCATTTATTGGAAATGTATTCCAATAAGTATGTTGATGAAAATGTATCTTAAGCAATACATCCCTCCTAGTTTCATATGACCATACTGGGGATACGAGCTAGATAATATTAGGATGTGTTTGTGGTGTTGGGTTTGAACCTCAGGGAGGGGTGTCTTTGTACATATCCCTCTATATAAGAATAAAATCCAGTATAGTATGGAATGGTTGGGGATTAGACTTAGTGAGGAGGACCATTTTTTATTCATTGGTAATACGAACCTCCGAAGGTTTTCCACATTAGGAATATAATTATTTGGGGTGTTGATAGCATGGTTGGGGTTTATACTGAACTGAAGGACCAAGGAAAGATGAGAGGAAGATCCAAATAGGATACTCTACCGAGACAGTTATTTTATCATGATGAAGTCATGATGGTTTCTAACCTATAAGTCCACATCATTCATGCTCCGTGTGAGAACCATTAGATATTTGAAGATCTATAAAACTATATAATCTCATTCATCCATTAATGGATGAGGGAAAGGCTACAAAAGGAAGGGAAATTCCACACTAGAAATAATGCATAGATGTGATCATTATAATTATCCCTTCCTACTGGGAGGTTAAATGAAGGGATTTTTATTCCCACTGGATTGGAATAATAGATGGGGTACATTCTAGTGTGTCAAATCCCTTGGATTCATAAATCAGTTGGTCATGAAGAAGGTATAAATGATAGAATTATTAGGTTCTGGTATGAGGGACATTTATACATCATGTCAGTTTGTGAAGGGGGAAATATGGGTCTGAGTGCTAAGTGGAAAAAAGGGCACAATGAATTAATAGAAAAATACCCTAAGGATACCCCATCCCACAAACATGTCTTTTTAGGTGTCGTGGGGAATCAGGAAGTGTCCCAAAAATGGGTTTAGTTCATAGTATCTTTTTTCGGGAACAAGGGAACCCTTTGTGGGTGGCTAGATTGTTCCTTTCATAAATGGTCCCATTGTTTGTATCTTTCATGGTATGAAATATGTAAATTACTTATAAGAGACCTCCCAAGTATTTTTCTATCTGCCTGTCTGTTTGTCTCTCCATACCTCTTCCCCAATGATTGGTTATTTATAAGAAAGATAAAAAATATCTTTCCTAAGAAATCAAGTTGACAACATTGTGAACTCAGTGTAATGTGGTTAAGTGATAAAACCACCATTGGTATAATATGTTTTGGTTTTATTGGTAGTAAAATAATACCTCACGCCACAAATGAAAAGTTAGTTGGTGGGTGGCATTAAATCACCACATACTCTCACAAATTAAAAATTCATTTGTGGGTGTGTTAAATAAAAGCCTTCTCCCACAAATGAAAATTTTATTTTTGGGGGGTGTTAAGTCACCACATCACCCTGAAAAAAATTTCTTTTCATTTTTAGGAGAATCATGTGGAGTGTAGATCCCATATAGTGAGATTTCATTGTGAGAGGAGTGGAAAACTTTTTGGTTCTTGGTTACTTTACCATTTTTTAATTCCATGAATACATTAGCCTTGTTGATTTTATTTGGGTCCAACAGATTCTCCTATCAAATTGGGGTGAAATTGACAAGAACAAGAGTCGATTCTGAAGATGAATTAATCCCGGTTTATTTTTTTGTGGGGTGCATGTGAACTCTGAGAAGGGAATATTACTATAAAAGTTTTTAGGATAGCTCTAATGTCACATAGTGGACTAGAAGTTCATTAAAAATATCACTTATCTCATGGAATAGAATACTTACCCATACAGAGACTTCCCTTTTTGAATGGCCTTTTATTTATACCAAATCCCTACCATCCACAAACTCATACTCTTGTGAAATAATTATTTTTATTTGTAGCAAATTGGTCACTACAGCGATTTAAAACTATGCATTCAAAATTTATCCTTTTACATAGTGCGTATAACATGCTTTGATATATTTTTCACATTCATAAATCTTATATCATTTTTCTAAATTTTATTGAAACAGGGATAAAATGGATTCTAAATGAAAACCTCTATCTTTTTCTATGATAGCTTCGATGACCGTGATTTAAAGGAGAATTTCTCATGTTGGGAACATTGAAACCATCCCCCAAAATTAAACAATTCTTCAAGAATGTATTTAGAATTATATTCTTTCTCTATAGCTCTTGGATCATCCATTTTCAAGTAGTTTATCTATATACAATATTTGGATGTAGGACAATGCTCTAATTCCATCATCTTATAAAAACATTACACCAAATTTTTTTGAAGTGTCCTTGTATTATGATCAAGTGAACATTTCTTATATGGGAAACACCACTCATGAATCGAGCTAAGGGAAGGTTTTCATTATGAGTGGTTCATCATAGACTTATAGAAACTAACCTAGTAACAACATATCCATGAAGTCTACTATTCCAGATTACCCATACATTTCTATCCTCTCCCATGGTGATTCCATCAGAGGAAAGAGATTAAAATTGTATTTGTGGAGTAGAGTTATATAAACTGATGAATGGGCCTAGCCATTTTTGGTGAATCAAAATTTCATGGAATTTATTTAATGGTTAGAGGTTGTCTGATTATACCAAGTGGCACATATTTCTATGTTTTTTGTGTATTCTCCAACCATGATCTTACATTAATTAATCAATCATTGGTGTTAGAGCACCAACACCTTATACCTACCTAATGGTGAATTTGGGATCCGTTTATGGGATATCAATGTATTAGGGGGAATTACCATTCTTGGTAACATGTATGATATATTCCTTCCAACATTCAAAACATACGAAAAAACTGAATGTTTTTCTCCATTATGAAGACACCTAAAGAAAATGGATGATGTGTCACCAGGTCAACCCATTTACACTCATTCACTTATCTCATTCAGTGACATGATAATGATATTTTTTTCAAGGCAATGGTCTAATGTCGATGGTTTAGTGCACCAATAATCATTAGAATCAAAACAAATTGAGGCTTTATGATTTCATATTGGTCTACTGTTGAGGCGGGACAACATACTGCATTGGGATACATAATCCTTCCATATATATCCCCATACATTGGTTTGGAAGGATTTTATTCCATTTTTAGAGTCTATTTATCTTACCATTTCATGATGTTTTTTCTGGTGTTAGGTCTTACACCATGATTATGGATTCTATGTTGGCATAAGGAAAACCTATCAACCTATATGAACCCAACCTCAGTCGTATTTATATCTTTTGGGTTATATATTTTAGGGATGATCCCTACATCACCCTAGGGGTCGCTTCCTATATTTATATAGCTGGGTAGAGGAACACTTTGGATGTTGTGAATATTAGTATACAATGATGATTCCATCATATACCTTTCATTTCACACTTCTCAGTATATTTTTCATTATTCCATAATCCCTAGGAGTCAACAGTGTTATTGAGTTAATAATGGATCATTTACATTTCTCATTCATTTATTATTCAACACCTTCTAGGTGGTGATTAATAATTGTGGAGGAACTTTAGAATAACTCTCCTACAGCGTCTCATTGCGAGATGGGATTTTGATAGCTTAGATAGACAGTGTAATCATTTGTGAGCCTTATCATCTCTATATGTTCGAATGAAAATTTGGATTTCTATAACATTTTTCATCCTTACCCCTCATTAGGATTAAATTGGAATCATACCCAAAATTACTCCACCAACAGTGGTTGATGTTGATTCATGGGGAAAGAAACATGGAAATTTCATTACATTTTATGAATGTTTTAACCAATTTTTCATGGTATTGCTCCAAAAAATGGTAGGAATACTATCTAGAAGAGATGTTGGGGAGATTGGTCTAATTGGTGCACATACTATTGGCTTCTCAAAGTTCATTTCCTTTTATTCTTTCCTCACCAAAATCTAAGGAATACAAATGTAATTCCAAACATTATATGAATTCTAGGGGAGTTTTGTCATCAAGTTCCCATATTGGGGGGAGTTGTGCACACCCAACATTTTTGTATAACACTATTGGTCGCCCACTGACATTGGTCACAACAAAATAGTGTTGGTTACTTCAATTATTGACATAGAACATGTATGTTTAGTCCCTGAAATTAAACTCGAATCCATGATGGAAGACTTTACCACAATTGTGTCACAATTTAGAGAAATAAAGAAATAAATAAAGGGTGTCTAGGATAATATACACTTAGTAGTGTGTGAATAGGTTCAATATCCAAGTACAATCATTTAATATCAGGGCTTGTGTATGTGTTCTTGGATTGAATTTTACTCTCTCATCATGGAGATACCATTATAAAATATTGTTGAAAAAGAGGAAGGCCTTTTTCAAATATTCAATGTCTTATGCATAAGGGTATTTGATTAATGACTCTAGCATGTCTGTATTAATCAATTCATCACTTCGTGGAAGGTGTTGTCTACCCATGAATGTTATTTTATCTAGTTTATAAGATTTAAATTTTACTATTACTGAGATTCCTCATTTAGCTTCTGAGGAAGTGGTAATTCATGATTTGATAACAATACATACTGTAGAGCTATCAGAATATGAGTCTTGCGTAGTTAGAATAAAGGCCTAATTTTCAATGAAAAAAATTACAAGGATTAAATCCATTAAATAGATAATTTTGGATCTGATCTCAATTATTAAAAAATTGCATCCCTTATCCTAAGTTAAACCTGGGTAGAGAACTGATCTCGAGTAAACCTTAACACCTCGCATCATGAGTTATCCAATATATTTAATAAAGTTGGTCTAATACCACTGTATTAATTTCATGTTCTTCTTAGTTCCAAAAAAAATTAGGATAGGCTATAGGATGTGGACGTTCCTCCAAAAACATTTCAGTGAATGTAAACATTGTTCTCAATTGCATTTCTATTTATCTTTTTATTTCCAGCATTCAGTTTCACAAAAACATTCAATGTTTCAAAAAAGGTAAAATCAAGATCACCCGAATCATTTGACTATTGATTAACAAAATCAGCACCAATCATGAAATTTTTTCCCAATGTACTCTATTTCCCTTTCTATTAGCATGCCTCACATAGGGTTATAGGTATGATTACCATCATCATTTCACTATATTTTTTTTGTTGTAAGGAATTAATGATACTTTATCATTATTTTTAAATATATGAATATAAATTTTGTGAGAAAATGTTTGATGTGATCTATTTTTTCCTAGGTAGAGTATCCTAGAGCACAAAGTTTTACTATTTTTAAGGACACATAATGAGACCAAAAAAATTTAGGACTATCTTGTTACTGCACAGACTTTTCCCTGTTTCTGATGTGAGGGAACATTAGTGTTAATGACTAAACATTTATTCATTTCACCCTATATTGTTTTTAAATTTAACAAGTTCTAAATCTCATTCCATTGGATGATTGATGTATTTTATATTAGAGCATTGCAACTGGTTTTTTAGGTCAAATAGCATGGACCATGAGTTTTGGGGTAATTACTATGGTATGGTTTTTAGTCTAATAATTCTAAAACACATCCAAGATATGAGGAGGGAAATGTTAAGTCATGATATTATGATTTCTAGATTTTATTAAATGAAATGGGACATGTATGCAGGGAATGATCACAGAGCATGTTTGAAAACTAATTTCCATGATGATGTTGTTTCGTAATATAAATATAGAAGAGGTTTCTTCTACACATGAAGGTTCCTCCGGTTGAAAAAACATTTGGGGTAAAATTATTAAAATCCATAGTGGAGCATATCAGTGAATAGTAAAAATATCCCTATGATATAAATAATTATATTACCGATGGATGGGGAAAGCTTATTAAGATTCTAGTTGTCTCAACATAACTCATTGAGAAAATAATCAAGGCCTATTTGGTTCTTGGTGACCAAGACATTGTATTGATATAACTCGAATAAAGATAGATCTAATCTTTCATATATTTTTGAGCCTAGGATGAGGGTCCTAGTCATCACAACATGGATTGGTGAAACGAGAACCAAATCCTGCACAGTTCATTATGGTGGAAAGGTGGATGACCAGCAACAGAAAGAAAGGCTCCTCCTAGATGAGGGTTGAAGCATCATGTCGTTTATCATGGTGTGAATAGGATATAGATTGTTCATCTTAATATCGCATGACAAGGTTGTCGAGGGATTCATTTTAAATCCATTCATCTTTTAACAAAATATTACTGATTTTCCATTTCGCGGTGATCAGACCAAGAATGTTCAGAAATGTTTTAGGAGTGGTGTGGGGATGTTGTAAACTGCAATATGGGGATTTTAGATTTCAGAAGTGATATTAGATAAGTATGCACAGAATGACCATGGAAAAAGTTTGAAAACTTGTTTCCATTATGATTTTATCATGGATTACGGAGATAGAAGAGGTTTCTCTTCATCATGATGGTGCATATGGTTGATAGACCTTTTATGGGAGACTTATGAAAATCTATACTAGGGTTTATAAATTTATTTTCAAGAAAAGATGTCCCCTAGAATCAGATATTCAATTACCAATGGTTGGGGGATGCTTATGGAGATACATATTCCCCCAAACATAGAGTTTTATTTGTGTAATGAATGTTCTTGGGTATGAAAGGAACATTTTGTGTCAAAATCAACCTATAATTATGAAAGTCTTCCCTACAAAAATTTGATCCATGCTCATGGAGGAGAAACAATTGTTTCATTGTAAATTTTTCATATATAATTACATAGAATCTAGGCATCGCTAGATAGCTCATTAATGTGGCAGTCAAGAAGAACATATTTATTGGATAGATTGTCCTCATCAATCAACCTGATTTATGGAGGAGGATTTGTTGTATTGTAGCTGGGATAAGATGTAGAATGCAAGAATCACAAAATATACTAATAGGACGATAATAATGACACATCTAGTTATTTGAATGAATATTACCTACATAGGTATAACTAACATGTTGGGATAGATCATGTTTTTTTAATACATAATCAAGAATGGGGTGAGAACCAACATTGGAATCTCACATAAAGATATAGATCATACACCGGATAACAAGAAAATTTACATATTTGGACTATACTAGGATTTAATATCTAGGCATCACTATATATCTCATTGTAATTCAAATAAATTAACACATAGTTCTTCATATGGAGGTTTGGTAGGAGCCGAACACCCATGATAGTAGTCCTCTCAATCATGGTCTATAACAATGTCCAGTTTTACATTATGAAAGAGACAAAAACCATGAATTTTAACATAACGAGGTCAAAAAATTTGTTGTGAATTTTATATCCATGTATCCAAGACCATTCTAACATTGATTTGAACTGGTACACCTTGATCAGGTAGGGAGTTCTTTACCAAATCTCATAATAACACATGAATAGTACTCAATGTGATAAATAAGGAATGGAATATGATTCCTTCACCATGAAGTGGAGATTTAAAATAAAGGGTGGGGGATTTTTTCTCATGCAGTTGATGGACCATGATTTAGGATCCATGTTTCACTACATATACCAATAGGATGAGAATCAATCTATACGTGGCTCTAGGAGCATCTTAACATCAAATGAGAGGGACATTAACCATGTATTTTAATGTAATGTGGGAATTTTTAATTGAATCTTCTAGGTTTAGGTCATATAAATTGGACTGTAAACATGTATACATAGGTCTTAACTATCCAATGATGTTCTAAAACAATTTAGATGCAAAGAAGGGAATGGTAAAATATGATATTTGGGGTTCTCATATTAGGATATGTGATACGAGAAATGTATGCAGGGAATGACCATAGATAATGTCTGAAATGTGGTTTATAGAATTATTTTTTTGAGGATTATGGATATTTAATAGGTTTATCATAAGGTTGAAGGTTCCTCTAGTTGACATGCCATTTAGGGGTGACTTATGTAATTCCAGATCGGGGAGAATGAATGAATTTTCAAGAAAATGTGTCTTACGGTATCATAAATTCAATTTCTGATGGCTGGAAAATTCTTATGGAGATATTAATTTTCCAATGACAAGAGTAATGATTCATGGAATTAATGTTTCAAAGAATAAATGAATTATTTGGATCAGTATTAGTTGTGGAATATGAAGTTACCTAAATTTGTTTTGTGGAAGAGAGTGAATTTCTCATAATTTGTGGATAGTACTAGGACATAAGGTCTAGGTGCCACTACATATCCCATTGATATTAAAATATATTTTACATAGATCTAGAATAGGGTTTTAGTAGGTGAACAACCCCAAGGATTGTGATAAAATCAAGTAGAGACTGAAATTTTATGCATTTTTACGTAATAAAACATGTATGGGAAGCAAGCGGTTTTACATTATGTAGTAAGGACACTGGAACATAATTCAACTTCTTCTGACTATGATGTTAGGTTTTGTAATTTATAGTATTACAGCCCAAACTGTAGTGTATTTTAGTTTTAGTTAATCTGATTAGAACCATATGTCATGCCTTTTAAGTTCATGCGACAAAAACCAAATTATTTTTACATAATGTATTTCTTGAAAAATATTGAATTTCATGTGGAAGTAACATGCTCTCCATCTATAGAGATCAAAAAATAATCCCCACTACAGTTTCACTAATGTTTTCCCTAAGGTCCCCCCACATCAATACAAGATTTGGAGGTTTCTTCCCTAGTATCATTAGGGTCCTAAATACCTATACCAAATCAACTTGGAGGAATTAGTATAGGTGAACATTCTTATTAAAAGCATGTTCTATCCAATATTGGTGGATTTCAAAGTGATATGAGGTATGTATTATTTCCTCAAAACATCTCTAATTTATCCAACTATTTTTTGGATTTCACATCTTCATATATTTGATCCCATGTGGTAATGTGAAGAAATAGAAATTAGACCTCAATACATATGACTACTTCTTCCCCATATACTAGCGAATAAGGGGTATCCTTTGTGGAGGTTTGGGTTATAGTATGCTAATCCCACAAGGAATAATAATTCCCATTGGACCTCTAATTTTGATCTTAATCCTTGATTTTATATAGTATTTTTGATAAGGTATCTTTTAATCTAACGACCCATACTTTACATAAATTGTTAATACTTCAAAATTGAAGCACACTTATTACAACATATGACAAAACCACAAAGGACCGTATAGGTATAGTGTCTTTAGAAACTGGGAAACATAAACAACTGGTTCATAAATATTCTACAGTGTCTCCCATTTATTTCATCATATCTAGGGCCCCTTTTAGCATATTATACTTAATATCCATCTTCCTGACCTGGGGAAAAGAAAACATAAAAGGGTGAGCTCAAATGCTCAGCAAGGGCAAATAAAGGAAATAAAAATCATATCATATCTTTTTGAAAATCAAAACCTGCAAAAGAGATCATAATATCTTAACATGGAATAAATCATAGAAGTGAAAATGATATCCCCATAATCATAACATAAAACTTGAAACTTTGTGTCATGCACACATAATCATGTAAAATCATTTCTTGTTAGTCATGACTCATTTCCAAGACTATCTTAGTGGACAAAGTCCCTTTCTGAACCGAGTTCACTCCTCGTTTCAGTCCTGTATCACTGAACTGAAATAACCTTCCGTTCCAGCCATGTCTATCTCATGAGATATAAAATATTTACCCAATGCATTGGAGGGAGATATAGGTCCCACCCATCTTATAATTAATCCTTTCTTATGTGTGCCACATAATCATAAACCATACATCATAGCGTAACCCATGTAATAAAAATGGGATTCTTAAACAACATGACATCATAAAACAATTAATATAAGATAAAGGAATTCATAAAAATATTTCCATCACAACATAATCAAACCAATGTAATAATTGGGATAAAAACAGAACCCTTTTATTATCTTAGATGGAAAATAATTTTGATAAAATACTTGAACTCCATTCTTGAGGAAAATATCCTTTCTACTTCAAAAACATTTTTCCTTTCATAACATGTCATACGACTTTAAAATAAAAGAATTTGATTAAAAATAAACTTGAAAACTTGTAAAAAAAGATTCTTGGAAATTTTGTTTCAAAAATCCATTCATGCCGTATAAGTTAAAAAAACATTCTTCGTACTTTTGTCGGAAAAGTCAAAAAGTACCTCGTACGAAAAACGACAAAAGATTCCTTTCATACATATTACTAAAAACTCACCGAAGGGTAAAAATGGATTTAAACAATTGTAGCTGGATGGGAATAATATTACATATTGATGAAACATGGATGTGGATGATAAAATACACCCCATTAAATACTTAAGAATAAACAATCTCGGATAAAAATGAGATTGTGATATTTCCCTTACCTTAGGTCCGATTTTCTTTGTACGTGTCCGAAGCTCCTGTATAATGGTTTAAATAATGTTATTGAATTATTCCAGAATCATACATATTGATATGATATCATATATGGTCATATTCTTAGCTTCTTGTTAGTAATTTTTCATTGTTACTTGTTACTCGGGTCTTTATTGCCTTTTGTTCTTATGCGTGTTTTGCCAAATACATTCTTATTCTTCTTTTAAGGTTATAGATACCTTATATCCAGAATGGTATTAGTGTAACATATATCATATTTATTCATTCAATTCATTTATATAATTACTATGTAATGATGATCATGTATAACGAGTCGCATCACATCGTGGAGACGGTATTCCGTACGTACGCACGAGTGATGATATCGTTCCTATGATCGTGGAACTGTATTGGAGTATATATATATTATTTCAGTATCAATTTTACTTTATAATAATCATAAATACTTACTCATTACACCATTATACCCATCCTTGTAAAGTGATGTTGGAAAAATAGATTACACCACGGCGTGGAGACGGTATTCCGTACGTACGCACGCGCGGTGATTTCATTTTTCCGTAGGATGGATAGATGGTGAAATAGGGTTGTTTCATATTTATAATAACATATCAGTATGTAATTAATAATGATGTTATTACTTTATCATGAAACAACTAAAGAAGAAGAAGTTGAAGAAGAAAGAAATTGAAAAGATCGGTAATGGATATTACCTCTTCTTTGGAACGCCTCTTTGAATCCTCCACTTAGGGAACTAAGATTGGTCTTTGAAGAAGACCAGGACGTCTAGGATTATTCTAGGGAAGTGGAGAGGAGAAAATGGCAGGGTTTGGCCGAGCTTGAGTGCTCAAATTGGTGTGAGGAGGAGGGGGAGGAGGTGCCCTTTTATAAGGGAGGAGAGGGGCACCTTAGGAATATCTCAAAATAGTATTTTATATTAAAGTCAAAATCGGTTTATAATGGTTCCAAAGGGTCTTATTTTGAAGCTAAAGTGGGGATGGGTCGAAATCCTATCAACCAATAGGATTTATACAAGTTTAGGGTATTATTGTAACCTTATCAATTAGATTTAACTCAAAGTTAAATAATTTAACTTTTACCATGTCTTTTGTTTTTTTTCACTATATGGTTAATACACTTACTATAACATGCCAAACGAACCCCAAATTGTTTATTATTAATATATATATCCTTATATAAGTCATTTGGCGGAACCTTAGATTTTGAGGAATAAAATAACAATTAATAATATAATATTTTATTTAAAAACTATTTTGTGTCAATTTTGACACTATTTGATATATGATTTTTGTGAAAGTCATAACAGAATTATATGTTCGAACCAAGTTGATTAAATCAACACTAATATATCATAGTAACCTAGAAAATTAGTGTAATTCATAAAAAGTCTTAAATTACATTTATTTTCGTATTTATATTATCAATTATGTCAATATTTCATTAATAAGATAATTACTGCATCATCATTGTGTCATAAATAAATTAAATTATTTGATGTCTAAAAATTACAAATAAAATACCATCATGTAAGAAATCTTTTTATCTTTCTAATGAATATTTACAATCGACTTTATCTTATGTATATCCCCATATTAAAAATGATTTACTTATTAAACTTTGATTTTAACTATTTTAACCCTTCTTTAAATAAATTAATAATAAATGTCCTAATCTAATCCAAGTGGGCCTAAATGGTCATATTTTATTCCTAAGTTTGTTTTTGGTCGAATTACACTTGTACAATAGAATTAGGACATGTGTTAGGGTAATATTAATATCATATTTACCCTTAGTTACCCTATTTACTATTAACTGCGGTAAAAATAGTAAAAAGTTACTATTCACCAAAAAATTATTTTTATCTCATTGAACCACATTTTACTTACTGATATCAACCGTGTCTGTCGGATTTTTGAAATTCCATTCACAGAAGTGGTAAAATTAAGTTTTATACAAAATTTAGTTTTTAACCTACCACTTAGTGGTTTCACTATTCATCAAAAATTGAAAGTTTTCAGAAAAAAATACCAAAATTTCACCCTAGGCTAATTTCGATATTATGAGTCCAAAAATGAAGTCCATTTTGAAAAATAAAATTTATAAAATTTCAAAAAGTGGTTATTACTATACATAACGGCTAGTTTTAATAGCATATTGTTGTTTAGTGAAACTCGGTATTGCGTACGACGCAAGCTATCGAGGAAGGTCGCGATTGCGTGTAAAGCAAGCCAAGCAAGTGTTGTGTAGAAAAATATTCCTTTGATGATTTATATAACATAAAAGTATCGGGTGTTACATTCTACCCCCCTTAAAAAGTATTTCGCCCTCGAAATTCGTCACTTTGTAACAAACAGATGAGGATACTTTTCCCTCATCATATCCTCAAGCTCCCATGTAGCTTCTTCAAGTTGGTGGTTCCTCCATAAAACTTTCACCAATCGAGTGGTCTTATTTTGTAGGACTTTTTCGCTACGATCCAGAATCTCTATCGGCTGTTCTTCATAAGAAAGATCTTGCTCCAGCGGTACAACTTCTGAGCTGAGTACATGTGAAGGATCTGGTATGTACTTTCTCAGGAGAGATACATGGAACACATCGTGAACTTGAGAGAGATTCAGTGGAAGCGTCAATCGGTAAGCTACCTTCCCAACACGATCCAGTATTTTGAAAGGACCGATATATCTAGGGCTCAACTTCCCCTTCTTTCCAAATCTCATAACCCTCTTCCAGGGAGATATTCGTAAGAACACTTTATCGCCCACTTCAAACTCTAGGTCTTTTATTCGGTTGTCGGCATAACTTTTCTGTCGATTCTGAGCTGCTCTTATGTGTTGTTGAATAGATCTAACCTTTTCTGCCATTTCATCAACGAGATCAGGTCCTAACAGCTTTCTTTCCCCAACTTCATCCCAGCAAGTTGGAGTCCTGTATTTCTTTCCATAGAGAGCTTCATAAGGAGCCATCTAAATACTGGAGTGAAAGCTATTATTATAAGAAAATTCCACCAAAGGTAGGTGTTGATCCCAACCTCCTTTTAAATCCATAGAGCAAGCTCTCAACATATCTTCTAGGGTTTGAATTGTTCTCTCAGACTGACCGTCTGTCTGGGGATGATAAGCAGTGCTGAAACTCAACTCTGTATCCAGTGTATGCTGAAGACTTCGCCAGAACTTCGAGGTAAATCTCGGATCCCGATCAGATATAATAGAAAGTGGTACTCCATGCAATCTTACCACTTCCTTTACATATATCCTGGCAAGTTGATCTAGAGAGAAATCCTCTCTAATAGCAATGAAGTGTGCAGACTTTGTAAGACGATCAACTATGACCCAAATAGCATTATTGCCTTTGGATGTTTTAGGAAGTCCTGTGACAAAGTCCATAGTGATGTTTTCCCATTTCCATTCGGGTATGGGTAATGGTTGTAACATCCCCTTAGAGTTTTGTCTCTCAGCTTTAACTTGTTGACAAACCAAGCATCGAGAGACATATTCAGCAACATCTCTTTTCATGCCATCCCACCAGAAGTACTCTTTCAGGTCCCTATACATCTTCGTGCTTCCAGGATGAATAGAGAATGAAGAACTATGAGCCTCATCCAGCAGCTCCTTCTTTAATTCGGGGATGGAAGGAACACAAACCCGATTCCTGAACTTTATTATCCCATCACAATCAAGGTTGAATTCAGGAACATTTCTCACCTTCTTTTGTAACTCGCCATCTTCTTTCTGTGCCTCTTTAATCTTCACATGTATAGATGGTTGAACATTCATTTGAGAAAGATAAGATTTTTTCCCTTCCATTATAATTCCAAGATCCATCCTTTGTAAATCCATAAATATTGGATCTTTTGTGATCCTCATCATGGATAAACTAGCATGGTCTTGTCGACTTAATGCATCTGCCACCTTGTTTGCTTTCCCAGGGTGGTAATGGATTGAGCAGTCATAATCCTTAATCAGCTCCAACCATCTTCTTTGACGCATATTCAACTCCTTTTGTGTGAAAATATACTTTAAACTTTTATGATCAGTATAAATATCACACCTTTCACCATAAAGGTAATGTCTCCAAATCTTTAATGCAAAGATTACCGCAGCCAACTCCAAATCATGTGTTGGGTAATTTTGCTCATGGATTTTCAACTGTCGTGAGGCATAAGCTATCACCATATCATTTTTCATAAGAACACACCCCAATCCCTTCTTGGATGCATCACTGTAGATCACGAACCTTTCTCCACTACAAGGCAGTGTGAGCACAGGTGCACTGGATAACCTTCTTTTCAACTCCTTGAAATTCTCTTCACATTCCTCTGTCCAGACAAACTTAACTCCTTTCCGAGTCAAATTGGTGAGTGGATTAGATAATCGTGAAAAATCATTTACAAAACGTCGATAATATCCAGCCAAACCAAGAAAACTTCGGATCTCAGTTACTGTTTTTGGTCTCGACCATCTTTCGATAACCTCTGTTTTTGCTGGATCCACAGATATCCCCTCTTTTTAGATTATGTGACCTAAAAATGCAACTTTTTGAAGCCAAAATTCACACTTGGTAAATTTGGCATAAAGATTCTCCTTTCTCAAGGTCTTCAATATAATTCTCAAGTGATCTTCATGCTCTTCCTTACTCTTTGAATAGACAAGAATATCGTCTATAAAGACTACAACAAATTGATCAAGATAGTCTCTAAAGACTCTATTCATTAGATCCATGAAGATAGCAGGGGCATTAGTAAGACCAAATGGCATCACTATAAATTCATAGTGTCCATACCTTGTACGGAAAGCCGTCTTTGGTATATCCTCCCTTTTGACCCTTAATTGATGATACCCTGAACGAAGATCAATCTTGGAAAAGTATTGAGCTCCGCGTAGTTGGTCAAATAAGTCATCAATGCATGGGAGAGGATATTTGTTCTTGATAGTGATCTTGTTAAGTTCTCGATAATCAATCCAGAGTCTCATTGATCCATATTTCTTCTTAACAAATAGAACAGGTGCTCCCCAAGGTGACGCACTAGGGCGTACGAATCCCTTATCAAGATTCTCTTGGAGTTGCTTCTTCAATTCCTGCAACTCAATTGGGGCCATTCTATAAGGTGTCTTTGAAATAGGCAAAGCACCCGGTACGAGTTATATTGAAAACTCAACTTCACGATTTGGTGGAAGACCCGGTAATTCCTCTGGAAAGACATTATCAAACTCCCGTACAATGGGAATATTCTTAATCATGAGTTTCTCACCAACAATTTGAGATAAATAACCATCATTTAGTGGAATCAATACCCATAATATGGAAGAAATTTCCACTGGAATATTATGTTCATCCTTGCATTGATATACGATCGTAGATTGATCTGGAATATGAAATGTGACTTCCCTTCTTTGGCAATTGATATGAGCTCCATGTAGAGAAAGCCAATCCATGCCAAGAATCACATCAAATTCCACTAAAGGAAGGATCACAAGATTTGCAGGAAGCACTTTCCCACAAACTTCGATCGGAGAAGAATTATAAACTTTTGATGCGACTGTTGTGCCATTAGGTGTTGTCACAGCTAACTCAACATCTAATTGTTGAGGTAATACGGTGATACCCTTAGAAAATTCTTTAGAAATAAAAGAGTGGGTGGATCCAGAATCAAATAAAACATTTGCAACTTTAGAGTGGATGGTAAGTGTACCTTTCACCACTTTGTTATCGTACTCCACATCGCTGATAGAAATTGCATGTGACTTTCCTTTGTCTTTAGCCTTAAGATTTTGTTGACGTCGACCATCATCATCAACCCTTGGATTTGGGCATTGATTGGCATAATGCCCCATCTCCTTGCACTTGAAACATTGAAGTGTAGTAGGTTCATTCTATGTATCCCTTCCTTTGTTTGCGTCATTAGACATCTTCTTCCCATTATCACGGCATTCAAATTCCCGATGACCTTCCTTTCCACATTTAAAACATTTACTTGTCCCTTTAAGACAACTCCCTCCATGTTTCTTTCCACACTTTGAGCATAAGGAAAAGCTCATCTTCTTTTCCGTGTGCTCTTTAGATTTTTCTTTGAATTCCATCTTCCTCTTCTTATCAAACCCATGTTACTGATGGGTTATTCCAATCTCCATCTCGACTTTGAGAGCACATCGAACGATTTCCTCGTAGCTATTGAAGTCCCTTATGGCTAACGCCATTCGAAGACTTGGTTTTAAGCCACTAAAGAATCGATCGATCTTACTCTCAGGTTGGATAATAATACCAGAAGCATACCTTGCAAGTCTTGTAAAATTTTCTTCATAGGTACCAACAGATTCATCATCCCTTTGCTTCAGTTCAAGAAACTCTTTCTCCATCTTTGTTCAGAGAATACGAGGGAAGTACTTATTGAAAAATAAGTTCTTGAACTCGTCCCATTCCATAGACTCAATTTCATCCCTTTGCCTCGTATTCTTAATAAGATTCCACCATTGATCAGCATGCCCTTCCAAACGATACACTGCTAGGATGACTTTATCATGCTCAGAACATTGAAGAACTGAAAATATCTTTTCAGTAGTACTAATCCATTGTTCAGCAACTAATGGATCAGTAGACCCGCTGAATGAAGGTGGACGCTGCCTCATGAAGGATTCAGCAGAATGTTGCTCCTTCCTTTGCTCGTTTGGAAGTCCTGCATGATTCATAGCTTGAGAAAGTTGTGTGAGCATGGCTACAAGATTTTGCATTCCAGCTCCCATATCGTTGGGTTTCTCAGGGGGACAATCATTTCATTGCCCATCGCATTCCACATTAACACGGTTCCTTCGGGTTCCAACCATTGACTAAAACCAAGAAGAATAGTGTGGGCAACACTAATTATAATAGGAAAACCACATAATCAAGGATAAAATTTCACACTTAAGGTTTTATCCTAGGGTATTCATGGCCATTTCTAAAACACTAAGATTGTGTTCTATGCTTAGACTTATCCTTAGGGTTCTTACTAAGGCTTTCACATCCTAGTTTCCAAAGGTTGACTATACCTTTCCTCTGATACCAACTCTAACGACCCATACTTTACATACATTGTTAATACATCAAAATTGAAGCACACTTATTACAACATATTACAAAACCACAAAGGACCGTATAGGTATAGTGTCTTTAGAAACTGGGAAACATAAACAACTGGTTCATAAATCTTCTACAGTGTCTCCCATTTATTTCATCATATCTAGGGCCCCTTTTAGCATATTATACTTAATATCCATCTTCCTGACCTGGGGAAAAGAAAACATAAAAGGGTGAGCTCAAATGCTCAGCAAGGGCAAATAATGGAAATAAAAAACATATCATATCTTTTTGAAAATCAAAACCTGCAAAAGAGATCATAATATCTTAACATGGAATAAATCATAGAAGTGAAAATGAGATCCCCATAATCATAACATAAAACTTGAAACTTTGTGGCATGCACACATAATCATGGAAAATCATTTCTTGTTAGTCATGACTCATTTCCAAGACTATCTTAGTGGACAAAGTCCCTTTCTGAACCGAGTACACTCCTCGTTTCAGTCCTGTATCACTAAACCGAAATAACCTTCCGATCCAGCCATGTCTATATCATGAGATATAAAATCTTTACCCAATGCATTGGAGGGAGATATAGGTCCCACCCATCTTATAATGAATCCTTTCTTATGTGTGCCACATAATCATAAACCATACATCATAGCGTAACCCATGTAATAAAAATGGGATTCTTAAACAACATGACATCATAAAACAATTCATATAAGATAAAGGAATTCATAAAAATATTTCCATCACAACATAATCAAACCAATGTAATAATTGGGATAAAAACAGAACCCTTTTATTATCTTAGATGGAAAATAATTTTGATAAAATACTTGAACTCCATTCTTGAGGAAAATATCCTTTCTACTTCAAAAATTTTTTTCCTTTCATAACATGTCATACGACTTTAAAATAAAAGAATTTGATTAAAAATAAACTTGAAAACTTGTAAAGGAAGATTCTTGGAAATTTTTTTTTAAAAATCCATTCATGCCGTATAAGTTTAAAAAACATTCTTCGTACTTTTGTCGGAAAAGTCAAAAAGTACCTCGTACGAAAAACGAAAAAAGATTCCTTTCATACATATTACTAAAAACTCACCGAAGGGTAAAAATGGATTTAAACAATTGTAGGTGGATGGAAATAATATTACATATTGATGAAACATGGATGTGGATGATAAAATACACCCCAGTAAATACTTACGAATAAACAATCTCGGATAAAAATGAGATTGTGATATTTCCCTTACCTTAGGTCCGATTTTCTTTGTACGTGTCCTAATCTCCTGTATAATGGTTTAAATAATGTTATTGACTTATTCCAGAATCATACATATTGATATGATATCATATATGGTCATATTCTTAGCTTCTTGTTAGTAATATTTCATTGTTACTTGTTACTCGGGTCTTTATTGCCTTTTGTTCTTATGCGTGTTTTGTCGAATACATTCTTATTCTTATTTTAAGGATATAGATACCTTATATCCAGAATGGTATTAGTGTAACATATATCATATTTATTCATTCAATTCATTTATATAATTACTATGTAATGATGATCATGTAGAACGAGTCGCATCACATCGTGGAGACGGTATTCCGTACGTACGCACGAGTGATGATATCGTTCCTATGATCGTGGAACTGTATTGGAGTATATATATATTATTTCAGTATCAATATTACTTTATAATAATAATAAATACTTACTCATTACACCATTATACCCATCCTTGTAAAGTGATGGTGGAAAAATTGATTACACCACGGCGTGGAGACGGTATTCCGTACGTACGCACGCACGGTGATTTCATTTTTCCGTAGGATGGATAGATGGTGAAATAGGGTTGTTTCAAATTTATAATAACATATCAGTATGTAAGTAATACTTATGGTATTAATTTATCATGAAACAACTAAAGAAGAAGAAGTTGAAGAAGAAAGAAATTGAAAAGATCGGTAATGGATATTACCTCTTCTTTGGAATGCCTCTTTGAATCCTCCACTTAGGGAACTAAGATTGGTCTTTGAAGAAAACCAGGACCTCTAGGATTATTCTAGGGAAGTGGATAGGAGAAAATGGCAGGGGTTTGCCGAGCTTGAGTGCTCAAATTGGTGTGAGGAGGAGGGGGAGGAGGTGCCCTTTTATAAGGGAGGAGAGGGGCACCTTAGGAATATCTCAAAATATTATTTTATATTAAAGTCAAAATCGGTTTATAATGGTCCCAGAGGGTCTTATTTCGAAGATAATGTTGGGATGGGTCGAAATCCTATCAACCAATAGGATTTAGACAAGTTTAGGTTATTATTTTAACCTTATCAATTAGATTTAACTCTAAGTTAAATAATTTAACTTTTACCATGTCTTTTGTTTTCTTTCACTATATGGTTAATACACTTACTATAACATGCCAAACGAACCCCAAATTGTTTATTATTAATATATATATCCTTATATATGTCATTTGGCAGAACCGTAGATTTTTAGGAATAAAATAACAATTAATAATAAAATATTTTATTTAAAAACTATTTTGTGTCAATTTTGACACTATTTGATATATGATTTTTGTGAAAGTCATAACAGAATTATATGTTCGAACCAAGTTGATTAAATCAACACTAATATATCATAGTAACCTAGAAAATTAGTGGAATTCATAAAAAGTCTTAAATTACATTTATTTTGGTATTTATATTATCCATTATGTCAATATTTCATTAATAAGATAATTACTGCATCATCTTTGTGTCATAAATAAATTAACTTATTTGATGTCTAAAAATTACAAATAAAATACCATCATGTAGGAAATCATTTTATCTTTCTAATGAATATTTACAATCGAATTTAGCTTATGTATAACCCCATATTAAAAATGATTTACTTATTAAACTTTGATTTTAACTATTTTAACCCTTCTTTAAATAAATTAATAATAAATGTCCTAATCTAATCCAAGTGGGCCTAAATGGTCATATTTTATTCCTAAGTTTTATTTTGGTCGAATAACACTTGTCCAATAGAATTAGGACATGTTTTAGGATAATATTAATATCATATTTACCCTTAGTTACCCTATTTACTATTAACTGCGGTAAAAATAGTAAAAAGTTACTATTCACCAAAAAATTATTTTTATCTCATTGAACCACATTTTACTTACTGATATCAACCGTGTCTGTCGGATTTTTGAAATTCCATTCACAGAAGCGGTAAAATTAAGTTTTATGCAAAATTCAGTTTTTAACCTACCACTTAGTGGTTTCACTATTCATCAAAAATTGAAAGTTTTCAGAAAAATACCAAAATTTCACCCTAGGCTAATTTCGATATTCTGAGTCCAAAAATGAAGTCCATTTTGAAAAATAAAATTTATAAAATTTCAAAAAGTGGTTATTACTATTCATAACGGCTAGTTTTAATAGGATATTGTTGTTTAGTGAAACTCGGTATTGCGTACGACGCAAGCTATCGAGGAAGGTCGTGATTGCGTGTAAAGAAAGCCAAGCAAGTGTTGTGTAGAAAAAGATTCCTTTGATGATTTATATAACATAAAAGTCTCGGATGTTACATTTAAGGTCTCTATCTATCCATTAGCTGCTGCAAGATAGTGAGATGAATGGTTGGATTTGATATTATACTCCTAGTATAGACTCTTTATCTTTGTAGAATAGAAATTTGTTCCAAAATCCATTTATATAATATGAGGTAAATTGAATCTAGTAATTATATTTCCTTTCAAGAAGATAAAAATGATTTTGGTTTTGAATTCATTAAGGTTTATTTCTAGAGTCCATTTTTTGAAGATGTTAGTAATAGTGAGAATGTACTATAATTTCTTGATCGTAGCAAGAGGATATGGATCTCCAAAATCCATTCCTTATATAGAAACTGTCCAAAAATATTTTTTTATGTCTTGTAACTTTAGGGGTTGGTTGATTAAGTTGTTAATGCACTAGGAAGGAATGAAACTTTTTGGGGAATTTTTTTTAATCCTATTCCTTTGAAGGTCAGAAGTATCTAAGACTTAATATTTTATGGGGAAGCTTGTAACTTGATTGGTAAGAACCACATACTCCATTATGTATATACTTTATGATAGTAACAATATCTTATCCATAAATTCACCTAAGAAGGACATCATAAATGTCGTTCTTATAGAGGACTTTATGGTGACATGGGATGTCATAAAGAATAAAGATAATTTCTCATCATCGAGTATTCTCTTTTATAGATTTTTATAATGACTGTACTCAAAATTAAATTTAGTCTTAAAAGAGAATCATCCAAACTATTGCAGGACCATATAGTTTAGGGATGTAATTAACATCATTGACTTCATCAATGTCAACATGAACAAAAGGAAACACCATTTAGTAGTGTACAATGTTGATGACTATTTCATCTCAACCTGGATCCTCCAAATCTATAGCTTCATTTTCCAAAACATCTTTTGGGGAATTCTATGATCAAGGGATGTGATTTAATGTAAAATGTGAGATGAATTATACCACTAGTCCTTAGACATAGTCATGAAGGGGTAATATCTCTTCCTTTTTGATGGCATAATCACTGTTGATCTGCTTGAATTCCAGCTCGAAATATAATTTTAACTTCATATGGTCCATTAGAATTTAATGATCCATTTATTCCTCTACAATGAGGGCCTCATATTATGTTTCATTTTTTGTAAAAAATTATAATAACAAGGAACAAAATGTTAGACCTCTTTTTATGTGGATTTGAGCACAACTTCCAACCCAACATTACTGAGATTTGGTTATTCTAATCTTTTCCCTGTTGGGAATCAGGATGACCCATAAAAATATATCTCCCACTTTTTGGGGCCCAATGTAATAGAGATTAAATCATTATAATTAATTTCAATATTCAATGATGATGTTTCTATAGATTGATGTTCTGCAAGGAATTCATCTAATTCCTGGGCTCTTAAGGATTTATGAGGCATGAACTGAATTTCAAACTGGTGTAATATGACCTCCCATTATACTAATCAAACATTCAATATAGTACGGTTGGGGAGGTATTCGATTGGGTCACCACAAGAGACAAGGTAGAATTTACGGTGTTGAAGGTAGTGCCTTATCTTTTAAACCATGAAGATTAATGTTGTTAGCTCTTCTAAATTTTTTAATAATGATTCCAATTATCAAGAATGGTTTTACTGAGATAATAGATGTTATTTTCATTCACATTGTAATTGTTTTTTTGTGAGGAAATAACATTTTTATCATTCCAATTCCATCGTATACAAATTTATTAGCATCCATCAAAATATGGAATCATGACTGGTGGACTCAAAATTTATATCTTGAGACAATTGAATGCTTCTTGATAATCATCATTCCAATTATACATGACCCCATTTTTATCAACCCGATGAAGGGAAAATAAATTCTTTCATGGTTTTATATAAAACACCAAATGTAGAAATGCTTTCTCTATAATCCCCTTAACTAGTTGAGGATTAAAGATTGTGACATATTAATGATAGCCTTTTTCTTTTGGGGATCAAATTCAAAGCCACATCTATGAACCATGAATCCAAGAAACATTCCAGAAGTAAATATAAAATAAAAATTAAATGGGATCATCTTTAGGCTCTGTTTTCATATTTTATTGAATGTGTTCTCTATAACCTATAGGTAGTTAGATAACTTTTGAGATTTAACCACTAGATCATTGACATATAACTCAATAGAATTTCCCATAATTGGTTTGAAGATGTGATGTGCGGTATGTCGGTATGTATATTAAAACTTATTAAAACCAAATGGAACTACCTAATATAAATACACCCCTTATATTTAGGTAAAATCTATGATCTCCGCATATTTAGGGGTCATCCAAATATGGTTTTACCTAAAATAGTCTTCCATTAGGGAAAGAGACTAATATCTCGTCATTTCATCAATAAATAGTTCTATTATTGGAACTGGGAAATCGAAATTCATAATATGTTCTTTGAGATATGTATTGTTGATTTAAAATATGATTTTACCATTCTTCTATTTTGTTGGGACTATATTGGCTATCCATTTTGGATAATGGACTTTCATAGTGAAATTTTCCATGATAGTATTTTCAATTTCACCCACAATTTTTGTAGCATGAATTAGGTGTGTATTTCTATCTACATGTTTATAACCCTGGTGGTTTTCTATAATTCATAGGTTCTGAGTGTCAACCTTGGTATTGAGGCTCGGAATTTATATAAAATTCTAGGAAAACATGTACTGATGTTTCTTTAAAAAATATTTATATAACTATTTTCCTTTTGATGAAATTTTTGGACTAATTAATGTGCATTGTGGGTCCTTCTATAAACCTAGGATTATTTTTTGAGTATTTTAACAGTTTTAGAGACACCTTACACAAATTATGGAAGGGAATCCATGTGGCCCTACTCTTCCACTCATTTCCCAATTGGGGGTAGTAACTTGGGTTCATAACTACACTCATCATCAATGAATATATCGATTAATTGAATGAAATTAATGGAACTGAAGATTAATTATTCATCTGATGAGGATTCCATCTGGTGGGTCAACTCTTTTGGTACCATTTGGTGGTCCAGTTTCTATGTCCTTTGGGATAGAGTTGTAAATTCTTGGAGAGTCCATGATATATTTTTAATCTATAAAATTTTATCTTCTTGTACATTCCATTTTCTTCCCTGATTGTACAGGTTCTTAGAAGGTCGGTTCTTGGAGTAATGTGGAATCGATGAGGTTGGGTGTGCTATCAAAGGAGAAATTGGGATCACAATGGGTTGATTCAACTGTGCCTTGTGAATTTCATGTTTTTTATTTATTTTATTAAAATTTATCCAATAATTTAAATTATCATCACCTTTACTAGAATATTATTTCCACTCACCTTATTCTTATGGGGTGAATATAAAAAAATGTGCCACCTCTACTTGTGATTTCACCAAATTCACTTTCTCATAGTCTACTATTTTTATATGATGTATTTTAAAAGAAAATCTGGATAGTGTGCACCAATATCTGGTGAAAGGGGAAATATTTTGGGAGATCGTCAATATAAACTATATTGGTCCCCATAGTCATTAGAAAGTTGAGAAATTTGTTTTCCAAAATGGATATGAAGTATTTAGAGACCATATTATCTTGGAATGAATAACAATTGTTCATATGTTCCTCAAATTCATTTTACCTATGCCTCTTTCATTAATTTTGATGAGGAGGCTAATTTTTCTGATGCCCAAGAGGTGGTTCCACCGATATAGAATTGTATTTGGACATAGAGAAGGAATAGGGGATATATTAAGCAAAATAGTGAAACCATATACATTACTTGTTCTCTTCCTTTGAGGATATGGAATCAATTGGGACTTGGTACTAGTTCACAAGATAAAATCTTCCAATATCTGAGTAACTATTAAAATTACCCTAAACCCACCTATATATTTCATAGGGATGAGTGGAATCCATATCTCATCATGAATATTCTCCATATAATGGTAAAAAAATTATTCTTTGGGGAGATATATGTTTAGGGAATAGTTAAATACCCTCTACTAAGAAATGAAATCTAAGACCCTATCATTCATTAATTTTTTTCAGTTTGAGAGGTCATGGAGTATTGTATTCTATAACATTGATCTTAATTGAAATAAATAATATCTCCCCATATCGTGATTAACCATGATGAAAAACATGTGTACCATACAAAGGTTGTCCCCTTAAATGTTTTACAATGTACATGAGTTTCAATACTTATTTTTGTGTAGGGGTTCCCATAATGGGATCAAATCAAGATATAAAATGTTTGAGATTCTATTCCAGGTCTCCTGGTCTATTTAATATTGGATATTTAGGGATCCTAAATTTCAAAAAGGGAAGGGTTGTGTCCACCCATTCATGGTAGAACCTCCATTCCAGTTGTACTAACATGGTTTGTTCATCAACATCTACCAATCATGATACCAATGAATTGATAGTATTATTAATCCCACAATTTTTTTCGGATAAATAGCATATTTAATAGGGGAAGAAAAATGTAGTGCCATATGTTTTAGCTCCACTAATACCTACGGTTGACACCTAGACTGGGTAAACCTTTGAATTTTACCTTAGTTCAATTTTTAATGTTTTTCTAATAGAGGTAATTCTAGATACCCTATGCAAATTGAGTCTAAATTAATTGTTTTTCTTATCCGAATGTTGAGCTAGTGCTTTGTATCTACTCTCATTGATATGATGAGACCTTCTTGTTGAGGGGTATCATTCATGATTGTGATATTATGATCCTCTTGATGAAAATACCTAGTGGTGACATTTCCTTTGAGTATTTATGTATTTATCATCATCATATCCTTCATTTCCATCTAATAATAGTTGAACCTATATTCTATCATGATTTATTAGACACTTTCAATTAGATGATGGGATGTAATCAAACCCTTACCATTTTACTTGGAGGAATAACATTTAGGGGTAGTGGGGGAACATTTAAAGGATCCCTCATGTTTTTGGGACGCATTTTAATCATATCTACTCTCAGTGATATGATGAGACCTTATTGTTGAGGGGTATCATTCATGAGGGTGAGATTATGATCCTCTTGATGTTGGAGTCTTTTTATATATTTCTATAATCGAGCCCGATGTCTTTTAGACTTGTTCAGGATTGAATCTTGTTGAGTGCACCACATTTCGATAGTAGGGTTTGTTTCTAAGGAGAATATTTAAGAAATAAAATTAAATGATTTCACAAATGGTGGATTTTTATGATCATTGAATGAGGTGAAAATCAATTTTTTGTGCTCTCCCCATCCCCTAATATATACATTGGATGGGTCATTGACAAACAATTGAAATAATTCTTGCAATGCATTCATTCAGGAAATTTGAATATCCTTCCACTATTTTCTTAATTTTGGGTGTCGTGTAGCTAGAATGTCCACCAAGTCAAATTGGAAATGATGTTATTCTATTACCATAACATTTTCTTCATACCCTTTGTAAGGTGATAAAATCATTATAAGGAGGAAAAATGTTTTTCCAAAGGTTCATACAGATTTTTTTAATTCATTCATATAATAGTACCTCTGGAATAACAAATTGATAGCTGGTTGTGGGACAAAATGTGGTGGAAATATTGTCCTTAAACAATTTTCTGCTCATATATAACATATTCAACTATTCCAATTCCATATATTCCTCTACTGGATCTTAAAAAATTGGTTATTTTCTAGCTTATTTGTTGTGGATAGTGGGGTCATTAAGGTTCTTTTCTATTACATTGGAATTCAATTGATCCTATGGTGGTGTGACTAATGACCATTCCTTGGGCCATATTCCAATAGAAGAAGTATTTCACTATTAAGTGGTGTGGAATCATGCATTTAAGCCTTATTTTCTTAAGTGAATCCTGATAGGAGAGTTTATCATAGTTTATTTGGCAAGGGGAGTACCTTATTGACAAAATGAAGTGAAACTATATAGAGTATCGTCAAAGATAATTCCATCTTGGGGAGAAATACCATCACATATTTACATCTCACTGTAAGGGGGGTTATTTTAGAATATACCTTGGGGTGGATCTTTATGGAAGTTATATAAATAGGATGACCTTATTTCTATTTTATCGTCTCTCCATTTGGCGGGTTTTCATGGCACCCATTTAGAGATGGGTTCTTGTGATCGATCAGATTGAGGACTTGACGTAATCCTTCCTGGTAATATTTTCATGGAGGATTTCCAAAACTACTAGAAGAAAATTTTTGGGGAGTACCTTTTATATTTTAATTAATACCTATGTAATTTGTTAGTTGATGAGTGGGATTTTAAACCACTATTGATAAATGTATGAGGGATTCAAGAATAGAGTCATTGAGTAGAGCTGTCTTGTAGACCAGATCTCCATTTTCCAATTGGATTTGGTGAGACTTGTTTTTGGATTCTCTCTTGTTAGAGACTAGTGAAACTTTTTGTGGATAACAAATTTAATATATGGTGTCCTTTACTATTATCTCATGTGTTGTTTAAAAAATTTCTAATAGATTGTTATAGTTTCAATTAGAGTGTTTTCCTGCCTTGGAGTGTTCACTAGGATGGACTGATGACCTCCTGTTGGAATATGAATATAGGCCCGGTCAAGTATTCCATTTATCTGAGGATTTTACCAAAGACCATCCTAGATAGTTATAGGAATATTAATCCACTCTATATTTTCCCTTGAATTGTGTTGATGAGTCACCCAAATTGAAGGAAAGGAGTTGTGTATGTGACCTTCAACCACATCCACTATCATAATTATATATCGGAATGTTTTAAGGATGTGGGAATTAATTTTAATAATCCCTTTTATCATTTTCATGGTATGTTGTGTGACATAAGATTCTAGAATATGGATATATTCCCATTCTTTTATTGGGGTATGGGTGTTGGTCTACTTCTACCCTCCATTTTCTATCAGTATATACCAACCATCTTCATGTGTGGGGAAGGTGATGCGGGTTTTCCCCAGTTTTCTTCCAATATTTTACAAAATATTTCTCTTGGTGCTTCCAAATCATGATGGAAGGCTTTATATATAAAATTAGGGATTTTCAACTTCTCATTAGTTACCACTGTATTTTTTTACAGGTACATTTTTTCACTACTAAAAAATAACAAAATATTTGAGGGGTAATAAAAGTAATTTAAATATATAGATAAATTTACTCCATATTTTTTTGGTGGAATTATTTGGCCGGAAAAATGAAGTGGGTCTTTCCCTGGTAGTTTTATTTTCCATCTTGAAGGGCATCCCTGCATGACCGAGTCTGAATGAACTAAGTTGGATCCTATGGGTGGTGTCCTCATCCCATTCAGGACTCTATAATGACTGCTATTAGAAGAAAAATCATCAGGAAGGAGACACTTAGAAGGACCACTATGTTATCAAATTGATGGCGTTAGTGACCTCTTGATCAGCCTCCCTGTGATAAGGCATGAATCTATTACAATTTTCAAGCGAAAGGCTCCTAAAATAGTTAAAAACATAAGCTAGTGTCACATGCTTCTCATTCACTAACTATTGCTGAGTGGATGGCCAGTTGGGATACATGTTTTGGAGGGATTTTTGAGTGGGCTCTAGTGTCTAGATAGTATGATTGAGTTGGTACTCGAAAAATAGCACATTTAAAATATAGTTTTAAATATTCTAGGTGGGTGATAGTGTCATTAGGTTAGTGGAGGACCCATTTTAGGAAACATCAGATGCATATGATCGTGTCAACTGGGAAGTATCCATTGGATTGAAGGTATTTATTATCAAAAGTTCGTGAGTATATATTAAAAAACAAGAAAATATTATCAAATAATCATATTAATAGATGAACACATGAATAATATATTGTTTTATATCTTTTTTTGGATAACATTCAATTAGTGTGAGTGTGAAAGAGTCCTGAAAAGCGGGTGACATAATCATTTTGGGTTATGGATTCACATTCGTTTCTATTTTTTTTAATCCCAAAAATCATATGGGGTTGAAATTTCATTTTGTTGTGGAATTGGAATGAACCTTCATGTTAGAAACATATTTCCACATCCTTTCAGGGTAGTTTTCAATAGGTTTTATTCATGTACTTGAAAAAACATAATGGTTCCCTTGTTTGAGATGTTTCATGAACCAAATTTTCAAAGTCATGTGGTCATTGGGAAATGGTCCATCAACTCTTATAGACTCACATTGGTTGAGAGGATGGGAGGTCGATCACATCACATCATTTTTAGGGTAATTATTTCCTTCTCCAAGAAACTATTAGAGATTTAATATATATTCATTAATACTTTATTAAATCCCAAATATCAAAGGGGATATCCTTAAATAAAAAATAAATTATTAGCAAGTGTTGGGTTTAAAATAATCTATATATATATGATGTTATCCATTCATGGGGACATTTGTATGTATCCAATGTTCTTAATTGATAGCACCATTTTTTATGTATTGATTATAAGTTCATTATTGTTTATTAAAATGATGTCTTTTTAAGCCACAAAGTGGGGGCTCCAAAATTTATCATCACCCAGGAATATGAGAGTTTCTTTGATGTCCAGATTGGTCCCATTAGATGGGATTCATTTTTATCCTTGTGAAAGGAATTAGAAACCCCATAGTTAAATGTCACTTAATGGGAGATTTCATACTTTTTAAGGTCATGTGTAAATAACCAAATCATGAAATTTAACATCATAAAGAAAGTAATTTTATATGAAAGGTTCCTAGTCATGGATTTAGTGGGGATTACTTCAAAGAGACCCAATATACGTAAAAGGGATGTGGCCTCCCAGGTGGCGGCATGATCTTATTTGGAATGTATTCAAATAATAATGATGATCCAATGTACTAGAAGGAATATGATTCACCAAGATAGATATGATCCTACTAATGACAAGTCCAAGAGAAGATTTTAGTGAGTTTGGGGTGCTGGTATTGAACCTCATGGTGGCTTCCTACATATCTTGTTTGGAAAGGAATCAAATCCCATGCAGTTTGTAAAGGATTGGGATTACACCTATGGAAGAGGACCATTTTAACATTGTTGTAAATATATACCACTAATGTTTTTCTTCATTTGGAATATTTTCCATTTATGTGGTGATAACATGGTTGCGGATTATACAAAATATGATTCCCAAGGAAATGTGAGAGGAATATCTAAAAAGGATTGTCTACTGAGACTTGTATTTGATCATGCCAACTCAATGATCATCACTATCCTCTATTCCCATGTGATTCATGCTCATTGTTAGAAGTAAGAGGTAGAAGAATATCTATAAAACCACACAATCTCCTTCATCCACTGGTGAATGAGGGTGGGGGAACAAAAGGAGGGGTAATTCCCAATAAGAAAGAATAATGGCATACTCCATGAGGGGTTCCCTTTAAAAAACATCATATCCTCCCATTTTGATAGGTGGTATAGAGGTTGAAAGTAGGGTGATAGACACCAAGAAGGGATTTTTCGTACAATTAACATCACATTTCAGGAAACCGAATTCACTGCCCAACCCAAGAATCCATTTCCCACCACCCCTAGGGTTGGGATCCTCATTACCATGAGAATGAATGGTTATGAATTTTTTGAGGACCCTTACAATTGGGAGGTTAAATTTTGTGATTTTATTACCATTATAATGAATGTTAAAACTCTAGTGTGTCCTTCCCCTATGTCAAATTAGTCAAGTAGGTGTGGAGGGGGATGTAGTGAAAGCATTCCCGGGTTCCGATAGGAGAGAGGGGAAGACATAAGGATAGTTCACCAAGGGGCCATTATAGGGTTGAATGATATTAGGAAATAGGGAAAAAAGGGTATAAGGGAAAATACCCTAATGATACCCATACTGCATAATGGTGTAGTCTTTGTGGGGTGTGGACTCACTAAGGGTCCCATAATGGGGTTACATCATGGTGGGGCTTTGCGAGCGTAAGGAAACAATTTTTGGGTGCCCAGACAGGTCTTCTCATGGAGGATTCATTTTAAGATATCCTTCATGGTATACGGTAGATAACGTACCTACAAATGTCTTCTCTAGTCATCTTGGATATCATTCCATCCATCCATCCATTCATACCTCCTCTCTGAATACAAGGAATTTGTAGGCATGGAAAATAATCATTTTTCTGAGAATGTTGGTTGGTCTCATAGTGTACTCGACACCATGCAGTTACGTGATAAAATTTTCATCCACATAATATTTCATGGTTTGAGAGGTGGTAAAAGGATTCCTCACAATGTAAATTAAAAGTTAGTTTGCTCAAGGTATTAAATCACTTCCATCTCTCACAAACAAAAAATTCATTTGTTGGGGGCTTTAAATCACAGCCTTCTCCCGCAAATGAAAAAGTTGTTTGTAAGGGGAGTTATTTCACTACCTACCCTTACAAATAATTCTTTTCATTAGTGGTATCATCGTATAGGATGAAAAACCCACAGATCAAGAGTGCTATGTGAGAGGATTCGGCAGCTTTGTGATTCATGGTTACATTAACAATTTTAAAATCCATGAATTTCTTTACTATGCAATATTTTTGGGACAAAAAATCCCTAATTACCCTAAAAACTCAAAAAAATAATAAAAATACATAATTATAATTAAAAATGTAAAAAAGTAAAATGTTTGAACCCAAAACCCCCTAAAAACCTAAAAAAACTAAAACCCCCTAAAAACCTAAAAAAACTAAAACCCCTAAAAACACTGAAACCCCAAAAATCCTCATAATAAACCCTAAAAACCATAAAATACCATAGTAATAATAAAAGTACCAAAAACCCCTAAATAACCCTAAAACAATTAAACACCCTAAAAACCTTAAAACCTAAATCACTATAAAAATGTAAAACCACTAAAACCCCGTAAAATTCCATAAAAACTCTTTAAAAAACTAAAACCCCTAAAACCCCTATGATAATCAAAAATTATATATACCTTTTGATAACATGTAATTAATGATTTTCAATGATATATTTGATCATTCACTTTGTATATGGTGAGTTTTTTAGGAAATAGGTTCCCAAGGTTTCAAAGATGAAAATTCAGAAAAAGAACAGAAGTTGCCTTTTAATCATTGGGAAATATCAGTTCACATTTTGTAATAGAGTTTCATGGGATGATAGATATTGTGAATAATGTCATGACTCAAGTCGTGATGTCTTCATGATAAATATCCATTACAAATAATGAGCTGGGGATACAATTCATGAACCAATTGAATGGGAAATATGCTCCAAATATTCACTTTGATAGAAGATACATTCTGTGAGATTGGGATCCAAGTCATGAAAGTATTAAAAAATTCAAATCTCAGACGAGATACACATGATATATGCATAGATATAAAAACCATGTAGATATAAAGGGGTTCATCATTACACAACTTGAATCCCATTATAGGTCATGTAATTTTTTGTTTATAAATACAACACTGTGCTAGTGGATTCCCTAGCTTCCAGGGGAGAACTTTCTTGTGTTTTTTTCTCACTTCGAGCTTTTCCTTCGATTACCTTCCCTATAAACTCAAATTTCTTTAACTATTTCATTATTTTGTTTAAAGAAATCTGTCGTGGATCAATTTTCATGATCACCTTCATTCCATTTTCACATCACCGCAATCAATCATCATCAATCATCAACAAATTCCTATTGAATCATTTTATTCAGTTATTCCAAGTAAGTACGTGATTGAATTGTGATTTAAATATATTTAATAACTAATTTCATGATCCCCCTTTTTTTAATCTGAATGGTTTCATGTGTATTAGATATTTAAATTCAAATATTCTTATAATGTCAAGAACAGTTTTAATTATTCATTTTTTTACATTCATTCCTACCATGAGTGACTAAAACTCCTCTGGTGGGGATCAAAATTATGTGTATCTAAATACAAAATAAATATTTAATTATTAACTTGATAACATTAATGTATAATAATTAAGATATAAGTTAATGGTCTTTGAAGTTCAATTGAACATTCCAAGTGAAGGACCCTATCCCGGTTAGAGTTGATTAGGATACGAGTAATTTCCAAAATTCATTCCGCCTTAGAATACAAGATAAATTCATATAGGTTGTCACTATCTCCAGACCAAGGAATAGATACCTCCTAGGTAAAACTAGTTGATTTTAAAAAAATCAACTAGAGACATATTCTTGCTTCACATCCTAAACCTTAGGATCCTACCAAGTTTAAATTAATATCATCCTATTGATAGATACTCAAAATTGATCCCAAAACCTCCCTCATTATTGAAGTAAACCACCAAATCTTATACATAATTATCCCAAACTATAACCAACTAGAAAGTAATACTACCCAAAGATGTATTCAACCATCAATTTTCAGTTCCATCGTACGCTCCCCATGGGATGAACTCTGGACATTCACTACACTATTACCTTGAATCATGTGATGTTTGGGAAAAAAATTAAAATTATAATTTAACTGCAGATAGTGATAATTCAACAACGTGTGTGGGCACATCAAATTTTGGTGTTGTTGCTAAGGAAGAAATTGTATACTTAAAAATACTTTTGAAAAAAGACATGGGATTACATTTCCATATTCCCATTATTTTTTCCAAACACCTTTTCATATTTTCTTCACATAATAGTGCATGAAAAAGGTCATTTTAATCGTTCAAATAGCCTTAAGAAAAAATAACAACTATCCTTCAATCCCAAGATCAAACGGTACCATCTAGTATGCCACCTATCAACCATGGACAACCAACACAATCAAGGGAGACCTAACCCGCTAAATCCTCTAAATACGCATCAATTAGTTCTCAGAGAGCACACAACACATCAAGAAAGAACCATCATGGATTATGACCTGCCATCAATCCATGGAGTGGCAACAAGAATCGTGTGTCCTAAGATCCAAGTCCATAATTTTGAAATCAAACATGGACTCATTGACATGATCCAGAACTTGGGGTAATTGAGTAGACTTCAGAGCAAAGACCCACAGGATAATATCTCCAACTACCTTGAAGTTTGTGATACCTTTCACAACCATAGAGTATCATCAGACACAATCAAACTTTGTGTCATCCCATTCATTCTAAGAGACAGATCTATGGATGGTCTCAAGGGTATAGCTCCCGAGTCAATTACAACATGGGATGATCTATCCAAGAAGTTATTGGAAAAACAGTTTCCACAGATCCGGACTTGGTAGCTCAGGAACGACATTTAGAAATTCTCTCAGACTGAAGGAGAATCTTCATGGGAAGCAATGGAAAGATTCAAGAAGATTATGATGAAATTACCCCACAATGGATTGGACATGTGTATTCAGCTAAAAATATTATACCAAGGCCTCCAACCATCTAAATGATAAAATTTCATTACTACCGCTAATGGAGGACTAATGTTAAAGACATTGGAAGATAGAAGAGCCATCTTAGATGAAGCCTCATGCAATGAAAACCTGTGGAAGTGATTGTGGAACACATCGGTGTGGTAATCAACAATTGTATAAGAACACAAGACTGGCATCGCAAGTCGAAGCACTGACAACAAAGATAGAATCATTTCAGATTCATATTAAAAAAAACCCTCCTTACCTTGTAATGGGATTTCAATCACGTGAAATGTGTGGTGGCCCACACTTATACCTATACAGAAAGGAAGGAGTTGAAGAACCATAAGCTAAAGATTGTAATTACATCAATTACAATCAGTAGAACCCACCAATACAAAAACAGTAGTATTATTATCAATATAGGTCAACACAATATTCCCCTCAGAACAACCAAGGATATTATCACCAGTGAAGTGGCCAACCACCATTTCGAAATCAAGGAGCACCAGTGTATCCTTCCATGAACCCTATTCCAAGACCTCTAAAACAAGTGTAGTAGAATCCTTTTTGAAAAAGATCACGAAAGTATATTCAACTAGCACAACCAAGACCTCAACAACAACCTTTTCATCTCCAAAGTAACTTAGAGAACCTAATGGACACCTTTTTTTTTAAGTAATACCTTCAAATGAATACTCAGGAGACAAAGATATAGAACTAATGATCTTCCTTGTGTAATCTCAATGTTCAAATGGGTCATATCTCGAATACCTTGTCTAATAGATTACTAGGTACATTTCCTAGTAATACAGATACATACCCAAGGGAAGAAGCTAAGGCTGTAGTGAAAAATAGTGGAAAGATATTGGACTTTCAAAAACCTGGTGGAAGAGTCGAAAGACAACTTCAAGATCCAATGAAGAAAACACTAGAAGAAGAAAATTTTGAGAAACCCACATAAGGGAAACCTCAATAAGTATCACCAGATACAAAAACTCAAACTCCTAAGCACCAACCCAACCACCATATAAGCCACCTATTACATTCTCTAAAATATGATGAAAAGGAATATAAGAGGAACCATATAATATTTCCCTGGAAATGTTCAAGCAGCTGCATATCAATAAACAATTTGCACAAGATATTGCTCAAATTACCATGTTTGATAAATTCCTTAAGGATCTGCTATCCAAAAAAAGGGAAATGTAAGATCTCAGTTTCATCTCATTGAATGAACAATTCTCTACTATGGTTCAGCAGAAAATCCAACAAATGATGAGAGACCCCAAAAGAATCTCCATTCCATGTTCTATTAGAGTGTGCAAGTTTGGAAGAGCTCTATGTGATCTTGGAGAATGTATAAACTTAATTCCAATGAGTGTATTTGTCAATTTTGGACTCCAAGAGATCAAAACAACTTGAGTATCACTACAACATTAAGATCAATAAGTGATGTATCCTATAATAATTCTTGAAGATGTTTAGTCAAAGGAGTAAAATTCATATTTCCAGAAGACTTACTAGTTGTGGTCATGGAAGAAGAAAGTGATGTCCCCAATAGTCTCAAATGACCATTCATAGCCACATGAAGGGCTCTGATATATGTGAATCAAGGATGTATGATATTTCAAGTCATATAAGAACATATTGTCTTCATCCTTGTCAATGATACTAAACAAGGTGAGAATTCCATTGATTATAACACCATATATCTTACTTAAGAATGAATTGAATACATGGAAATAGAGGAAGATAGTGAAGAGTCACTCTTAGATGTAGAAGAAGAGTATTATTTTGTGCACATAGGCTTCAATTACCCTCTCACAAAGAAAACATTTCTTACCTTCACCCCCTAAGTTAAACAACCACTATAACTGGAGTTAAATCCTCTAACTAATACCCTTAAGTATTTATACATAGGATCTTTAACATCCCGGCTAGTATTCATCAACTCTGAACAATTTCAAGAATAAGTATAAATATTGGTTGAAGTCTTAAGGATACACAAGTATTAAATTGAATAGGGAGTGATAGATATCAAAGGAATCAGTCAAACCATATGAACTCATTAGAATATTAATGTGAAAAAAGTGGAACACAAATTACAAACTCAAAGGTGGATCAAACAACGCATGAAGGAAGTTGTAAAAAATAATTTACTAAAAATTCAAGATGAAGGGATAATATTTTTTATATCCGATAGTGAAAGGGTGATCCTGCTACAAGTAGTCCCCAAGAAAGGTGGACTTATAGTGGAGAATACTGATGATAAGAAATTAATCTCAACACATACTATCACTAGATAGAGAGTATGCATAGAACATATATTCTTGAATGCAACAACAAGGAAAGATCATTTTCCTTAACCCATCATGGATCAAACATTGGAAGGAATTACAGGTCTTGAATGCTGATATTTCCTAGATGTATATTCAGGATATAAATAGATTACAGTTGATCTAGTTGATTACCCAAAACCACATTCACATTCCCATTTAGAACCTTCATCTATAGGCACATGTCGTACGGAATGTGTAATTCTCCAGCAACATTTTAGAGATTTATGAAACATATTTTTCATGATATGGTAGAATGATTTTTAGAAATTTATATGTATGAACTCTCTATCTTTGGAAGATCATTTAATGTCAGCCTAAGTAATCTAGAACTAGTCATGAGATGCTGTGAAGAATAATTCCTAGTCCTAAATTGGGAGAAGTGTTGTTTTATGGTTCAAGGAGGCATAGAATTTTGGTACAAAATTTCTAGATAACGCATATAATTTGATCTGTAAAAGATCATATTCATCAATGATTTTTCTGGACCTACCCCAGTTAAGGGTATAAAAAGATTTCTAGGCCATGCTAGATACTACATTCACTCCGTCAAAGACTTTAAAAAAGTTTCCCAACCATTGACACACCTGTTTTCAAAATAAGTTCCATTGGTTTAACTAAGGAATGTCAGAAGGTATTCAATAATTTTAATAAGAGATTAATAGACACCATGATAATCATTTCACCCAACTAGGATAAGGAATTCAAACTTATGTGTGACACCATCAATTTTACTATTGGTGTTGTGTTTGGGAAACGAGTTTGTCACATATTTTTTCCTTTCTACTATTCCATCAATTAACTGAATGAATCCCAATTCAACTACACAACTATATATATAAATAACTCTTAGATATTTTTTATTCCTTTGATAAATTCTATTCGTATCAGGTCTTATCTAAATTTATTGACTACACTTATTATGTGGCCCTAAATTATCTAATGAACAAGAAGGATGCCAAGCCAAGTATGATAAGAGGGATCCTCATGCTAAAATAATTTTATGTTTTGATCAAAGAAACCAAAGGCATGAAGAATGTGATCTCCGATCATTTATCCCGGCTTCCTTTACCTGTCATCAAGGATGACAATGACACTAATATCGAAGTTTATTTTCCTGATGAATCCATGTTCATAATTAAATTGAAACTATGGTTTTATGGTATTAATTATTATATCTCAATAATATTCTTGCACAAATACCTTTCATATCAATAGAGGAAAATATTTTGGGCTGAAGTAAAACATTACTATGGGGATGAACAACTATTGATTAAGTGTTGCAAAGATGGATTATTGCGATGTTGCATCCCCAAAAATGAAATCCCAAATGTGATAGAAAAGTTTCATACATCACCAAAAAGTTTAAATAATGGACCCAAGTGCACTGTAGAAAATATTTTACAATGTTTAATTTTCTATACCCTACTACACCAAGACTCATGGTGCTTTTTTTCAAAGCTGTGATAGGTTCCAGTGAACTTGGAATATTGGGAAAAGAAATTAAATGCCTCAAAATCCAATCATGGAAGTATAAATCATCAATGTATGGTGGATAGACATAATAGGACCATTTCACACATAACATAGAATGTACTATATTCTTTTTGTCATTGACAATGTCTCAAAATGGGTAGAAGCTGAAGCAATATCACATGACACAAAAAAAGTAGTCATGAATTTTCTAAGAAGATTGGGTTTTCATGATTTGGATTTCCAATATTACTCATAAGTGATCAAGAAACTAATTTCACCAACAAATATATGAAATGATTTTGAGAAAAGTATGGAATTTGGTACAAAATAGGAACACCACACCACCCACAAAAAAGTGGGAAAGTTGAACTGTCAAATAGGGAGAGCAAGAAAATACTAGAGAAAACTGTGAATACTAGTCGATGCGAATGGAGTCTAAAACTGGATGATTCTCTATGGGAATACCGTACTGTAGAAAAAACACCCATAGATACAACACTATTTAGATTAGATTATTGTAAACCATGTCATCCCCCAGTTGGACTAGTTCATCGCTTGTTTTAGGAAATCATGAAGCTGAATTGGGATTCTGAGGAAGCCAGAGATGCTTGAATATTATAGTTTACAGAGTTATACGAAATCAAGAAGGAATCCTATGAAAATTCTTGGATAAAAAAATAAAAAAAGAATAAATGGAACGATCAACTCATGGTAAGGAGGATCTATGTCCCATGGAATAAGGTGCTCTTATTCAACTCAAGATTGAAATTATTCCCTAGTAAGATGAAATCTTGATGGTCCGACCCTTTTGAATTCATTAAATTTTTTCAAAATAAGACCACTTAAATTTAAAGAGAGGGTGGACCACATTAAAAATTGAATGACCAAATATTGAAAACTTTTCAAGAACCCTTTTATAAAGGTTGGGTCATTAACCTTAAGTTCAATTGAGATTTAATCGATTCATTCCACTACTTTTAAAGATGTTATATCTATCAAGATACTCATGGTAGGAAATATTAGCCTATGTTAGATTTGGATAATCCTTAGTAATGTTTCAGATAGGCCAAGATATGACGGCTTGGTATGAAAAAATTTTAAAGCTAAAATTGTAAATCACACATCGTGTAACCCTATTACATGACGTGTACCTTTTTCATCAAAAAAAATATTTTAAGACAACACTAAATGATGTGAACCCATGTTACATGTCATGTAACTAACCAAGCATGTTTTTTAAAACACAGGTCAAGATCCCAAGGTTCACAACTCGACCCCCAAACCCCCACTCCTACCAATCATCTAACTCTATCTCCGCTCACCTCTCCAAGACCTTCCCCTTGCTTGACCACACCTCTCAACCTCCTCCTTCTCTCTCAGAAACCCCAACCCAAACATCGATAACTACCCTTCCCTTCTCCCTTAACCAACCATCACACCCTCCTCCTACGTCACCCTCACACCCACATACCCCGCAAAAACCACAAACCTGACTCCTCCTCCTCAATTGGTTTCCACCGAACTACACCTTCCATTAATCAAAAACCCTTAGCCTCCTTCTCGAATGGGACAGAAAAAGTTGCTACACCCATATCCTTTTGAATCCTCATCTGACCATGATGAGAAGATTCATTTCAAGAACCCATACATTACCCTACCACTTGAACCTTCTGCACCTCCTACGATAATCCATGCTATGATCACTACTCAGACCAACTCTTCCAACACCTATGAAGACTCCTTCAATGATTAATACATCTATTTTCACCATGTACTATGCTTTTCCAACCCAAAGCATAGAGTAAACCTCATCAGGATTGAGGCCAATCCTAAAAGAACGAACAAGTCCCTAGACATTCCCGTCCTAGCCTGAAAAAACATCAGTGATTCCATCCTCGACCTCCCAGATACATTACATATGGACTGCATCATTGAGGTATGAGTGGATGCCTACAGGGACCTGTTTTGAGAGTTCTTTTCCACATTCAAGATGGTCATTAAAAGCCTCTGATTCATCCGGGGTGTTTTTATACAAGATATTTCCTTTCCAGAGTTTAGTATGGGCCTCAAAATATATATAGATGAGTTTTCCACTCCAATGATCTTCCAAACACATTAGCTACATCCACCCTGAGTTGATTCACAATGTCTATGGGAGATGATCGCACGTGACCTTTAGTTACCCCATGGCTCATAGAAAACAAAGAATACCTAGTTGTGGAGCCCATATCTACATATTCTTTATAGGTATTTGAGACATGAGTGTTTTTCCCGGTTTGAGTCCCATGGGATCATCATCCAGGTCATTGTGATTATTATTATAGCACCCATGGGAGGTCCACCCATCAATATAGATGCACAGTTCACCCACTATTAAAAGGTTATATCTTAGAACACTCGATGTACTATGAAGGAGGGATCATTTATGATGCACCTGGATAGATACCATGATGTTTTTGATACATAACTTCCTCTTACCCCCCTATAACCCATTGATCTCATTGATTTTATGATTCTGCACAATATGAAGCCTTTAGTGGAGGAGGATGTTATATACCAATATGAACCAGGTGTGCATGAGGCACCACCACCAGTAGAGGCCCCACCACCAGTAGAAAAAGACCCACTAGTTAATCCATCCAACACTTCCACACCTCCACCACCCACATATATTCCTACATCTTCCACCACCACCACATCTATCATCCCTCCAACCACCGATCCCACCCTAACACAGCTCTGGACTTTTTTGTCATACATCCTAGAAAACCTGCACCGGATATCCACCCATATGCGTGTTCATTGTTCCAAGTCTCTCAATTTCACACCTCTATCCCCACTAGACCTTGTTGGACCCTCCTCTTCTACTGTTCCCACACCACCCAAGGCCCTCCCTGACATGTCCACCGATATCACTGACCCAACAACCATCTAATAGTTCGTTGCTAGGTAGGCCCAATGTGGAAAGGGGACAACCATTATTTCATCACAGAGGTTCCCTTCATCGATCCAGCTGCCAGACCCTTGACTAAACATCTGATCGGTACCTATCCACCACCCACCCCTACCCATATATCCAACTCCATGACTCCACCCTCCAACACTTCTCCTCCATCCTCTATTTTAGCATCTTTCACTGACCCTACAAGCCATTATCCACCACCACCACCACATGATAGGGAGTTGAGGATAGAGGATATTTTTTTCTCAGATGATAGATCTTGTTGACAATTTGTCCCATTTTTTATTGTGTGCTTTTTGTGATAGGGCTGATTATTTTCAATATTTAAACTATATATTCCCACTTTTTGTAATTCACATTTATGAATATGGGAATTGATTTTGTGTCACTGTTAATTTTCTCTAATTTCATATATTTTATTTTTAAGTTGATATTTCTAGCTCCTCATTATCATCAATGGTTATCGATGGATCCATTCCACCATTTGTTCTCATCTAAAGGGCGACTCAGTGCATCATAGAAATAGAACTCCAACATAAAGACCACAAAATGGATATTCATTCTAAGAAGAAACAACATCTTGAAATGATTTCATTCCTTCCACATATGGTTCATGCTCATTTTTCCCTTCAATTCATCAATCCAGTCAAGAGACCCCACGAGCTAGAGGAAACTTCCACAAGTAGTTATAAACCCAAGAGGAAAAAATGAGCTGATGGACCCCACTGTAGAATATTTCGGTCCATCCGTCTAGCTAATGAAATTCTGTTAGTGCTTTATGGGAGGTAGCATATAGTTTATTGCATGCCTATATTGAGTTCTCATGCTTGAGTCAATTTCTTTTTCATTTTTAGTCTCATTTAACTTTATTCTAAAATTATACTAAATATAAAGAAAATGCATTCCCCATTTTCATCATTCTACGAACCTTCCTATTATTTCCCTTATCAATATTTTAAATCTACGGACTAATGATTCATCGAATGCATGAATTTTTTTACCTATTTTTTAGGTGACCCATATTTGACAATGGACAACCCAAGTTCCCTCATGACATGGAACTTCTTATAAGGAGATCTTGATTCCCTCCATTTTCAATTTATCAAACTTCCATTTCAATTTTTTCTCTAAACATTATTTTCTATAAAAAATCCAATAATAATTCTATGAACAGTGCAGACCGTATCATTTTCTAATTTTGGGAGAGTTTTTTGTAAGTTTCACTTTCGATACCGTTGAATTATTGCATGTTTTCATCTGTATAGGATGCATTTTCCAATTTTATAGGTGTGATTTAAACCTGAAAAACAGTATTCAAAATTAAATGAAGGGAAAAAGTTAAGTTGGAATTGATAGAATTCATGTTTTGTATCTGTTTAGACTTTTAGAACGATTTATGATCCTAGAAATTTATTTTAAATTCAACATTTTTTAAAATATGGTTAATTACCTTGCAACTTGGTTTTATTCCCAAAATAATTGCTAGATTATGTTTTTATTATCATTACCCTAGATAATTATAAACCTACAATTGCATATTATTTTGGATCATATATCTTGAGTGATACATGGGATATGTAAACCTATGAGAACATCAATTACAATCTTATTGAGGCTATAACTGAACGAGTACAATTTTAAAATGCCTGAGGAAATTTTTTTTGATCCACTATTTCCTGAGACCCACCATGCAACTTTCCTTCATTATTAAAATAGTTTCCCAAATGAACTTATAGGATGAAGATACTCCAAAATGATTTTCCCTTCCTACACTTCAATTTTTGAAATACATGAGTTTACTTTAAACAAGATTGGAAGAGTATTTCCTACATCACATTATGATATTATTACTGATAGGTATTATGTTAATCATCAAACTTTTTGGTTGTGATCCATGTATATTTTTTAGAATTTAACCTCTATCATGTTCCTTTAAAAAATACTGAAGAAAAGATAAATTGACAGGGGTTTTGTATTCAAAAGGTAAAAAATCTCCCTTTCTAAACAGATGAATCCTCGGAAATATCATATGTGGTTAGGGATGGATGTGAGATCTGGACTAGGCATGAATTCTGAAAAAATAAATATACAAAAAGATTAAAAAGAAAGGAATATGTTACCCTTTTTTCTCATTCTTGACATATACGTGGATCAAATTTAATTTGAAAAGAGTTTGGACTTGAAAAACTTGGAGGAGTTATTATATTAAACATTTCATGACAGTCATTCATTATAATTCAGATCTTACCCTCATTTTGAGATTAATTTTTCATTTTACCCCACCTACTCATAGCCTCAGAGTCATGAGAACCTAATTTCTAAAGCCCCCATGATTAATTTTATACTGTTGTATACAAAGTGGAAATGATATAACCAATTCCAGCCTATGGTAAGGAACATTTACTCTGTGTATGGGCATGAATCCAATTTCATTTTAACTAGAGTGGTGAGAGAACATTCATTGTGAGATAAATTGAAAATGTGTATTGAATTCAAGGAATAGTTAAGAGATTATAATTAAAAGACTTAATTTTTTTTAAAGAATTGAGCTATAAGGCAGGACAATTTTCTAACTCGTTGATTATTTTTGATACTAAACTTTTCTTCTTATACTAATTTTTAATTTCCTAGATATAATGATTGATTCATATTTTAAAAAACTTATATCTTTTTAAAATCCTTATTGAGACCTTTTTTCATGAGGACAAGAAATAGGTCAAGTGTGGTAGAATTTGAT
Organism: Viscum album; assembly: GCA_963277665.1. Taxonomy (NCBI): domain Eukaryota; kingdom Viridiplantae; phylum Streptophyta; class Magnoliopsida; order Santalales; family Viscaceae; genus Viscum; species Viscum album. Next base: position 333,831,882 of record OY728156.1, on the reverse strand, counting down.
AATCCAAAATCATATATTATTTTTCTATCACATAATTATGGATTTTCGATTATATATTTGATAATGAACTTGGTATATTTTTAAATATATAAGAAATAGGTTCCCAAGGTTTCAAAGAATAAAAATAAGAAAAAGAGAATAACATTCCTTTTACACATCGTGAACCATCAATTTGCATCATGTAATGGAGTCTCATAGGATGCCAGATGTTATGAAGAAAGTCGTGACTCAAGTCATGGAGTCTGCATGAGAAGAAACCACTACACATCGTGAGATAGGGATACATGTCGTGAAAACATGAAGAGGAAATCCACTCTGAAGATTTAGCCAGAAAGAAGATACATGCAGTGAGACTAGGATTCACGTTGTGATAGCAGTCAACCTTTAAAATCTCAGATGAGATATATGCAAGATAAGTGTAGATACAAAAGCTGTGGAGATATACCTGGATTTATCATTACACGATGTGAATTCGATTACATGTCATGAAATTTTTCATTCATAAATACAGAACCAGACTAGTAGATTAAAGAGCTTCCATGTGTAGAACTTTCTTGTGCTTTTGGTTCCCTTCAATATTCCATCTATTCCCTTCCCTCTAAACTCAAATTTCATCTCTATTGTCATTATTATTTTTAAATAAAAGTTTTGTAGATTATTTTTCATCAAATCCTCCATTCCCTTTTTCCATCAACATCATTGTTCATCACCAACAAACAAAAAACTCATGTTGAATCAATTTATACTTTTATTCCATGTATGTACGTGACTGAATTATTGTTTACATCTTTTAAATAACTGATTTCATGCTCTATCCATTTTGTGAATATGAATCTTTGCATGTATATTAATTATTTAAATTAAAATTTTCTCAGCATGTTAATCAGAGTTTCAATTATTCATTTGTTTACATTCATTCCTACCTTGTGTGGATAAACTACTCAGGGTAGAAATCAAAAGTATGTGAATCTGAATAAATACAAAATCTATAATTCATAACCTGGTAACCTTAGGGGATATAAATTAGGATATCAATTAATTGAATTTCCAATTCATTTGAACATCCCAAACCATGGGATATTCAAGTGAAGGATCCTATCCAGGTTGGAGTAGATTAGGCTACAACAAATAGCCTAAAATGGGTTTCCCTATAGATGCCAAGCTTAATGCATCTAGATGGTCACTATCTCTTGACCATGTAATAGTTACCTCCTAGGTAGAACTAGTTGATTTGACCAATATTAACTAGAGACCTCCGCTTGCTTCACAACCTAAATCATAGGATCCTATCATGTTAGAATTAAGATCATCCCTTCTACAGATACTCAAAATTGATCCTGATCCCTCTCTCATTATTGATGTAAACCATCAACTCAAAGATGTAAGTCCCCCAAGATCAAACGATATAAAAAGGACTCCTAACTCAAAACCTCTTCATCCTCCATTTTCAGTTCCAGATTATGCTCTAAAAGGAATTGACACCAGACTTTCACTTTACTACTCCCTATTTACAAGTGAGTTTGGGAAAATAAATACAATTCCAATCTGAACGCATCCCGCTCGAAATCAACTATAAGTGCAGGTGTGTCACCCTAAAAATCCTAAAGAACCTAAAACAACTCAATAAACACTAAAATACCTAAAAATACTAAAAAACACTAACACAGCTAAAGTGAACCAAAACACTAGAAAACCTAAAAAAACTAAACCATCATAAAGACCATAAACCCCCATGAACCCTTAAAACCCTGAAAATACTAGAAAACAAAACCACATAATACCCCTAAAACCCATAAAAACACAAAACCCCCAAAAACCCATTAACCCCCCCCCCCCCACCAAAGGCCCACAAAAGTCCAAAACGCCATAAAAACTCTAAAACCCCTAAAACACATATATCATAAACCCCTTAAAACTCTAAAAACTCGAAAAACCCTAAACACCCTAAATATTGTAAAAAACCCAAACCCCCTAAAAGTCACAAAAAACAATAAAAACACAAATGAACCAAAAAATAGTAAATATGATAAAAGTACATAAAAACCCTAAAATAAAAATCCCTCAAATACACTAAAACCTTTAAACACCCCAAATCCCGAAAACCCTAAAAATAACAAATATTTCTAAAAACCAAAAAACACCCAAAAAACCCTAAAAACCATAATAATCACTACATACACCTAAAAACATTAAAATACTAAAACCTCTCAAAATTATTAAAAAACTAAAATCCAAAAAAACCCTAAAATTACCTAAAACTCTAAAATCACTAATGTCTATAAAACAATCCTAAAAGACCCAAAAACCCAAAAAATCTCTAAAACACCATAAACCCCCTAAAACCCCTAAAACCCTAAAAATAATTAAAAAACTAAAACATAGAAAACCAAGAAAAACCCTAAAAACCTTAAAACCCACCAAAGAACCCTCTAAAATCCAAAACAACCCCTAAATGGCCTAGAAATACATAAATTCCCTAAAACACCCTAAAAACTCCTAATATCCCTAAATTCCCTAAAACCCATAAAAACTCGAAAACTCCCTAAAAACCATAATAACACTACAAAACACACAAACCCCCTAAAAACCTAAAATAGCAAAAAAATCATAAAACCCTAAAAACATAGAGAACTCTAAAACACCCTAATACCCCAAAAACACTAATAACTCCAAAACAACTAAAACCCCAAAAGGCCCTAAAAACTCCAAAACAACCAAAAATTCCATGGAAACCGTAAAAGACTATAAAAACCCTAAAACCCCTCAAAAACCATTAGAAGTTCCTAAAAACCCTTAAACACCCAAAAAACAACAAACCCTAAAACACAATAAAATCCCCCAAAAGAACTGGAAAACACTATAAACTCTAAGTTCCATAAAAACCATTAAAAACTAAAACCCCCTAAAACCCAAAGCACCCATAAACCCCCGAAAAAGGCATAAATCCCTAGAAACTCAAAAACCCTAAAATACACTAAAAATACTAAAAACAAATAAAAACACTTAAACCCCTTAGAAACCAGAAAAACTCATATAAAACATTAAAATCCATAAGAACCCCATAAAAATCCTAAAACCCTAAAATTCCCTAATTCCCTAAAAAATCTAAAAACCCATAAAACCCATTAAAATATTAAAAATGCTTAAAATAATTAACAACCATAAAACACGTTAAAACCCCAAAAAAACTCTAAAATTCCATTAAAATACAATAAAACCTTAAAAAATCTAAAAAGACCTACAAACCTAAAAGGATAATAAATACCCTAAAACCCTAAAACCCCATAAAACCCCAAAACCCCAAAATAGAAAAAATGCCCCCAAACCCCCCAAACCCCCATAAAACCATTAAAACATCAAAAACAACTTAAATAACCTGAAATCCCTAAAAGAGATAAAACTATATAGGACCTTAAATGACCCAAGAACACGTAAAAATTTTAAAAGGCCATGAAACCACCTAAAATCCAAAAGGACCCCACAAACCCTAAATGACCGTAACACACCATAAACCCCAAAAATACACTAAAAACAAAAATACTAAAAAATATCCAAAAATACAAAAAAAAAACCAATTTAATGACTCTAAAAACATGTATGAATCCTAATAAACCATAAAAAACTACAAAAAACCATAACTCCATAAATCGCCCAAAAATCCAAAAACACCCTAAAGGACACTGCAATTCTTTAAAACCCATAAAGGAACCTAATAACTATAAAACCTATAACGGGACATAAAAATAATAAAAACCCATAAAACCCATTGAAAAAATAAAAAACTCAATAAATACCCTAATACCCATAACAAAAATGGAATAAACTCTAAAAACCACTAAAACCCAATAAAACCCCAGAAGACAATAAAAACCGATAACAACCCTAAAACACTAAAAACCTATAGGATACAAAATCTCTTAAAAATCCTTAAAACCCCTAAAATGATAAAAGACACTAAAAACCAAAAAAAAACATAAAAACCCAAAAAATCACTAAAACCCTAAAACCCCTAAAATATCATAAAAACCCTAAAAACTTATCAAATAACCTAAAAACCACTAAAACACAAAATTAACAAGAAAACCCCAAAAGACACTAAAAATCCTAAAACAACAAGAAAACCCAATAAAAACCCAAAAACCACATTTAAAACCTTAATGACCTGTAAAAACCCTAAAATCCCATAAATCCCCCGAAACACTTAAGAATCCCATAAAACCCCTAAACCACATAAAACCCCTAAAAAATATAAAGCATAGAAATATTTTTAAAAACCACTAAAAGCACTATAAACACACAAAAACCCCTAACCCCCCCCCCCCAAAGATCCTCAAAACCCGTAAATATTCTGAAACTAAAAAATACCCTAAAAATTACAACCCCAAATAACATAAAGACAATAAAAACCCTAAAAACATTGAAAACCCCTAAAACCGCATAAAATCCATAAGATTCTTAAAACACAAAAACCCCATAGAAAGCCAAAAAACAAAAAACCCCACAAACCCTTAAAAATTATAAAATCCCTAAAATCCATAAAAACCCTAAAACACCCCTAAAAATCCTAAAACCATTTTAGAACCTTAAAAGACCATAAAAACCTTAAACCCCAAAAAGTATCTGAAAATCCCAAAAGGTCCCCCATACTCTAAAAGACCCTAAAACCCATATAAAGCCCCTAAAATCCCCTAAGACCCCCTAATGATGCTAAAAACGTATAAAATATCAAAAAACCCTAAATACCTTAAAATACATTAAAACATTTAGAATCCTAAAAAATGAAAAAAAAATATTCCTAAATTATCCTAAAATCCCTAAACCAACCTAAACCACTAAATACCCCAAAAAACAGTAAAACCATAAAAATCAAACAAATCCTTAACAACCCTCAAACTAACCTAAAAACCACCCAAAACCCTAAAAACTGAATACACTAAAATCCCTAAAAAACTAAAAAAACACCTAAACACATTCTTAAAACTATACAAACACATTGAACACCATTTAAATTAATATAACCCTTAAAATTCTGAAAGAAATCTAGAAGCCCAAAAAAGAACACAAAAAACATGAAAACCCTAAAAGAACCCAAAATCCCAAAAATTGTGTAAAAGACCCAAAAACCCTAAATAATTGTAAAAAATAAAAAAACAAAAAAATATAACAGTCCATAAAACCCTAAAAATCATCAAAACTATTTAGAACCCAAAATAAAATTAAAACCCAAAAAACCGCTATAACCATAAAACCAATAAAAACACAAAAATATCCTAAAAACACTAAAACCTCAAAAAAACCCTAAAATCCAAAGAAAACCTAAATTCCTTTTAAATACCTTAAAAACCCTAAAAACATGAAAAAAGTATAATTCATAAAAACCACAAACACGATAAAAATATTAACGGACCTTTAAAAACTCAAAAAATCACTAAAACCTCTAAAATCATAAAAAATACCAACAATATTAAAACCCATTAAAAAACATGAGAATACTGAAAACCCTAAATACTCTAAGAAGAACATACATAAACTAAAAACCCTAGAAATCATAAAAACACTAAAAACCCAAAATACACTAAATCCCTAAAACACTACAAAATACAAACCCATTAAAACCCATAATAACCAAAAAATAATAAAACCCCTAAAATCCATAAAACCCATTGAAAATCCTAAAAAACACTAAAAACCATAGAAACTATTAAGACCCTTTAAACCCTAAAAACATTTAAAACACTAAAAACCGTACACTCCATAATATAACGTAAAAAAACTATAACAATAAAACACCTAAAAACCCAAAAACTTATAATTTCGAGAAAAACCCTAGAACTACACAAAACCCATAAAAACCATAAAAAACCAAAAAATGAAAAATACTTCCTAAAACCCATAAAAACACTAAAACTTCTCTAAAAGAGACTAAAACGCATTTAAAACATATAAACCCCCCTAAAAACACTAGAAAAGTAAATAAATATTAAAATACTGTTAAACCAGTAAGAGCTCTATAAAAAAACTAAAATTACCTAAAACCCACTTTAACACCGTAGAAATATATAAAAAAATTATAATAACCCTTTTAAACCCCTAAAAACCCTAAATCATATAAAAATATTAAAAAAACCAAACCCCCTAAAACCCTAAAACACCCTAAGCCGTTAAAATCCCTAAACATTCTTAGAACCCTAATAACATTAAGAACACTAAAAACCCCTAAAACTCCATAAATCCCTTTAAAATCCCTAAAACACAAAATAACCTGAAAAAAACCCCTAAGAACCTGAAAATATCTAAATAACATTAAAACCCTATAAAAAGCCTTAAAACAAGAGAAATCTAAACACCCTACCAAAAACCCATAAAAATCACTAAAAACCTTTAAAATATGAAAAAACATACACCTTAAATCCTTAAAAACACTTACAAACCAAAACACCATAGAAACCCTTAAAACCATACTAAACTCTAAAAAACACAAAATCCCTAAAACCGCAAAAGTAGCCTAAATAATTAAAAACACTAACTCCTGTTAAACCCTATAAAACATTAAAAAACATTGAACATTTTATAAACCTTAAATACCCATAAACATTAGAATCCTTAAAAATAAAATAAACCCACTTAAAATATCCTAAAGGAACCTAAAACCCCAAAATACCTAATATACTCTAAAACCCTAAACCCCCCAAAATTTCTAATAAATATAATAATTCATAAAAATCATAAGTACCCTAAACCCCTAAAATTATTAAAAATCTAAACCCCATAAATAATCCTAAAACCCCATAAAAACCCTAGAAGCCCTAAACCCTTCTAAAAACAAGAATACCCTAAAACCCATAAAATCTATTAAAACAACTAAAAACCTTTCGAAATCCAAAAATACCTTAAAAACTTATATAACCGCAAAAAAAAAATCAAAAAACCCTAAAAAATTTAAAACCCTGAAAATCCCCTAAAACCCAAAAAATACTAAAAAACCTAAGAACCCTAAAAAATAAAAATAACTAAAAACCTAAAATCCCCTAAGAAAAACCTAAAATTAATTAAAACCACGAAATTCCATTAAACCTATCAAAAACCTAAAACCTAAAAAACCTAGACCCCTTAAAATCATAAAATCCAAGAAACCACAAAAAAGCACTAAAAAATATCCAAAAAGACTAATACCCTAAAACCCCTAAAACCCAAAACACTTAAAAACCTCTAAACGGCTAAAAACTGCAATCCCCCCTAAAGGACCCTAAAAACCCTAAATTAACTAAAAAATCTAAAAAACACTAAAAGAGCATAAAACCCTTAAACACCCTAAAACCCCCTAAAAAATAAAAACAAAAAAATCCAACAGACCAATAAAAGTCATATAAAATTGAAACAACATAAAATATCTAAAACCCCTAAAACCCTTAAGAAAATCCTAAACAAATTATAAAAAATACAGGAAACCATAAAACCACTAAAATATCTAATAACCCCAAAATCAGTAAAAACCCTAAAACCCAAATATCCCTAAAACCCATAAAAACCCAAACCCCCAAAAAATTCATGAAAACCCTAAAAAGTCTAAAACCCTAAGAACCCTAAAAACCCAAAAATCACATAAAAAACCAAAAACCCATAAAACTATAAAAACCTCTAAAAGCCACTAAAAAAACTAAACCCCCATAAAAACCCTTAAAACACAAGAAACCCCAAAAAAATTAAAACCCCCAAAACCATAAAACCTTATAAATAGTCTTAAAACCCCTAAAAATTCAAAAAATATCCAAAAACCCTAAAAATATTAAAAAACCAAAACCCCTAAAAACATTTAAAAAACCCTAAAACCATATAAGAACCCTAAAACAAAAAAAACACTAAAATCCTTTAAAACCATAAGAACCCTAAAAACCATATTAATAAAAAAAACACTAAAAACCATAAAACCATTATAAATCCTAAAAAATTCTAAAACCCACTTAGAACCCCTAAAAATCCTTAAAACCCTAAAAATTCTTAATTACCCAACAAACCCCAAAAATCTAAAAAAAACATAAAAACCCTAAAAATATTATGAAACAATATAAAACCATACAGACACATAAAAATCCTAAAAAATCTTAAAATGATAATAACCCCAGAAAACCATGAACCCCCCAAACTCCATGAAAACCCATAAAACATATAAAAGCTCTAAAACCCAAAAATCAATCATAAAACGCCTTTAAACCCCAAAACAATTTAAAACCCTAAAAACTCATAAAATAATAAACCCACCTAAAAGGCCACAAATTCCTAAAAACCCATAAAAACCCCTAAAAGAAAAAAAATCCCTAACACCTCGAAAAACACTAAAACGCTTAGAAAACCTAAATCCCCCTAAAACCCCTAAAAACCAAAAAAACCTAACACCCCTATAACTCTTAGAAATAAATAAAACACCTACAAACCCTTATAAACCATAAAAATAATAAAACCCCTAAAATCCATTAAACCACTAAAAAACATAAAAATCCTAAAACCTTTAAAAACACCTATGATGCAAAAAACATAGAAAACTAAAAAAACTATAAACTCCTAAAAACACTAAAACCCCCCAATACCATAAAAAACATAAAATACTAAAACCCATACAATATAATAAAAACCTAAAACCCCACTAGAAAACATTAAAACCCAAAAACCACATAAAACCATAAAATCCCTAAAAATACCCTAAAACAATAAATCCCCAATAACCCTTAAAGGCCGTGAAAACTCTAAACACTCTTAAAATCCCTAAACATCCTAAAAACCCTAATCCACTACTAGAATATCCTAAAACCCTAAAAGACCCCTCAAAACCCCAACAAATCTCTAAAAACCATAAAAAAACTAATAGAATAAAAAATACCTAGGAAACCCCTAATAGAACGCAAAAACCCCTAAAGTGGTTTTTCATAACGCTCCATACTGCCTTTAAACTGGTGTGGTGGCGATCTACAAAGACGTCTGCATGGAGTCTCATATTCAATATGGTACGATGGATAATGATGTTAATGATATTATTGTGTTGAGAACTCTCAGAGTTTTTGGAAGATGCATGAAACCAAGGGACTTTAAATTCATTCGCTGAATTCCACCAATCCCAGAAAGGATAAATGTCAATGTGGATGGTGCCGCTCTGGGTTTTCCTGGTCTCTCCGGTTATGGAGGAATTTTCCAGATGTATGGAGGCTTTTTTAACGAATGCTTTTATCACTTCATTGGGGATGGATGTGCATATGAAGCAGATCTTTGGGCAATGATTGAGGTTGCCCAATTTGCAGCTCACTTTAGGTGGAAGCTGTTATGGATTGAATCTGACTCGATGTTGGAAGTGGAAGCCCTCAAAAGAAAAACAAGGAAAATCCCATGGAGGCTTCTCCTGCAATGGGTTGAGATTCTGAGGACTTCTCAGGGTATGAACATTATGGTCACACATGAATACAGTGAAGCGAACAAGGTGGCAGATATGCTCTCTAAGAAAGCAATAGAGGATGGATATTCCATGTAGTCATATGTAGCACCAGATTTTTTAATTCTCCTTGTGGACTCAGACATAAAGGGTGACTTTCATACTCCGTTGTGCAGACCCTCCCTATAAATCCTTGTACTTACTTTTTTATTAATAAATTTTGTGGGGTCAGGACATGCCTGGACCCGTACCTGATTTTCCTAAAACAAAAATAAACCTAAATCAACACTAAAAACCCTTACAATTTTGAACAAACCCCAAAATCCAAAAAAAAACCCTAAAACCCTAAAAAAACTAAAAACACTTTTAAACCCCAAGAAACCATTCAAAAATATAAAAACCCTTAAATCATAAAATATAATAAAAACCCTAAATCCCTAAAAGCCAAAAAATTGAAAAAAAATCAAAAAAACCAAAAAACCCAAAAAAACCCTAAAACCCAAGGTAAATATTAAAAAACTAAGAAACACTAAGAAAACCCTAAAAGTACAAAAATCACAATAAAACCACAAAAATCACCAAAAATCAAAAAATACCATTAAATCAATTTAAACGCAAAATAAACTATAAAACACTAAAAAACTCTAAAAATTAATAAAAACCACTAAAACACCTAAAAACCATAAATACAAAAAAAAATCTAAAAATACTCAAAATCCCATAAAACCCTAGAATGAAAAATGTTCTCAGAGCAGTGGCTATTCTCTCCTCACATCACTAGTGTTCCCCTTCGACTCTTCTTCTCTTCCCCTCTGGAGTGGTCTTTCCTCAGTATCTCTGGCTCCACACTGGATTGGCGTTGATGGAGGTAGTCTACAAGCGCTCTAGCTTCGTTTCTGTCTGGTGGTGGCCTCGTTGCACCTTTCCGCTTCAGGATCTGACTTTAGACTCGGTTCGCTAGTCGCTGACTCCAGTTTGCACAGAGGTGACTTCGACTCTCATGGCTTTGGGATCCTTGTCTGGTTTCGTCTTACATCGGCTCTGTGTGGTCGGGATATGGGCTGCCAGATTGGTGTCTTCCTCTACGGATCTGGGTTCTTATTGTGGCTGCGAGAACTTGCAGCTTGGATTGGCGTGGTTGGTGTCCGATTTGGTGTTTCCCTGGGATCTCATTACGGCCCTTGTGTGCTCGCCATTGCCTCCGGATTGATTATTGCAGGTTTCGGTTGGATCTTCCTGGAGACTGGGATCTAGTCTCAGATGTTGTTCTCTTCATGTTTGATGTGGTTCTGACCACGAAACCCCAGTCAGACCTCTTTTCGCCTTGATGCCAGTTTTGGTGTGTTCCAGTCTACTCGGGACTGGTTCTAATGGCCTGGAGGGAGAGTGCCTACTTTACGTTTCCTCTGTCTCCCAGTGTTTTTATTCCTTTGTTGTTGTTTTGTTTTGCAAGGTGTGTCTTTTTTGGATTCCGCTTCTGGTCGCTGGTTGTTCATTGTTGGAAGATGATGTTTCTTGGTGGTGAATGAGGTGATTCTTCTTCTTGGGGCAATTGGAGGTTAGTGTTTTGTGAATCTGTGGTGCTGAAGTTGGGCAGATGAAGTTGATTCATATGGTTTGGTGTTGATGGCTGTTGGTTGATGATGAGATTTGAGGTGATGTTGGGGTCTTTTTGTTCTTCTGGTTCGTGAGGTTTTGGTTCTTTTCATTGGGTTTCTTTGGGGTTGGTATTGTAAACGGGTTCTTTGGGTGTGAGTCATTTGACCCCTCCCCTCCTTTGTCTACTACTTCCTCTTTCTAATAATTTTTTTTGGGGGGGGGGTCGGGAATAGCCTGACCCTCGCATCTTCCTTTCCCTAAAACCCTAAAAAATATATAAACTGATAAGAACCCCCTAAAATACCCCCAAAAGACCCTAAAACCCCCTAATGATCCAGAAATACCAAAAACCCATTTAAAACCCTAATACCACTACAAACCCTAAAACCACTAAAAAATTAAAAACCCTAAAAACCATTATAAAATCCATAATATCATAAAAACAACAACAAAATAGAAAATTATAAAAACAATAAAAGACCCAAAAACCCCTAAAACCCAAAAAACAATCTAACCCCCCCCCCCCACAAATTCACATGAAACACCTTAAAATTCCCATAAACCACCTATAAAACCCTTAACCCCTTAAAATAAATAAAATTTTCTAAAACAATAAGAAATCCTAAATACCGTTAAAAACTAACAACCATGAAACCCCATGAAAACCCAAAGAACCCCAAAACCCCTAAAAATCCCAAAAAACCGTAATATAATGAAAAAAACTAAATATCACTAAAAACCTTGAAAACCCCTAAAACACATAAAAACCACTAAAACCCCTAAAACCCCCCAAAACCCCTAAAACCATAAAAACCCATAAAACCATAAAAACCCTAAAACCCCGAGAGCCCCTACAACCCCCTAAATATCTCAAAAAAACCAAAAAACCATAGACACACTAAGAAACATTAAAAAACCCAGAATCCTAAAAAAATTCCCAAAAAAACCCTAAAATCCATTAATACCATTGAAACCCCTAAAACCCATAAAAACCCAAAAAGTTTCTAATACCCTAAAAAACAAAAATCAAAAAACCATAAAATGACAAAAAAATAAAAAAAATAAACTAAAAACCCTAAGAATCCTAAAAACACTAAAAACCAGAAAATCCCTAAAACCATACAATATCCAAAAAACCATAAATCCCTAAAACTCTAAATAAGCTAAAAACCCCTTAAATTCCCTAAAACTCCTAAAAACATAAAACCTGCTCATAACCCAGGGAAAACACTAGAAATATTAAAATAACTAAAAACCATAAACCCCACAAATAATAAAAAATCTAGAAAAACCCCTAAAACCCCCAAAACACCTAGAAACCCCTTAAAACCAAAAAACCAAATACATTTAAAACCCAAAATACATATAAAAACATTTTAAATTTCTTAAAATTCATAAAATCACTAAAAACCCTTAAAACCCCAAAAAACACCTACAAACCAAAACAATACAAAAACTCTAAAACCCCATAAAAACTATAAAATACCCTAAACCACTAAAAAATCCACAAAAAACGATTAAAAAATCCTATATATTAAAAATAGCCTCAAAAACCTAAAAACTATAAAAACCATAAAAACCCTAAAAATAATAAAATCCTCAAAACCCCTAAAATACCTAAAACTATAAGAACACTAAAAACCATAAAATCTTCATAAACCATAAAGACCTAAAACCCCTAAAAATCCTAAAAACCATAAAAAAAATCCCTATAAAACCCTAAAAACCCTAAACCCCCTAAAAATCCTATAACATCTGGTGCCTTTTGAGCCAGCCAAAAATCTTAATCCCTTTTAAATTTTCATGATTAGGTGAGTTGACCAAATTTATTTTTTATCTCAAAGACCTAATGATAAGAGAATTTTTCCCAAGTACATGTTTTTAAATAGGTTTTGAAACCCAATATGGGCCTCATGGTTTCAGGTGTGTTTCATGTGTGGTGGCCCCCACAAACATTGTTTCGGGAAAGCACGGATGAAGTCGCATGGTTTGGATAAACTGTAAAGCCCTCTAGAAGTAAATAAGAAACCCACCTAAAGTAGTGGAAATGGTTTGTAAAACTATGATAGAAGGGGATCATGGTTTTTCAAAACATATAGAATTTTAAATAGTTTGGATTCACATTGTTTGGAAAATAGTGAACCTAGATGATGTGTTCAGGGTGTTTAGGAAATGATCACCACACATTTGGAACACTATTAACCAAAATGTGGATACAAACCATATATGTGACATAGAAAGGTTAAAGTACATTTTTACCAATGCCCCCATTTTCTTTCATTCCTATTTATTTATCCTTCACTTCACACGCAGCACAACAGAAGATCTCATTTTGAGTTTCTTTTATATTTTTTCAAGATTTTTTTGTGAAAAATGGCTAGGTTAAAAAAATGAAAAATAGGTGTGAAAGGTTGTAGTGAACCTATCACCTATCAGGGAAAAATCTATTTTATACGAAGACCATCCGAACCAGGGTCTGGATCCCATGATTCCAAAATTTATTGAAAATAAAAGAATAAAATACAATAGAAGAAAGAAATTGAGAGGAACAGAAAGGAAATAAGTGACAAGACACTACTCTAGAACAACTTAAACCATGACCCAAGAGAAAATAGAATCATTGTTTGCAGGAGTGACAACCACCTTGACCTAGAGGATGAAGGACTCTCCCCCAGGGTTTAGTCTGTTTCCATGGAGATTCATCCACAAGATTATCAGTGTCGACATTTGGCATAATAGGTTCTGTACCTACCTTTATCATGAATTCTATAGTTCTTAATTCACCATTGATATTGCCAAATTCTTGATGGAAGACTTCACTACTATTAGATATATTTATAATATCAAGAAATCTATGATTACTAGAGTCTTCCACAACCTTATTGGTGAATTAAACCACTTGTAAAGGTGATTACACATCATGAGGAACACTTTGGGTCACCCTGGGAGTCACCTTCCATGCCTCCTATAGTGAAACATCTTTTCCCACTGACCTATCACCAATACCATCGGACGTAGTCTCCGAACTCTATTGATCAATAATCACAAGTGCAATGAAAACATTTTTTAGAATATTTATCAACTCTTGAAAAAGATCCCTAGTAGAGACAATATAATGTTAACCAGTCACCCTCTGAGGTTTATGGGGTTTCACCTGAAGAATTGAGATTCTATTACTATTACTGTAATTCAAAAAATCACATCCAATAACATTAAAAAAATATATTTCCTATTTAGTATCAAATACAACATCTTTATTCACCTGAATATGATGTTGACTTCTTTCCTCTGTACTTCTCAACATATGAGGTTCAACGTTCTTATCTGTACCACTTAGATCAATATGAACTTCCGTATTATTTCCATTATAAGGCACACCAGTGAAAAGAGGAGTACTATAATTCATACACAACTTGGTGCCAATTTCCACGTTAATAAAATATGGTAACATGTAATCCACTAGCTGGAAAAACATGTAAGGTTATGAAGAAAAGGGTGCCCTGGGATGGAAATGGATAACCTGAATCGCATATAGGAAATGAAAAAATATTTCCAAGGTAAGCCCTCTTATAAAAAGGTTCTATGGGTGATGGTTTCTATCAGAATTCAAAATGCTATAATGGAAGTACTGTTTGATATTAAATAGTATATAAAGTTTTCTATTTTTTCATTATATATATATAACAAAACAAAATAAAAATATATTTTTTAAATTTACAAAAATTACATTTAAAACAGTAATTTTTTTTCTTGAAAGGTGGTAGGCCCCCTACTGCTTTTCATAGCCAGTTTCAAAATATTTTTTGACCTACTCATATTTAAACAAAAAAAAATTTGGAAAACATATGAAAACTTAATCTATCCATTTTTTCACCCATAGGATTTGATCAAATCATCGTTTTCGGACTCTGATCTACATATTTTGGTGGGTACAGATTCATCTCAACAAGGACTTCACATCAAAATATTCTCTTCTCTTTTTATCATTCAATACAATATTCTAAATTTGTGTGAGGTATTTTACCCTCTTCTCATAGAGTTCATCTGAAATATTAATTTCTCTAGATATGGATCCAGTTATAGGCTGATATAAGTTGAGTGAGAACCTACTATTATAGGGTAGGTGGTTCTTATATTTATCATTATTTTTTCATGTATTTTGGGGGATGAATTATAATACACACATGTGGGTTGAATAAGTTAATCCATAATTAATTAAATTAATTATTTCTAAATTGTATAGATAATTATATTACATTACTATAGAAATTATCCTTCTATAATACAAATGGTTAAGACATGTAAGGGGTTTGAAAAAACCTGGGTATTTTAGATCCAGTGTTTAAATTGAATTAACTAAATTTTTATATTGATTGTTTAGTTCAATGGTAATGAGATGGGAATGGCCCCATTATTGAGGTGATGTAGATCACCTGAACTGAGGTGATTCGGTTTGTCAGGTTCGTATTTTTTGAGATAAAAAGGGTGATGTTTATTACTAGGTTGAGGTGACATGGTCTTTGATTTGACTTGAATAGGTTATCAGAATGAGGGCATGGCACTCATAACACTAAGTTTATGTTGACCATTAGGATTGAGGGACATGGTTAGAGGGGAATGAGGTGGCTAGATAATTTTCCATATATTTTGTTTGGTGATTTCCTCTCACTTTTGTTGATTGATTCACCTCTATATTAATGTGAACACATATATGACTTAGTCTACGTGGTTTTGACCATTCATTTTGGGTATAGGCCCCTGTAAACTATGTGTCTTAGGTGATGGAGTCTAACATTAGATATATTGGGGGCTTATCAGCATAGAAATTCAAGTGGATAGTGATAGACCATCAGTTGATGCTTTTGAGACCACCGATTGGGGGCTAAGGTTTTCTATTATACATGAGGTCGTTAAGCTAGGAAATTGGGAGGAAAGATATAACTATACCTATAGAAATTGGGTTTTTAGAAAATAATTATTATACATGGAGGATATATATCGTTGTGCCTTGGGATGACAGGATTTGAGCCGATGGTGATTTTCTTAGGATGAGGTCTGAGGAACCGTGTATTTTTAGGTGTTCTGTTGTACACCATGTAACATGATTGATGGAACAAGGTGTCAGGTGACATGATTATACATGTAAATTAAAGGATTACTTTTTAATATACTTAATAGAGGATACCTTGTGGTAAAATAAATGGATCATGTCTGTAAATATATATATATACAAATATTTATGGTATTCCATATATATATGGGCGAATTGTTCAGTATTATTCTAGTGATGGAAAAAGTAGGTGATCGCTTACCTGTGGCTTATGAGCATAAGGGAAGAATTTTATTTATTAAATATTCATGTGGTACCATTCATTTTTATTTATCTTACACCTGAATAATTATGGATGTAAGACAGGGACATGTTTATGGTGACCTACTTAGATTATTCTCACACCCTACACAGGCCCCTTGAGACATATATAGAGTTTATGTCTCTGAGATCTTATAAGGGTTTTGGATCAGTAGTTGTACCTTAGTGATCAAGTCTTTCATTTTTCATGAGATGGATAGAAATGGGAAATATTTGTTCTTTCATCGATATGGAGATTCCTTTGTGATATTTTAGCATTATGTATATGTATGTACTTATATGGTCATCCACGGTAGACCCTGCATGTCTATTGTTTTGAATGACCAGTTATGATATGTGTTATTTAAAAATAGAATTCCTTTGGTATTATTTATTCTATTATTATATCATTTATGTTTCTTCAATGTTATTATTCTATTTCTTCCACCTATTAATGGTCCTTTTGGAAATATTTATGTATGTACCTTTACTATTATCACCACCAGAGGGTATAGTCTCTCTATAATCACTTCTCAGACCCTCTCTACTATTAGGCTACCTTTTTCCATATGAGAAGTCATGTAAAAGTCATAGTGGCCAACTAACCCAGAGCATTGTTCAAGTAGAAACTAGGTCTGGAATCTACCAACGGTATAAAAGGATTTTTCTTTTCCTCCTTGTCTATGTATTTGGGTTATAGTAGACCAAATACTAGGATGAAGCTAGTGTTGGGTATAACGCTCTTGTTCGGTGCCTCCAACCACATTAATGGGGGGAATACCATGTTTCTAGGGGTGGGAAATTTATGTTTTACTATGTTGTTTTACAGTTGATTTGATTTCCACCTTGACTGGTGAACTTGGGTGTGATTATTATTTGGTATGTGGGTTTTGACACATAGAATGATATGGTATGGAAGGTTATATTATACATCATTATAGCCACTTTGGATCGTTTTATTTTTTTCTTGTAATTTTCATTGGTAACCAGGAATGCGCTAAGAGGTGTTGGTTTGTTTAAATTGTCAACAATGAATCAAAAAAATGTTTTCTATCTTAGCCTCTTTTTGTATCTTTCTACTCAACTAGCCCAGGAACGTGGTTCCAATGAGATATATATGTGATTCTATATTCATGTGATATATGGGCTTGACCCTAATAAGGGTAGGTGAGGATGATAACAAGGGGTAATTTGTTTAAAGTGTCACCAAATAATTTAAACAAAAATTTAATATGTATCTTTTTTGGTGGAATTCTAATCAACCAAACAATATTGATGGTACATGATATGTGATTTTTGACTTTGATTTGGGTAGTCAAAGGTCCATGCGGCCATATTATATGAAATTTTGGACTCTGATATGGGTAGGTAAGGGGCCATGAGGCCGAATGATACTGGATACTTGATACTTGATACCTGACCCTGATATGGGTAGGTGAGGGTCCATAGGGACAAATATCTTGGGACATGGTGTAGTAGGGGGTGTAAGGGTGGTGATATGTGATACCTGTTATAACTTTACATATATGTGACATATATATATATAAATATTGTTATTGTTTTTTACCATCATGATAGGTATTTCGTGGGATTCCACCTAGAATCCATCCATTGGAGTGTAATGAGATTGGTAATGTGGTATTTCTTGTGTATGCATGGGATGAGAACCTTGTGGGTTGAGATGAGTCCCTGAAGGGTTGGGATGATCATGATCTTTGGGTACATGCTCTGGTACAGGCTGGAAAGTAGTAGACGGAATAATTTAGACCATGGCTAGATGAGAAGCTCAGGGTGAGCTCGATTCTTATCATACAGGGAATCAAAAAGGGACCATAGGGAGCTGATACATCTATGGAATACATGAATTGGGATTTCCATTCTCAACACCCTCTTGAATTATAGGGTGAGGTTGGACTGTAGGAAATAACTAACATGATAGAGTTAGTTTGGATGAACTTTGATCCGCTTCAGACACCCCCCACCCAAGTAGGAGGGTTAAGCTAGTGATGTATGTTATTATGGGACCCGAAAAAACTGGTGGGATGTATAGGTTCAAGTAGGAAGACACAAGGTACTTCCTTGGAAAAATTTTGAAATACAATTTTTGAAAACTTTTTCTTGAGATGCTGAGGGAAGATAGAGCCCATGAGTTCATTAATTATTAGTAGGGGGATACACCTTTCATGGACTATGTGATCAACTTCATATACCTGTTGTGATTTTTCTTACTATTTTGGGTGAGTAGATCACCTGGGTGTGGAATTTGGGGGATGGCTTATGGAATGCCATCAGAGTTCGAGTGAACATCTTCAGGCTAAGGTTGTTCTTAGATGTGGTCAATCAGGAACTAATAACAAAGGGGGACATGAATGAGTGGTATTATATGAGCTACATTAAATCCTATGTTGAGCTGATCAGGTATGATTCAGGTATAATGAAGTGCAGCTATAAGGAATCTCAATAGGGTAGTCATGCCAGAAATTTGGGAAGACCACTAAAGAGTGGGTCCATTGCTGTGTTCTTCTTATGCGGGTAGTCATCGAACATTAAAACATATTTTGAATAGGTTCCAAATGAGTTTTGTCCATTTATCCTGATGGGGAATTAGGAGAGGTTATCTAGGAATCCTTCTGGGGTAGCTGGGGGTGGGGAACTGGGAAAGACTAAGGGATCTAAGGTCAGACTAGGAGCAGTAAAAGTAGCTGGTAGCTGGGAATCTGCAGCACATTAAGGATGCTGCATTTATAGTGGGACCTAGTAGTGTGGTAGTGGAAAGTACATGGTGTATCTCTATTGAGATTCCATTCCTTAGTAATTATAGATTCAGGTTTGGTGCATGTTATTGAGCTGTTGAGGTTGGGGTAGGCCGGTGATCCAATGACAATTAGATGTATGCCACATTGGTGACTGTGATTCTCTTTTATTTTGGTTTTTTCTACTTTGGTGCATGTGGTTCATGGGTAATGTTATTTTTTCCTAACTATAGACTGGTAAGTAGGTTGGAATTAGTTATTATGTGGATCATATATGTTTATGAGGTGCATAGGCCCCAGAACATATTGTGGGTGTCAATGCGATGTAGATTTGTATTTCAGGTCATATATGTCTAGGAATATATGTGATGCCTGATATATATGAGGTCATTAGGAATAAATATTTTTCTTGAAATGAATATGTATATATATTATGTTGGTTTATTTTGGGAAGATATTGATATGCAAGAACTGTGGGAAACTGATGAGGTGTTGGATTTAATGAGTATCGGTTTTTGCAGAGGTACTTAAGGGAATCTGATGAGATGCATGACATGATGAGTTTTAGATATTGAACATTCATGCTTTGAGAACCTGATGAGGTTCAGGGATGATAATACAACATGGGAGGAATTTTGATTCTCAGGATGGTTAGTGGACCATCAGATGTTTTTTTGGTCAAGAAGAAACTAGGTAGGTAACTCCTATGGTGGGGAACGCCTTGATGGGATTAGACATGTGACTTAATATCTATGGTAGACTAGGGTGATATTGATATGGGTATGTTTGGTACCATCTATAGGTAAATATTGATAGATCATGGATGATATATGTTTATGTGGGGAGATTGAAACTTCCCATGTTTTTTTGAGTAGGTTGAAAATCCTCAACCTTTTTGAATTTTCATATTTGGTGAGTGGTCCAAAAATCTTTTTAATCTATAGAGCATAATTTTGAGTGTTTTTTACCCAGTACATATTTTTTAGATTTGTTTTGAAGTCCAAAAGGAGGCTTGGGATTTTAGGTGCAGTGGGGCTTAGAAACTCTATTTCGAGAAAGTGTAGAAACAGTCAGATAGTTTGGATAAACTGTGCAACCTCCCAGAAGTAGCTGTGTGGACCACATACAACACTGGACATGGTTTTTGAAACCCTATATATGGGGGTACATTGGTATTAATATCCTTTATATTTATTAACTAAGGGGATTTGAACAATTTTTTCATTGTTTGAACTTTTTAAGAAACTGTGCACCTAGCACATGCATGTGTCGTGTTTAAGAAATAAGAACTACATGGTTGGTGCACAGTTATCCAAATTGTTCTGTTCATTTAAATGGGTGAAATTATATTTCAAAACTATCTCATTTTTCTTTCATTCCTCATCCATTATCCTTCACTTAATGTGAAGTATAGGGGGGTCTCCCCTTTCTTTCTCCCTTAATATTTTATCCAAACATCATGTTCATAATCCAATCCATGATCCATTGGTGGCTATAGATTCTTCTTGGTATGGCCTTCAATCCGAAAGCTTATCTTTTCTATTTACTCTCCATATGAAATGATAAATATATTAGATCTATTTTAGCCTATTTTTAGAGTCTTCTTCTAAAAAAATTTATCTTCATCCATCCTGATTTAGAGGCCGATATCTGACAAGCGAGTATGTGCTAGTACAAGGTAGGTGGTTCATAGCTTTCACTTGTGAGTGTTTTGAGGGGGTCAGGTACCTTTAATATGCCCATGTTGAGATCCTACTTAATTAAATTCATGATTTTTAATCTATTTAAATGATTATATGAGATTCCTATGGGCCTGGTAGTTATATACTAGAAATGGTTAATCCAGTTGAGGGCATTGGACCAACCTAAGAAGTTTATACTGGGTGTGTAAATTGAATTAAATAAGTTGTTATATTGATTTCTAGGTTTCGTGGGAACGAGACAGGCATAGTCAATGGATCTAGGTGACTTTGATAACATGGAAAGAGTTGAATTCGTTTGTTAGGTCAGGTTTGGACCAGGATTCATAATGTGATCTTGATGACCAGGTTGAGGAGAAATGGTCATCAGTTTGAGGTGGCGAGGTCATCAAGATGTGGGAATTATGATCAGAACCTTGAGATGGTGTTGACCATCAGTATTGGGAGATATGTTCATAGGGGCACAAGGTAACATGATAATATAGCTTAGGTTTTTTGGTGATTTTTGCTCATAGTTGTTGGTTGACAGATCATTGGAGTTGTGTGCATATAGATAGGACTCAATCGGGGTGTTTTTGACCATTCATTGTGAGTGGAGGCCATTGTAGACTTTGAGGATTAGTTTATGGCATGGACCATCATATACGATGGGAACGTCCACTATAGAAATCAATGTGGATGGTGATGGACCATTAGTTGATGGTGTTTTGATCATCGATTAGGGTTTGATTCTTTACATTATAGTTGAGGTTCTCGGTCCAAGATATTGAGAGGATGAATATTTGCATACCTTGAGAGATCGGCTGTTTAGATAAACATGATTATATATTAGAGGATAGATATTGGTATGCCTTGGGATGTTGGGATTCTATCTGATGGTGATTTTCCAAAGTCATGGTCCAAGGGATGAGGGATATATTTGGGAATTTCATTGGACACCAAGTTACACAATAGATGGAACGAGTATCTAGATTACAAGATTATTAGTGGAACATGATAGATTACCTTGTACGATACTCATTAGGGGATACCTTGGGAGGTGAGACATGGATCCTTACAATTGAAAATATATTTATATAGGACTATATTGTAGTTCATATATATATATATATATATATATTGGGGAACATGTTCAGACTTATTATGATTATAGAGGAAGAAGGGGATTGCTTATTTGTGGCTACTGAGTATAAGGCTAGCATGTTATTTATAAAATATATTAGTGCTATCTTTTATTTATATTTATCAAACTCTATCATAATTATTTATGTAAGAGAGAAAAATGTTGGTGGTGGACTATAGAAATTATTCTCATACCCTACATAGTCTCCTAGGGATGCATGTAGACTTTATGTCTCCGAGATCTAGTAAGGGGTCAAGATTGAGATCTTGACATTAGTGATCGAGTTGTGCATTTTTCAAGGGATGGATGAAAATAGACTATGGTGGTTCTTTCATCGAATTGTAGTTTCATTTTTGAGCTTTTAGAATGTTTTGTTTGTATGTACTTATATGGTCATTAATGGGAGACCAGTCATTTCAACTATTTTGCATGACATTATATGATATATATTTTTCACATATTGTATTCATTTGGGATTAATTATTCCATAGTTGTTTCTAATATGTTTCCACTATGTTTGTATTCTATTGCCACTGCTTATTTATGGTTCATCGGGATATATTTATATATAGACCATAAATATTATCACTACTATAGGTTATATTCTTCTAAATATCACCTCTCAGACCCTTGATGCTAGTTGGATTCATTTTTCCTATGGGTAGGCATGACAAAGGCCTAGTGGCCAACCAGCACGGAGCACCGTTTGGGTGTAAAACTTGGTCAGGGGAACTTCAATTACAAGAAAATTAAAACCCCCCCAAAACCAATGAAAACCCAAAACCCATAAAACCCCCTAGAAAACCAAATACCCAAAAATTCAAAAAACACCCAAAACCCATAAAAACCAGAAAACCCCCAAAAAACAATAAACAATCCTAGGAAACCCTAGAAATCTAAAGAAACTAAAACCCCTAAACCTCTAAAAACATTAAAATCCCAGAAAACCTAAAAATCCTAAAAACCCAAAAAACCTTAAAAACCATGAAGAACCCTAAAATAAAAAAACAAATACCTAACCACCCAAAAAATACTAAGAAACCAAATAAACCCTTAAACCCCATAAAACCCTAAAATAACCAAGAAAACCCTTAAAACAATGAAAATCCCTAAAACCCTAAACCCTAAAACCCTAAAAGACTGTAAAAACCCTTATAGAACATAAAAACCTTAGAAACACCAAAAGGTGATATAAAACCCTAAAAAACATAAAATATCATAAAAACCACTAAAACCCATAAAAGTATATAAAAAACATAAATGACCATAAAAACCCTAGAAACCCTAAAATATCATAAAACCCTAAAATCCTAATGTACGCAACAAATACCTAAACAAACCAAAACAAACATAAAACCCTAAATACACTGAAGGACCCTAAAAAGATATATATCCCGAAAGGACCCTAAAACCCCTAAAAAATTAAAGGATCATAAAAACCGTAAAACCCCAACAAACCATAAAACCCCTAAACCCCCTAAAAGACCTTAAAACCCCTAAAATCAAATAAATCCTCTAAAACCTCAAAAAACCCTATACCCTAAAAAAAATAAAACCCACTAAAATCCCTAAAAACAACAAAACCCACCCAAACGACCTAAAACCCCTAAACCCCTAAAAAACCTAAAACCCTAAAATCCATAAAAATAATAAAACCCCAAAATTCCATGAAATAACCTGAAATACTTAAAAAAACATAAAAATATAAATTCCCTAAAAAAACCCATAAAACCCTAAAACCCCATAAATACCTAAAAATATCCAAAACCTCTATAATATCTACAAACTCCTGACAACTATGAAAACCCAGAAATCAACTATAAACCCAAAATTTTTCTAAAAACATTAAAAACCCTTAACTCCCAAAAAAAAATGACCTTAAAACCCCCCAAAAGAATAAAACCCCTAAAAACAAAAAAAACCATAAAACCCCTAAAAACACTAAAAAACCTTAACCATAACAACATTAAAACCATAAAAATTATCAATAAATCTTAAAATCCCTAAAACACTCAAAAACCTTAAAAAAAATTAAAAACCATATAAACCATAATAATCCTAAAGAATTATAAAAAAACTAAAAACCCTAAAACCCCTTAAATCATTTAAATATAACTAAAAATCCCTAAACACTTAAAAATAGTTAAAATATGAAAAAAAATCCGAAAAACACTAAAACCCTAAATGAACTAAAAACCGAAAAAACATAGAATCCACTAAAATTGCTAAAATGTCCTCATAAATATAAAATCCCTAAGAACCCTAAATCCCATTAAAATCAATAAAACATTAAAAACCAATAAAAACCCCTAAAACATGAAAACAGTCACGCCCCAGCCCTATACTACCCAGATCCGGTGCAGTTTTAAATAAATGTGGTATTTAATTTTTTTTTTATAAATTAAATACTAATAAATCACACATCATGCTCCACTAAATAGGATCTTTTCAGTTTAGATTCTGGAAAACTAGATACAAGTATTAAAATTCCTTCAATACTGAACAGAAAGGGCATCATAAAGCCATCACCAATTAGTGTAACTCAAATCTACTAAACGTGTAAAAGAAAATAGATTGAAACATAGGGTGAGCATTTGAATGCCGGGTAAGAGGGTTTTAAAAATAAAATAATATTTCAAATAAAACCTTTTGAAAACATTCCTTTAAAATTATTCATAAAACATTTTTTTAAGTATATATTGAAATACATGAAGAACAACCTAACATTTTGTCCAAAAAATAGAAGTGAACATTTCAAGGAATGTTTTCAGAGTTAAAATGAAACATGTTCCAATAATAAGAATGCCTATACAAAATATATGGTATATAGAATATAAATAAAAATTTATTCTAACTATAATATGTGTGACATGATGAAGTGAAAGTATAGAATTTACAAATGAATGTAATATATGATCAGAGATTCACATGAAATGATAACTTCACTTTCATTCCTTACTAACTATAATTCATAAAGTAGAAGATAAATCTCTGAATGCAGAATAAACATTATTCCATAAGCATTTACTTCTTCTTATTCTCATAAGTATAGGATCTTAACCATGTATATTCTACTAGTCGAATATCCACTTGGTTAGTTAATTATAATAAACATAATGAGGGAAGTGCATATGTCGGACTGTGTCGAGGCCTCTTGCCAAGACTATAAACTCTCTGTCAAGGCATTGTGCCAAGACCATTAATATGCAAAATTGGGAAATTCCTCGGTCAAATCCTCTTCAATTTTTCTCATGAGACCTGATGATGAATTGAGGGACCATAGTAGGCCCCACCCATCATATAATATGTCCAATGCATTCCTAATTTCTTTAAATCAAAGTGCTTCACACCACTTTGATTTATTAAATTGCTCCATACTTATTATTCAAAATTCCACATACTACTTGAAATATATTATTTTTCATTTTATATTATACAAAGTGTCCCATACCACTTTGAATAATTTAGTTCCTTAATCCATAAATGGTCATAACAGTTTAATTGCATTCTTTAGAATTTTCATATATATAGTGAAACACGAACTTAAGTGTCAAAACTAATATCATCATGGAAATAAAATAAATGAAAAGTATGGTTCGCAGATTATAGAACATGTGATGATAACTAATTCACATAAAATACATGCTTGGTTACATAGAATGATAACCGTTAAATTCTAAAAATTTTGTTATGAAAATAAACATATTTTATTCCAGAATGAATAATTTGATTTTATGATAATTATCATTTTTATTTATAATATGTGCTCATAAATGTGAATAAAAAATGGGCTAAATCATCAAATTAAATAAACCAAAGCATACTTAGAAACAATTTGTTGGGGTTTGAAAACATAACCAGTTGGAATGTAAACAGATTATTTTATGTGAAGTATTGAATGTATCATTAACTAATCAAATTTCAGAATATTTATTATAAATTTTATTAATCCAGTGTGAACTCATAATGTGAACCCATATTAAAAATATACAATATAAATATATGTATATCTCTATATGTACTTAAGGGTGTTTCATCAAATCTTAAGATCCCAATACATAATTTTTGTATAGTAAAACACAATTTACCAAAGGTCAGCATTAACATTCAAAGTGTAAAACTGGGGGTATTGTTTCATACACACACACACACACACACACACACAAATATATATATATGTGTGGGGTTTTCTGTGTAAAAATACTTATTTATTTTTAAATGCATCTACATAATACACCTTTAAACTTAACATGGTTTTTGTCCATTATGCATTCCATGTAGAGTAAGAGTTCTTATTTCTTAAATAAAGAAATTGATATGGTTTTATTAAGAACACATATATACATATATGTATATATGTTATGAAACGAAATTTAGGTATAAACATAAAACCCCATTGTGAGTTGCATGACAATTTGTTTTTCAAAAATAAGAAATAATTCTTATAATATCATTCAAGAAAATCAAAAGGTTATAAGAACAACCATATAAAAATAAATATATATATATATATATACATGTATATATATATATATAAATGATCCATAAAATAAAACAATGTAAGGTAATCCTAGGTCCATTACATGCTAAAGGATTAAGAACATCATTTAGGACAAAAAATTCACCATCAAATAAGAAACCAGTAGATTTATACTCAACTGTATATATATATATATAAACTGTTACAAGATAAGACAAAATATGACCCTAACCTGATTCCAAGAAGGATATGAAGTTGATAGGAACTTTAAGGAGGAGCTGGAGCGGAAGAACACTCGTAGAGTTCATGCGCAAAATGAATTATACATGTAAGTTGTATATAATTTATTTTTAAGTAAACATTCATAGAAAACCAAGGAACCTCAGTTTAAACAAATACTTTTTCACTCGGTCTTGTGGAAAACTATAAAGAAGGAGGGGCCTCCCGAGGTCATGGGTGTGAAAAAAAAAAGAAGATTACGGTGAGCTACTAGTGCAGCGCAAGCGGGGGGAAGAAGAAGAAGGTAGTGGGAGAGGGAGTGGAAAAAGATGAATGGCTCAGATCAGCTGAGACCAGATCGGATGGCTGAGAAAGATTTGAATATTAAAAAATGAATAAACTATCGCGATTATTTCAAAAAACAATCCAGCGGTTGAGGTGCATCCGTAGGTTTTTAAAAGAGCTGATCGTTTGAGATTAAATATTGACTCGATCAGAAGGCTACGACGTGACATGAAGAACAACCGACATTAGATCTTTTGGGATCAAATGGATGACAAAAATATGGTGGAGAAACTACAGGTGTAGGGAGTCTGGGATTGAACTGATTAGACGGCTCAGATCTCACACAGCGAGATCAGATGGTCCAGAGCGATTTTCCGCTGAAAAACGTCATCCCACATTAAAACGAGGTGACCTAAAATCCATCTTTATAATACCAGAGCTCCCGAATAAGGCTCAAAATTCCTCCTCCCCCTCCCTAGTACATCCCCATAGCATGTTTTTATGGGTGTGCTTCTTCTCCCAACCCTACCATCATGTCGCACCGCACGGTGGTGCACTCTATCACCCTTGCACACAGTCACTCGTGCGCAGTTAGGGCCTACTATGCATGCATGTGCACGTGACTCAGCACACACCATGCATGCACAACCTTGGGCCATTTTCAAAGGATTTGAGTGGGATTCCCACCAAGGCCTTGAGTGGATTGGCCTTCTAGGTCACCCTCAGCTAGGTTGGGGACTCACCTTAATTTTGTGTAGTAAAATTCATTTTTTGTTAACCATATGAATAGGTTTAAGAATATAAAAGAGTATTAAATCAGAGAATATAAATTCTATATTATTGTTAAATAAAATCCTAAAAACTAGTATTTTAGTTAGTTTATAATCATTTAGTTTCCCCAAACATCAAAGTTAAAAATCTATAATACAAATCCCATACTAGTTTTATATTTAAAATCCGAAACATATTTTTAATTAAAACATTGTTTTTATTCATCCATGATGAAGACATTTCAATTTAACTTTTTAAAACACTAAAATAATAAAATATCTAATTCACTATGTATATATAAATATTAAATACAAAAAATGTCATTAATTTCATTTTTTCAAAGGTATGCTTTCAAACTCAAAAATATATATATGTGTACCAAAACCAAGTAGTATTAATTTTGTGCTTCTCCTAGTATTTCTTTTAAAACACAAGGGTTAGGATTATAACCCATTTTATACATTAAATCATTATCCTTTTATAATATATATTTTTTTTACAAACATGTTTGTTGTTATAAATTCAATGCACACATTAAAACTAGGAGAACTCATTATACCTAGAAACTTTAAATTAAACCACCAGAATACCTAATGACTATAAGGTCTTATATCCGTTAGAGGCTAAACTGTCACAAAAAGAGGAAAGGGTTAGGTTATCATTATGGTCTTATAAAAAATGAATAGGGTGTTCTAATTTAATACAACATGGCGAAGATGGTGCTCATCATTCCTCTGATGATTAACTCAATTTTTGTGGTTCGGGTTATACTAATGTTCATCATTATGGATCCAATGTACCACTACTATTTCCTTGGAATTTATTTGTATTGGTTGGTCTCATTGTGATTTAATAGGTATTTTAGTAGGTATCATAGGGTAGTGAGGTTCTCTGATCTGGTTGTTATGTAATCATTTTCAGTGTTCATTGAGTAAAGAAAGTCTTGTGTTTATTTGAATGTATTATTTTGGATAACATGGGAATGAAGTAAAACCATAAAATACTATTATTTAATAAGAAATAAGTTTGGGGAATAAAAATATCCCCCCCCCCCACCCCCCCGCACAAAGAATTCAGTTCTCACAATTCTAAAATACCTACACATATTCACCAACAAAAACAGGCATACATCACTTCCAACAACCCTTCACAAAGTCGGCCAATGTGGACAGTCTGCTGATTATCCCCAGGTGGATCCCTATATTGGATTCCAATATGATGACTTCTATGACCCAAATATACCGAGAGAAGCTAGGATCATCCCTATGCATAAAGCATTCGGGTATCCAAAGGGAGGCTTCTACGATGTGAAGTTCAAAGATTTGATAGTGGACTAGTTCCATATCAATCCATCAAACTATGACGTGCATGAAAACCTCAAATCCATAGACCAACCCATACATAAAAAAACATAGGACATGGAACATATAAACTGTTCTAAGGACACAATCTAAAGAATCTTCCCGAAACTTCTCCAAAGCATGATAGTTCTCGGACATGCTGAAACAATGGAAGAGGCCTTCATGGTACTTCCCCCTCTGCTTGAACTATTAAAATTGAGCATTTTCCAAACCATCATAGTTATTTCTCTCTCCTTTGTAGGAACGATGGATATTTGTCCTGAGGGACACTTTATAATGGCATTTTCAGGTCAGGAGTAGGTTTGTGAAAGGTTCATAGTCTTCTGAACATGACTTGACAATTATATGTTCTAGTAATTCGGTGGGGAGTGATAAGAGGTTGGCTAATGAAATCACGTCTTCCATATAAAAATTTCAAGAGACGTGTTTTACTCAGAAAGGAATAAACATATTAAAACAACGCTTTTATTTTGTAAAATCATGTTAAATAACATAAAATATAACATCATCTATTTATATAAGGTTCATAAACCCCAAGGTGTTACATAATCATTCGCTCCCTCTCACAAATCACTGATATGAATTTTATAAAATTCATCACGATGTCTTATCACAGGTGCCATTGGGGTTTGTGATTTCCCCAGTTTCAAGTTAGTAGATCCCCAAAGTGGTTCTAAATTATTCTATATCTTTGGTCTAGAAAAAATGAGGGAAACTAGGATGAGTCACATATAGACATCTAAAGTATAGTGTGAGAGAATCATGGGGTGTATCAAGTTGAGAGACATCAGTATGAACTTTTCATCGATAAAACAAATGGGAAGACATGTCCCCAAAAAATTTAAAGTCCATAACTTGAACACGGATAAAATAGGTCATGATTTGACATAGGTACGCTGGTCGGAGGTCACCCTCCTGGGAAGCCTCTTGGAAATCCTCTCAAGCTGAAGCCTTCTCTAGGGTAAAGCATCTTAACAAACATTTAAAATACATTCCCTTCTATGCATAGAATGGGAATTGGGAATTCATCATAAGAAAATAGTTTAATCATACTCCTCAGTGAAGTTGGAGTACAATAGGAAAATTGGATATATGGTAGAGGTTTTTTCATAATAAACAAATGTTTTCATAAATCTTGTAGCCTTATAAACATGATTTTCCCACTATAGATTCTAATACATCCATTGGAAGAAAGATAAGGTTTGATTTGTCTGCAAATTAAAAATTTTATGAGAACTTTTATTTAGTAAGACATAATCATGTTTTTAATGTTGGTCTAATTTTACAAGGTTTTCTAAACCAATCTCTTGATACCAACTGTCACTCCCCGGATCAAGACTTCCCAGAGCCGGTGGGGTTTTAATAAAACATGTTGTGTAATATTTTTTATAAAAGAAATGATGATAAATCACACATCATGTTCCACTAAAGAAGATCTTTTTGGTTTAGATTTTGGGAATCTAGATACAAATATTACAATTACTTCAATTCTAAACAGAAAGGAATTCATAAAGAAGTCACCAATTAGTGTAACTCGAATCTACTAAACCTATAAAAGAATACATATTGAAACATATGGTGAGCATTCAAATTCTCAGTAAGGGGGTTTTAAAATAAAAAATATTTCAAATAAAACCTTTTAAAACCAATCCTTTTAAATTATTCATAAAACATTTTCTTATGGAAAGATTTCAACACATGAATCCCAACTTAACATTTTTTCTAGAAACTACAAGTGAGCATTTAGAGGAATATTTTCAGAGTTACAATGAAACATGTTCCAATCATAAGCATGATTATACAAAATATATGGTGTGCAACATATAAAGAGAAAGTTATTCTAACTATAATATGTGTGACATGCGAAAGTGAAAGTACAAAATTAACCAATGAAAGTAATACATGATCAGAGTTTCTCATGAAATGATAACTCCAATTTCTTTCCTTGTTAACTATAAATCATTAAAATGAAGATAAATCTCTGAATGATAAATAAACATTATTCCATGAGCATTTTATTCTTTTAATAATCATAAGTACATGCTCTTAATCATGTATATTCTTCTAGTGGAATATCAACTTGGTTAATTAATTATCATAAACTTAATGAGGGAAGTTCATATGTCGGACTGGGTTGAGGCCTCATGACAAGACCATAAACTCTCTTTCAAGGCCTCTTACCAAGACCATTAAACAAAAAAACTATCAAATTCCTCAGCTAAATCCACGTCTATTTGTCTAATGAGACCCACCGATGCATCGAAGGGCTATAGAGGTCCCCACACATTACATACTAATTCCAATGAATTCCTCATTTCTTTAAATCAAAGTGCTTCACACCACATTTATTTATTTAATTTCACCATACTTATTATTCGAAATTTCACATACTACATGAAATATCTAATTTCTCATTTCATATTATTCAATGTTTCCCCAACCACTTTGAATAATTTTGTTCCTTAATCCATAAATGGCCATAACAATTTAATTACATTCTTTAGCATTTTCATATATATACTGTAACATTTACTTATGGGTCAAAACTAACATATGCATGGAAAATTCATAAATTATAAGTATAGTAGGTAGATTATATCCCTTTTGATGATAACTAATGCACATAAAATATGGGTTTTGTTACATAGAATGATAACCCTTAAATTATAAAATCTTTGTTGTGAAAATAAACATATTATATTTCAAAATTCATAATTTGAATTAAATATTGTTATCATTTGTTTTTAAAATATGTTCTGATAAATGAGAATGGAAAATGGGATAAATCTTGAACTTAAATAAACAAAATTATACATAGTGACAATTCATCATGGGTGGAAAACATAACTAGTTTGAATGTGAACAAATTATTTTATGTGAAGTATTGAATGTTTCATTAACTAAACACACTTAAAAATACTTGTTATAACTTTTATCAATCCAGTGTGAACTCATAATGTGAACCCCTATTAAAAACATACAATATAAATATATGTATACCATTGTATGTACATAAGTGTGTTTCATCAAATCTTAAGAACCCAATACATAATTTTTTTATAGTAAAACATAATTTACAAATGTTCAACATTACTTTTCACAGTGTAAAACTGAGGGTATTGTTTCATAAATACATAAATACATATAATTATATTATGTACAAATACTTATTTATTTATAATTCCTTCAACTTAGTACACCTCTCAACCTAACATGGTTTTTTCCCATTATGCATTCCATTTAGAGTAGGAGTTATTCTTTTATAAATAAATAAATAAATATGGTTTCATTAAGAACACATATATACATATATGTATATATGTTGGGAAACCAAATTTATGTAAAAACATAAAACCTTATTGTGATTTGCATGATTTTGTTTTTCAAAAATAGGAAATCATTTTTATAAGATCATTCAAGAAAATCATGAGGTTATAAGAACAACTTTATGGACACACACACACAAACAGATATATATATATATATATGATCTTTAAAATAAAACAAATAAAGGAAATCCTAGGTCCCTTATGTGGTAAAGAATTAAGAACATCATTTAGGACCAAAAATTCACCATCAACGAAGAACCCAGTAGATTTATACTCAACCATATATATAAATATAGATATATATAAATCGCAACAAGGTAAGACAAACTTGACCCTCACTTGGATCTAAGAAGGAGAAGAAGTCGAGAGGAGCTTGAATGTGGTACTAGAGAGGAAGAACACCTGTATAGTTCGAGTGAAAAATTAATTGTACCTATAAACTATATATAATATTTTTTAAGTCAACTTTCATAGAAAAATAAGGCAACTTGGTTTAAAAAAGACCGGTGCACTCGGTTTTGTGGATAACGAAAAGGAAGTAGGGGCCTCTTGAGGTCACACATGTGGGAAAAAAGAAAAGAATAGTAGCGAGAGATACTAGTGCAGTGCAAGAGGGAGGAAGAAGAAAAAGGCAATGAGAGAGGGTGTGGAAAAAGATAAATGGCTCATATTATCCAAGAAAATATTTGATGGCTGAGAAAGATTCAAAGATTTAAAAACGAACAAACAGTCATGATTAAACTGAAAAATGATCCAATTATTGAGGTGCATCCTTGGGTTTTTAAAAGAGTTGATTGGTTGAGATTAAATCTCGACTTGATCAGATAGCTATGGTATGACGCGAGATTTATAAAAAAGAAATAACGACCAAGATTAGGTACTTCGTGATCGAATGACTATTAAAAACACGGTGGAAAAACCTCACCTGTGGGGAGTCATGAACCGAACCGATTAGACAGGTCAAATCTCACGTGGCGAGATCGGACGGTCCAGGTCTATCTTCTACAAAAAAAAACTTCATCCCACATCGAAATGAGGTGACCTAAAATTTGGATTTATAAGCTCATAGCTCCCGTCTATGACTCATAATTCCCCCTCCCCCTCCCCAGTACCACCCTGTACCGGGTTTCTACAGGTCCACTTATACACCTAACCCTGCCATTGTGCCGCCCTGCAGTGTGGCTCATTCTGGAACCCTTGTACAAGGTCACTCGTGCAACCTTAGGGCCTAGTATTCACGCCTATGTGTGAAATATAGCACTCACTATGTGTCCACAGCCCATGGCCATTTCCAAGGGATGTGAGTGAGATTCCCACCAAGCCCTTGAGTGGATTGGACTTCTAGGTCTCCCACGGCTAGGAGGGCGACTCACCTAAATTTTTCATAGTAAAATTCAATTTTTTGTTAACTGTAAGAACAGTTTTATACATATAAAAGTGTCCAAAATAATATAATATAAATTATATATTATTGTTAAATAATATTCTAAAAACCATTATTTTCTTCAGTTTATAATCTTTTTCGTTCTCAAAACATCAATGTTCATAATCTTTAAAAAAATCCCATACTAGTTTTATATTTAAAATAAAAAACATATTTTCAATTAAAATTTTGTTTTAATTCGTCCTAGATGAAAAAATTTCAAGTTATATTTTTAAAACATTGAAATAATAAAATATCTAATTCACTAAGTATAGATAAAATATTAAATACAACAATAGTCATTAATATCATTTCTCCCAAGGTATGCTTCCAAACTCAAAAATATGTTTCTTTGTACCAAAACCAAGTAGTATTAAATATGTGCTTCTCATCGTATTTCTTTTAAAACACAAGGGTTATTATTAAAACCCATTTTAAACTTTAAATAATTATCCTTATAAAATTTATAAAAATAGTTTTTTACAAACATGTTTATTGTTATAACTTCAATGCACACTTTAACACTTAGAGAACTCATTATACCGATACACTTTAAATTAAACCACCAGAATACCCAATAGCTATAAATAATTATAGCTGTTAGAGGATCAACGGTCACCTAATAGAGGCAAAAATAGGGTTATATTTAAGGACTTAATAAAACATGACTAGGGTGTTCCAACTTCAAGACCACTTGGCGAAGATGGTGCTCATCATTCATATGATTCTTAGTACAGGCGTTGTGGTTCTATCTATACTAATGTTTATCATGATACATATTAAGGACCACTACTATTTCCTTGTTATTTTTTTATACTGGGTGGTCTCCCTCTGATTTTAATAGGCCATTTAGTAGGTATCCTAGGGTAGTGATGTTCTCTGGTCTTTTGTAATGTAATCATTTTCAGTGTTCATTGAACAAAGAAAGTCCAGTGTTTATTTTCAAGTATTGTTTAGGACAACATATGAATGAAATAAAACCATAAAATATTATTATTACATAATAAATAAGTTTGAGGAATCACAATATCCCCCCACCCTTCAAAAAATAGCATCCTCGTAATTCTAAAATACTTTGACACATTCACAAGAAAAAACAGACATACATCACTTCCTACATCCCTTTATAAAGTCAGAAAATGTGGAAAATATTTTGATTATCCTTAGATGGATCCCAAGATTGGTTTCTAGTCCCACGACTTCTTTTACCCAAATACACCAACAACAGCTAGTATCATCCATATACATAAAGCATTCGAGTTTCCAGAGGGATTATTGTGTGGTGTGGAGGTCAGATATGTGTGAAAGGACTAGTTCCCTATAAATCCCAAGAACTATGTCGTTCTTGAAAACCTCGAATTCATAGAGCACCCCATACAAAGAAAAACATAGGACATTGAACAGATAAACCTCCCTGATATCACCCTCCAAATAATCTTCCCAAAACTTTTCCAATGCTTGATAGTTCTCTGGAAATGTGAAATAAAGGATGCCCTTGTAGTACTTACCCCTCTCCTTAAACTCTATAAATTGATCATTTTCCATACAGTCATTGATATAGCTCTCTCCTTTGTAGGAACAGAGAATATTTGAGCTGAGGGAAACTTTATAAAGGAGTTTGCAGGATAGGTGTAGGATTGTTAAAGGGTTGTTGACGCTCCTTTCGTCACAGAATCTAAATATTAGAAAAGGGAAATACCTTATTCCAAAATGATTCATCCTTTGAAGAAACATCAAAAAATCGACAAAGGGATGAACAAAGAGAACATTGCCCATAGGTCGCACAAGTTACCTCATGGTGGCACAGGTATACTTTTGCGCCGCCTAGTGGTCATGCAAGTGACTTGCACGATCTAAGTGATAACTGTCTGAGTCTTCTCCAGCATATAAATAGACCCTGTGGGCCCCCCATTCGAGGAGGATTTTTTCCAGAAACTTAGATTTAAGCTCTCAGCGCCCTAGTCTCTTCTCAAAGCATCTGAAACACTTCTAAGGTAATTTCTTACCTAGAACGGAAGATCTAAAGAGGGGGAGGAAGGCCTAAGTGTTGAAACTCATCAACACTTGTGCGCCTGAGTGGCCAGCCCTTAGGGAAATTGCCACACTTGCGCGCCGCCTTACTCCTTCAATAAAACATTCATGCCCCTCTTCTGGAAGAACCTCAAGATGATTCTAAAGGCTTTAACCAAGAGATGCTCAAGTATTACCCTGTTGGTTAACCATCGTGAAAGTACCCATGTGTCGCGTAGGTATACTTGCGTGACCAGGACTTGCGCGCCCACGTAGTACCTGTGCGCCTGCCAGGACTTGTGTGCCCCTGCCTTTTTGGGTGCCCTTCTTTCCCATTTCACCCCTCTTATGTCATTCAACCTCTCCTATTCAAGATTCAGTCTTCAAGATACTCTTCAAAGCCATTTATGGCATGATTTCTTGATTTGAATTCCTTATCTAAAAGGAATTTTGTGGAATATCTCTCAAAACCTAGTGATTTACACATCATTATGTCACTAAAGATTGAGATTCCATTCATTCAATTTCATCCTTTAAGATAAGAGAACTCATTGAGCTGGGCCTCCTTTTCAGGAATAA
Organism: Viscum album; assembly: GCA_963277665.1. Classification (NCBI taxonomy): domain Eukaryota; kingdom Viridiplantae; phylum Streptophyta; class Magnoliopsida; order Santalales; family Viscaceae; genus Viscum; species Viscum album. The sequence goes on along the minus strand of OY728156.1, from coordinate 333,795,482 downwards.
GCCCCAGTCTTAATTCTCAAATCTGGGCATCCTCCTTAGGAATAAGCCCCAAGTTCTCATTAACCTGGTCCTCCTTTTCAAGAATAAGTCCCAGTCATAATTATCAAATCTGGGCATCCTCCTTAGGAATAAGCCCCAAGTTCTCATTAACATGGGCCTCCTTTTCAAGAATAAGCCCAACTCCCCTAATTTGGGCATCCTCCTCAGGAGTAAGTCCCAACCATAATTCTCTTAACCTGGGCCTCCTTTTCATGAGTAATCCCCAGTCTCAATTATGGGAATCCTCTTCAGGAGTAAGCCCCGAGTCCCTTAATTTTTCAAGTCTCTTAACCTGGGCCTCCTTTTCAAAAGTAAGCCCCAGTCTTAATTCCTCTTAACCAGTCCTAATTTACCTTTGATTTGGGATTCCTTCTCAGTGAGTAAAAACCCAATCATAAGTCTTCTCCTAATTTGGGACTCCTATTCAGGAGTAAGCCCCAAGTTAGAGTATTCAAATCTCCATGAAGCACATATACCTTTATGGACCCTGTTCCTGGATTTCTTCCATGAAGTAAATCCAAATATTCATTTATCTAGGCAGTCATACATACATAAGCCTCACTTTATTCCTTATGATTGCATATTTCATGGCACAATTGCCTGATTTTTACCAATACCTCTTGTTTCTCACACCGAGCATGAATCACATGATCTTAGAGTGTAAAAGTAATTATGACATCCATCTTTGAGCCATCAATCATAGACATCATACTCCCTTACTCGAACTACGTGGGTTCTGATTCCTTTCCTAAATAAAGGATATGTCGGTAGCCCATCTGCGGGTTTGATCCCAACTATGGAATAATCCATGTACTTCTGAATGACAATAAACTTCAAGTGCCCCACTGAGTGGAATTAAAGCCAGTATGGTCATCATAATGACCAAGAGACTTTTACGTATCAAAGGATACCATTGACTAAGAATGTCTAACAAATATAGAGGATTCTCTATCAATGAAGAACCTTGAATACATATAAAAGATTCTCTAAATTTTCTACATATCGATCATTGATTGTCAGATCTTAAGGAAAGCTCATTTTATACTTGCTAATGTAATAAGGATTCATGAACATAACATAAATCTATAAACAGAGTCCCGGAGTAGACAATAATTCCCCTCAAAAAGGTGTGATGAGTCTGACCTCCCATCCTCTCGACCAATGAAAATTCCTAAGCCATATCAGTCCACAACTAATGAGTGCCTACATTTGGAAAGTAGGTCCAAATGGATGTGGAATCATTGGATCTTTCCGGTTCTACGAACAAACCCGTTAGAAATTGATTGGATTTTTTGAACCTCCCTTCAAGGAGGTCATCCCCTAATTCTGAGGGAAACAAAAAATGGTGAACCCGACATGAATCCTTAACCAAGTTAAAATGATGTTTTACCTATTTGTTATGCCCCTATTTAAAACTCAATGAGAGGGCCAACAAAAACAATCATTGACATATGTGCTCATCCAAAATATGTAGTGGCTGAATTTATCTTGATTACGTCTGTTATATCAAATATGCACTCTTTTCCAAGATCTTATGCATTTCCAGAATGGCTTCTCTCAAGTTCACACCTGTGAATACTGCTGCTGCAAATTCCACTGCTGCTACTCCTACTGGATCGTCGTCCGCTCTGAGGATGAAATCACCTACTCATCATCTTCAATGCAGGGTATCAAATGCGCTGGTTAAGGAGTCCCATCAACACAGTACCATCCCAACTCTGGAGGCTACCCGACAAGCCCTCCAAGTGAACAACTCACACCGGTCATCCGAAAAACGACGATCAGTGATCAAGAAGAAGATGGTCCTGACTACCGTCTCCAACTATTTCAGGTCGTTATCCTCGGAACGCAATCACCATTCACTCCCTTATTCTGTGGAGGTGAATATGCAGGTCCCTCAGGGCATTAATTCAAGCAGACAGGAGTCCTTCCTGAGGGATCCCACCAACAATCGCCACCAGACTCGTGCAGCAGTGCACCCTCAACATGATGAGGGTACCGACTCCAGGAATTCGGCTTAGGTTCCTCGAACCCGAGCAGGAAAGACGAACTTCCAGAGGCGGAATCTGGTCAACAGTGAGCAGTTTCTCATCTCTGTAATCTCTGGAGAAGTCCACCAACCTAACTTGGTGTCAAGAAATGAGCGGGCACACACACCTGCCCGTTTTAATTCCGCTTTCCAGCAGACTCGTCTGGCAGCAGCTCGCCAATCCCACCAGAAAATTCCGGTAGATTACTATTGGCAGGAACATACACCTGTTTATACATCATCAGTTAGTCAGCAGGCTCGTCTGACTACATATGATGGAGCTCGTCAACCATGTTTGGCGAAGTGCAATCAACAGGAATACACACCTGCTAGTATTAATAGAGCCTACCAATTGTCTCCCTTGGTAGCATTCAGAGAAGTCAGTCGGAAAGCTCCTGCGACAAACAAGAGGTAGACTCAACCCTCTACCCCTACACTTGAGTACTGTTAGGATTCACTGACAGGAAAACGAGGACATGAGCAGGCACACACACCTACTCCAAACATGGAATAGACATATATCCCCGTTCCGGAATCTAAAGTCACCAATCCTATTTTATCAATGGTGAAAGAGCAGAAGAAAATCCCTGCTCATATTCTGGATGCTTTCCAGGATATTATAACAACTTCAGTGGCATCTCAGGGAAAGACTCATAAATCTATCCCTACCAGTGGAGTGACACATCAACAATTCACTCCGGAACAGTCACAGACATCTGTTCCGGTCCAAGAGGGTTGTGGGGCATACTCTCCCATATCATACGGACAACCAAGTCAGCACATACACCTGATTTGAGTGGAGATCATCAGCCTAACCTAGAAATTTTTCCTGATCAGGAACATACACCTGCTCAGTGCAGAAACATTCATCAACAAGTGGTTTCCAAGGTGAGTAAGAAGTCGTCTAAGAAAAATACCCACCCAGCACAGTCAGGAGATCAAGATCCAATCTGTAACAAGGCCTTGCTTGATGCTGGAGTTCTTGAAGCCCTCAGACAGTTATCTGTTGGAATTCAAGATTCTACTCCCTCATTTCCCAATATTGGGAACATTAATTCTGAAGTTATTTAAAAGACACTTCCTCATGAAGGCTTTCTTCATGAAAATTCGGTCGATCTTGAAGTTTCATCTTCATACGAGAGCCACAAGAACCCTCTGTGTGGTCAGAAGACCAAGGAGAAAGAGATCTCATCTTTTGTTGTAACCCACCATGGTGGTCCTCCCCATGATGATGAATTTCTCTGTGAAAGTCCTCTCTACAGTAGTGATGCACATTGCCCAGAAAATGCTCTAGTGGACGATGTAGTGCCGAGAAAGCCCTCTTATCTTGAGTCACTTTAAAATGTGAAACTACTCATGTCTGATGCTTCATCGCTAGCAAGTGAAATACTTTCTCAATCAGAAGATAGCCCAGGGTTTATGTCATTCTCCGAACCACCCCTAAGTCATTCATCTTCTAGTTTGATCATGGATTTCTCTACCAATCCTGTTGAATCCAATTAAGAAACAAGGAAGCACCATCTCTGGTCAAAACAGGTAGAAGAATCTTCATCAAATGATAAAGAGGAAATGTTGAACATGAGAAAACTGCTGGAAAAAGGTGAAGTGCCAGTCATGTTTTGGCCTCTGGGTGACTCTTAGTATGAGATTCCAGAAATGTTGACGGAATATGGAATTCATGATATTCATCTAAACATATGGAAAACTCTTTGTCAGTTGAAAAAGAAAGTATTATCTTACGATGAATTTGAAAATCATCTTAAGATAATAGAAGGGTTACAACGTCAGATTGATTTGGCATCTCTATCAGTCTCTCGATATCCGAAGGCTTGAAAGCAGCAGAGAGCCCTCTAACGTTCATGCCTAGGAGCACTAAGAAGATTGCGTCAGTTAATTTCCAATGCCCCATCTGGTATTCATGTCAGAGGATGGGTTGTGAATGGAGAACTGCATTTCACGGTGCTCTCCGGTCAGCAAATCCCACCGAAAATGGTCTCATGTAATGTTATTGCCCATGGATGACCACAGTCAATGGGCTTTGTTTGTAATAAAATTATTTCCCAAGAACAGTCTTCAACTAGTTCCTCTCAAAATCAAGCATACAGAGGACAAGTTATTGAATTACTCCTACATCAAGAAAACGAGAATATTGAACATGCCTCTCGTATGTAGCTAGCTCATCAGTAAGTGATAGAAGTTTCGGAAATCATCCAACGATCTTTTGAACTAGGTGATAAAAGTGGATACAGGCTAATGCATCCAGCTAATTTCTGGACTAAGGTTCGCAATATCAGGAGAGATTTTAAGAAAGTCTCAGATATAGCATGTCAAGAGCCACCCCAGCTCGCCAGACAGGGGACTCTTTTAAACCAACCCTCGGAATCAACAAATAAGATTTGAGGAGTTGAGAAGGAACAACAGGAACAGGCCCAGTCCACCGGACTAGGGACATTTTCAAATCATCAATCCCATCCTCAGAGAAAGTAGGTCTTTTCTTTATTGGAGAAGAATCCTCAAGAGGGACGAAGAGCCAAATTATCAGGAGATTCTCTCCAAATTACGGTTTTTCAAGAATTTACTGAGGGATCGAATCAACAAAAATAAATGTCTCATCAATGTCATGGAAGAAGACAATATCATAGAAATGCTGATAGAAGGGATGCGATGCATTATGCATCAATCAATTTCATCAATGTCGTTGTTTCTGATCCACCAGATGAGGTTTACTAAGGAGACTCATATGAAGAGGTTCCTGCTCAAGAAGATGTATGCACCGACAAAAATGAAGAAGGTGTGCGTACATGAAATCAAAGGGTTACTCAAAACCTAGGTAATACTTCGAGTAACTCACTTTCCCCTCTCCGAAAAGGATCCAAAAAAGGGAGGGGAAAGAATCAGGTTACATATCCTTCCTCTGGAGAAGGTCAATCGCTCTCACTAGAGCAAAGTTTTGCACAGCAGCAGGAAGACATGAAGGAATTAATAAGGTTGAATGCAGAACTACTTCAAAGTAGTCTTCTTATTAAGAGTGCTGGAGTCAGTTATCCAAAAGAATTTGTTGCATCTACTGAGATGGATCAAGGATATCCTCTTCTATCAGTACACCCTCACAGTTTTAATCCAACGGGTCAAGTGAAAAAACAGTTGGTAGTGCTACCATAAGTTGCAGCACCAACAACCACATTTGTCCAAGCTCCAGTCAATGCACCTACCCAAATCCAAGTTCAACTGTATGTATCTCAAAGGTTAATAACTACCATTGAGTCATTAACATCTCGATTAGAAACTATAGAAGTGAAACATGCGCAGGTTCAACCAGAAAAGAATGTTTACCCTAAATGGGTAGATTCAATCTCTCCTCCATCCAGTTTTGGGAATCTTGTATTCCCTATTTTCAATGGATCTGGTGACCCTGAACAGCATTTGACTCATTAAGTGTCTTGTTTTGATCCTATGATGGGAACACTGGAGCAGTAAGAAGCAGTAAAACTAAGATGCTTCGTACGGACCTTGCAAGGACCATCCTTTGTCTGGTACACAAGCTTTCAATCCTGGTTAATTACTGGATTCGAAGATCTCCATCAACAATTCCTTCTTCAGTTCAGCTCAACTTTTCCAAAGACAAAAGTTTTTGATCTTACAAACTATATGCAAAGGGAGAATGAAAGGGTCTCAAATTTCATTGCTTTCTAGAAGGGATTAACATATTCCTTAATATTAGCACTCCCTCAAGAAGAATTGTTGCCAATCTTTGTGGAAAATTTGTGTGATGAGTTACGCACGCCGTTAATCCCTGTGAAATACACAGGAGGGTTTCGAGACCTTACTTCAATCGCTCATGAGATTGAGGATTCCCTTATATAGGCTAAGGCTAAATCTCGTGTAATTCCATCAACTCTAGGAAGGAGAATGGGTAAAGCAGAAACTGCTAGAGTTATGCTTAAACATGAACCTATACCTATTTCTACCTCAAAACCTTCATCTTCTCAAAGGGCTCCACCTCCTGAGCGCCAACAACAAAGACCGTTTCATCAATATGATCAAAGCGATCAAAGAAGAAAACAATTTGATTATATGAAGAGAAAAACATACTCTCTCTGAAATGAACAAGTTCCTGGTTACTTCATTTCGGCTCTGGAAAATAATATGGTTCAATTGCCTATACCCAAGAGGCCAAACATGAAAGGAGATGAAGAACGTCCCAATTATTTACCTTTTCATCAAATGTTAGGGCATCCCATCCAGGAGTGTTTTGTCTTCAAATACCTCCTTCAAAATATGGTCGACTCGGGACAAGTCAAACTGAAAGGCTCTTCAGACCAGGTAGCATGTGTCACTGCTACAGTTCCATAGGAGGAAAGAGAATGGAAAGAATTCAAAAGAAAAAATGTACAGAAGTATGATGATTGGATGGTCATAAAGACAATCAACCGAACTCATGCTATTTTGCGAACACAATTAAACAAACCGATTGTGTCTTCTGTCATGAATGTTGCGGCAAACCCCTCTTCGTCAGAGGTAAATTCCTCAATTAAATGGCATGATTCAAAGAAAGAAAAATAATTAGAAGAAGATGAGTATGTGTCAAAGCCTAAATTGTCTTTGACTCTGGTAGACTTCATTCCATCTACTTCAAAGCCACGGGCACCACCCCACAAAATGGCACAGCCGAAACAGGCTAATCAGGCAGAGTCTTCATCAGACGAAGAATTAATCTTCGGTTTTATTAATATGATTCAATTAACATATCCATATGCCAGTCGCAGTTTCAATTTCGATGATCCTGAATTCCCTGTGTCAAACAGGGGAATCAGAGGAAGTTCTAGAGGCTCAGGATACAGGGGAATACGTGGATCTTTCAGAAGCCACTATTCCAATTCTACCCCAGCTAGAACTGTGTACGCAGTAGAAACTTGTCGTAGAGCCCTTCAACGAGCTCAACAAGAACAAGCATGTTCTTCTACCAATAGAAAATTCAGTCCTGACACATTTATTTTGGAAGACCGGTTGAAGGTTCCATCTTCTTCCTCTCAACAAGTAAATGGATCTAATCGGTATAATCTTCCAAAACTAGGGATATTGCCAACTCCTATCCCGATACAAGATGCATCAACTTCCAAAACATCTGCTTCCAAGGTTCCTGCTAAACCAAATATTTCTGTTGGGAAACGCAGACCTTTGGATCAAAAATATGTTGTATTGAAACACTTGGCCCAAGTACCATCCATGTTATCAATTGTGGATGCTCTAAATTTGTCAAAAGATCTTCGGGAAGCACTCATTGAGGCTTTGTGAAGTCCTCATGAGATTGAAACTGAAATTGCTGCAGCTGAAGTCTATCACATGGAGAATAATCGTGCAGAATGCCATGAAATAATATCTTTTACTGATGAAGATGAAGATGATGTTGTTCATGGGAATATTAGACCTTTGTACTTATCTGGAATGGTCAATGGTGTAGACGTTCGAAGAGCTTTCATTGACAATGGTTCAGGATTCAACCTCATTCCCATTCGTACACTTCGTCGATTGGGCCTCATAGAATCTGATTTATCTCCATATACCATGATGTTACATGGATATGATAAAAATGAACAAGAACCACTGGGTGAAGTTACACTTAGAACTCAGTTTTGAGATCTTGTATCCAATTCAGATTTCATGGTTGTTGATCAAGACTCAGCCTTCAACATCTTGCTTGGAAGACCCTAGCTACATCAACATGCGGATATCCCTTCATCCTACCATCAATGTCTCAAATATTTTTTCGATGGTCAAGTTGGGACATTGTATGGTGATAAGGCCCCATTCAATACATGTGAGTCTCAATACATTGAGGCGAAATTCTATCACATGAAGAGAAAGGAGAAATTCACAACAAAGGAAATTACCAAAGTTAATGCTGAATATGGTTTGCAGAAGATTCCAGTAAATCCATTTACACATGTGAGTACAGATTATGTGTTTCCTATCAGTCAAATTGACAAGATAGACCCAAATAAATATACTCTTATGGAAAGATCCATAATGTCAGTTATGGAAATTGAGCCAGACAACATAGGAGAAATTGGTAACCCACCAAGCAGTAATGAAAGCACAAATGGGGACGTCTTCATTTCATCTGCTGAAATCCCACAAGTCTATACTTCGCCAATTAGGCCAGAAGAATTTATAGTAACATCGGAGGTGAACAATGATGTCGATTCTCAATCCATCATCTCCTCTTTATTACCCAAGGAAGACCCTTCATTATCAATCGGGTCGGAAATGGAAGCTTCTTCTTCAAGATATAAAAATTTTGACATCTCTTCTGATCATGAAAATTATGCTTTATCATCTACTATGAAAGTAGAAATGGAAGAAATAATACATGATGAAGAAGAAGAGGAAGATCTCAGAGATGCTCCTCCAGCATTTGAAGAAGGTATCTCTACCACTGTGCATGAACTCAGAGAAATAAATCTGGGTACAAAAGAAGATCCACACCCCACTTTAATCAGTGCGGCCATGACCTTTGAAGAGAAAGAGATGTATATTTCATTTCTAAAGTAAAATAGAGATATATTTTCTTGGAACTATACAGAGATTCCCGGGATTGATCCTGATGTTTCTACTCATCATTTGGGTTTACCAGAAGAACATTGAGGATTTAAGAAACCCATGAGAAGAACACACCCAACTTATGCTTCTAAAATTGAAGCTGAAGTGGATATGATTATCAAAGATAGCTTTTCCAGAGAAGTTCAATATCCCAAGTGGTTTACTAATATTTTACCTATAAAGAAGAAGAACGAACAAATTAGAGTTTTCATTGATTTCATAGATCTTAATCGGCATTGTCCTAAGGATGATTTCCAGGTTCTTATTACGAAACTTTTAATTGATGCAATAGCTGGCTATGAAAAAATTTCCTTCCTGGATGGATATTCTGGATATAATCAGATCTGAATGGCCCCAGAAGATGAAAAATCTACATCCTTCAGAGCACCTCAGGGTGTGTTTTTCTACTGAGTAATGCCCTTTGGCTTAAAGAATGCAGGTGCAACATATCAGCGTGCCATGCATCGTATATTCAAACCCTTCTTAGGGAATTTTGTTGAATGCTATGTGTACGATTTGGTGGTCAAATCAAAACAATGTTCTAATCACTTGGCTGATCTGGAATTCATATTCCACAAGCTTCGACAACATAATTTGAAGATGAAACCCTTAAAATGTGCTTTTGGGGTAACCTCAGGAGAATTTCTTGGCTTTGTTGTACGCCATCATGGTATTGAAGTCGATCCTGAGAAGACCAAGTAAATCCTTGGTATTTCACCTCCTAAAAATTTGAAATAATTAAGAATACTTCAAGGGCACTTAGCCTATATTTGGCGTTTCATCGCCTTATTTAGCAAGAAAAAGTTTACCCTTCACCAAATTGATGATGAAGGGAGTCACTTAATAGTGGACTGAATAATGTCAAGAAGAATTCGATATTCTCAAGAAATACATCTTGAGTCCACCAGTACTCATGCAACCTGTTGAATGAAGACCACTTATCCTCTACGTGAAAGCTCTAGAGCAATCATTGGGTGCCTTTATTTCTCAAAAGAACGATGATGGGAATGAAAATAGCCTCTACTATCTCAGTCGAACTATGCTTGAAGCAGAAACCCGGTATTCAAGTATTGAGAAGTGCTTCCTAGAATTAATCATTGTAGTTCAGAAGTTGAGACCCTACCTGCAACATCACTAGGTCCAATTGGTATCTCACAATAACCCACTCAAATTCATCCTTAGTCGTCCAATGCTTACAGGATGTCTGGCAAGGTGGGAAGTTATTTTGCAGCAATTCGACATTCAGTATGTGTCTCAAAAGGCGATAAAGGGCAATGATCTGGCTGATTTCTTGGATGAACACCCATTAGTGTAAGACACATCTTTAGATATTGAACTCCCTGATGAGGAAGTCTTCTCCATTCAAGAAAGTCCTCAGGCATGGGAAATGTATTTTGATGGTGCTTCTAGAAGTCCAACAGGGAGGAAAATGGAAAATCCTAAATTCAACAAAGATGGCTTAGGAATTGTGCTCATTTCTCCAGAAAAGGTAGTGTTACCATATTCCTTGTTATTGTGGGAAGGTGGTACCAATAATGAAGCCAAATACCTAGCTCTCATTGCCGGCTTGGAATTAGCGCTTCAAGCACAAGTGAATCACTTAAAGGTGAAAGGTGATTCAGACCTGGTATTAAATCTAGTCAATGGGGATTATACCATCAGAAAAGAAGAAATAATCCCTTTGTATGATTACGTCAGAGAGTTAATGGTGGAATTCCCTTCGGAACTGGTATTTTATTATGTTCTAAGATCACAAAATGCTCAATATGATGCACTGTCTAATATAGCCATAGCTCTGGTAGATCCAAATTGGGACGAGACAACCATCAGTATTGCCCACCGTCGTGAAATTTCACTTTATGTTCCAATTAGAACAGAGAAAATTAATGAAATTAGTCCCATTCCTGAACTGTATGGTCATACTATAGGATGGATGTCACCTATCAGGGAATACCTTCAAAATTGAACACTTCCACCTGATAGAGCCGAGAAATAACAAATCCGACGACATGTGGTCAATTTTACTCTTTATGATAGACCAGATCACCTAGAGGAAATTCTCTACAAACGTGGTTTTGATGGATTTCTCTTCAGATGCATTGACGGTGAAGAGACAATGGCTGTAATGAAAGAAGTGCATGAAGGAGTCTGTGGTGCCCACCAGTCTGGACATAGACTGTCTGATCAGATTCAAAGGCTTGTATACTTTTGTCCTTCAATGATACAAGATTGTGTCGATTTCACAAAGAAGTGTCATTCATGCCAATTACATGCCAACTTCATTCATCAACCTCCAGAGTTTCTTCATACAACAAAATACTCATGGTCATTTTCCACATGGGGAATAGATGTGGTGGGACCTTACCCTTCGGCTACGGCCAAACAGTTTAAGTACATTCTTACTGCTACTGACTTCTTTTCCAAATGGGTAGAGAAAATACCTCTCAGGGAAGTCAGTTCTAAATGCATTGTTAGCTTCATTAGGTCTAACATCATTACAAGATTTGGTGTCCCTCATACCATATTGACGGACAATGGAACCAACTTCTGTTCATCTGAGGTGAAGAAGTTGTATCAAGAATACAACATCAAATCCAACCATTCATCAGGGTATAATGTAGTGGCCAATAGCCAGATAGAAGCCTTTAACAAGACTCTTTCAAATATACTGCAAAAGATGGTGGATAAAGATAAGAGGTCATGTCTTAATAAACTCTTTCATGCTTTATGGGGTTATCAGACTACCACCCGCACTGCAACTCGGTCTACTCCATATTCACTAGTATATGGAATGGAATCCATCTTGCCCATTGAAGTTCAATTTCCTTCGCTCAGAGTAGCCATTTGTGATTAGTAATCTACAGATGAACAATCTCAAAAGCGATTGAATGAATTGGAGTGGTTAGACGAGAAAAGATTGTGAACTTTGCACCACTTGGAAGTCTATTAGAATCAAATAGCATGAGATTTTACCAAAAAAGTTTGTCTTTGTTTATTCACTCAAGGAGAATTGGTATTAGTTCTCAGAACACCAATGATACCAGGAAAGAAACCTCCCAAGCATGATCCAAAATGGGAATGACCTTACTCAATACATAAGGTCTACTCCAATGGAGCTTATTCATTAATCTCGATGGATGGAGAACTCATCACTACTCCAACCAATGCCAGATTTTTGAAGAAGTATTTTGTATAAACAAAAAATACATCATAAATGGTCCGATATGACCTTAAACTGCACAACCGTCTAGCAAGACGTTAAACTGCATAACCAATGGTCCATACATATGACCTTAAACTATTTTCACTTTCGTCCCACATGACATTAAACTGTGTCCCCTTCACTGTCCAGCAAAACATTAAACTGTACAGCAACGGTCCATACATATGACCTTAAACTATTTGTACTTTCATCCCACATGACGTTAAACTGTGAAAAAGTTCCCTAAATGGTCCAGTATGACCTTAAACTACAACTAGGCCCTGTATGGCCTTAAACTACATCCATGGTCTAGTATGACCTTAAACTGCATCATCAACGGTCCATGCATATTACCCTAAACTATTTGAAAGTCCCTTACGTCCACCAGGACGTTAAACTGTGACGTCTTAACTACATGACAATAAATTGTATAAAAGTCCCTTACGTCCGGAAAGACGTTAAACTACATAATCATCAAAGGTCCTGTATGACCTTAAACTACCCCACCGTCCAGCATGACATTAAACTGCACCATCCACGGTCCATGCTTATGACCTTAAACTATTCTCACTTTTGTCCAACATGACACTAAATTGTATCGTCCATTTTTCGTCCAACATGACGTTAAACTATGGGAAAACAAGTCCCTAATGCATCTAACATGACGTTAAATGTTGTACTCTTTTGTCCTCACTGCATGACATTAAACTGCATAGCCACCCTTTCGTCCAACATGACGTTAAACTATATTGTCCCCATCATCCTAACTACATGACGCTAAACTATACAGAAAGTACATGATACGTCCTACATGACATTAAACTGTACTTTTTCCCTGCTACATGACACTAAACTGTGCAACACCAGTATTCCAAACTGCAAGACATTAAACTGCATAGTCCCTTTATATGCCCTACATGACATTAAACTATGCATCGTTAAGGTTTTTGTTACCTCTTGTTTCTCACAATGAGTATGATTCATGTGAGCTTAGAGAAAACCTCAACCATAACACTCTCTCTGGGATAATAACCATGTGTAAGTCCCAACATCATTTTTTAAGTTGTCATCCCCAAGGACAACTTGATCATTAATTCATTCTTTAATTGAACTACGCGGACTTTGATCCTTGCCTTCCAGGCTAGGTACGTAGGCAACCTCCCATGGTTCAAGCCCAAAAACAATCTCTTCACATTGGTTCACCTCAATCTCATACGATGTTGATTTGTGAAACCGCCCCTAGAATCAATATCTTTACATTGGTTCACTTTTTTCCTTGTTATACAACATTAAACTATACAGCACTTTTGTCCAGTATGACAATAAACTACAATATTCTTTGATACCCTCACCTGAGAGGGAACTATTATTTACATTGATTTTTCAATCATGTTTCATTTCAAAGACTACATGCATACATGGAAATGCCTAAACCTTTTATCTTGGGTTAAACCATCATTGTACTAAAGTCCCCTTCCACCCTTCACATGTATGAACCAAATTTGTACAGAGGGTATTTCTAGAACTACGTGGGCTTGATTCCCATCCTTATGGGATACGTAGGAACGTTCGGGTGTCCCTCAAATCTTTCCCCAAGTCTTTGGTCCAAACCCCAAATTACACTTTCAGTCCCTTGGCTGAAAAGTCCCCATGAAATCACACACTGTGTATTTCTTATAATGGTCCAAGTTCTATGACCCTAAACTAAGATCTCTAATCCTTTTGTCCCACACGACATTAAACTGTAGTTTAAGAACTACGTATGTCTTGATTCTCATCCTTATGGGATACTTAGTGAAGTCCAACATTTTAATTCAGGACCCATCCACAACAAGATTATGGTTAGCATTGATCTGTGTATCTCTGTATACATTGGAAAATACCCATCTTAATGTGCCATAATCCTAACCTTAAATATTTTCAGATCTTCATAACCCTTTTCATGACTTCTAGTCACAAAAATGTCAAACTTATGAGAATTCTTTTGCCTGACTATGCAGCACGTGCCCTTAGGTGGCCTTGCATAAACAGTCTACATAATGGACTTGTTAGCCAAAAGATACTATTTTATTTAACTACGCATCCAATGCCCTTAGGTGGCCCTACATAATTCAACCCCCTAACGGGTTTGTTAATTAATGGTTACTTCATTCTTAGGAAGAAAGACACTTTTGTCCTTATTGGTCTTAAATAACAGTATGTATGGATCTTAAAAAATAGCCATCCTTTACATATTTGTCCCAGATCCATTTTCATGATCTGAAAAGTATTCAAGTCTATGGTTTATATTCTCCTTCCATACATTTGGGTCGGACCTTCGTAGGAGTGATATCTATTCAGTTCATCGATAATCTTGTTTGGAAATATCTTCTCTATATTCAAGTACCTCTTTCCATACATCAAACTCTATACTTTGGAAAATTTGAATCTCCATAAACTTTCACTGGCTTTTAGCACTAGGAAAGTAAATTTCTGAGAGTTCTTTTTCCTGACTATGCAGCACGTGCCCAGAGGTGGCCTTGCATAAACAGTCTACATAACAGACTTGTTATCCAAAAGATACTGTTTTATTTTACTATGCAGCCAATACCCTTACGTGGACCTACATAATTCAACCCCATAACTGGTTTGTTAAATAATGGTAACTTCATTATTGGGAACTACTTCATCTAATTCCTTTTAGCTCTTTTTCATATCATTCCTCATATTAAAATATTCTTAAGTCATAGTTTACACATTTTCTCTCACACTTGAGTATGGTACTATGTTTTTAGTTGAATTTTTAAGGAATTGAGTTAATTCTAATTCATTCAGTCAAAGATATTTCAACCTTAAACATTATCTTCTTTATGTCCGACATGCATGACTTTAAATTGCCCACAAAAGACAAGGGAAATCTGAATAAAAGTCATATTCCATCTCACTAAACATACATTTTGTATGATTTAGGTAATATTGAGCAATTAAGAGTTTCAAAGTTTGTAGGGTTATTTATAATAATCCTAGTAAAAAATCAAACTATGCTTACTAGGCCCATTGGATAAGGCAAATTTAAAGCAGGTAGCGAAAGAATGCAGGTACAAATGATTGAAGATGAAAGTGTTTTTCCTTGATACACAAGAGATAGAAGGACATCCACAAACTGGAGTCTCTTCTCTTTTTCAAGAATTACAAGAGGCTTCCAACAAAACTCTTCATTTGATTTACGTCACCTCGAGCTTCATCAGCAACCACCTAGAATTAATTCAGTCAACTGGATACCATAAGAGATGAAGTGATACCATCTCTTCTTGGAACAATTGTAAAAGAATGTTCTTGAGTGCGGTTTGAGAAAATTTTCTGCTGATCAAACAGTAACTCTGTTTCTGTCCATAAGACTTGGATGATGGATACATGGATTTGATAATGAAGCATTGGAAGTAAAGATCCATTTTGGGAGAGTACTATTTTTAGATATTGCTCTAATTCCATGTTTGTCTTCTCTCCACCAACCGGCAGTGGAAAACATTTCATCCCATGGGTTTGCCATTTTCATATCTGCAAGGAAATGACATGGAGGAAGAATTTGGAATTTCACACCATTGTTGTTGCTATTAATGCACAACATAACCGGAATAGAGGATTATTAGTGCAGCTGCATCTCATGCATATAATTCTTTGCATTTGGAACATTGACTCCTTGCAGATGACCATGACCATACAGGGACAGGTAGATTCTCTATGGGAAATTAAGATGATATTACTTCAAGTACTTAGCCAAATCTGGGAGAGTGTTGTCGCAAATATCATAGTAATCATGGCCAACAATGTTCATCATGTCATCAATCCTCTTTCTATCTAGTTCATTATTCATTCCAATTCTCTTGGGAGCCATTTAATCTGCACAGAAGTTGAAAAAATTAACTCTTAAGTAAGTTGATTTTTCATAAAATTTGTGAAAGAATTCAAAAAATGGATAAGGAATTAAGGCACGCAAGTCTAAACTTGGCACGCAAGTATGGATGTGTCACGCAAGTATTTTGTGTGTAAGTATCACCGCGCGGGTCCAAATACCTTGACAGCAGCGCGACATCAAGGAAACAGTGGAAAATGAGAAACTTGCGCGGCGAAGGAGACCTACACAGTGAGAGCTCGAAAGTTTCAAATCCATATGCTTTGTACGGAAGTGATTCCCTCTATTTATAGATGCGTCCAAATCCCTACACGCCATACCCTACATGATCAAGGGTTGTATCCCTGCGCTCCAGGCCTCGCGCGCCCAATGCTCAATTGCATGCCCTACCTTGCGCGCCCTAATTTCCTTTTGATTCTCGATTTCCTCAGAGTCAAATCCCCTTTTCTCTCCGGTCCCACTCTGAGGGGGGACTTTTGTTGACGCTCCATTCATCACAGAATCTAAATATTGGAAAAGGGAAATACCTTAGTCCAAATTGATTCATCCTTTGAAGAAACATCAAAAAATCGACAAAGGGATGAACAAAGAGAACATTGCCCATAGGTCGTGCAAGTTCCCTCATGGTCGCGCATGTATAATTTTGCACCACCTAGTGGTCTCGCAAGTGACTTGTGCGACCTAAGTGATAACCGCCCGAGTCTTCTCCAGCCAATAAATAGACCCTATGGGCCCCCAATTTGAGGAGGATTTTTTACAGAAACTCATATTTAAGCTCCTGGCTCCCTAGTCTCTTCTCAATGCTTCTGAAACACTTCTAGGGTAACCTCTTACCTAGAACGGAAGATCTAAAGAGGGGGATGAAGGCCTAAGTGTTGAAACTCATCAACACTAGTGCTCCTGAGTGGCCATCCCTTAAGGGAAATGGCCACACTTGCGCGCCGCCTTACTTGTCACGTACTAGATCTGGTCTCCACCATTAATGGCACCAAACCCGGCCCATGACAAGGCCCGAAGGGCATTCCCTATCCCCACGGGCTGGCACAAGTGCCCGGGTATAAAACAATATGATTTGGGAACGATTTACCCGAGTATGAAAGCATAAAACAAATAAAACAATCAATAATAAGAATCTGAAATTTCCATACTAAACCATTCGTAACAAAACCAGATCTGAATACATATGTTTAAAGACACTACAAGTGGTCCAAATACAAATAATGACAACATCAAGACATCCCCAATCACTTCACACAACAAGGGTGTCATCACCCGCAAGCCTTCTCCACAACTCTGCCCCAACGATGGGGACTAACACCCTGAAGCGCCATCACCCTTAGCCTTCCCTTTACCTGAGTCAAGCATAAGAAGTTCTACTTACACCCAAGTGGTGTAAGTAGGGTGTGAGCCTAAGCCCAATAGGATACCACCAGAAGATTCCAAAGAGGATGCAATACAATGGGAACAAAACTAGCAATTTTAACACACAAGGTGAAACAATGTTAAAAATTTCAAGAAAAGCAACTTTCAAATGAAAACAGTTTTCAATCCAAGAATTTCAGAATGATAACACATTAAATAAACATGTGAGCTACTGTAAAGTACTGCCAAAAGATCCCACAACAAGGGTAAATACTACAATTCTAATGAGCACATAAATTGGGAACACCCCTAGGCAACTAGATAGTCTCGGGCCCTATGTACCTCGTACCTCGGTGTAAAGTATCCAAGTCACAATCCTTTCCCGTGCACGAGCCACTAGTAGGGAACAAACCCATAACCTAGTGGTCCCCAAATAACATCCACATAGTTCAGTTAGTGTTGTCGTTATCCATTTGCTCAGTGAAACAGGGACACAACCCATCCGGTCCACTAGCCGTACTAGTACATATCCGCCCACCTAAGTACCCGGGATTCCCCCTTTTGTGCTCAAACAATTTCAGCAAACAACACACATACTTTTTCATGTAAAGTATCACTACTGGTCACAAACAAATAGTACAGTAGATACACACATTTTATATCATTTGAAACAGTCAATAAAATATTTTGATCTTCAATAAAACAACCTCTCAAAACATCACATTGTTTTGCACCCAAAACTCTATAAAATATCCACTTTTCACAGTATGTGAACACTTGTAAGTCATCAAAACAAATTTTCAGTTCAACACAATTTAATAAAACCAAAAATTCAGTTATGGGGCTGCCCAATGTGAACCAAGAAATTATATATTTTAAAAACCACCATTTCACACCAACATGGCACTTAATGCCCATTTTCTTCTCAAACACAATTTAAACAAACTTTTTCAGCCACAACCAAAAAGAATAGATATTTAAAACATTATTTTAATTCCTAATACAGTTCAATAAAGTCAACTATGTAATTAGAGTTCATCCCAAAATGAACCAATAAAAGACTTGCATGAAAAACCCTCAATTTCAACAAAAATTGTAACATAAAATTCATTTGCATTGTAAATGCAACTAAAACAAATTTTTACAGAAACATTAAAATTCAATAAGAATTAATTCACCCTCAACACAGCAAGCAAATTCCCAAATAATTGCACACACAATGGAATCACCTACCAAAAGATTCAAGAACCGCAAATACTAGTGCGGAACTTCAACCGCACGACCACCGCGCCACAAGGAAGTGATATCAAACCTAAAACCAGAGGATTGAACCATGAAACCCAAAATGAAACCCTAGGCACGAAGCCCTAGCTTCTGGAAATTTGGGGATTCAAGAAAAAAAAAGATAAATCTCAAGGAAAAGGAGAGAACTAGATGGATAGTCACTTACTTGAGAAAACTGGACGTTTTTAGAAACCAGAGAAGTTAGGCCCTAATTCGCGACATATGCGATCTCCAAAGAGGGGGAAACGAAGCTTGGGGTGCGTCCAGGTACAGTGGGAGAAGGTGAGAGGTGGAATCACTGAAAAAGAATAAAAATTGAATATTTTATGAAATAATTACAAAACAATTTTAAAACTGGAAATGGGCTTTCGGGTTGGCCCAATACCTAACTTGATCACCCAAATCCAAGATGCAAATGAATTTTTAAGGGGGCCAAAATTCATTGGTGGTTTTAATAGTTAAATTAAGGTCATTTTGGAAGTTTAATGAGTTAAAAATGTTGAAAAACGAGGGAGTTATTAAACAAACAAAATTTATTGTCAAAACTGGAAATGGGCTCTCGAGTTGACCCAAATTATGGAAACCCACCATTTCCTTCAAAAATGCATTGAAAACCCCCAAAAAAGTAATAATGTAAATTAAATACAAAAATACCTTTAAAATATGTCATGTATGTGACAATTCTCCCCACCATGAAGGACTTTCCGCCCCGGAAAGTCAACATGATTCTTGGTTGGTAAACAAGAATGGGTACTCTTCCTCGACCCATGACTTTCGCTCCCAAGTCTCATGTGTATCATTCCCATGCTGCCATAAAACCCGGACTAAAGGAATAGACTTTCCTCTAAGTATCTTCTCCTGGGAGTCCACTATTTTCACCGGCCTCTCAACGATAGACAAATCAGGCTCTATCTCTAGTTCTTCCCAACTCAACACATGGGATGGATCTGGATTGTATTTCTTCAACTGGGAGACGTGGAAGACATCATGGATAGATGTCAACTGAGAAGGTAAGGCCAACCTGTATGCCACCTTACCAATACGCTCGGTGATCTCAAAGGGTCTGACATACCGTGGCATCATCTTACCTTGCTTCCCCAATCGACGATGGCCCAGACGAGGGGCCACTTTTAAGAATACCCTATCACCCACAGTAAACTCTAGGTCTCGACGCCTCCGATAAGCATAAGATTTATGACGACTCTGAGCTGTCAATAAGCGCTTCCTGATCAATTTGACCTTCTCAGAAGTCTCCTGCACAAGGCTCGGCCCCAATAGTGAAGTCTCTCCTACCTCATCCCAACATAGGGGGGACCGACATGGCCGACCATAGAGCGCCTCAAAAGGGGCCATTCGAATTGAGGATTGGTAACTATTATTATAAGAAAACTCAACCAATCCCAAATGGCTATCCCAAGAACCTCCAAAGTCCAAGACACATGCACGAAGCATGTCCTCCAAAATCTGATTCGCCCGCTCTGTCTGATCATCCGTCTGAGGGTGGTACGACGTGCTCATCTTAATCTGAGAGCCCAAGGCCTTTTGAAGGCCTTCCCAAAATCGAGAAGTGAAGCGGGGGTCTCTATCCGAGACAATAGCTGATGGTACACCATGGAGTCTCACCACCTCCTGAAGATACAAATGGCCCAACTCATCCACTTTAGATGTATCTCTGATCGGAATGAAGTGGGCTGATTTGGTCAGACGATCAATCACCACCCAAATGGAATTCTTACCCCAAGGTGTACGAGGTAAGCCAACAATGAAGTCCATGGCAACCTCGTCCCACTTCCAGGTAGGAATGGGTAATGGCTGGAGCAAACCGGAGGGCCTTTGGTGCTCTGCTTTCACCTGCTGGCATGTGTAGCATCTCGAAACAAAGTCTGCTATGTCTCGTCTCATACCAGGCCACCAAAAATGCCGACGGACATCATAATACATCTTAGTGGCACCTGGATGGACAGCCCACTGAGACTGGTGGCTATCATGCATCACTGCCTTCCGTAGAGATAACGGTACTACTGAACGGCCCTTGAAGCACAAGATGCCCTCGGGAGATGACGACCAATCAGAGGATGACTCCCCACCATGAAGGAACTGCTTAGACCGCTGAAAAAGATCATCACTAGGTTGTTCCTGCTGAATCAACTCTAATAGAGAAGGAGTCAACTGGACACTTGCCAAGAATGCCCCTCCACTGTGTTCCCTAGCCTCCACATGCATTTGAGAAAAGAGCCCCATCAATGTCCACTCATCACTAGACTTCCTCAAAGCCTGCACTGGAACTCTTCTGCTCAAAGCGTCGGCCACCACATTACCCTTGCCTGGGGTATAGACAATGTCAAAGTCGAACCCCTGCAAGTACTCGATCCAGCGGCGTTGCCTCAAGTTGAGGTCCTTCTGCGAGAAGATATAAGCCAAGCTTTTGTGATCAGAGTAGACCACAAACTTCTCGCCAAAGAGGTAGTGACGCCATGTCTTCAAAGCATGCATCACCACTGCCAACTCCAAGTCATGGGTAGGGTAGTTCTTTTCATGTGGTCGGAGTTGGCGAGATCCATAAGCCACCACGTGATCATCCTGCATAAGCACGCACCCAAGACCCATACCTGAAGCATCACAATAAACCACATAACCCTTCCCAGCCTCAGGCAAAATCAGCACAGGGGTGGTAGTCAACCGTCTCTTCAGCTCCTCGAATGATGCTTGACATTCTGGACCCCATACAAACTTCACCCCTTTCCGGGTGAGCGCAGTCATTGGTGATGCAAGCCGAGAGAAATCCCGAACGAATCGCCTGTAGTAACCAGCTAGGCCAAGGAAACTCCTGATCTCGAACACATTCTTCGGCTGCTCCCATGACATAACCGCACTAATTTTCTCAGGGTCCACTGAAACTCCGTGCTCTGAGATCACATGCCCCAGAAATCTCACCTCTCTGATCCAGAAGGTGCACTTTGACAACTTTGCATAGAGGCGGTGATCCCGTAATGTACCTAAAACGATCCTCAAGTGATGTTCGTGTTCCTCCTCAGAGCTAGAGTATACCAGAATATCATCCACGAACACCACAATAAAGGAATCGAGATACTGATGAAACACCCTATTCATGAGTGCCATAAAGACTGTTGGAGCATTGGTCAATCCGAAGGGCATGACCAAATACTCAAAGTGGTCGTACCTGCACCGAAAGGCTGTCTTTGGGATATCTGACTCCTTCACCCTGAGTTGATGATACCCGGAACGCAGGTCTATATTTGAGAACCACTTTGCTCCCTTCAACTGGTCAAACAAATCATCTATTCTGGGCAAAGGGTATTTGTTTTTAATTGTTACCTTATTCAGCTTCCGGTAGTCAATGCACAGACGGAGGGATCCATCAGCCTTTTTTGCGAACAACACAGGAGCGGCCCAAGGAGAGACGCTCGGGCGAATGAATCCTTTGGATTCTAAGTCGTCCAGCTGCATCTTTAATTCCCTCAACTCGGTGGGGGCCATGCGATAAGAGGGAAGAGATATCGGCTGTGTTCCCGGCGCCAGATTAATCGAAAACTCCACATCCCGCTCTGGGGGCAAACCCGAGAAATCATCCGGAAATACCTCTGGAAACTCATTCACTACATGAGGTAGTGAACCATTAGAAGAAATACCATCTTCTAGCATGAGCGAAGATAACTAGAAGATAACACTTCCCAACTTTGGGAGTGGAGGCCCTGCGCGACTTGATCGTGGATCCCATTCTCCATGAAAAACCTGACGACTCCCATCAGGTGATGTGAAACTCACCCGCCGTCTGTAGCAATCGATGTGTGCCTGGAAGTTTACTAGCCAATCCATCCCGAGTATAACATCAAAAAGGTCCATATCTAAGACCAAGAGGTCCCACTCCATCTCGACCCCTGACACAGAAAGTGCACACGAGGGGCACCTCAGGCCCTGCTCCTTCTTCTTTCCCAATGGTGTCACCAACTCCATCGCAAAAGACATCAACTCAGTTGGCAAATTCAGCATGTCCACAAAATGTCCAGAAATGAATGAAACAGAGGCACCAGTATCATAAAGAGCAGTAGCTATAGAAGATGCAATCAGAACGGTACCTCGAACTGTCGACGATCCCGCCTCTGATCCTGCTGGTGTCTGATCCACTGCATGGAGGTGTCCAGTATCTGTCTGAGAACGGCCGCTAGCCTGAGGCTGTGCCCTGAACTGGCTCTGCCCAGAAGATGATCCAACCCTTCCACCACGACTTCCAAATCGAGATCCCCCAGTCCTCGATGGCTCAGACTGTGATGACACTCCTTTTCAAGCCACTGAACCAACCCCACTCGGAAGTGGACGTGCCACACCACAAAAACGCTGCAAATGCCCCATACCTCCACACTGGAAACAAGGCTTCGGAGGAAGTGGACATGCTGGTCGGATATGCCCAGGCCTCCCACATTGGTGGCACACGACCGATCTTGCATCAGAAGCAGCAGAAGAAAACTGCCTGGAAGAGTGGCCTGAACTGCCCCCTCCTTTCTTCACATGATCCTCCCGCTTCCTTTTCTTCTCTGAGGAGATACCACTTCCCACTGCTGATACTAAACCATAGAAACCAGCCCTGCCTTTCCTATCAATCTCCACCATGCACGCTCGATCAACAACCTCAGCATAGGTCCTCAGCTTAAATACAAACACCTGGGAGTATATCTCTGGTCGCAAGCCTTTCTCAAACCTCTGGGCCTTCGCTTGCTCATTAGAGACAATTTCTGGAGCATATCGAACCAACTCAGCGAAACGGTTGGCACACTCCATCACAGATAGATTCCCCTGAACAAGCTCCATGAACTCTCTAGACCTTGCATAAGCCAATACCTCAGGGCAGTACTGTTCATTGAAGACAGCCTTGAAATCACCCCAGCGCATCTGCTCATTCTTCCCTGCCTGAAGCACTGACTCCCACCACTTACGGCTTGGACCCTCTAATAGGAAGGAGGCACACTTCACCCTAAGCTCCTCGGGTGTTTCCAGGAACTCAAACATACGCTCGATCTTCTCGAGCCATTCTTCTGCTTCCTGGGGTTCTGAGCTGCCTCGGAAGGTTGGAGGCTTATTTTTCAGGAACTCCTGGGCCTTGTCCTTTCTAGGACCAGTATAATCCTCTCTAACAGGAGCTGGAGCTGGAGCTGGTCCATATCCTAGAGCCTGGACAGCCCGGACCACGGCCTCGACTAGCCTCTGATCAATCGGCGTGGGAGAACTCTCTCCAGCTTCCTCCTGTGGGTGCGTGGGAGCTTTCCGGGGAGGCATGTTTCTACAAAATGCAACAGTCACAAAACAATGGTCAATACCACAATTCTGAAAATTGTAATCAAATACATCAAATATAAACAAACTAAACACATTCTTGTAATAAAAGAACCAACTACTCCACATTTGCCTGATGTCCACATGTGGTCTGCAGCCCACACGTCTCACCTGGAAGTGAAGTCAATCAGTAAATTCCAACATCCTCTGGTGACTCAAGGTCTGCCATGAGAGGTGTGGGCCGGGCACCCTACTCACAACCAATACCCCGAGCCCCGACAGTCCTAGCTCCTGTCTATCCCGACTCATCCCAAAATAGCAATATAACCCAAAAACTTTAACCTCCTCTGATACCATTTTGTCACGTACCAGATCTGGTCGCCACCATTAATGGCACCAAACCCGGCCCATGACAAGGCCCGAAGGGAATTCCCTATCCCCACGGGCTGGCACAAGTGCCCGGGTATAAAACAATATGATTTGGGAACGATTTACCCGAGTATGAAAGCATAAAACAAATAAAACAATCAATAATAAGAATCTGAAATTTCCATACTAAACCATTCTTAACAAAACCAGATCTGAATACATATGTTTAAAGACACTACAAGTGGTCCAAATACAAATAATGACAACATCAAGACATCCCCAATCACTTCACACAACAAGGGTGTCATCACCCGCAAGCCTTCTCCACAACTCTGCCCCAACGATGGGGACTAACACCCTGAAGCGCCATCACCCTTAGCCTTCCCTTTACCTGAGTCAAGCATAAGAAGTTCTACTTACACCCAAGGGGTGTAAGTAGGGTGTGAGCCTAAGCCCAATAGGATACCACCAGAAGATTCCAAAGAGGATGCAATACAATGGGAACAAAACTAGCAATTTTAACACACAAGGTGAAACAATGTTAAAAATTTCAAGAAAAGCAACTTTCAAATGAAAACAGTTTTCAATCCAAGAATTTCAGAATGATAAAAAATTAAATAAACATGTGAGCTACTGTAAAGTACTGCCAAAAGATCCCACAACAAGGGTAAATACTACAATTCTAATGAGCACATAAATTGGGAACACCCCTAGGCAACTAGATAGTCTCGGGCCCTATGTACCTCGTACCTCGGTGTAAAGTATCCAAGTCACAATCCTTTCCCGTGCACGAGCCACTAGTAGGGAACAAACCCATAACCTAGTGGTCCCCAAATAACATCCACATAGTTCAGTTAGTGTTGTCGTTATCCATTTGCTCAGTGAAACAGGGACACAACCCATCCGGTCCACTAGCCGTACTAGTACATATCCGCCCACCTAAGTACCCGGGATTCCCCCTTTTGTGCTCAAACAATTTCAGAAAACAACACACATACTTTTTCATGTAAATTATCACTACTGGTCACAAACAAATAGTACAGTAGCTACACACATTTTATATCATTTGAAACAGTCAATAAAATATTTTGATCTTCAATAAAACAACCTCTCAAAACATCACATTGTTTTGCACCCAAAACTCTTTAAAATATCCACTTTTCACAGTATGTGAACACTTGTAAGTCATCAAAACAAAATTTCAGTTCAACACAATTTAATAAAACCAAAAATTCAGTTATGGGGCAGCCCAATGTGAACCAATAAATTATATATTTTAAAAACCACCATTTTCACACCAACATGGCACTTAATGCCCATTTGCTTCTCAAACACAATTTAAACAAACTTTTGCAGCCACAACCAAAAAGAATAGATATTTAAAACATTATTTTAATTCCTAATACAGTTCAATAAAGTCAACTATGTAATTAGAGTTCATCCCAAAATGAACCAATAAAAGACTTGCATGAAAAACCCTCAATTTCAACAAAAATTGTAACATAAAATTCATTTGCATTGTAAATGCAACTAAAACAAATTTTTACAGAAACATTAAAATTCAATAAGCATTAATTCACCCTCAACACAGCAAGCAAATTCCCAAAGAATTGCACACACAATGGAATCACCTACCAAAAGATTCAAGAACCGCAAATCCTAGTGCGGAACTTCAACCGCACGACCACCGCGCCACAAGGAAGTGATATCAAACCTAAAACCAGAGGATTGAACCATGAAACCCAAAATGAAACCCTAGGCACGAAGCCCTAGCTTCTGGAAATTTGGGGATTCAAGAAAAAAAAAAGATAAATCTCAAGGAAAAGGAGAGAACTAGAAGGATAGTCACTTACTTGAGAAAACTGGACGTTTTTAGAAAGCAGAGAGGTTAGGCCCTAATTCGCGACAGATGCAATCTCCAAAGAGGGAGAAACGAAGCTGGGGGTGCGGCCAGGTACAGTGGGAGAAGGTGAGAGGTGGAATCACCGAAAAAGAATAAAAATTGAATATTTTATGAAATAATTACAAAAGAATTTTAAAACTGGAAATGGGCTTTCGGGTTGGCCCAATACCTAACTTGATCACCCAAATCCAAAATGCAAATGAATTTTTAAGGGGGCAAAAATTCATTGGTGGTTTTAATAGTTAAATTAAGGTCATTTTGGAAGTTGAATGAGTTACAAATGTTGAAAAACTAGGGAGTTATTAAACAAACAAAATTTATTGTCA
The DNA here is from genome assembly GCA_963277665.1 of Viscum album. Classification (NCBI taxonomy): domain Eukaryota; kingdom Viridiplantae; phylum Streptophyta; class Magnoliopsida; order Santalales; family Viscaceae; genus Viscum; species Viscum album. The sequence continues at coordinate 333,769,187 of OY728156.1, read as the reverse complement.
AAACTGTAAATGGGCTCTCGAGTTGACCCAAATTATGGAAACCCACCATTTCCTTCAAAAATGCATTGAAAACCCCCAAAAAAAGCAATAATGTAAATTAAATACAAAAATACCTTTAAAATATGTCATGTATGTGACAATTCTCCCCACCATGAAGGACTTTCCGCCCCGGAAAGTCAACATGATTCTTGGTTGGTAAACAAGAATGGGTACTCTTCCTCGACCCATGACTTTCGCTCCCAAGTCTCATGTGTATCATTCCCATGCTGCCATAAAACCCGGACTAAAGGAATAGACTTTCCTCTAAGTATCTTCTCCTGGGAGTCCACTATTTTCACCGGCCTCTCAACGATAGACAAATCAGGCTCTATCTCTAGTTCTTCCCAACTCAACACATGGGATGGATCTGGATTGTATTTCTTCAACTGGGAGACGTGGAAGACATCATGGATAGATGTCAACTGAGAAGGTAAGGCCAACCTGTATGCCACCTTACCAATACGCTCGGTGATCTCAAAGGGTCCGACATACCGTGGCATCAGCTTACCTTGCTTCCCCAATCGACGATGGCCCAGACGAGGGGCCACTTTTAAGAATACCCTATCACCCACAGTAAACTCTAGGTCTCGACGCCTCCGATCAGCATAAGATTTATGACGACTCTGAGCTGTCAATAAGCGCTTCCTAATCAATTTGACCTTCTCAGAAGTCTCCTGCACAAGGCTCGGCCCCAATAGTGAAGTCTCTCCTACCTCAGCCCAACATAGGGGGGACCGACATGGCCGACCATAGAGCGCCTCAAAAGGGGCCATTCGAATTGAGGATTGGTAACTATTATTATAAGCAAACTCAACCAATCCCAAATGGCTATCCCAAGAACCTCCAAAGTCCAAGACACATGCACGAAGCATGTCCTCCAAAATCTGATTCGCCCGCTCTGTCTGACCATCCGTCTGAGGGTGGTACGACGTGCTCATCTTAATCTGAGAGCCCAATGCCTTTTGAAGGCCTTCCCAAAATCGAGAAGTGAAGCGGGGGTCTCTATCCGAGACAATAGCTGATGGTACACCATGGAGTCTCACCACCTCCTGAAGATACAAATGGCCCAACTCATCCACTTTAGATGTATCTCTGATCGGAATGAAGTGGGCTGATTTGGTCAGACGATCAATCACCACCCAAATAGAATTCTTACCCCGAGGTGTACGAGGTAAGCCAACAATGAAGTCCATGGCAACCTCGTCCCACTTCCAGGTAGGAATGGGTAATGGCTGGAGCAAACCGGAGGGCCTTTGGTGCTCTGCTTTCACCTGCTGGCATGTGTAGCATCTCGAAACAAAGTCTGCTATGTCTCGTCTCATACCAGGCCACCAAAAATGCCGACGGACATCATAATACATCTTAGTGGCACCTGGATGGACAGCCCACTGAGACTGGTGGCTATCATGCATCACTGCCTTCCGTAGAGATAACGGTACTACTGAACGGCCCTTGAAGCACAAGATGCCCTCGGGAGATTACGACCAATCAGAGGATGACTCCCCACCATGAAGGAACTGCTTAGACCGCTGAAAAAGATCATCACTAGGCTGTTCCTGCTGAATCAACTCTAATAGATAAGGAGTCAACTGGACACTTGCCAAGAATGCCCCTCCACTGTGTTCCCTAGCCTCCACATGCATTTGAGAAAAGAGCCCCATCAATGTCCACTCATCACTAGACTTCCTCAAAGCCTGCACTGGAACTCTTCTGCTCAAAGCGTCGGCCACCACATTACCCTTGCATGGGGTATAGACAATGTCAAAGTCGAACCCCTGCAAGTACTCGATCCAGCGGCGTTGCCTCAAGTTGAGGTCCTTCTGCGAGAAGATATAAGCCAAGCTTTTGTGATCAGAGTAGACCACAAACTTCTTGCCAAAGAGGTAGTGACGCCATTTCTTCAAAGCATGCATCACCGCTTCCAACTCCAAGTCATGGGTAGGGTAGTTCTTTTCATGTGGTCGGAGTTGGCGAGATCCATAAGCCACCACGTGATCATCCTGCATAAGCACGCACCCAAGACCCATACCTGAAGCATCACAATAAACCACATAACCCTTCCCAGCCTCAGGCAAAATCAGCACAGGGGAGGTAGTCAACCGTCTCTTCAGCTCCTCGAATGATGCTTGACATTCTGGACCCCATACAAACTTCACCCCTTTCCGGGTGAGCGCAGTCATTGGTGATGCAAGCCGAGAGAAATCCCGAACGAATCGCCTGTAGTAACCAGCTAGGCCAAGGAAACTCCTGATCTCGAACACATTCTTCGGCTGCTCCCATGACATAACCGCACTAATTTTCTCAGGGTCCACTGAAACTCTGTGCTCTGAGATCACATGCCCCAGAAATCTCACCTCTCTGATCCAGAAGGTGCACTTTGACAACTTTGCATAGAGGCGGTGATCCCGTAATGTACCTAAAACGATCCTCAAGTGATGTTCGTGTTCCTCCTCAGAGCTAGAGTATACCAGAATATCATCCACGAACACCACAATAAAGGAATCGAGATACTGATGAAACACCCTATTCATGAGTGCCATAAAGACTGCTGGAGCATTGGTCAATCCGAAGGGCATGACCAAATACTCAAAGTGGCCGTACCTGCACCGAAAGGCTATCTTTGGGATATCTGACTCCTTCACCCTGAGTTGATGATACCCTGAACGCAGGTCTATCTTTGAGAACCACTTTGCTCCCTTCAACTGGTCAAACAAATCATCTATTCTGGGCAAAGGGTATTTGTTTTTAATTGTTACCTTATTCAGCTTCCGGTAGTCAATGCACAGACGGAGGGATCCATCAGCCTTTTTTGCGAACAACACAGGAGCGGCCCAAGGAGAGACGCTCGGGCGAATGAATCCTTTGGATTCTAAGTTGTCCAGCTGCATCTTTAATTCCCTCAACTCGGTGGGGGCCATGCGATAAGAGGGAAGAGATATCGGCTGTGTTCCCGGCGCCAGATTAATCGAAAACTCCACATCCCGCTCTGGGGGCAAACCCGAGAAATCATCCGGAAATACCTCTGGAAACTCATTCACTAAATGAGGTAGTGAACCATTAGAAGAAATACCATCTTCTAACATGAGAGAAGATAACTGGAAGATAACACTTCCCAACTTTGGGAGTGGAGGCCCTGCGCGGCTTGATGGTGGATCCCATTCTCCATGAAAAACCTGACGACTCTCATCAGGTGATGTGAAACTCACCCGCCGTCTGTAGCAATCGATGTGTGCCTGGAAGTTTACTAGCCAATCCAACCCGAGTATAACATCAAAAAGGTCCATATCTAAGACCAAGAGGTCCCACTCCATCTCGACCCCTGACACAGAAAGTGCACACGAGGGGCACCTCAGGCCCTGCTCCTTCTTCTTTCCCAATGGTGTCCCCAACTCCATCGCAAAAGACATCAACTCAGTTGGAAAATTCAGCATGTCCACAAAATGTCCAGAAATGAATGAAACAGAGGAACCAGTATCAAAAAGAGCAGTAGCTATAGAAGATGCAATCAGAACGGTACCTCGAACTGTCGACGGTCCCGCCTCTGATCCTGCTGGTGTCTGATCCACTGCATGGAGGTGTCCAGTATCTGTCTGAGAACGACCGCTAGCCTGAGGCTGTGCCCTGAACTGGCTCTGCCCAGAAGATGATCCAACCCTTCCACCACGACTTCCAAATCGAGATCCCCCAGTCCTCGATGGCTCAGACTGTGCTGACACTCCTTTTGAAGCCACTGAACCAACCCCACTCGGAAGTGGACGTGCCACACCACAAAAACGCTGCAAATGCCCCATACCTCCACACTGGAAACAAGGCTTCGGAGGAAGTGTACATGCTGGTCGGATATGACCAGGCCTCCCACATTGGTGGCACACGACCGATCTTGCATCAGAAGCAGCAGAAGAAAACTGCCTGGAAGAGTGGCCTGAACTGCCCCCTCCTTTCTTCACATGATCCTCCCGCTTCCTTTTCTTCTCTGAGGAGCTACCACTTCCCACTGCTGATACTAAACCATAGAAACCAGCCCTTCCTTTCCTATCAATCTCCACCATGCACGCTCGATCAACAACCTCAGCATAGGTCCTCAGCTTAAAGAAGAACACCTGGGAGTATATCTCTGGTCGCAAGCCTTTCTCAAACCTCTGGGCCTTCGCCTTCTCATTAGAGACAATTTCTGGAGCATATCGAACCAACTCAGCGAAACGGTTGGCATACTCCATCACAGATAGATTCCCCTGAACAAGCTCCATGAACTCTCTAGACCTTGCATAAGCCAATACCTCAGGGCAGTACTGTTCATTGAAGACAGCCTTGAAATCACCCCAGCGCATCTGCTCATTCTTCCCTGCCTGAAGCACTAACTCCCACCACTTACGGCTTGGACCCTCTAATAGGAAGGAGGCACACTTCACCCTAAGCTCCTCGGGTGTTTCCAGGAACTCAAACATACGCTCGATCTTCTCGAGCCATTCTTCTGCTTCCTGGGGTTCTGAGCTGCCTCGGAAGGTTGGAGGCTTATTTTTCAGGAACTCCTGGGCCTTGTCCTTTCTAGGACCAGTATAATCCTCTCTAACAAGAGCTGGAGCTGGAGCTGGTCCATATCCTAGAGCCTGGACAGCCCGAACCACGGCCTCGACTAGCCTCTGATCAATCGGCGTGGGAGAACTCTCTCCAGCCTCCTCCTGTGGGTGCGTGGGAGCTTTCCAGGGAGGCATGTTGCTACAAAATGCAACAGTCACAAAACAATGGTCAATACCACAATTCTGAAAATTGTAATCAAATACATCAAATATAAACAAACTAAACACATTCTTGTAATAAAAGAACCAACTACTCCACATTTGCCTGATGTCCACATGTGGTCTGCAGCCCACACGTCTCACCTGGAAGTGAAGTCAATTAGTAAATTCCAACATCCTCTGGTGACTCAAGGTCTGCCATGAGAGGTGCGGGCCGGGCACCCTACTCACAACCAATACCCCGAGCCCCGACAGTCCTAGCTCCTGTCTATCCCGACTCATCCCAAAATAGCAATATAACCCAAAAACTTTAACCTCCTCTGATACCATTTTGTCACGTACCAGATCTGGTCGCCACCATTAATGGCACCAAACCCGGCCCATGACAAGGCCCGAAGGGCATTCCCTATCCCCACGGGCTGGCACAAGTGCCCGGGTATAAAACAATATGATTTGGGAACGATTTACCCGAGTATGAAAGCATAAAACAAATAAAACAATCAATAATAAGAATCTGAAATTTCCATACTAAACCATTCTTAACAAAACCAGATCTGAATACATATGTTTAAAGACACTACAAGTGGTCCAAATACAAATAATGACAACATCAAGACATCCCCAATCACTTCACACAACAAGGGTGTCATCACCCGCAAGCCTTCTCCACAACTCTGCCCCAACGATGGGGACTAACACCCAGAAGCGCCATCACCCTTAGCCTTCCCTTTACCTGAGTCAAGCATAAGAAGTTCTACTTACACCCAAGGGGTGTAAGTAGGGTGTGAGCCTAAGCCCAATAGGATACCACCAGAAGATTCCAAAGAGGATGCAATACAATGGGAACAAAACTAGCAATTTTAACACACAAGGTGAAACAATGTTAAAAATTTCAAGAAAAGAAACTTTCAAATGAAAACAGTTTTCAATCCAAGAATTTCAGAATGATAACACATTAAATAAACATGTGATCTACTGTAAAGTACTGCCAAAAGATCCCACAACAAGGGTAAATACTACAATTCTAATGAGCACATAAATTGGGAACACCCCTAGGCAACTAGATAGTCTCGGGCCCTATGTACCTCGTACCTCGGTGTAAAGTATCCAAGTCACAATCCTTTCCCGTGCACGAGCCACTAGTAGGGAACAAACCCATAACCTAGTGGTCCCCAAATAACATCCACATAGTTCAGTTAGTGTTGTCGTTATCCATTTGCTCAGTGAAACAGGGACACAACCCATCCGGTCCACTAGCCGTACTAGTACATATCCGCCCACCTAAGTACCCGGGATTCCCCCTTTTGTGCTCAAACAATTTCAGCAAACAACACACATAATTTTTCATGTAAAGTATCACTACTGGTCACAAACAAATAGTACAGTAGATACACACATTTTATATCATTTGAAACAGTCAATAAAATATTTTGATCTTCAATAAAACAACCTCTCAAAACATCACATTGTTTTGCACCCAAAACTCTTTAAAATATCCACTTTTCACAGTATGTGAACACTTGTAAGTCATCAAAACAAAATTTCAGTTCAACACAATTTAATAAAACCAAAAATTCAGTTATGGGGCAGCCCAATGTGAACCAAGAAATTATATATTTTAAAAACCACCATTTTCACACCAACATGGCACTTAATGCCCATTTGCTTCTCAAACACAATTTAAACAAACTTTTGCAGCCACAACCAAAAAGAATAGATATTTAAAACATTATTTTAATTCCTAATACAGTTCAATAAAGTCAACTATGTAATTAGAGTTCATCCCAAAATGAACCAATAAAAGACTTGCATGAAAAACCCTCAATTTCAACAAAAATTGTAACATAAAATTCATTTGCATTGTAAATGCAACTAAAACAAATTTTTACAGAAACATTAAAATTCAATAAGCATTAATTCACCCTCAACACAGCAAGCAAATTCCCAAAGAATTGCACACACAATGGAATCACCTACCAAAAGATTCAAGAACCGCAAATCCTAGTGCGGAACTTCAACCGCACGACCACCGCGCCACAAGGAAGTGATATCAAACCTAAAACCAGAGGATTGAACCATGAAACCCAAAATGAAACCCTAGGCACGAAGCCCTAGCTTCTGGAAATTTGGGGATTCAAGAAAAAAAAAAGATAAATCTCAAGGAAAAGGAGAGAACTAGAAGGATAGTCACTTACTTGAGAAAACTGGACGTTTTTAGAAACCAGAGAAGTTAGGCCCTAATTCGCGACAGATGCGATCTCCAAAGAGGGGGAAACGAAGCTGGGGGTGCGGCCAGGTACAGTGGGAGAAGGTGAGAGGTGGAATCACCGAAAAATAATAAACATTGAATATTTTATGAAATAATTACAGAACAATTTTAAAACTGGAAATGGGCTTTCGGGTTGGCCCAATACCTAACTTGATCACCCAAATCCAAGATGCAAATGAATTTTTAAGGGGGCCAAAATTCATTGGTGGTTTTAATAGTTAAATTAAGGTCATTTTGGAAGTTGAAGGAGTTAAAAATGTTGAAAAACGAGGGAGTTATTAAACAAACAAAATTTATTGTCAAAACTGGAAATGGGCTCTCGAGTTGACCCAAATTATGGAAACCCACCATTTCCTTCAAAAATGCATTGAAAACCCCCCAAAAAAGCAATAATGTAAATTAAATACAAAAATACCTTTAAAATATTTCATGTATGTGACATTACTCCTTCAATAGAACTTGTGTGCCCCTCTTCTGGAAGAATCTCAAGATGATTCTAAAGGCTTTAACCAAGAGTCGCTCAAGTATTACACTACTAGTTAACCATCGCACAAGTACCCATGTGTCGCGCAAGTATACCTGCGCGACCAGGACTTGTGCGCCCACGCAGTACCTGCGCGCCTGCCAGGACTTGCGCACCCCTGCCTTTTTAGGTGCCCTTCTTTCCCATTTCACCCCTCTTATGCCATTCCACCTCTCCTATTCAAGATTCAGTCTTCAGGACACTCTTTAAAGTCATTTATGGCATGATTTCTTGATTTTACATCCTTATCTGAATGGAATTTTGTGAAATATCTCTCAATATCTAGTGATTTACACATCTTTATGTCACTAAAGATTGATATTTCATTCAGTCAACTTCATCCTTTAAGATGGGAGAACTCATTGAGCTGGGCCTCCTTTTTAGGAATAATCCCCAGTCATAATTCTCAAATTTGAGAATCCTCCTTAGGAATAAGCCCCAAGTTCTTATTAACCTGGGCCTCCCTTTCAAGAATAATCCCTAGTCATAATTCTCAAATCCGGGCATCCTCCTTGGGAATAAGCCCCATGTTCTCATTAACCTAGGCCTCCTTTTCAAGAATAAGCCCCAGTCCCCTAATTTGGGTATCCTCCTCCGGAGTAATTCCCAACCATAATTCTCTTAACCTGGGCCTCTTTTTCAGGAGTAAGCCCCAGTCTCAAATATGGGCATCCTCTTCAGAAGTAAGCCCCAAGTCCCTTAATTTTTCAAGTCTCTTAACCTGGGCCTTCTTCTCAGAAGTAAGCCCCAGTCTTAATTCCTCTTAAACAGTCCTAATTTACCTTTGATCTGAGATTCCTTCTCAGGAGTAAAAACCCAATAATAAGCCCTCCCCTAATTTGGGTCTCCTTTTTAGGAGTAAGCCCCATGTTAGAGTATTCAAATCTCTGTGAAGCACATATACCTTTATGGACCCAGTTCCTGGGTTTCTTCCATGAAGTAAATCAAAATCTTCATTTATCTGGGAAGTCATACATACATAAGTCCCACTTTATTTCTTATGATTGCATCTTTCATGGTACAATTGTCTGATTTTTACCAATACCTCTTGTTTCTCACACCGATCATGACTCAAGTGAGCATAGAGTGTAAAAGTAATTTTGACATCCTTCTTTGAGCCATCAATCCTAAACATCATACTCCCTTACTCAAACTACGTGGGTTCTGATTCCTTTTCTAAAAAAAGGATACGTAGGTAGCCCATATGCGGGTTCGATCCCAACTCTGAAATAATATATGTCCTTTTGAATAAAAATAAACTTCAAGTGCCCTACTGAGTGGCTTTAAAACCATTATGGTCATCATTATGACCAAGAGACTTTTACGTATCAAAGGATACCATTGAATAATAATATCTAACAAATGTAGATGATTATCTATAAATGAAAAACCTCAAATACATATAAAAGATTCTCTAAATTTCCTACATATCGATCATTGATTTTCATATCTAATGAAAATCTCATTTTTATTTTGTAATGTAATAAGGATTCATGAACATAACTTAAATCTATAAAGAGAGCCCTGGAGTGGACAATAATTCCCCTAAAAAAGGTTTCATGAGTCCGACCTCCCATACTCTTGACCAATGCAAATTCCTAAGCCTTATCAGTCCAATACTAATGAGAACCTACCTTTAGAAAGTAGTTCCCAATGGATGTGGAATCATTGGATGTCTCTGGTTCTATGAACAAACCCGTTAGAAACCGATTGGAATGTTTGAACCTCCCATCAAGGAGGTCATCCCCTAATTACGCAGGAAACAAGTGTCATAGTCTTATAAACATGACTTGAAAATTATACGTTCTTGTAATTCGGTGGGGAGTGATAAGAGGTTTGTTGGTGAACTCATGTCTTCCATCTGAAAATTTCAAGAGACATGTTTTACTCATTAAGTCATAACCATATTAAAACAGAGATGTTATTTTGTAAAATAAATTTAAATTACATAAAATATAAAATAATCCGTTTATACAATGTTCGTAAATCCCATGGTGTTACATAATCATTCACTCCCTCTCAAGAGTCATTGGTACATATTTCCGTACATTCATTATGAAGTCTCAACACAGGTACCACTGGTGTGGGTGATTTCCCCGGTTTTCAATTAAGCAGATCCCCAAAGAAGTTCTAAATTATTCAATCTCTTTGGTCTAGATGCAATGTGGGAAACTAAGATCAGTCACATGTGGACATATAAAGTTTAGTGTGAGAGAAGCATGACATGTATCAAGTTGAGAGACATCAGTATGAACCTGTCTTCGATAAATCAAATCGGAAGACTTTTCCCCAAAAATTTCAAATTCTATAACATGACCACGAAGACCATAGGTCATGATTTGACACAGGTATGCTTCTTTGAGGTTACCCTCCTGGGCAGCCTCTTGGATGTCCTCTAGAGATTAAGCCTTCTCTCCCTGGGTAAAGAATATAAATAAACATTCAAAATACTTCCCCTTCAGTGCAAAGTACAAGAATTGGGCATTCATCCTACGAAAATTGTCGAAGCCTCCTCCTTAGTGAAGTTGGAGTACACAAGGAGAATTGGATATATAGTAGAGTTGTTTTCATGAAAAACAAAGGTTTTCAAAAATATTTTATCCTCATAAACATGATTTTTTCACTATAGTTTCTAATACATCCATTGGAAGATACATAAGTCTTGACTTGTCTACCATATGAAAATTTTAAGAAAACATTGATTTAGTAATACATACTAATTTTCTTAATGTTGTTATAATTTTCTAGGGTTGTATAAACCAATCCTCTGATACCAACTATCATTCCCCAGTCCCAGAATTCCCGTAGCTAGTGCAATTTTAATAAAACATGGTGTGTAATTTTTTTTATAAAATAAATAATGATATATCACACATCATGTTCCTCTAAAGAAGATATTTTTGGATTAGATTTTGGAAAACCAAATTCAAATATTACAATTCCTTTAATACTGAACACAAAGGACTTCATAAATCAGTCACCAATCTATGTAACTCAAATCTACTAAACCTATAAAATAAAATAGCTTGAAACATAGGGTGAGGATTAGAATTCCCAGTAAGGGGGTTTTTAAAATAAAAAAAAATATTTCAAATAAAACCTTTTGAAAAAATTCATATAAAATTATTCATAAAACCTTTTCTTAAGTAAATATTGCAACACATGAAGCACAACATAACATTTTGTCCAAAAATTACAAGTGAACATTTCAAGGAATATTTTTAGAGTTACATTGAAACATGTTCCAATCATAATCATGATTATACAAAATATATGGTGTGCATCATATAAAGAAAAAGTTATTCTAACTATAATATGTGTGACATGCGAAAGATCAAGTTCAAAATTTACAAATGAAATTAATACATGATTATAGTTTCACATGAAATGATAACTTCAATTTCTTTCCTTTCTAACTCTAAATTATAAACTGGAAGATAAATCTTTGAATGATGAATAAACATTATGCCATAAGAATTTACTTGTTCTGATACTCACAAGTATAGACTCTTAACCAAGTATATTCTACTAGTCAAATATCCACTTGGTTAATTAATTATCATAAACACAATGTGGGAAGTGCATATTCTATACTATGTTGAGTCCTCCTTCCAATACCATAAACACTCTGTTAAGGCCTCATCGTAAGACCATTAATAAAAAAAATTGGGAAAGACCTCAGCCAAATCAACGTATATTTGTCTTATGACACCTGCCAATGAGTCAAGGGGCCATAGCAGGCCCCCCCATCATATACTAAGTCCAATGAATTCTACATTTCTTTAAGGAAAAGTGCTTCACAGAACATTGATTTATTAATTTTCTCTATACAAATTATTCAAAATTCCACATACTACTGGACATATCTAATTTCTCATTTCAAATTATTCAAAGTGTCCCATAACACTTTGAATAATTTAGTTCCTTAATCTATAAATGGTCATAACAATTTAATTTCATTCTTTATCATTTGTATATATATAGTGAAACATGCACATAAGTGTCAAAACTAACATATTCATGGAAATTTAATAAATGACAAGTATGATATGCAGATTATAGCACATGTGATGATAACTAATGAACATAAAATACAGGTTTTGTTGCATAGAATGATAACCCTTAAATTTGGAAATATTTATTAGGAAAATAATCATATTATATTCCAGAATTCATAATTTGACTTTAAGATAGTTATCAATTGTATTTAAAACTTGTGCTAATAAATGAGAATGACAGATGGGATAAATTGTGAACTTAAATAAACAAAAGCATACATAGTGACAATTCATCATGGGTTGAAAACATAACCAGTTTGAATGTAAAAATATTATTTTTTGTTAATTATAGAATCTATAAATAACTAAACACACTTAAAAATACTTGTTATAGCTTTTATCAATCTAGTGTGAAATCATAATGTGAACCAATATTAAAAACATACAATATAAATATATGTATGTTGTCTTATGTACTTAAGGTTGTTTCATAAAATCTTAAGAACCCAATACATAATTTTTGTTTGGTAAAACATAATTTACTAAAGTTCGAAATTAACATTCACAGTGTAAAACTGTGGGTATATATATATATATATGCATATATATATCTGTGTGTGTGTAAAAATACTTATTAATTTATAATTCCATCAACTTAATACACCTCTAAACCTAACACAGTTTCTGACCATTATGCATTCCATTTAGATTAGTATTTCTTATTTATTAAATAATTAAATAGATATGGTTTTATTAAGAACACATATATACATATATGTGTATATGTTGTGGAACCAAATTTAGGTACAAGCATAAAACCCCATTGTGAGTTGTATGAATTTTTTTCAAAAAAATGAAATCTTTTTTTGTAAGATCATTCAAGAAAGTCAGAAGGTTATAAGAATAACTATATTTATATATATATATATATATATATATATATAAATTATCCATAACATAAAACAAAGCAGAGAAAATCTTATGTTCCTTACGTGGTAAAGAATTAAGAACATTGTTTAGGACCAAAAATTAACCATCAAAGAAGAAACCAAAAGATTTTTACTCAAACGTATATATATATATGTGTGTGTGTGTGTGTAAATCGTAACAAGGAAAGACAAAAATTGACCCTCACTGAGTTCAAATAAGTTAAAGAAGTTTAGAGGAACTTGAAGGAGGTGCTGGAGAGGAGGAACACCCATAGAGTTCGAGTGCAAAATGAATTAAACATATAAATCACATATAATATATTTTTAAGACAACATTCATAGAAAAATGAGGAACCTTAGTTTAAACAAATACCATTGAACTTGGTCTTGTGGAAAATGAGAAGGATGGAGGGCCCTCCCGAGGTCACGAGTGTGGAAAAAAAAAGAAAATAAGAGCAGTGAGAGCTACTAGTGCAACGCATGTGGGAGGAATAAGAAGAAGGAGATGAGAGAGGGTGTGGAAAAATATGAACAAATCAGATCATCTGAGACAAGATGGGATGGATGAGAAAGATTCAAAGATTTAAAAACAAACGAATGGTTGTGATTAAACTGAAAAATAATCCAGTTGCTGAGGTACATCTGTGGGTTTTTAAAAGAACTAATTGGTTGAGATTAAATCTCGACATGATCGGACAGCTATGGTGTGAGGCGGGATTTCTAAAAATAAATAACGGTAGAGATTAGACCCTTAAGGATTGAATGGCTGATAAAAACATAGTGAAGAAACCGTGGCTACGGGGAGTCGTGGAATGAACCGATTGAATGGATCATATTTCATATGGTGAGATCAGATGATCCAGATCCATTTACCGATGAAAAACATCATCCAAAATTGAAATGAGGTGAACTAAACTCTGGATTTATAAGCATAGAGCTCCCAACTAAGCCTCAAAATTCCCCCTCCCCCTCCATTGTTCCACACCGTATCGGGTAACTACAAGAAAGCTTCTGCACCCAAGCCTGCCGTCGTGCCTCACCACATAGTGGTGCACTCTGGCACCCTTACACATGGTCACCTATGCGTGTTTAGGGCCTACTATGCACCCTTATGCTCATGACATAGCACACACCATGCGTGCACATCCCTGGTCCATCGCTAGGGGATGTGGATGAGATTCTCACCATTTCCTTGAGTGGCATGACCTTATAGGTCGCCCTCGGCTAGGTGGGGGACTCACCTAAATTTTGAATAGTAAAATGAATTTTTTGTTAACCATATGAATAGGTTTATAAATATAAAAGTGTCTCAAATAGTAAATTATAAATTCTATATTATGGTTAAATAAAATCAAAAAAACCAGTATTTTTATTGTTTTATAATAATTTAGGTTCTCAAAACCTCAAAGTTAAAAATCTATATAACAAATCCCATGCTTGTTTAACATTTAAAATCCAAAACATATTTTCAATTAAAACTTTTTTTTATTCATCCAGGATGAAAACATTTCAAGTAAAAATTTTAAAACATTGAAATAATAAAATATCTAATTCACTATGTATAGATAAAATATTAAATACAACAATTTTCATTATCTTCATTTTGCCAAAGGTATGCTTTCAAACTCCAAATTAGGTTTCTTTGTACCAAAACCAAGTTGTATTAAATGTGTGCTTCTCCTAGTATTTCTTTTAAAACACAAGGTTTATGATTCAGACCCATTTTAAACTTTAAATAATTATCCTCCTAAAATATATAAAATGATTTTTTTACAAACATGTTTATGTTTATAACTTCAATGAACACTTTAACACCTGGAGAACTCATTATACATAGACACTTTAAATTAAACCACCAGAATACCCAACGACTATAAGGGATTATAACCATTAGAGGCTCAACGGTCACCAAAAGGAGGCGACCATCGGGTTATCTTTAAGGCCTTATAAAAACGTTACTAGGTTGTTCCAACTTCAAGAGAACTTGGAGAAGATGGCGCTCATCATTCCTCTGATTCTTAGCATTGTTGTTGTGGTTCTGATTATAGTAATGTTCATCATGAGGGATCCGAAGGAACCCTACTATTTCATGGGTCTTTTGTTGTATTGGGGGGTCTCCCTTTGATTTTAATAGGTGTTTTAGTTTGTATCCTATGGTAGTGATGTTCTCTGGTCTTGTAGTAATATAATCATTTTCAGTGTTTATTGATTAAAGAAATACTTGTGTTTATTTTCAAGTATTGTTTTGGACTACATGGGAATGAAGTAAAACCATACAATATTGGTATTTCATAAGAAATAAGTTCGGGTCATCACAAAAAACCCCTATAATCTATAAAAACAAATTCTAAACAACCCAAAAAACATAAAAAACATAAAATCCCTAAAACCCCATAAAAATCCTATGAAACCCAAAAAACATAATAACCCCCAATAACCAAAAAAACCTAAAAAGGATAAAAAAAACTAAAAATAAAAAACCCCTAAAACACGTAAAACTATAAAGAACTATAAAAACCTAAAAGAATCTAAAACAAGATAAAAAGTACAAAAAAATCTCTAAGAGACCCTAAAAATCCTTTAATTACCTAAACCCCCAAAAACCGTAAAAGGCTCTTATAAACTCTAAAATCCCAAAAACCCAAAAACACATTAATTTTTTTTTAAATTTCTAATGTACCCTAAAATACCATAAAAATTGTAAAAAACACCCAGATAAATTGAAAAACAAAAAAACTCTAAATGACCCAGAACACCCTAAAGCCCCTAAAGACCATAAAATACCCTAAAACCATAAAAGACACTAAACCCTTAAAGGACCCTAAAAACCATTAAATACCCTAAATACCCTAAATAACACTAACAACTCTAAAACCCCGAAATTTCCTAAAAATCCCTAAAACCATAAAAACCTGTAAAAACCTGTAAAACCCCTTGAAAACCTAATGGAACCTAAAACCCATAAAAGGTCCCTACAGACCCAAAAGGACCCCAAAACACCTAAGAACACCTCAATAAATTAAAACCCTTGAAACCCCAAAAGACCCTACCGAACCTAAAATGATCATTAATATACTATAATACCTGAAAAACACTAAAACTCTAAAAACCCAAAAGACCCAAAAAACCATAAAAACATTAAAATAACTAAAAACCATAAAATAAACTAAACACCCTAAAAACCTTAAAAGACTCATAAATTTCCAGAAACCCATAAAACCAATTAAAATCCTAAAAACCATAAAATCCCTAAAAACCAAAATACACCCCTAAAACCATAAAAACAATAAAAACCATAGAAGACCAAAAAAAAACACTAAAGACAAAAAATCCCAAAAAAACATAAAACTACAAAAAAACCCAAAACACCCCTAAAGGTAACTAATCACCATAACAACCCCAAAGAACCCCAAAACCCAAAAAACTTCTAAAAGACTCTAAAAATAATAAAACCCCCCCTAAAGGCCGGAAAACCCTAAAACCCCTAACCCCCCAACCATCAATGACCTAAAAACCCTTAGAAAACCCCAATAGTCTCTCAAACCACTTAAAAACCTTTAAAATGTAAAAACTGCTAAAAAACCTAAAATACAGAAAAAAAATTTAAGACCCTAAAAATAAAAAATAATCCTTTAATGCCTAAAACCACAATATACACTATAAACCATAAAAACCCCTAAAACTAACTAAACAACCTTATAAAACCCTAAAAATTCTAAAAAATTTGTAACCCTTAAAAATAAAAAAAATAAAAACCCTAAAAAACATAAAACCCATTAAAAACCACATATGCCGTAAAAAATGGGAAACCCCTAAAAATCCTAAAAACAATAAAACCCACCAAAACCCCCAAAACCCCTATAAAACCCACAAAACACCTAAATTACCATACCCCCTAAAAATATAAAACCCATAAATACCCTTGTAGCTGAAAAACTCCTAAAACCCTAAAAATTATAAAAAAAATCCATAAAACCCTGCCCCCCTCCACACCAAAACCCGTAACCCCCCCCCCCCAACCCAAAATACCCAAAAAGAACCCTAAAACCAAAAAAACCCAAAAATAATAAAAAACCCTAAAACACTAAAAATATATAAATTCATAAAAACCTAAAGAAAACTGAAATACAAAAAATACCTACAACCCATTTAACCCTAATACCCCTAAAACTCATAATAACCATAAAATCCTTAAAAGACCAAAAACCTCTAAAGGCGAAAAAAAATCCAGAAAAAAAAAATTAAAAACTGCTAATGGACTCAAAAACCCATAAAAACCTAAAGGTACCTAAAATACCTTAAACAATAAAAAAATATAAAAATACTTAAAACACTAAAACCTTCCAAAGAGGCATAATGACGCTAAAAACCTAAAAATCCAAAAAAAACATGAAAACTGCAAAAAACACTAAAAAAACTAAATCCCCCCAAACCCTAAATGACCCTATAATCCCTAAAAATCATAAAACCATAAAAACTATGAAAGAATATTAACCATAAAATCCTTTAAAAACCATTTAATCCCCCTGAAAACAGTAAAAAACCAAAACCCCTAAAAACTCTAAGAACCTAAAGAACCCCAAAAAAACCTTGAAACCCTAAAACCATTAAAAACCATGAAACCCAAAAAATTATTTCAAAACTATAAAACCCATAAAACCACAACCCCCCCCCCCCCAATCCAATAAAACCCAAACAACACACCAAAATCCATCAAAACCCCAAAAACCCTTAAAACCTACTAAAAACAAAAAAAACCCTATACACGCTAAAAATCACCAAAAAAGGACTAAAACCCATATAAGTCGTATAAAATGATCTAAAAATACCAAAAACCCCTAAAAACTCTAAAAATACAGAAAATTCATAAAAATTACTAAATACCCTATATACCCAAAGAACCTTAAAAACCAAAAAACCCTAAAACCATTTAAAACCCTAAAAACAAAAAAAACCCTAAAACCCTAAAAATCATAAAACCATAAGACCCCCTAAAAACCCAATAACCCCTTAAATAACTAAAAAACACAAAATATTAAATACCCTAGAAACACTAAAAACCCCCTTAAACCCCTTAAAAATCATTAATATCCATTCAAAACATAGAAACCCTAAAAACCGTAAAACCACCATCAAAACCTGAAACCCTAAAAGTAACATAAAACTCTAAAATAACCTAAAAACCTAGAAACCATTAAAATCCCAAAACCAGTAAAAACACTAAAAATAGTAAACACCCTAAAACCCATAAAAACATTGAAAAAGACCAAAAAACCCCTTAAATCCCCTAAAAGACCTTGAAAACCCTAAAACCCGTAAAAACCCAAAAAATCCAAAAAACCCTAAAAATTCAAAAATACTCTAAAATCAATAAATAAAAAAGAAACTAAAAATCCTTAAAACCACTAAAATACCATAAAATTTACTGAAATCCCTAAAAGACTCTAAAAACCATAAGACCCCTAGAGGACCCTAAAAAATCTAAAACCAAAGAACACCCTAAAACCACATAAAAACCATTATGGACCCAGAACCCTAAATACCTAAAGGATCCTAAAAACCCTAAAGGACCCAAAAAACTAAATAATATAAACGACCACAAATTAAAACTAAAAACCATAGAAGACCAAACCAACCCACCCCCTCCCAAGAAATCCGAAAGGACCCTAAAACCTAGAAGAACCCCAAAACCCAAAAATATTTCTTAAATTCCATAAATCCCTAAATACTATAAAATTAACTAAAAATAACTAAAACCATAAAGTCATTAGAATACCAAAAAAACCAAAACAACCCTTAAAAACGTTTAAGCACCTAAAATACACAAAATACCTAAAATCCTATACAACTATAAAAGTCCCTAAACACCATAAAAACATTAAAATACCTTGAAAACCATAAATACCCTAATATACCTATGAACCATCTAAAACCCTAAAATAACTATAACCAAAAAACCCTTAAGGCCTTAAAACCCCCAAAACTATAAAAACCCTCAAACCTGAAAGACCCTGAAACCCATAAAAACTATTAAAGCTGTAAAACCATAAATATGAAAACCCTAAAAACATAAAAATCCCTAAAACTCGTACACCCCACAAACACAAAATTCTTTAAACCCCATAAAAACATAAACCCGCTAAAACCCAAAAACCCTAAAGGTCCTAAAAACACAAAAAACATAAAGGACCCTAAAAGTCTAAAAACTCAAAAGGACCCTAAATTCCCTAATACCCTAGAAGACCCTACAATTCCTAAAGGACTATAAAAGACCATAAAAAATTATAAACTCCTAAAACCTTCTGCAAAAACTCAAATACCCAAAAACATGAAAACCCTTAAACAACCACAAAAACATTTAAAACCCCAAAAATTACCAAAAAAGTTAAAACCCCCAAAAAATGTTGAAAACCTATGAAACCATAGAAGACCCAAAACCCCAAAAATCTTAAAAAATAAAAAAAATAAAAGGAAAGCCATAAAAATTATAAAAATAATAAAAACCCCAAAAGACCTTAAAACTCATAAAAACCCATTAACCTCCCTAATGAACTGAAATCCTAAAAAGCCCTAAAAGCCTAAAACCCAAAATACCATAAAAACCATTAAAAACATTGATAAACACTAAAAACCTAGGAAATCTAAAAAACCCAAAAAAACACTAAAAACCCTAAAACCATTAAAAAAACACCAAAAAACCAAGATAAAATCTATAAACCTCTTACAAATCATAAAACCACTAAACCCCTAAAACCCCTACAAACTGTTAAAAACCCTAAAAACACAAAATCCAAAAAATTCCAAATATACCTAGAAACCCCTAAAACCCTAAAAACCCTAAACCCTAAATAAACACTATAAATACTAAAAAAACATAATGAAATTATAAAACCCCTTAAACCCCTAAACCCCTTAAAAGATAATAAAAGGACCCTAAAAATACCAAAAAACATATAAAACCCAAAAAACCCAAAAAAAGGACATTAAAATCCAATAAATCTATAAAAACATAAAAACTCCTAAAACCAAAGAAATCCCAAAAACCCTTAAAACCCATAAAAGAACCAACAAACCTTAAACACCCTACAAATAATTTAAAATCCATATAGATCCTAAAAACATGAAAACAAAAAAACCTGTAAAAACCGTAAAATACCATAAAAACACAAAAGACCCAAAAAAATATAAAATTTTTAAAATACCCTCAAACCATAAAACCCCCTAAAACCCTTTAAAACCCTAAAAATACTTTCAAACCCTTAAAAAATAAAAGAACATATATGAACCTAAAAGTCCATAAAACCCCATAAAAAACCTAAAACCCCTAAAAATACTAAAAATAATAAAATGTCTAGAAAAAAAAAACCATGAAAATAATCTTAAAACTCATAAAAAATCCCTAATAATCCCTAAAACAACAAAATACCTAAACAAACCATAAACTCCAATAAACCCTAAAACAATAAGTAACCCTAAAATCCCCTAAAAACCCTCAAAACCTTAAACCCCTAAAAGGGGCTTCAAACCCATAAAAATATCTAAAAACCTTAATCCCATACAATCCCAAAAAACCTGTAATTAACCAAAAAAATTTAAAAACTCTAGAGACCCTAAAAACCCAAAACCCATAAAAGAGCCATAAAATCCTCTAAAATACCCTAAATACCCTAGAATACCCTAAAATACATAAATCACCCTAAAACCCTAAAAACCAAAAAAACAATAAATCCCATAAAAATCCCTAGAGAACCCTAAAAATCATTCAAACCCCTAGAAAGAAATAAAACCCCAAAAAACCTAAAAACCCATTAACCCCCTAATATTCCCTAAAAACACAAAAAACACAAAAAACCCTTAAAACCCCTTAAAATCAAATAAAACCATTAAAACCATAAAACACATAAAATACCTAACTACCAAAAAATAATAGAACTCCCTAAAACCATTAATAACCATAAAAACACAAAAATACCTATAAAACCCCACAAAAATACAAAAAACATCTACAAATACTAAAAACCTAAAAACATCAAAAAAATTAAAAAAACTCCATAAAAACCCCTAAAACATTAAAAACCCTAAAACCCATTAAACACCGAATGAACCTAAAAACCCTAAAATCCATAAAACCTTAAAACCCTAACGGTTCATAAATAACCAAAAAATTATATAAAATCCAAAATACCCTAAAAACCCATAAAATACATAAACACATAAAAATTCATAAAATCCATAAAACAATCTAAAAAAATTAAAAAAACACTAAAATAAAAAACCCTAGAAACCATTAAAAAACCTAAATACTATAAATCCCCTAAAAATATAAAAACACTGAAAAAATCCTAAAAATCCCCCAAAATCCTATTAACCCTAAAACATTAAAATTCCCAAAACCGCTAAAAATCACTAACACTAGAGAAAAACCTAAACCACCTAAAAACCCTAAAACCCTAAAATCTCTAAAAGGGCTTTAAAAAACATAAAAATCATATAACCCACTAAAACCCCAAAAATCCCTAAAAATTATGAAAACCCCTAAAAACCAAATTTCCATGAAACCTCTACAAAAATGAAACATTGAAAATCCTAAAAACCACTAAAAACCCAAAATGATCTTTATAACCCCAAAATCACTTAAAAAACAAAACCCTTAAAAAAATCCTAAAAATTATAAAACCCCATAACCCCTTAAAAACACTAAAAACCCTAAATAAATCTTCACACCACTAAAACTCCTAAAACCCTTAAACACCTTGTAATCTCTAAAAAATCTAAAACCTTAATAATTTTTTACAATACGCCATAGAACCTAAAGAACTACTGAAAAAACACTAAACCAATAAGAAATCCATAGAACTGAAAAAACCTTTTAAATATGATAAAACCCTTTTAACCCTTTAGAGCTCACCGGGGTTGGATTAGGGGTGTCGTGTAAGGCATCCACTCACTGTAAATGGAACTGGAACAGGTTAGAGTCTCACCACACTCAAATTTAGCTGGGGACGAGCGGCGCGCAGGTGGTGAATGGGGCCCAGAATAAGCGTGGTGTGGAAATCACCAATACCTCGTTACCCACAACTCGTTTTAGATGGCAGCTCTGGCGACTCTGGTGATTCTTGCGATTTGGTTCTTTCGTGATGGAGTCTTTCTCCCAGGTTAAAGATGACGACAAATGAAGCTCCCCCCCCCCTCTCTGTGGGGGAGGACCCTCACTCAGAGGACTTCTCGTCGCTCTCCTCTGCTGACTTGTTACCCTATTTCCCGAAAATGGTGCTCTCCTAAAAGGTTCCAAATCACTTAGAAGGTTGTCCGTAGCTTCCCCTCTCGATTCGGGAGTTCACTGAGGCTTCAGACCTGAACTGTGTGACTCTGGTTGCAAGATTTCTGATGCGGCGACCCTGGTGGTCACTTTTCACAGGTTTGTTTCGGCATTCTGGAATCATAGCGCTATGGAGACTGTGGGTCTGATTGATATATCCCACATCATGATTCTCTTTTCCTTGGAGTAAGACCCAGTCCTTGCCTAGTCAGCGGCTCCTCGGTCATGCAATGGTGCTTGTTTCTCCCTCCTTCAGTGGAGCTTTGACTTCATCTGTAACGGAGTTCCCCGATTGCTGCTACCTGGGTGAGATTTCCTGAGCTTCCCCTTCCCTTTAAAAATATATCTATTATTTAGATTCGTGGGAATTTTTTGGGGAGGTAACTTTGTGTGGATAGTAGGACTGGGGCCCTTTGTCATCCGGTATCACCAAGGGAATTTTTTGAAGTCGATGCTTCAAAGACTCATGTGGATGCTATCTGGATTACAGTGGGGGAAGAACTCAGATGGAGACATCACGTTATCTTTGAGAAATGGCCAGTGTCCTTCTCTTCTTGTTGGAGTTTTGGGCACAGTGATTCTAGAGGATGCCCTAGTCTTGACAGGTGTGGTGGTTCTTTGGCTCGCATGTCTTCTGGTGAGAGCATCCTCCCTCGGGTGGAGGTGAGGGGAAAAAATGGGGTGTATGAGCCATTATCCTCCCAACCTTTGGTTGATGTTGTTCCTTTCTCATCTACTTTGCTGGCTAGAAGTGATTTAGAGGTTGTCCTGATGGATTTGGGTGGCTTCATTGTATGTCTGGCTGGAGGTGATGGTGTTTCAGGAGATGCGGACGAGGAGGAAGTGCTACTGGCTGAGAGGGATAATCCAGTTTCTGCTGAAGGTGCTCATGGGTGTGGTGACTCCCCTAGGAGGCAGGCAGATTTTGAGAAGGATGTTGTGATTGGCATCTAGAAAGAAAATGTGGGGGATCCCTATGCTCTGGAACTAGGACGAGATGATATTGCTGGCTTGAAGGTTAATGAGAGCACTAATGGATCCTTCCAGCTGTTGAGTTTGTTGTGAGTGCTCCAAAAAACACCCAGGTTGCAGCCTTGGCTGAGCCGGCTGTGGTGGATGTGCTGGTGACAGATGTCATGAAGGAGGTAGTGGTTGCTCAGGTCCCGAGGTCTGGGGATGAGTGGAGCCTGTCTTTAGTTGAGGAAAGGACTATGGCGGAAGAGGAGACCTGGATCCCCAGGGTGCATTATGTGAATTGGTGTGATGCCCCTCTGGTTCTGTCCGGGTGTCCCGGCGTGGGGGGACGGGACATGGGGCCTGGGCCATCCCCTCCTTCAGATAGCACTAGAGGTGCTGAGGATATTCCCAGTGTCCATTTTTTGAGCCCTCTTCCGGTGAATGCTGGCGTCACTGGTGATCCGTCTATGGACCTGCAGAGGGCTATGCTCCTTCATGGTGTTCCATCTATTGAATATTATTGTGTGCATCTGCATGAGATGGTGTGGGTTGAACGAGAAAGGTTACCACTAGAGGGTGAAGCTGAGAGGCTGGGGGATAGGTTTGTTGGGGTTGATCGCTGGATAAACGCTGCTATGGTGAGGTCAAAGGAGGAAAGAACCAGAGGAGGCGCTGAAATCCTAGGTCAAAATGTAATAAGGGGAAGGCACCATTGGCTTTCAATGATGGTGTCACTTGTGCGAAGTCAGGTGTCGAAGCCGGATTCACTTCCGCCCCTCCGAGGCGAAGACAGAAGAGGGATTATTCTTCCCTCCCACATCCCATGGAAACTAGGGACTCTTCACTATCTGTTAGACTGAATCTAATGGTGAATAAGCGAGAGAGGCTCTCAATTTTTCCTGAGCAAGAGTAGGCTAGGTTGAAGCTGCTATCCAGGCTTGGCATGCAATATGATTTTGAGTCTGTATGGGACTCAATGGACATGGGTGAGTCAGATTTCAGTATTTCTGATCTAGGATACAGCTTTGGTGTGGGAATGGGGTATCGTGGTGCAGACCTGGATGATCTTGGTGGCGATGTTGACTAATCCTCCCCTTGTGTGCCTTCCCTTTTCTACTTTCTTGACTTGTTGTTCTTGATTTTTTTTCTTTCTTTTTGTGGCCTTCAGGCTGAGGTCGTAAGGGGCTTTGGGTGTGGATTGGTGGATCCCTCCCCTCCCTTGTCTGTAGTGTCTTTGTGTCTTTTCTTTTAATAAATTTTGGGGGTGCCGGGAATAGCTTGGACCTGAACCTTCTTTGCCTTTTAACCCTTAAGAATCACCTAAAAAATCAAAAACACCAAAAATACCCTAAAAACCATCAAATTCCAAAATGACCCTAAAAGACCCCAATACCCATAAAAATCATAAAAACCCTAAAACCCTAAAAATCTATAAACTACACTAAAATCACTAAAAACCACTAAAATACCCAAATACTAAAAATGAAGAAATTTGAAAATCGCTAAAGGAACCTGACATCCCAAAAATACCCTAAAAACATTAAAATCGTAAAAACCTAAAAACCCAAGAAACCATAAAAATTATAAATCTATAAACAACATAAAACAATAAAAACATCATTAAAAGTCCCTTAAATACCCTAAAAACCCTAAGACCCCTAAAAGAATCTAAAAACACTAAAAGAACCTTAAAATACCCTAAAACCCTAAAATCCCCTAATACTAATAAAAAACCAAAAAATACACTAAGAACACCAATGTAATATAAAATACCGTAAAACTCTTAAATGTCTTTAAAATACCCTAAAACCCCAAAAGGAACCTAAAAACATAAAATCCTTAAACCCTTAAAAGAACCTAAAAATCCTAAAACACTAAAGGACCCCCAAAACCATAAAAACCCAAAAATACCCTAAAAACCTTTAAACCCCTAAAGGACCCTAAAAATACCTAAAAATATTAAATGAACAAAAACACTAAATATATGAAGGGGTAAAATCCTAAAAAACACTAAAGGAACCTAAAAACTCTAAATAAATCTAAAAAACCTAAAAATCCTAAAATCCATAGAAGACCCTAAGACCCAAACAATGTTAGAAAACACCTAAATACCTTAAAACCTTGAAAACTATTATGAAATCTAAAAGAACCTAAAAACCCATAAAAAATTATAAATGACCCAAAAAACTGGTAAAACCCAATAAAGACCCTAAAAACCCCAAAAAACCTAAAAACCCTAAAAATATTAAACCCTTAAATAAACTAAAATAAACATAAAAATCAAAAGAACTTAAAACACCCAAAACCCTAGAAAATTGTAAATACCCAAAATACCTTTAAACCCATGAATAAACTTTAAACCACACTAAAAATTATAACAAACCCTAAAGGAATCTATAAAATCCTAAAAGACCCTCAAATACCATAAAACCCCAAAGGTCCCTGAAAATAAAAAAAATTGTAAAGGACAATAAAATCCCTAGAAACCCCTAAAAACAGAATCCCCCATAAACCCCCCAAAAAACCAAAAAACCCTAAAATCTCTTTAAGCATCACTAAAATGACTAAAAACCTTAAATGTTCCTAAAACCCTAAAAAACAAAAAATCCCTAAAATCTCAAAAAACCCCTAAAAGAACATAAAATCCCAAAAAAAATTAAAAACCACAAATACCCTAAAATAACTTAAAACCCTAAATCCCTAAAAAACTAAAAGCCTGTAAAAACATTTAAAACCCTTGAAACCCCTAAAAACATAAAATCCATAACCCCCACCCTAAAAAACCCATAAACCCAAAAAAATCCCAAAACCCAAAAATACCACAAACCCCCCTAAAAATTCTAAAAACGATAAAAAAAACTAAAAACCCATAACACCATTTTAAATCCCTTAAAATTTTAAAACCCTAAAACCTATTTAAATACTATAAAAGGATACTAAAAATAAAAAAAACCCCTAAAATCCTTCAAATATCACAATAACACAAAATTACCCTAAATGAAACTAATATCCCTAAGCCACTAAATGACCCTAAATCCCCTAAAAACCCACAAACATCTAAAATCTCTAAAAAACTAAAAATATTAAAATCCTTTAAAACACCAAAAATCCCTAACAACCATAAAAAAAATTAAAACCAAAAATTCCCTAAAACCATAAGACCCTAGAACACCCTAAAAATATAGTAAACCCCATAAAACATAAAAATCCATAAAATCCATAAAAATCATAAAAGATCCTAAAATGACATAAAAATATAATAATCCTACAATCATTAGAAATCTAAAAAAAACCTAAAAACCCTAAAACCCATTAAACATTAAAACTACTTCCAAATAATAAAAGTCATAAAAACCCTGAAAACCATAAAAAACCATAAAATATCCATAACATATCCTAAAACTTCTTAAAGAACCTAAAAACACTAAATGACCTTAAAAGATCTGAAATAAATAACCGTAAATACACTAAAAACACATTAACCACAAAATAAATCAAAAAACATAAAAATCATTAAAATCCTCTAAACCCCTAAAATCCATAAGAATCCAAAAAAACCCAATAAAACTGAAACCTTAAAATCCCAAAAAATACATAAACCCTTAAAACCCCTAAAAACGTTAAATGTCTTCAAGACATCTAAAAAACCCTAAAACCCCAAAGAACTCCTAAAACAGTAAAAGGCCTAAAGACCCTAAAATTCCCTAAACCCATAAAAATATATACAAAAATATAAAAACACCTTAATCCCCTAAAAATAAAAAAACCTCAATAATAAAAGGCCCTAAAAGTATCTAAAATCATAAAACCTTAGAAAACACTAAAAACCCATAAAACCCCTAAAATACTCTGAAACCAAAAAATAACACAAAAACACCCCCAAAACCCTAAAACACTATAAACCCATAAAACCCTCTAAAATTCATAAGATTCTTTAAAAATCTCTCAAACATCCAAAAACACTATTACCAATAAAAAAATTAATTAAAATCTCTAAAAACATTAAAACCATAAAATCCCTATGAACCATTAAAACCCCCTAACAAGCACTAAAAACCCTAAAAAATCCATAATAATTACTTAAAACCTAAAACCATTAAACACCCTAATACCCCTAAAAATACTAAAAACCCCTAAAAATCCTAAAACCAAAACAAAGTCTCTAAACCCCCTAAAACCCCTTTAATCCCCTAAAAACCATAATAAACCAAAAACCCCTAAAAATAAAAAAACCCAAAAGACCCCAATAAACACTAATAAATCCTCAAAACACAAAAACCAAAAAAAACTCTAAAACCCTAAAGACCAAAATAAACCTTAAAAACAATTAAACCCAAAAAATACCCTAGAAACCCTTACAAAACACTAAAATCCTTAAAACCCAAAAACCCAAAAGATCCCTAAAAACTTAAAAAAACACTAAAATACAATAAAACCCTTGAACACCCAAAAAAAAACACATTATCCCACTAAAAATTATAAAAAACCCTAACCACCCTAAAAAAACTAAAAAAACCTGAAATCACTAAAAATCCTAAATTACCTCAAAACACCTAAAATCCATAAAAACTCTAAATTAATAAAAACTATAAAACCCTAAAATAACTCTAAAAACCCTAAAACAATTCACAAACCCATAAAAACCATTAAATACCCTACAAAACCTAAAAACCCTAAAAATAATAAAAACCCTAAAATTCCCTTAAAACTATAAAAACCTAAAACAACCTAAAAAACCATAAAAATCCCAAAAAAAACCCTAAAATCCTTTAAAACTCTAAAAACACAAAAAAAACATAACCCCCACCCCCACCCTACCCCCACCCCACCCCCCCCCCGAAAATTCCTGAAACAACAAAAAACATAAAAATCACTACAAATTCTTAAAATCCCTAAGACCCCCTTAAAATTGAAAAAACCCCTAAAAACCCTAAAACACGACAAACCCATAGAAACACAAAAAAAGGATTTAAAAACTCAAAATCCCTAAAATTCCAAAAAAAAACCTTAAAAATATTAAACCCCCTTAAAACACTACCCCCCCCCCCAATAAGCTAAAACACCATAAAACCACTAAAACCCCTAAAAACATTTTCAAACCCCTAGAACCCCATTAAAACCCATAAATCCCCTCAAAATCCTATAACCAATAAACAGAACATAAAACCCTAAATTTTTTAAAATCCCTTTAAAATAATAAAAACCCTAAAACATTAAAATACATGAAATCCACAAAAGGCCCTAAAAACTCTAAAACCCTAAAATCCCTAAAAACCCCCAAATGTCATTATTAACCATTGGAAACCCATAAATACCATAATATGACTAAAACCAAATAATCCCAAAAAACTCATAAAACATCTTGAAGATCATAAACACCCTAAAAGACCCTAAAACCATTTAAAACGCCTAAATGAATAAAAGACACCTAAAATGATAAAATACTCTAAAAACTATAAACACCATAAACTACTTAAAAACACTAAAACCCCTAAAAACAATAAAAAAACAAATTACACTAAAACAATGAAAAACCCCCTATAATATCATAAAATACCTTATAACCCTAAAATACTGTAAAAGAACCCTAAAACCCTAAAGGTCCCTAAAACCCCAAAAGGACCATAAAAAATCCTTAAAACCTATAAAGGGTCCTAAAAATACTAAAAAACATGAAGGACACTAAAAACACATAGAAACCCATAAAGGACCATAAAAATACCTAAAAACCCTAAACAAACCTAAATACCATAAAGCCCTTAAAATATCTTAAAATCCTAATAACCATAAAAGACTCTAAAACCCTCCAAAAAATACTATTTACCAAAAAACCAATAAAAGACCCAAAAAAACATTATAAAAAACCCATTAAAACCACAGTATGTCCCTAAAAACCTGAAAATGGATAAAATACCCTATGAACCATAAAAATCATAAAAAACTAAAATCCCTAAAATACCCAAAAAAAACATAAAATCATTAAATACCATAAAACCCCTTAAAACACCTAAAGACATTAAAAGACCCAAAACCCCTCAAAATACCCTAAAATCCCTAAAATCCCTAAAGGGGCCTACAAACCCTAAACACCCTTAAAGGACACTAAAATCCCTCAAACTCACAAAGGACCCTAAAACCCTAAAAAATCCAAAATGAACCTAAATACTGATAAGGATAATAAATAAACATATAACATCCCAAAGGACCATAACACCATAAGACATCTAAAAGACCCTAGAAACCAAAAAAAAGCTTCAAAATACCTAATACCCCATACAAATATTAAAGACCCTACGAAACCCTAAAAACCCTAAATAGCCTTAAAATCCCTTAAAAACCTTAATACTAACAAAAGAACCTAAAATGCTAAAAAACATAGAAATAAAAATTTAACCTAAACCCCATAAAAACGCTAAAACACAATAAAAAATGTAACAAAACCTAGAAACCCTAAAAATAGTAAAAGACCCTAATACCCCGAAAACACAGAAAACATAAAAAATTTTCTCAAATACCTAAAAACGCATAAAACGCATAAAACCCATCAAAACACTAAAAACCCATAAATACCTTAAAACCCCATAAATCCCTAATATCCTTAAAACCCCTTAAAACCCTTAAAACCCTAAAATCCCTATAAACATTGAAAACCCTAAAACCAAAAAAACCAAAAAAACCCTAAAACCCAAAAAACCCCATTAAAACCCCAAAAACACTAAGTGAACCTAAACACCCTTAAACCCCTAAAGTACCCTAAAAAAATAAAAACATTAAAGGACCCTAAAAATAATAAAAACCGTAAAGGAAAATAAAACCCCCTAAATCCTAAAAGTAACAAAAAAACCTAAGAAACCCTAAAACCCCATGAAATTTATCATTGAAAAAACACAAAACCCCTAAACAACTCTAAAACGCCTTTAAATCCCTAGAAGTCACTGAAACTACTAAAACCCCCTAAAAAACCACAAAAAGTCAAAAAAACCAAAAAACAGAAAAATTAACTAAAACAAAAAAAATACCAATACCCTAAAACATCTAAAAAAATCTTCAAAACCTCACAATATCCTAGAAACCCAAAAAACCTATAATACCCAAAAACCCCTAAAAAAAAAAAATCATAAAACCCCATAAAACATTTAATAAACTTTTAAAAACACAAAAAATACATTAAAAACTAAAAAAAACATTAAATCCCATAAAACCCTAAAACTATAAAAACTCTGAAAACCATAAAAAACCCCCTATAAAACACTAAAAGACCCTAAAAACCCTAAAAATCCTAAAAACTCATATGACATTTAGAACCCATAAAAACCTTGTTGATTCTTCTTTCCGTCACGAATTCTAAATGACTGAAAAAGGGAAGCATCTTAAGAAAAAAGAGATTCATCCTTTGAAGAAAATCAAAAATGCCAAAGGCATGAACAAGGATTTCTTTAAGCATGGGTCGCGCAAGTTTCATCCTGGTCGCGCAAGTATACTTGCGCGCCCTATATTATTTTTTCCGAAGGTCCTCAATGGCCTATAAATACCCCTTATGGGCCGCCCATTTCAAGGACGAAAAATCCAAAAGTTGGATTTAAGCTCTCGGCGCCCTAGTCTCTACTTGAAGTCTTCCGAACACTTCTAAGGTAATTTCTTACCTAGAATATATGATCTAAAGAGGAGGAATAAGTCCGAAGTGTTGGAATTAACCATCACTTGCGCACCTATGTGTCCAACCCTTAAGGGAAATTGTCACACATGTGCACTACCTTAACCCTTCTACTAAACTTGTGCGCCACCATTTTGGAAGCCTCTAAGGATAATACTAAGGGCTTGAGCCAAGCCTCGCCCATGTATTACCCTATGGGTTAATTGTCGCCCAAGTACACACACGTCGCGCAAGTATACTTGCGTGACCAAGAATTTCATGCCCAAATAGGACTTGCGTGCCTGCCTTTTTTTGGGTGCCCCTCTCATCAATTCAACTTTTTTCTTCAAATCCACCACTCATATTCAAGATTTATCCTTCAAAACCCTCTTCAAAGACATTTTTGGCATGGTTTCTTTGTTGGATTTCATATCTGAAAGGAATTATATGGAAAATCACATAAACCATCATGATTTACATATCTTTATGTCACTAAGGTTAGATATTTCATTCATTCAACCTCATCCATTAAGATGAGAAGACCTTTAATATGGGCATCATCCTTAGGAATAATCCCTAGGTTCCCTAACCTGGGCCTCCTTCTCAAGATTAATCCCCAATCTCAAATCCCCTTAACTTGGGCCTCCTTCTCAAGAGTAAGCCCCAAGTATCAAGTCCCTTTAACCTGGGCCTCCTTTTCAGGAATAAGCCCCAGTCTAAATTTCTTTTGATTTGGACTTACTTATCAGGAATAAAACCCAATCATAAGTCCCCTCTAATTTGGAAATCCTTTTCATGATTAAGTCCTAAATTATGTATCCAAATCTCCATAAAGAAAAAATACCTTTATGGACCTTGTTCATAGGCTTCTTCCCTGAATTAAGTCCTGATCTTCATCTATCTGGGCAGTCATACATACGTAAGCCCCATATCATTTCTTATGATTTCATCTTTCATGGCACAATCGTAAGGTTTTACTGATACCTCTTGTTTCTCACACTGAGCATGAATCACATGAGCTTTGAGCATAAAAGTAATTAAGATATATTTATTTGGGCTATCAATCATGCATAAACTCTATATTTCTTCACTCAAACTACGTGGGTTCTGATTCCTTTTCTAAACAAGGATATGTAGGTAGCCCATCCGCAGGTATGATCCCGACTCAGAAATAATCTATGTCCTTCTGAACGACAATAAACTTCAAGTGACCCACTGAGTGGAATTAAAACCAGTATGGTTATCATAATGACCAAAATATTTCAATATAATGTGTTGAAGGATACAATTGACTAAGAATATCTAATAAATACAAATGATTCTCTATCGATGAAAAACCTCAAATAAATATAAATGATTCAATAAATCTCATACATATCAATAATTGATTGTCAGATATAAAGGAAATATAATTTTCATACTTGGAAATTTAATAAGGATTCATGAACAAAACTCAAATCTATAAGAGAGTCCAAGAGTAGACAATAATTCCCCCCAAAAAGGTGTGATGAGTTTGACCTCCCATTTTCTCGACCAATGCAAATTCTTAAGCCTCATCGGTCCACAAATAATGAGCACCTTCCTTTGGAATGTAGGTCAAAATGGATATAGAATCATTGTATGTTTCTCATTCTACAAATAAACCCATTATAAACTGATTGGAATGTTTGAACCATAAACAAACAAGGTCATTCCCATTTCCAGAGGAAACAAAAATGGTGAACCCGACGTGAATATTTAACCAAGTTAAATGATATTTTACTTATTTGTTAGGCCCCTTTTTAATTCAATGTGAGGGACAACAAATAAATCAATAACATATGTGCTCATTCAAAATATATAGTGGCCGAAATTATCTTGATTATGTCTATTATATCAAACAGGCACTCATTTACAAGATCTCTCTGCGTTACAGAAATGGCTTCTCTAAAGTTCACACCTGTGAATGCATCTGTTGCTACTCCTGCTGGATCCTCATCCGCTCTGAGGATGACATCACCTATTCAACGTCTTCAAAACTGTGTCTAAAATGCACTATTTAATCAATACTATCAACATGGTACCATTATGACACTGGAGGCTGCTCGACATACCATCCAAATCAATAATTCACTCTGGTTGTCCGGATAGTGATTTCCAATGATAAAGAAGCAGGTGGTTCCAGCCACTGTATCCAACCGTTTCAGGTCATTATACCAGGAACTCAATCACTAGTCCCTCCCATATTATGGGGAGGTGAATGAGAAGTTCACTAGAGGCCTTAATTCAAAGAGACATGAGTCCTTCCTGAGGGATACCATCAACAATCACCTCCATACTCGAGAAGAAGTATGCCCTCAACATGATGAGTTTAACACCTTTAGGGGTTCGGATTAGGTTCCTCAGACCCGAGCATGCAAGACAAACTTCCAGAGGTGAAATATGGTCAACAAAGAGTAGGTTATTACTTTTCCCCCCTCTGATGAAGTCCATCAATCCAACATGATGAGAAATAATGAGCATTCATATACACCCATCTGTCCTGATGTTACTACCCAACAGACTCGTCTGGCAGTAACACACCAATACTGCTAGGAAATTCTGGTGGAGTATTATAGTAAGGCATATACACCTGTTTATAATTCATCAACCGGTCAGCAAGATCGTCTGACTATGCCAAAAGAAGCTCGCCAATATAATATGGTGGAAACTGATAAGCAGGGACGTACACCTGTATACAATCAAAAATTCTATCAGTAGTCTCATCTGCCAGTATTGAATGAAATTTGTCGACCATACTTGATGAAGAATACACAGTAGGCGCATACACCTATCAATGTTCATCAAGCCTTCCAACAGTCTCATTTGTTAGCACACGGAGAAGTTAGTCGGAAAACTCTGACAACAAATTTGGAGCAGACTCAAATCTTTGCCCCCACACATGAGTACTTTCAGAATTCACTGACAGGAAAAGGAAGATAGGAGCAGGAATACACACCTACTTCGAGCATGGAATGGACATATATTCCTATTCTGGTATCTTAAGTCACCAAAAACATTCTGAAAATGGTGAAATAGAAGAAGCAAATCCCTTCTCATATTCTGGATGCCTGTTAGAATATTATAACAGCTTCAGCAGCATCACAGAGAAAGAAATACAAATATGTCCTTACTAGTTGAGTGACACATCAACATATCACTCTAGAATAGATACACACCTCTATTCCAGTCCAAGAGGGTTGTGGGGAATACTCCCCCATGTCATACGGACAATCAAGTCAGGCACATACACCTGATTTGAATGGAGAAAATCAGCTTAACCTAACTATTTCTCATGAGCAGGAACATACACCTGCCCATAATAACCACTATTGTCAACAAGTGGTTTCCAAAGTGAGTAATAAGGCGTCTAAGAAAAAGACATGTCTAGCGTAGTCAAGAAATCAAGATCCAATATGTAATAAGGCCTTGCTTGATGCTGGAATACTTGATGCACTCAGACAATTGTCTGTTTTAACACAAGATTTTACTCTCTCATTTCCATATTCCAGAATTAATAATAATAATTCTGAAGCTCTTTATCAGACACTTCTTCATGAAGGCTTTCTTCATGATAGTTAGGTCGATCTTGAATTATCATCTTCAGATGAGAGCCATGATAACCCTCTGTGTGACCAGAAGATCAAGGATAAAAAATTTACATCTTTTATTGTAACTCACCATGGTGGTCCTACACATGATTATGAATTTATCTATGAATATCCTATCCGCAGTAGTAAGTCGCATTGCCTGGAAAATTCTTCAAAGGACAATGTAGTAACGATAAATCCCTCTTATCTTGAGGCACTTGCAAATGTGAAGCCAGCCATGTCTGATGCTTTAACACTAGCAGGTGAAATAATTTCTCATCCATAAGATAGCCCATGGTGTAGGTCATTCTCTGAACCACCCCTAGGTCACTCATCTTGTAGTTTGATAAATAAATTCTCTACCAATCTTGTTGAATCAGATGAAGCAACAAAGAAGCACCAGCTTTGGTCTAATCTGGTAGAATAATCTTCATTGAATGATAAAGAGGAAGTTCTGAATATGAGAAAACCACTGGCGAAAGGTGAAGTGCCAGTCATGTTTTGGCCTTTGGCTGACTCTCAGTATGACATTCCAGAAATGTTGGCGGAAGATTGTATTCATGATATTCGTCTCAATATATGGAAAACTCTTTCTCACTTGAAAAAGAAAATATTATCTTATGATGAATATGATGAATCATGTCAAGATAATATAAGGGTTACAACAACAAATTTATTTTGCATATCTCTCAGTTTCCCGATATCCAAAGGCTGAAAAGAATCAGAGATCTCTTCAGCGTTCATGCCTTGGCGCATTAAAAATATTACTCCAGTTAATTACCAATGCCCTATCTGGTATTCTTATCAGGGTTTGGGTTGTTCATGGAGAACTGCATTTCACTGTACTCTCTAGTCAACAAATCCAACCAAAGGTGGTCT
Organism: Viscum album; assembly: GCA_963277665.1. NCBI lineage: Eukaryota > Viridiplantae > Streptophyta > Magnoliopsida > Santalales > Viscaceae > Viscum > Viscum album. Next base: position 333,734,297 of record OY728156.1, on the reverse strand, counting down.
GATGAAATGTTATTTCCCATAATTGGCCACATATAGCTGGTTTTGTGCATAATCAAAGGTTTTATCAAGAACAGGACTCAACTAGTTCTTCCCAAAGTCATGAATACATAGAAAAAGTTGTCAAATTACTCTTGCATTAGGAAAATGACAATATCGAATAGGCCACTCATTTAGATCATGCACATCATCAGGTGACATGAGTGTCAGAAATCATCCAACAGTCATTTGATCCAGGTGATTTGAGTGGATGTAGGTTGATGCATCCGGCCAATTTCCGGACTAATGTATGCAAGATCAGGAGAGCTTTTTAGAAATTCTCAGATGTAGTAGCTCAAGAACCACCTCATCTTTCCAAACTAGGGACTCTTTTAACCCATCCCTCAGAATCATTAAATAGGATTCGAGGAGTTGAGTAGGAACAACAGGAACAACCCCAGTCCACCAGACTGGGGACTTTTTCAAATCCTCAATCTCTTCCTCAGCGAAAGTTAGTCTTCTATCGGTTAGGGAAGAAGCCATAAGAGGAATGCAGAGCCGAATTATCATGAGATTACCTCTAAATTATAGTTCATCAAGAATTTCCAGAGGGATCAACTCAACAAAAGGCAATGTCTCATCAAGGACATGGAAAAAGACAGTATCGTAGAAATGCCGATAGAAGCGATGGAATGCGTTATGCATCAATAAATCTCATAAATGCCATTTTTTCTGATCCTCCAAACCATGATGCTCACTCAGAGGGATCAGATGAAGAATTTCCTACTCAAGAGGTTGTACACACAGAGGCAAATGAAGACAGTGTTCTTACACGAAATCAAAGGCTTACCCAGAATCTATGTATTCCTTCAAATAACCAACTTCCCCCTCTTCGAAAGGCATCCAACAAAGGGAAAGTAAAATATCAAGTTACATTGCACCATTCCTCTGGAGAAGGACAATCAATCTCAGTAGATAAAAGGTTCGCACAACAAGAGGAATAAATGAAGGAATTAAGGAGGTTGAATGTGGAACTACTTCAAGCAAGTCTATCTCCTAAGCATGCTGAAGTCAGTCAGCCAAGGGAATTTGTTGCAGCTACTAAGATGGATCAAAAATATCTTCCTTTAACAGTACACCCTCATAGGTCTAATAATATGGGCCATGCGAAACAAAAATAGGTGTTGCTACCATCAGTTTCAACACCAGCCACCATACCTATCCTTACTCCAGTTATTGCACCTTTTCAGGTCCAAGCTCAAGCAGATTTTTCTCAAAAGTTAATAACAACCATTGAGTCATTAACAGCTCGGTTGGAAGCTATGGAGGGAAAGAGTACAAAAATTCAACCAGAAAAGATATCTTACCCAGAATGGGTAGATGCAATTCCTTCCCCCTCAAATTTTTCAAGTACCACATTCCCAATATTTAATCGTTCGGGAGACCAATAACAACAATTAACACATTTTTTTCTCATTGCGATCCTATGATCGGAACTCCTCAGCAAAAATAAGTAGTTAAGCTCATGTGTTTTGTGTAGTCATTACAAGGGCCTGCTTTTGTCTGGTATAAAAGCTTGCAATCCCAGTCAATTATTGGGTGGGAAGATCTCTGTCAACGATTTCTTCTTCATTTCATCTCAACATTGCCAAAGATAACATTTTTTTATCTTAAAAATTGTATGTAATGGGAGAATGAAAGAGTTTCATATTTCATTGCTCGCTGGAATGGATTAACATATTCTCTAAGCTTAGCACTCCCTCAAGAAGAGTTGTTTCCAATATGTGTGGAAAATTTTCATAATGAATTACGCACACCGTTGGTCCCTGTGAAATACACAGAAGGGTTTTGAGACCTTACATTGATTGCTAAATAGATTGAAGACACTCTTATGAAGACTAAGGATAAAACTCATGTAATTACATCAGCTCCAGGAAGGAGAATGGGTAGAGCAGAGACTGCAACAGTTACACATAAACAAGCACTTGTACCTACTTCTACTTCAAAACCTTCATCTTATCGAAGGGATCCACCTCCTGAGTGTCAAAAACAGAGGACGTTTTGTCAATATGATCAAAGTGATCAAAGACGAAAACAATTTGAGGAGTTAAAGTGCAAAGTTTATTCTTTCTGAAATGAACAAGTTCCCGGTTACTTCATTTTGGCTCTGGAAAATAATTTGTTTCAGTTACCAAGGCCCAAATGGCTGAACAAGGAAGGATATAAAGACTGTCCCAAATATTTCTCATTTCATCAGATGTTCGGGCATCCCATTCAAGATTTTTTTATCTTCAAAGACCTCCTACAAAAGATGGTGGACTTGGGGAAGGTAAAATTGAAAGGTTCTTCAGCTCGGGTAGCATGTGTTACTTCTAGAAATCCAGAGGAAGAAGGCAAGTGGCAAGAATTAAAAATTAAAAATGCATAGAAATATAATGACTGGATGGTCATAAAAATGATCAACCGAACTCATGACATTTTATGAATGCAAATGAAGAAACTAATTGTGTCTTCTGCTATGAATTCCATAGCAAAACCCCCTTCATCAGAAGGATAATCCTCAAAGAAATGACATAATTAAAAGAAAGAAGAGTAGTCATAAGAATATGAGACCGTGTGAAATCCCAAGTTGTCTTTGAATCTGGAATATTTTATGCCATCAACTTCAAAGTCATGGGCACCGCCCCACCAAACGGCATAGCCCGAACTGGTTCATTAAGCAGAATCTTCATCAAAGTGGGAAGGACCTTACTCAATACATAAGGTCTACTCTAATGGATCTTATTCATTAATCTCAATGGATGGAGAACTCATCAAGACTCCAACCAATGCCAGATTTTTTAAGAAGTATTTTGTGTAACACAAATATACTTCTACGTCCAACATGACGTTAAACTGTGTTGTCATCCAACATGATGTTAAACTTCGTTGTCCTTAATACATGACATTAAACTGCATAGTCCCCCCCATAGTCCCAACTGCATGTCTTTTAACTGTATAGTCCCTCTTTCGTCCCACAAGATGGTAAACTGTGTCATGTCCCTTATGTCCTACATGACATTAAATTGTGCATCATTAGGGTTGTTTATACCTCTTGTTTCTCACACCGAGTATGACTCACGTGATACTATAGTAAACATCAACCATAACACCCTCTCTGGGCTGCTAAACATGCGTAAGTCCCGAAACCATTTTTTAGGTCGTTGTCCTCAAGAACAACTTGATTACCAATTCATTCTTTAATCAAACTACGTGGACTTTGATCTTTTCCTTGTAGGCTAGGTACGTAGGAAACCTCCGGAGGTTCAAGCCCAAAACCAATATCTTCACATCGGTTCACCTCTATCTCATACGATGTTGATTCATGAAGCTGCCCCCAGAAGCAATATTTTTTTACATTGGTTCACCATCGTCCTTTCTATATGATGTCAAACTATTCGCACCTTTGTCTTGTATGAAAATAAACTAAAAAATTCTTTGACACCCTCACCTGAGAAGGAATCATTATTTACATTGATCTCAAAATCATGTTATATTCCAAAGACTACATGCATACATGGAAATTCCCGAACCATTATTCTTCAGTCAAACCATCATTTCACTAAAGTCCCCTTTCACCCTTCACTTGTACGAACCAAATCTGTACAGAGGGTATTTTAATAACTATGTGCGGCATGATTCCCATCCTTATGGGATATGTAGGAACATTCGAGCCTCCCTCGAATCTAGCCCAATGTCTTTGGGCCTAACCCCAAATTCCAATTTCAGTACCTTGGCCAAAAAGTCCCCTTTTGAAAACATGAATGTGGTATGAAAACCCCAGTCTTTCTTCACATCAGGTTTATATGTGTATTCCTCATTATGGTCTGAGATCTATGACCCTAAAATATTATCTACTACAGTCTCATCCCACATGACGTTAAATTGTATTTCAAGAACTATGTATGGCTTGATTCCCATCCTTATGGGATACGTAGTGAAGTCCAGCACCTCAATTCAGGTATCAGCCACAACATGATTATGGTTATCATTGATATTTGTATCTCAAAATAGATTATCAAATTCCCATTTTTATGTGTCATACTCCTAACCGTAAATAATTTAAGATCTCTATAACCCTTTTATTAACTTCTGGTCACAAAATGTCTGATACCCGAGAGTACTTTTTCCTGACTATGCAACATGTTCCCTTAGGCAGCCTTGCATAAATAGTCTAAATAACGAACATGTCAGCTAGAAGATGCTATTATTTGACTATGTATCCAATGACCTTAAGTATCCCTGCATAATTCAACCCCCTAACAGGTTAGTCAAATAGTGGTAACATCATTCTTGGGAGGAGAACTACTTTTGTCCTTATTTTTCGTAACAACAATATGTAAGGATCTGCAAAAATATCCATCCTTAACATATTTGTCACATACTCTTTTTCATGATCAAAAAGTAGTTAAGTATATGGTTTATATTTTCCTTCCCTATGTTTGGGTCAGACCTTCGTATGAGTGACATTCATCCAATTCTTTGATAATCTTGATTGGAAATATCCTCTTCATATTTCAAGTACCTCTATCCATACAGTAGACTCTATGCTTTGGAAAATTTGAATCTCCAAAATCTTTCACTAGCTTTTTAGCAATAGAAAAGTAAATTTCTTGAGAGTTCTTTTTCCTGACTATACAGCATGTTCCCTTAGGCGGCCTTGCATAAATAGTCTACATAACATACCTGTCAGCCTAAAGATGCTATTATTTGACTATGCATCTGATTCCCTTAAGTTTCCCTACATAATTCAACCCCCTAAAAGGTTTGTTAAATAGTGGTAACTTCATTCTTGGAAAATACTTCTTCTAATGCCTTTTATCCCTTTATCATATCATTACTGAGATTCAAAATTTCTTAAGTCATATTTTACATATTTTCCCTCATACATGAATATGGTAATATGTTTTCAGATAAATTATCAAGGAATTGAGTCTATTTTAATCCATTCGGTCAAATCTATTTTGACCTTAAACATTAGCCTTTTTATGTCTGACATGCATGACTTTAAACTGCCCACAATAGAAAAGGGAAATCTGAACAAAAGTCAAGTAATAGCTCACTAAAAAAACATTTCGAATGATTTAGATAATATTGAGAAATAGAAAGATTCAAAGTTTGTAGGGTAATTTTTATAATCCTAGAAAAAATAAAACTATTCTTAATAGGACCATTGGCTTAAGTAAAAAAAATTAACGTAGGTAGAAAAAGAATGCAGACACAAATGATTGAAGATGAAAGTGTCTTTCATTGATGCACAAGAGTTAGAAGGACATCAACAAACTGGAGTCTCTTCTATTTTTTAGGAATTACAAGAGGCTTTCAACATAAATCTTCACTTGATTTACAACATCCCTAGCTTCATCAGCAGCCACTTGAAGTTCATGCACTCGACCAACTTTACTCTTTTCAGCTTGTTGGAGTGATTTCTTGGCATCTTCAATAGCTTTAATACCATTTTTTTGAACTCCATCCAATGTATTATTAAGCTAGTCAAGTTCCCTAGTAACAAATTTTAACTATTGCTAAAGGTGCATCTGCTGGACAACTTTCTCCTTGATCTTATGCTTCAGCTCCTTCAATTTGGAAGCATGATCAGCCTCATCTCGGGACATCGTAGCCTCAAATTTGCTGATATTGGTCAATAGCCTTGCTATGGTCAAATCTTGATGGTACTTTTGCTCATGCTCCCTTATTAAGATTACTTGTTTCACCGTGGTATGGATCTCTTGATATCTAAAACCCCCAAGTCCCAACATGATGAACTGGGATGACAGTTGTGGTATCTTCGAAGACATCTCTTCAAGAGGCACTTCAGATATGATCTTCTATCTATTTTTCCATGCATTGAGATGTGAAAATTGGGGTGCCTTTTGGACCTTCGGGTCTGATTCATCATCACTATCACAAAGGGCAATATAGTTCGGGATTAATGAACTTAGAGAAGTGGCATGTTCTGCTCCTTCCACGTCCCCCTTGTTACTTCACATTCTATTCCCATTGGGGCAGAGGCTGATGCTTCACCGCCAGATCTTGACACTGAAATTGACAGCCCTGCAGTGTCAATTGAAAGTTTTGGTTAGTTTCAAAGGATAAAAAAGGTGATTAAGTTGTAATGAAAATTAAGTGCAGCCACAAATATTATTATCTCTTACCCAACGGTAGATAAACAGCATGAGAAGGCTCCTCCTCGTCTTTCCTAGATTCAACAGGATTTTCAGTATTGGTTTCAGGAAGCTCTTCTGGGTTAAGCTCAACTTGAGCTAGTGTCTCTACAATAGTAGGGTTGTCTATACCCCCTTAAGGCATTGGAAGTTCACCAGCTTGCTCGGATGGAACTGCACATTTAAACCAATCATGGTCAGAGATGTAATAAAAAGTTATTTTAATAGGACGAAGGATAACACTCACGTCCAAAATCTTCTAAATTACATGGTAATTTAAAATGATATATAAAATCTTCAAAAGATGTGCCATGTTTCATCATTTCATCCAGTGATATCTCGGATTCACGGTATGTCTCACCAATGGGAGCATTCGATGTATCTTCTTGGCGACCCTCATCCTACGACCTCTGACCCCAAACAGTTTCTTCAGAGAAAATTACGGGATTAGTTGCAGGGGCCGCCAAATGTTCTGGTGCAGGTGTTGAATCTAAAGTATCACAAAATGGAAGTCTGTTGATGTTTTCATTTAACACTTTATGAAGCATTGTTAAATTACCATAAGCAGACTCTTCTCCCCTTACAACAGCAGCAGGAGCAGTACTGGGAACAGACATTGGAACTTCTTCAGGAGTAGCCAAGTCAGCATGAATTTGCGACTTTTCACCATCACCCTCTATAGTCCTTAAAGGAGGTTCAGTCCTCTTCCTTAGAGTGGAAATTGAAGAAGCCCCTTAAATCCCAAGAAGAATGAGCAATTTTTTATGATTTAGAATTCATGACTATCCAAAAGACTTACCACTACTAATGAAGCATTTAGCTGTGGACTTCTTCCTTAGATGCCTTTGATTCTTTGGATTTTTGGGAGTGTTGAAATCATCATCTCCAAATACAAGAATTGGAGAATGAAACTCCAGGTCTAACTCCTCTTCCATAGCTTGCTGGCCTGGAGATACCTCACCCAGATCTCGAGGAGATTCAGTAGCTCGACAAGAGTGCCACCAGGGTTGTACTATGGTGAAGGAACCTCAGTAGTTCCTTTATTTTCAAGCTGTATGATGAAGAAAGTAATTTCCTTGAGTAAACAAAGCTTTAACTGGAATAATGTTGCAAAGAAAATAAGGAAAGAAACTTATATCTTCAGGATCCACGTAATTTTGACACTCCACATCTCTGAAATCAAGAGTCCCCTCAGTGGTCCCACAATCAATAATTTCCTTCACCCACTTACTGATATAAATAGAATCATTTATGGCATATATGAGCATTTCCAGCTCTCATATGTAAGCCCGCACTTCATCGGGGATATCCTCGAAATGGATGTTAGTAGAATCCCAATGATTCCCTACTCCAGGGATTTGTATCCCTTCAATTAAGTCCAGCCAGGCAGTTTCAGCATAGCAATATAAGCTACTCCATGTATGGAAATCCTATGGTCATAGATATTGAGCATGTATACTAGAAGGCTATGTCGAGGGTCCTACAATCTTGGACTTCAACTTCTTCCCAGCTTCTGCATTCACAGATAAAGGATAAGAAAATAAAACTTGTTACTCTATAAAGTAATGGTGATTAAATTACCATGATGAAGTAACTCACTAAGAGTTGATGGAGTGGGTCTCTTGATTCTGACATGAGGATTATATATGGGACGAGGCCGCTTTGACACATGATGTGCCTCATCATCCCCATCCTGAGAATCTGGCGAGTCATCCCTGGGTGAGGAACCTGGGAAATCAGCTCTAGGTGTAGAAGAGTCACCTTCCAGATGAAGGATTTATTTCTCTACAGTTATTTTCTTTTTCTCCACCCGATGAACCGGATGATTTAGGTTCCCTTCATAGTATGATGCTACCAAGTTCTCGACATACCATGTAATCATGTTACTCGCCGCTCTAGAAAATGGTAGATCAAACATCGCCCAGGTCTTCTCCATAGATGTCAGCAACCATAGTTATCGGGAAACCATCAGATGCTTCTCTGACCTGACATGCACGGGAGGGGATACAATGGTCTACTGCAGACACTTGAATTGGCTTGCAAATCTATATGGAGCATAGGCCTCACATATAATCTCTCCATCAATCCTGGTGTCCAATATACCATCTCTGCAAGCCAGCATGTATGACCTCAATTCTAGGCCTGTTGTTCCATCATCAACAAACCACCCGGTTGGAAGGTTTCCATAAGGAAAGAAATGGAATTCCTTGATCATGCTCAGCCTGAACTTCATATCATAGGAGTTGAGGGATAACATAAAAACTCCTGAAAATGCCTGCACTGACAGCATGAATAAACTTCCAGGAACCGGTACTCTACTCTGTATAGTGTATGTCCTGAAATGAGTCGCGATCCATCCCCATAAAACTTCTAATGGTCCCACTATTCTCAAAGGATACTTACCCATAAAGACATGGAGTAAGATTCTGTGAATCTTTTCCAAAATGGTGGTGGAAAACCTTGACATTTTATTCTTAACCAACTTGGCTGCAACAATGAAGGTCCCTGGCTGGATGCCTCCCTTTGAATCCCTAACTGGAAGAAGATAAACACTGAGCCACAAGGCAATGAAGCCCACCATTTGGGTCTTTTTTGGATTCTCTGATCCACTTCGTACCCCCACATCTCAAATTCTCCTACTTTCAGGGTCGGCCAGAATGTGCCAAAAGAATCCCTCTTCTCTGTTATGGGGAAGGTAGTAGTACGAGTACAGGTTTTCCCCATATCCTTCTTATTGGTAAGATACATATCCATCCACTCCTCTAGATGAATATCCTTTCTAGAATTAGTTTTAGAGGTCTTTGAGTTCTTGAGCTTGTAGAAAATTTTCAATAATTCTCGAGCCAAAGCTTGAGTCTTCTCCGAATCATTCCAAGTTTCCTTGGGAGGGATGAATTCATCATACATATCACCCAAATTTGGATCCCATGAGTTCTTGTAGACATCCGACAAACTTATTTCTACTTCTCCATGAGTTAGATGGAAAGAATTGGTTTTTGGCCTCCAGCCGCTAATTAGCTCCGGAACAAAGTCATCATTCCTGTAGACATATGTTTTCCCAGCCCATACGGCTTCATATATTGCAAATCCTTTCAAATCCTCGACAAACTCTGCGTAGGTTTATCGCACCCAATATTCCCACATCCAAGTCAGCTTCACACCTCCTCCAGGATGGAAGTCCCAACTCTTCTTCCAGCCTTTCGATTGATCCATCTGATAATTTTGGAAGATTGAAGGATAACAATGTGGTTCCATATTAGGCATGTGAGGTTTCAGATATGGGTCACAAGGGCTATGATGAATTATTTAGGCCTTCTCCACTATTCCAGCATTAACAAATGATCTTCCAATTGAGACATTTGCTGAAGAAAAGTTGGTGTAAGTCTTAAACCAAGAATGCGGGAGATAGTTCTTTGGATCTGGAATGTTGACTCCTTGTAGATGACCATGGCCATACAGAGGCAGGTAGATGCAATGTGGTAAATTAAGCTGATACTTATTCAAGTACTAGGCCAAATCTAGGAGAGTTTTGTCCCATATATTAATGTAATCATGGCCAACAATGTTCATAATAACATCAATCTGCTTGCTGTCCATCTCATCAGCCATTCCAATTCTTTTGGGAGCCATTGAATCTGCACAAAGGTCAAATAATTAACTATTAAGTTAGTTGATTTTTCATAAATTTTGTGAAGAAAAGTGAAAAAATGGCTAAGGAATTAAGGTGCTCAAGTCCCATGTTGGCGCGCAAGTCTAATCGTGTCGCACAAGATTGGGCACGCAGGTATCACCACACAAGTCCAAATACCTCTATAGATGTGCGACACAAAGAAACAATGAACTGTGGGCAGCAGCACCTACATGAACGAGAACCCACTTGCACAGTGAGAGAAAAGTGCTTTGAAAGCCGAGTGATTTTCACAAGACTGGAACCCGTATTTATAGTAAAGGCCGCACCCCTGCACGCTGAAGCCTGCACGGCTCGCACCTGCACGCCGCTACCTGCGCGCCCAAAATTCCTTGGTTTTCACCTTTACCTCAGAGTCAAATACTCCTTCCTTTTTTAGATCCAACTCTAAGGGGAGACTTTTGTTGACTCTTCTTTTCGTCACAAAGTCTAAACGACTGAAAAAGAGAAGTAACTTAACCACAATGAGATTCATCCTTTGAAGAAAATCGATAATGGCAAAGGCATGAACAAGGATTTATTTAAGCATGGGTTGCACAAGTTTCATCATGGTCGCGCAAGTATACTTGTGCACCACATATGGGTCATGCATGTGACTTGCGCACCCTATTCTATTTTCTCCCAAGGTCCTCAATGGCCTATAAATACCCCTTTTGGGCCCCCCATTTCGAGGAAGAAAAATACAGAAGTTAGATTTAAGCTCTCGGCGCCCTAGTATCTACATGAAGTCTTCCGAACACTTCTAAGGTAATTTATTACCTAGAATGGAAGATCTAACGAGGAGGAATAAGGACTAAGTGTTGGAATTCATCAACACTTGCATGCCTAAGTGTCCAACCCTTATGGGAAATGGTCACACATGCGCGCCGCCTTATCCCTTCAACAAAACTTGTGCGCCACCCTTTTGTAAACCTCTAAGGATAATAATAAGGGCTTGAGCCAAGCCTCGCCCAAGTATTACCCTATGGGTTAACCATCTCCCAAGTACACACGTATCGCGCAAGTATACATGCGTGACTAGGTCATGCGCTCCCAAACAGGACTTGCACGCCTGCCTCTTTTTGGGTGCCCCTCCTGCCTATTCAACTCTTTTCTTCAAATCCACCTTTCCTCTTCAAGATTTAGCCTTCAAAACCCACTTCAAATACATTTTAGGCATGGTTCCTTTGTTGGATTCCTTATCTGAGAGGAATTATGTGGAACATCTCTCAAAACCTCGTGATTTACATATCTTTATGTCACTATGGTTAGAGATTTCATTCAATCAATCTCATCTTTTAAGATGATAAGACCCTTAATCGGGGCATCCTCTTTAGTAATAAGCCCCAAGTTCCCTATCCTGGGCCTCCTTCTCATGAGTAATCCCCAATCTCAAATCCCGTTAACTTGGGCCTCCTTCTCATGAGTAATCCCCAAGTCTCAAGTCCCTTTAACCTGGGCCTCCTTTTCAAGAATAAGCCCCAGTCTTGATTTTTTTTTATTTGGACTTCCTGATCAAGAATAAAACCCCATCATAAGTCCCCTCTAATTTGGGAATCCATTTTAGGATTATGTCCTAAATTAAGTATCAAAATATTCATAAAGCACATACGCCTTTATGGACCTTGTTCATGGGCTTCTTCCCTGAAGTAAGTCCTGATCTTCATCTATCTAGGAAGTCATACATACATAAGCCCCACATCATTTCTTATGATTTCATATTTCATGGCACAATCATTAGGTTTTACAGATACCTCTTGTTTCTCACACCGAGCAAGACTCACGTGATCTTAGAGTGTAAAAGTAATTATGAAATCATTCTTTGGGCCATAAATCATGCATAAACTCCATATTTCTTCACTCGAACTACATGGGTTATGATTCCTTTTCTAAACAAGGATATGTAGGTAGCCCATCCGCAGGTACGATCCCAACTCTGAAATAATCCCTGTCCTTCTGAAAGACAATAAACATCAAGTGCCCCACTGAGTGGCTTTAAAACAAGTATGGTTATCATAATGACCAAGATATTTCTATATAATGTGTTTAAGGATACCATTGACTAAGAATCTATAATAAATACGGATGATTCTCTATCAATGAATAACCTAAAATACATATAAAACATTATCTAAATATCATACATATCAATCATTGATTATCAGATCTAAGGGAAAGATCATTTTCATACTTGGTAATTTAATAAGGATTCCCAAACATAGCTGAAATCTATAAGAGAGTCCCGGAGTAAACAATAATTCCCCCTAAAAGGTGTGATGAGTCCGACCTCTCATCCTCTCGACCAATGAAAATTATTAAGCCTCATCGGTCCACAACTAATGAGCACATGCATTTGGAAAGTAGTTCCAAATGGATATAGAATCGCGGGATGTTTCTGGTTCTACGAAAAAACCCATTAGAAACCGATTGGAATGTTGGAACCTTAAACAAACAAGGTCATCCCCATTTCAAGAGGAAACAAACTTATAAAACCAAAAATAATGAAAGACATCCAAAAAACACGAAGAAAACTGAAAACCCTATAGACCCTAAAAATCTTATATAAACACTAAATATATCCTAAAAAACCTAAAATCCCATAAGAACCTTAAAGACCCTAAAATGAACAAAAAAATCCCAAACACACCCTTTAAAACCATGAAAACCCAAAAAAGACCCGAAAACCCCAAAAACCCTAAAAGGCCCCAAAAATCCAAAATTAATCTTACAAGACTAAAAAATCCAACAAAATCCAAAAACCTAAAAAAACCATAAAAACCATAAAAACCCACTAAAACCCCAAAACAGCCCAAAAAATCCTTCAAATCCATAAAACCACTAAATCCCATTAAAACCCCTCAAAAGTCCCGAAAACCCCAATAAACCCCTAAAACAACCTACTAATACCATAAAACATTAAAAACATACAAAACCCAAAAAACCTTAATCCACGGAAAAATCCAAAAACCAAAAATGCCATTAAAATCCCTATAAAACCTTAAAATATCCTAAAACCCTAATATCCCTAAACAAACCCTAATGAAATACTAAGAACCCAAAAAATAAGAAAATATCGTAAACCACTTAAAATACCATAAAAAGAACCCCAAAATCCTAAAAACCCCAAAAACTATAGAGAGTCCCCAAAACCCTAAAATAAAAAATAAAACCAAATATCAAAACCCTAAAATACAATAAAACACCTAAAAACCCTTAAATCTCAAAACCCATAAAACCCTAAAATCCTAAAACCCCTAAAACCCCAAAAAACCCCTAAATATAAAAAAGCTCCAAAAAACACTAAAAATCCTTAAAATTGAAAAAATGAACTAAAATCAGTAAAAACTCCTAAAGAAACTCTATATTACCCTAGAATACCATAAAAGAACTGAAACCCCTAAAAACAATATAACCCCTTAAAACCCTAAAAACCCACAAAAACCTAAAAACCCTAAAAACCATAAAAACCTCTAAAATCCTTTAAAGACCCTAAAAACACTATGAGACACTAAAGTACCTAAAACCCCATAAAATCCCGAAAATAAAGGAACCCCTAAAACAAAAACAAAAAATCCAAAAATCTCCCAAAAATAGTAAAATCTAAAAATACTAAAAAACCTAACCCCTCCCCCCTCCCAAACTCAAAAAATCCAAAAACCCCTAAAAACTCTTACAAACCCTGAAATCACCCAATACCATTCAAAATATAAACAACCTAAAAACCATAAATTCCATAAAATAAGAAAAAATGCAAAAACCCCACAAAAATCCATTAAACCCCTAAAAACCCAAAAAAAATACCGTAAAAGAACCTAAAACCCTAAAAGACACATAAAACAGTATATAGAACTAAAAAACCTCTTAAATTCCTTAATAATAACCTTAAAATCCAAAATACCCAAAAACCATAATGGACTCTCAAAACCCTAAAAACCATAAAAGAAACTACAACCCCTAAAAAGCCTAAACCACACTAGAAACAAAAACCCCCTAAAAATAATAAAAACTATAAAACCATTTAAAAAAATTGGGAAATTATAAAAACCCTTAAACAACTAAAAACCTAAAAACCTTATAAAACCCTAAATATCCTAAAAACCCTAAAACCCCCTCAAAACCATAATAATCCTAAAACACAAAAATAAACCCCAAAATGAAAAAAAATAAATTAAAATTTAAAACCTCCTAACAAGCCATAAATACTATATAAACCCCTAAAAATCCTAACCCACCCCCCCAAAACCCTTAAAAAAAAATAAGACTAAAAACCATAAAAATCCTAAAAACCATATAATTCCCTTTAAATCTATAAAATCCCCAAAAAAACCCAAAACCCCATTAAAAACATTTAAAAACACAGAACCATAAGAATCCAGAAATCATTAAAATAATCTATAAACCCCTAAAAACACAGACAACCCAAATAACCTTATAAACTCTATGAACCCTAACGACACATAAAACCCATAAAAGACCCTACAAACCCTAAAACCCAAAACAATCTACAAAACCACAAACAACCTAAAACCCTAAAACACAATAAAAACACGAAAATAATCTAAATCCAATTAAACACCCTAAAACAATAAAAACCACAATACCCTCTACAAACCCTTAAAACCCTAATTACCCTAAAAACCCTAAAAACCCTATGAAATACTAAAAACACTAAAACCCTAAAAAACACTAACAAACCCAAAATGGATTTTAAAAACCCTAAATATCATTAAAATTAAAAAACCCTAAAAACACTTAAACTATTTAAAACAACAAAAATAGCCCTAAAATGCCAAAAAATCTTAAAACCCCCTAAAAACCCCCAAAAATTGATAAAAATCCCCAAACATTAAAACCATATAAAATATTCTTAAAATCTATAAAACACATAAACACCCTAAAAATCCAAAAACCTTAAATACCCAAAACCCCAAAAACCCTCACAAAACCCAAAACCCCAAAAAACCCTGAAAACCGAACAAATCATTAAAAACCCATTAAAAATATTAAATCCTTAACAAACTCTTGAAATCCCTAAAAACCATAAAAAATCCATAAAATTTCCTAATGAATCTAAAAACCCTAAAAACCCAAAAAAACCGTAAGAAACATAAAAACCCCTAAAAATCATTTGAAACCCTAATAAGCGCAAAATAACTAAAATGGTATAAATCCATAAAAACCCATAAAAACAACTAAAAGGCCCGAAAATAATAAAAAAACATAAATATTTTAAAAAACCATTAAAACCGTAAAGGACCCTAAAAGGCCACAAAACCCCTACAACCTATAAAAGACCCTAAAACACTGCAAGACCAAAAAACCCCTAAAAACCCATAATGACCCTAAACTCATTATGAAACCCAAAAGAAAATAAAAAATATATAAAACATGAAATACCGAAAAATATATTTAAAAGACTAAAAGACACAAAAATACCTTAAAATCCTGAATGGTCACTAAAACCCCTAAAATCCTTGAAGGACCCTAAAAACCATAAATTACCTAAAGGACCCAAAAGCCCCTTACAACCACTAAAGTAAACTAAAAACCCATAAAACCCTAAATAACCCAAAAATACTAAAATATTAAAAGAACCTAAGAACCATAAAACCCCTAAAATAACCATAATACCCCTAAATTACCCTTAGAACCCTAAATTATACTAAAACTCTAAAACCCATAACATAACCTAAAACCCCAAAAAATCCCAAAACCCCTCAAAACATTTAAAAGGAACTAAAATCCCTAAATAAATTTAAAATACCATTAAAATCATAAAATATTTAAAAACCAATAAAATTCTTAAATCGATAAAATTTAATAAAAACTATAAAAATTCCAAAAAAAATCTAAAACCCATAAAACCCCAAAAAACCTAAAAATCCAACAAAGCAATAAAACCCCTTAAAGTCCCTAAAAACCCTAAAAACTAAAAAACAATAAAACCCCTAAAACTCCAAAAGTTTCTAGAAATAACTAAACGACCTTTAAAAACCCCAAAACCATAAAACCTAAAAGATCCTAAAAACCCAAAAACCGCTAAAAGTACCGAAATCACTAAAAAAAACCAGAACAACCTAACAACCACTAAAACACATTAAATTTTCCTAAAACCCCCAATACAATAACAAAATCATGACATATGCTAAAATACCATATAAGATTAAAATACTTTTAAAACCCTATAAAATACCCAAAATACTACCACCCCCCCCAAACCCCCAAATCCCATGAATATACTAAAAACCCATCTAGTCCCTAAAAGGCCCATAAATCCTAAAACACGATAAAAATCCTAATAAACCATTAAAACCCCAAAATAACTCTAAAATTCCCCTATAACCCAAAACTTCTAAAAACCAATGAAACCACAAAAAACAGAAAAAAAATATAAACATTACAACCCCTTAAAATACCTAAAACCCTAAAACCCCTATAAATATACCCCCCTGAAAAAACCCAAAACCCCCTAAAATACAGTGGAAATCCTAACACCCCTATAATCCTAAGAACCCTAAAAACTACAAAATACTCTAAAAAAACAAAAACCATAGAACCCATTAAACCAATAATCCCCTAAAAATAAATGAAAACCCAAAAACTAAAAAACACCTAAATTCCCTAACCTTGAACACCCTAAAAATCCCTAAAAAACCTAAAAGACCCTAAAAACCTAAAATTCCCAAAAGACCCTAAACCCCCTAAAAAATATACAAGACCATAAAAACACTAAAGGACACTAAAACCATTGTAAAAAAGTAAAACACACAAAAACCCTTATACAACCTAAAAACACTAAAACACCCTAAAACACATAATAACAATAAAACATTAAAAAATATAAGAACCCTAATAAAACCTAAAAACCCAAAACTCTTGAGAAACCTTAAACTCCCAAAAAACCATATAAAACTCTCAAAACTATAAATAATACATAACACCTTAAGGACCTTAAAACCCATAGAAAACCTAAAAAAGTAAAAAATCCCTAAAACCCAAAAAAAATATCAATAGAAATCATTTAAAACAACATAAACCCCTTGAAAATTTAAAAAGCCCCTTGAAACACATAAAAGATTATAAAAAACATTAAAACTATAAAACCCATAAAAATCCTAAAAACCCTAAGTAACACTAAAAATCCTAAAATAAATTACAACCCTAGAAACCATAAAAAACATTAAGAGACCCTAAAAATTCCAAAAGAGTATAGAAACCCTTAACCTCAAATTATCTAAAAGTACATAGAAACACATAAAGACATAAAAACCTCTAAAAAATAAAAACACCTATGAAACACTAAAAATAAAAAATACCCAAGAAACCATAAAAAATTAAAACAAACTAAGAATACCTAAAATCATACAAAACCCTAAAACCCAAAAAACCCTCATAACCCTTAGAATCCCTAAAAAATTCAATGTTTATAAAACACCTGAAGACTTAAAAAACAAAAAACATTAATAATCACAATACACCTTGATAAACATAACTAAAGTAAAAATCTAAACCCAAAAAAACCCCTAAAATACCTTTAGAAAACCATTGAAAACCCAATAAAAATAAAACCCCTAAAAACAAACTTAACCTACAAAATCCTAAAAATAATAAAAACCCAAAAAAAACTTTAATGTTTTAAAAACCATAAAAAACATAAAATCTCTAAAAACCCTAAAAATATTTAAACACCTCAAGAACCCCCCCCCCCACACACACACAAACTACTAAAAAATATGAAATCCCTAGAACCCAAAACACTCTAAAAACTATAAAATACGATGAAACCCCTAAAAAATCCAATATACGTTAAAATATTAAAAACCCTAAAAAAATTAAAACACCTAAAACCCTAGAAAAATAAAAAATAATTAAAACCACTAAAATCCATAAATTCCAAAAAATCAGTAAAAAACCAAAAGAACCTAAAAACATTGAAATCCTAAAGATCCCTTAAAACCCCTACAACCTATGACAATTCTAGAACACCCCAAAATGAACCCAAGCCTATTTAATACCCTTGAAGTCTCTAAAACCCCTAAAACATCAAAAATACCTTAAAACCAGAACCCCACTAATGGCCCTAAATACCCTAAATAACATAGAACACTATAAATCCCTATAGAAACTGAAAAGATCCCACAAACACCCAAAATAATCTAAGAACCCTTATTACCATAAAACCCCCAAAAAACATTCCAAAACAAATAAAACACCAAAAATCCCATAACAAACCTAAAACATCCCTAAAAACATGAAAAAATGGAAAAAACCATGTATCCTTTAGTAGACCCTAAAAACCATAATACCCCCAAAAAGCAGAAGAATACACTAAAATCTCTAAAAAACATAAAAACACTAAAAATAATTAAATCACCAAAACCCCAAATACCTCTAGAAAACACTACAAGACTATAAAACCATAAAAAATACTTAAAAATACCTAAATACAGTAAGAAACCCAAAACTCCAAAAACACCCATAATACCTAA
The DNA here is from genome assembly GCA_963277665.1 of Viscum album. Taxonomy (NCBI): domain Eukaryota; kingdom Viridiplantae; phylum Streptophyta; class Magnoliopsida; order Santalales; family Viscaceae; genus Viscum; species Viscum album. The sequence goes on along the minus strand of OY728156.1, from coordinate 333,715,962 downwards.
AAATCCCTAAAACCCCCTAGAAAACCCTACAAACAATACAAAATCCAATAATCTCTATAGAAACCAATAAAACCCTAAAAAAACTATAAAATAACAGAAACCCGTAAAATAAAGTTTAAATCCCTAATACTCTAACGCTTAGGAAAACCAAATCCCCCGAAAAACACAAAAAACATAAAAACCCCATAAAATCCCAAAACTCATAAAGACCCAAAACCCCAAAAAAGACACCCCCCTAAAAGACCATAAAACCCACATAAAACCCATAAATTCCCTTAAATTCGCTAAAAATTCATAAACCCCCCCTTAAATCCTATATAAAACCTAAAACCACATAAAAACCATCAAAAAATTAAAAACCCTAAATGACACTAAAACCCGTTAAAACTCTAAAACTCTTAAACACTTTAAAACCCCTAAAAACAATCGAAACCCCAAGAGAAACCCCTAAACCCTAAAACAACATTAAAACCCATAAAACCTTCTAAAACCCTAAAAAATATATAAACCCTTAAAAACACCTAAAACCCAACAAATTACTAAAAGGAATTAAGAAACCATTAAAAATCCTGACAAATCTCAATACACTAAAGTCCCCTAAAACCCTACAAAACCCTATAATCCCGGAAAACCCTGAAAAATCCACAAAAATATAAATAAACTGAAACCGCTTGGAAAACCTTAGAAAATATGAAAAACCCAAAAAATACATAAAAACCATAAAACCCCCTAAAAAGAAAAAACCCAAAAACCCAGAAAGCCACAAATATCCCATAAATTCCTCCAAAATCCCAAAAATTGATAAAAACCCCTAAAACATAAAAATTATTTAAAATCCCTTAAATTTTATAGAAACTCAAAAAAATTTAAAAACCTTTAAACCCATGAAAACTCTAGAAAATCATAAACCCCTAAAATCCTCTAAAAAACCTCAGAATCCTTAAAACCCATAAAAACACAAAAAGACACCAAAAATAAAAAAACCCTAGAAGTCCTTCAAAACCTGATAAATCCCTAAATGTCCCTAAAACCCATAAAAACAAAATAAAAATCTAAAAAAAATTAAGGAACGTAAATGAAAAAACCCATAAGACAATAAATTTTCAAAACCCCCAAAAACCATTAAAACCCCTTTTAAACATCCTAATACCCCTTAAAAGCCTAAAACCAGTAAAAATATAAATAAACAAAAAACCCTAAAACCACTAAAAACTGTTAAAAACACTAAAACCCCACCAAAACCCAATAAAAAACAATTAAAACCCATTAAACCCCTACAAACCTAAAATCCCTAGAACCCATAATAATCCCAAAAAACACGAAAACCCTAAAAACCCATAAAATCCCTACAACCCCATCCCCCCAATGCTACAAAACTCTAAAATATCATAAAACAAATTAAAACACTGAAATTCATAACCACCCGACCAAAACCCAAAAAAATTAAAATACATTTAATAACCCTAAATACCCTTAAATACAAAAATCTACATAATTCTCAAAAAAATATAATAAAAACACTCAAAAATTCTTAAAAAATCCTAAAAACCTAAAAATCCTAAAACTCTAAAAACCATAAAAACTTATAAAATCCTAAAAACAAAAAATCCTCGAACCCTGAAAACCATTATATTTTTTAAAATCCTTAAACACCTAGAAAACCCTAAAACCGTACAAATATAAAAAAATAACCCCCTAAAAACCCCTAAAACCCTAAGAAAACCCCAAAAGACCCTAAAAAACTTTTTAAATCCCTAAATCCCTTTTATCCCCCCAAAACCCATAAAATCTCCTTAAAAATCAATGAAAATGCTAAAAACCATTAAAACCTGAAATATCCATAAAAACCCTCAAAACCCCAAAAAGTATAAAAAACCAAAAAAATCCATAAAAACCTTAAAAACACAAAAAACAATAAAATACCTGCAAATGATAGATTCCAAAAATACCCAAAAAACCATAAAAACTCTAGAAACAAAAAAATATTTACAAACACTAAAACCTATAAAACATAATAAAACCCTAAAAACCCTTAGAATCCGTAAAAGCAGTAAAACCTATAGAAATCCTAAAAAACATAACAATACTAAATATCCCTAAAAATACTTAAAACCACAAAAAACTCTATAACAACTTAAAACCTTTGAAACACTTAAATTCCCTAAAATACCCTATAAACTTATAAATCTAAAAAAACCTCTAAAACTCCAAAAAAACCCAAACCCCCTTAAAAACTCGACAACCAATTAAATGATTGAAATCCTAAAACACCTTAAAACCCATTTAAATTTATAAAAAATATAAAATATAGAAATAATTCATAAAAACCCTAAAAGCCTTAAAATCCCTAAAACCCAAAAAAACTTAAACCCCTAAAAACCAAATAACCCATAAAAAACCTAAAATCCTTTAAAATACCCTAAAACCCCTAAACAACCTAGAACCACTAAAAGACCCCAAAAACCTTAAACACCCGAAAAACCCCAAAATCCAAAAATCCCTAAAACCCAAAAATCCAAAAAAACACTAAAAGCCCATAAAACATCATAAAAACATATAACCCTCTAAAAATATTTAAACCCTTTAGAACCATATTAATCTTGGAAACCCTAAAAATAAAATCCCCCTAAAAACCGAAAAAAAACCCAAAAAACACTAAAACACCAAAAAACCCTAAAAACACAAATAACCCTAAAAACCTAAAAACAGATAAGAAATTCCAAAAAATCATAAAAACCTAAGAAACCCTAATAAAACCCAAACAACTAGAAAATCCTAGATAATCCTAGAAAACGCTAAAACCTCATAAAAGCCTTAAAAACATAAGTAAACCCTAAAAATCTAAAACCCATAAAAACATGAAAAAAACCATAAAATAAATAAAAAGTATTATGACACACTAAAATCCTTAACCCCCCCCCCATAAAACCATTAAAACACAACAAACCCTAAGAATCCCTATCATACCCTAAAAACCATAAAAACCTAAAAAACTGAAAACAAAATATAAACCCCCTAAAAATCCTAAAACCCATAATAACCCCCTAAAAGAAACTAAAAACCCCAAAAAGACCCAAAAAACCAAAAAAACCTTAAACACCAGAAACCCTAAAACACCAAAAACACTAAAATACATCAAAATCTATTAAAAATGTAAAATTACTTCAAAGCCTGAAACCCTATAAAACATATCAAAAACCATAAAAACCCAAACACTCCAAAAAATCTAAAAATACATGAAAACCTCTAAAATCCTAAAAACCCAAAAAACCACGAGAAACCTTGAAAACCATAAAGAAACCCTAAAAACCTAATGAATCCATAAAACCCAAAAACCCTGAAAATTGTAAAAACCCTAAAACCCAAAAAAAATCATAAAATCCTCAAAAACCCTAAAAACCCTAAAACCATTAAATATTTCAAAACCCTAAAATCTTATAAACCCTAAATTCTGTAAAACCTATATTAAATCCTAGAAACCATAAAAACTATAAAAAAAGTTAAAAAACCACTAAAAACACCTAAAACCCCTAGAACTCATAAAATCCAATAAAGAACCTTAAACCCACAATAAAAGAGCTAATTATACAAAATTATATAATTCATAAAAGTCCCCAAAACCATTAATTTCCCAAAAACCATAAAAAACAAAAAAACACTAATTTTTTTAAAAAACTCAAAAAACCTTTAAAAACACCATAAAACCCCTTAAAACACTAAAATTCCTAAAACAATCCTAAAAACAAAAAAAACCCCTCAACCCCCTTGATATCCTAAAAAATTAAAACCCCAAAACCATAAAAACCCCTAAAAACCCAAAAACACCTAAAAATCTAAGAACTCTAAAAATTATCTAAAACCCCTAAAAACCCTCACACCCTAAAATCCATAAAAACACTAAAAATATAAAAAACATAGAACTATAAAAATACCTAAAACCCCCAAAAATCTATATAAACCAAAGAACCGTAAAAACCCAAAAAACACTAAAATCCTTATAAACTCTAAATATCCTTAAAACTATAAAAAACCCTAAAAACAAAAAAAAAATTGAAACTTTAAAAACCTGACCATAAAATTCAATCCCTTAAAACCAAGATAATGTATAAACAACATTGAAAACACTAAAAGGCCCACAAAACGAAAAAAATCCTAAAACACTATAAACCCAAAAAACCCTAAAGAACACTAAAAACCCATAAAACGCCATAAAAAATATCAACCCCCCCCCAAACCACTGAATCACTTAAATAATCTAAATATCCATAAACCCATAAAATCATAAAAAAAACTAATAAACACAACATACCTGAACATCACATAAAATTCTTCGAAAACCCTTAAAATCCACTAAAACCTTAATAACACCAAAACCCCTAATTTTTTTAAAACCACTAGAAAACTATAAAAAACAAATTAAATCATAAAACCCCTAAAAAGACCTTAAAACATATAAAGGACCCAGAAACCCTAAAAAAATAAACCCATTAAAACACCTAAAATCCAAAAAAACCCATAAAACCCATAAAATGATAAAAATACTAAAACTCCCTAAAAGATGTAAATATACCTAAAACACCCTAAAGCACATAAAAAACACAAAGAGACCCTAAAACCATAAATCTATAAGGAACACTAGAAACTATTAAAATTACTAAAAGACCATAAAATATAATAAAACCCTAAAAGGCTAAAAAAACCCCTAAAACCCCTAAAGGGTCCCAAAAAACCAAAAACATTCAAAAGTACCAAAAACCTCTAGAATACCCAAAAAACCCAAAACCATAAATGAAAATAAAAACCGAATAAACCCTAAAAAATCCTTAAAAATCCTAAGAAACATAAAATACCCTAAAACCCCAACCCTAATTGACTTGTAAACCCCTAAAAACAAAAAAAAATTAACGGAACCTAAATCCCTAAAAAATCTCATGATGCCCTAAACCCCCCCTCCCAAAAACAAAACAAAACCAAAGAAAATGCTAAAACCCCTAAATAACTCTGAGAACCATTAAAACTACCAAAAATCTTAATATCCAAAAAACAAAAAAAACTATAAAAGAACCTATAAATCCATAAAAACCATAAAAAAACCAAAACCCCCAAAACTCCAAAAAACCCAAAAAACATAAAAACACAAAAAACTCTAAAAAACTAAAAAACCCATCAAAACCCTAAAAACCCTAAAAACCCATAAAAACCATAAAATCACTAAAAATACATAAAATCCCAAACCCCTAAAAATATTAAAAATATAATAAATGTAAACCCCTAAAACCCCTAAAAACTGTAAAAATATGAAAATTAACTGAAAATACTAAAACCCAAAAAGTACCCTAAATTTTTATGAAAACCCTAACAAACCCAAAAGGTTACTAAAAAATAAAAATGATGAAGGGACTTGAACTGCCTAAAGAACCTAAGCATCCCTAAAACCCCCAAAAACCTTGAAAACCTTTAAACCCCCAAAAATATTTAAAAACCCTAAAAACGTAAAAACCCCCAAACCCCCTAAAAGGACTGAAAACCATAAAAACAAGAAAATACCTTATTAAAGTAGAAAAAGCCTGTAAACAAATAAAAATCATAAAATACCCTAAAAAATATTAAAATCCACAAAAAACGTTAAAACTCATAAAAACTTAAGAACCCTAAAACCCCTACAAACATACATACCCTAAAAAATATAAAATCCACTAAAACCCTGATAAGCCCTATAAATCATAGAACCCCTAAGGACCCAAAAAACCCAAAACCCTTTAAAAATATAAAAAATTCTAAAAACATTAAAACCCCAAAATACCAAATTAAAAACCCACCAAAAACCCAAAAACTGTGAAAAACATTAAAAACCTCTAAACCCTAAAAGCCTCAAAAATCCTGAAAAACCTGAAAACCCACTAAAAATCATTAAAAAAACCCTAAACTGATAAAAAAACTAAAAACATAAAACAAAAAAACCGTAAAAACCACTAAAAACTAAAAACCCCTTAAACCCCTTAAAACCCACAAAAACCTGAAAACCCTAAAAATCACAAAAGGATCCTAAAAACCCATAAACCCCCAAATGACCCAGAGAACCCATAAACCCCTAAAAACTAATAAAACAGACAGGACTCTAAAACCTAAAAAAGGTCAAAAAAATTCATATAAATCACTAAAACCCAAACACCGCCTAAAAACCCCTCAAAGGCCCTAAAAACCTTAAAATCCATAAAAATCATAAATATCATAAAAACAAAAAAAAAATTTTAAAGAACATAAAAAACCATAAATACCCCTAAAACCCGAAAAAAACCATAAGAAACAAAAAATACCTAAAACCCACAAAACACTAAAAACACATAAAACCCCAAAATCCCTACACTCATTAAAAATGTATGACACTTATAACCCAAAAAAAAATATAAAAACCTATAAAAACCCTTGAAAAAACCTAAAAACACTAAAAACCCAATGAAATCCCTAAAAATAGTAAACACCATAAAACCCCTAAAAACCATTAAAAGACTAAAAAACCTAAAACCCTAAAAACCACAAAACCACCAATACATCTGAAAACATAAAAAATCCCTAAAAACACTAAAAACAAAAAAACCCTAAAACCATAATTCCAATAAATACCACTAAAAACCAAAAAAACCTTAAACAATAAGAATCCTAAAACACCTAAAAATACCTAAAAATACCTAAAACACTTAAAAACCATTAAAACATCTAAAACCAATAAAATCCCTAAAACCCCCAAAATCCCTAAAAATCCTTAAACCCCTAATAATACTAAAAAAACACAAACCCAAAAAAACATATTAACCCAAAAAACCTATAATAACTATAAAAACATATAATTCCTGTAAAACCCCTAAAATTAAAAATTTCCATAAAAACCCAAAAACCCTTCAAAACATCAAATACCCTAATAAAACTAAAAACCCCTAAATAACCTTAAGAACCCAAAAAATGATGAATATTTTTAAAAAACCATAAAACCCCTTAAAATATAAATAACCCTTAAACATATCTAAAATCTCTGAAACCCATAAAAACACTAAAAACCCGTAATAATCTAAAAACATAAAACCCATAAAAATTAGTATATGACCTTGAAACCATAAAAATACAAAAAACTCAAAAAACCGATAAATCCCAAAAAAAATCGAGAACCCCCTACAAACTCCTAAAAATCATTAAACACTAAAATACCACTAAAACCCAATAAAAGGCCTTACAATCCATAATACCAATATAACACCCTAAAACCATTATAATCGTTCTAAAATACTCTATAAACACAAAATCACTAAAATCTTAAAACCCTAAAACCCGAAAAATCGTAAAAACCTCCAAAAACACTAAAAGACCATAAAAAATCTAAAACTCCATAAAATACACTAAAACCCCTAAATGAACCTAAAAAATATAAATATTCCCTAAAACATCCTAAACCCCTTAAAACATAAAGGAACCATAAAATCCTTAAAAGTCCATAAAAACCATAAAAACCTAGATGATACTAAGACACCAAAAAACCCTAAAAATCCATAAAATGAACCAAGATAGTAAATTCTCTAAAACCCCTAAAACCATTAAAAGATACTAAAAAACTTAATGAAACCTTAAGTATCACATAAAATCCCTAAACATCCCTTAACACTCCAAAAACCCGAATGGACATTAAAAATATTTAAAACCACCTAGAGGAGCCAAAAACCATAAAAATATTAAGGACCCTAAAAACCCCTAAAACCCATGAAGGGCACTAAAAATTCTAAAAACCCTAAAATACCATAAAAACCTAAAAACCCATAAAACCCTTAAACCCTAAATGACTATGAAAACCATAAAAACATTAAAAACCCTAAAACCATGAAAACATAAAAGAACTAAAAAACCCCTAAAACCCTAAATGACCGTAAAAATACCTTAAAGGATTTGAAAAACAAAAAACCCTAAAATCCCAAAAAAACCCCTAAAATACCCTAACACACATAAAAAAATTTAAAAACCAAAAAACACTATAACCAGTAAGAACCCAAAAAGTCCCTAAAAACCTTAAAAAATAAAACAACTCCAAAAATCCTAATACCCAAAAATAATGGATAAAAACCTCTAAACCCTCTAAAAATCAATAAAAACATAAAAATCATTCAAAAATCATAAAACCCCTAAAAAACAAAAAACACCTAAAACCCCTATATATTCCATAAAACCCTACAAACCCCAAAAATTCATAAAGATTCCTAAAACATTAATAAATAAAAAAGAACCCTAAAACCCCCAAAAACCCTAAAAAACCCTAAAAGTACCTAAAACGAAAGATATATTGAAACCCATAAAAATACTTAACACCCCTTAACACCCAATAAAACACCAAAAAATCCTTAAAAAAATAAAATTCTAAAAAAAATATAAAAACCCCTAAGAAACATAATCCCCTAAAACCATTAATAATCCTAAAAGACATTTAAGACCCTTAAAACACATTAAAATCCCTAAAAAACCTAAAAAAATATAAATCCACTAATGAACTATAGGGTCCTGAAAATTCTTCCAGAGGAATAATATACTCACAAAATTACTTTGTAGAAGGAAAAATGTACTATTACAAGTCAATAAAGGTGAATGGAATCAAATTGAGTTGAAAATTTTAGAAGAATCCTGAAAAAATTAATGTTTTCAAAGGATTTTGAATGGCCCGGGTACTATCACTGAGAAAGCTTTGTGGACCACCTGGATAGTGAACCACCAGTACGTGGAACGATCTGTGAGGCATTTTCCCATAGAGAAATGGCCAACAAATGAACTGAACCATGAACCACGTTATCGAGGGACTCAAGAACGCGAAGGCCATCAACATGCCATCTTGCAAAATCAACGGTTTGTGGACAAAGAAAACCTGCAGGTTTCTGGGGACCATCATTGCGAACATCAACCTCCACAAACCCCAGTTGACTAACTCTTCTATGGGTCAATATATCTCATTATGGGCCTCCACAAATGGTGTTGGGTGCCCTTAGATATGATTTCTGCAATGCTTTATAAAAGGGAGCACATAAGGAATTGAAAGAGGAGGATGGATGGAGAAAGCATGAAGGGGACCTTGAATTTTTTGGGAATAACTTAGGGAAGATTCAAGCTTCAATATTGAATTGTCAGGGAATGCTAAATCGTGAACCACACTCTCTGCCGGTACATCCAGCTGCAAACCATAAAATGGGTGAACATAACCATAATAACTGACCCACGAATCTAAATGGAGAAACCGAAAACCATATATTTCTCTTGGATGAAATTTCCTTGAACAATAGTCCCCCAAACCCTTTTTTAAAATGGTGTTCCTCATAGTGTATCACTACGTGGAGTTATCTCAGTGTTGCATACTTCATCAGTACGCATATTGAACCAAAAGAGGCATGATAGACCGTGTACCATTGTGGTGTGCGGTGGTCCGTACGCATGCATGTGTACCAAATTGGTATGCGGGAAACCCCTCTACCTGTATACCACTACTATATGCGTAGCTTCCCCAACCCTGCATAAGAAATCAGTACGTGGAATGGGGTGTTTTTTATTATTCTTTTTCCCTATTTCAATCTATACCCTCTATTATTGTCTTTTCCTCCATAGTCTCTACGCAAAAAAGTCCCCCAACATCAGACCAAAGCCTCCTACAAATCCACCAGACTCGTATGATTAGTCCATCAGGCGCATGAGCGTGCCCCCTTTTGAGTATAAATTCCCATGGTAAGCGGAGTCACAGAGGATATCCCCCCAATAGTTCATACTTATGGGATGTCTGTGGATCTACATTCCTAGGGTAACCTTGATTATAAGCTTTGAAAGCTAATGTGGACCTCCCAATTCTAGGTATTAAGGGTAATCGATTACTTTTTCCATTCAATGAGGAATAATGATCTGTCAAAGGATTTATGTTTGCTTCACCTTTTGAGGAGGACAACACTCCACCCCTTCCCAGAATGCATCCTGAGGCACTCCCACTGAAGTAAGTCCCCAATATTCTAAGGAGAGGCCACATGAACTTTAATGTCAATTCACATTGAAAGGTTCATCGCTCCATGCCATTTCCCTCCATCTCCCTAGCTTAATCTGCCGCAGGCTCATACTCTCCCACAAGAAAGATAGGGATCATGTTCTTGGTTGTATCTCCCACATCCTCTTGTTTCTCACACTTAGCATGACTCTTGTGGGCTTAGAGGTTTGTGACTATTACAACATCCAGGCAATTTTGAACTATGATAACTCTGATTCCGGATTAAACCAGGATACGTAGGATGCCTACCTGAAGGCCCGAGATCAAAAGGGGGACCATCTAAAATGGTTCACCAAATTATGTCCCCCAAAAATGGGCAGAATACAAGTGTAATCCCCACCCATTTCGAACTACATGGGTTCACATTCCTCTCTCAAGGATACGTAGGAAACCTATATTATGGGTTAGATCCAAAAATCAAGTCACGTTATGTCCCCCCTTGATGACGATAAACCCCAGAGTTCCTTATTTTATTTCTCATGTCCTCATTAATACCAAAGAATAAAATCCATATATGCTTATGAAGATCCTAAAATCTAGGGGTAGCCTGTGGACACACAATTCTGGAATGAACCAAGGATTCACAAACATATGAAAATGACTGAAATCTATAAGAGAGTCCTGGAATAGCCAATAATCCTTCCCCAAAAGAAAGCAGTGAGACTAAATTCCCATCCTATCAAATAATTGAGTCCTTGGGTATCGTTGGATGAATCCCCAACCAATGAGTGGCTGCCTTTGGAAAGAAGGTCCATGAATCATGGATATCAATGTCGTTGAGTGTTTCTGGCTACACTAATAAACTCATGGGAGACCATCTGAGGAAGTTATATCCGAGGAAGATTGATTAAATAAGTACATGACCCCATGAAATCACTTTCTAAGACCATCTGACTGTGGAATATCTCTCTCAATATGAATGGGGTGAAATACATAGTCCCCATGTGGTTAATCTAACCTTATTTTAAAGGATAATGACATAGAACAGGTCAAAACAAAATAAATGGTGAATTTTACAAAATACAATCTCTCGAGAATGAGACTGGTGATGATTCTCATTGGACCATTTCCTCACCACTTGTAACGCTACACCTCAGAAGTGTAATAGAAATGGTGAACCAAACATAAATCCTTAACCAAGGTGGCAGTCTTACCCTACTCAAACCCCTTCACCCACAACAAAAAAGATACGGGAAGGCGGCCAAGATGAATCTTTATATATGAATATGTTTAAAAGAATTTTACTTTAACGAGGTCTTGTGGTCTGTATTTTCTATATGTATGTTGCAGGTTCCCACAGATAAACCCATGATCGAAATGAAATTCCAACCACTGATTCATACATGTGAATCATTGATCCCTCCTGTGGATATAGCCCACACGAAGAGCATGACCCCCTCACCTACCCAACTTCTTCAACATAGGGTATCCAACATGCTGATCAAAGAGTACCAATAAAATGGTACTATCCCTATGATGGAGGCCGCGAGATAATCCCTCCAGTCTTCAAAGGTCCTCTAGTCACCTCCTCAACTGTGGAAGGCACCATAGAAAAATGTGTGCCTAGTGGTCATCTTAAAACGTTTTGAGAGCCTGTCCCTGGAATGTGACAATGAGTTCCTCCCTTATCTTAGGGAGGAAGATGAATTCAATGCTGAAAACATCATCTCGACTACATAGGGGTCCTACTCACTAGCCCCTGCTAGAGAACGTCACCACTGACACCAGATGACCAAGCCTCATTACGTTGATGAGGCCCTTATGCTAAGGGCGCCTGCTGAAATCCAGGAGACCGGGGCCCCTCGGGCTGCCCGCCAAGGGCATCGAATATATATTTCAGGATAGGATGTCACCCTTTTTTCTGAGGAGAAACTCCATTTTTCTAACATGGTGGCATTCAACAGAAAGACATAAAAATCTTCCCCCTCCATTCAGGCTCACCAAAAAAATAGGGTGGCACAATATGAGCACATGCACTTCCCTCCTAGTGCTCGTCCATCCTACCATGAAGAAAAAGTAGAAAACTATAGGCAGATGCATATATCCATTTATGCACAATAATCTCGTCAACCAAATAGTACGACATCCAACTATTGGTAGGCACAAATACCAACTGGTGAAAATAAATCCCTCCATCCAAATAAGGTGGAAAAAAATATGATGAGAGTCAAATTCATGCAGATGCATACAAATACCATTAGAAAAATATAAAAGAAAGAGGTTAGATTAAAATCCCTATTCATGCATATAAATATCACTAGTCAATTATGGTGGCAACAAGAGAAGACAAACAGTGGCAGACTCGTTCCTCTGTCCCGACATAGGAGAACTGCTAGTATTTAGTCACAACTCAAGGAGGACTAGAGCTAGCACAAACCCCTTCACTAATATCAGAATGTTCCTTTATACCAGTTCTAGAAAAATATGTATCTCATCACATCCTATAAATTATGGAATATCAGTTGTCTATCATAGACCATATCATTCAAACATTCCAATATATTATTTCATCAGTGGAAAAAAGAGAGAAATCGAGCCCACGACCCGGTTTCCTCAAACGGAATGACCATGTCGCAAAATTGGTCAGTCACTCTAGAATATTTATGGATTCCCACTCTAGTCCAGGAAGTTCCACAAAAATATCCCATGATACACCGATAACCAGATCAGGAAACAATACATGTTCGAACTGGGGGATGTCTGTCCAACGTGGTGGCTGCCCCAGGGCAGGCATATATCCCTACCAAAATTAAAAGATGTTCATGGGTATATCCCGACAATATCATGAGACCATACAAGATAGGGACTCATATATGAAGTTCATTACCAATATTATATGTCCCTAGTTACCCACAAGAGAGTGCTCAAAAATGAAATGCGCCAAAGGCTACCAGAAAATGAGGAGCACATACATGATCCTCCTCTGATGGAAACTGGGGTTCTTGACTCCCTCAAACATATATCAATAAAGTCTCAAGACCATTTTAGTTTGTTACCAAATTATGGAATTGGCATTAGAAGTTGAAAAGGACCTCCCTTTAATATCACTACCACCAGCTCTGAAGGTCCTCCCTAGAGCACCCACAATGGCTCACTCCGTGGGCCAGGAATGATCGATCACGAGAGCCTGTCTCCTGATGCGTATTGGAGTATCCCTCCCCAAGACCTGAAGATCAGACAAAAATAAGGTCCCCCCTTGATTTAATCATCCCTGATGGTACTACCTAAGCTTTACGCTATAGATATGTTTCTCCATACTATCGGACGTCAAGTCATGATGGTAGTCCCCGCTATGATGATAGTCATTGCAAAGGCCCTCCCCATAATGGAATTTTCTGTGAAGTCCCCCCCCCCTTTGTATCTTAATCCAACAAGAATTTCCTCCCCTCAGTGTGGTATATATGAAAGGCCCTCCCCTAGATGTGATCTAATTAAATTCTCCATGTAGCCTGGTATAAATACGTCGTAATAGTTTTTTCCATCACAACATTCATCGAGAAGGACCTCCCTTTAGCGACATCAAGAAGCAATAAGGTCCTCCACTCATTGAATCATGACCTGAAGGTACTCCCCAGGGTATACAGTACATATAAATTTATAGGGGTCAAGCATTGAGTTGCAATATTAGTCCTCACCATTGCAGCACCAATTGTGAAGGTCCTCCCCGCAACCAAAATTTATACCAGCAAGAAGGCCCTCCCCCTTCCGGAAAAAAGATGAGAAATCCCTCCTATGTTAAGGCACTCAGAAAGGAGTCAAATATATCATGAACTCCATCCATGATGAGTGATATCATTTCTCAACCATAGGACATTCCGGTGCAATGCTCATCTTCTAAGCCACCCCGCACTATTCACATATCAATAAGACTCTCACCAACCCAGTTGCTTGGAACGAAATTATTAAGAACCAGTCAAGTTGAGAATATCAAGTAAAGGATCCCCCAAAATAACAACAATAGGATATGTTTCTTGAGATAAGGAAACTAGATAAATATAACATACTAGTGATGTATCGGCTTACGACCACTTCCCACATCGACATATCGGGAGAGTTGTCTGGGGAATGTATACATTACATTTTCTTCAATATATAGACAAATCTTCATCAGTTGAAAGAAAAATTCCTAACCTATGAAGAGTAAGAGGACCATATCAACATGTTAGGGGAGCTTCCCCATATAATTGACTTTTAATCCATTACATATTCATGGCAACCAAAATCAAAAGGTTCAAAGAAAAACCGTGAAAGGAAATGACTCCAGGCACTGCACAAGTTGTTCCACCTCGTTGGCAATGCCCTGACTTAGGTTTACATCCAGGGATGGGGAGAACATGGAGCTCTAAAATTCTCCCTATGTCCCGTCTAGTGAACCCCATTGTAAATGACATCCTACAATGTCATCACCCAAAGGCAACAATCAAATGAAAACCCTTCTAAAAAAATATGGGATACTTAGCAAATACTAACCCCAAGTAAGTCTCAAAGGCATCAATATTGAAGAGATCAAGCCATCAAAGTGCTTCCATGTCATGAAACAAAGAATATCCAGCATTTTTACTGCATAATGGAACCCAACCAGAAAGTAGTGATCTTATCATTAAAAGACCATGGACTCCATACGGGCCTAATGCCATACATGGCTCACCCACATGTGGGAGTACGTGAAATTGAAAAGGTGTAAACAGTGTCGGATACCACAGTGATGTAGAAATAACCCAAACCCATGGGTATGGGGTCATTTTCAAATCAAGATGCCCCATAAGACCAAAAAATATAGGCCTTATCACTTCGAAGGACTAATGGGAAGAACCCCATCCCCCAGGACTGAGGGAATTTTTACCCCAAGTCCATGCACATCGGACGTATGTCTTCTCACATCTAGGAAGAAAAATGGGTAGAGGAGTCACCTGTTCCACCCCCTCTCATGGTTTTTACCCTCCAAAATAAAGGTGCATTATGAGGTTGGATCAGGGCTCCCTTCAGGTCAATCTTCACAAATAAATCTGAAGAATACTGTGGAATGGAAGGAGAAAATCCAATAAACAATATGGAAAGCCTTCCTACCATTCCTCATCAAGTACACCACCAATAATGCGGCATGAATTAATAAACGTGGTAAATTTTAACCCCATAGATATCACCGGAAATGACATAGAGGGTGAGGACACAAAGCAATATGTTTCCATCCTAGTTTCATTCCACACTGAGCCAGATAGTGTGCATTCTCGAATCTAGAGAGCAGTTCTAAATTTGGGCACCCCCAAGTCAATCTGACACTACCTCCCGTGAGAAACCCCATCAAGGAGAAGAATAAATCCAAGGTCATATATGACCTTCCTCCTCCTACCCCTGAGTGCATATCCTTTACTCTTAGAAAAATGTTTTCCAATAAGTATGAAGAAATGAAAGAGATCAAGTGAATTAATGTTGATCTATGTTGAGGGAGCAATCTCACCGGAAGTGTTCCCCCTGCGGAACATCAGCAAGTGCTCCCAGAAGAGGTAACCTTGCCACATGCACTCATCTTGGTGAATGAATCCAAGCTCTAAGATAACTTCAATATGAAACCTGGACCATCAAAATACTTAAACCTGGCCCAAGAAAGACATCAAGACATTCCCCCACTGGAAAGTTACCCAAAGAATATCCAGTAAACCCACAAAAGGATACCCCCAGCTGGGTATCCACCCCAAATTCCAACAGCCCCAACACGCCTAGATTTGGACACTATCATACCTTCCCAACATCATGCCAGATAGGATATGCATAAATGGCTCTTGAACACCATCAAGAAACTAACGGCTTGACTAGAAGCCATGGAGGGGAGTCGCACTCCGATACAACTAGAGTGCAAACCCTACCATAATTGGGTGAGGAACATTCCACCACTGATGAATTTTATAAACCCTATATTCCCATTATTCAGTGGATCTGGGGATCTGGATCAACATCTAATGCACTACGCCTCTTAATACGATACCATGATGGGCACTTAGGAGTAGCATGAAGAAGAAAAACTCAGGTGCTTTATAAAAACCCTATAGGGATCATCTTTTTTATGGTATACTAGGATTCCATCCAATTCAATTATAGGCTGGGAGGACCACTAGCGATAGTTTCTCTTATAGTTTAGTTAAAAACTACCTAATAAAATGATCATTGAACTCATGAACTACAAGAATTGAGAGAATGAAAGAGTCTCAGACTTCATTTCCAGATGGAAAGTATTGACTTATTCCTTAAACCGGCCACTCCCCCAAGATGAAATTCTCACTATGTGCATCGACAATATTCATGATTAATTGGAAATGCCACTCATACCAGTGAAGTACATGAGATTGTTTTTATACTTATCTTCCATTTCCCAAAGGAGAGAAGACTCCTTTCAATGGACCAATCTCAAGTCCCGGGTGGACCCATCAGTCCTAGGGAAAATAAAGGGAGATGCTGAAGCGGATTATATGATGCTTAATCCACCCCCGAAACCAGCTCATGTTATGAGGCCCCCACCAAACCCTGCAGGACCCCTGGATTCCAACATCCACCCCCACCTCAACAAGATGAGAGATGATTTCCTAAAATAAATCAATTTGAAGAACGAAGAAATAAATTCTACTCGTTCAAAAATGACCACGTCTGTGGCTATTTCATCGCTGCCATGAATTGCAACCTTCTCTGACTACCAGAGTTAAAGAAAGAGAATGAAGTGGGTCTTGAATACCATCTAAATTATTCTCCCTATCACCAAATACTAGGACACACAATCCGGTAATTCTTTATTTTCAAGGATCTCCTAGAAAATATGGTGGATTCTGGGAAAGTCAAGTTGTCCCCGCCGCTAGAAAAAGTGGCGTATGTTTCTACATCAAACTCAAGAGGGGAAGATGAATGGAAAATGTCCTCTAGTAAGAAGGAAAAAAAATTGATAATTGGATGGCCCGTAAGACATTTAAATTAGTCCATGGAATCCTCTCGTCATAGTTGAAACAACCAATCATGCACCCAAAATATCCATTTATAGCATAACCATCCTCCTTGGCCCCAGAGTCCTCTAAAGGCCAAAAGTAAATAAATAAGGAGAAAAAAGATGGGATGAAACCAAATCCAAAGTCAGTGTTTACATTGGATGAATTAATACCAGCTGACTTGGTTTAATGGGAACCACCCCACCAAATGTCACAATTGTCACCGCCCCACCAAACGTCACCATCAAAAGAAGATAGTTAGACAGAAATAGTTTCAAATCAAGAATTGATCTTTGGATCCATTAATTTCATTCACTTGATAGTCCCTTTCTCGAATAGAGACTATGACCATGAACCCAAATTCCACGTCCCCAATCATAGAGGAAAAAAGAAGAGGCCATAGAGGCCAGAGGTTTCTTGGTAGGAAAGATCACAATAGGAGTCAAATTACCAAAAATTTTATAACTCAAACCGTTAACATTGTGGAAACTTGTGGAAGGAACCTCCAAAAGACTCAACAGGAACCAAAATGCTTATATTCCCCCATTGGAATAAATCCTAACCTAGTTATCTAGTAATATCTATCAGTGGAAGAACAAATATCAAATCACCCAATGCATATGAGAGGACCAGTTTGGAAAAACCAAGAAAGAGCTGCAACACTACCGACCCACGGTCATAGAGGCCAAATCATCCACATACAATTCCCAAGTCCTTGAAGTGTATGTGAGAGAGTAATCCCATGTTGGTAAGTGCCGACCTTTAGAGAAGAAATATGATATTCTATAGCAATCAGCTTTAGTACCATCAAAATTTTCAATCCTGGATCTGTTAAGCCTATCTACGGATCTTATGGAGGAACTCGTTGAAGCCTTACTAAGTCCCTAGGAATTCAATGCTGAAGTAGCAATAGCCGAAGTCTATCAGATAGAGACTAATATAGAATAATTTCACGCCATCATCTCCTTCATAGACAGGGATGAAGACTCCATCATGCAAGGGCACATCAAACCATTATAATTGTCCATAAAGATAAATGGAATTGATGTATGAATGATTTTCATCGATAACGGCTCTGGAGTAAATCTCCTCCCACTGATAAGACTTTTTCAGATGGGCTATGATGAATACTAATTGACACCGTGCACTATAACTCTGCATGGATATGAAATAAGAGAGAAAAAAACGTTGGGATGAATCAAGCTTAAAACTCGGCTTGAAGACCTCATGTTGGATTCTATGTTCTTGAAAGTATGGAAATATATGGCCTTAAACATCTTTTTAGGGAGACCGTGCCTACATCAACATGCTTCAATTCTGTCATCATACCATCAGTGCGTCAAATATTGCACAAATTGAAAAAACGGGACATTGCATGCCGATAAATCCCCATTTGAGTCCTATGAATCGCATTATATCGATGCAGGGTTCTTTGGATCGAATGAAAAACATCCTACAACTGATGAAATTAATTGTATCACTACCCTGAATGGAATGGAAATGGCTCCCAATGTCCCCCTCTTGGGGAAGAGTACATATTACCCAACAACCATGTTGAATGCATATATGCAAGTCCAGATGCAGAACCAATTTTCTGCATGATTTATGTTATGGCCGTAAAGTCCAACGAAATGAAAGAGTTGGCTAACTCCCATGATTTCAGGAAAATACCTATCAAATATTCTCCTAACCCGTCCATGAGACCCCTAACTACCCTCGCCACACTCACTAAGGAAAAAGACTATTTCTCTCCCAAAATTTGAGATTTCTTTTCGAGAATCCTCTCTCCATTAGAAGAAGAAGAAGACGATGATGATGATGATGATGATGATGATGAACAAGATCTCAAAGATGACACTCCTGCATTCAGAGAAGGTGTATCCACCACAATTGATGAACTTACGGAGATAAATCTAGGAACCTAAGACAACCTGAAACCCACTCTGATCATTGTGGCTATGCTTGTTAAGGAGCATGAGGTATATACCTCCTTCAAAAAGAATAATCGAGATGTGTTTTCTTGGAACTACACAAAAATGCAAGGCCTCAATTCTGAGGTTTCCACTCATCATTTGGTCTTACCATAAGATACCAAGGGCTATAAGAAGGCATCCATAAGGACCCACCCGACACATGCTAGAAAAATAGAGGCCGAATTTGACAAGCTAATCAGAGAAAACATCACACGGGAAGTCCATTATTTGATCAGGATAGAAAAAATATACCCTATAAAAAAGAAAAGTGGATAGATTAGAATCTTACTTGACTTTAGGGACCTTAATTGACATTTCCCAAAAGATAATTTCCTAGTCCTGATCACAAATTTGTAGATTGATGCTATTGCTAGATGTGAGGCTCTCTATTTCATGGATGGCTATTCTGGATACAACCAGATCTGGATGCCCAAGGGTGATGAAGAATATATTCCTTTTAGGGACCCTTAGAGAGTGTTCTGTTATGAGGTGATGATATTTTATCTAATAAATGTTGGCACCACAGAATAGTGCGCCATGCATTTCATCTTCAATCCCTTCTTGGAGAAATCTTTCAAGTGTTATTTTGACGATCTAGTGGTTAAATCGCGAAAACACTCAAACCAACTGGCCGATATTGAAACTATCTTCAACAAACTATGAAATCATAGTTTAAAGATGAATCTTCCAAAGTGTGCCTTTGGCGTTACGTCTAGAAAATTCCTCATCTTCATTATACGCCAATGCGTCATCAAAGTCGACCCCAAGAAGATAAAATCCATCCTTGGCATGTCCCCACCTCGCAACCTCACCGAGTTGAGAGGTCTCCAGGGGAAGCATGCCTATATTCGGCACATAATAGGAAACTTGGTGGGATAATGGTCACCTTTCACATGTCCCGTGATAAAAGGAGTTACGTATGAGTGGGAAAATGATTTCCAAGAAGCACTCAACAATATCAAAAGATATCTCTTGATCCCACCACTGTTGATGCCTCCATTTGAGGGGAGACCACTCATTTTTTACGTAACCTCCCTAGAATGGTCGTTGGGCTCCTTCATCATGTAGATGAATGATTCCAATAGTCAAAACAACCTCTTTTACCTCAGCCAAATGATGATTAATGCTAAAAAACGATAGTCAAAAATTGAAATGAAATGCATAGCCCTAATATTCGCACTTCAGAAACTCAGGAATTACCTACAACACCATGAGGTCCACTTGGTCTCCTGCTGAAATGTGCTCAAATATATCCTAAATCATCCCATGTTAAATAGATTCCTATCACGATGGGCGGTAATCCTAAAATATTTTGACATAGGGTATGTACCCCAGAAATCCATCAAAGGCCAGGCATTAGTGGACTTTTTGGAAGAACACCCCTCAGAAGAAACAACACTATTGGATGCCAAACTACAAGATGTGGAAGTGTTCTCCATCCTGGAGGACCCCCAGACATGGTAAATGTACTTCAATGGTGCTTCTATAATCTCAACAGGGTAATGAATGCAGGATCCCAAAATCAATAAGCTGGTGCTGGGGATTATACTTTTTCCCAAAAAAAGGATGTCCTGCCTTATTCTATCCTTCTTTCGGATGGGTGTAAAAATAATGAAGCAGAATAAAAGGCCCTCATTACAAGCCTGGAACTGGAACTTCATGTGGAGGTCGAACACTTAAAAATAAATGGTGATTCTGAACAAGTCATCAAGCTGGTCAATGGTGACAATTCCATTAAGAAAGAATTATTGGCCCCCTTGATGAACCATGTTCGAGAACTGATGGAAGAATTCCCATGAGAACAAACATTGACTTATGTCTCCGGGTCTAAAAACCCCAAAAACATTAAAACCCCAAAAAACCCTAAAAACAAAAATAACCCTAAAAACCCAAAAACCGATAAGAAAATCCAACAAATCATAAAAATATAAGAAACCCTAATAAAACCCTAAAAACTAGAAAATCCTAGAAAATCCTAGAAAACACTAAAACCTCATTGAAGCCTTAAAAACCTAATTAAACCCTAAAAATCTAAAACCCATAAAAACATGAAAAAACCATAAAATCAATAAAAAGTATTATGACACACTAAAAACCTTAAGCCCACCCCCCATAAAACCATTAAAACACAAAAAATCCGAATAATCCCTATTATACACTAAAAACCATAAAAACCTAAGAAACTGGAAATAAAATATAAACCCCCTAAAAATCATAAAACCCGTAATAAACCCATAAAAGAAACTAAAAACCCCTAAAAGACACAAAAAAACCTTAAAAAACAAAAACCCAAAAAACCCAAAAACCCCTAAAACACTAAAAAACATCAAAATCTATAAAAAGTGTAAAATGACCTCCAATATTGAAACCCCATAAAACACCTCAAAAAACCTAAAAACCCAAACACTCCAAAAAGAAATCTAAAAATACATGAAAACCACTAAAATCCTAGAAACCCAAAAAACCCTGAGAAACCTTGAAAACCATAAAGAAACCCTAAAAACCTAAAGAATCCATAAAACCCCATAAACCCTGAAAACTGTAAAAACCCTAAAACCCCAAAAAAATCATAAAAACCTCTATAAATCTAAAAACCCTAAAACCATTAAAAATTTAAAAACCCTAAATCTTATAAACCCTAAAATCCGTAAAACCTATATTAAATCCTAGAAACCATAAAAACTATAAAAAAAAGTCAAAAAAACCACTAAAAACACCTAAAACACCTAGAACTCATAAAATACCATAAAGAAACTTAAAACCCCCATAAAAAGGCTAAAGATACAAAATTATATAATTCTTAAAAGTCCCCAAAACCATTAATTGCACAAAAAATCATAAAAAACAAAACAACACTAAATTTTTTAAAAAACTCAAAAAACCTTTAAAAACACCATAAAACCCCTTAAAACACTAAAATCCCTAAAACAATCATAAAACCCAAAA
Organism: Viscum album; assembly: GCA_963277665.1. Lineage (NCBI taxonomy): Eukaryota > Viridiplantae > Streptophyta > Magnoliopsida > Santalales > Viscaceae > Viscum > Viscum album. The sequence goes on along the minus strand of OY728156.1, from coordinate 333,694,024 downwards.
AACCCCTCAACCCCATTGATATCCTATCAAATTAAAACAACAAAACCCTAAAAACCCCTAAAAAACCAAAAACACCTAAAAATCTAAGAACTCTCAAAATTATCTTAAAACCCTAAAAACCCTCAAACCCTAAAATCCATAAAAACACTAAAATTATAAAAAACATAAAATTATAAAAACACCTAAAACACCCAAAAATCCATATAAACCAAAGAACCCTAAAAACCCAAAAAACACTAAAATCCTTATAAACTCTAAATATCCTTGAAACAATAAAAAACCCAAAAATAAAATTGAAACCTTAAAAACCCGCCAATAAAATAAAAACCCTTATTACCTAGAAAAGGTATAAACAACATTGAAAACACTAAAAGGACCATAAAACAAAAAATCCTAAAACACTATAAACCCAAAAAAACCTTAAAGAACACTAAAAACCCATAAAACCCATAAAAATATCAAAAAACCCACCCCAAAACCCCGAAATCACTTAAATACTCTAAATATCCATAAAATTCTAAAATCATAATAAAAATAAAAAACACAACATACTTGAACCCCACATAAAATTCTACAAATACCCTAAAAATCCACTAAAACCTTAATAACACCAAAACCCCTAATTTTTTTAAAACCACTAGAAAACTATAAAAAAAAATTAAATCATAAAACCCCTAAAAAACACCTTAAAACGCATAAAGGACCCAAAAACCCTAAAAAAATTAAAACCCATTAAAACACCTAAAATCCAAAAAAAAACCCGTAAAACCCATAAAAATGATAAAAACACTAAAACACCCTAAAAGATGTAAATATCCCTAAAACACCCTAAAGCACATAAACAAAAACTAAAAGACGCTAAAAACAAAAATCTATAAGGAACACTAGAAACTATAAAAATTACTAAAAACCATAAAATAAAATAAAACCCTAAAAGTCTCAAAAATCCCCTAAAACCCCTAAAGGATCCCAAAAAACCTAAAACATTCAAAAGTCCCTAAAACCTCTAGAATACCCAAAAAACCCAAAACCATAAATGACAATAAAAACCCAATAAACCCTAAAAAATCCTAATAAATCCTAATAAACATAAAAGACCCTAAAAACCCAACCCTAATGGACTTTTAAACACCTAAAAACAAAAAAAAAATAAGAGAACCTAAAACCGTAAAAAATCTCATGATGCCCTAAACCCCCCAAAAAACACAACAATACCAAAGAAAATGCTAAAACCCCTAAATAACCTTGAGAACCATTAAAACTACCAAAAACCATAAAATCCATAAAAACATAAAAAATATAAAAGAACCTACAAAACCATAAAAACCATAAACAAATCAAAACCCCGGAAACTCCAAAAAAAACCAAAAAACATAAAAACCCAAAAATACTCTAAAAAACTCAAAAACCCATCAAAACCCTAACAACCCTAAAAACACCTAAAAACCATAAAATCACTAAAAATACATAGAATCCCAAAACCCCAAAAAAATATTAAAAATTTAATAACAGTAAACCCCTAAAACCCCAAAAAACCTTAAAAATGTTAAAATTACCTGAAAATACTAAAACCCAAAAAGTACCCTAAAATTTTATGAAAACCCTAACAAACCCTAAAAACCCAAAAAGTTACTAAAACCATAAAAATGATGAAGGTAACTGAACTTCCTAAAGAACCTAAGCATCCCTAAAAACCCCAAAATCCCTGAAAACCTTTAAACCCCCAAAAATATTTAAAAACCCTAAAAACACTAAAAAACCTCAAACCCCCTAAAAGGACCGAAAACCATAAAATATAAGAAAATACCCTATTAAAGTAGAAAAAACCTATAAAAAATAAAAATCATAAAATACCCTTAATACTATTAAAATACACAAAAAACCTTAAAACTCATAAAAACCTAAAAACCCTAAAACCCCTAAAAACATACATACCCTAAAAAATATAAATTCCACTAAAACCCTGATAATACCTATAAATCATAGAAACCCTAAGGACCCAGAAAACTCAAAACCCTTCAAAACCATAAAAAATTCTAACAACTTTAAAACCCCAAAATACCAAATTAAAAAACCACTAAAAACCCAAAAACTATAAAATAAATTATAAACCTCTAAACCCTAAATGCCTCGAAAAACATGAAAAACCTGAAAACCCACTAAAAATAATTAAAAAAATCCTAAACTGATAAAAACACTAAAAACATAAAACCACAAAATCGTAAAAACCCCTTAAAACCCTTAAAACCCATAAAAACCTGAAAACCCTAAAAATCACAAAAGGATCCTAAAAACCCATAAACCCCAAAATGACCCAAAAAACCCATAAACCCCTAAAATTTTAATAAAACATAACGGACCTTAAAACATAAAAAAGGTCATCAAAATTCCTAAAAATCACTAAAACCCTAACACCGCCTAAAAACCCCTCAAATTCCCTTGAAACCCAAAAATCCATAAAAATCATAAATATCCTAAAAAATATTTTAAAAAACATAAATACCATAAATGCCCCTGAAACCTGAAAAAAACCATAAGAAACAAAAAATACCTAAAACCCACAAAAACACTAATAACACATAAAACCCCAAAATCCATATACTCATTAAAAATGTATGACACTTATAACCCAAAAAATATATAAACATATAAAAACCCTTGAAAACCCCTAAAAACACTAAAGACCCAATGAAATCCCTAAAAATAGTAAACACCATAAAACCCCTAAATACCATTAAAAAACTAAAAACCCTAAAAAACCTAAAAACCATAAACCACCAATACATCTGAAAACTCAAAAAAATCTCTAAAAACACAAAAAAACCCCTAAAAACATAATTCCAATAAATTCCACTAAAAACCTAGAAAAATCCATAAACCATAAGAATTCTAAAACCACTAAAATACCTAAAAATAACTAAAACACTTAAAAACCATTAAAAAATCTAAAACCCCTGAAATCCCTAAAACCGCAAAAACACCTAAAAATCCTAGAACCCCTAATAATACTAAAAATACCCAAACCCAAAACAACCTATTAACCCAAAAAAACCTATAAGAACTATAAAAAAACATAATTCCTGTAAAACCACTAAAAACTAAAAATTTCCAAAAAAACCCAAAAACCCTTCAAAACATAAAATAACCTAGTAAAACTAAAAACCCCTAAATAACCTTATGAACCCAAAAAATGATGAAAATTTTTAAAAACCCAAATAAACCGCTTAAAATTTTCAAAACCCTTAAACAACCCGAAAATCTATAAAACCCATAAAAACAATAAAAACCTGTAATACTCTAAAAAAATAAAACCCATAAAAATTAGTATATGACCTTGAAACCATAAAAATATAAAAAACTCAAAAAAACCCATAAATCACAAAAAAATCGAGAACCCCCTACAAACTCATTAAAATCATTAAACACTAAAATACCACTAAAACCCCATAAAAGGCCCTACAATCCATAATAATAATAAAACACCCTAAAATCATTATAATCGTTCTAAAATACTCTATAAACTCAAAATCTCTAAAACCTTAAAACCCTAAAACCCTAAAAATCGTAAAAACCTCCCAAAACCCTAAAAGACCATAAAAAATCTAAAACTCCATAAAATACCCTAAAACACCTAAATGAACCTAAAAAAATATAAATATTCCCTAAAACATCCTAAACCCCTTAAAACCAAATGGACCCTGAAAATACTTAAAAGTCCATAAAAACCATAAAAACCTAGATGATACTAAGACACCAAAAACCCCTAAAAATCCTTAAAATGAACCAAGATAGTAAATTCTATAAAACCCTTATTACCATTAAAAGATACTAAAAAACTTAATGAAACCCTAAATATCACCTAAAAACCCTAAACATCCCTTAACACTAAAAAACCCTAAAAGACATTAAAACTATTTAAAACCACCTAGAGGATCCAAACCCCATAAAAATTTTAAGGACCCTAAAAACACCTAAAACCCATAAAGGGCCCTAAAAATTGTAAAAACCCTAAAATACCATAAAACCTAAAAACCCATAAAACCCCTAAACCCTAAATGACTATGAAAACCATAAAAACATTAAAAACCCTAAAACCATGAAAACCAAAAAGAACTAAGAAACCCCTAAAAACCCTAAATGACCGTAAAAATACCTTAAAGGCTTTGAATAAAACCCCAAAAATTCAAAAAAAATCCCTAAAATACCCTAACACACATAAAAAAATTAAAAAACCGAAAAACAATATAACTAGAATGAACCCAAAAAGACCCTAAAAACCTTAAAAAATCAAACAACTCTAAAAATCCTAATACCCAAAAAGAATGGATAAAAACCTCTAAACTATCTAAAAATCAATAAAAACATAAAAAGCATTCAAAAACCATAAAAACCCTAAAAACAAAAAACACCTAAAACCCCTAAACATTCAATAAAACCCTACAAACCCCAAAAATTAATAAATATTCCTAAAACATTAAAAAATAAAAAAGATCCCAAAAACCGTCAAAAACCCTGAAAACCCTAAAAGTACCTAAAACCAAAGATATATTGAAACCCATAAAAATTCTTAGCACCCTATACCACCCCATAAAACACCTTAAAATCCTTAAAAAATTAAATTCTAAAGAAAATATAAAAACCACTGGAAAACCTAAACCCCTAAAACCATTAAGAATCCTAAAAACCATTTAAGACCCTTAAAAACACATTAAAATCCCTAAAAACACTAAAAAAATCTAAATCCCCTAATGAATTATATGGTCCTAAAAATTCTTCCAGAAGAAGAATATACTCCCAAAATCACTTCGTAGAAGGAATAAAGTAATCTTACAAGTCAATCAAGGTGAATGGAATCAAATTGAGTAGAAAAGTTTAGAAGAATATTGAAAATATTAAGGTTTTCAAAGGATTTTGAATGGACCGTGTACTATCACTGAGAAAGGTTTGTGGAACACCTGGATAGAGAACCACCAGTACGTGGAACGATCTGTGAGGCATTTTCCCATAGAGAAATGGACAACAAACTCAGTGAACCACGAACCACGTTATAGAGGGACTCAAGAACACAATGGCCATTAACATGCCATCTCGTAAACTCAACAGTTTGTGGATGAAGTAAACCTGTAGGGTTCTGTGGACTATCATCATGAACTTCAACCTCCACAAACCCCAGTTGACTGAGTCTTCTATGGGTCAAGATATCTCTTTATGGGCCTCCACAAATGGTGTTGGGTTCCCTTATATATGATTTATGAAACGCTTTATAAAAGGGATCACATAATGAATTGAAAGAGGAGGATTGATGGAGAATGATTGAAGGGAACCTTGAATTTTTAGGGAAGAACTTGGGGAAGATTCAAGCTTCAATATTGAATCATCAGGGAATTCTAAATCATGAACCACATTCTCTGCCGGTACATCCAGCTGCAAACCATAAAATGGGTGAACATAACAATAATTACTGACCCCCGAATCTAAATGGAAAAACCGCAAACCATATATTTCTCTTGGATGAACTTACCATGAACGATAGTCCCCGAGACCCTCTTTTAAAATGGTGTTCCGCATAGTGTATCACTACGCTGAGATATCTCGGCATCGCGTACTGCATCAGTACACATATTGAACCCAAAGAGGCATGATAGACCGCCTACCATTGTGGTGCACGGTGGTCCGTACGCATGCATACGTACCAAATTGGTATGTGGGCAACCCCTCTACCTGTATACCACTACTGTATCTGTAGCTTCCCCAACCCCGCATAAGAAATCAGTACATGGAATGGGGTGTTTTTTATTATTATTTTTCCCTGTTTCAATCTATCCACTCCATTATTGTCTTTTCCTCCATAGTCCCTCCGCAAAAAAGTCCCCCGACATTAGACCAAACCTTTCTACAAATCCACCAGACCCGTATGATCGCTCCATCAGGCACATGAGAATTCCCCCTTTGAGTATACATTCCCATGGTAAGCAGAGTCACAGAGGCTATCCCCCCAATAGTTCGTACTTATGGGAAGTCTGTAGTTCTTCATTCCTATGGTAACCTAGATTCTATGATTTTAAAGCTAACATGGACCTCCCAATTCTAGGTATTAAGGGTGATAGATTGATTTTTCCATTCAATGAGGAATAATTATCTGTCAATGGATTTATGTTCACATCTCATTTTGAGAAGGATGACACTCCACCCCTTCCCAGAATGCATCCCGAGGCACTCCCACTGAGGTATGTCCCCAATCTTCTAAGGCCAGGCCACATGAACTTTATTGTCATTTCACATTGAAAGGTTCATCGCTCCATGCCATTTCCCACCATCTCCATAGCCTCATCCTCCGCAGGCTCATCCTCTCCCACAAGAAAGAGAGGGATCATGTTCTTGGTTGGATCTCCCACATCCTCTTGGTTCTCACACCGATCATGACTCAGGTGGGCTTAAAGGTTTGTGACTATTACAACATCCACACAAATCTGAACTATGATAACTTTGATTCCTGATCAAACCAGGATATGTAGGATGCCTACCTGAAGGCCCGAGATCAAAAGGGGGCCCATCTAAAATGGTTCACATAATTATGTCCCCCAAAATGGGCAGCTTACAAGTGTAATCCACAGCCATTCCGAACTACATGGGTTCAGATTCCTCTCTCAAGGATACGTAGGAAACCCATATTATGGGTTAGATCCCAACATCATGTCAACTTATGTCCCCCCTTGATGATGATAAACCCCAGGGCGTGTTATTTTATTTCTCATGTCCTCATTACCACCATAGAATAAAATCCATATATACTTATGATGATCCTACAAACTAAGGGTAGCCCATGGACACACAATTATATAATGAACCAAGGATTCAGAAACATATAAACATGACTGAAATCTATAATAGAGTCCTTAAATAGCAAATAACCCTTCCCCAAAAGTAGGCAGTGACACCGACTTCCCATCCTCCAAAATAATTGAGTCCTTGGGTATTGTTGGATGAATCCTCAACCAATGAGTGGCTGCCTTAGGAAATAAGGTCCATGAATCATGGATATCAAGGTCGTTGAGTGTTTCTGGCTACACTAATAAACTCATGGGAGACTTTCTGAGGAAGTTATATCCGAGGAAGATCGATTACATAAGTACTTGACACCATGTAATCACTTGCTAAGACCATCTGACTGTGGAATCTATTTCTCAATAAGAATGGGGTGAATTAAACAGTCTCCGTGTGGTTAATATAACATTCTTTTAAAGGATAATGACACAGATTAGGTTAATACAAAAGAAATGGTGAATTTTACAAAATACAATCTCGGGAGAATGAGACTGGTGATTATTCTCATAAGACCATTTCCTAGGCACTTGTAACGCTACACCTTAGAAGCGTAATAGAAATGGTGAACAAAACATAAAGCCTTAACCAAGGTGGTAGTCTTACCCCACTCAAACCCCTTCACCCCACAACAAAAAAAGATAGGGGAAGGCGGCCAAGATGAATCTTCATATATGAATATGTTTAAAAGAATGCTACTTTGACGAGGTCTTGTGGTCTGTATTTCCTATATGTATGTTGCAGGTTCCCACAGAGAAACCCATGATCCTAATGAAATTCCAACCACTGATTCATACATGTGCATCAGTGATCTCATAGGTGGATATGGCCCCCACGAAGAGCATGACCCCTCGCCTACCCAACATCTTCAACGTAGGGTGTCCAACACGTTGATAAAAGAGTACCAATAATATGGTACTCTCCCTATGATGGAGGCCGCGAGACAAGCCCTCCGGTCTTCAAAGGTCCTCTAGTCACCTCCTCAACTACAGAAGGCACCATAGAAAAAGGTGTCCCTAGTGTTCGTCTTAAAACGTTTTGAGAGCCTGTCCCTAGAATGTGACAATGAGTTCCTCCCTTATCATAGGGAGGCAGATGAATTCAATGCTGAAAACATCAAATCGACTGCATAGGTGTCCTAATCACTGGACCCTACCAGAGAACGTCACCACTAACACCGGATGAGCAAGCCTCTTTATGTTGATGAGTCCCTCATGCTAAGGGCACCTGCTGAAATCCAGGAGACCCGGGCCCCTCGGGCTGCCCGCCAATGGCATCGAATATATAATTTGGGACAAGATGTCACCCAAGTTTCTGAGGAGAAACTCCATTTTTCTAATGTGGTGGCATTCGATAGAAAGACATACAAGTATTCCCCCTCCATTCAGGCACACCATAAAAATAGGGTGGCACAATATGAGCACATGCACTTCCTTCCTACTGATCGTCCATCCTACCATGCAAAAAGAGTGGAAAACTACAGGCAGATGCATATATCCATTGACGTACAACAATCCCGTCAACCAAATAGTACAACAACCAACTATAGGTAGGCACAAATAACTACTGGTGAAAATAAATCCCTCCATACAAATAAGGTGGAAAAATATGATGAGAGTCAAATTCAGGCAGATGCATAAAAATACCATTAGAAAAATACAACATAAAGAGAGAAGATGAAAATCCCCATTCATGAATATAAATATCACTAGTCAATTATGGTGGAAACCAGAGAAGAAAACTAGTGGTAGACTCTTTTCTCTGTCCTGACATAGGAGAACTGCCAGTATTTAGTCACTACTCATGGAGGACCAGAGCTAGCAAAAACCCCTTCTCTAATATCAAAATGTGCCTTTATACCAGTTCTCGACAAAGATTTATCTCATCACATCCTATAAATTATGGAATATCAGCTGTCGATCACAGACCATATCATTCCAACATGCCAAGATATTATTGCATCAGTGGAAAAAGGAGAGAAATCGAGTCCACGACCCGGTTTCCTCAAACAGAATGACCAACTCGCAAAATTGGTCAGTCAATCTAGAATATTTATGCATCCGCACAGGATTCCAGGAAGGTCCACAAAAATATCCCATGATACACCGACAATCGGATCAAGAAACAATACCTGTTCGAACTGGGGGATTTCGGTCCAACGTGGTGGCTGCCCCAGGGCAGGCATATATCCATACCAAAATAAAAAGATGTTCATGGGTATATCCCGACAATATCACGAGACCATACAAGATAGGGACTCATATATGAATGTCATTACCAATATTATATAGCCCTAGTTACCCACAAGAGAGTGCTCAAAAATGAACCACACCAAAGGCTACCAGAAAATGAGGAGCACATACATGATCCTCCTCTGATGGAAACTGGGGTTCCTAACTTCCTCAAACATATATCAATAAAGGATCAAGACCATTTTTGTTTGTTACCAAATTATGGAATTGGTAGTAGCAGTTGCGATGGCCCTCCCTATAATGTCACTACCACCAGCTCTGAAAGTCCTCCCCAGAGCAACCACGAGGGCTCACTCCATGGGCCAGGAAGGATCGATCCTGAGAGCCTGTCTCCGGATGCGTGTCGGAGTAGCCCTCCCCTCAACCTGAAGATCAGACAACAAGAATGTCCCCCCTTTCTTTCATCCTCCCTGATGGTACTCCCCAAGGTATACACTATAGATATGTGTCTCCCTACTATCAGACGTCAAGTCATGATGGTAGTCCCCGCTATGATGATAGCCATTGCGAAGGCCCTCCCCATAATGGAATTTGCTGTGAAGGCCCTCCCCTTTATATCTTCATCCAATGAGAATGTCCTCCCCTCATTCTGGTATATACAAAAGGCCCTCCCCTAGATGTGAACTAATGAAATTCTCCCTGCATCCTGTTATAAAGACGTCATAATAGTTTTTTCCATCACAAAAGTCATCTAGAAGGACCTCCCTTCGGAAACATCAAGCAGCCAGAATGTCCTCCCTACATTGTATCATTCCATGAAGGTCCTCCCTAGGGTATAAAGTACATATAAATTTATAGTGGTCAATCATTGACTTGCAATAGTATCCCTCACCATTACAGCACCAATTGTGATGGTCCTCCCCACAACCAAGATTCATACCAGCAAGAAGGCCCTCCCCCTTCCGGAAAAAAGATGAGAAATCCCTCCTATGCTGAGGCACTCAGAAAGGATTCAAATATATCATGAACTCCATCCATGATGAGTGATATCCTTTCTCAACCAGAGGACATTCCAGTGAAACGCTCATCTTCTAAGACACCCCGCACTATTCGCATATCAATAAGACTATCACCAACCTGGTTGCTTGGAACGAAATTATTAAGAAGCTGTCGAGTTGGGAATATCAAGTAAAGGATCCCCCAGAATAACAACAATTGGATATGTTGCTTGAGAGAAGGCAACTATATAAGGATAACATACTAGTGATGTATCGGGCTACGACCACTTCTCACATCGACATATAAGGAGAGTTGTATGCGGAATGTATAAATGACATTTTCCACAATATATAGACAACTCTTCATCAGTTGAAAGAAAAATTCCAACCCTAAGAAGGGTAAGAGGACCATATCAACATGTTAGGATAGCTTCCCCATCTAATTGACTTGTAATCCCTCCCATCTTCATGGCAACCAAAATCAAAAGGTTCAAAGAAAAACCTTGAAAGGAAATGACTCCAGGCACTGCACAAGTTGTGTCGCCTCATTGGTGATGCCCTGACATGGGTTCACATCTAGGGATGGGGAGAACATGGATCTCTAAAATTATCCCTACATCCCGTCTAGTGAACCCCATTGTAAATGACATACTGTAATGTCATCACCCAAAGAATGCAATCAAATGAAAACCATTCTAAAAAAATATGGGATACTTAGCAAATAATAACCCCAAGTAAGTCTCAAAAGCATTAGTACTAAAGAGATCAAGCCATGAAAATGCTTCTATGTCAGGAAACAAAGAACATCCAGCATTTTTCCTACCTAGTTGAACCCAACCAGAAAGTAGTGCTCTTATCATTAAAAGACCATGGACTCCATACGGGCCCAATGCCATACATGGCTCACACCCATGTTGGAGTACGTGAAATTGAAAAGGTGTAAATAGTGTCGGCTACCGCCGTGATGTAGGAATAACCCAAACCCATGGGTATGTGGTCATTTTTAAATCAAGATGCCCCATAATACCAACAAATCTAGGCCTTAGCACTTCGAAGGACGAATGGGAACAACCCCATCCCCCAAGACTAGGGGCATTTTTACCTCAAGTACATGCACATCGGACGTATGTCTTCTCCCATCTAGGAAGAACGATGGGTAGAGGAGTCACGATTTCCACCACATGTCATGGTTCTCACCCTCCAAAACAAAGGTGCATTACAAGGTTGGATCAGGCCTCCCTTTAGGTCAATCTTCACCAAGAAACCTGAAGAATACTTTGGAATGGACGGAGAAAATCCAATAAACAATGTGAAAATCCTTCCTACCATTCCCCATCGGGGACACCACACATAATGCGGCATGAATTAGTAAACGTGGTAAATTTCAACCCCATAGATATCACTGGAAATGACTGAGAGGGGGAGGACACAAAGGAATATGTTTCCATCCTAGTTTCATTGCACACTGAGCCTGATAGTGTTCATACCCGAAACCAGAGAGCAGTTCTAAATTTGGTCACCCCCTAGTTAATCTGACACTACCTCCTGTGAGAAACCCCATCAAGGAGAAGAATAAATCAAAGGTTATATATGACCTTCCACCTCCTCCCCCTGAGTACATATCCCTCACTCTTAGTGAAATGTTTTCCAATAAGTAGGAAGAAATGAAAGATCTCAAGTAAATTAATGTTGAGCCACGTCGATGGAGCTATATCACCGGATGTGTTCCCCCTACGGAACATCAGCAAGCGCTCCCAGAAGAGGTGACCTTGCCACATGCACTCATCTTGGTGAATGAAGCCAAGCTATGAGACCCCTTCGATATGTAACCTGGACCGTCAAACTACTTAAACCTAGCCCTAGAAAGACATCAAGACTTTCCCCCACTGGGAATTCACCCAAAGAATATCCAGGTAAACCCACAAAAGGATACCCCCAGCTGGGTATCCACCCAAAATTCCAACAGCCCCAACACGCCTAGCTTTGGCCACTATCATACCTTCCCAACATCATTCCCGATAGGATATGCATCAATGGCTCTTGAACACCATAAAGAAACTTACGGATTGACTAGAATCCATTGAGGGGTGGCGCACATCGATACAACCAGAGTACAAACCCTACTGTAATTGGGTGAGAAACATTCCACCACTGCTAAATTTTATAAACCCTATATTCCAAGTATTCAATGGATCTGGGGATCTGGAACAACATATAATGCACTACGCCTCTTACTACGATACCATGATGGGAACATAGGATTAGCAAGAAGAAGTAAAACTCAGGTGCTTTATACAAACCCTGTAGGGGTCATCTTTTGTATGGTATACTGGGTTTCCATCCAATTCAATTATAGGATGGGAGGACCACTAGTGATAGTTTATCTTCTAGTTTAGTTCAACACTACCTAATACAATAATCATTGAACTCATGAACTGCAAGCAGTGATAGAAGGAAAGAGTCTCAGACTTCATTTCCAGATGGAAAGTCCGGACTTATTCCCTAAACCGGTCATTCCACCAAGATGAAATTCTCACTATGTTCATCGACAATATTCATGATTAATTGGAAATGCCTCTCATACCAGTGAAGTACAAGAGATTGTTTTTAGAATTATCTTCCATTTCCCAAAGGAGAGAAGATTCCTTTAAATGGACCAATCACAAGTCCCAGGTGGACCCATCAGTCCTAGGGAAAATAAAGGGAAATGCTGAAGCGGATTATATGATGCTTAATCCACCCCCAAAACCAGCTCAAGTTCCGAGGCCCCCACCAAACCCTAAAGGACCCTAGACACCAACAACCAACCCCACCTCAACAAGATGAGCAACGATTTCCTAAAAGAAATCAATTTTAAGAACGAAGAAATAAATTCTACTCGTTCAGAGATGACCACGTCTGTGGCTATTTCATCACCGCCATAAATTGCAACCTGCTCTGACTACCAAATTTAAAGAAAGACAATGAAGTGGGTCTTGAATACCGTTTAAACTATTCTCCCTATCACCAAATACTAGGACACAAAATCCAATAATTCTTTATTTTCAAGGATCTCCTAGTAAAGATGGTGGATTCTGGGAAAGTCAAGTTGTCCCCGCCGCCAGAAAATGTGGCATATGTTTTTACATCAGACTCAAGAGGGGAAGAGGAATGGAAATTGGTTGCCAGTAAGAAGGAAAAAAATTTGATAATTTGATGGCCCGTAAGATAGTCAAATGAGTCCATGGAATCCTTCGGTCATAGTTGAAACAACCAATAATGCACCCAAAAGATCCAAATATAGCATAACCATCCTCCTTGGCCCCAGAGTCCTCTAAAGGCCAAAAGTAAATTAATAAGGAGAAAGAAGATGGGATGAAACCAAAGCCAAAGTCAGTGTTTACATTGGCTTAATTAATACCAACAGACTTGGTACAATGGGAACCACCCCACCAAATGTCGCAATTGGCACCATCCCACCAAACGTCACCATCAAAAGGAGATAGTTAGACATAAACAGTGTCAAATCAAGAACTGATCTTTGGATCCATTAATTTCATTCACTTGATAGACCCTTTATCGAATAAAGACTATGACTATGAACCCAAATTCCTCGCGCCCAACTGTAGAGCTAGAAGAAGAGGCCATAGAGGCTAGATGTTTCTTGGAAGGAAAGATCGCAATAGGAGTAAAATTCCCAAAAATTATATAACTCAAACCGTTAAAATTGCGGAAATTTGTGGAATAACCCTCCAAAATACTCAACAGGAATCTGAATGCTTATATTCCCCCATCAGAATAAATCATAACCTATTTATCTTGTAATATCCATCATGGGAAGAACAGATATCATATCACCCAATGCATATGAGAGGACCAATTTGGACAAACCAAGAAAGAGCCGCAACACTACTGACCCCGGTCACAAAGGCCAAACCATCCACATCCAAATCCCAAGTCCATAAAGTGTATGTGAAAGAGTAATCCTAAGTTGGTAAGTGCCGACCTTTAGAGAAGAAATATGATATTCTAAAGAAATCGGCTTCAGTACCATCAAAGCTATCAATCCTGGATGCATTAAGCCTATCCGCATATCTTAGGGAGGAACTCATTGAAGCCTTACTAAGTCCCTAGGAATTCAATGCTGAAGTTGCAGCAGTCGAAGTCTATCAGATAGAGACTAATCTAGAAGAATTTCACTTCATCATCTCCTTCATAGACAAGGATGAAGACTCCATCATGAAAGGGAACATCAAACCCTTATAAGTGTCCGGAAAGATAAATGGAATTGATGTATGAATGATTTTCATTGACAATGGCTCTGGAGTAAATCTCCTCCCACTGAGAACATTTTGTCATATGGGCTATGATGAATAATAATTGACATTGTGCAGTATAACTCTACTGGTATATGACAAAATAGAGAAAAAAACGTTGGGATGAATCAAGCTTAAAACTCAGCTTGAAGACCTCATGTTGGATTCTAAGTTCCCGATAGTATGGAAATTTATGGCCTTAAACATCTTGTTAGGGAGGACGTGGCTACATCAACGTGCTTCAATTCCATCATCATACCATCAGTGCATCAAATATTTCACAAATGAAAAAAAAACGGGACATTTCATGCCGATAAATCCCCATTTGAGTCCTATGAATCACATTATATCGATGCAGGGTTCTTTGGATCGAAAGAAAAACATCCTACAACTGATGAAATTAATTGTATTACTACCCTGAATGGAATGGAAATGGATCCCAATGTCCCCCTCTAGAAACTTGTGTAAGAGTATGTATTACCCATCAACCATGTTTAATTCATAAGTGAAAGTCCAGATGCTGAATCAATTTTATGCCTGATTTATGCTATGGATGAAAAGTCCAAAAAAATGAAAGAGTTGGCTAACTCCCATGATTTCAGGTAAATCCCTATCAAATATTCTCCTAACCCTTCGATGAGACCCCTAACTACCCTCGCCTCACTCACTAAGGCAAAAGGCGATTTCTCTCCCAACATTTGAGATTTATTTTCAAGAATCCTCTATCCATTAGAAGAGGAAGAAGAAGATAATGATGATGATGATGATGATGAAGAAAAAGATCTCAAAGATGACACTCCTACATTCGGAGAAGGTGTCTCCACCGCAATTGATGAACTTACGGAGATAAATCTAGGCACCGAAGACAACCCACAACCCACTCTGATCATTGTGGCTATGCTTGTTGAGGAGCATGAGCTATATACCTCTTTCCAAAAGAATAATCGGGATGTTTTTTCTTGGAACTACACAAAAATTCAAGGCCTCAATTCTCAGGTTTCCACTCATCATTTGGTATTACCATAAGATCCCAAGGGCTATAACCAGACAGCCATAAGGACCCACCCGACACATGCTGGAAAAATAGAGGCTGAATTTGACAAGCTAATCAGAGCCAACATCACACAGGAAGTCCATTATCTGATATGGATAGAAAACATATTCCCTATAAAAAATAAAAATTGATAGATTAGAATCCTCCTTTACTTTAGGGACCTTAATTGAAATTTCACGAAAGATAATTTCCTAGTCCTGATCACAAAATTGTTGATCAATACTACTACTAAATGTGAGGCTCTCTATTTCATGGATGGCTATTCTGGATACAACCAGATCCAGATTCCCCTGGGGTATGAAGAATCTATTCCTTTTAGGGACCCTTAGAGAGTGTTATGTTATAAGGTGATGATTTTTAATCTAATAAATGATGGAACCTCATATTAGTGTGCCATGCATCGCATCTTCAATCCCTTCTTGGGGAAATCCGTCATGTGTTATTTTGACGATCATGTGGCTAAATCGTGAAAACACTCAAACCACCTGGCCAATCTTGAAACTATCTTCAACAAACTATGACATCATAGTTTAAAGATGAATCTTATAAAGTTTGCCTTTGGAGTTATGTCCAGAAAAATACTCATCTTCATTATACGCTAATGCATCATCAAAGTCAACCCTAAGAAGATAAAATCCATCCTTGGCATGTCCCCACCTCGCAACCTCACCGAGTTGAGAGGTCACCAGTGGAATTATTCCTATATTAGGCACATAATAGCAAGATTGGTGGGTAAATGATTACCTTTCACCTGTCCCATTATGAAAGGAGTTACTTATGAGTGGGAAAATGATTTCCCAGAAGCACTCAACAATATCAAAAGATATATCTCGATCCCACCACTTCTGATGCCTCCATTTGAGGGGAGACCACTCATTTTTACGTAACCTCCCTAGAATGGTCAATAGGCACCTTCATCATGTAGAAGAATGATTCCAGTAGTGAGAAAAACCTCTGTTAACTCATCCGAATGATGATTAATGCTAAAAATCTATATTCAAAAATTGAAAAGAAATGCATTGCCCTAATATTCGCAGTTCAGAAACTCACGAATTACCTGCAACACCATGAGGTCTACTTGGTCTCCTACTGAAACGTTCCCAAATATATCCTAAATCGTCCCATGTTAAATGGATTCCTATCACGATGTGTGGTAATCCTAAAATATTTTGAAATAGGGTACATACCCTAGAAATCCATCAAAGGCTATGCATTAGTGGACTTCTTGGAAGAACACCCCATAGAAGAAACAACACTGTTGGATGCCAAACTACTAGATGAGGAAGTGTTCTCCATCCAGGAGGACCCCCAGACATGGTAAATGTACTTCTATGGAGCTTCTATAATCTCAATAGGGTAATGAATGGAGGATCCCAAACTCAATAATCCGGTGCTAGGAATTATACTTTTTTCCCAAAAAAAGGATGTCCTACCTTATTCTATCCTTCTTTCGGATGGGTGTAAAAATAATGAAGTAGAATAAAAGGCCCTCGTTGCAAGCCTAGAACTGGAACTTCATGTGCAGGTCGAACACCTAAAAATAAAGGGTTATTCAGAACTAATCATC
The DNA here is from genome assembly GCA_963277665.1 of Viscum album. Classification (NCBI taxonomy): domain Eukaryota; kingdom Viridiplantae; phylum Streptophyta; class Magnoliopsida; order Santalales; family Viscaceae; genus Viscum; species Viscum album. The sequence continues at coordinate 333,677,096 of OY728156.1, read as the reverse complement.
AAGCAGGTCAATGGTGACTATTCCATTAAGAAATAAGTATTGCCCCCCTTGATGAACCTTGATTGAGAACTGATGGAAGAATTACCATGAGAACCAACATTGACTTATGTATCCGGGTCTAAAAATAATCAAGCTAATGCTTTGGAAAATGCATCCACAACCTTGTCTAATCCAGACCAGGATGAAACAGTTATCATCATTTCTCACCACCATATTCTCTTGCCATATATCCAGAGAAATATGGAGGAAATCGATAAAATTATCCATGTTTCTAAGACTTGTGGTCACACCACTGGCTGGATGACACCCATTGAAAATTTAATTTAAAGGGGAACACCCACTAGATAAGGATGGAAGGGAACATGTCCAATGATGGGCAGTCAACTTTGTCTTGTACAATTTGGTAAACCAAGAAAATATTATCTACAAACGAGGCCTTGAAAGAGTCCTTCTTAGGTGAATTGATGTAGAAGATACTATTGTTGTCATGAAATAAGTGCATGCCAGAGGTTTTGGGGTTCCCCAATTAGAAGCTAATCTCTCTCAAAAAATCTAAAGGCATGGGTACTATTGGCCTACTATGATACAGGATTGTTCTATATTCGCTAAGAAGTGACATTACTATCATGTACAGGGAAATTTTATACACCAACCCATGGAGTAACTTCATACATCTAATTACTCCTGACCATTCACTGCCTGGGGGATGGATGTTGTGGTACAATATCCTACCGCTACATCCAGACAATTCAAGTTCATACTCACAGTGACCGACTACTTTTCGAAATGGTCCAAATCCATACCCCTTTTAGAAGTCGGGGTGAAAAGCATCGTTATCTTTGTAAAGGCTAACATCATTACCAGATTTGGTTCCATCGTACAATACTGACAGACATTGATACCAACTTCTGCTCTACTGAGTTGGACAAGCTATAACAGAAGTATGGAATCAAATCTAATTGTTCATCCCACTACCACATGGAGGCCAATGGTCAGATAGAGTCATTCAACTAAATTATATTTAACATAATCCAAAATATGGTAGATAAGGATAAGAAATCGTGTCCAAACAATCTTCTTCATGCTTTATGGGCTTACCAGACCACAACCCACACTGCCACCCAGGCAACCCCGTACTCCCTATTAAATAGGGAAGAGGTGGTTTTACCTATCAAAATTTATGTGTCATCACTTTGTGTGACCATTTGAGATAAACTTTCTATTGATGAGAAATCCCAGAGAAGGTTTGATGAGTTGGAGCAGCTAGATGAAAAGATGATACACACTTTACACCATTTGGAAATCTACCAAAATTGGATCGCACAAGCCTTTAAAAAAATTCTCCTTTGATCCTTCCTCGAAGGAGAAATGGTGTTAGTCATTAGAACCACAATGATACTTGTGAAGAAACCCCCAAAATTGATCCAAAGTGGGAAGGACCATATTTCATACATAGGGTCTATTCTAATAGAGCATACACCCTGATATCAATGGACAGACATCTCATCACAGCTCCCATAAATGAAAAGTTCCTGAAGAAGTACATCGCAAAATAGAAACACCCAAGTCATGGTCCAAACTCTAAGACCTTAAACTATTAGTAGTGATAAAGTGAAATCATGGTCTAAACATTATGACCCTAAACTATGGATTTTAGTCCCTTCCACATAAATTAAAACTATAAGGAACTCTCCCCTGAAACATGACATTAAACGGTGACTCATATCATCGTTGTAAGACATCAAACTCCATAGCACAAGATGTCCTAATCGCATGACAATAAACTAAATGATATCTTCCATAAATATGCAAGGCATGATTTCTGACTTCTTGGGATACATAGATATGCCTATATCCTCTATATTTTCCCAACCCCCACAAAAAATACCCCTATCTTATCCTATATTTCCCCAAACTAGTGTAGGAAACCCTTGTAACTTCTTGTTTCTCACATAGAGTATAACTCGCCTGATCTTAGGATCAGTGGTAAGAATTTCTCTATGAAAATAGGTTATAGATAAGTATGGTAGACTCCGCACCCAAAGAGAATGAACCATGAATGTTCCAACCACCATGTCTGAGCTAGATCAGTATGGGAAACATCTAGAACTACATATGGATTGATTACTACCCTTGCAGGATACATAGTGATGCCCAAATTTGGCATCCTGTCCCAACCATCAAAATTTAAAAAAATAACCGCACATGTCCCTACCCATAGAATAAATTAGATCGGTGTATGGAACTTCTAGAACTGTGTATGTATTGATTCATTCCATTGCAGGATATGTAGTGAAGCTCGAATTTGGCATCCTGGCCCAGCAACTAAAAAATGCCCTTTTCCCTGTGAATAGTTCAGACTTATACGGGGAGTCTATGAAAGTTCATAACCGTATGACAATAAACTAAGAAATTATTAAAGTGATATGTATGGCCCAATTATCATTTTCACAAGATCCCACACATCCCCCCCCCCCCACTCATGAGAATCCAAAATATCATGATTCCGCTTATACATATGAGTCACATCTATGTGGAAGTTCCAGTAGTTCCCAAGTAATCAAGATCTGGATATTTCCTCCATTACCAGACATTTCATTCCCATTTTAGAGACTCCATACCCTAGGAAAACATGGATCCCCATAATCATTAAAGGCTATCTGAGACGAAAGGCCAGTTTCTGGTGGACACCTTTGTATTGGAAATTCACATCATGCCCTAGTGGTTCTGCATATGTTGCCTACAAAACAGCCTCCAATCAAAGGAAAATTCATCCCCAAGAGGGTCCTCTTCTATCTCAGTATGCCCAATGTCTTCCAAGACCCATTTCATCCCTCCATATTCCATTTCCCCCCAGAATAATGGTTTACACCTTCTATCATCACGCATGTCTATGGAATTCCAGAACATCCTGATTGAGTATAACTCAAAGCTAACAAAGATCTTTATGACAGCATAATCATCCTCACTACATGACTATAAAATTCACAACATCATGTCATCACTGCACGCCATTAAACTTCAAGTCCAAAATCATCCTTGTGTATGATGCTAAACTGCATAGCATTGGAATTAGCAAAAAGTTACCTCTGATTTTGATTTTTCTATTCTTAGGTAGTGACATGGAACCCTCATAATCCCTTGTTTCTCACATCGAGCATAGATCATGTGATCTTAGGGATCTTAATGAGAGATCCACTGGGACATTATGGAAATGAATTCTAAGAATTTGGTCCTAATAGCACGACCCTAAAAAGCATGTTACGGTTTCCTTCCTTGATAGGAACCCCATGTCCTAACCATGTGACATTAAATAGCTGGGTACCTCCAAAGATGGGGTGAACGCCTCACCCTGCATGTGAGCCAGATCTACGCATGGGATACCTAATTACATGAGTAAATTGCAGCCCAAATGTTTCCAATATGTCTGGATACACTCCTTTCATACCTCAAAATCTATTCTTTGAGAAATCTTGAATACTCATAAACATTCATGGAAATATGAGATGGAAGGATAGTGTCCTGCGGACACATTTTTTTGGCTATTCACATCATGCCCTAAGGTCTATGTATATGATTCCCCCCAAAAAAACCATCCATATAAGGAAAAATAGTCCATAGGAAAGTTATATCCAATCCCAGTATGCTCAATGGCTTCTAAGACTCATTACATACCTCTGAATTCTAGGGCCCTCAATGTCATGGTTTACATTTTCTACCCTACATACATCCTAGATATATCAAAACATATGGTCCTGATTCATCTTTGGCCTCTTTTAAGGTCTCTAAATATACCTCATCCATATGTTTGAAGTTGATCCACATAAAAAAGAAGAGTTCCCCCACTCATTTTCGGGTTTCCCGTATAAGTTCAGCTAAAATGTCTCTTTTTGTGTTCAGGTGAACCCTTTATCGAAGGTCCCAAACCAAATTCATAAGGTTTCAATCACCATATCCATCGGAGATGGAAGGCCACTGTCCCGCGGACACCATTTTTTGACTATGCACATCATGCCCCGGTGGCTATACATATACCACCTACAAAACGACTGTCAATCAACAGAAAATTCATTATCATGATAGTCCTTTTCTATTTTAGTACACTGGAATGGCATTCATGTTTTTTCACTCCCCCAGTTTTGGAAAACTTTGTGATAAATGCTTACATACCTTCCTCTTTCCAAATGCCCCTGACATAAAAATGTCTTTTAACGGAACTGACCATTCACTAACTCTCCCTTATTCATGTAAGAACCAAGTGGGAAGCTTTTCACACTCAAAGCCAATATGAATGTCCCTAATATTTTTGGACACCATTACTCAGAGCAGCCAACCACTATGGCTCCCAAAATCAAAATAAATTAAAAATTGTTTCAAGCCCTACTAGTCCATCAGAGGTGGAAGGCCAGTGTCTTGAAAATACCTTTGTTTGACTATGAACATCATGCCCCTATGGCTCTATATATGTATCCTAAAAATTGGTTGTCAATCAAAAGAAAATTTGTCCCCTAAAGGTTCCTCTACTACCTATGTACGCATTAAACGGCTTATAAGCCTCATGCATGTCCAAAATTCATAGTTTTAAGGCCAATAAAATCCATAATCCATGTCTGAAGAATATTAGATAATTCTCAGCTAATGATTCTTGAATTGGGGCCCCTGCCCTTTTAAGTTTGGTCAAAGTTGTTCGACCTAAAACATCAATAATTATTTTGATTCGAAGGACTGTGAACTGCTCACAAAAAAAGACTCCATACATTCTAGAGGAAAATCCACAGAAGGCACCTCTTGGTAAAATTCATGTATCGGTTCATTAAACCCACATCATGTATGGTTTTGAAAGAAAAAAAAATGTTGAGCCATCAAAAGAGAGGTAAATATTGTTAGGTCGAAAACCAACAAAGGATGGCCTACGAAAAAGTCAATTTATGCTCGCTAAGCCCATGTCAAGAAGTCTTAGCCAAAAATTAGAGTAATAATGAAACATAAATACACTTTTTTGAGGTTAATCCATTAAACCTTAGCCATAGTTGATCTACGCTTGGTGAGTCCCACAGATAGAGTAAAAATTAGATCCCAATTTGATTATTTTAGTTTACTAGTTTTGAATCATTGTTTAAAAGTTATTCATGATCAAAATAAATTTTATATAATCTACTATGATCAATTGATTTGATAGGAAAGGGTATAGAAGAAGTATTTGTGGAAAATCAGTTTCATTGAGTTCACAAAAAATGGAGGAACATCCCCAGTCTGGAGTCTCTACAAGGTATAAAAAAGGGAGATAAGTATACATATCATTATTTGGGACAGAGCTACAACAAGGCTCAACTTCTCCTTTCTAGAAATATGGCATGTGATTTTTGTGGGCCATCGAGAGTCTACTCTAATGAAGCTATCTCCTTTATTTTACCCTTGACTATTGGATGCACCTATTTCATAACGACATTAAGATCATGACCTTTCTTTTTAATAGCTTCATATTTGGCATGTGAAGAGGATATTTGATCCCTAAACCTTTCTTTACAGGCATTTCACTCTCGAAAATATTCCCCTTTAGCAACCACTAAATTATGAGCCTTCGTCTCCTCAACTGATAGGTGATTGAATTCCTTCGAAACATCTTGGAAGGATTCCACCTGGTGATGGGAATAATTTAACATGGAAGGATTGTCCTTGAAAGATGAAATATCTTCTCAGGCTATGACAATTAGGTAGATGAGGAGGTGTAAGTTCTGATAATCAAATCCATAGGAACCCATCTTGGTGAATAATTGCAAAAAAAATTCAGTCTTATCGGCAAAATTGGCAATAGGTGTCTCCATAACAAGAGCACATATCATGTGACATGCCTCTTTTCGCACCGCCTGGTGACTTTCTACAGAACTAGTACCTTGATCCTCTCCTTCCACAATGTTTCATTAAGTAGGAAGTTTCATAATAGGAGTGGTAAGGGACTTAGAATAGGTTACCCAAGAGGGGGGTTCCTTTCACTCAGATGGCTCAACCACTGGAGCTGGGTGCGGAGGACTAGTTGAGGCTTCTAGGGTGGCTGGAGATACTCTACTAGGTCAAACATTTTTAGGTTCATGAGCAGTATTTACAGGAAGGGAGCTATCTAAATAACTCCCCACTAAATTAGGCTTCCTGGTGAAGCTCCTTCCAGATGCTTCTGACGGCGAACCAAGCGCCTTCTAACCATAAGGGGAGGAACATGTGGCGTATATATTGTGGCTATTGTAGGGACATGAATATGAGGCATATCCATCCCATTCATCATAGAAGAAGGAATGTTTGGCATGGTCTTTAGGGTGAGGATGGGGTAGATAATGGTTAAAGGTTTTTTCACCCACTGAATTGGTTCTCTCAATACTTTTTCAGGGTAACAGGCCATCCACAATTGGCCATACTCTAGCGACAGAAAGGTGGAATACATTTTTTTATGGATGATAACCTCCATAATTTCACCTTCATGCATCATGATAATCCATAACTGGAAAAGAATTACAGGATGATACTCTCACCTTAACTAAGAAGAAGAATGATATGCATCTTGTTGAAGGCACCCAATTTTCCTGGAAAACCGGTGAGAGATGTATGGTTCAACAATGACTACTTGATCTATACTGGTGGTGATAATACCTTCCCAAAGCATGATATGGTATGATAATTCCTCTAAATAACCACCCCTATAATCTCTTAACGACCCATGAGGGGTAGAATTCAGTGCAAACGAAAAGCGAGAAGTGCCATTCAGCAGCCCAACCACATCTATAACACTTAGATTCCTAGGACGTACAACAAAAATATTGAGAAGGGTGGGTTGAAATTCATAATGAGGAAACATTGTAGTATGCCGATATTTGTAATAGCGGAATTTTTCTTCCATCCACCCATACATGAATTGAAATGGTCCACTGAGATGATGTGGGGGCCTACCATCTTGTATTTGTCCCAACAACTCATAAAGACGGGCGAGAGTGGGAAGGGTCAAATTAATGGGTCGATCCTCTTCTAGTGTGTCCACTATCATCAATGTACGCGCCTCAACCTTAGTATATACATCACGTGATGGTAAAATCCGTACACTAAAAATCATGATAAAGAAACCTACTAATCTAAGAGCAGGTGAAGCATCTGGTTGAAGCTCATATCCCCAGGTGGTATATTATCCCGCTTCAAGGGTAGCAAAATATAACCTTGGAGTCTGGAGGGATTGACAGGATTGATGTGTTTGAGTGTAGAGATCCCTTAGCTTAGGTCGGTTCACCTGCAAGAATAATCCTATCCATTCCAAGAATGGGATAATAGAGAGATCTTGGAAGGGATGATCAAGTAATCCCTCTTCCATAACAAGTAAACTCCTAGTCAAAGGGGACATGTGGTCAGTGTCATTCCATGTAGTGGCTGCTAGGATAAACTCATCATACATCTCTCCAAGTATGGGGAGTCTTCCAAGCTAGGGAATATACTATATGCTGATTCCCACCTACCCATGTGATAAATGGAAGGTGTTGGAACTTGAACACTAGAGACTCAGTAGATCGGGAAGGATTTCACCTAGGGAGAAGGCTAAAACTAAGAAACCTAGGCTTCCTGACATAAGCCCACCACCCTCAAATGGTCAGAGGACTCCAAATAGGTCTGATGTACCTAGAATTCCTTGGCCCACTCATCGAAGAAACATCCTCCAGCTCGAAGATTCCACTTGGTCCTCCACCCACTATTAGGATTTTATTGGGAGATTTTTATAATGGATGGGTACTCTCGAGAACCTAGTCTCAGGAAACCATCAGGACACCTGAAATCTCCCTGAATCCACATCAAACCTCTCAATACGAAGATGTTATCCTGAATCAAGGTAGAAATTAATTATTCTACTAGAGAAATATTGGCATGATCATGTCCTTGTGGTGCTTCTAAGAGGATGAAATGGGTATCGGGGTCAGCCGATAGCAGAGGAATGTCACCGGGGAGACCAAAGCTATAAAGTGGAAACTATATAGATAGCAGATAAGATAGGATCTATGACATCTATAAATCCTTTAATAAGTTTTTATGAGGAATAATATAGGCTTGAAGATTATTCCAACTATTCCCCACCAGGATTTCCTTTGTCTTCATTGATTTTATCACAACATGTGAAGTAGCCATTGTGGCCTGCACGGGAAGATCTAGAAGCTGATAAAAATATTAGTCCAATAGAACTTGTTGGATAAAGGCTATAAAGGAATGGATAAAGGACATAAAAATACATCTTTATAAGTATTCGTGTACTATTCCTAGAAATGGTAAGTGGTAGCCCTATCCCGCGTACCACATGGTACATGGGAAGAAAACCCGTATATGGCTACGGTACAGAAAAACTCTATACCGCATAAACCCATGGTACACAAAGAAACCATGAGGTGCTGGCCCACAGATCATTGTCCAGCGAATAGAAGTGCTCATGGTATGTGTATATTGCAAACCTAGTCCCCGATTAAGTTCATGTTCAAATATTGGGGATTAAAATTTTTTGTCCAGATTATATGTGTTAAAGTCTAGTGCGTCGGATCAAGCTTGGTATGCAGACAGACGAGCAAAGTAGCATTCTCATACAAGAAATTCATATTTCAGTTTTACAATTCCAAAATGTAATTCATGAAATCCATGGTGGAAACTTCAGTTCGGGGCATGTAAGAAATGGTTCACGAACAACATTTTTGCAAGAACTATGGTATAAAAATGAAGTGGAAGATGGGATGGTTGAGAGCACTTTTCACTGTGAGAAACAGTAAAAGAAAAATGGCATGGGCCCCCATATATAGGTTTGGTCCCCTCCTACCGGGGCAATATGTTCTACCATGAACCATTTCAATTCAGGACCACTTCTACATCGAAATAGTCTCCTTTTCGTTTCGAATGGACCCATTTCTGATGGGCGGAATTTGAATGGTTCTGAAAATTCGTCCAAGGGAAGAAAATAATCCCAAAATACCTTCACAGTAGGAATCAAGTACTCCAACAAATCTAGAAAGGTGAATAAATAAAATTGAGTTACAAATTTTAGAAGAAACATGAATGAATTAATGTTTTCAAAGGATTTTGAATGTCCCAAGTACCATCACCAGGAATGGTTCATGGACTTCCTGGATGGAGAGCCCCTGGTATGCTGAATGATCCGTGAGGTGCGGGCCCATAGAGAAATGGCTAGAAAATTCGGTCAATCGCAAACTACGTCACTAAGGGACTCATGTGCGCGAAGTCCACCAGTATTTCATCTAGCGAACTCAACTGTTCACGGATGAAGCTAAACGACAGGGTTCTGCGGACCATAATCGTGAACCCCAACCTCTACAAACTCTGGTTGACTGATTCTTTCGTGGGTTAAGATATCTCTTGATGGGCCTCTGCAAATGGTGCCTCATTCCCATAGATATGATTTCTTCAATGCACTTTAAAAGGGAGAACATAAGGAATTGAAAGAGGAGGACGGATGAGGAAAGCATGAATGAAACCCAGATGTTGGAGGAAAGAACTCTAGGAAGATTTTGTCTTTAGTATTGAATCATCGGCAAAGCCTGAATCTCGAACCAGACTCTCTACAGGTACTACAGGATAAAAACCATAAAACAGGGTAACCTAACAATAATAACATAACCGAAAACCTAAATGGTGAAACCGAGAACCATATAATTTTCACAAATGAACTTCCCATGAATGACAGTCCCCAAGTCACTTCTTCAAAATGGTGTTCCACATAGTGTATCAATATGCGGAGTTAACTCGATGTCGAGTACTACATCAGTACGCAGATGAAACCCAAAGGGTCTTGATTGAATGCGTACCAATGTGGTTCATGGTGGTCTGTACCCATGCCTATGTACCACTTCGGTATGTGGGTGACCCATCTTCCTACATACAACTATGGTATGTAGATATTCTTTAATCCCGCATAAGAAATCAGTACGTGGAATGGGTTGTTTTTGGGTATTCCTTCCCCCTATTTAGATCTCCCCCTATATTATCGTCTAGTCTTCCATAGTACCTCCACAAAAAATTCCCCTTGCATTAGGCCAAAGCCTCCTCCAAAGCCCCCAGACCTGTATGATTCGGAAATCAGACACATTAGTGAGCCCCTTTGAGTCTACATACACATGGTAAGCGGAGTCACGAAGGCTATCCCCACAACAGTTTAGACATCAGGGATGTCTGTTGGACTACATTTCCATGTTAACCTGGATTCCAACCTTAGGATGCTAAGGTGGACCTCCACATTCTAGTGATTAAGGGTGATCACTTGATTTTTCCATTTAATGTAGAATATTGATCAGTCGAAGGAGTTATTTTCACTTCTCCTTATGACGAGGACGACAATACTCCCCTTCCTAGAATGCTTTTCGGGGTACTCCAACTAAGGTAAGTCTCTAATCTTCCGAGTTTTTTCAGCATGATCCTTAATTTCATCTCCCATTAAAAGGTTCACCACTCTGTGACCCCTCCTACCATCATCACGGCCTCATCCCCCATAGGCTCTTCCTCTCCCACCAGCAGGAGAGGAAGCACGTGGTTGGTTGGATCTCTCACATCCTATTGTTTCTCACACCGAGCATGACTCATATGGGCTTAGATGTTTGTGATGAAAACAATATCTATGCAATTTTGAACTATGAGAACGCTCATTCCTGATCAAACCAATATAAGCAGGATGCCTACTAGAAGGCCTGATCTCAAAAGGGTGCCCTTCTAAAAGGGTTCACCAAATTATGTCCCCCCAAATGGGTAGCTTCCATGAGTAATCCCCAGCCATTCCGAACTATGTGGGATCTGATTCCACCCTCAAGGATACATAGAAAACCCATATTATAGGTTTGATCCCAACATCAAGTCACCTTATGTCCCCCCTAGATGATGATAAACTCCAGAGCTTCTTATTTTATTGCTCAAGTCAGCATTACCTCCATAGCACCAAATCCATATATTCTTATGACGGTTCTACAAACCAGGTGTAGCATATGGACTCACTCTTTGGGAATGAACCAAGGATTCACAAACATATGAACAATACTTAAATCTATAAGAGAGTCCTAGAATAGGCAATAATCCTCCCCCAAAAGGGTGTGGTGAGCCCAAATTCCCATCCTCTCGACCAATGGAGTCTTTAAGTGTCGTTGGCTAAATTATAAATCAACGACCACCTGCCCTAGGAAAGCAGGTCAATGAATCATGGATACTAGTGTCATTGGGTGTTTTTGGCTACACGAATAAACCCATTTGAGACCATCCAAGGAAGTTATATCCGAGGAGGACCTATTGCACATGACCCCATGCAATCACCCACTAAGACCATATGACTCTGGAATCTCCTTTGCAATACAAAAGGGGTGAATAACCAAGTCCCCACATGGTTAATCCAATCTTCCTTTAAAGGATAATGACCCAGAATGGGTCGAAACAAAAGAAATGGTGAATTTGACAAGAAACTGTCTCTAGAGAAAGAGACGGGTGATGATTCTCATCGGACGATTTTCCCACCACCCGGAACATGCCACCACAGTGGTGGAACATGATCCTAAAAATCATAAAACCCCAAATAGCCCCAAAAATTATAAAAAATGTAAAAAAATCTAAAATACCAAAAAAACAAATAAATACTAAAATACCTAGAATCACTTAAACCCCCTAAAAACCTAAAAATACTTAAAACCATAAAAACCACAAAAATTATAAAAGCACCAAATGACTCTAAAAACAATAAAAACTCATAGAACACCTAAAACCATAAAAATATCTAAAATCCCCTAAAAATATGAAAAAGATAAAACCCAAAAAAAAGCAAACACCATAAAACACTTGAACCCCCATAAACCCTATACTCTACACCCGAAACCATAATATTATACACAATAAACCCAAAACCCTACACCGAAAACGCTACACCCTACACCCTAAACCAAAAAACCTACACCCCAAACCCTATATCCTTCACCCTTCACCCAGAAACCCACGGTCAAAACAATATAAATTACACCTGAAACCCTATACACTATACCGCATATGCTAAAAAAACCCTAAACCATAAACCATGCACCCTAAACCCTGAACCCTGAACCCTAAACCATATACCCGACACTCTAACCCAAAACCCAAAACCATAAATCCTATATCGTAAACCCTAAACCCTAAACCCTATAACCTAAACCCTAAGCCCAACACAATAAACCCTATACCCTACAACCTAAATCGAAAACCCTACACCCTAAACCCAATACCCTACACCCTAAACCCTAAATTATAAACCCTACACACTAAACCTAGAACCCTACACCCAAAAAACTAAAACCTTCACCGTAAACCGTATACTCTACATTATAAACCATAAACCCTAAAGCCTAAACCATAATACCTACACCCTAAACCCTACACCCTACACCCTAAACCCAATACCTTATTCCCATAAACAATAAAACCTACAACCTAAAACCAATACCCTTCACCCTAAACCCCTAACCTTGCACCCTAAACCCAATACCCTCCAACATAAACCCTAAACCCTATACCCTACACCCAAAACCAAAAACCGTACACCTAAATCCTATAGAATATTCACTAAAACCTAAAATGGAAATTATATACCCTAAACCTTGTATCTTAAACCTAACACCCTTCACCCTATACCCTATACCACACACTCGTAAACCCTATACACTACACTATAAACCATAAAGCCTACACCTTAAACCCCATATCGTACTTCATAAACATTATACACTACACCCTATACGCCATCCCTTACACACTATACCCAATGCCCTAAAAAATAAACCCTAAAACCTAAATACCCTAAAACAACCATTCAAACCCAACCCCCCCTAAAAATCTGAAAACCCTTAAAACCCAAAACCCCTAAAATTCCATAAAAACCTTGATAACAAAATAAATGATAGAAACCCTTAACCGCCCCCCCCCCCCATAAAACTCTTAAATTACATAAAAACTACTAAATCCATATAAAACAAATAAAAACTCTAAAACCCCCAAAAAACTAAAACTCTAAAACACACAAGAATACCCTAAAATCCTAAAAACCAAGGAAACCCCAAATACCGTGGAAAACATAAAATCCATAAAAACGCTAAAAAGATGAAATCTAATTGATAACTCTAAAAACCCAAAAATAGTAAAAAAATATAAACACACATAACAATCCTTAAAACCCGTAGGAAACACTAAAAAATATATAACCCAAAATAACCATAAACCCCCAATAAACTAGAAAGAAAATAAAAGCCTAAAAAAATAAAACCCCTAAAATCCCTTGAAACCCTAATACCATTAAAAGACCATATAAAACCATCAAGAAACCCTGAAAACACTAGAAAACCCATAAAAAATCAAAAAATGAAAAAACTACTAAAACCATAAAATCCTAAAAAATCATCAAAAATGCTAAAAACCCTGAAAACCCTGAAAACCTTGAAATCAATAAGAAAATTGTACAAATGCTAAAAACCCTAAATACCTAAAACCCATAAAAATCCCAACAACTGTAAAAATAATTATAATCATAAAAAAATACTGACTGTTAAAAAACTATAAAAACCCTAAAACCATTAAGCCCTAGAAAAAATAAACCCATAAACCACTAAAAGACACTAAAATACATTAAGAAACCATAAAAGACCTATAAAATCCCCAAATACTATAAAAACCCATATAGAAAATCTAAGACCCTAAAAACCCCATAAAAACCATAAAAACCTTTAAAACCCTTGAAACCCCAAAAAAATTTTGGAAACCCTAAAAACTTGAAAAATACCCAAAACTCAACAAACACTAAATACCCCATAAAAACCACAAAAATCAATAAAAAAACTTTAAACCCATAAAATAATCCTGAAAAATCCTAAAATCTCCAAAACCCATAAAAACACTAAAACCCCCAAAACCAATTAAAACCCCTAAAAATCCATGAGAAACTGTAAAAACGCAAAAACCCAAAAAAAAACCATAAAACATTAAAATTTCCATAAAACCCTAAAAAATAACCAAAACAATAGACCATACAAAAACCCTATAAAAATCCTAAAACCCATAAAAACCTGAAACCCCTAAAAGATACTTAAAATCATAAAATTCTAAAAAACATAAAAACACTAAAACCCATAAACACTAAAAACCCTTAAACCCATAAATAAACCTAAAAATCTAAAAATGCTCAAAATCCTTAAAATGCTTCAAAAATGATAAAAACCCAAAATCCTAAAAAAATCTTAAACCCACTAAAACCCCAACCCCCCCCCCCCAAAACCCCAAAAACCCCTATAATCCATAAAAACATAAAAATCGCAAAAAAATATTAAAACCATAAGAAACATAAAACCTATAAACCCTTAAAATCATTAAAATTCCTAAAAACCCTAAAACACCTAAAAACCCTAAAAACCCCTAAAAACCCTAAAACCATTTAAATCCCTAAAACCAAAAAAATCCCCCGAAGTACCTAAAAACACTAAATTACTCTAAAATACACTAAAAATCCTAAAACAACTAAAAACCCTAAAACCTCTAAAAGTCCATAAAACCCCAAATGAAAATATATGCAATAAAATACCCAAAAGTCCATAAAAACTTTAAAATTCCTAAAAAATCTAAAACACATAAAAATCATAGAAGACCCTAAAAACCCTAAAAGACCCTAAAAACCCCAAAGGGCCCTAAAAACCTTAAAACCACAAAAGGATCCTAGAAACACTGAAAATATACTAAAAGACCCTAAATACCCCCAAAAACATCCTAAAATCCTCAAAAACCCTAAAATCCAAAGAGGATCCTAAAAACCATAAAAACCTAAAAGTATACTAAAAACCCTAAATACCCCTAAAAGGCCCTAAAAACACTAAAATCAATAAATGACCCAAAAAACCGTAAAACCCCATAAAACCCCCTAAAACCCTAAAAGTCCATAAAACACCCTAAAACCACTAAATTTCACTAAAACCCTAAAGATTCCCAAAAGACCCTAAAACACTAAAACTCCTGGAAAAGCTTAAAAAACATAAAACCCAAAAAACTCTTAAAAACCCTAAAAAAATCCTAAATACCCTAAACCACTAAAAATATAAATCACTAAAATACCTAAAAAAATTTTGACCCCCAAAAAACCCAAAAAACACTAAAAACCAAAAAACCCCAAAAAACCTTAAAACCCCAAACCCCAAAAAAACCCCTTAACCCCCCTAAAAACCACAAACAATACAAACTCCAAAAAAACCTAAAACCACAAAAAACCATAAAAAATCTAAAAACCCCTAAAAATAATAAACCCCCCCCCCCCAAAACCCTAATGAATCCTACAAACGCCTTAACCCACTACCAAAAACACCCTATGAAATCCTAGAAAACCCTAAAACCCTTAAAATAGTAAAATCCCTAAAACCCAAAACAACATAAAAAACTGAAACCCCTAAATAAATAAAAATTCCCTAAACCCCCAAAACACTAAAAACCCATGAAACACTGAAATATATCAAAAATCACTATAAATCAAAAAAATACTAAAATCCCTAAAAGCACCAAAATTGGTAAAAATACACAAGAAAACCATAAAAACCCTAAAACCCCTATGAAACCCCTAAATCCCTAAAACACCTAAAAACAAAAAAAAACCCCTGTAAAAACCATAAAAACCAATAAAAACTAACAAACCCCTTCAAACCCTAAATACCTAAAAATTACCATAAAATAATCCCAAACACTAAAAATCATAAACCTAAAAAAACCTATTGACTATTAAAACCTTAAATATGTTTAAAATCCCTGAACACCTAAATAACCATAAAATCCTCCAAAAACTCTATAAACCCTAAAAACCCTAAAAATCAAAAATCACTTATAAAATGAAAAAAAACCTGTAAAAAATTTTCAAACCCTAAAATCCTAAAAAAACAAAACAAACACTTAAAACACTAAAAATACCCTAAAACCCCTAAAACTAAAAAATCCCATAATATCCTAAAAAACTCCCAACCCTTAAAAACTATAAAACCCCATAAAACCCCACAAAATCCATAAAATCCTTAAAACTGCTAAAATCCATAAAGCCCCATTAAAAACCTCAAATACCTAAAAAACACTAAAAACCCTAAAAACCCTGAAAAATCCCTATAACCCATAAAAACACTAAATCCCCTAAAACCCTAAAAAATACAAAAAATTCCCCAAAAATACACAAAATAACTAAAAACCTAAATATGTAAAAATCCGTGAAAAATAGATAGAAAACACTAAAATACTTGAATATAGTAAAACCCCCTAAAACCATAAGAATGCATAAAAATTAATAATACCCTTAAAACCACTAGAAAACTATAAGAACCATAAAAACACTAAAACCCATAATTATTTTTAAAAACCCCTAGAATCTATAAAACAAAATCATAAACTCACTTTAAAGGCCCTAGAAACCCAAAAATGCCAAAAACCACTTAAATACCTTAAATAATCCTATAAACTTCCTTAAATAATTTAAATTCCTTAAACACCTTGAGAACCCCAAACACCCTAAAAAACATAAAACATGTTAAAAACCCTAAAACCCTAAAATCCATAAAAACCCTAAAACCCAAAAAATAAATTAAAACCCATAAACACAAAAAAAACCACTAAGAACCTTAAAAATACACTAATAGACCTTAAAACTCCTAAAAACCCATAAATGTGCATAAATTACCCTATATAACCCTAATAGACCCTAAATGAACTCGAAAACCTTAAAAAAACTAAAAACGATAACAATTGTAATAACTGTGAAAACCCTAAAAACCAAAAAAACCAAAAGAATCCTAAAAAAATAAAAACCAAAAAAATATAAAAACACAAAAATAATCCTAATAACCCCTTAAAACCCTCAAAAACACTAAAAACAACAAATATTCCTAAAACTCATAAAAACCTAAAATCGACAAAATTCCCTAAAACCTTAAACAACCATAAAAACCAATCAATGCACCACAACCCCTAAAACCCCCCATAAAAAGCCTTGAAAAACCCCAAAAACCCAAGAAATCCCAAATATTATTAAACCCCCTAAAATTCACTAAAAACACTAAAACCCATAAAAAACTATAAATCGATAAAAAACCAGAAACCAGTAAAAATCCTAATTACCCAGAAAACCATAAAAACACTAGAAACCCCTAAAAACTCTAAAAACCATAAAATCCTCTTAAAACTAGAACACCCCTAAAAACTATTAATAATGTTAAAAACATAATAACCCTAAAAACCCATTCAAAATCATAAAACTATTAAAACCCTAATAAACCATATAAGACCAAAAAACCTATAAACATTTAAATCCCTTAAAATTATAAAAATCTTAATACCCATAATAAAAAAACCCCAAAAAAATTATAAAAATTAAAAAACCCTAAGAAAACCATTAACCCTAAAAGCCCATAAACACCCATAAAACCCAGAAAACCCAAAAAAGAAAAAAAACAAAAACAACCCCTATACCCCTAAAATTACTTCCCCCCCCCCCCCAACAAAAAAAATCCTAAAGGATCCCAGAAAACCTAAAAAATACCTAAAACCCCAAAAATCCCCAAAAATCACTTTAATCCCTTCAAACCCTATTAATACATAAACCCCAAAAAATTTAAAACCCATAAAAACTACTAAAAGACACGAACACCCTTAAAATACCCTAAAACCATTAAAGAACCTAAATAAAAATGGAACCCCTCAAACCCTTAAATACAAAAAATACCCTCAAAGGACAAAAATTACCCTTAAAACCCTAAATGATTCTCAGGACACAAAAAACCAAAAAAGGACCCTTAAACAACCAAAATAACTAGAAAACACAAATAAACCTAAAGTACCCCAAAAAACACTAAAAAATATAAAGGACCCTAAAATAAAAAAAATCTTTAAGAACATTTAAATATCCTAAAACCCCTTAAAGGAACCTAAAAATATTAAAAACCCTAAAGGAATAAGAAAAACACTAAAAACCCTAAAGGAACCTAAACAACAATAAAATTACATAAAATACCATAAACCCTCTAAAAATCCTAAACAATTCTAAAAACTCTAAAACCCAATAAAACCCCCTAAAAAGCATAAAAACCTAATCAATTTATAAAAAACCTAAAATACGCTAAAACCCCAAAAGACTATAAAAATAATAATGACCTTGAATATCATAAATGACCATGGAAACACTAAAATTTTAAGAGGCTAAAAAAGTAGTAAAATCCTTAAATACACTAAAATACCCTAAAAACCCTAAAACACTAAAATCACTAACAAAACCCAAATATCCTAAAAAACCATAGAATCCCTGAAATCCCTAATACATCTAAAAACCTATTAACTCAAAGAAACCCTAAATACCTGAAACCACCTTCAAACCCTAAGACCTCATAAAAATATGGAAACCCCTAAAACCATTCAAACAACCTAAAGACCCCTTAAATAATAAAAACACTAAATTCCACACCTAAGACCTTAAAATCCTTTAAACCCCTTAAAACCCATAAACACATAAAAACTCTAAAAACCCAAAACATTCCCAAAAATACCCTAAAACCATAAAACCCCTAAAAGGCCATAAAAATCATAAATAACCAAAAAGACCCTACAACCTTAAAATAACCAAAAAAATATTACAAACTCTATAATACCCTAAAAAACCCTTAAAACCCCTTAAACACCAAAAAACCCATAATACCCAAAAAATCTAAAAATACTAAAAACACCATAAAACCCAAAAAAACATAAAAAAATAAATACCCCAATAAAACACTGAAAAACCCCAAAAACTAAAAACTATAAAAACCCTAAAACCATTAAAAATACTTAAACCCCTAAAACCACTAAAATACCATAAAGACATAAAATCTCTAAAAATCCATAAGAACTATATAACTAACATAAAATCCCTAAAAACTCTAAAATTATTTAAAAACCATAAAATTCCAAAAAAAATAATAATAAACCATAAAACCCCAAAAACCTAGAAAACCCTAAAATTGTAAAACCCATGAACGCCCTAATAAACCCCCAAACCCCAAAAATGACAAAAAAATATTAAAAAATGGAACAAACCTAAAAACCTAAAACACTAAAAATCCTACAAAACTCTTAAAACATTTAATTTTTTTAGAAAAACTCTCCTTGAAACCCTAAAAACCCCAAAATAATAAAACCCCTAAAACCCTAGAAACCTTAAAATTCCAAAACAAAACCCTATAAACCCATGAAAACCACTGAAAACCCAAAAAATCAAAAAACCTAAAAATAAATAAAAACCATAAAAATCACTAAAAACACTAATAAACCATAAACCCCCTCACCCTAGGAAAATCATAATACCCCTAAAACCCAACTGAAATACAAAAACCGCTAAAAACAAAAATAAACCCCTTAAACCCCCCAGGACACCTAAAATACTAAAAACCATAAAACCCAAAAACAACAAAGAAACCCTAAAAAACATAAAAACCCAAAAAATAATAATTATCCAAAAAACAGTAAAACCCCTCAAAACCTGAAAAAATTCTATTAAAACACCAAAAAACCAAAAACTCCAAAATACCCAAAAAAACCGCCTAAAAACACTAAAAACCCATAGAGTATTAAAAATCCTAAAAATCACAAAACCCCTAAAGCCCTAAATAACCTAAAAACCCAAAAAATCCAAAAAAACGTAAAAAAAATAAAAAAAACTGAAACCCACTACACTAAGTGATACACCCTAAACTTAACACCCAACAAGCTAAACCCTAAACCCCACACCAAAACACCATACCCAATACCCTATACCCTACACCCCAAACCCAAAACCCTACATCTAAAACACTATACCTTACTCCTAAAACCTAAAACATTCACTATATCTCTTATACCCGACACCTCAAACCAAAAACCCTGCTTGCTGAAACCTATACCCTACACCATAAACCATACAGATTACACCCTAAACTATATACCCTACACCCTAAACCAAAAACCATAAACCCTACACTATAAACCGGAAAACCTACAACATCAACTCTATACCCTTACCGCAAAACCTTAAACCTCACAACCTAAATCATATACACTATACCCTAAATCCTAAACCCTATACCCAAAAATAAAAACCATAAACCTTAATCCCAAAACCCTACAACTGAAACCCTATGACCTTAATGAAAATCCATAAACCCTAAACCCAAAAAACTTATACTCTACACCCAATTCCCTAAACCTTAAACTATATACACGACACCCTATACCCTATACCCTACACCCTAAACCTTATTCCATACATCCTACAACCTATCCCATACACCCTAAACCCTAAAACTTAAACCCCACACCCTAAACCCTACACTCTAAATCCTATACTTTAATCCCTAAATGCTACACCCTAAATTGTATACCCTGACCCCTAAACACTAAACCCTAAACCCTACACCCAAAACACTATACCCTATACCATAAACCCAAAACACTGCACCCTAAACGGTATACCATGGACTCTAAACCCTACTTCTTAAACTATATACCCTAAACACTAAACCTGGAACCCTAAACCATATGACCTAAACACTAAAACCAAAACAATACACCCTAAATAATATATTGTAAGCCCTAAACCATACAACCTAAACATTATACCCTGCACACTAAACCTTAAACACAAAACCCTACACCCTAAACCCTAAAACCTAAACCCTAAACTGTACAACCTCAACCCATTACACTACACCATAAACACTAAACCATAGACCTTGTACCTTATAACCTCCAACATAAACCCTAAACCCCACACAGTAAACCTTATACCCTACATGATACAACCAAAAAACTAAACCATACAACCTAATCCCTATACCCTACACCTTAAACCCCAAACCCCACACCATAAACATTAAACCCTAAACCCTAAACCATACACCATGTGCCTTCAACCCAATACCGTAAACCTTGTACCCTAAACCTACATCCTATACCCTATACCTTATACCCTATACCCTAAACCTTAATCTCTGCCCCATAAACCCTATACAGAACACCCTAAACACTATATTGTACACCCTAAATATGGTACACTCTTAACCCTAAACCCAACACCCAATACCCTGTACCATACTCGATAAACCACTAACATCATAAACCCATACCCTACACCAAAAATACTATATCACACTCCCTAAACCCAAAACCATAAAAACCCATAAACAGTAAATATCTAAAAAAACCAGAAAACCCATAAAATCCCAAAAAATCCTAAAAACCTATAAAACCCTTATTAACATAAAATCCATAAAAACCATTGAAAATCCAAAAACCAAAAAACCCTAAAACCCCTAGAACCCACTCTGAAATTCCAAAATTCCATAAAATTCCTAAGACCCCTAAAAAGTTTAGAAACCCTAAGATACCCTAAAAACCCAGAAACCCCTAAAACCCATAGAAAGAAAAATAAATCCATAAAAATATTACAGGCCCTAAAATTCCTAAAAAGTCCCTAATAACCCTAAAAACATAGAAAAACCATTGATACACATAAAACCCTAAAATCCCATAATACCTATAAAACCCTAAAACCCCTAAAACTCTAAAAACCCTAAAAACTCCAAAAAAACAATAAATCCCTTAAAAGAACCCTAAAACCATAAAACGATTAATTCTTTAAAACCCCTAAAACACCTAAAAATCCTAAAACCCCTAAAAATAAAAAAAACCCTAAAAAACCCCTTAAAACCCCTAATATGCACAAAAATCCCTAAAACCCATGGAAGACCATGAATCACTTAAATAAATCATAAAAGTCCATAAAACCATAAAAAATCTTAAATACCAAAAAACTATGAAAAATCCATAAAACCCATAAAACCATAAAAATCCCTAAAAGACAATACTGTAGCCTAAAACTTTAAAATACTCTAAAACCCCCTAAAAACACTAAACTACTCATAAAACCCAAAAATATCCAAAAACAACCTAAAAACACTACAAATCCAAAAATGAACATAAAACACTAAAAGCCCCTAAAAGTATTTAAACCCCAAAAATCCTAAATGACCCAAAAAACCCATAATATAATGTCCCAGATTTTTGAATGGGTTGATTTACTAGGTAAACATGAATTTTTAAGTTTAGTGGATTGGCCAACATTAATTTTTGGGATTTAAGACCTAAACCGTGGAGTATAAACACATTTTATATCATTTTAGATAGGTTTTAATGTTTTTTGAGTGCCTAGAGAGTTTGAATGGGGTTTGGATATTTTGGATCTAAAGGCTCTGTTTTGAGCAATAGAGACAGAGTTTAATAGTTGGCACATGGTATGCCTAACTGTACAACCTATATCATGAAGAGATAATTTCAAAGGGTAATTATTAGCTTAAACCGTGAATACCTTTTGAGTAAAGTTGTCACTAGAGTGTAGGTGTTTAGAGTCCCCTGCATGGTTGATGCATGATTTTTGAAACTATGCGGCCATAATATGCAAGGTATTTTTCTTTTTATATAATGATCATCGTAAAGATGGTGCATGTTTTATCAAACAATACATACAATGTGTGAAAGGAGTCTACCTTTTGGACCTTGAGAACCAAAGGGTTGGCACATGGTTTACAAAACCATGTGGTAACCATGTAGTTTTTAAGGATTCTAAAATTATTGATTTCCCCCTTCCTACATTGAGATACCTTCCCTCTTTCTCATCCTACCACACATGATCCTCCCTCTATAAATTTTGTATCTCTCCTTTCCACATCCAAGAATTTTTCCTTCCATATTTGTACAATCTATAATTAAAGATCAATTGGAATATATGGATTACTCATGTTAATGAATTCATTCATCTATCTTATTTTTCTTTTTTATCTCACCATATGGAATGATAAATATATGTGAGATCTTTAGCACTATTTATTTAGTGTTTTTCTAAATTCTATTTTCTTCCAATACATCTCGAGTTAGAGGATGATATTCAACGAGCAAGCACCCACAAGAATAAGGTAGATGTTTACTCTCTTTCTACTTAAATATATGAGTGTTATGTGGTATGTTTTAGACACACATATATGGTTTGATGAGGTGAAACCGTTAATAATTTAATTGTTATACTTAAATAAATAAATTGAAGTTATGGGATGTAATGGGGAATGAACTGATATATTTAAATATGATAAGATGATTATAGGTATTTTGACCAATTGGGAAGGTCAGTACAACTTTTCAATTTAGTTAATTAAATGTGGTATGATTGAATTTGTTATATGGGAATGTCATGGGTATGGATTGAAGTATTTAGGAGATGTTGATCATTGGGACTAAAATGAAAAGGTTATAAATGTTGAGGGTGTGGAATTAGATGCATGGGGTGAAGTTGAACACTAATTTTAGGTTTCACAGTTTGTAGGGATTTTGGTGAAGAGGTCATTAGGTTGAGGGCATGAACCATAGGACATCAGATGGTGTTTAAAATCAAGACTTGGGAAACATGTTAGAATGTCTAAATGAGGTTTCTAGATGGTATTTATTAGTAAATTTTTTGTGATTACCACTCACCGTTGTCATCCAATATTTCCATTGGAGTCGTGTTCACACTGATAGGTCTCAATTGAGGTGTTGTTGACCTCTTGTTGTGGGTGGTGGCATTCATAGATACATCGACTTAGTTGATGATTTTGACCATTATTTATTGAGATAGTTATCATTGTAGAAAGATATATGAGATGATATCTATGAACATCAGTTGGGGGTTGAGTCTCACCATTATATTTGAGGAAAACGGGTCAATATTATTGGAGGATCGATATTTCCATGCCTTGGGATGTTAGGCTATTAAGACAAAATTATATAGATATATATTGGAGGAAAGATATATTTGTTCCTCAGGATGATGGGATATTGATATGATGATGTGTTATTATATAATGTTGGGTGGATATCATCGTTCCTAGAGATTTAGGGATGTTGATTTGATGGTGAATTTTGAATGGAGGTACAAGTGAATTGGGATGTATTGATGGTAATGTTGATGAGATTTTGGTCACTTGATTGATGGAATATGATGTGTCATGTAGGATGATGTATCAGGTGACATGTATGAGGTTGAGATATTGAGGTACCTCAAGTATGACTAACTGTGGATATATTGTTCAACTCCAATATTGGATGAAGTAGGAAAAATGATCAACTATGGTTGTTGAGAAAATGTTGAGTGGGATGATTATTATTTTTGGTGAGTTTATACTTTTTATTTTTGTACTAATACACTATTTTATTATGAATGTAATAGAGGAACACATTGGTGGTGACCTACTATGTTCATATTCACACCCTACATGGGCCGCTTAGTATGTGTGTTGAATTTAGGATTTTGATATCAAGTTAAGGACCAGGATCGAGAGAAGAACCATAATAATAAAGTATTTACTAGTTTGACATGGGATGGATAATAGTGGATAGGGTTGTTTCTCTCCAGCGAGTTGGACCTTCTTTTGGGTTTTTATATGCATACTTATATGGATAGACATGGGTGACCATACATGCTTGTTTTGAGTGACATTCATGAAATGTGTTTTTATTTTAAAATGGTATGTTGATTTTAGGAATGATATTAACACTTCAATTTTCATATAATTCTACTATGTCAATTCTTCTTCTTCCATGGTAATAGTCCTTCATCTGTTATGTTAAATATATACATATATGGACTGTTGTTATTATCACCACTAGAGGTTATAGTCTCCCCACTATCACATAATCTGACCCTCATTGCTAGTCATAAACATTTAGCTTATTGGGATGAATTTTGAAGGCCTATTTTTCCACTGGTTCATCTAATAGATAAAGTAGAAACCTCGGTCAGGGCACTATAAATGGTAACATAGGAGTTTGTTTTGATCTTTTTGTTCTTACAATTTGGGATATAGTAGATTGAATACTATAATATAGTTGGAAATTGGTAATGAACTCATGTTTGGGTGCCTCAGACCCCTTGCATGGAGAATAGAGAAAGTTTCCAATTGTGGGAAATTGAAGTTATGATTTATGTTTTAATAGTTGATTGATTTCTCCCTTGAGTGGAACACTTGTTTGTGATGTTATTAGATTTTGATATTTTGACCATTGGCATAATATATAAAGATATGATTATTTATGAATCAAGATAGGAACTTATTCTTATATGATGTGTTTTTATAATTGTGATTATCTTTTTCATCTTGTAATGTTCAAATAGGTTCTGGTTTGTTTAAAATATAAACAATGCATTCCTACATAGACTTTTTAGTGTTATTATAATTAGTAATACCAGGTATGTGGATTTTAATGAGATTAGTATGTGATATTTTTCATATACTGTATGTATGGTCTTGACTCTATTAAGGACATGCATGTGTGATGGAAGGGGGTCAGTAATATAAAATGCCAACAAAAAGCTAAACAGATTTTCCTATATAGAATTTTGGTGTAATTTACTCATCCACCCTATATTCATAATATATTTATATACATGATATGTGATTCCTTACTATTATATGGGTAGGAAAGGGTCCATGAGGTTGGATGATATGGAATGCATGTTTCTGTTATAGGTATGTTGGGGGCCATGAGGCTGAATTTCATATGGCAAGGGTGTTGTGGGGGGTGTAAGGGTGGTGAGAGGTGCTTCCTATTAAAACTTTCCTTATCTTCAATATATATATATATATATATATATCATTAAGGCTATTTTGACCATGGTGTTTGGTCATCAGCATGATACAACCGTAATGGATTCTAGTGGAGTGTCAGGAGGTTGGATATTTCACGCCTCTAGAGATTGCACGAGATGAGGTCCCTGATGATCATGAAGAAGACCCTAAGGGTCAAAATGATCCTGAGTCATACGTATAGGCTCTAGTATAGGTGGGGAAGCCTTAATAGATTAGATATTTTGGGCCATATCTAGACAAGCTTCTCAAGGAGATCTTGGTGGGATTCATAAAAGGTATTAATAGTGGTTCTTAGGGAGAAGATTCGTCCATGGATTATTTGACTCATCAGTTCTAGTCTAAACACCAAACATTTTTTAGGGTGAGGGTGTACTTCCACCAACTAAGAACTAAACTGAGTCTATGCATATGATTTTTGACCATACTAATAAAATACTAGGTCTAAGGGTGTAGTTGGCTACTTATATGCACAGAGGACTAGAAAATCACAAGTGGGACATATAGGTAAGGGTTGGTAGGAATGACAGACTGACATAGAAGGATTTTGAGACCAGTTTCTTCAAGAATTTCATTCGAAATATATTAAGGGTGGATTGATCATGTGATTTCATGAGCCTATAGTCAGGGATACATTTTTCATGGCTTATACGGTGAATTCATTTGACCTTTACAGATTCTCACCTTCCATGGTCGGAGAAGACATTGCATGACTGGGGTGTTTCGAGGGTGGCTTCCATCATGACATCGGGGTTTGGATGAATAAAATCATACTGACCTTATTATCATAGGTGGTGAATTTTGTTTTGATAGACAAAGAAAACTTGAAGGAATGGTCATATTCAAGTTGGGTGACAGTGTTATGTGATATTAGCAGAGATGTTTATGGTAGCTTGATGTATGACTATGAGGTGTCACAGTAGGGAAGTTGGGATAATGACATGGGAATGCCATCAAAGAGTGGTTCTTCAATAGTATGTTTCCAATGTTGAAAGGTGGGTCATTTTTGGACTCATTGTAAGAGGGAACCAATGGAGTGTTAGGTATGGGTTCATTTTGGTCATCTGAATAGGTTTTGAAGGAATCCTTCTCAGGAAGCTCAGAGTAAGGGACCGGGTCAGACTATGGGATCTAAGGTAGGATCTAGAGTTATACCAGGAGATGGTATCACAAATTATTTTGAACAAATATGTTTTGGAAGTGAGAGAGGGACCTCATAGTGGGGTCAATGGCTAGTAAGTAGTGTATCTCCTCAGGGAGGTTAATCCTTGGGTAGTCAAACACCATAAAACACTTGAACCCCCATAAACCCTATATTCTACACCCGAAACCATAATATTATACACAATAAACCCAAAACCCTACACCGAAAACGCTACACCCTACACCCTAAACCAAAAAACCTACACCCCAAACCCTATATCCTTCACCCTTCACCCAGAAACCCACGGTCAAAACAATATAAATTACACCTGAAACCCTATACACTATACCGCATATGCTAAAAAAACCCTAAACCTTAAACCATGCACCCTAAACCCTGAACCCTGAACCCTAAACCATATACCCGACACTCTAACCCAAAACCCAAAACCATAAATCCTATATCGTAAATACTAAACCCTAAACCCTATAACCTAAACCCTAAGCCCAACACAATAAACCCTATACCCTACAACCTAAATCGAAAACCCTACACCCTAAACCCAATACCCTACACCCTAAACCCTAAATTATAAACCCTACACACTAAACCTAGAACCCTACACCCAAAAAACTAAACCCTTCACCGTAAACCGTATACTCTACATTATAAACCATAAACCCTAAAGCCTAAACCATAATACCTACACCCTAAACCCTACACCCTACACCCTAAACCCAATACCTTATTCCCATAAACAATAAAACCTACAACCTAAAACCAATACCCTTCACCCTAAACCCCTAACCTTGCACCCTAAACCCAATACCCTCCAACATAAACCCTAAACCCTATAACCTACACCCAAAACCAAAAACCGTACACCTAAATCCTATAGAATATTCACAAAAACCTAAAATGGAAATTATATACCCTAAACCCTGTATCTTAAACATAACACCCTTCACCCTATACCCTATACCACACACTCGTAAACCCTATACACTACACTATAAACCATAAAGCCTACACCTTAAACCCCATATCGTACTTCATAAACATTATACACTACACCCTATACGCCATCCCTTACACACTATACCCAATGACCTAAAAAATAAACCCTAAAACCTAAATACCCTAAAACAACCATTCAAACCCAACCCCCCCTAAAAATCTGAAAACCCTTAAAACCCAAAACCCCTAAAACTCCATAAAAACCTTGATAACAAAATAAATGATAGAAACCCTTAACCGCCCCCCCCCCCCCCCATAAAACTCTTAAATTACATAAAAACTACTAAATCCATATAAAAAAATAAAAACTCTAAAACCCCCAAAAAACTAAAACTCTAAAACACACAAGAATACCCTAAAATCCTAAAAACCAAGGAAACCCCAAATACCGTGGAAAACATAAAATCCATAAAAACGCTAAAAAGATGAAATCTAATTGATAACTCTAAAAACCCAAAAAATAGTAAAAAAATATAAACACACATAACAATCCTTAAAACCCGTAGGAAACACTAAAAAATATATAACCCAAAATAACCATAAACCCCCAATAAACTAGAAAGAAAATAAAAGCCTAAAAAAATAAAACCCCTAAAATCCCTTGAAACCCTAATACCATTAAAAGACCATATAAAACCATCAAGAAACCCTAAAAACACTAGAAAACCCATAAAAACATCAAAAAATGAAAAAACTACTAAAACCATAAAATCCTAAAAAATCATCAAAAATGCTAAAAACCCTGAAAACCCTGAAAACCTTGAAATCAATAAGAAAATTGTACAAATGCTAAAAACCCTAAATACCTAAAACCCATAAAAATCCCAACAACTGTAAAAATAATTATAATCATAAAAAAATACTGACTGTTAAAAAACTATAAAAACCCTAAAACCATTAAGCCCTAGAAAAAATAAACCCATAAACCACTAAAAGACACTAAAATCCATTAAGAAACCATAAAAGACCTATAAAATCCCCAAATACTATAAAAACCCATATAGAAAATCTAAGACCCTAAAAACCCCATAAAAACCATAAAAACCTTTAAAACCCTTGAAACCCCAAAAAAATTTTGGAAACCCTAAAAACTTGAAAAATACCCAAAACTCAACAAACACTAAATACCCCATAAAACCCACAAAAATCAATAAAAAACTTTAAACCCATAAAATAATCCTGAAAAATCCTAAAATCTCCAAAACCCATAAAAACACTAAAACCCCCAAAACCAATTAAAACCCCTAAAAATCCATGAGAAACTGTAAAAACGCAAAAACCCAAAAAAAACCATAAAACATTAAAATTTCCATAAAACCCTAAAAAATAACCAAAACAATAGACCATACAAAAACCCTATAAAAATCCTAAAACCCATAAAAACCTGAAACCCCTAAAAGCTACTAAAAATCATAAAATTCTAAAAAACATAAAAACACTAAAACCCATAAACACTAAAAACCCTTAAACCCATAAATAAACCTAAAAATCTAAAAATGCTCAAAATCCTTAAAATGCTTCAAAAATGATAAAAACCCAAAATCCTAAAAAAAATCTTAAACCCACTAAAACCCCAAACCCCCCCCCCCCAAAACCCCAAAAACCCCTATAATCCATAAAAACATAAAAATCCCAAAAAAATATTAAAACCATAAGAAACATAAAACCTATAAACCCTTAAAAACATTAAAATTCCTAAAAACCCTAAAACACCTAAAAACCCTAAAAACCCCTAAAAACCCTAAAACCATTTAAATCCCTAAAACCAAAAAAATCCCCCGAAGTACCTAAAAACACTAAATTACTCTAAAATACACTAAAAATCCTAAAACAACTTAAAACCCTAAAACCTCTAAAAGTCTATAAAACCCCAAATGAAAATATATGCAATAAAATACCCAAAAGTCCATAAAAACCTTAAAATTCCTAAAAAATCTAAAACACATAAAAATCATAGAAGACCCTAAAAACCCTAAAAGACCCTAAAAACCCCAAAGGGCCCTAAAAACCTTAAAACCACAAAAGGATCCTAGAAACACTGAAAATATACTAAAAGACCCTAAATACCCCCCAAAACATCCTAAAATCCTCAAAACCCTAAAATCCAAAGAGGATCCTAAAAACCATAAAAACCTAAAAGTATACTAAAAACCCTAAATACCCCTAAAAGGCCCTAAAAACACTAAAATCAATAAATGACCCAAAAAACCGTAAAACCCCATAAAACCCCCTAAAACCCTAAAAGTCCATAAAACACCCTAAAACCACTAAATTTCACTAAAACCCTAAAGATTACCAAAAGACCCTAATACACTAAACCTCCTGGAAAAGCTTAAAAACATAAAACCCAAAAAACTCTTAAAAACCCTAAAAAAATCCTAAATACCCTAAACCACTAAAAATATAAATCACTAAAATACCTAAAAAAATTTTGACCCCCAAAAAACCCAAAAAACACTAAAAACCAAAAAACCCCAAAAAACCTTAAAACCCCAAACCCCAAAAAAAACCCCTTAACCCCCCTAAAAACCATAAACAATACAAACTCCAAAAAAACCTAAAACCACAAAAAACCATAAAAAATCTAAAAACCCCTAAAAATAATAAACCCCCCCCCCCCCCCCAAAACCCTAATGAATCCTACAAACGCCTTAACCCACTACCAAAAACACCCTATGAAATCCTAGAAAACCCTAAAACCCTCAAAATAGTAAAATCCCTAAAACCCAAAACAACATAAAAAACTGAAACCCCTAAATAAATAAAAATGCCCTAAACCCCCAAAACACTAAAAACCCATGAAACACTGAAATATATCAAAAATCACTATAAATCAAAAAAATACTAAAATCCCTAAAAGCACCAAAATCGGAAAAAATACACAAGAAAACCATAAAAACCCTAAAACCCCTATGAAACCCCTAAATCCCTAAAACACCTAAAAACAAAAAAAACCCCTGTAAAAACCATAAAAACCAATAAAAACTCACAAACCCCTTCAAACCCTAAATACCTAAAAATTACCATAAAATAATCCCAAACACTAAAAATCATAAACCTAAAAAAACCTATTGACTATTAAAACCTTAAATATGTTTAAAATCCCTGAACACCTAAATAACCATAAAATCCTCCAAAAACTCTATAAACCCTAAAAACCCTAAAAATCAAAAATCACTTATAAAATGAAAAAAAAAACCTGTAAAAAATTTTCAAACCCTAAAATCCTAAAAAAACAAAACAAACACTTAAAACACTAAAAATACCCTAAAACCCCTAAAACTAAAAAATCCCATAATATCCTAAAAAACTCCCAACCCTTAAAAACTATAAAACCCCATAAAACCCCACAAAATCCATAAAATCCTTAAAACTGCTAAAATCCATAAAGCCCCATTAAAAACCTCAAATACCTAAAAAACACTAAAAACCCTAAAAACCCTGAAAAATCCCTATAACCCATAAAAAAACTAAATCCCCTAAAACCCTAAAAAATACAAAAAATTCCCCAAAAATACACAAAATAACTAAAAACCTAAATATGTAAAAATCCGTGAAAAATAGATAGAAAACACTAAAATACTTGAATATAGTAAAACCCCCTAAAACCATAAGAATGCATAAAAATAAATAATACCCTTAAAACCACTAGAAAACTATAAGAACCATAAAAACACTAAAACCCATAATTATTTTTAAAAACCCCTAGAATCTATAAAACAAAATCATAAACTCACTTTAAAGGCCCTAGAAACCCAAAAATGCCAAAAACCACTTAAATACCTTAAATAATCCTATAAACTTCCTTAAATAATTTAAATTCCTTAAACACCTTGAGAACCCCAAACACCCTAAAAAACATAAAACATGTTAAAAACCCTAAAACCCTAAAATCCATAAAAACCCTAAAACCCAAAAAATAAATTAAAACCCATAAACACAAAAAAACCACTAAGAACCTTAAAAATACACTAATAGACCTTAAAACTCCTAAAAACCCATAAATGTGCATAAATTACCCTATATAACCCTAATAGACCCTAAATGAACTCGAAAACCTTAAAAAACTAAAAACGATAACAATTGTAATAACTGTGAAAACCCTAAAAACCAAAAAAACCAAAAGAATCCTAAAAAAATAAAAACCAAAAAAATATAAAAACACAAAAATAATCCTAATAACCCCTTAAAACCCTCAAAAACACTAAAAACAACAAATATTCCTAAAACTCATAAAAACCTAAAATCGACAAAATTCCCTAAAACCTTAAACAACCATAAAAACCAATCAATGCACCACAACCCCTAAAAACCCCCATAAAAAGCCTTGAAAAACCCCAAAAACCCAAGAAATCCCAAATATTATTAAACCCCCTAAAATTCACTAAAAACACTAAAACCCATAAAAAACTATAAATCGATAAAAAACCAGAAACCAGTAAAAATCCTAATTACCCAGAAAACCATAAAAACACTAGAAACCCCTAAAAACTCTAAAAACCATAAAATCCTCTTAAAACTAGAACACCCCTAAAAACTATTAATAACGTTAAAAACATAATAACCCTAAAAACCCATTCAAAATCATAAAACTATTAAAACCCTAATAAACCATATAAGACCAAAAAACCTATAAACATTTATATCCCTTAAAATTATAAAAATCTTAATACCAATAATAAAAAACCCCCAAAAAAATTATAAAAATTAAAAAACCCTAAGAAAACCATTAACCCTAAAAGCCCATAAACACCCATAAAACCCAGAAAACCCAAAAAAGAAAAAAAACAAAAACAACCCCTATACCCCTAAAATTACTTCCCCCCCCCCAACAAAAAAATCCTAAAGGATCCCAGAAAACCTAAAAATACCTAAAACCCCAAAAATCCCCAAAAATCACTTTAATCCCTTCAAACCCTATTAATACATAAACCCCAAAAAATTTAAAACCCATAAAAACTACTAAAAGACACGAACACCCTTAAAATACCCTAAAACCATTAAAGAACCTAAATAAAAATGGAACCCCTCAAACCCTTAAATACAAAAAATACCCTCAAAGGACAAAAATTACCCTTAAAACCCTAAATGATTCTCAGGACACAATAAACCAAAAAAGGCTCCTTAAACAACCAAAATAACTAGAAAACACAAAAAAACCTAAAGGACCCCAAAAAACACTAAAAAATATAAAGGACCCTAAAATAAAAAAAAAATCTTTAAGAACATTTAAATATCCTAAAACCCCTTAAAGGAACCTAAAAATATTAAAAACCCTAAAGGAATAAGAAAAACACTAAAAACCCTAAAGGAACCTAAACAACAATAAAATTACATAAAATACCATAAACCCTCTAAAAATCCTAAACAATTCTAAAAACTCTAAAACCCAATAAAACCCCCTAAAAAGCATAAAAACCTAATCAATTTATAAAAAACCTAAAATACGCTAAAACCCCAAAAGACTGTAAAAATAATAATGACCCTGAATATCATAAATGACCATGGAAACACTAAAATTTTAAGAGGCTGTAAAAGTAGTAAAATCCTTAAATACACTAAAATACCCTAAAAACCCTAAAACACTAAAATCACTAACAAAACCCAAATATCCTAAAAAACCATAGAATCCCTGAAAGCCCTAATACATCTAAAAACCTATTAACTCAAAGAAACCCTAAATACCTGAAACCACCTTCAAACCCTAAGACCTCATAAAAATATGGAAACCCCTAAAACCTTTCAAACAACCTAAAGACCCCTTAAATAATAAAAACACTAAATTCCACACCTAAGACCTTAAAATCCTTTAAACCCCTTAAAACCCATAAACACATAAAAACTCTAAAAACCCAAAACATTCCCAAAAATACCCTAAAACCATAAAACCCCTAAAAGGCCATAAAAATCCTAAATAACCAAAAAGACCCTACAACCTTAAAATAACCAAAAAAATATTACAAACTCTATAATACCCTAAAAAACCCTTAAAACCCCTTAAACACCAAAAAACCCATAATACCCAAAAAATCTAAAAATACTAAAAACACCATAAAACCCAAAAAAACATAAAAAAATAAATACCCCAATAAAACACTGAAAAAACCCAAAAACTAAAAACTCTAAAAACCCTAAAACCATTAAAAATACTTAAACCCCTAAAACCACTAAAATACCATAAAGACATAAAATCTCTAAAAATCCATAAGAACTATATAACTAACATAAAATCCCTAAAAACTCTAAAATTATTTAAAAACCATAAAATTCCAAAAAAAATAATAAAAAACCATAAAACCCCAAAAACCTAGAAAACCCTAAAATTGTAAAACCCATGAACGCCCTAATAAACCCCCAAACCCCAAAAATGACAAAAAATTATTAAAAAATGGAACAAACCTAAAAACCTAAAACACTAAAAATCCTACAAAACTCTTAAAACATTTAATTTTTTTAGAAAAACTCTCCTTGAAACCCTAAAAACCCCAAAATAATAAAACCCCTAAAACCCTAGAAACCTTAAAATTCCAAAACAAAACCCTATAAACCCATGAAAACCACTGAAAACCCAAAAAATCAAAAAACCTAAAAATAAATAAAAACCATAAAAATCACTAAAAACACTAATAAACCATAAACCCCCTCACCCTAGGAAAATCATAATACCCCTAAAACCCAACTGAAATACAAAAACCGCTAAAAACAAAAATAAACCCCTTAAACCCCCCAGGACACCTAAAATACTAAAAACCATAAAACCCAAAAACAACAAAGAAACCCTAAAAAACATAAAAACCCAAAAAATAATAATTATCCAAAAAACAGTAAAACCCCTCAAAACCTGAAAAAATTCTATTAAAACACCAAAAAACCAAAAACTCCAAAATACCCAAAAAAAACCGCCTAAAAACACTAAAAAACCATAGAGTATTAAAAATCCTAAAAATCACAAAACCCCTAAAGCCCTAAATAACCTAAAAACCCAATAAATCCAAAAAAACGTAAAAAAAATAAAAAAAACTGAAACCCACTACACTAAGTGATACACCCTAAACTTAACACCCAACAAGCTGAACCCTAAACCCCACACCAAAACACCATACCCAATACCCTATACCCTACACCCCAAACCCAAAACCCTACATCTAAAACACTATACCTTACTCCTAAAACCTAAAACATTCACTATATCTCTTATACCCGACACCTCAAACCAAAAACCCTGCTTGCTGAAACCTATACCCTACACCATAAACCATACAGATTACACCCTAAACTGTATACCCTACACCCTAAACCAAAAACCATAAACCCTACACTATAAACCGGAAAACCTACAACATCAACTCTATACCCTTACCGCAAAACCTTAAACCTCACAACCTAAATCATATACACTATACCCTAAATCCTAAACCCTATACCCAAAAATAAAAACCATAAACCCTAATCCCAAAACCCTACAACTGAAACCCTATGACCTTAATGAAAATCCATAAACCCTAAACCCAAAAAACTTATACTCTACACCCAATTCCCTAAACCTTAAACTATATACTCGACACCCTATACCCTATACCCTACACCCTAAACCTTATTCCATACATCCTACAACCTATCCCATACACCCTAAACCCTAAAACTTAAACCCCACACCCTAAACCCTACACTCTAAATCCTATACTTTAATCCCTAAATGCTACACCCAAAATTGTATACCCTGACCCCTAAACACTAAACCCTAAACCCTACACCCAAAACACTATACCCTATACCATAAACCCAAAACACTGCACCCTAAACGGTATACCATGGACTCTAAACCCTACTTCTTAAACTATATACCCTAGACACTAAACCTGGAACCCTAAACCATATGACCTAAACACTAAAACCAAAACAATACACCCTAAATAATATATTGTAAACCCTAAACCATACAACCTAAACATTATACCCTGCACACTAAACCTTAAACACAAAACCCTACACCCTAAACCCTAAAACCTAAACCCTAAACTGTACAACCTCAACCCATTACACTACACCATAAACACTAAACCATAGACCTTGTACCTTATAACCTCCAACATAAACCCTAAACCCCACACAGTAAACCTTATACCCTACATGATACACCCAAAAAACTAAACCATACAACCTAATCCCTATACCCTACACCCTAAACCCCAAACCCCACACCATAAACATTAAACCCTAAACCCTAAACCATACACCATGTGCCTTCAACCCAATACCGTAAACCTTGTACCCTAAACCTACATCCTATACCCTATACCTTATACCCTATACCCTAAACCTTAATCCCTGCCCCATAAACCCTATACAGAACACCCTAAACACTATATTGTACACCCTAAATATGGTACACTCTTAACCCTAAACCCAACACCCAATACCCTGTACCATACTCGATAAACCACTAACATCATAAACCCATACCCTACACCAAAAATACTATATCACACTCCCTAAACCCAAAACCATAAAAACCCATAAAACAGTAAATATCTAAAAAAACCAGAAAACCCATAAAATCCCAAAAAATCCTAAAAACCTATAAAGCCCTTATTAACATAAAATCCATAAAAACAATTGAAAATCCAAAAACCAAAAAACCAAAAAACCCCTAGAACCCACTATGAAATTCCAAAATTCCATAAAATTCCTAAGACCCCTAAAAAGTTTAGAAACCCTAAGATACCCTAAAAACCCAGAAACCCCTAAAACCCATAGAAAGAAAAATAAATCCATAAAAATATTACAGGTCCTAAAATTCCTAAAAAGTCCCTAATAACCCTAAAAACATAGAAAAACCATTGATACACATAAAACCCTAAAATCCCATAATACCTATAAAACCCTAAAACCCCTAAAATTCTAAAAACCCTAAAAACTCCAAAAAAACAATAAATCCCTTAAAAGAACCCTAAAACCCTAAAACGATTAATTCTTTAAAACCCCTAAAACACCTAAAAATCCTAAAACCCCTAAAAATAAAAAAACCCTAAAAAACCCCTTAAAACCCCTAATATGCACAAAAATCCCTAAAACCCATGGAAGACCATGAAACACTTAAATAAATCATAAAAGTCCATAAAACCATAAAAAATCTTAAATACAAAAAAACTATGAAAAATCCATAAAACCCATAAAACCATAAAAATCCCTAAAAGACCATACTGTAGCCTAAAACTTTAAAATACTCTAAAACCCCCTAAAAACACTAAACTACTCATAAAACCCAAAAATATCCAAAAACAACCTAAAAACACTACAAATCAAAAAATGAACATAAAACACTAAAAGTCCCTAAAAGTATTTAAACCCCAAAAATCCTAAATGACCCAAAAAACCCATAATATAATGTCCCATATTTTTGAATGGGTTGATTTACTAGGTAAACAGGAATTTTTAAGTTTAGTGGATTGGCCAACATTAATTTTTGGGATTTAAGTCCTAAACCGTGGAGTATAAACACATTTTATATCATTTTAGATAGGTTTTAATGTTTTTTGAGTGCCTAGAGAGTTTGAATGGGGTTTGGATATTTTGGATCTAAAGGCTCTGTTTTGAGCAATAGAGACAGAGTTTAATAGTTGGCACATGGTATGCCTAACTGTACAACCTATATCATGAAGAGATAATTTCAAAGGGTAAGTATTAGCTTAAACCGTGAATACCTTTTGAGTAAAGTTGTCACTAGAGTGTAGGTGTTTAGAGTCCCCTGCATGGTTGATGCATTATTTTTGAAACTATGCGGCCATAATATGCAAGGTATTTTTCTTTTTATATAATGATCATCGTAAAGATGGTGCATGTTTTGTCAAACAATACATACAATGTGTGAAAGGAGTCTACCTTTTGGACCTTGAGAACCAAAGGGTTGGCACATGGTTTACAAAACCATGTGGTAACCATGTAGTTTTTAAGGATTCTAAAATTATTGATTTACCCCTTCCTACATTGAGATACCTTCCCTCTTTCTCATCCTACCACACATGATCCTCCCTCTATAAATTTTGTATCTCTCCTTTCCACATCCAAGAATTTTTCCTTCCATATTTGTACAATCTATAATTAAAGATCAATTGGTATATATGGATTACTCATGTTAATGAATTCAATCATCTATCTTATTTTTCTTTTTTATCTCACCATATGGAATGATAAATATATGTGAGATCTTTAGCACTATTTATTTAGTGATTTTCTAAATTCTATTTTCTTCCAATACATCTCGAGTTAGAGGATGATATTCAATGAGCAAGCACCCACAAGAATAAGGTAGATGTTTACTCTCTTTCTACTTAAATATATGAGTGTTATGTGGTATGTTTTAGACACACATATATGGTTTGATGAGGTGAAACCGTTAATAATTTAATTGTTATCCTTAAATAAATAAATTGAAGTTATGGGATGTAATGGGGAATGAACTAATATATTTAAATATGATAAGATGATTATAGGTATTTTGACCAATTGGGAAGGTCAGTACAACTTTTCAATTTAGTTAATTAAATGTGGTATGATTGAATTTGTTATATGGGAATGTCATGGGTATGGATTGAAGTATTTAGGCGATGTTTATCATTGGGACTAAAATGAAAAGGTTATAAATGTTGAGGGTGTGGAATTAGATGCATGGGGTGAAGTTGAACACTAATTTTAGGTTTCACAGTTTGTAGGGATTTTGGTGAAGAGGTCATTAGGTTGAGGGCATGAACCATAGGACATCAGATGGTGTTTAAAATCAAGACTTGGGAAACATGTTAGAATGTCTAAATGAGGTTTCTGGATGGTATTTATTAGTAAATTTTTTGTGATTACCACTCACCGTTGTCGTCCAATATTTCCATTGGAGTCGTGTTCACACTGATAGGTCTCAATTGCGGTGTTGTTGACCTCTTGTTGTGGGTGGTGGCATTCATAGATACATCGACTTAGTTGATGATTTTGACCATTATTTATTGAGATAGTTATCATTGTAGAAAGATATATGAGATGATATCTATGAACATCAGTTGGGGGTTGAGTCTCACCATTATATTTGAGGAAAACGGGTCAATATTATTGGAGGATCGATATTTCCATGCCTTGGGATGTTAGGCTATTAAGACAAAATTATATAGATATATATTGGAGGAAAGATATATTTGTTCCTCAGGATGATGGGATATTGATATGATGATGTGTTATTATATAATGTTGGGTGGATATCATCGTTCCTAGAGATTTAGGGATGTTGATTTGATGGTGAATTTTGAATGGAGGTCCAAGTGAATTGGGATGTATTGATGGTCATGTTGATGAGATTTTGGTCACTTGATTGATGGAATATGATGTGTCATGTAGGATGATGTATCAGGTGACATGTATGAGGTTGAGATATTGAGGTACCTCAAGTATGACTAACTGTGGATATATTGTTCAACTCCAATATTGGATGAAGTAGGAAAAATGATCAACTATGGTTGTTGAGAAAATGTTGAGTGGGATGATTATTATTTTTGGTGAGTTTATACTTTTTATTTTTGTACTAATACACTATTTTATTATGAATGTAATAGAGGAACACATTGGTGGTGACCTACTATGTTCATATTCACACCCTACATGGGCC
Organism: Viscum album; assembly: GCA_963277665.1. Taxonomy (NCBI): domain Eukaryota; kingdom Viridiplantae; phylum Streptophyta; class Magnoliopsida; order Santalales; family Viscaceae; genus Viscum; species Viscum album. Next base: position 333,637,579 of record OY728156.1, on the reverse strand, counting down.
GCTTAGTATGTGTGTTGAATTTAGGATTTTGATATCAAGTCAAGGACTAGGATCGAGAGAAGAACCATAATAATAAAGTATTTACTAGTTTGACATGGGATGGATAATAGTGGACAGGGTTGTTTCTCTCCAGCGAGTTGGACCTTCTTTTGGGTTTTTATATGCATACTTATATGGATAGACACGGGTGACCACACATGCTTGTTTTGAGTGACATTCATGAAATGTGTTTTTATTTTAAAATGGTATGCTGATTTTAGGAATGATATTAACACTTCCATTTTCATATAATTCTACTATGTCAATTATTCTTCTTCCATGGTAATAGTCCTTCATCTGTTATGTTAAATATATACATATATGGACTGTTGTTATTATCACCACTAGAGGTTATAGTCTCCCCACTATCACATAATCTGACCCTCATTGCTAGTCATAAACATTTAGCTTATTGGGATGAATTTTGAAGGCCTATTTTTCCACTGGTTCATATAATAGATAAAGTAGAAACCTGGGTCAGGGCACTATAAATGGTAACATAGGAGTTTGTTTTGATCTTTTTGTTCTTACAATTTGGGATATAGTAGATTGAATACTATAATATAGTTGGAAATTGGTAATGAACTCATGTTTGGGTGCCTCAGACCCCTTGCATGGAGAATAGAGAAAGTTTCCAATTGTGGGAAATTGAAGTTATGATTTATGTTTTAATAGTTGATTGATTTCTCCCTTGAGTGGAACACTTGTTTGTGATGTTATTAGATTTTGATATTTTGACCATTGGCATAATATATAAAGATATGATTATTTATGAATCAAGATAGGAACTTATTCTTATATGATGTGTTTTTATAATTGTGATTATCTTTTTCATCTTGTAATGTTCAAATAGGTTCTGGTTTGTTTAAAATTTCAACAAAAATATAAACAATGCATTCCTACATAGACTTTTTAGTGTTATTATAATTAGTAATACCAGGTATGTGGATTTTAATGAGATTAGTATGTGATATTTTTCATATACTATATGTATGGTCTTGACTCTATTAAGGACATGCATGTGTGATGGAAGGGGGTCAGTAATATAAAATGCCAACAAAAAGCAAAACAGATTTTCCTATATAGAATTTTGGTGTAATTTACTCATCCACCCTATATTCATAATATATTTATATACATGATATGTGATTCCTTACTATTATATGGGTAGGAAAGGGTCCATGAGGTTGGATGATATGGAATGCATGTTTCTGTTATAGGTATGTTGGGGGCCATGAGGCTGAATTTCATATGGCAAGGGTGTTGTGGGGGGTGTAAGGGTGGTGAGAGGTGCTTCCTATTAAAACTTTCCTTATCTTCAATATATATATATATATATCATTAAGGCTATTTTGACCATGGTGTTTGGTCATCAGCATGATACAACCGTAATGGATTCTAGTGGAGTGTCAGGAGGTTGGATATTTCACGCCTCTATAGATTGCATGAGATGAGGTCCCTGATGATCATGAAGAAGACCCTAAGGGTCAAAATGATCCTGAGTCATACGTATAGGCTCTAGTATAGGTGGGGAAGCCTTAATAGATTAGATATTTTGGGCCATATCTAGACAAGCTTCTCAAGGAGATCTTGGTGGGATTCATAAAAGGTATTAATAGTGGTTCTTAGGGAGATGATTCATCCATGGATTATTTGACTCATCAGTTCTAGTCTAAACACCAAACATTTTTTAGGGTGAGGGTGTACTTCCACCAACTAAGAACTAAAATGAGTCTATGAATATGATTTTTGACCATACTAATAAAATACTAGGTCTAAGGGTGTAGTTGGATACTTATATGCACAGAGGACTAGAAAATCACAAGTGGGACATATAGGTAAGGGTTGGTAGGAATGACAGACTGACATAGAAGGATTTTGAGACCAGTTTCTTCAAGAATTTCATTTGAAATATATTAAGGGTGGATTGATCATGTGATTTCATGAGCCTATAGTCAGGGATACATTTTTCATGGCTTATACGGTGAATTCATTTGACCTTTACAGATTCTCACCATCCATGGTGGGAGAAGACATCGCATGACTGGGGTGTTTCGAGGGTGGCTTCCATCATGACATCGGGGTTTGGATGAATAAAATCATACTGACCTTATTATCATAGGTGGTGAATTTTGTTTTGATAGACAAAGAAAACTTGAAGGAATGGTCATATTCAAGTTGGGTGACAGTGTTATGTGATATTAGCAGAGATGTTTATGGTAGCTTGATGTATGACTATGAGGTGTCACAGTAGGGAAGTTGGGATAATGACATGGGAAGGCCATCAAAGTGTGGTTCTTCAATAGTATGTTTCCAATGTTGAAAGGTGGGTCATTTTTGGACTCATTGTGAGAGGGAACCAATGGAGTGTTAGGTATGGGTTCATTTTGGTCATCTGAATAGGTTTTGAAGGAATCCTTCTCAGGAAGCTCAGAGTAAGGGACCGGGTCAGACTATGGGATCTAAGGTAGGATCTAGAGTTATACCAGGAGATGGTATCACAAATTATTTTGAACAAATATGTTTTGGAAGTGAGAGAGGGACCTCGTAGTGGGGTCAATGGCTAGTAAGTAGTGTATCTCCTCAGGGAGGTTAATCCTTGGGTAGTCAAATTTCAGATCTGGTGTAAGTTGTTGATTTGATAGGTTCAACGCATGCCAAATAGTAGACTATAGTTAGAGGTATGACTTGATCTTGGAGTGACATTTTATTTTTGGAATGGATGGTTTTGGGGCATGAGGTGCATGTGTGAAAATTAAATTAACCAGGAGCTAGTTAATTTTTGGGTATTGAGTATGATGCATGATATGTATGAGATGTATAAGAATTTATAATTATTATGTGAATCGGTTACGATGAATGGATTTTATGAGGTTCGTAAGCATCATGGATAAGATAGGAATTCATAGATATATATATGTGTGTGTGTGTGTGTGTGTGTGTGTGTGTGTGTGTGTGTGTGTGTATGATATGGGATTTTGTTATAGAATCATATGTGATGTTGGAGATTTTGGGTATCTGATCATATGTGTGACTCATGAGTATCATGTATGACATGGATAATAATGAGAATCTGAAGATTCGTTGGATTTGAAGGTCGACAGATATGATACAGGAGTAATTAAGACTTTATGATTTTTAGGAATGATGGTATATCATGGTAGAAATTTTATGTTGAAGGAAAATATATGGAACCATCATAATATTTCATTTATGGGTTAGGATGTTATTTGGTAGTAAAAACCTAAGGCAGGGAGGGAAAAACGGAATTCACCTATGATTGAGAAACCGAGGTGAACCGGAGTGATGTTATTAGATGGCTATTTTTGGTACCATCTCTGAATAAATCCATATAGCTTAGGGATGAGCTATCATAAGGTGGTTAGGGTGTAACATCCCCAGTTTTTGAATTGGTAGCTTTTCCCAGTAAACATGTATTTTTATGTTTGGTGGATGGACCAACTTTCTTATAAGAGAATTATGACCTATAAATGAGAGGATAAATTCATTTTTGTTTATTTTTTTGATGGTTTTTAAGGATAAATTAGATCCTTTACAATTTTAATGGGTTTTTTGCGTTTCAAGATCCAAAATCCAAGTTTCATGAAAGAGAGAAAGAGGTGCACTATTGGATCACGGTCCATCTAACCATGATTCCTAAATCATGAATCATTTTTTCAAAGGGTAATTGTTAGATTAAAACATGTATTCCCTTATAGTTATGAGAGTTCTTTAATATAGGTGTTCAAATTCACCCTCACGGTTGGCACGTAGTTTGTGAAACCGTGCAACAAGAAGTTTCAATGTGATTGTCCTTTGGACAATGATCAATGCACAGTTGGCGTAATATTTTTCAAATTGTCCAACCATACCATGTGTGGTGTCTATCCTTTGGACAGTGAGCACCACACAGTTGGTGCACATTTTTCTAAAAAATGGGGAAACCATTTGAATTTTTAAGTGTAAAAAAATATTGTTTTACCCTTCCATATTTAAGAGACCATCGCTCTTTGTCTTCCACCCACGCATGTGACTCCATCTAGTAGCTATTGAGCTCTCCATACCTCTACCTAGGAATTTTCCTTCAATATATGTCTATGATATGATTCATGTTCTATTGGTGGTTATGTATTTCTCTTATTAAGGTCCTAAATCCAATTTTTCATTTTCCTCATTTTTCTCACCATACATAATGTTAAATCTATGAGAGAACTTTTGGCCTATTTTCAAGGAGTTTGTCTAGAACACTATTTTCTTCTAATAAGGATCATGTTAGAGTCCAATATGATATGAGAGAGAACATATTAATACAAGGTAGGTGGTTTCTAGCATTACCATTAAATATATGGTTGTTATAGGGTGATTTTTTTAATGCGCACATATGTGTTTTCTTGGTGAAAACCATAATGAATTAATACTTATTTTTAAATTGTTTAATTGATTTTATGGGATGTCCTTGGGAAATTCCTAGTCTATTTAAATATGATAATATTTTTATATTTATTTGGTAAAATTTGTAAGTTTAGGTTGGTTCTTTAATTAAATCAATTAAATATAGTATGATTGAATTGGTTACATGGGAACTAGATTGGTATAAACTAAGGTGTTGAGGTGATGTTGATCACTAAGAATGAGAAAATATGGTTCCCCATGCTCACAACATGGCCTAAGGTACATGGGGTGATGTTGATCACCAGGTTGAGGTGACATGTTTTGTCGGTATTGAGGGGATGATATCATCAGGCTGTGAGCCAGGCCCATAGGACTTCGGATGGTGTTGACCATCGGGACTTTGGAGATGTGGTTACATTTGGAAATGTGGCTGCTATTTGGTCTAGAATAGGAAATATTAGTGATTTTCACTCCCCATTATTGTCCAATGTTTCCGTTTAAGTCATGTCAAATTATATTGGACTCAGTTGTGGTGGTATTCACCACTCGTTCTGGATATAGGCCTATCTAGATATTGCTTCATTGGAGGTGGTGTTGACAAATAGTTATGGAAAATTTACTCACTTTATAAATATACGGGATATTTTACTTGATACCATCAGTTGGGTGATAAGGATCACCATTATATTTGAGGATTATGATCTAGTCTTACTGGATGATCGATATCACTGTACCTCATGATGTTTGATTGTTGAGCCAATGGTGTGTTAGTATTTATTAGAGGATGGAGATATTCATTCCTTGGGAAGTTCGGATATTGAGATGGTGATGTATTATTATATATTAGAGGGAGTATATCATTGTGCCTAAGGATGATGGGATTTTGATCTGGTGGTGACTTTTGAATAGAGGTCCATGGGACTTGGGATGTATTGAGGGACAGACTGGTGAGATGTCAGTTACTCTTCAAGTGGCACATGAGATATTGGCTGCAATGAGGTGATAGGTTACATTTATGAGGTTGAGATACTAATGTACATTAAGTATAACTGAACTTGGATATGTTGTTACACTACAATATTTGGTGATGTAGGTAAAACGCTCACCTGTGGCTTTTGAGAACTTTGTGACTGAGATGATTATTACTATGTGTGATTTTCTACTATTTATTTTCATATGAATATATTATTCAATTATGGATGTTATATATACACACGTTTGTGGTGACCTATTGAGTTCATACTCACTTACTACATCGGCCTCTGAGACACATGTAGACTTCACAGTTTTGATATCATGTAAGGGATCAGGCTAGGGAGATGGACTTAGTGACCAAGGATTTAATAATTTTTCATGGGATGGATGGCAGTGGACTTAGTGGTTCATCTTTATGGATTTGGTCGTACTTTTCCTATTTTATGTATGTACCTATATGGTCGGCCATGTGAGACCTTGCATGTATGTTTTGTATGTGTATCATGACATGTGTTTGTATTTTCAAATGGTATGACCACTTTAGTCTTGTTATTACTGTTGTTGTTTTCATATAATTTTTATTGTGTTTATTATAATTCTTCAACAGTTCTGGTTTTTCAATTACTATGTTATATATTTATACGTACCTTTATTATTGTTATAATCAAAGGGAATATTCTCCCTAATATCACATAATAAAACACTCACTTCTAGTCGATAGACTATGGAATATAGGGAGCTGTGTTTAAGGCATAATTGACCAATAGTATAAAACATAGATAAAAAGGAAAACTAGGATAGGTAACTACACATGGAAACCCTAAATAACCCTAAAAACCCTAAATAATCCATAGAACCCCTAAAACTACTAAATCTCCCTAAAACATTAAAAATCCAAGATACCCTAAAAACACAGAAAAAAAATAAAACAATAAACCCCCTACAAACCCTAAAGGATTCTAGGAAACCTTAAAACCCCAAAAAACACTAAAACCCCTCGAAAACTATTAGAGTCCCTAAAAACCCAAAAAACCCTAAATGAAACTAAGACACTTAAAAACATTAAAATACCCAAAAATTATAAAAACTGATGGAAGACGCTAAAAACGCTAAAAGACTCTAAACCACCTAAAACAATAAAAATCATAAAAAATAGTAAAAACCCATAAAACCATAAAACCCTACCACCCATAATAACCCTAAAAATTCAAATAAAATCCCTAAAACCTAAAAAACACTAAAATCTATAAAACCAGAAACAACAATAAAACCCCTAAACCCATAAATGATTTAAAAAAACCAAAAATACCTAAAATATTCCAAAACACCCAAAAAATATTAAAGTCCCAATAAATCCAAAAAATTCCCAAAAACACTCTAAAATACTAAAAGAACATAGAATCCCAAAATTACTATAAAAATACTAAAACCCTAAAATAACCAAAAACACTAAAAAACTAAAAATCTAAAAAAGTCTCTAAAAATCCTAAAATCATTAAAAACTCCTAAAAACCAAAAGATCCTAAAAAACCTAAAACCATAAATACCTTTTAAAAACCCATATAAACTAAAAAACCCAAAGTAATACCATTAAAAACCCAAAAAAATCACTAAAATACTAAAAACTCTAAACAACAAAACCTCATAAATAGGAACAACCCCAAAAAACCCAAAAAATCCTTAAAACGTAAAAATCCATAAAAACACCTAAAAATCAAAATACCCCACAACCTATAAAAACACATTAAACCCACAAAATCACAAAAAACAGTAAAGACCCATGAAAATTCTAAAAATCTTAAAGAACCCAAAACCCCTAAAAAACCAAAAACCCAAAAACAAAAAAATACCCAAAAACATAAAACCACTAAAACCATAACCCCTCCCCGAATCATAAACACACTAAATATACTAAAACTGTAAAAATAATAAAAAACCACAATGAGCCCCTAAAAACCAACTAAACCCAAAACCCCCTAAAAACCCTAAAAACATGAAAACCCCTAAAAATCCCCCAAAACCCTTAAAACCCCCTTAAAACCCCTAAGACCCCTAAAAACTCAAAAACCCATCAAACCAATAAAAGACCATAAAAACCAAAAAACACCAAAAAGACCTTAAACCCCTTATAAAAACCATAGGATTTCTACTCATCGTCGTCGGTTGCTCCTTGGTAATGGCTCGGTGCTTCACCCTTCCTAGGTGGGGAGATGATGGCTGCTCCTTCCCTCCCCCGCTAGTGGGTAGGGGATGTTCTTTTTCGCTGAAGCTTTCTTCCTTCACTCCATTCTTTAATCCCAACTTCATGCCTACTTTCCCTCAGACTTACCTAGATCCAAAGGTTCTAGTTGGTTCAAGGACTCTTTGCATCTTTTAATCTCAGATAGTGAGTTTTCTGATGCTTCATCTTTACTTGATCTTACCCTGATTGTGTGATTTAGGAACCGCTGACCCTCGAAGGATTTTTTCGACCCGAATATATTTAATTCATAGGGGTTGTAAGATTGTGTGACCATAGGTCTACTTGATCCCAATTATTTAATGAATCGTTTCTCTTTGGAGGAATAATTGATCATAGCCTGGTTGTTTTCACCTCTAAGATGCAATGGTTTTTCCTTCTTCATTTTTAGATGGTCCTTTGATGTTCATATGTAGTGGGATTCTTCGACTATGGATATTTGGGTGAGTTTACCAGAACTCACACTTCTTTTTTAGAGTGACTATATTCTACGTATGTTAGGGAACCTCATGGGGAGATACCTCGGCATGGACAGCAGGACTAGTGTTGTATGTTATCTGATCTCACCCATAATCTATGTTGAGGTGGATGTGGAAAATCTGTAGGAGTAATCTTTCTAGATTACTATAAGTGATCAATTCCGTTACAAAAAAACAGTCATTTTTATGACCTAGTGTTATTTCTATTTACTATGTGAAAAGATGGACCACTTACTAGTGGTGTGTAAGCATGGAATGAGGCAGATGAATGCACTTGGATCCTCTGGTCCTCATTATACTAATTCCATGAAATTGGCTCTATTGGATTCCTCTGGTACTATTTTGGATCATGTTAAACAGAAATTGGAGACCAATACCTCCTTGTTTGTATATGATGCTATCTTATTTAATGATGATCATCACAGTGATGTGAGGGAGGTGATGGAGAAATTTAGTGGTATATAGGAGGAAACTCAGCCTTGCCAGATTGTCTGTGCAGGGAATAGAGAAAGGATTATTTCCCTTGTTGTTGTTTCTAGGAATGTTGACATATATCATGAGGAGAATGGGAATGCAGGTGTCTCCACTGAATCTCCTACTTCTATGTCCCTATATAAGGTTGTTAAGTATTTTCAGGAGCATAATCATTTGGTTTATACTATTTTTTATCGGTTGATGTTTGACTTGGGGATCTCAGTTCATGATGTGGTAGAGTCAGGTTCATTGTCTCTGTAAAATCTTGTTTTTATGGCCCTGAGAAACACTACATGTGAAAATTGTGTCTTCATTGAGAAGGATCAGTGTGAGGTGCATTCACTTGTACATAATGAGGTGTATGTTCTACCTCTGATCTTGAGAAAGGGGCATGAGGGGCAGAGTGGGGTGAAGATGATGATTTTAGAATGTTGTGATGGGATTGAGCAGACTGAGTTGCAGGTCCTTCCTCCAGTTCAGGAATCTTGTGATTGGAATGATTACTTTTAGTGTAATTAGAATTACAAGAATGATTCTAGTCAAGTGGATCAGTCTGCTTTCTTTGGGAATGGAGGAAGTGGTCATGAGGTGATGGTGATTAATTGTACCCTTGCTGATACTCCTACTCCGATGATCCCAGAGCAGGATTTCCAGATGATCCTCTACACTGGGAAGTATGAAAAGCTACTAATCTAGAATACCATTGATGGGTATGAAGAAAGGTGATGTCTGGTCCTGGGGGATATGGTCTTGGAGGACACCACTGTGAAGTCCCAGTTCATGGGATGTGAATTTGTTGATTCCTGTGATAGTCAGGACCCTGGAATTGAAGGACCTTAAATGAAGCTCCAACAGAGAATATGGGTGGATGTGGTTTCTATAGATGACAACAATGATTTTGGTAGCTAACCTAAGGCTACATGCGTGGCCAGTGATGGCATGTTACATGGGAATAACAATTTTCTAGAGGGTTTCATTTCTAGTCCCTCGAAGTGGAGTCCAAATAAGGACAAATCATCTTTTCCTAGGACCATGGCTAACATGGATTATTATAAGGCCTCTTAAAAGAATGTTAATTATTCCAAGAGAGGGTGGGCTGGAAAGTCCCCTTCTCATGCTCATCATCCTTTGGAGAGAAAAAGACTCAGGGAAATGTATTTTGCGTTCTTCAAGCATTGGGAAGACTTGGAGTATGGATGGAAGACGATGGATGATGGTGCGAGATCTGATTTTGGATATGGTGGCTCTATAGACTTTGACTTGTAATTTATGGCATTGGGTTGTTTTATCCTGGGATCTCTTTTTCGGTGTGGGTTGTTTGACCACACCCCTCTCTTGTTTGATTTTCTTAATTTCTAATAAATTTTGGGAGGCCAGAATTAGCCAGGTTGTTTACCTTCTTTTCTCTATAAGAACCCTAAAAGACTAATAAAACCCTTCAACAACCAAAAACCCCACCATAAAACCCATATAAACCCTTAAAACCCTTAAACCCATAAAAAAAACTAAACACAAAAAAACCCATAAATTATTAAATACCCAGAAGGAACCCAAAAAATCGAAATAACCCAAAAAACCAAAGAAACCATAAAAAACCTAAAACCCCTATAAAACACTATAAAACCATAATAAATAAAAAACCATAAAAAATAAAAAACCATAAAAGGAATTTAAAATCATTAAAAACAATAAAATCCCCTAAAATCAATAAAACCCCCTTAAAACCATAAAAAACACTACCATCCATAAAAAACTCAAAAAACCCAAAGAAACGCCACAAAACCATCAGAAATGTTTAAAAATCATCAAACCCTATAAAATCTAAAAAACACAAAATATCATTAATAACCCTAAAAATCTAAAAAAAACTAGAAATTCCTAAAAGCACTAAATACCACTAAATTTTCAAAAAAATCTTACAGAAAAACCTAAAACACCCTAAAACCCAAAACACACAAAAAATAATAAAAAATCCATAAACCCTTAAAAACTAACCCCCACCCAACCCCCAAAATTACAATAAAACAATAAAACCCCTAAACCCCTAGAACCCCAAAAAACCTTAAAACCCCAAAGACCCCCTATAAAACCAAAAACACATAAAAACTTGTACAAATCATCAAAGCCCCTAAAAACATTAAAAATTATTAAAAATCCCTAGAAAATCTTTAAAAACCCTATAACCACAAAAAAACCCTGGAAATCCTTGAAAATAAAACGAAAACCCTAAAATCTCCTATCTAACCTAAAAACAGTAAAATTCCCTAAAAATCCTAAAAATTCTAAATCCCTAAAATCCTAAAACCCCTAAAAACCTGAAATACTCTAAAAAAACTAAAACCCATAAAATCCATAAAAAACACTATAAACCCTTAAAACCAATAAAAAACTTCAAAATTCATAAACCCCCTAAAATAAAAAAAACCCCTAAAAAATTAAAAAACACAAAAATTCTATAAACTCTAAAATCCCTAAAAACCCTAAATGGAACTAAATAATCATATTAATTACATGAAAAAACACTAAACCCCCCCCCCCCAAAGAATTCAAAATAACTATAAAATACCCTAAAACTCCCTAATACATTCAAAAAACCCCCAAAACCTAATAGAACCTAAAAAACATAAAACTCTTAAAGGGCTCAAAAACCATAACAACCATACAAAACCCTAAAAGACCATAAATCCACAAAAGGACCCTAAAACCATAATAGGGGACATAAAAATCCTAAAAACATTAAAAATCCAAATTATCTAAAAAATCCTTAACCCCCCCCCCCAAAATAACAACCCTAAAATGAAAAAAGACCCTAAAAACACTAAAAACCACAAAAGACCCTAAAACACCTATAAACCCTAAAAACCATTAAAAAAATTAAACACCCCAAACCCTCTAGAATATTAAAATGCTATATAAATACTAAAATCACTAAAACTCCCGAAAACTCTAAATTACCAAAAAACCCTAAAAACCCTCTGAAAACCCTAAAAACCTAAAAAAATGATTAAAGCCCCCAAACCCATACCATCCCTTAAAAACCAAAAAAATTATTAAAAACCCATAAAAACCAATAAAATAACTAAAAACCTATAGAACCCCTAAACCCCCTGAAAAAATCCTTCAACCCCTATAAAACCCCTACAACGTATAAAACTTTTAAACCCCCCCTCCCCCATAAACCACTAAAAATATATAAAACACATAAAACCCATAAAACCCTAAAAAACATAATCCATCTAAAATCCATAAAAACAAAAAAATACGCTAAAACATTAAAACCATAAAAAAATCTACAAATACATAAAACTCGTAAAAACACTAAAACACTAAAAATCCTAATAACATGAAAACCCCCAAAAACTATAATTACCGTAACAAACACTAAAAACTGTAAAAAACCATAAAACCATAAAAGACCATAAAATCCATAAGAAGCCTAAAAACACTAAATACAACTAATGGTCCCTAAAACCCAAAAAACCCATAAAAGACCCCAAAACCCTATAAAAAACCTAAAAACCCTTTAACACCCTTAAAACCCTAAAACCCTAGAATACCCTAAAAACCCTAAAAACCCTAAACACCCTTAAACCCCTTAAATCCATAAACCCCCTAAAATCAATGAGATACCTTAAAATCCTAAAAACCATAAAAATAATTAAAACACTAAAAATACCTAAAAACACCAAAACCTCTCAAATACATTAAAACTACTAAAATTCAAAAAATATTTAAAAATCCTAACAACATTGAACCAACTACAAACCACTAAAAGATCTTGAAACCCCTTCATATCCCTAAAAGCACTAATAATACATTAAAACCTTTAAAAATAATAAAATCAATAAAATCCTAAAAACAAAAAAATGAAAATCCCCTAAAAATAATAAAAAACCATAAAAACCTTAAACCCCTTAAACCCATAAAACTCTAAAAACCGTAAAACCCCTATCAAATCTAGAATACCCCCCCCCCACCCAAAGACCCTAAATACCCAAAAAGACTGTACAAAACCCCTAAACACTGAATAGACCCTAAAATCCCTAAGAGGACCCAAATGGCCCTAAAAATCCTAAAAGTCACTAAAAACCCAAAAAACACCTAACAACCCATAGAATACCATAAAATACATAAAAGACTCTAAAAATACCTTATAACCTCTAAATAGAAAAAAAACTCTAAATCTTTAAATGAATGTAAAACTAAAAATACCTTAGACGGACCTATAACTACCTAAAATCCTATAAAGGGACTTAAAAACCTTAAAATAATAAAGGGCCTTTAGAAACCACAAAAACACAAAAGGAACCTAAAAACCTCTAAAACACCTAAAGGAACCTAAAAACCCTAAAACCCTTAAAGACACTAAGAACCCTAAATACCAATAAATTTCTCTAAAAACCCTAAAAATCTTGAAAATCCTGAAAATCCCCTAAAACCATACAAGACCCTAAAAACCTTAAAAGACACTAAAAATAGATAAAAAACCTAAAAGACCCAAAAACCCCCCAAAAAACCCAAATACACTAAATATCTAAAAAACCATTAAAATACACCAAAACCACAAAAAAAAAATAAAAAAGATAAAAACCATAAAACCCAAAAAAATTGAACAACAAATCCCTAAAACCCATAAAATCCAAAAAACTCATAGAAGCCTTAAACCAACAAAAAACCACAAAACCCCCGAAAATATGTTGAAACTGTAAATACTAGTAAAACCCTAAAACCCATAAAACCCCTAAAACCCAAAAAAAAACTAATAATCCCAAAAAATACTAAAACACCCACAACTCTAAAAACCCTAAAAACTACAACCCCCCCCCCCAATTAAAACCATAAATCCTCAAAACAACTAAAACCCCTAAAACTCATATAAACCAAAAACAATACCTTAAACCCTAAAAAACCTAAAAACAATAAAAACCCTAAAATCACATAAAACAATAAAATAAATAAAAAATTAAATCCATAAAAACCCTAAAAATCATCAAAACCACTAACACCCTAAAAGAACCAAATAACATCAAAACCTCTAAAAACCCTAAAAAACAATAAAACCCTTTTAAAATATCAAAATATTGTTACAACCGCATAAACACCCTAAAATAGTAAAAAATATGAAAAACACTACAAAACCACTAAAACCCTAAAATACCCTAAAACAGCCTAAATATTCTAAAAACCTTGATAAAGCCAAATTAACCATAGACAAACATAAAACCCCTTAAAAATTATGAAAAACTAAGAAACTATAAAATACACTAAGAAAAAAAATTAAAACTATAAAACTTCATAGAACCCCATAAAACCTTTAAAACCCTGAAAACCCCATAAATCTGAAAAACACTCTAAAATCAATAAAACCCTAAAAACCACAAAGAAAAGTAAAAACAAAAAAAACCACCCCAAAACACATTAAAATCCTTGAAAACTCTTAAAACAATAAGAACTCTAAAATAAATTTAAAACCCTATAAACTATAAAAACAAAAAAACAAATACTAAAAACAAAAATAAAACAAAAAACCTGTAAGCCCAAAAAAAATAAAATCCCAAAAAATAATTAAAAACCAAAACCCTGTATCCTACAATCTATACACTAGACTCAAAACCCAAATATCTACACATAAAACCCAATACCATACACCCTAAACCCGAAATTACACACCGTACACCCTAGACACAAAAAACTACACCATAAACCCTATATCTGAGACCTTAAACCCTATAATCTAAACCCAATAGTATAAACCCTAAACCCTTCTTCCAAAACCATACACCCTAAATCTTGAACCCTAAACCCTAAACCCAATACCATAAACTGTATACCCTACACCCTAAACCTGAAACCTAACACCAAAAACCCCATAGCATGCACCATGAACCCTAAACCATAAACCATAAACCCTAAATCCTACATTCTAAACCCCTAAATCATACACACTAAACCCTATACATTACACCCTAAACCTGAAACCCCAAACCCTAAACCCTATAATATAAACCCCAAACCATACACCCAAAAGTCTATTCCATACACTTGAAACCCATTACTAAGCACCATAAACACTATATCATACACCCTAACCCGAAACTATATACACTGTACCCCATAATCTATACCTTAAATCCTAAACCGTGCTCCCAAAACCTCTTACCCTGCACCCTAAAATCCACACCCTAAATCCAATACCCTGCACTATAAACCAAAAACCAACACCCTATAACCCTATAACCTTCACTGTCAACCCTAAAACCTACACCCAGAACTCTATTACAAAAACGCTACACCCTAAACAATATCCATACACCCTAAACCCTACACCCTACACATTATACACTACACCCTATACTATATACCCTAAATTGTACACCATAAAAACAATAACTTAAATCTTAAACCCCAAACCATATACCATGAAACCTAACCCCTAAATCCTAAACCCCAAACCCTACACCTTAAACCCAAAACGAAACACACTAAACCCTACACCATATAACCTAAACCCAAAATGTTGCACAAAAAATTCTAGAACCTACACCTGAAACAATAAAACCCCCACCATGCACCATAAAACCGAAACTATATACTCAAAATATGATACCCTACACTCAAAACACTAAACCCTACCCCATAAACCCAATACCCTACACCCAAAACGCTATACTATAAACACTACAAGTTATACCCTAAACTATAAATCCTACACCCTAACACTATACACTACACCATAAACACTAAAACCAACACCCTAAACCCTATACCCAAAACCCTATACACTATACCTACACCCTAAAACCAATATCATACACCAAAATTCCAAAACCTTACACCAAAAACCGTATTACCAACAACATAAACCATCCACCCTACACCCTAAAACCAATAACATGCACCCCAAACCATAACACCTATAGCCTAAACCACAGATCCTATACCATAAACACTAAAACTTAAACCCCACATAGAAAACCCTATACCATACACAATAAACTCTTTACCCAACCCCCCAAACCATAAATCAAAAATCATAACCCATATAACCTACACCAAAACCCTAAAATCCGCACCCAAAACCATATACCCTACACCCTAATCCCAAAGCACAACACCCTAATCCCTATACCCTACAACATAAACCCCACACCCCAAACCCTAAAACCAACACTCTAAAACATATACCCTACACTGTAAACCCTAAACCCTACACCGTAATCCCTAAAAACTAAGCGTTGTACCCTAAACCCTACACCCTACACCCTACAACATAAATCTTATACCCTAACCCCTAAAAAATAAACCAGACACCCTAAACCATATACCCTATAACCTAAAACCTAAACCCAACACCCTTAACCCTATACCCTACACCTTATAACCTAAACTGTACACCCTAAACCCTATACCATATTCCGTAAATTTAAACCCTACACCCTAAACCCTGTAACCTACAACCTAAATAACCCTTAAACAATCCTAAAAATAATAAAAAACCCTTTTAAAGACAAGAAACCCCAAAAACCCAAAAACCTCCAAAAACCCTTAAAAACATAAAAACCCCTAAGAACACAAAAAACCCAAAAAACCCAAAAAATCTCATAAAACCTTAAAGCCCCCCTAAAACCCATAAAAATATATAAAGACACTAAAAATCCCTAAAAATCATAAAAACTAAAAAATCGTAAAAACCATAAAGCCTATAAGTATATTAAAACCCCTTTAACCCACTAAAATCAATTAAAAACCCTAAAAACCCTAAAAATTGATAAAAATAAAATAAAACCCCCTTTAATGACATAAAATCCATAAAAAGACTAATAACCCTGAAAACCCTAAAAATATTTGAATCCCTAAAAACATTCAAAAATATTAAAACCCCAAAATAACCCTTTAAATATCTAAAAACCCTAAAAATCATAAGAAACCAAAAAACCTCAAAAAACCCAAAAAAAACCCTAAAACATTGAAAACACTAAAAATTCTTAAAAATATATTAAAATCATTAAAAACCATAGAAACCGTAGTGGAACCTAAAACAGTATAAAATCCCTAAAAATCCTAATACTGTAAAGTCACTATAAAACCTAAAAACCCTAAATAAACTTAAAAACACATATAAACCACTAAAAACATTAAAATAACAAAACCCCAAAATACTAAATACACTAAAAACCATAAACCCCCTAAAAGACATTAAAATCTTAATTGATAAAAGACTCTAAATCCCTAAAAACCTTAAAAGACAATGAAATACTAAAACCTCCTAACAGACCATAAAATATGCTATGAAACTAAAGGAACCTGAAAAACCTAAAACCAATAAAGGACTCTAAAAACCTACAAATCCCTAAAGGGCCCTAAAAACCCAATAACCACTAAAGGAATCTAAAACACAAAGGGACCCAAAAAATCCAAAAAAACCCCTAGAAGTACCAAAAAACTCAAAAGACCCTATAACCCTTAAAAATACTAAGAAAATACTAAAACCCACTAAAACAATAAATGACCCTTAAAAATATTTAACCCTATACCCTACACCATAAATGAAAAACCCACCACCTAAAACCAAAACCTTACACCCTAAAACCTAAACCTAATACCATAAGACTCAAACTATACAACTTAAACCCAAAAGCTGATAACCTAAATACTATCCCCAATCCCTAATCATTAAAGACCCTAAAAACACTAAAAAATATAAAAACATTAAAAGAAAATAAAAACACCTAAATACCCTAAAAACCTAAAAAACCTTACACCCCCTAAAATATTCTAAAACCCCAAAACACCCTAAAACCCTCAACAGAAACTTTAATCCATAAAACATAAAATACCCTAAAACCCTAAAAAAAATATAAAGACCCTTAAAACCCATAAATATCCTAAAATACCTAAAAAACCATAAAAACACAAAAACCCTTAAAGATCTCAAAACCAAAAATCCCTAAAAACCCTAAAACCCACAAACAACTGAAAATCATAAAAAGTGTAAATAAACTTTAAAATTCATAAAAATACCGAAAACCCTAAAACACCCTAAAACCCCCTAAAATACCCAAAAAACACAAAAATCATGAAAACCCAAAAGATAAAAAAACGAAAACAATAAAAAGTATCTAAGAAAACCAATTAAACCCTAAAAATCCTAGAAACACTAAAACAACCTAAATCCCAAAAAACCCTAAAAACCCCTTCAAACCCCAAAAACCTACAACCCTAAAAAACCTAAAATCAAAAAAAACCCAAAAAAACTAAAAAACTAAAAACCAAAAATCCCAAAAAAAATTAAGAGCCCTAAAGCCCTAAAAATCACTAAAAACTTTTAAAACATAAAAAATCATAAATAACAATTTAGTCCCTAAAAACACTAAAAAACTAAAAAATACTAAAATCCCAAGAAACCACCTAAATACCTAAATATGGCCCAAAACCCACAAAAGACCACAAGAAACGCAATAAAACCAAAAAGACCCTAAAACCCTAAAATCCATAAAATATCCAAGAAATCCCCAAAAACTTCTAAAAATCCAAAAATCATTAAAATATCTAAAAACACAAGAACCCAAACAAAACCCCAAAAAACACTACAAAGCAAAAAAACCTTAAAACCCATAAAAAGTTTTTTAAAACCCTAAAACCCATAAAAATAGTATAATCCATAAACACTATGGAAATCATAAAAACACTAAATTACTCAAAAAACACTAAATAGAATATAAACCCTTTAAATCATTAGAAATAATAAATACCCAACAATCCCTAAAACCCTAAAAGCCTGTAAAATTCATTAAAATCCTAAAAAGTATTTAAAAACAATAAAAGAACTTAAAAACACTTAATACCAAAAAAATAATAAACCTACTAAAACCCTGAAATAACCTTATAAACCATAAAAACACTAAAACCCATAAAACTCTAAGACCCATTAAAACCTGTAATTACACTGAACACTCCTTCAAAATTTTAAACCCCTAAAAATCCATAAAAATCTTTAAACCCTAAAAAAATCCTGAAAAACCCTATAAACCTAAAAACCCTAAAAACTCTAAAAACTATAGAAACTCCGTAAAACTGTTAAAAAGAAGCTGAAAGTCAATAAAAGGCCCTATATGATTTTAACCTCTTAATATGCTTACAAGACCATAAAACCCCAAAACTAATAAAAATGTTCCTGAAAGAATCTCAAAATCCCAAAATACCGAAAAAACCCCTAAAATCCTTAAAACTAATAAAAACCCTAAAAACTCTAATAAGCATTGAAAACACTAAAAACAATAAACTCCCATAAAAGCAATAAAAACACCTTAACTACACCCAATAACCCTAAAACATTATAAAAGACCTTGAAAACTCCTAAAACACAAAAACACCCTAAAACCATAAAAAAAACAAAAACCCTAAAACTGTAAAACCCTCTCCCCCTTTTGAGGATGAAGTGAAATCTGGCCTTTTTTCACTCAATTCTGAAAGTTCCCCGGGACCAAACAGATTTACCAAAA
This sequence comes from Viscum album, assembly GCA_963277665.1. Lineage (NCBI taxonomy): Eukaryota > Viridiplantae > Streptophyta > Magnoliopsida > Santalales > Viscaceae > Viscum > Viscum album. Next base: position 333,618,479 of record OY728156.1, on the reverse strand, counting down.
AAAATCATTTTCTATTGGGATATCATTCATACAGAAATTAACAATGCTGTCAGGGAATTATTTCCCTCAGGATCAATCCCTTCTGGAGCCAACTCCAATTTTATTGCTCTGCTTCCCAAAAAAGGAAGATGCAATTGATATTGGGGACTTTCAACTGATTTCCATTGGAAACACCATCCCAATGATTATTAGAAATATCATTTTCATTAGGTTGGGAAATATTGTTGGTAACATGATCACACCAAATCGATTTGGCTTTGTTCCTAGGTGAACCATAAAAAACAACCTATATATGGACACTAAAGGAGTGAATATCATGAGGAAGGATTCCAAGAATGGGAATTTTTCATTAAAATTTGACATATCCAAAGCCCTTGATACCATTAAGTGGAACTTTATTTTCAAGGTTCTGATAATGTATGGGTTTTCAGCTAAGTTTATCAGTAGGATTTCTACCCTTTTGGAGGGTTCCAGAATCTTTGTTCTAGTTAATGGGGCACCAAATGTTTTCTTTCAATGTTCACATGGGTTCAGACAGGGATATCCCCTTTCTAGAATTCTCTTTGCACTTGCGAGATATTATCTGAGTCACTTTATTACTAATGCAATGATGGTTGGCTTCTAATGTCCTATCAAAGCTGGGAAGGACTCTTTTGTACCCTCAAACCCTTTTTATGCTGACGATTTTCTTCTCTTTGGGTAGGCTAATATGAAAACTATATCTTCTATCTAGAAAATCATTACTCATTATGAAGATGTTACTGGACAGACCATCAATTGGAGTAAATCATCCATTGTATTTTGGAATGGGAGCTCCTTTGTGAGGAAAAACAGAATCATCAGACGCCTTGGTTTCAAAAAAAGGACCCTTTCCATTCAACTACCTTGGGGTCCCCCTCTTTTGGGGAAAGGTAAAGCGCTTCCACTTAGAAAGAATCTCTGTTAACATCACACAACATTTGGCTAAATGGAAGGTAAAGTCCCTGTCTCAAGTAGGAATAGTATGCCATATCAATTCTGTCATCACCTCAATGTTTGTTCAATGTTTCTCTATATATAGATGTCCAGTAAGTCTAATCGAATATCTTCAAGCCAAGATCCATAACTTTCCATGGACATGATTCATTAATGAAAAGAAACTGGTAACTGTTGCATGGAAATACTGCATTAAACCCTTTGAAATGGGTGGTCTTGGTATTAAGGACCTCAGGGTTTTTAATGAGGCCTTTCATGCCAAATTCACCAGGAACCTCTTCACACTCAAGGAAGGTGAGATGGACTTTCTTAAAGAAAGATTTACTGCTCAATTGTGCACTGGATACACTGGATACATGCTCTGCTCTGTTTGGACCACAATTAAATCCTCATACATGGACATTATCTCCCAATCAATTTTGGCGGTTTCAAAGCATGCCAATATGAACTGTTGGTTCACTCCATGGACCGACTTTCCTCTATATGAAATCATGCAGGTACCTTAAGGTCTGAAACACATGTCTATCAATGATCTCAATACCAGGCTGATGGAGATGGATGGACTTTTACCAGCACACATCATTTCCCAGGTTCATCGCTACAGCAACATTGATTTTGATACTATCATCTGGAAACCGAATCTTAATGGTCAGCTCACTGCAAGGGAGTAATACAATCACAAATTCCGGCAAGGATTGGACCCCCCCCCCCCCCCTCATGGATTCTTAAATATAGGTGTCAATTCATTCAACCTAGACACTTACTTCTCCTTTGGAAGATTTTGAGAACCGTCTGCCTATGCATGCTAAGTTGCAAAAATTTGGATGTCATATTGTATCAGCCTACAACCTCTGTTTACGATATGCTGAAAGTGTAAAACCCCTTTTTGTTGAATGCAATCTTGCGCATAGATTATGGAACCACATACACTCTGGTCTCCATTTTCCCTCTGAAAACTTTGACCAAAGTATTCTTTTTATTATAGAATTCAGTTTCAGTGAGCAGCTTCATAATCTTCTCCTTGTTGCATCTGTAGCAATTGTAGCTATCCTATGGGATACGAGGAATTATGCTATGTTTTGGAATAAATCATGCTCCATACATGAGGGTATTATTTCCATGCATAGTGTTGTTAGAATGGCTGGTTGTATCCAATCAGGTACTATAAACAACTCTTTCAATGACCTCGTCACACTCCTCACTCTTGGTGTCTCTAGCAGGTGTAAAAAACCAATGTTTATGAAGTTTATTTGATGGATTCCACCAATCCCGTCATGGATCAAAGTTAATGTCGATGGTGTGGCAGCAGGTTCAACAGGTCTTTCAGGTTGTGGTGGTGTTTTTCATACCTATCGAGGTTTTTTTCGGGGAATTTTCTATCATTTCATTGGGAATGGTTGAGCCTATGAGGCAGAGCTTTGAGATATTATCAAGGCTATATGTTTTTCAAATCAATTCAGGTGGATGCATCTCTAGATTGAATCTGACTCGATGCTTGTTGTGGAGGGTCTTATTCAAAACTCAAGAAAGGTTCCATGGTGGCTCCTACCCCAATGGATTGAATGCCTTATCTTATCCAAGAACCTGAGTCACAAGATCAGTCATGTATACAGGGAAGTCAGTATAGTTGTTGATGTTCTTTCCAAGATGGCTATTGAAGAATGCTGCTCACAGTGGTCTTTTATTACTCCTTTTTGTGCGTCCCATGTAGACTCTGACATTAATGGTACTACTCGCACCTAATTGTACAAGTCCCCCTGTAATGCCTTGTACTTTTCATTTATTTATAAATTGAGGCACCAGGCTCCCCGCTTGGTCCGCAATTTCTTTTCCTAAAACCATTTATAACCCTAAAACCTCTTAAATCCCTTAAGAACCCTTAAAAATAACTAAAATGCTAAAATAACATAAAAACTATAGAAACTCTCAATCCCCATATGAAACCATTATTACCCCTTAAAACTCCAAAAAACATTAACACCCCATAAAGCCTAAAAAATCCCTAAAACCCCAAAACTCCTAAAAACCCAGAAAAACCAAGAAAAATTCAAAATACAATAAAAAAATAAAGAAACCAAAAAAAATATAAAACTACAAAACCTCTAAAAATTATAATAACCCAAAAACCCCAATAAACACAAGAAAACCTAAAACCCATTATAAAACCTAAATATCGTAAAACCCCTAAAAAGACCTAAAAATTGTAAAACACCCTAAAACACATAAAACCGATAAAAAAGCCAAAAGACCCTGAAACGCCTAAAAAACCTAAAAATTATAAAAATTCAAAAACCCTTATAACAAAAAAAACCCAAAAATACCCTAAAAACCCTTCAAACCAAAAAAAACCCTAATACTTCTAAAAATCACTAAAAATCCTAAAACCCGTAAAATCCCTAAAACCCCTTCAAATAAAAAAAATAATATATAAAAATCCAAAAAACCAAAAAAATCCAATAAAACCATAAAACCCCTAAAAACCCTAAAAACCCTTAAAAACCATAAAACCACTGAAAACCCAAAAAACATATAAACCCTAACAACCAATTCAGAACACTGAAAACCCCCAAAATGTATAAGAACCCAAAAATAATAATATAAAACCTCTAAAGACACTAAAACCACTTAAAACCTCAAAAAACACAAAACCCTAATAACCTAAAAATTCTACAAACCTATAAGAAAACCCTAAATCCCAAACAAGACCATCAACCCCAAAAAATCCAAAAACCCAAAAAACCTAAAAAAATTAAAATCCCCTAAACACCCCTTGATCCCTAAAAATAATAAAAACCTAAAATCCTTAAAAACCCTAAAAATACATAATGTATTCAAAGACTCTAAAAATAATGCAATTCCTAAAAGTCCCTAAATTTTTTAAAACACACTAAAATACAATAAAATCGCTAAAATAAACTAAAAACCCTAAAATATCATAAAATTCCATAATTTCCAAAAAAGACTAACAAAATAAAAACTCCTAAAGGCCCTAAAAGCCTAAAACCCTTTTAATGACACTAAAAGTCCTTCTAATACATATAGGAAACTAAAAAAATACTAAAACACCTAAAACCCCAAAAGTCCCTAATAATCTTAAAATCTAAAGGACCCTAAAAACAAAAAAACACTAAAGGAACCAAAAAAACCCTAAAACACCTAAACGACCCTAGAAAAATCTAAAAAACTAAAACGCCCTAAAAATACAAAAACCCATAAATTTAACTAAAAAATTAAAATAACAAAAAACCCAAAACATTAAAAAAGCCTAAAATATACTAAAATCCTAAAAAATCCTAAAAACAACTAAAACACATAAAATGTCATAAAAGATCCTAAAACCCTCTAGAAACATTTAGAAACCCAAAAATCCTTAAAAGTTCATAAACACCAAAAAATATAAAATGACCCAGAAATTGAAAAAAAAACCCAAAAGCATAAAAGATGTGAAATTCCACAGAATCCCTCAAAAACATAAAACACTAAAACCCTGAAAAAATTAACGAAAATGTAAAATCCTTGATAACATCTTAAAAGTGAAAAATCCCACTTAAAAATCCTAAAAAACATTAAAACTCTTAAAAACCCCTAAAACTCAAAAAAACATTAAACCCCACTAAAAACCCTCTAAGAATAAAAAAACCAAAAACACAAAAACAAAAACCAAAAACCCTAAAAACATAACAAACCATAAGAACAACAAAAAACATAAAACCGAAAAATTATAAATTCCTAAAACCCATTTAAAAACTCTATAAACCCTAAAAACCCAAAGCCCCTAAAAACTTCAAGACCCTAAAACCCCTGAATGACCCAAGACCATATAAAATCCAAATATACACTTTAAACCCATAAAACCTGAACAAACCATAAAAACCATAAAGCACTAAAAACCCTAAACAAAACCCTAAACATCCTAAACACCCTAAAACCCCTAAGAACACCAATAAATTTTAAAAACATTATAAACCCCAAATAATAGTTAAAAAACTATAAAAACCCCTGAAAATCTAGAAAAAAAACCATAAAAACGTTAAAAGACAAAAACACATAAAATAACTAAATACCAATAAAATAATTAAAAACCCTAAAACCCTATAAAAACACAAAAAACAATAAAACCCTAAAAACCCATAAACACCCAGGAAACCCCTATAAAAAAATATTAAATACCAAAAAACCAAAATAAAACATTAAACCCCTAAAGAAATCCAAAAAACCAAAAGAAAACACTTAAACTTTTAAAACACAATAAAAACTCTTAAAAACTCTAAAAACCCCGAAAACTATTAAAAATCCAAAAAATTCTAAAAATCCTAAAACCTTAAAAACAATAAAAACATTGAGAAATACTTAAAACCCTATAAAGACCCTAAAAACGCAAAAACCTACTAAAATACCTTTAAACCCATAAAACCCATAAAATCCCAAAAATCCAAAAAAAAACATAAACATAATAAAAAAACAACATAAAAATCTATAAAAACCAAATAAAACACTATAAGAAATAAAAACCCTAAAAAGATGAAAAACTCCAAAATCCCAAAATTCCCTAAAAATACTAAAAAACCTAAAATACTTAAGAAAATATAAAATCCCTATAAACATAAAAACCCCTCAAACCACCTAAAAACCCCTCAAACCACCTAAAAACCATAAAAAAATACTAAACCCAAAACATGAAACCCTAAACCCTACACCTTAAACCATTTACCCTATTCCTTAATCCTAAACAATGAACCCAAAACCTTATACCCTACACCCTAAACCCTAAAATATGCACCGAAAACACAATAACCTACACCGAAAACCCAAAATACTACACCCAAAAGTCTACACCCTTCATAGTAAACACTAAACCCTACCCCTTAATCCTTATACACCACCCCTTAAAACCTATCCCCTACACCCTAAATCCAATGCCTTAAACCCTAAACCTTGTACCCTACACCCTATTACCAACACCATACACCCTAAACCCTATAACCTACATCCTAAACCTTATACCCAATAACCAAAACCATAAACCCTACACCCTAAATCCTATAAACTAGACCAAAAACCCCAAACCCAACACTCTAAACCCTATACCCCACAACCTAAACCGTGAATGCGACACCAAAAACCCAATACCCTATACTATAAAATCTATACCCTGCACCCTAATACCAATACCCTTTACCCTAAAACCTACACTATGCACCATAAACTCTAAATCATAAACCATATTCCATAAAACTGTAACTCTACACTATTAAACTTGTACACTTCAATTGAAACCCAAATCCATACACCCTAAACCCAAAAACCTAAACCCTAAACACTCATTCTGCACCATAAACCCTATACACTACACCCTAAACCCTACTCCCTAAACACTATACCCTACACCATGAATCCTAAAACCTATAACCTAACCCCTATACCCTACATGCTAAACCTTATACCCTATACCCTACACGCTATACCTTATACCCTATACCCTATACTCTACACCATAAACCCTCAAACCAAAACCCAACCCCCAAAACCATATACCCTAAAGCCTAAACACTAAACCACAAACCCTACACCCTACACTCTACACATAAACCCTAAAAAACACCCTACATCCTAAGACAACACCCTAAACCTCATACCTTACACCCTAAACCCTAAAACTGACACTCTAAACCATATACCATTCACCCTAAACCGTACGCCATAAACACTATAAACTCCACCCTAAACCCTAAATCCTACAACCTAATACCTATACCCTACACCATAAACCGTATACCCAAAACCGTATACTCCAAACCTTACACCCTGGTCCCTACACAATAAACTCTACAACCTACAACCGCAACCCAATTCCCTACACACTAAACCCTACAGCCCCAACCCTATACCCTATATCCTAAACCATATACCCAACACATTAAACCCCATAACCTGCAATCTTAACAATATACCCTATAATATAAAACCTAAACCCTACACCCAAATCATTGTACCCTAAAAATACAGAAATCAAAAAACCACTAAAATTACTTAAAAACCCTAATCCACATAAAAATCAGTAAAATGCATATTAAGTTTAAGGACACCTAAAACCCTAAAAACTCTAGAACCTTCTAAAACTTATAAAACTCCCTAAAATCACTAAAAAAATAAAACCCTAAAAACCCATAAACCCCATAAAACCCATAAAACATTAGAAAACATAAAAACATCCTAAAAGCCCTAAAACCCATAAAAAATCTATAGAAGCCCCAGAAAAATCATAAAACCCTCTAAGTAACCCCTTAAAACCATAGAAAATCTTAAAACCCCTAAAAATTATTGCGACCATTCAAGCCCTAAAATTATTAAAAATCCTTAAAATCATAAAAAAACACTAAACCCCTAAAAACCAAAACCCCAGAAAATCCTCAAACCCCCTAAAATTCCAAAAACCCCATAAATACCCCTAAAATACCCTTACTCTATAAAAATTTAAAATCCCTTTAAACTAAAAAACCCCTAAAAATACCAAAAATAAGGATATAAACCCATAAAATACTCTACGAACTAGTAAACACGCTAAAACCCTAAAAACAAAAAATCCCAAAAAACACTAAAACCCAATAAAATATTCCTAAAACCCACCAAATACTCTAAAATCCATACCCCCCCTAAAACCCCAAAAAATTACTAAAACTAACCATAAAATTTATAATAACCCCTAAAAATAGAAACCCCCTTAAAATTTATTAAAACATACTAAGACATTCTAAAACCCCTAACACCCTTAAAAACAATGAAAACCCCATAAATAACCCTAAAAACCTTTAATAGACAAAACAATACCTAAAAATATAAACCCCGTAAAACCCATAAAATCCCAAAAACCCTTAACACCCCCTAAATCTCCAAAACCCATAAAAACATTTAAAATCAAATGAAACCAAAAAATATATAAAAACTTTGAATGAAAGGACCCAAATATAAACATTACATATTCTAGTATTTTTTAACTAGAATTTACATTTGAGGATATTTTGGTTTAGACTTTTAGATAATTATACAAAGTCTTATAAAGTAAACCCATTCATTAAAAGTGGTCACATATACAGAGTATCCATTTTTTACCAAAGGAAACTCTTTTAAAATAAAACATGCTATCTTTTCATGAAAAAATCTTGTATAATTTCGTCATGACATATTCATTGTCCTTACCAATATTTTAGACCTATGAAAAAACTATTTAAACATGGATTGAGAAAAAAATCTTAGTAAAGGATTTAATAGAATAGAATCTATTAGTACAGTGAAAAACATGAAAACCCATTTAATTTTCTCTGAGATAATGAAAAAACATATCTTCAAATGATAAACACACATGTGTTTATCAATTAAATTTTTTGAAACCCATAGTAATCATTTTAAAACCACTTTTTGTGTATTAAATCATCATATATATAAAACCCTTTCAAAACCATTTTGATTGGAATATCCATCTTGACAAAATCCAATTTATTTATGAACCAAATCATTGTAGATCTATAATAAGTATAACTATTTGTATAGTCTATATTTGGATCTCCTGTGAGGTATAATGGTGCTCAACCCTTCACATAAGCTCTATCAAGATCACCCATTTCTTATAAGCTACATTAGGGATCAATACTTCATATATGATGTTTCAGGAACACCCTTTTTTTGTAATGGGGATAAAACCTTCATATAATATATATCAAGATCCTTATTTTCATATAATTATCTAGTATCATATCATGAATATAATAATTTATTCATAAAACCATTTGAAATCTTTTTTAAACTCATACGAAAAAAAATTTCAGATAAGAAGACCCTTTCCTTTTAAAAATATATTTTCCATACCAAAATACCCAAATTAAGGAAGGGGTTGTTCATTTAAGAAATCATGTAAAATTAAAAAGTAATATAGAGATAAAATAACTACTATAATTGTGGAAGAATAATCTTCACCGTTTACATTAATAATAAAAGACTTTTCTTATCATTTCCCAAAAGTTCCATATATAACACTAAAAAATATTTCTTTTAAAAGCCTTCCAAAATAAAGAAAAGTGATTCAGAAAATTTAATTTAATTTATTTATGTAAATATAAATTGACTTATAAAATTATTTAAAAACATGGATATGGAAGAAAATTGTTTAGAAAATAAATCATTTAAAACAAGTATTATTAGTAAAAGAGTCCATTACCTTGAGTTTGAATCTCACGTACATTCTTTAACATCATAAATAATAAATTTTGGTAAATTATTTAGTTTATTGATTAAAATGTTCAAGTTTTTATTCCATTTATATCACTTATAAGGATTTTATAACAATTACATAATTATTTAAGTTAACGTCAGATGTTTTAATGATATTCAATACTTGAGTCTAAAATGAAATTTCTATGATTTCGAAAGTCAAATAGATAATTAGAAAACCATATACATAATAATAGTCCTAAAATTTTTATAATTTTTATTCATCAATTTTACATTAAAATATATCCATTAAATATGGATATTAAAAATGCACTACATTACAATCATGGAGATGGTAAGTCATACGTTCGTTTGAGTAACGTTTCCATTTTTTCAATGATCATTATGGAAAGAAGGTAAGTATAATTTTATATTTAAAAAATTATAATAATATCATTAATAAAATATTAATAACTTATATATTATTATATATATCAACCAAATGATATGGGGATTAAAAAGGAATCACATCGCTTTGTGGAGGTGATAATTCCCATGTACGCCCGAATGATGTTATCATTTTTTGTACATGGAAAGATTAGAATTTAAATGATATATTATCTTTTAAAAATTATAAATATGTCAAAAATATAATATATAAACATTAATTCTATCATTATATCTAGTCTTGAGATTTAGTGATAGAAAATAAATTTCATCGGTTCACGTGGCGGTAGTACACCATACACACGGATGATGAATTATTTTCCCATTTGATGGAAAAGTATATCGATATTGGTCATTTGAAAAACATAATAAAACCTATTTATATTTATTATACTATAGTAATTATTTTATCAGGGTTAAATAAGATTTTAAGGATGTAGAAGAAGAAATATAACATAGACACTTAATTAAAAATGAAACCATTTCTTCAAACAATCATCTTGTTTATCACCTTAAGACCACAAAGGGTGGTATTGGTCCAAAAATAATACCTCTAAAATATGGGAAGGATTCTAGGAAGGTATTTGGGTAGTAAGTTCTAAAAAATAGTTTTTTATTTGTTATAAAAAGATAATAAGATCTCTACTTTTATAAGATAGGGGATGGGAACTCTTGGATTTTCTAAAAATATTAAACTAATATAAATATATTTTAGTTTAAAAATTCATCCAGACTAATTTATTTAAAATATAGGATTTTTATGGGTCTAATTTAAATCACTATGTATAATTATACATATTTTTAATATTATTTAATCCTTATTCTTTGGTTTTAACCCATATTTAACCCCTTTAATTCTTATCATGAAAACATTGATTTTTACTCTTTGAGGGTTAATATAGTTAATATAAAATGAAAGAATAACCATAAATGGATCATTTATAAAATTTTAAAAAGTATCAAAATAATTATTCCAGATTTTATATTTTTTATATTTTATATCATTTAATAAAATATTTTTTATTTTAAATATCATTAATTTCAATTTTGAAAAAAATCATTTCATTAACTTTTAAAAAAATACACACAAGAATAAATATTTAATAAAACTATTTTAATACATCCATAATAAGTCACAATAATGTATAAAAATCATGTATGATATTAATTATCTCAAATTATAATTTTTTTTAATAGTTTTATAATCATTTATTTTATTTTTCCATTAATAGAATAATTACAGCATCATCTTTTTGGCATCATTTAGGGTCATTATTTTATCACTAAATTATAAAAAATAAATTACCGTAATGAATATAATCCATTTTTATTTACAATTAATATTTAAAGTTGATGATTTCATCTTATTTACCATGTATTATAAATGTTATATTTATTAAAATCTCTGTATATCATCATTGACTTTTCTTTTAAATAAAATACTTTAAGGGGAATAAATACATCCAAGGGGATCCATAAGGTCATATATTAGTCCCAATGTTTATTTTAGTTAAATATAATTCAAAAAATAAAATTTTCAGAAAAATTTAACATTATTTTTACCCTTAATTACCTGATTTACCCATTACTCTTGTAAAAAAAATTACTAAGTTTACTATTCTCTTAGAAAAATATAAAGGGAAAATATTTACTAAATTTTTAACTTATAATTAAAAATAACAAATAAATTTTTTAAAATTAAATTCACATAATTTATAAAATTTAATTTTAAATTATTCCCAAAGAGGACATGAGAATGTGGGGTTTTAAAGTAAAAAATTAAAATTTTCACAATGTTATTATATCCAATTTCAATATAAATTTGATTAAAATAGCCTAAATTGGATTAATATTGGTATAATTTATCTAATTTTACTTTAATAAAAATTTATAATTTAATTTAACATTATAAATTATTTAGATAAATGGTCATTTTTCAATTACAAGGCAATATTTTTCAATATTCATCGAAAAATGAAACATGTCAGAAAAATACCAAAAATTTACCCAAATATAATTTTGAAATGTATCTATAAAATAAGAATATAATTTTTCAAATAAAATTAATAAATATTTTAAAATTTACTTTCAAATCATGTCTTCCATTAAAATGATAAAAACAACCTTTTATAAAAATATAGCTTTATATATATATATATATCGATTTATTTTTATAAAATGTATAGAAAAAAATGGGATGAATGATGAAAATTAGATTGAATATTATATATATAAATATTTCATTAATATAATCCAAAAATATTATTTTTTTAAATTTATTAGTATAAAACAGACTTCTGTGCATCTAAATAGTTTTTTCAGAAAAGTACTTCATATTTTTTCAAAACATTTTTATTTTAATTTATAATTAATTGTCACCAAAGAATTAATTATATATAATGTGTAAACCATATATTCATAATTCTGTTAATCCTATTCATACCCATCATTCTAACATTTATTTTATAATGGTATCATTTAAATAATAATAATTAGATGTTCATTTAAGCTTCTTGTGGCATACAATTTATTCTATCAAACATTTTCCTTCGTTAAATCCTGGGATTTTACATCCCACTATTTAAAAGATTGAGTCCTCAAAATTTTAACTTGATCATGGTAACCATGGTTTGACTATTCAAAATAAATTTATTGATATCCCACATCAGAAAAAATATTAATAAATATTCCACTTTAAAAGAGAGAAAGGAATGTATGAAGGTCACCTGAGATAACACATATAAGGGTTATATATAGGAAAACATTGACATGGAATGTAAAAAATAAACATCACGATCTTATGGATATTGATAGAGAGAATGGTCATTCTAATGTTCACCCACACAAAACTGGAAATTTGTGGTGGTTTAAAAGCCCATTGATTTCCCAGTAAAAAAATAAATGAAAAACAAGATAACATTATCATTTTATTGATGTAAATATAAGGTCTACACATTGCAATAATTCTTGAGAGATTCTTCATGTACCTTGTTTACTTTTTCCAAATTCACCTATTAGAACATTTGTTTTATGGATTTTTTAAGATAAAAAGTTTTGGAAAAAAATTATTACATATAATCTCAAAACATATGATAAAAAATGTTTTTTATAAAATAGTCATATCAAGTTTTATTTAAAACATTCAATAAAGGGTCCTTATAAAATACCATAATTATGAACTATAATACTATAAGTTAAAACAAAATATTAATTGGTTTCATGAGAGTATCCTTCATTGGAATTTGTATTAAAACTACCATATTATTCATGGTCTAGTGATAAGGAAAAATATTTGAAAAATATTTGTTGATATTTAAATTTTTTGAAAAGATATGAAATTTGGGGAAATTGGATTTGATTAAAAACAAAACACTAAACATGGTGGTATCGAGGTATTGAGGAGGTGTTTGATATTTCATGCAACTTTGTTTAGGAGAGTTGTATGTTAGAAAAAGATATAGAATAAAAAGTTAATGAAATTTCAATTATTATTGAATGAAAGTCATTAGGAAGTGATAGGAATGTTGTTTTAGATCCTCATCCTTCCATTTGTAACTGAATTTCAATGATCTAAAAAATTTGTGGACAAGTATTTTACTAAAATAATATACATATAAACTTAACCTATGTTTAACCAAAATCCATATTCCCAAAAATTTTATAAACCGTTATTTGATGCCAACTGTAAGAGTATGACCTTAAATATTACATATTCTAGAGTTTTAAACTATAATTCACATTAGAGGATATTTTGGTTTAGAGTTTTAATGAATAAGGACAAACACTTACAATATTAACCCATACATTCAAAGTGAAAACATATACACATTATCCATTTTTTTAAAAAATAAAACCCTTTTAAAATTAAAAAAATCTTGTAACAAATTCAATACTTTAATCATGATATCTCTGTTTCCTTTTCAAATCTTTAATACCAATGAAAAAAAATTATAACTAGGTATGAGAAAAAAATCTCAGTAAGGAATTTTAAATTAAGTAAAACATTAGTATATTTAAAAGCATAAAAATCCATTTATTGTTATTTGAGAGAATGAAACAAAACATTTTCACATGAAAACAATTATCTTTTTAAAAAAATCCTTTAAAACCCATAGTACGAAATTTAAAACCTATTTTAGTGACTATAAAAATTGTATAAATAAAATTCTTTCAAAACTCTTTCAATTGAAATAACCATACAACCAACAACTAATATTATTATTACCCATTGAATTGGTGATATATAATGGGGATAAATATTTTTAAAATCTATATTGGGCTCACTCATGATATAAAATCTGGATCAACCCTTAATATAATCTATATTAACCTCACCCATTTCTCATGAGATACATTGGGTCTCAACCCTTCAAATAAGTTGTATCGGGCTCACCAAAAAGCTATAATGCAGCTAAAACCATTGTAAAAGCTATATCAGGCACACTTGTTTCATATAATTCTCCAGTATTATATCATGAATAAAACAGCTTCATCAAAAAACTCATTGAAAACTCTTTTAAATTCATGTGAAGACACTTTTAGATAATAATACCATTTTATTTTAAAAATCCAATTTCAAAACCAAAATAAAAAAAATGAAGGAGGTTTTTTTATTTAAACAAATAATAAAATCCTACTAATAAAGATAGAACTAAAATAATTTCCACAGGGGTATAAATGTCAATGTTGTTGTGTACATTAATAATAAAACATTCCTTTTGTCATTTTTCAAATCATTCCATATATAATACATAAAAAGATTATTTTTAAAATAATTTGAAAATTAAGTAAAAAGAGAGAAAAATATATAAATATTTTATGTCCATATAAAATCATTAATAAAATTATTTTAAAAACATGGACATTGAAGACAAATATTTAGAAAATAAATCATTTAAAATGAGGTTTTTTAGTTAATGAGTCCCTTCCCTAGAGATTGACTCATCAAGTACATTCTTTATTTTCCTGAATATTAAATTTAGGTTAATTATTTACTTGATTTAGATCTTTTTTAAATTTTATTTTTCCATTTATATCACTTATAGGCATGTTATATTAATTACATAATTATTTACGTTCATGTCAGATGTTTTGATGATATTCGATAATTATGTCCAAAATAAAATTGGTAAGATGTATATAGTCAAAGTGGTCATTATTCCATCATATATAGAATAATATTCATTAAATAATTATTAATTTTATAGATAAATTATACTTTTAAATTCATCTATTAAATATGGATACTGAATATGAACTACATTACAATCATGGAGACTGTCAGACGTACGTACACATGAGTAACATATCCATTTTTGAATGTCTTTTATATAAATATTGAAGTATAATTTTATATTTAAATAATTATAATAAAATAATTATTATAATTTTACTCACTTAAATATACTTATATATTTCATTCTTGTGATGTGGTGATGAAAAATGAACCACATCGCTTCGTGGAGGTGATAATTCACTTGTAAGCAAGAAAGACGCTATCATTTTTCTGTGAATGGAAATATAATAATGTAAACTATATATGATCTTTTAAAAATGATAAATATGTAATTAATTTTCAATATAAACATTAATTCCATAATTTTATTGAGTATATGGATATGATTATGGAAAAAATACATCGGTTTACGAGGCGGCAGTCCGCTGTACCCACAGACATTGAATTCTTTTCCCATTTCATGGAAAATGATATGGATATGGATCATTACAAAAAAATAATAAAATATTAGTATATTTAAGATGAATTATTTATTATTTTATCAAGGTTTAATAATATTTTAAAGATGTTTAAAAAGAAATAAAATAGGAATGTTTGGTAAAAAATGATACATTTTCTTCAGAAAATCTTCTTTTCTTAACACCATAAGACCAATAAGGGTGGTGTTATTCCTAAACTAAGATCTCTAAAATGTGTGTATGTTTTCTATTAAGTTATTTTTATAGGTAGTTTCTGAACCAATATATTTTGAAATGTGATTAAAAGATATGAAGAGGTTCCCTTTTTAAGAGATGGGTGGGGCACTCTTGGAATTTCTCAAAAATATTAAATTACTATAATTAAATTTTATTTTCCAAATATATCATACTGAATTATTTAAAATATATGATGATTATGGGTCTAAATAAAATAATCCAATTCAAATTATATAAATTTTTTCAATTTTTTATTTCTTATATTTTGGATTTATCCCTTATTTAACCTGAGTGATTATTATAGTGACAAAATGGATTTTTACCCTTTGAGGGTTATTATATGTACTATAAAGTTACAAAAGATACATAAATCAATCATTTCTAAAATTTTAAAACTTATCCAAATCAGTTAGAAGAATTTTATATTTTTTATAATTTTATATCACTTATTAAAATATAATTTGTTTTAAATATCATTAATGTCAATTTGATAATTTTCATTATATTTACTTTTCTAAAAAAATAAATAAAAAAATATATCTTTGATTAAACTCTTTAAAAAAATATTTAATATTTAAATGTCATAAATAAAATTAATTTATGACATTAATTATCTCAAATTATAATTATTATAATATTTTTAATATCATTTATTTAATTTTTCTATTAATTGAATAATTATAGCAACATCATTGTGCCGGAATTTAAGGTAATTATTTTATCACTAAAAATTAAAAAAACACTACTTTTATAATAAAACAATTATATTTAAACTGAATATTATTTTTGGAAGATATATTATGAATAAACATATATTAAAAATGTTTTATTTACTAAAACATAAGTATAAAATCTTTAACTTTTCAATAAATAAAATAAGCTACAGGGATAAAAGTAATCCAAGGGGATAAAATAGGTCATATATTTGAACCATGGATGATTTGGGTAGAAACTGACTCATAAAATAAAATTATTACAAGTTGAAGGGAAATTTTATAATCCACATAACATTATTTTTACCTTTAATTAGCTGATTTACCCTTAATTGTGGTAATAAAAAGTACTTAGTTTACTATTCATATTAGACAAAAATAAAATCTCATAATTAATAAATTTGTAACTTTTATTTCAAATATGGAATCCATTATTCCAAATTAAATTCACATAACTAATAGAATTTATTTTAAAATCAGTCCCATAGATGACAAGGGAAAAAGGTTTATAAAGTGAAAAGGTTCAAATGTTCACAATGTTTTTATATCCATTTGTAATATGAAATTGATTAAAATTAATTAAATTTGATTAATATATATATATAATTGATGTAATTTAACATTAAAATGAGTTGAAAATGTAATTTGACAATATAAATTATTTATATGAGAAGTAATTTCTCAATTAAAATGCAATATTTTTCACAGTTCAATTAAAAATGAAACTTATTTCTAAAATACCAAAACATCACCATAAAATAATATAGGAATTTTCATTTCAAATATGAAGTGAATTTTTTCAAATAAAATTTATAAATTTTTCAAATTTTATTTTTAAAAGAATTATTCCATTAAATGTTGACAAAACATCCTTTTAGAAAAATACAACTTTTTATGCGTAAAATTTGATTTATTTTTTTACCAGGTATAGAAAAAAATTTTGTTGAATGTTGAAATTTAGATTTAATATTATATATATATCATCAGTATAATCCCAAAATAGTTATTTTTTATTTTATTGGTATAAAATACACTTGTGCACATTAAAATACATTTCCAGAAAAAGTTTTCCTTTTATTTTCGATGGGGTTTTTTCATTTATAATTAAATGGTAACCAAATAATTCATTATATATAATTATGTAAAACATATTATCATAGAATAGTAAATATTTATTATAAATGACCTTCTTCCATCTAGTTTATAATGGTAACATTTAGAGAAATATATTTAATAGTTCATTTAAACTCGATGTAACATATAATTTATGCTATCGAATATTTTAATTCATAAATTTTTTGGATGTTACAAAAAAACCCCTAAACGAAATTAAAAGCACAAAAAACAAAAAAAAGTAAAACACTAAAAACATATTAAATAACAAAAACACCTAAAAACCCTGAAAACCTAAAAATACCTAATAAACAAAAAAACCCTAAAAAAATTAGAACCCCATAAAGGACCCAAAAAACCAAGAAAACCTTGAATACACATAAAACCCCCAAAAATATTTTATAAACCAAATAATCCAAAAAAAGAAAAACTGTAACACCCATAAATCCCTAAAAATAAGTAATAACACTAAAACAATAAAAACTCTAAAAACCATAAGAACCGTAAAATCCATAAAACCCCTAAATCCCCCCATAAAACCCTAGAAAGCGCATAAATCCACTAAACCCATAAAATAAAAAAAACTTAAATCCCCAAAAATACCAAAAACCCTAAATCACCCTATAAACCCTAAAACCCCTCAAAAACCCTAAGAAACCCTAAAAGACACTATACGGCCCTAAGAGACCCTAAACCTGCCTAAAAACCATAAATGACCCTAAAATCAATAAAATGATAAGAGAAGCTCAAAAATAGAAAATAATAAATATTACCTAAAACCACAAAAATGAAAATAAAAAACATAAAAACACCTAAAGGGTTATAAAACCACTTAAACCATTAAAAGACCCTAATGTTTTTAAAAAATACTAAAGGCCCCCAAAACCCCCAGAAAATCCCAAAGGACCCTAAAACCCCTAAAAATACCCCAAAGGACCAAAAAATACCTAAATCACTAAATATTCCCTGAAACCCCCAATATAACATTAAAATATTAAAAAACTCAAAAGTATGCTAAAAAATTAAAATCCCTAAAATTCCATAAAACCCATAAAAATCCCCAAAACCCCAAAACCCAATAAAATATGAAACACCCTAATACTGATAAATTACCATAAAAACACTAAAATAAAATAAAAGGCCATAAAAACATTAAACACCATAAAATACACAAAAACCCCTAAAACCATAAGGATCTCAAAAATTAATAAAAACCCAAAAATACTATAAAAAACCTAAAACTCAAAAATTTACATAAATATTTAAAATTCCAAAGAAGATCCTAAAAACCATAAAATTACTATGGGTTAATTGAACCCCCTAAAACTCCAAAGGACTATAGAAACCATAAAAACTCCTAAAACCCCTAAAAACCTAAAACACGCAAAAAACATTAAAACCCCTAAAGGATCCGAAAACACTAAAAAACTAAAATACCCTAAAACCCATAAAATAAAAAAAATACCCAAAAACCCAAAAACACAATAAAATACCCTAACCCTAAAAAGAACCCTAAAAACACCAAATCACCATAAAAACTAAGACCCCCAAAAAACCATAAAGGACCTTAAAACACCCAAAAACCCAAAAACCCAAATACCCCTAATCCCCTTAAAACACCTAAAAATAATAAACTTCCAAAAAGCCATCAGAACCCTTAAAACACTTTAAATCCCACTAAAATCTAAAAAAATAAATTAAAACCCTAAAACCCCTAAAAGAACTAAACCCCCTAAAACCGTCTAAAAATCCCCTAAAACAATAAAAATTAATAAAAAAACCTTTAAAACTCTAGAAAACTGAAAACCCCTAAAAATTATGTCAAGGATATGAAAAACCATAAAAAATTCCATAAAATCACTAAAATACCTTAAAAAGAAAAAAAGGAAACATAATATACCCTAAATCACTAAAAAACCATAAACCCTATAAACATACCAAACCCTAGACTCCAAAAAAATAATAAAAACCCTAAAAACCATAAAACCAAAAAAAGTCCTAAAACCCCTAAAACAACCCTAAAACCCCCCAAAAACCAAGAAATCCCAAAAATTATAAAACTATATGAAACACCTTAAAACCCTAAAAACCCAATAAACACTGAAAACCCTAAAAATTTGAAAAAACCCAAAAACCATAATAAAATATAAAAAACAAAAAAAATACTAAAAGCCCCAAAATACCCTAGAATCCTTAAAATTCTTTAAACCCCTTAAAACAATGAAAAACAAAAAAAAATCACTAAAATAAGTAGGAAAATTCTAAAAATCATTAAAATAAAGGTATTTGGCCTTCGATAGAGGCAGATGGTCAAGGGATTTAAAATTTTTCATCATCAATCAATCATACTATGTTTTCATTGTAAATTCCCAACATGCTATGAAGGATCGATGATCCCACTGGAATAATTTTAATAATAAACAATAAAATTAATAACTTGATTAGTTCTGAGATGTGTTTTTTAACCATTGCTCACCATGGAAAATTTTTCATAAGAACAAGACATGGATCCCTCTAGATCATCCACACATTATTTTAATGATTGTTAGAGAATCGATATTAATAATAAATGTGCTACCATGGGGATTTGATTATGCCCTCAATATCCCAACAATCATTATAGTGATGATACATTGATATTTGTAGAAGAACTCGAATCGAGAGAAAAAATTATATACTTCTCTCAGTACAAAGTGGGATAGAGGAGAGAAAGGTAATTAAATTACCATGATGAATAGTAAAAAATGTATTCCTCTTACCACTTATATAGAAAGGCTCTAAATTACAAAAAATGGCTCCCCGACCCCTTAGGTATTTATTACCCACTAAAAAGCTATAAATTACATTGTATTACTGATTTACTGAGTCAAAAATATTAGTTATATTTTTATCACTCTCTTTTAATATATTAAAAAAATTATGTGGAAAGCGATAGCCATTAAAAATAATTCTTATTCCCAAATATATTAAAGAAACTATGAATATTAAAATAATATTCATTCATATTGTATTTTTCAATGTAATCATTTAATCTATTTTGAATTATTATAAAAAATAAATTCAAAACCAATTATTCTACAGTCGAATAATAAGAAATTATTTATTTTTTGGTGATCATCTAAAACCCAAACATAACTCTGTCCCTATGGTATGGCCCACCATGTCCTATAGTCTTATTCCTTAAAATAGTCAATAATTTTGAATATTCGAAGTGTGTAACCCTCTAGGACCTTGTCTCGGTAATAGTGAATGTTATTCACATGTTATGTAGAGACCCGTATCTTGACGTACATTGACATTACATTACATTTGCGGAATACTTAGTACATAACAAAAACACACACACAAGGATCGTAATAATTTAGTGTCTTTCGAAACTCGGAATATTATCTTCTAATCGTGGTGAAAGATCTTCAACATCTCCCACAAATATCTTCCCTTTTTTTACCTAAAACCTTTATTTATATCCTTGGGAAAAGAAAACATAAAAGGGTGATCTCAAATGCTCAGTAAGGGTAAACAAAAGAAATACCAATCACATCATATTCATAAGAACATAACATTTTGGAAATCTTAACCTGCAAAAGAGATCATAATTTCATAACATGGGATAAATCATAGTAGTGAAATGAAATCCCAATAATCATAACTTAAAACATGAAACTTTGTGGCATTCACACATAGTCATAGATAATCATATCTTATTAGTCAAGACTCATTTCCAAGACTATCTTAGTGGACAAAGTCCCTTTCTGAACCGAGTCACCCTCATTTCAGTCCTGTTTCACTGAACCGGTATAACCTACCGTTCCAGCCATGTCTATCTCGTGAGAAATAAAATCTTTACCCAATGCATTGTATGGAGATATAGGTCCCACCCATCTCATAATGATACCATTCTTATGTGTGCCACAAAATCATAAATCATACATCATTGCATAACCCATGTAATAAAATGGGATTCTTAAACATCATGACATCATAATCCATAAAAAATTGATATCATTTCATCATAAGAAAATTGAATCCATTTAAACTATAGATACATTTTACTTGAAACATACATATCAAATAACGTCATCTTAGATGGAAAATAGTTTTGAAAAAGAACACTTGAAATGAATTCTTGAGGAAAATATCCTTTCTTCTTTAAAAACATTTTTCCTTTCTTAACATGTCATAAAACTTTAAACTAAAAGAATATGATTAAAAATAAACCTGAAAAATTTTAATGTAAGCTTCTTGGAAATAATTTTTTAAAAATCCATTCATGCCGTATAAGTTAAAAAAACATTCTTCGTACTTTTGTCGGAAAACTCAAAAAGTACCTCGTACGAAAAACGACAAAAGATTCCTTTCATATCCTTTACCAAAAACTCACCGAAGGGTAAAATTGGATTTAAAAAATTGTAGGTGGATGGAAATAATTTTACATATTGAGGAAACATGGATGTGGATGATAAAATACACCCCAGTAAATACCAAAGTATAAACAATCTCGGATAAAATGAGATTGTGATATATTCCCTTACCTTAGGTCTGATATGCTTTGTACATGTCTGAACCTCCTGTATAATGATTTAAATAATGTTATTGACTTATTAAAGAATCATATTCCTTGTTATTATATCATATATGGTTCACTTATGACTTTATATTACCCGTTCTTTTGTAAATTCATGTTAAAGTAGCGTTTTGGGTAAAATCGTCTCATTTGTCGTTCGTGTTTTAACTTGTAATTATTCATATGATTACTTAGATCATTATTACTTAATTATAGAATATAAAACATGATTTATATATAATATATATTCAGAATATACATATATATAATGGATCGATAAATGGAACGAAATACACCGTTCGTGGAGACGGTAGACCGTACGTACGCATGAACACTGTTTTCTTTTCGTTATTGAATTGAGTGGAATTAAGTAGATGACATTCATATATATATACATAAGTCCAGTAGATTTATAATGTCATATATTTCATAATTACTTATTATATATACTTTATAATCATTCATGAATGGTTAATGTGGAGAATGAATCTCATCGCGTCGTGGAGACGGTATTCCGTACGTACGCACGAGCGATGATATCGTTCTCATGATCGTGAACTTGTGTTTAAGTGTATGTATAATATTACAGTATCAATATCACTTTATTATAATCATATATAGTTACTCATTACACCATTATACCCATCCAATTAATGTGGTGGCGTAAAATAGATTACACCACGGCATGGAGACGGTATTCCGTACGTACGCACGCGTGGTGATTTCATTTTCCGTAGGATGGATAGATGGTGAAATAGGATTGTTTCATACTTATAATAACATATCAGTATATTATTGATACTTATTTTATTACTTCATAATGAAACAACCTAAGAAGAAGAAGTGGAAGAAGAAATAAAGGTGAAAGAATCGGTAATGGAAATTACCTCTTCTTTGAAGCGCCTCTTTGAGACCTCATCTTAGGGAACTAAAATTGGTCTTTGAGGAAGACCATAACCTCTAGGATGTTTCTAGGGAAGTGGATAAGAGATTTTGGCAGGGTTTGGATGAGCGTGAAGGCTCAAAGTTGTGTGAGGAAGAGAGGGAGGATTTTCCCTTTTATAAGGGAGGAGAGGGGCACCTTTGGAATAACTAAAAATATTATTTTATTATAAAGTCAAGATCGGTTTTAAATAGCTCCAAATTGATTTATTTCGAGTCTAAGGTGGGTATGGGTCGCAATTATCTCATCCAACAGAATTTAGACAAGTTTAGGTTCCTATTTTAACATTATCAGTTAGATTTAACATTAAGTTAAATAATTTTACTTTTACCGTGTCTTCTTGTGTTCTTACACTATAAGGTTAATAAACTTACTATAAGAAGCCAAAAGAACCCTAAATTATTTATTATTAATATATATGACCTTATCTAAGTCATTTGGCCGAACCTTAGATTTTTAGGAATAAAATAACAATTAATAATATAATATTTGTTTTAAAAACTATTTTATGTCAATTTTGACACTATTTAGTAATTGATTTTTGTGAAAATCATAACAGAAATATATGTTCAAAAAAAGTTAATTAAATACATACTAACATGTCATATTAACCTATAAAATTAGTTGAATTCATAAAAAGTCTAAAATTATATTTATTTTGGTATTTATAACATCAATTATGTCAATATTTTATTAATAAGATAATTACTACATCATCATTGTGTCATAAATAAATTAAATTATTTAATGTCTAAAAATTACAAATAAAATACAATTATGTAGGAAATCTTTTTACCTTTCTAATGAATATTTATAGTCGAATTTATCTTATGTATAACCCCATATTAAAAATCATTTAGTAAATAAACTTTGATTTTAACTCTTTTAACCCTTATTTAAATAAATTAATAATAAATGTCATAATCTAATCCAAGTGGGCCTAATTGGTCATATGTTATTCCTAAGTTTGTTTTTGGTCTAATTACACTTTTCCAATAGAATTAGGACATGTGTTAGGGTAATAATAATATCATTTCTACCCATAATTACCCTATTTACTTTTAACCGTGGTAAAAAAAGTAAAAAGTTACTATTGACCAAAAAAATATTTTCATCTCATTGAACCACATTTTACTTATTGACATCAACCGTGTCTCTCGGATTTTTGAAATTCCACTCACAGAAGCGGTAAAATTATGTTTTATGAACAATTCAGTTTTTTTAACTACCGCATTGTGGTTTCACTATTCATCAAAAGTTGAAAGTTTTCAGAAAAATACCAAAAATTAGGCCTAAGATATATTTGATATTATGAACTCAAAAATGATTTATATTTTACCAAATTCAAAACATATCAGTTGCATTAATCAATTTAAAAATTAATTCCCGTCATCAAAACAAATAGCGTGTTCTTAAGAGATAATAACTATCAAAAGATTGACACTTATTTATAACTAGTTTAAATGTGAAATTACATCCAATGACCAACATTGTATTAAATTGTAAAAATATATTCTAAATATATTTTAAAACCACTCAAATTAATATTTTATCACTATTAATTATTTCGATTGAAAAAGTTTTTTTTAATTAATATTTAGTAATTTTCACTATTCATCAAAATATGAAAGTTATCCGAAAATCACCAAAATTTCACCCTAAGCTAATTTCGATATTACGAATCCAAAAATTAATTCCATTTTGAAAAATAAAATTACAAAATTTCAAAAAGTGGTTATTACTATTCATAACGGCTAGTTTTAATAATATTTTAATTGCATATTGTTGTTTAGTGAAACTCGTTACGCTATCGAGGAAGGTCGCGATTGCATGTAATGCAAGGCAAATCAAGGATGCATGTTGTGCAAGCTCCTTTTGGTGTAGCCTACAACACAAGACATTAGTGAAATTAAAAAAAATACTTTTCATAAAATCTCGGGGTGTTACATTCTACCCCCCTTAAAATGAATTTCGCCCTCGAAATTCGTTGGGGTTATAAATGGTTTACTATTCGAAAGTTTCTTTAATAGAAACCCACATCGTAAAATGGAATACCAAAACCAATCTTTAAAAACAAAAGTATGAAACGTAACGGTTACCCAAATAAACTAATCACTGGGTTTCCACATAGGTGAAAATATGGATATGGAAGAAAAACCTAACCATCATGTTCTGATGGAGAGTGGTAGAGAATATAGCTATGGAAAATCCAACAATTACAAATCCATAAATTTGTGACGATCTAAGGTACCATCTGATTAATCAGATATAAGAGCACTAGGACAACATTTTTGGTTATCAATATCGTTTCCCTAAAGTTGAAGAATTTGAATTAGAATAAATACTTACTCTATTTTGGTACAATCTCACTGTTGTTCGTGCCTTAAACAATTTCCACTTCATCTCTTAAAAAAATGAAGTTGAATTTGTTATTTGTGAAGTCTTAGCAGATCATGTGATAGAATGACGGGTCATTCCATCTCTTTCAAACAAAAGGTTAGCCAAAGTTATAATTCCATCTTATGGTTAATCATATATGGTTCCAAAAATGAACTTATACTTCATATATCATACCGCTTAATAAAATAAAACTAGTTTCTACTAACCAGGGACTTCCTGTAGGCCAGTGGTAGGCGATAAAGGCCAGTCGCACTTCGGTTGTGGGTTCGATTCCCACAGCCTTGTCCGACGCGATGGGTTGTCGCCCGTACTGGAGGTTGTCCTTTTTCTAAAACTATAACATCCCATCAATAATATCAAAAAAACTTCTATCCTTAAACAATACTAACTTATGTCCAACATAATCTATTCCAATCTTTAGGCTTATCCATAATACTGCAGTCCACTCTCATAACATAGTAAAAATGATTACCAGAGATTTAATACCATCGTTGATCCCCATATATCATAAGATATGTTTTTTTGGTCACATTCCAAACATTCAAAGGCCTTAATAATGTATTCTCTTGAATACCCATTGATCCTTAGTGAAAACATGAATGTAGTTAAAAGTTAACACTTTCCACATACCAAAATCCTCAAAATTCTATATACTCAAACCATGATATCACTTAGTCCTCAATCATGAGCTCATGAATACTGTCAAATATTTCATTTTCTCATTTCCCTTCATTATGCACATATCATTCTTTTTCCAAAAATATCTCAATCACTTTGAATTCCACATTAGACCAACACATAAATATTCTAATACTTTATGATACAACATTATCCCATTACATAAACACTTAATCATTCCACCACATCGTTGTCATATTCAACATCGCCAATAGTGATCACATGTGACTTCCCTTTGTCCTTTGCCTTAAGTGGTTTCTCATGTTGATCATCACTAACCCTTGGATTAGGTAATTTATTAGCATAATGCCCCATTTCCTTGCACTTGAACAATTGAAGTGTTGGTGGTGCGTTCTCTGCAGTGTTTTCTTTTTTCACATCATTAGAAACCCTTTTTCCATTACTTCGACACTCAGCTGCTCGATGACCTTCTTTTCCACACTTAAAACATTTTCTAGTCCCTTTAATACAATCTATACCATGCCTCTTTCCACACTTTGAGCATAAGGAAACATTCATTTTCTTTTCACCATTATTCTGAGATTTCTCCTTGAACTCCATATTTCGTTCCTTTTCAAAACCATTAGATGGATATGTAACACCAACTTCCATTTATACCTTCATAGCACAACGCACAATTTCTTCATAGCTACTGAAGTATCTTATAGCTAATTCCCTTCGAAGACTTGGTTTTAAGCCACTAAAAAATCGATCAACTTTACTTTCAGGTTGGATGATAATGCCAGATTCATACCTTGCAAGTCTTGTAAAATTCGCTTCGTATATACCAACAGATTCATCATCCTTCTGTTTCAGCTCAAGAAATTCCTTTTCCATCTTTGTTCGAAGAATATGAGGGAAGTACTTACTGAAAAACAAGTTCTTGAACTCATCCCATTCAATGGACTCAATTTAATCTCTTGGCCTCGTATTCTTGATAAGATTCCTCCATTGATCTGCTTCACCTTCCAAACAATATACTGCTAAGATGACTTTATCATGTACAGAACATTGAAGAACTGAAAATATCATTTCAGTGGTACTGATCCATTGTTCAGCAACAAGTGGATCAGAAGTCCCACTGAAAGAAGGTGGACGTTGCCTCATGAAGGACTCAAGAGAATATTGTTCCCTTCTCTGCTCATTTGGAAGTCCAGAATGATTCATAGCTTGTGTAAGTATAGAAATAAGATTTTGCACTCCATCTCCCATAACATTTATTTGTTCAGGAGGACAATCATTGCATTGTCCATTGCATTGATCAACACGGTTCCTTCGGGTTCCAGCCATCGTCTAAAACCCAAAAAGAATAGTGTGAGAGGGAAAAATCATGATAGGGAAAACAACATAAAAAAGGGGGAGTACCCTCAATATCTAACATCTTAGGTTAAATTCTAAGATCGTTAGCGCAATTCTAGGACTATAACCTTTACGTATACTTAACCTTAGGGACATCCCTAGACATACCTTAGAAATATCTATAGGGATCTCACTAACATTTTCACATCCTATTTTCTAAAGGTTGACTAAACTTTTCCTCTGATACCAACATTAGAGACCCATATCTTGACGTACATTGACATTACATTACATTTGAGGAATACTTAGTACATAACAAAAACACACACACAAGGATCGTAATAGATTTGTGTCTTTGGAAAATCGGAATATAATCTTCTAATCGTGGTGAAAGATCCTCAACATCTCCCATAAAGATCTTCCCTTTTTATTTTACCTAAAACATTTCTTTATATCCTAGGGAAAAGAAAACATAAAAGGGTGAGCTCAAATTCTCAGTAAGGGTAAACAAAATAAATATCAATCACATCATATTCATAAAAACATAACATTTTGGAAATCTTAACCTGAAAAAGAGAGCATAATTTCATAACATGGGATAAATCATAGTAGTGAAATGAAATACCAATAATCATAACATAAAACATGAAACTTTGTGTCATTCACACATAATCATAGAGAATCATATCTTATTAGTCAAGACTCATTGCCAAGACTGTCTTAGTGGACAAAGTCCCTTTCTGAACCGAGTCACCCTCGTTTCAGCCCTGTTTCACTGAACCGGTATAACCTACCGTTCCATCCATGTCTATCTCATGAGATATAAAATATTTACCCAATGCATTGGAGGGAGATATAGGTCCCACCCATCTCATAATGATACCATTCTTATGTGTTCCACAAAATCATAAATCATACATCATTGCATAACCCATGTAATAAAATGGGATTCTTAAACATCATGCCATTATAATACATAAACAATTGATATCATTTCATAATAAGAAAATTGAAACCATTTAAACCATAGATACATTTTACTTGAAACATACATATCAAATAACATCATCTTAGATGGAAAATAGTTTTGAAAAAAAACACTTGAAATGAATTCTTGAGGAAAATATCCTTTCTTCTTTAAAAACATTTTTCCTTTCTTAACATGTCATAAAACTTTAAACTAAAAGAAGTTTATTAAAAATAATCTTGAAAACTTGTAATGTAAGCTTCTTGGAAATAATGTTTTAAAAATCCATTCATGCCGTATAAGTTAAAAAAACATTCTTCGTACTTTTGTCGGAAAAGTCAAAAAGTACCTCGTATGAAAAACGACAAAAGATTCCTTTCATATCCTTTACTAAAAACTCACCGAAGGGTAAAATTGTATTTAAAAAATTGTAGGTGGATGGAAATAATATTACATATTGAGGAAACATGGATGTGGATGATAAAATACACCCCAGTAAATACCAAAGTATAAACAATCTCGGATAAAATGAGATTGTGATATATTCCATTACCTTAGGTCCGATATGCTTTGTACTTGTCCTAACCTCCTATATAATGATTTAAATAATGTTATTGAATTATTAAAGAATCATATTCATTGTTATTATATCATATACAGTTCACTTATGACTTTATATTACCCGTTCTTTTGTAAATTCATGTAAAAGTAGCGTTTTGGGTAAAATCGTCTCATTTGTCGTTCGTGTTTTAACATGTAATTATTCATATGATTACTTAGATAATTATTACTTAATTATAGAATATAAAACATGATTTATATATAATATATATTCAGAATATACATATATATAATGGATTGATAAATGGAAAGAAATACTCCATTCATGGAGACAGTAGACCGTACGTACGCATGAACACTGTTTTCCTTTCGTTATTGAATTGAGTGGAATTAAGTAGATGACATACATATATATACACATAAGTACAGTAGCTTTATAATGTCATATATTTCATGATTACTTATTATATATACTTTATAATCATTCATGAATGGTTAAAGTGGAGAATGAATCTCATCGCGTCGTGGAGACGGTATTCCGTACGTACGTACGAGCGATGATATCATTCTCATGGTCGTGAACTTGTGTTGAAGTGTATGTATAACATTCTAGTATCATTATCAATTTATAATAATCATATATAGTTACTCATTACACCATTATACCCATCCAATTAGTGTGGTGGCGGAAAATAGATTACACCACGGCGTGGAGACGGTATTCCGTACGTACGCACGCGCGGTGATTTCGTTTTCCATAGGATGGATAGATGGTGAAATAGTATTGTTTCATACTTATAATAACATATCAGTATATTAGTGATACTGATTTTATTACTTCATAATGAAACAAAATAAGAAGAAGAAGTGGAAGAAGAAATAAATGTGAAAGAATCGGTAACGGAAATTACCTCTTCTTTGAAGCGCCTCTTTGAGACCTCCTCTTAGGGCACTAAAATTAGACTTTGAGGAAGACCAGAACCTCTAGGATGTTTCTAGGGAAGTGGAGAAGAGATTTTGGCAGGGTTTGGCCGAGCTTGAAGGCTCAAAGTTGTGTGAGGAAGGGAGGGAGAAGGTTCCCTTTTATAAGGGAGGAGAGGGGCACCTTTGGAATAACTAAAAATATTATTTTATTATAAAGTCTAGTTCAGTTTTAAATAGCTCCAAATTGATTTATTTATATGCTAAGGTGGGGATGGGTCGAAATCCTCTCATCCAATAGAATTTAGACAAGTTTAGGTACCTATTTTAACCTTATCATTTAGATTTAACATTAAGTTAAATAATTTTACTTTTATCGTGTCTTCTTGTGTTATTACATATAAGGTTAATAAGCTTACTATAAGAAGCCAAAAGAACCCCAAATTGTTTATTATTAATATATATAACCTTATCTAAGTCATTTGGCCGAACATTAGATTTTTAAGAATAAAATAACAATTAATAATATAATATTTGTTTTAAAAACTATTTTATGTCAATTTTGACACTATTTAGTAATTAATTTCTTTGAAAATCATAACAGAATTATATGTTCGAAAAAAGTTAATTAAATCCATACTAACATGTCATATTAACCTATAAAATTAGTGGAATTCATAAAAAGTCTCAAATTATATTTATTTGGGTATTTATAACATCAATTATGTCAATATTTTATTAATAAGATAATTACTGCATCATCGTTGTGTCATAAATAAATTAAATTATTTAATGTATAAAAATTAAAAATAAAATACAATTATGTAGGAAATCTTTTTATATTTCTAATGAATATTTATAGTCGAATTTATCTTATGTATAACCCCATATTAAAAATATTTTAGTAAATAAACTTTGATTTTAACTCTTTTAACCCTTCTTTAAATAAATTAATAATAAATGTCCTAATCTAATCCAAGTGGGCCTAAATGGTCATATTTTATTCCTAAGTTTGTTTTTGGTCGAATTACACTTGTCCAATAGAATTAGGACATGTTTTAGGGTAATAATATTATTATTTCTACCCATAATTACCCTATTTACTTTTAACCGTGGTAAAAAAAGGTAAAAAGTTACTATTCACCAAAAAATTATTTTCATCTCATTGAACCACATTTTACTTACTGACATCAACCATGTCTCTTGGATTTTTGAAATTTCACTCACAGAAGCGGTAAAATTAAGATTTATGAACAATTCAGTTTTTTTAACTACCACTTAGTGGTTTCACTATTAATCCAAAATTGAAAGTTTTCAGAAAAATACCAAAAATTAGGCCTAATCTATATTCGATATTATGAACTCCAAAATGATTTCTATTTTACCAAATTCAAAACATATCAGTTGCATTAATTAATTTAAAAATTAATTCCCATCGTCAAAACTAATAGCGTGTTCTTAAAAGATAATAACTATCAAAAGATTGACACTTATTTATAACTGGTTTAAATGTGAAATTACATCGAATGACCAACATTGTATTAAATTGTAAAAATATATTCTAAATATACTTTAAAACCACTCAAATTAATAATTTATCACTCTTAATTATTTCGATTGAAAAAGTTGTTTTTAATTAATATTTAGTAATTTTCACTATTCATCAAAATATGAAAGTTATCCGAAAATCACCATAATTTCACCATAAGCTAATTTCGATATTACGAATCCAAAAATGAATTCCATTTTAAAAAATAAAATTACAAAATTTCAAAAAGTGGTTATTACTATTCATAACGGCTAGTTTTAATAATATTTTAATAGCATATTGTTGTTTAGTGAAACTCGTTACGCTATCGAGGAAGGTCGCGATTACGTGTAATGCAAGGAAAATCAAGGATGTGTGTTGTGAAAGCTTCTTTTGGTGTAGCGTACAACACAAGACATTAGTGAAATTAAAAAGAATATTTTTCATAAAATCTCGGGGTGTTACATGTTATAAGTAGATTATAAAAACACCTCAAGTCCCATAATGATATAAGGTATAGTTATAATAACAACAACCATTTTTATGAACACATTCCATGTAATATAATCTCATTATCTAAAAATATATCATAAATTAGGATGCACACTTTGTGTCATCACCATTTATTTTTTAATCTTTGACCTTCCAAAATAGACTTACCTTAATTTACCATGTCTGTGGATTTATTAAAGGTCCTAAAATATTTGTTAATTTGGAATGAGATTTAACTTCCTTTCATAAGTGAGGAATTCTATGCAGACTATTCAATCAATGTAATACCAACAATGATGCATCCAATACAAATTACCTCTCTATGACAATAATGCCATAATTTTTTTTCTTTCCTTAAATTATGTAATAAAATACTATACACTAAAAATAATCCCAAGTTAGGATACTATTACCTGTTTTCATAGATATAAACTACCAATGACACTTTAAACATTTGGTGTTCTTTTTTCTGGTCAATTACTTATGATCATAAAAACTCAAAATCTCTACGTGTTAACTTCATGAGAAGAAGTCTCAATGCTTGTTATCCCCCAATATCTTGTCATAAATTATCTATTTCCAATCACTATAGTGTATCTAGATAATTATAAAATATATAAAAGATTAATTTTATAGTATCTTTAGGTTCTCATTATAAATTTGAGACTTATAAAACCTTTTGATATAAAAAATAATATGTGAAAAATACAATGAAATAATGGATGTGGAAATATCAACAATATTGTGGTAAGTATACAGTACGAATAACTCACTTTATACATGATATGACAATCAAAATGTACTTTCGTAGAATTCAACTCCTTCTTCTGGGTTTCCCATAGCAAGAAGTATATGGCTACTACCTTAATCCCTCCACCCCCAATAGGGGAGGGGTTTTTTAGGCTTTGCATGGCCTCATCGTTTCCTTCCCATTACAAATATGTATAACTTTCCTCCTTATATAAGAATAAAGATCAATTCAATGGTCCCCACTTTTGATCTAGGTTTCCCCAAACTCATTATCTACTTATGGGAGTTCATAGAGATGTTAAATTTTCACATGATCTCCCTAGTGGCCCTCTTTGTATAGAATTGACCATCGGTTCAAGACTAGGACCATCTTTTCACCGATTGGTGGAAAATACAAAATCATGATATCATAGGGATATTAGAACCTAAAAATTGTTTCAACCAGTTTTATATTGATTAAGATATCATATGTTTATGAAATAGAATCCTAAAATCCTTTAACAGTGTTTTTACCTCTTTCGATGGACCTTAAACTTCAATATAAAGAGATATCCTATGATAAATCTGATCAATGTAAGTTTTTTAGGACTTATTCTTCCATTTCAAAATCCTTTCATCCTTTCAATGATAAGAAATTTAGTTTGTAGATTTATATTCTTTGACATTATATCTCAGCCTCTTTTTCATCCAATTTCTCTACATATTAGTATCGATGTTAATTTATTTTTACCTCCGTTAGATTTTTTATGAATTGATATTCAAAAAAATTCCTGATTAGAAAAGAAGTTTATTTTGAATTTTTCATGGATTTAAGATCAAATTTATATAGTATGGGTAACCTCGAAAAGGTATGTATTCATGGTGTAGTTTTTCATGGGTATTATCCTCTATCCCTTCTTTGTGATGAGGTTTACATGGTTACTGAACCTATTGGTAGGGAGAAATCATTGGCCTTGTAAGAGGTAGATGTTGACATATCCATCAAAAAAAGGTTCCTTTTGGGACCTCTACCCAACCAAATGTGTCCTCTCTTGAACCTTTTTCACAATATTTAAGGACTTAGTTTGATATAATATTTGACCCCATGGGTGAAAGGTGTGGTCCATATGGAGATGATGGATGTGAAAACAGGGGCCCAAATTTTTATTTAAAAGTTGTGAAGAGGGTTATTCTAGAGGATTTTTTAGGTGAAGAAGTCCAAATTCCTGGACCATTATTTTAGTCATCCATCTAGAGTCCTAATTCTAGATATAAGGGTCATAAAAACTCTCCACCAACAAAATATAGCTCCCATATCCTCCTTCATAATTTATTTTCAAATTTAGGAAATGAATCAATTGAGGTATATGACAAATAGGGTGGAAAGGGTTATACACAAGAAGGCTAAAAAGGGAAATCCTTACCAAGTAGAGTAAATTATAGAAAATTATGACGCTATAATTGTGTTAACTTAGTCATCATTGGTGAATAAAGAGGATGAATAACCCATATAAAAATTTAAAAATGTATTATAAAAGAGAAGAAAATGGCCATTGAAATTGGTGAATATCCTTTAAATACATGGGGAAAGAATAATTCATAGAAATATTATTCATATCTTCTAAAACCTATGACTACTAGATTTTATGAAAAATGTATTAGTGTTAGAAAGACCTTCAAGACCTCGTTCAAAAGAAAAGAAAATTTCATAGGTCCTAATGAGGTTACCATTAATCATGAGTTACCTCTATCACATGGGGATCCCTCTAAAAATAAAATGGTGGTTGAGACCCACTTTCATAAGGAGGAAAAATTTATAGTAACCAAATGTGTGAATCTGGAAGAAAATATCAAGGAAAATGGAAATAATTTTTACAAACCAAATAGAGGATAGAAAATTAGAGTAGTAGAGAACTAGATTCTCACATTCCCTTGGGAAGGATCCTCCATATGCATTTTATGGTGGAGATGGTGGGAAATAAATTCAAATTAAAAGCATAAAAGAAATACCAATGTTGAATAATGGATATATTTGTGAATGTTGTCACCAAATAAAAATTGGAATGGACTAATTATCAGGTCCACATTCTGCTTAAGGGATTCAATGAAATGAAAATTAGTATGGAGGATTCCATTAAGATATGTGACATGATGGCCTCTTTATTTGAGGAGTTTATTCAAAGGGATCCTATGTGGAATTATATTACTATAATATGAAGTCTGCATCATATAATAGACACTAACTCTTTAAGGATCTATTGGAAAGTAAAATCAATTCCCATCATGGTTTAATATTTTTCATGTATGGTTTTCCACTTTACCATAACGTGGTTCCACTTGAAAATGAATAAAAATTTAATTTTCAGTTATTCATCAAAATGTACTATATATGTTTGTTCAAGGGCACCCAAATTTACAACCAAAAATAAGAAAACCCATAAAAAACCCTAAAAACAAAAAAAACCCAAAAAACCCATAAGAAAACTAAAACCCCAAAACCTAAAAAAAGACTTGAAGACCATAAAAAACCATGAAACCTTAAAAACCTAAAACATATAAAATCACTATAAATCCTAAAATCACAAAAATACATAAAAAAACTAAAATAATATACACCATAAATTATATTTCCTAAACCATGTACCCAAAAACATAGAACCTAAACACTAAACCCTACACCCTAAATCTCAAACCGTACACACAACATCATGAACCATAAAACCTTGAACTTATAACCTAAACCCTAATTAGTACCCCTTAAACTCTATACAATACACATTAAACCCAAAATCCCATACTCTAAACCCTATACCCTACACCCTAACACCAAACCCCTAAACCCAACACCCTAATCCCTAAACCCTACACCCAAAACCTTAATCCCTAAACTAAAACCCTATACCCATCACCATACACCCTAAATCCTACACCCTAAACCATATAACATACACCATAAAACCTAAAATCTAAACCCTAAACCCAACACAATGGACCCTAAACCCTATATACTAAACCCTAAACCCCACACTGTAAACCCTAAACCCCAGACCAAAAACCCTATACTCAAAACCATAAACCATATAACCTACACTATAAACGCCAAACCCTGCACACTAAAACCTATACCCTACCAATTAAACCCTAATAAAAAAACCCTAAACCCAATAAAATACACCATAAACACTATATCCAACACCCAAAACCCTATTCCCTACACCCTAAACCCTAAACCATGAACCCTAAACCTAATACCCTATACCATAAACCCTACAACCTAAACACTATAACCTTGTAACAACCCGAGATTTTATGAAAAATATTCTTTTTAATTTTATTAATGTCTTGTGTTGTACGCTACACCAAAAGGAGCTTGCACAACACGCATCTTTGACTTTCCTTGCATTACACGCAATCGCAACCTTCCTCGATAGTGTGTGTAATACGCAATACCGAGTTTCACTAAACAACGATGTGCTATTAAAATATTATTAAAACTAGCCGTTATGAATAGTAATAACCACTTTTTAAAATTCTGTAAATCTTATTTTTCAAAATGAACTTCATTCTTGGATTCGGAGTATCGAATTTAGCCTAAGGTGAAATTTTGGTACTTTTCGGATAACTTTCATATTCTGATGAATAGTGAAAAATTACTAAATTATAATTAAAAACAACTTTTTTAATCGAAATAATTAATAGTGATAAATTATTAATTTGAGTGGTTTTAAAGTATATTTATAATATATTTTTACAATTTAATATAATGTTGGTCATTGGTTGTAATTTCACATTTAAACAAGACATAATCAAGTGTCAATCTTTTGATATATATTGTTTCCTAAAAACACGCTATTTATTTTAACAGCGGGATTTAATTATAAAATTAATTAATGCAACTTCTATGTTATGAATTTGGTAAAATAGATTTCATTTTTTAATTCGGAATATGAAATATAGCTTAGGATGAAATTTTGGCATTGTTCTGAAAAACATCAATTTTTGATGAATAGTGAAACTACTAAGTGGTAGTTAAAAAAACTGAATTTTTCATAAAACTTAATTTTGCCGCTTCTGTGAATGGAATTTCGAAAATCCGAGAGACACGGTTAATATTAAGGACTAAAATGTGGTTCAATGAGATGAAAATAATTTTTTGGTGAATAGTAACTTTTTACTTTTTTACCGCGGTTAATAGTAAATAGGGTAACTAAGGGTAAATATGATATTACTATTACCCTAACAATGTCCTAATTCTATTGGACAAGTTTAATTCGACCAAAAACAAACTTAGGAATAACATATGACCATTTAGGCCCACTTGGATTAGATTAGGACATTTATTATTAATTTATTTAAAGAAAGGTTAAAATAGTTAAAATCAAAGTTTAATAAGTAAATCATTTTTAATATGGGGGTATACATAAGATAAATTCGATTTTAAATATTCATTAGAAAGCTAAAAAGATTTCATACATGATGGTATTTTATTTGTAATTTTTAGACATAAAATAATTTACTTTATTTATGACACAAAGATTATGCAGTAATTATCTTATTAATGAAATATTGTCATAATTGATAATATAAATACCAAAATAAATGTAATTTAAGACTTTTTATGAATTCCAATAATTTTCTAGGTTACTATGATATATTAATGTTTATTTAATCAACTTGGTTCGAACATATAATTCTTTTATGAATTTCACAAAAATCATATATCAAATAGTGTCAAAATTGACACAAAATAGTTTTTAAATCAAATATTATATTATTAATTGTTATTTTATTCCTAAAAATCTAAGGTTCGGCCAAATGACTTAGATAAGGATATATATATTAATAATAAACAATTTGGGGTTCGTTTGGCATGTTATAGTAAGTTTATTAACCATATAGTGAAAGAAAACAAAAAGACATGGTAAAAGTTAAATTATTTAACTTAGAGTTAAATTTAATTGATAAGGTTAAAATAATATCCTAAACTTGTCTAAATTCTATTGGTTGATAGGATTTCGACCCCTCCCCACCTTATCTTCGAAATAAGACCCTTTGGAACCATTATAAACCGATTTTTACTTTAATATAAAACAATATTTTGAGATATTCCTAAGGTGCCCCTCTCCTCCCTTATAAAAGGACACCTCCTCCCCCTCCTCCTCACACCAATTTGAGCACTCAAGCTCGTCCAACCCCTGCCAAAATCCCTTCTCCACTTCCCTAGCAACATCCTAGAGGTTCTGGTCTTCCTCAAAGACCAATTCTAGTTCCCTAAGAGGAGGTCTCAAAGAAGCACTTCAAAGAAGAGGTAATTACCGTTACCAATTCTTTCATCTTTATTTATTCTTCCACTTCTTCTTCTTAGGTTGTTTCATTATGAAGTAATAACATCAGTATCACTCATATACTGATATGTTATTATAAGTATGAAACAACCCTATTTCACCATCTATCCATCCTACGGAAAAAGAAATCACCGCGCGTGCGTACGTACGGAATACCGTCTCCACGCCATGGTGTAATCTATTTTCCACCACCACCTTACATGGATGGGTATAATGGTGTAAAGAATAACTATAAAAAGTTATTACAACATCCTATTTATTCTGATATATTGTATAATCCACTCCAATTCAA
Source organism: Viscum album (assembly GCA_963277665.1). Classification (NCBI taxonomy): domain Eukaryota; kingdom Viridiplantae; phylum Streptophyta; class Magnoliopsida; order Santalales; family Viscaceae; genus Viscum; species Viscum album. The sequence continues at coordinate 333,580,376 of OY728156.1, read as the reverse complement.
TTCAATATTTATAGAAATGATATCATCGCTCGTGCGTACGTACGGAATACCGTCTCCACGACGCGATGAGATTCATTCTCCATGTTAACCATTTAAGAATGATTATAAAGTATATATAAGAAATAATAATGAAATATATGACATTATAAAGCTACCAGATTTATGTATATATATACAAATGTATGTCATCTACTTACTTCCATTTCAAGACAATAAGGAAAGGAAAACAGCGTTCATGCGTACGTACGGACTACCGTCTCCATGAACGGTGTTTTTCATTTTATTTATCTACCTATTATATATATATATATACAGAATATATATGATATATAAATCATATTTTATATTCTGGAAGTAAGTAAATCATGATATAAGTAATAATGATGTCAAGAACAACAGGTCAAAACACCTACGATAAATGAAACGATTTTACCCAAAACGCTTCTTTAACATGGAATTTAAAAAAGAACGGGTAATATAATGTCATAAGTGAACCATATATGATATCATAACAATGAATATGATTCTTTAATAAGTCAATGACATTATTTAAATCATTATACAGGAGGTTCGGACACATACGAAGCAAATTGGACCTAAGGTAAGGGAAATATCACAATCTCATTTTTATCCGAGATTGTTTATTCGTAAGTATTTACTGGGGTGTATTTTATCATACACATCCATGTTTCATCAATATGTAATATTATTTCCATCCACCTAAAATTGTTTAAATCCATTTTTACCCTTCGGTGAGTTTTTAGTAAAAGAAGTGAAAGGAATCTTTTGTCGTTTTCCGTACGAGGTACTTTTTGACTTTTCCGACAAAAGTACGAAGAATGTTTTTTTTAACTTATACGACCTGAATGGATTTTTAAAACATTATTTCTAAGAAACTTCCTTTACAAGTTTTCAAGTTTATTTTTAATCAACTTCTTTTATTTTAAATTCGTATGACATGTTATGAAAGAAAAAAAAATGTTTTTGAAGAAGAAAGGATATTTTCCTCAAGAATAGAGTTGAAGTATTTTATCAAAATTATTTTCCATCTAAGATAATAAAAGGGTTCTGTTTTTATCCCTATTATTACATTGGTTTGATTATGTTGTGATGGAAATATTTTTATGAATTCCTTTATCTTATATGAATTGTTTTATGATGTCATGTTGTTTAAGAATCCCATTTTATTTCATGGGTTATGCAATGATGTATGATTTATGATTTTGTGGAACACATAAGAATGGTATCATTATGAGATGGGTGGGACCTATATCTCCCTCCAATGCATTGGGTAAAGATTTTATATCTCATGAGATAGACATGGCTGAAATGGTAGGTTATACCGGTTCAGTGAAACAGGACTGAAACGAGGGTTACTCGATTCAGAAAGGGACTTTGTCCACTAAGATAGTCTTGGCAATGAGTCTTGACTAACAAGAAATTATTTTCTATGATTATGTGTGTATGCCACAAAGTTTCATGTTTTATGTTATGATTATTGGGATTACATTTCACTTCTATGATATATTCCATGTTATGATATTATGAGCTCTTTTGCAGGTTAAGATTTCCAAAAGCTATGTATATGATGTGATTGATTTTTCTTTTGTTTACCCTTACTGAGCATTTGAGCTCACCCTTTTATGTTTTCTTTTCCCCAGGATATAAAGAAAGGTTTTAGGTAGAAAAAAAAGGGATGACCTTTATGGGAGATATTGAAGAACTTTCACCACGATTAGAAGATTACGTTCCGAGTTTCCAAAGACACTAAACTATTACGATCCTTTAGTGTGTGTTTTTGTTATGTACTAAGTATTCCGCAAATGTAATGTAATGTCCATGTACGTCAAGCTACGGGTCTCTACAGTTGGTATCAGAGGAAAGGTTTAGTCAACCTTTGGAAACTAGGATGCGAAAACATTAGTGAGATCCCTAGAGATATTTCTAAGGTATGTCTAGGGATGCCCCTAAGGATAAGTATACGTATAGGATATAGTCCTAGAACTATGGTAACGATATTAGATTAAACCAAAGATGATAGATATTTAAGTTACTCCCTCTTTATTATGATTTTTGCATCTAACACTATTCTTTTTGGGTTTTAGAAAATGGTTGGAAACAAGGTGATTCACGATAATGGAGGATATGATGGACAATGGAATGATATTCTTCATGAGCAACCAAATGAAATGGGATTTGGAAGTCCAAACATCATTATTATGCCGAATCAGCAATCTCATAATATGATCAATAAAGTAAAATTTGGTAAGTTTCCTGACTCGACTAATAAGAGAAAGATGGAGTTCCATGATGATCATAGAGGAAAGAAAGTTCAATTTCCCCTATGTAAATCATGTGGGAAAAGGCATCAAGGAGAATGTTTCAAGGGAACTGGAAGATGCTTTGGGTGTGGAAAAGAAGGACACAAAGCAAGTAAGTGCAAAGGAAAAGGGTCGGTTAACACCATGGATGGGGATAATGGTATTGCTACGACATCAAAAATGGTTAAGTGTTTTAAATGTGGAATGTATGGGCATTATTCAAACCAATTCCCTAAGGGAAAGACTCATGAAGAGAATCAGTATGGTCATATGGGTAGTATTTATGTGGATGATGATGAAGAGACTACAAATGATATGTGAGATGAAAGAATTTTTGAAGCTCGGTCAATGGTTTGAGAATGTAGTGGAATGATTACATGTTTATCATGTGTAATTTTGGAATAAAGAGACATCTATGGATTGTTACACTGTTGGCTTTCCTTGTGTTTTGAAAGTGTATGATTAATGTTACCAGTATCCATGAAAGGTTATTCAGATATTTTTGGAATGTAGATGATATGCGCATAATGAAGGGATAAGGAGAAAATTAAATGTTTGATAGTATTCATGAGCTCATGATTGATATAAGGACTAAGTGATATCATGGATTGAGTATATAGAATTTTGAGGATTTTGGTATGTGGAAAGTGTTAACTTTTAACTGCATTCATGTTTTCACTAAGGTATTCAAGAGAATACACGATTAAGGACTTTGAATGTTTGGAATGTGACCAACAAAACATATCTTATGATATATGGGGATCGATGATGGTGTTAAATATCTGGTAATCATTTTCACTATATTATGAGAGTCGACTGCAGTATTATGGATAAGCCTAAAAGATTGGAATGGATTATGTTGGACATAAGTTAGTATTGTTTGTTTTTTTCGATATTATTGATGGGATGTTATATAGTTTTGGAAAAAGGACAACCTGCAGGACGGGCGACAGCCCATCGCTTCGGACAAGGCTATGGGAATCGAACCCACAACTGAAGTGCGACTGGCCTTTATCGCCTACCACTGGCCTACAGGAAGTCCCTGTTTAGTAGAAACTAGTTTTATTATATTAAGCAGTATTATATATGAAGTATAAGTCCATTTTAGGAACCATATATGATTAATCTCACTATAGATTGACTTATGCATATAATTTTTGCTAACCTTTTGTTTGAGACAGATGGAATGACCCGTCATTCTATCACATGATCTGCTAACACTTCATGAATAACAAATTCAACTTCATTTATTTAAGAGATGAAGTGGAAATTGTTCAAGGCACGAACAACAGTGAAATTGTACCAAAATAAAGTAAGTATTTATTCTAATTCAAATTTTCAACTTTAGGGAAATGATCTTGAAAACCAAAAATGTTGTCCTAGTGATCTTATACCTGATGAATCAGATGGTACCTTATATCATCACAAATCTATGGATTTGTGATTACTGGCTTTTCCATAGCCATGTTCTCTACCACTCTCCATCAGAACATGATGGTTAGATTTCTCTTCCATATCCATATTTTCACCTATGTGGAAACCCAATGATTAGTTTATTTGGGTAACCGTTACGTTTCATACTTTTGTTTTTAAAGATTGGTTTTGATATTCCTTTTTATGATGTGGGTTTCTATTAAAGAAACTTTCGAATAGTAAACCATTTATAACCCCGACGAATTTCGAGGGCGAAATTCATTTTAAGGGGGGTAGAATGTAACAACCCGAGATTTTATGAAAAATATTCTTTTTAATTTTATTAATGTCTTGTGTTGTACGCTACACCAAAAGGAGCTTGCACAACACGCATCTTTGACTTTCCTTGCATTACACGCAATCGCAACCTTCCTCGATAGCGTGTGTAATACGCAATACCAAGTTTCACTAAACAACGATGTGCTATTAAAATATTATTAAAACTAGCCATTATGAATAGTAATAACCACTTTTTAAAATTCTGTAAATCTTATTTTTCAAAATGAACTTCATTCTTGGATTCGGAGTATCGAATTTAGCCTAAGGTGAAATTTTGGTACTTTTCGGATAACTTTCATATTCTGATGAATAGTGAAAAATTACTAAATTATAATTAAAAACAACTTTTTTAATCGAAATAATTAATAGTGATAAATTATTAATTTGAGTGGTTTTAAAGTATATTTAGAATATATTTTTACAATTTAATACAATGTTGGTCATTGGTTGTAATTTCACATTTAAACAAGACATAATCAAGTGTCAATCTTTTGATATATATTGTTTCCTAAAAACATGCTATTTATTTTAACAGCGGGATTTAATTATAAAATTAATTAATGCAACTTCTATGTTATGAATTTGGTAAAATAGATTTCATTTTTGAATTCGGAATATGAAATATAGCTTAGGATGAAATTTTGGCATTGTTCTGAAAAACATCAATTTTTGATGAATAGTGAAACTACTAAGTGGTAGTTAAAAAAACTGAATTTTTCATAAAACTTAATTTTGCTGCTTCTGTGAATGGAATTTGGAAAATCCGAGAGACACGGTTAATATCAAGAACTAAAATGTGGTTCAATGAGATGAAAATAATTTTTTGGTGAATAGTAACTTTTTACTTTTTTACCGCGGTTAATAGTAAATAGGGTAACTAAGGGTAAATATGATATTACTATTACCCTAACACATGTCCTAATTCTATTGGACAAGTGTAATTCGACCAAAAACAAACTTAGGAATAAAATATGACCATTTAGGCCCACTTGGATTAGATTAGGACATTTATTATTAATTTATTTAAAGAAAGGTTAAAATAGTTAAAATCAAAGTTTAATAAGTAAATCATTTTTAATATGGGGTTATACATAAGATAAATTCGATTTTAAATATTCATTAGAAAGCTAAAAAGATTTCCTACATGATGGTATTTTATTTGTAATTTTTAGACATAAAATAATTTAATTTATTTATGACACAAAGATTATACAGTAATTATCTTATTAATGAAATATTGTCATAATTGATAATATAAATACCAAAATAAATGTAATTTAAGACTTTTTATGAATTCCAATAATTTTATAGGTTACTATGATATATTAATGTTTATTTAATCAACTTGGTTCGAACATATAATTCTGTTATGACTTTCACAAAAATCATATATCAAATAGTGTCAAAATTGACACAAAATATTTTTTAAATCAAATATTATATTATTAATTGTTATTTTATTCCTAAAAATCTAAGGTTCGGCCAAATGACTTAGATAAGGATATATATATTAATAATAAACAATTTGGGGTTCGTTTGTCATGTTATAGTAAGTTTATTAACCATATAGTGAAAGAAAACAAAAAGACATGGTAAAAGTTAAATTATTTAACTTAGAGTTAAATTTAATTGATAAGGTTAAAATAATATCCTAAACTTGTCTAAATTCTATTGGTTGATAGGATTTCGACCCCTCCCCACCTTATCTTCGAAATAAGACCCTTTGGAACCATTATAAACCGATTTTGACTTTAATATAAAATAATATTTTGAGATATTCCTAAGGTGCCCCTCTCCTCCCTTATAAAAGGACACCTCCTCCCCCTCCTCCTCACACTAATTTGAGAACTCAAGCTCGTCCAACCCCTGCCAAAATCCCTTCTCCACTTCCCTAGAAACATCCTATAGGTTCTGGTCTTCCTCAAAGACCAATTCTAGTGCCCTAATAGGAGGTCTCAAAGAGGCACTTCAGAGAAGAGGTAATTACCGTTACCAATTCTTTCATCTTTATTTCTTCTTCCACTTCTTCTTCTTAGGTTGTTTCATTATGAAGTAATAACCTCAGTATCACTCATATACTGATATGTTATTATAAGTATGAAACAACCCTATTTCACCATCTATCCATCCTACGGAAAAAGAAATCACCGCGCGTGCGTACGTACGGAATACCGTCTCCACGCCGTGGTGTAATCTATTTTCCACCACCACCTTACATGGATGGGTATAATGGTGTAAAGAATAACTATACAAAGTTATTACAAAATCATATTGATTCTGATATATTGTATAATCCACTCCAATTCAATTCAATATTTATAGAAATGATATCATCGCTCGTGCGTACGTACGGAATACCGTCTCCACGACGCGATGAGATTCATTCTCCATGTTAACCATTTAAGAATGATTATAAAGTATATATAAGAAATAATAATGAAATATATGACATTATAAAGCTACTGGATTTATGTATATATATACATATGTATGTCATCTACTTACTTCCATTTCAAGACAATAAGGAAAGGAAAACAACGTTCATGCGTACGTACGGACTACCGTCTCCATGAACGGTGTTTTTCATTTTATTTATCTACCTATTATATATATATATACAGAATATATATGATATATAAATCATATTTTATATTCTGGAAGTAAGTAAATCATGATATAAGTAATAATGATGTCAAGAACAACAAGTCAAAACACCTACGATAAATGAAACGATTTTACCCAAAACGCTTCCTTAACATGGAATTTACAAAAGAACGGGTAATATAATGTCATAAGTGAACCATATATGATATCATAACAATGAATATGATTCTGTAATAAGTCAATTACATTATTTAAATCATTATACAGGAGGTTCGGACACATACGAAGCAAATTGGACCTAAGGTAAGGGAAATATCACAATCTCATTTTTATCCGAGATTGTTTATTCGTAAGTATTTACTGGGGTGTATTTTATCATCCACATCCATGTTTCATCAATATGTAATATTATTTCCATCCACCTACAATTTTTTAAATCCATTTTTACCCTTCGGTGAGTTTTTAGTAAAAGAAGTGAAAGGAATCTTTTGTCGTTTTCCGTACGAGGTACTTTTTGACTTTTCCGACAAAAGTACGAAGAATGTTTTTTTTAACTTATACGACCTGAATGGATTTTTAAAACATTATTTCTAAGAAACTTCCTTTACAAGTTTTCAAGTTTATTTTTAATCAACTTCTTTTATTTTAAATTCGTATGACATGTTATGAAATAAAAAAAATGTTTTTGAAGAAGAAAGGATATTTTCCTCAAGAATAGAGTTGAAGTATTTTATCAAAATTATTTTCCATCTAAGATAATAAAAGGGTTCTGTTTTTATCCCTATTATTACATTGGTTTTATTATGTTGTGATGGAAATATTTTTATGAAATCCTTTATCTTATATGAATTGTTTTATGATGTCATGTTGTTTAAGAATCCCATTTTATTTCATGGGTTAAGCAATGATGTATGATTTATGATTTTGTGGCACACATAAGAATGGTATCATTATGAGATGGGTGGGACCTATATCTCCCTCCAATGCATTGGGTAAAGATTTTATATCTCATGAGATAGACATGGATGAAATGGTAGGTTATACCGGTTCAGTGAAATAGGACTGAAACGAGGGTTACTCGATTCAGAAAGGGACTTTGTCCACTAAGATAGTCTTGGAAATGAGTCTTGACTAACAAGAAATGATTTTCTATGATTATGTGTGTATGCCACAAAGTTTCATGTTTTATGTTATGATTATTGGGATTACATTTCACTTCTATGATATATTCCATGTTATGATATTATGAGCTCTTTTGCAGGTTAAGATTTCCAAAAGCTATGTATATGATGTGATTGATTTTTCTTTTGTTTACCCTTACTGAGCATTTGAGCTCACCCTTTTATGTTTTCTTTTCCCCAGGATATAAAGAAAGGTTTTAGGTAGAAAAAAAAGGGATGACCTTTATGGGAGATATTGAAGAACTTTCACCACGATTAGAAGATTACGTTCCGAGTTTCCAAAGACACTAAACTATTACGATCCTTTAGTGTGTGTTTTTGTTATGTACTAAGTATTCCGCAAATGTAATGTAATGTCCATGTACGTCAAGCTACGGGTCTCTACAAACCTACACCCTACAACCTAAACCCTACACCCTAAACCATATAACCTATACCCTAAACCCTAAAACCTACATCCTAAACCTTATACCCTAAAATTATTACCCTACACCCAAAACCCTAAATTCCACACCGTAAACCCAATACCATACTCCTTAATCCCTAGACCACACACACCAAACCCTATACCCTCGACCCTAAACCCCAAACCATAAACCCTAAACCCTATACCATACCACCCAAACCCTAAACCCAATATCTTAAACTGTATAGCATACACACTAAACCAAAAACATGAAACCCTAAACACTATACCCCACACCCTAAATCTGACACCCTACACCCTAATCCCTATACCCTACTCCTTATACCCAAAACCATAAACTATACACCCTATACCCCAATCTATTCACCACAGACCCTATACCATACATTGTAAACCCTACACCCGAAACCCAATAACCTACACCCTAAACCCTATGCCTTACACCCAAAACCCGAAACCTGCACCATAAACCCTACACACTAAAGAATATACCCTATGCGCTGAACCCTAAATCCTACACCTTGAACCATCAACACAGAACCCTAATCCCTAAACCATACACACTAAACCTTATACCCTAAAAACCTAAAAACAATACTAAAAAAATCTAATACACCTTAAAACACCTCAAAAACCTACACCCCTAAAAACATTAAAAACCACTTAAAAATAAAAACCACAAAATAATCCTAAAACCATAATCCCCTGAACCCTTAAATAACCCTAAACCCCTAAAACCCCCTAAATCGCTTAAAAATCGATAAAACTATAAAAAACTCAACAAACCCAAACACCCCCATGAAAACCATAAAACCCCTAAAAGGCGTAAAAATTCATTAAAAACACTAAAAATCCCAAAAAAAAAATACAAAAAACACATTAAATCACTTAAAACAAATAAAACCCATTAAAAACATATAAAACCCTAAAAAACTAAAATAATTAAAACCCCTAAAAAGAAACGAAACCCTAATGACCATAAAAACCACTAAAATCATTAAAACACAAAGAACCCTAAACCCCCTAAATCCGTTGCAAACCCCCTAAAACCCTAAATGACCCTAAAATACCCTAAAATCACAAAACAATATAAAAATCATAGAACCCTAAAAAATGCCAAAAACCCATAAAAACCCTAGAAAACCCTAAAAAACATAAAACCTTGAACACCTTAAAAACACAAAGAACCTTAAAACCTAAAAACCCATAAGAACTATAAAAACCCATAAAACCCAAAAACCCCTAAAAACCTAAATATCTCTAAAAACATTGAAAAATACAAAAAATACTAAAGGAACCTAAACAACCTGAACTCCCTAAAACCCCCTAAAAACCAAAACCATAAAAATCCATAAAATGCATAAGAACCTCAAAACCCCTAAAAACCGTTCAGACCGCTAAAAACACTAAAAACCATAAGAAACCCTAAAACCCCTATATGGCCCTAAAAATCATAAAAACACCAAATGAACCTAAAACCCTATAAGAACACTAAATGAAACTAAAATTCCAATAAAACCCTAAAAGACACTAAAAATCCCCCAAAACAATAAAATACACTACACACACCTATAAAAACCATAGATGAACCTAAAAACCAAATTGAACCAAAAAATAACCTAAATCCCAAAAACCTCTAAAGGTACCTAAAACACTAAAATCATTAAAGGACACTAAAAAACTCTAAAAACACTAAAGGACTCTAAAAATCATATAAAATTTAGAGGGACCCAAAAAACCCAAAACCCATAAATAACATTATAAACATAAATACCCAAAAATCCATAAAAACCATAAAAACCTTAAATGATTATAGAACCCCTTAAACCCCAAAAAACTAAAACCCAAAAAAAATCCCTAAAATACAATAAAACCCCCAAAATCCTAAATTTCCCTAAAACACCCTAAAGTCCCTAAAACACTATTAAACCTTAAAATACCGTACAAAATATAAATAAATTTAAAATAATCTAAAAACCATAAATCCTCTAAAAACCCTAAAAACCCTAAAAACCCAAAACCCCTAAAAACGAATACAAAACACCAAAAACAATAAAAACCCAAAAAAACCCTAAACCCAAAAAACCCCGAAAAACCCTATAATCCTTTAAAACCCATAAAGACCCCTAAAACCTCTTAGAGCCCAAAAAATCCCAAAATGAACCAAAAAATCCATAAAAACCCTAAAATACCCTAAAAACCATAAATACCCTAAAACCCCCAAACACCCCCCCCCACCAATCCAAAAATATCTTAAAATCCCTAAAATCCCAATATGACCCTAAAAACCTATAAAAACACAAGAATTCAAAAAACCCCATAAAAATAAAAAAACCAAAAAACCATTAAAAACCCTAAAAACCTAAAAGACCCTATGAACCCTAAAAACCTCAAAACCCTAAAACCCTAAAAACCATAAAACAATCTTAAATAACCTAAAACTCATTAAACCCTAATGATCCATAAAAACCTAAAAACAAATAAAAACAAAAAAATCCCATAAGAATCCATGGAAAACCTATAAAAACTATAAATAACACAAAACCCAATAAAACCACCTAAAATACCTAAAACTCAAAAAACATTAAAACAACATAAAAATAATAAAACACATTAAAACCCTAAAACCCTAAAACCCTAAAAACCCTAAAAACCCTAAAAACCAATTAAAATCCTAAAAATCCCTTAAACCCATAAAAATCATAAAAAAGTTAAAACATATATAACCACCCAATAACCATCAAACCCCCCACCCTAAAAACTCTAAATAATAGTTAAAAAGCCTAAAGGGACCTAAAACCCCTAAAAACCCATATAACCTCAAAAAATGCTGAAAACCCCTAATACCCTAAAAATCCTAAAAACCCTAAAACATAATAACACTAATAAACATAAAACATCCTAATCCCCTAAAACCATTAAAAGTAATATAAACTCTAAAACCCCTAAAATACCCTAAAACCATAAAAGACACTAAAACCCCTAAAAGCCCTAAAAACAGTAAAATACTGAAAATCATAAAACCCCTAAATGAACTTAAAACCCAAAACCCCCATAAAAGAACCAAAACATCGCCAAAAAAATCATAGAGGACACAAAAAAACATAAATTTCCTAGAAGCCTAAAAAAACTCACAAGACCACAAACCCATAAAATCTATAAAAAACCTTATGTGTACCTAAAACCCAAAAAAAACTCTAAAACCACTAAAAATCATAAAACCTCCATAAAAACCATGAACACCCAAAATACCCTTAAAACCACTAAAAACTAAAAAAACCAAAAAATCCAAAACCCTAAAAAACTTAAAATCAACCAAAACCCAAAAAAACATAAACCACTAAAACCTACAAAAAACCATAAACCATAAAAACCATTTAATACCCCTAAAAATCCCTAAAAACCCAAGAGGACCCTAAAAACCATTAAAATACCTAAAAACTCTAAAATACAGTAAAACCCCTAAAACCCCAAAAAAATAAAAATACCCCAAAATAGAAGAAAATCATTAAATTAAAAAAACACATAAAAACCTTGAAACACAAAAACCTCAAAAAAATTTAAACCCCTATAAAAATGTAAAAACTACAAAAAACCCATAAAACCCATAAAACACCATAAAATAATTAAAACTATTAATCCCCCTTGAAACCACTAAAAACACCAGAAACCCAGAAAAATTAAAATCTATAAAAACCCTTAAAACCCCTAAAAACTCAAAAAAACCCAAAACCCCCTAAAAACCATAAAAACCTAGAAACGTTCTAAAATATCTAAAAACATCAAAAACCATAAAACCCATAAAAACCCAAAAAATACGAAAAACACTATTCCATACACCCTAAACCCTAAAACATACATAGTAAACCCTATACATAATAAACTAAACCCTACATCCAAAACCCTATACCCTACACCATCAACCAAAAACCCAACCCCCTAAAAACTCTAAAAAACCCTAAAAACCATAAAACCCATACAAAATCCATGAAAACCCATAATAACCCAAGAAACCGAAAATGCACAAAAAAAAAATAAAAACTCTAAACCCATAAAACCCATAGAAAATATGAAAACCATAAAACCCCAAAAAAAACCATTAAATCCCTAAAAATATCTAAAATACATAAAAACCCAAAAACCCTAAAAAACCCTAAAAATCATTAAAACCACTAAAGAACCTTAAAACCCCAAAAAATAAAATAGAAAACTAAAAACACAGAAAACAAAAAAAACTCTAAAACCATAAAAATGACTAATACCCCATTAAAACCCCTAATAACTCTAAAACCCTAAAACTCCTAAAAAATTATCAAAGACCTAAAAACCCTAAAAACCATAAAAACCACTGAAATATTTAAAAAACCCTTAAAAACATTATACCAATTAATACCCAAAAATCCCATAAAGACACTAAAACCCATAAAATCCTTAAAAATACTAAAAAACAAAGAAACCCTAAAAGATCATAAAATACCCTAATATGACCCTAAAAGTAACTAAAAGCTCTAAAATCAACAAAATACCCTAAAAACCTTAAAATTCCATAAAACCATAAAATCACTATAGTGTGATAAAACCCCTAAAACCCTAAAGGACTTGAAAAACTCAAAAACCCACTAAAACTCTCGGAAACCCCTAAAAACCCTAAAGGATCCTAAAAATCATAAAGCCCTTAAGTACCTATAAAACCCTAAATACCCTTGAAACCCCAGAAACACTAAAAGACTATAAAACCATAAAAACAAATAAAAACCCTAAAGTCCACTAAACCACTTAAAAGGAACTAAAAACAAAAAAGCATAATTTCCTAAAAACGTAGAAAAATACAAAAATAACATAAAAACTATCAAGACCCCTAAAACCCATAAAAGACACTAAAACCTATAAAACATTAAAAACTATAAGAAAATATCATAACCCTCAATGACCAAAAACCCCAACAATAAATCCCTAAAATCATTAAAAACCCAAATAATACATAGAAACCCCCAAAAACCTAAATACCCCTAAAAATACTAAAAATCCAAAAAACTCATTGAACCTGTAAAAAATCCATAAGACCACTGAAAACCATAAACCCCCAAAAAACTCATAGAATCCAAAAAAATATACAAAACCACATAAAACCCCAAAATAATAAAAAATACTAAATACCATAAAATCCCTAAAAACCCTTAAACCCCTATGAAAACCGAAAACCCTAAAACACCATAAAACACTGAAAATAAAAAATAACTCTAAAAACACTGATAACCGTAAAAAAATATAAAAAATACCAAATAACCTAAACCAATAAAACAATAATAAACACTAAAACCCAAAAAGACCATCAAAACCATCATGCCTTAATGTTTTTGTTGTTAGGTTGAAGAATTTCTTTGTAGTTTTTTCTTGGGTTGCAACCCTCTGTTTTCCAGAATTTTGTTAACTTCCTATTGTCTTTGAAGTCTTGGTTTCCCCTACTTTACCCTTTAAAGGAGGCTTATCCAAAATCATTAAAAATTTTGGCCTTCAGGTCATTGTGTCCTTAGACACACTAAAATCCCTAAGAACACTAAAAACCCTTAAAAACTACCAAAAACCTAAGAACTCTAAAATTTCCTATTAAACATAAAAATTCTAAAACCTAAAAACAAAGAAGACATGTAAAAACAATAAAACCCATTAAACCCCTAAAAATCCCTAATACCCAAAGAACCCCTTAAAATATAAAATACCCTAAACCCCTTAAACCCCTAAAACTATAAAAACCCTAACAACCATAAAAAATATAAAATTTCTCAAAATACCAAAAAATCCATAAAAACTATTAACTACCATAAAAACCTTTAAACCCATAAAAACCCTAAAACCTAATTTGAACTCTACAACAACTTAAAATCTCAAACCCCCTGAAAGGCCCTAAAAACCTAAAAAATACTAAAATGACCTAAAACATTAAAACCCATAAAATACCCTAAAGCCCCTAGAAAGACCCCAAAATGATCTAAAACTTCTAAATATTATAAAGGAAACTAAAAATCAAAAAAACCTAAAAGGACAAAAAATAAACAAAAACCCTTAAAGACACTAAAACCCCTAAAAACTAGATAGACCCTAAAAACTCTAAATGACCCTAAAAACCATAAAAACCATAAGGACCCTAAAAATCTAAAAAAACTAAAGTTCAATAAAAATAAAAAAACCTTAAATTTCCATAAATCTCTATGGGACCCTAAAAACACAAAAATCCTTTACAACCACTACGATACATAAAAATATAAAAACCCTAAAAACCACTAAAAACCTTAAAATTCCCAAAAAATCATTCAAAACCTAAAAACCATAAAACCCTAAAGGAACCTAAAATACCCCAAATCCCTAAAAATATAAAACGTCGACATACAGATAATTCCTTCAATGAAATAAAATAACATAAAATAGTATAAAAATACAAAATGTCCATTAAAAATCCATAAACACCCTAAAAAACTGAAAACCCTAAAAAAATAAAATTCCCCAAAACCCTTAAAATTATAAAAACTCAAAAATTAATAAAATAACCTACAACCCCAAGACCCCTCCCTGAAAAATCAATAAAAATATAAAAATATGTAAACATGAAAAACCCTAAAAACATTAAAACCCCTAATAAAACCTAAAAACTCTTTAAAACCATAAATATTCCTATAAACCCTAATAAATCCAAAAAATGCTAAAAATACTTTAAACCTAAAAAACCCTAAAAGGACCAAAACCCCATACAAACACTAAAAACTACATAGAACCTTAATAAACCCTAAAACCATAAGAAAACCATAAAACCCAAAACCCCATATGAAAACAATTTAAAACCCTAAAAACCATAGAAAACCTAAAAAAATGTAAAACCCTTAAATTCCTTAAAAAATAAAAGGAAGAAGAAGATTTCACTACTCCCTCTTGGGCTCTCCCTCCCGAAGCGGTGATTTCCAGGATTTTCTCCTAGATTCCTTCCTGGAAGCATCGTTGATCTCTTCCTGCTACCTATTGATGCGGATGGAGTTCGGTCCGAGCATTCTTCTTCTCTAGAGGGATTTTGGGAGTCAAGGAATGCACTCAGTGACGATGGGATCTGGCGTCTCTGTTCAGGCTTGGGCGGTGATGATTTGTTCTAGATCTGGCGGCTTTTTGGATCACCTTCAGTAGATCTGCCTCCTTGGTCATGCCACATTTGTTGCGACATGAGGGCATGTCAGTTATCTTGGTCTATGGAGAATTCAACGTTGGATCCAGATTTGTAGTGGCTTCCTCGGCTTCGTGATGGTTTCAGGAAAGTGCGAAAGGCACCCCGATGACTCGGTGGTGCGATGGGATGGTCCTCTCAGCCATCAATGATGAGGTACCTTCCAGATCTAGTTTTGGGAGTATTTTGGTGGCTATCCCGGATTCATGATGGAGTTAGATGGAGGCTGAGGGTGGAGTTTTGGCTTTTTGGTGGAATGCTTGGTTTTGGTGTGAGGGTTATTAGATCTTCTTGCGATTGGTTTACACTGGAGATGCAGGTTTGTGGTTATGGATTTTCATCTTAGGCCTTGTTTCACGATATGATTGCATGTTGTTTTGTGTTGTGATGTGATATGGTTTTGTTGATGGTTAGGGGTTTCCTGATATTCTAAATTGATCCCTATTGTCTGGGTAATCTTTGGTTTGGGGTGTGGCATTGGTGCTGGTGGCTCTATGTTGTTGTATATGTTGCTGGGTGTGGAATGTTATGTGCTGAATGGCCCGGAGGTGCTGGTCGCTGGTCTTGCAGTTACTGGGTACCGTTTACTACTTTTCTTAGAACTGCTAAAGGTTCTGGTTTTCGGAAGATGACGGGACGGACACTGGCTTCTGCTCGGCTGAGATGTGATAAAGGTGGTGATTATGATTCTGGTGCTGGTGGTTCAGTGTTGCAGGTGGTGAATGTTCTTGGCGAGATGGTGATGGTTTCTGGAATATGTGATGTTGGATGCTGGTTGCTGCTTAGTTGGGAGGTGCTAAAGTTTCGGTTTTTAGTCTTGCTGCTTTTCTAGTGGTTCTGTGTTGTTTGTTTTACTTCTAGGTGTGGTATGCATGAAGCTGTCAGGATAACAGGTTCTGGATGCTGGACAATGAGTTGTTGGTTGATGGATTCTTCTTGGCTGGGTATGGTTGAAGAGGGTGATTGCTGCCGAAAACTGGTGTGTTGGAGTTTGGATGATGCCTGCCTAGAAAATGGTGAAGTTGATGTCTATGATTCTGGTGCTGGCGGTTCTGTGTTGCTGGTGGGAAACTTTCTTGGCGGGAAGGTGCTAGATGCTGGAAATTGTGATGCTGGATGCGGGTTGTTGCTTAGCTAGGAGGTGAGGAAGTTGTGGCTTGTGGTCTTATTGCTACTGGATGTTGGTTGTTATTTGGTTGGAACTGCTGCTGGGATCTTTCTTACTTGGCGTTGTGTGTTTTATTCTTTCATGATTTTTCTTTTTTTGGGTCTTTTGTGTCTTGGGTTTGTAAAGGGTTTTTGGGTGTGGGTTGTTTGACCCCTCCCCTCCCTTGTCTGTTGCATCTTTTTTCATAATAAAATTTGTGGGGGGGGGGGTCGGGAATAGACCAATCCTTGCATCTTCCTTGCCCTTAAAAACTAAAAAAACCCTAAAAAGAACTCAAAACCAAAAATAACCTTAAATCCATGAAAACCGTAAAATCCCCTAAAATGCCTAAAACCCCTAAAAACCCAATACTACCCTAAATAACCCAAAATCCCAAAACCCATAAAACCCAAAAAAACCGCTAAAAACACTAAAACCCCTAAACACCCAAAAACCCCTAATAATCCTTGAATATACTAAAACACCTAAAACCCATAAAAAACTAAAACCCTAAAATTATTAAAAACACTAAAAACACCAAAACCATAAAAACATGAAAACCAAAAAAACCCCTATAAACCTAAAACCCTAAAGCCTATGACATACACCATAAACTCTAAACACTAAACTATAAATTGTATAACATAAATCCTAAAATATGAATCTTAAAAATTATATCCAATACCATAAACCCTAAACAGTACACCCAACATCCTAAACACAAGATTAAATGCCCTAAACCCTATACCCTGAACCCCTATACCCTATACTCTAAACCCTATACCCTAAAGCCTAAAACCAATACTCTATACCCTAAACCCTAAATTCTATACACTAAACCCTATATCCTACACCCTAATCCAAAAACACAACACTCAAAACCCTATACCTTACTCCATAAAACGTAAAACATAAACATCAAACCCTATTACCTACACCCAAAACCCTAAAACCTATATTATAAACCCTATACCCAACACCTTAAACCCTAAACCCTTCACACTACACCTTATACCATACACACTAAATTGTTAACCCTAAAACCAAAACCCTATACCCTAAAACCTATACCCAACACCCTTAACCCTATACCAAATACCTGAAACTCTATACCCTATACCCTAAACCCTAAACCTCACACCCTAAATCTGATACCCAACAATATAAGCTGAAAAAACTCTACCCTAGATCTTATAGCCTACTCCCAAAACCCTAAACCCTGCACCCTATACCCAATACCATACTCTCTAAACCATAAAACATTCACTCAAAACCCCATTCTCTTCACAATAAACCCAAAAACCCACACCCTAAATCTTATAACCTACAACCTAATCCCTAAAACCTAGACCCTAAACCCTAAACCATAAACTATCTACCACAAAACCAAACCCCTAAACCCTGAACTTGAAACCCTTATCTCCACACGCTAAACCCTAAACACGACACCCAAATCCCTATGGATGAAAGCCTAAATGATAAACCTAAACCATAAACACTATATGTTGTACCCTAAACCAAAATCCCTACACCATATACCCTATACCCTCCACTCTAAACCATAAAATCTACAACCTAACCCCTATACCTTTCACCCTAAACCCCAAACCAAACACCCTAAACCCTATACCATATACCATAAACCCTAAACCCTAAACCCCACACTATAAATCCTGGACCCACCCCCCAAAACCCTACACCCTAAACCATAAACCCTAAACCCTAAACCGTACTCTATAAAACCTAAATCATACACCCTAAACCCTAAAACCTAAACCGAATACCCTACAACCTAAACCCAATACCCTACACCCAACAACCTAAACCTTATACCCACAACCCTAAACCCAAAACCCCACACCCTATACCATACACCACAAACCCTAAACCCTAAGTCGTAAACCATATAAATTATTCCCTAATCCTTAAACCCTACACATTAAACCATATAATCTACACCCAAAACTCTAAACCCTACACTCTATTCCCTACTCCCTAAAATCCTAAAATAATACAAAAGTCCCTAAAACACTAAAAAACCTTAAAATCCCTAAAAAATTAAGAAACCTGAAACACTAATTCCCCCCCCCCCCCCGAAAAATCCTAAAGACCATAAAAATCACTAGAAAACCTAAAAACTCAGTAAAAACCTAAAACCCCTAAAACCCCTTTGAATCCTTAAAAACCACTAACCCCTAAAAATCCCTAAAACTCATAAAAATCCATAAACCTCTAAAAACAACTAAAAAACCCTAAAACCCCAAATCACATAAAGAAAATTTAAAACCCCTAAAACACTAAATTTTTTAAAAAAAATTACGAATTCTATAAAACCCTTAAAATCCCTAAAAACACCTAATAACCCTTAAACCTGAAAAAAATTAAAAAACATAAAATTATTTAAAAAAACCTAATGAAACTAAAAACCCTTAAAACCCTTAAAACCCCTAAGAACACTAAAATCCTAAAAAAACTAAAAACGTAAAAAACCTAAATAAGAATAAATATCCTAGAACCCATAAAAATCGTAAAACTCAAAAAAAACTAAAACCTTTAAAACCCTAAAGCCCACACCATAAATCCTAGACCCAACACCCAAAACCCTACACCCAAAACCGACTAAAAAAAATTAAAATACCTCAAGACCATAAGAACCCAAAAAACCATAAACCAAATAAAAACATTTAAATCCCTCAAGACCCTAAATACCCTAAAAACCATAAAACTCAAAAAAAACTAAAACCTTTAAAAACCCTAAAAACACTAAAAACCCTAAATAACAAAAAACCAAAAAAAAAATCCTTTGAATCTGAAAAAAAAATTCCATAAACCCATAAAAGGAGATAAAAATCCTAAAAAACCCTATAAGACCATAAAATACCATATAAAAATAATGCACACTAAAACCAATAAAAATCATAAAGGACACTAGAAAACCCCAAAACCCCCAAATACCATAAAAACTCAACAAACCATAAAAGACCCTAAAAACACAAAAAAAATCATATAGGTTCCTAAAAACCCATAAAAACATAAAGTAACATAAAAACCCTAAAAAAATAAAAGATAATAAACCCCTTAAAACAATAAAATAACCCAAAACCCCCTAAAAATCCAAAAAAACATAATACCCCCTAAAACCCCTAAAAATCATAAAACCTCTGAAAACTCTAAACAATATATACTACAATAAAAACCATAAATCCCACACACTAAACCTCATTCCCACAACCTAAACATAAAACTTTATACACTAAACCCTAAAAAAGATAGCTTAAACACAATACCATACACACTGAAAAATAAACCTAATACCGTAAACCCCCAAAGACCCCAAAAACATAATGAAATGGACCAAAAAAACTAAAAACCTTTAAAAACTCAAATACCCTAAAATATCTAAAAATAAGAAAGACCCTAAAAACCCAACCCCACTAAAACTAGAAAACAAACCCAAAACCTCTTTAAACTCTAAAACCCACTTTAGAACATAAAAATAATTTAAGCCCAAAAATCTTTAAAGTCCCTAAATATCATTACAAACACTAAAATCTATAAAAACATCTAAACCCTAAAATCACCCAAAAATCCCTAAAACCATAAATATACACAAAAACCCTAAAAACACTAAAAACCATGAGAAATTACCGAACTCTAAAAAGACCCTAATAATCCTAATAAAACCCTAAGAAGAACCTAAAAACATATAAAACCCTTTAACCACACAAAAACCCCCTAAAACCCCTAAAAACCCAAAACACCCAAAAACCCTAAAAACCCTAAAAATTAATAAAATTCCTACAAACCCCTATAAATAAATAATAAATAACCTAGAAACCCTAATCCCCCAAAATCACTAAAAGGCCAAAAAACCCAAGAAATTGAAAAGGCCAAAAATCCCAAAAAAACCCTAAAACATAAAAAATATAAAACCCTAAAAAACTATAAAAACCCTAAAATGACTTAAATCCCTAAAAATACTCTAAATCAACATAAAGATAACCTAAAACAATTTAAAAACTAATACCCCTAAAAATCATTAAAATACCATAATAACACTAACAATACTAAAACCCCTAAAAATCCTAAAAACCCTAAAAACCATAACAACCATAATAACCATAAAACCCTAAAAGACCCTAAAATAAAAAAAAAACAAACACTTCAATCACCATAAAACACACTAAAACTATAAAACATCATAAAAACACTACAATAATCCAAAATACCATAAATGCCAAAAAATCCTAAAAACCCCTAAAACCCTTAATCCCAAAAAATCTATAAAAACCTTAAACCCCTAGATCCCCTAAATACCCTAAACTGCTTGAAAATATTAATAACCGTTAAAACCCAATTAAACCCTAAACACAATGAGAATCTTGAAAAAACATAAAACCCCCCCAAAAAATAAAAAACTCTAAAAACCCTACAAATCTATAAAAACCCCTAACACCCTTAAAAACATAAAACCCATTAAAACCCTAACAGAACCTAAAAAAATAAAAACCCCTATAAAAACCTTATTGCTGTATATTTTTTAAAAAATAGTAACAACCCCAAAACGATCCTAAAACCCCTAAAAATCCTAAAACCCATAAAACACCTAGAAACCTCTAAAACCCCCCTAAAAACACAAAAACCCCATGAAACACCACAAAATGTCCCTATAACAGCCTAAAAGACCTTTAAAATACACTTTAAACCCCTAAAAACCAAAATAACCCTAAAAACCTTAAACCTTTAAAATTATTAAAATCTATAAAGCCCCAAAAAACACAAAAAACAAACCTTAAAATCCATAAAATACACAAAAACATTCATAACACAAAAACCTTATAACCCCTAAAACCCTAAAAACCCTAAAACATCCTAAAAAACACAATAACCCCGAAAACCACTTAAATGACCCAGAAAGTCATGAAAACCCTAAAACCCTAAAAACCACACAACAACCAAAAAATGTATACCCCCTAAAAACACCGAAACCCATTAAAAACCCATAAACCCCGGAAAAATATAAAAACCTAAAACAATTTAAACCATTAAAAACCCTAAAAATGAAAAAAAAAATCCTTACACCCTAAAAACCCTAAAATCCTAAAACCCCTGAGAACCTAAAAACCCATTAAAAACACTAAAAGACAATAAAAAACCGAAAATCCCAAAAAACCTAAAATTCCCTAAATGAATATAAAACCCTAAAAATTTCTTTAAAAGACCCTGAGAACCATATAAAAACCCCAAACACCCCAAACCACCTCAATAATACAAAAACCAGTAATAACAAAAAAATCAATAAAACAAAAAAAAATCCTAAAAGGATGAAAAAACTGAATAAAACCCTATTAAACAATAAAAACAATAAATACCATAAAACCACTATAAACTCTAAAAATCAAAAAACCATAAACCCAGAAAACCCTAAAACCCCTTTAAAACCCTCAAAACACTAACCCTACCCCAAAAAAAACCCCAAAACCACTTTAGAATCCCTAAAAACCATAAAAACACAAAAAACACAAATAATACCCTGAAAACACCAAAACACTTAAAATTATAGAAAACCCCTAATTAACCTAAAAACAAGAAAGAAATAAAAAAACTATAAAACCGTAATAAACACATTAAAATCCATTAAAAACCTATATACCCAATAAACCTAAAACACTAAAAACCATAAAAAACCCTAAACCGAAAAAAATGAAAATATAAAATAAAAACCCAAATGGGCCAAACCAATCATAAAACAACTAAACCCTTAAAAACCCTAAATCCCCTAGAAACATTAAAACCATAAATATACTATAAAATTCTTTAAAACCCAAAATAATACTAAAAACACTTAAAAGGCCCTAAAATAATCTTAAACCCCTTAAAAGATCCTAAAAAACCCGAAATAATCCTAAATGTCATTAAAAACCGTTGAACCCAAAAAAGAAAGTAATAACCCTAAAATAAAAAAAAGTAAACTAAAAATACTTAATGTCTTTAAAAACACTAAAAACACTAAGTTCCCTAAAAACCTAGAAAAATTTTATAGACCCTAAAATCCAAAAAAACCCAAATGGAACCTAAAAAAGGAACCCCCACCCCAAAAAACAAGGTGTATAAAAACCATAAAACCATAAAGGTCTGTACCCCACCAACCCATAAGTTCCATAAAAACTATAAACCTCCTAAGGGAACCTAAAACCCCTAAACTAGTAAAGGACCTAGAACTGATAAAATAAATAAAAGACCCTAAAACCCTAAAAAATACATAATGAACCCTAAAACCCCCTATAAACCAAAAAAACACTAAAACCACTAAAAACCCATAAAAACCCTAAAACTAAAATAACCATAAAACTCTTAATGACCATAAAAACCATAAAATCCCTAAAACACCTAAAACCTCTGAAAGGCCTTCAAACCATAAATGAACCTAAAACCTAAAAAAGAAAAAGACCTTAAAACCTATGAAAACCCTAAAAATCCTAAAGAACACTAAAATACCTTGAAAATTTTAAAACCCATTAAATCCCAACAAATAATAGTAGAATCCCTAAAAATAAATAACAAAATCCTAAAAACCTAAACAAACATGAAAAACATGAAAACCCTAAAATCCTATAAACACGAAAAAAACTCATTAAAACCCCTATAATCCTTAAAACCCTTAAAAACCTGAAACCCCCTAAAACCACTAAAACATGGACACCCTAAAAATCCTAAATCCTTAAAAAACACTAAAAACACTAATCCCTAAAAACCCTAACAAACCCTAAAACGTATAAACAGTCTAAAATACCTAAAAGTTCCAAAAAAACACTAGAACCACTTAAAACCCCCAATCCCCTAAAAACCATTAAGAAACTTTGAACCTCCAAAAAACCTAAATGGACTTAAAAACTATAAAAATATTATAAAAGACACTTAAAACCTCTTAAACACACTAAAACCGCCTTAAACCCCTTGAAAATATATAAAAACAACAAAAACTAAAAAACTAAAAAATATAAACCACCTCCCCCCCCCATTTTTTTTAAAAAACCCTTAAAACCCCTAAAAATCCCAAAAACCCCATAAAACCAAAATATCATAAATAAATAAACCACTTAAATCCTTAAAAACTCATAAAACCCTTAGAGACCCTAAAAATCCTAATAAACCTAAAAAACTAAAAACCAAAAAAATTCATAAAAAACAAAAACAACCTTGAAACTCGAAAAACACTTAAAAACCCAAAAAATACAAAACCCCTAAAACCCATGAACCCTAAAATACCTAAGACTCTAAAAATATCTAAAACCCTTAGATTCCCCGATTGCTGCTACCTGGGTGCGTTTTCCAGAACTGCCACTCCCCTTTCAGAATTACTCAATTATTTCGATGCTTGGAAACCTGGTGGGGCGATTCCTCTGTGGGGATAGTAGGACGAGGGCCCTCTATCATCCAGTTGCTCCAAGGGCTTTTGTTGAAATTGATGCGTCGAAACCCCCTGTGGACTTTATCTGGATTGTTGTGGGAGAGGATCTCAGATGGAGACAATCTGTTGTCTTCGAGCAATGGCCAGTCTTCTGCTCTTTGTGCTGGAGCTTCGAGCACCGTGATTGTTCTGGAATTTGTTCTGGCGCTTCTAGGGGTGGTGAATCTCTATCTGCTGGTGGGAGCAGCCTCCCTCGGGTGGAGGTGAAGGGGACTATTGGGGAGGTTTCCCACTCTGTGGCTACCGATGTGCCCTGCTCGTCTTCTATGTTGGCTGGTAATGGGTTAGAAATCTCTCTGATGGATTCGGGTGGCTTCTTGGTGAGTCTAGAATCAAGCATCGGTGTCTCAGGGAATGCTGTTGAGGATGAATTCACGGTCGCTGAGGGAGGAATTCATGGCTCTACTGAAGGTGTTCACGGGTCTGGTGAAGATATTAGGAAGCAAAGTGATATAGATAGGACAATTACGATGGATCTATGGCCAGGAAATGTGGAAAATTCCTGCAAGGATCTGGGATGGGATGACACAACTGGCTTAAAGGTTGATGAGAATGTTGGTGGATCTACGCTAATGGATGAGGCTACTGTGAATGTTTCTCAGGCTTCAGGTTCAGCTGAGCCTGCCATGGTTGGGGTGCGGGTGGAAGATGATACAAAGGAGGATGCTGTTTCTCAGAAAACCAGGTCTGGAGATGACTGGAGTTCATGCTCAGCTGAAGAAAAGCCCATACTGGATGGGGATATTGACTGGCGTGATGCCCCACTGGTCCTGCATGGGTATCCTGACATGGGGGGACCTGGCAAGGGGCTTGGGTTATCATGCACCTCTGACGACAGTGCTGAGGACCTGCCTAGTGACCAGCTCCAATATGCTGGTGATGTTGGTGGTCATCCCATGGACCTGTAGAGGGCGATGATCCTTCATGGTGTTCCATCTGCTGAAGACTTTTGTGTGCAGCTTCATGAGATGGTATGGGTTGAAAGGGAAGGTTCCCTCTTGAAGATGAGGCAAGGAGGCTTGGGGAGAGGTTTGCTGAGGCTGATCAACGGATAAATGCTGTTATGGTCACATCAAGGGAGAAAAAAATCAGCGGAGGTGCTGAAACTCTTGAGGAAGAAAGCAAGAAAGGAAAGGCACCACTAGCCGCTAGTGATGGTGGCAATGGACCAAAGATGTCTGCTGCGGGAACCTCCTCTGCCACACCAAGACGAAGAAGGAGGAGGGATTACTCTGCCCTCCCACACCCAATGGAAACTAGGGCCTCCTCACGAGTTGTCAAACTGAATCTAAAGGTGAATAAGCGAGAGAAGCCTTATTTTTCTACTGAGCAGGTAAAAGCTATGGAGAAGCTGCGGTCCAGACTTGGCATGCAGGAAGATTTTGACCCTGGATGGGATTCAATGGACCAGGGTGATGAATCAGATTTTAGCTTTGCAGACGATGGCGGCGGCTTTGGTGATGGCATGGGGTTTCATGATGCAGAGCTGGAGGATTTTGGCGGTGATGTTGACTGACCTACTCTGTGTGTGATTTTCTTTTGGACACTGTGTCTTTTTTGGTCTTGTGCTTTGTTTCTTTTTTTCTTTCCTTTTGTGGCCCTCGGGCTGAGGTCGTAAGGGGTTTCGGGTGTGGATTGATTGATCCATCCCCTCCCTTGTCTGTAGTATTTGTATCCTTTGTTTATAAATTTTGGGGGGTTCCGGGAATAGCCTGGACCCGTGCCTTCTTTGCCATAAAACCCTAAAAAACCTAAAACAAATTAAAATGAAAAATAATCCTAAAAACACCTAAGAATACCCTAAAACCCAAATAAATCACTAAAAACATTATGAACAAATTTATAACATTTAAAACCCCTAAAACCCCAAACTTCGTAAAAACCTATAAAACAACTAAAACCCACAAAAACACAAAAACCCCTAAAAACCATAAAAACGCATAAAACACATAAAATAAAATAAAAAAACAACCATAAAACCCCCTAAAACATAATAAACATTGAAAACCACAGAAAAATCATAAAAAACAAAAAATCCTCAAAAAACCCTAAAACTCCCCGAAAACCCTAATAACCATAAAACTCTATAGATCCCTAAAGAAAAGAATACCTGAAAAAACAATAAAAATCACTAAAACCCTAAGAACCTTAAAGAACCTTAAAATATAAAAATTCCTTAAGAACCTAAACAAATCAAAATATTCCCAAAAATCAATAAAACCCTAAAAACCCTTATAAACCATAAAAACCCATTAAAATAGTAAAAACTAAAAAAACCTTAAAAACATTATTCCCAACACCTTACACCCTACACCCCAAACAATATAACTTACATCCTAAACTGAAAACCCAAAAGCCTAAAAAATTATAAAAAGCCATTACACTGCTAAAAATCCCTAAAACCCATATATAACCATAAGGACTTCCGAAAATCCCAAAAAACACTAAAAACAAAAAATAAACGAAAAAATCATAACAAACCCCAAACAAATATAATATCCCTAAAAACCCTTAAAATCTATAAAACCCTAAAAATCGTAAAAAAAAATTATAAACCATAAACCATTTACAATTATAAAAAACACACATCCCCTAAAACCCTGGAAACCCTAAAACCCAGAAAACCCAAAAAAACCCTAAAATATCATTAAAACCCTAAAGCCCATGAAAAACACAAAAAACCCAAAAAAAACCTTAAAACCCCCAAAAAACAATTAAACTTAAAAAAACCATAAAACCCCTAAAATCTCTAAAATCCCATAAACTCGAAATAAACCCTACAAACCCTAACAATCCTAAAATCATCAAAAATTAATAAAACCCTAAAATTCTTAAAACACCCTAAAATCATTAAAACACCCTAAAAATAATAAAACCACTAAAAGAACACTAAACCCCCTAAAATTCCATAAATCCCCAAAAAACCATAATAACTATAAAAGATATGTGATCCCTAAAAACCCTAAAAAAACTAAAAAACCCAAAAAAACCATTAAAAACTAGTAACCCCTTAAAAACAATAAGGAATCCCTAAAAACCTAAAAACCCCATAAAAAACAAAAACACAATTAAACCCATTAAAATCATAAACATCCTTAAATACTATAATACCCTAAAAACTATAAAACCCATGAAAAACTCTAAAAATACCTAAAGACCCTTAAAACCCAAAAAAACACATTGAACATAAAAAACCAAAAACCCCGACACCCCATAAATTACTAAACAACAGAAAAACCCCAAAATCACATAAAATCCTAAAAACCTAAAATCCATGAAACCCTAAAAATCTTGAACTCCCTAAAAACCATAAAAAACCCAAAAACATAAGAAATACCTAAAACCCACTAAAAACATAAAAACCCAAAAAAATCATAAAATCATTGAAACATCTATATACACAAATAATCCTAAAAACAAAAATCCCCAAAAAACCCTAAAACCCCCCTAAAATACAAAAAACCCACTTAAAACATTTGAACCCCATAAAATCCTAAAACCCCAATACACTATACCCTAACCCCTACACCATAAACCATATACGCTATAAATTAAACCCAAATCCTTATACCTAAAACTTTATATCCTACACCCTTAACCCAAAACCGAATGCCCTAAAAACCTTGAAAGCGCTAAAAATCCAAAAAAAATAAATAACCCTAAAAATCCCAAAAAAACCATAAAAACTCTAGAAACCCATAAAAACACTTAATACCATGAAAAACATAAAAATAGTTAAAACTTTAAAAATCATAAAATGCATAAAATCCCAAAACGCTTTAAAGACCATAAAAACACTAAAACCACTAAAAACCCTTAAACCTGAAAAACAATTAAAAACAAAAGAGCCCAAAAAATTATTAAAACAAAAAACACCAAAAAACGTGAAAATAATAAAAACCTGAAAACCCCCTAAAAACACTAAAATAAATTAAAATTCCCTAAAACCCATAAAAACCTTGATAACACGTAATACCATAAAAACCCATTTAAACCCTAAAAACTGTAAAAAACACTAATAATAATAGAAAAACTAAAAACCCTAAAAACACAAAAAAATGATCAAAACCATAGGACCACAAAATTTTTTAAAAACCCCAAAAACAATAAACCCTAAGACCCCTAAAACCCCCTAAAAACTCTAAATACCTAGAAAACCCACAAACCACAAAATCCCAAAAAAATTAAAGGGATATAAAATACCCTAAAAATACCCTGAAAGACACTAAAAACTCTAAAAACCCCTAAAGGACCCTAAAACCCCTAAAATAACCTAAAACCCATAAAACCTAAATGACCATAAAATCCATAAAATACACTAAGATCATAAAAGACCATAGAAACCCTAATAACACCAATGAATCGAAAAACCCATAAAAGACCCTAAAAATCCCAAAAAAAACTAAAATACCCTAAAACGCTAAAACCCCTTAAAATAACTAAAACCCATAAAACCTTAATAACCCCACAAAACCCTACCCCCATTAAAACCCAAAAAACCCCAAAACCCTAAAAACTTCAAAAAAATGATGAGTACAAAAAAAATCACAAAAAAACCGAAAACCACTAAAAATAATGGAAACCCCTAAAATATTTAAAAATCCCAAAAACCCGAAAGCCCTAAAAAGTATAAAACCCCCTAAAATCCCTAAAAACCTTAAAACAACCTAAATCACTAAAAACACTATAATAAAAAAATATTAAAAAATATTTAAACCCTAAAAGCCCATAAAAAACCTAAAACCCAATAAGACCATAAAGTCCCAAAAACCCCTAAGAGAACCGAAAAACCCCAAAAATAACCTAAAACTGTAAAAACATTAACACACTAAAAACACTAAAAGACACTAATAACCCAAATAAACACAAAAGACCATAAAACCCCCACAAAAACCTAAATGAACAGTAAAACCCCTTAAATACCCTCAGACCCATTTAATACTCTAAAAAATCCAAAAAACTCTAGAACCCTAAAAACCCTAAAACCCCGAAAACACCATAAAACCCCTAAAACCCCAAAAAAACACTAAAAATATAAAAAACTTAAAACTACTATGAGAACATAAAAACCCTTAAAAACAAAAAATAATAAAAATCCTAACAAACCAAAAACACTTAAACACCTAAAACCACTAAATGCACCTTGAAACCTTAAGATCCATTAAATACCCATAATACCCTAACCCCCACCCCCACCTAAAACCCCATAAAAATAACATAAACACCCTAAATACCCTTAAAACCCCTAAAACTCTCAAAAACCCAAAATCCCAAAAAAATACAAATCCTCGAAACCACTAAAAATAAAAAACCCATAAAACACGAAAACAAAATCCTAATAACACTGAAACACTAAAAACGCTAAAAACGACAAAAAACAAAAAAAACCCAAAAACCCAAAACCTTCCTAAAGACCCTAAAAAACTGATAACCCCTAAGAGACCCTAAAACCCCCTAAAAGACACTAAAAACAAAAAAAAGGCCCTAAAATACACTAACCCAATAAAAATATTAAAAAAAACTAAAAATCCAAAAAGATTATCAAAGATTAAAAAATACCCTATAACCCTAAGACATTCAAAAAATGATAATATCCTAAAGGAAATTAAAATTATAAAACCATAAATGACCCTAAAAACCCATAACACCTCTCAATGACACAAGAAAATCTAAAAACACTAAAGGACCCTAAAAAATTAAAAACCATAAAGGAACCTAAAAACCATAAGGGACCATAAAAACCACTAAAGGACACAAAAATCCCTATAAGTCCCTAAGAGACTGTAAAACTTGAAAAGGCATTAAAAGGCCCTAAAATCCAAAAAACCTCAAATCCCCCAAAAATATTTTAAAGCACCTAAAGACCATAACAACTCTAAAAGACCCTAAAAACCCATAAAATCCCTAAACTATCCTATGACCCCCCCATACAGCTAAAAACACTATAAACCATTAAAAACCCCCCAAAACCCAACAACCCAAAAAAACTCCAAAAACCACAAAAAAAACTAAAGACTCTTAAAAAAACCTAAAACTCCTAAAAAACATAAAAAACAATTAAAACCCCTTAATCCCATAACATTCCCTAATACAACAACCCCCGCAACCCCTAAAAATACTAAAAAAATTATCAAACTCTAAAAAACAGAAACCTCAAAAAAACACTCTTAAAAGCCCTAAAACACCAATAAAACCCTAAAACCCCCCCAAAACGCTAAAAACACTGAAAACCCTAAAAACAAAAAACCTAAAAAACCTTAAAAACCCCTAAAGAATGTAAAATACCCAGAAGAAATTATAAAAACCTACAACCCCATAAAAATGAAAAAACCATAAAAAGCATAAAAATCCTCAAACCACTTAATGAATCAAAACCCCTAGAAAACCTATAACACTTAAAACCCATAGAAGACATTAAAACCCATTAAAACCAGAAAAGACACTAAAAACTCTATAAAAATACTAAAATTCCCTTAATCCCTTAAGCTCTAAAAAACCCCTAAAACCTCAGAAAACATTAAAACACTAAAAAACCTAAAAACACTAAAATACCTTAAATTCATAACCCCCCCCCCACCCCAAAACCCAAAAGATCCTAGAAGCCCTAAAAATTTTAAAAACTATAACAATATAAAAACTTGTAAAAAACATAAAAAAACTAAATAGCCCCTAAGAAACCCATAAAAAATTATTACAAACCTCAAAACCCCTATAGACCCTAATAAATCCAAAAAAAAATCTAAAATCATAATGCCTAAAAACCCCAAATACCCTAAAAACCCTAAAACCCTTTAAAACCCATAAAAATACCTAAAAACAAAAACCACATAAAAAAACTAAAACCACTAAGAAAATGATAAAAATAATAAAAACCATAAGAATACCCTTAAACCCCCTAAAACTCATAGAAACCCTATAAACCCTCAATCCCATGGAAAATTGCTAAAACCCTTAAAAACTCAAAAACCCCTAAAAACATAAAAACACAAAAAAACTTTAAAAACCCTAAAAACAATAAAAAAGTGTAAAACCCCAATAAAACACATACAAAACTAAAACTACTTAAAATCTAAAAAAATTAAAAATACCCCAAAACCATAATAGCCCCCCCCCCCTCAAAGTCCCAAAATATCCTAGAAACCCTAAAACCACCATAAAACCCCAATAAACATTGTCCCCCCCAAAACCCAAAAAATCCTAAAGCCCTTAAAAAACATAAAAACCCTAAAAACCATTAACCCTCTATCATACACAAAAAACTATACACCGAAAACCCAATACCCTACACCTTAAATACATCACCTTAAACCCTATACACTACACCATAAACCATAAACTGTACATACTACACAAAAAACCTATAACCTAGACCATAAAACCTGTATCGTACTTCTTAAACCCAATACCCTACACCCTAAACCCTAAACTCGACTCCTTATTCCCTATAACCTATACCCTAATCCCTAATCCATAAACCATAAACACCAAACCTTAAACCTCAAACCCTAAAACCTACACCCAAAACCTTATGTTGTACACCCTAAACCCTACACCCTACACCCTAAACCATATACCTTGAAAACAAAACCCTAAACCCCACACCCTAAGCACTATACACTTCAACCTAAACCACAAACCTTACACAGTATACGATACACCCAACACCCTAACCCTAAACCCTATACTCTAAAACCTATACCCAAAATGCTAAATAGTATACCTTATAACCTAAACCCTATACCCTACACCCAAAACACTAAACCCTATAGCCTAAACCCAAAACCCAACACCAAAAGAACTAAATCCTACACCCTAAACACTAAACCCTAAATGCTATAAACTAAAACCTCTACCATGCACCCTAAATCCTAAACCATACACCCAATAGCCTATAATTGACTCGAAAACCCTAAAACATACACCCTAAAATCTAACACCTAAACCCTAAACCCTATATCCTAGACCATAAGACCTAAACTCTAAACCCTACACCATAGAGCCTACACCCTAAACCCTATACCATAAACCCTGTACCATATACCCTAAACCATTAACCCTACACCCTAAACCCTATACCCTCCACCATAAACCCTAAACCCTAAACTTTAAACCCTACAACCTAAACTATGTACCATAAACCACAAATCCTAAACCATAGACCTTATACCCTATACCCAAAACCCAACCCCCTAAACCCATACTGAAAACCCCCTATACCCTATACCCTATACCCAATATCCAACACGCTAAACCCTAAACCCTACAATCTATATCCTAAACCCAATACCCTAAACCCTAAAACATACACCAAAAACCCAATACTCTACACTGTAAGCCCAAATCCCTCCACCCTACACCATATACCCTACACCCTATACCCAACACCTAACCCCCTAAAACCATTAAACTACACCCTACACCCTAAACCTGATACCCTACACCCTAAAACCAATACGCTACACCCTAAACTCTAAAACCTACACCCTATAACCTACACCCAAAAACACTACCAATCTTATAAACCATGAAAAATTTTAAAACTCAAAAAACGTTAAAAACACCCAAAATCTATAAAATCCCCGAAAAATCCATAAAAACCCTTAAACCCTAAAAACCTTACTCCCCCCCCCCCCAAACACTAAAAACTCTAAAAAAATCCTAAAAATCATAAAACCCCTTAAAATCCAAAAAATTCCTAATAGCCCTAAAAAACATAAAACCCCTAAAAACTCTTCAAAACCCAAAAAACATAAAAAAATTAAAATGATTTAAAATATATAAAGCCCCAAAAACCCATTAAAACACATAAAATCCCTTGAAACACTAAAACCCACTAAAACCCTAAATACCTAAAATCCCCTAAACCCCATAAAATCACTAAAAATACAATAAAACCACTAAAACCACTAAAAATCATAAAAAACTAAAAACCATTAAAAAAAACCCCTGATAACCTAAAAACCCCATAAATCCTTAAAACCCCTAAAATTCATAAAAAACATCAAAATCCTTAAAACCATAAAACCCTTAAACAACCTAAAAACCAAAAAGAAGCCTAAACACACCAAAAAACATTAAAGGTCCCTAAACATCCATAAAACCCTAAAACACCCCGAAAACCATAAATATGCTTAAAACCCTAAAAACCCAAAAACCCAAAAATCTCCAAAAAAATAAAAAAAAAACAAAAAAACCCCTAAAAATACTAAACCAGTTGAAACCCATAAAAGACATTAAAAACTGAAAAATCCCTGAAAGACCAAAAAATATTCTAAAACACTAAAATACTCTAAGACCCATAAATCCCCAAAAAGGAATATAGGAATAAAAAAACCGAAAAGACCCTAAAACCTAGAAAACATTAAGGAAACCTAAAATCCCAAAGAGGACCCAAAATACCCTAAAAATCGAAGAAAATCCTAAAATCCTAAAGGACCCTAAAACCCCTAAAAATTATTAAAAACCATAAAATCCTAAAAAACCCTAAAACCAACTAAAACCAACATAAGAACCAAAAAACTTAAAATCTACACCTTAAACCCTAAAACCACACCCTAAACATTGTACCCTACACTCTAACCCATAATATCTATACCCAAAGCCCTATACCATGTTTCATAAACCCTAAACCAAACACCCTAAACCCTAAACCCTCTATCAAAAACCCTAAAGAACCTTTAAATCGATAAAAACCCTAAAATAACAAAAAAAACCTCAAAATCACTATAAAAACCCTAAAAACATTACAAATCCCTAGATACCCTAAAATCCATTAAAACCCCTAATAAACATAAAAGACCCTAAAGCCCATAATGAATTATTAAATACCCTAAAAATGAGAAAAATATTAAAAGGTCCTTAAACCACAATAAAACAATAAAAATTGATGTAGCCATAAAATCCCAAATAACTCTAAAACCCCTAGAACCTATAAAAATAACAAAGAATCCTAAAAACAAAAAACCCTCTAAAACCCTTAAATATTCCATTAAAAATGAAAACTCTAAATCCCACTATATCCTTGAAACCCCTAAAAATCCTAAAACTAGAAAAAACTAAAAACCCTATCAGGAAACCCTTAAAAGATCCTATAAAGACCAATAAAACCCTAAAATAGCATAAAACACTATTAACCCATTAAAACACACTAAACCCCTTAAAATACCTAAACCCTAAAAATCATAAATATCCCTAAAACCCTAAACTTCCCTAATCCTAAAATAACATAAAAACCCAAATAATCCAGACAAACCTAGAAAAAATAAAAAACTTAAGAAGCCATCAAAACCCAAAACCCCCCAAAACCCCCAAAAAACCTAAAAAACAAAAAAACCCTAAGAATAAGAAAGCTATAAAGAATTGTAAAAACCATAACAAAAACCATTAAGCCCAAAAAAACATGTGAAAATTCTAAAAATAGCATGAAACCCTCAATACCTATAAACCCCTTCAAAATTATCAATACCTTTAAAAACCCATAAATCAAATAAAACACCCTAAAAAATCTAAAAAATCTATAAATTATAAAAACTGTAAAACACATAAAACCCCTAAAAGAACCTAAAAGACCCTACTAACCCTAAAACACTAAAAGAGCCTAAAACCTTAAAAAAATTCTAAAACCATAAAATTATTAAAAGCCTAAAACCATAAAAATTGTAAATTCTACTAAAACTATAAAAACCCTAAAATATCCTAAAACCCAAAAAACCCCTCAAAATTTAAAACCCCTTAAACCCTAACCCATTAATCCATGAAAATAAATAGAAAGATCTAAAAACACAAAAACCCCTAAAAACCATAAATCCCTAAAAACCCTAAAATCCCTAACAACCAAAAAAACCGTAATACCCTAAAAACCAAAAAATTCCAATTAAAACACATAAAAGAAACTTAACAAGCTAAAAAAAGACCCAAGAACCAATAAAAACTCTGAAGACATAAAAAAACTCTCTAAATGGCCAAACAACCCAAAAAAATCTTAAAACCCCAAAAGACACTAAAATCCCTAGAACACTCTAAAATAGCTAAAAATCTTAAAAAAGCATAAGAACCCCTAAACCATAAAAAACCCGAAAAACTAAAAAAACAATAAGAACACACCCAAAAAAACCCAAAACACTCACATACCCCTAAAATCCCCTAACACAAAATAAACCATAAAAATATGAACACCCCAAAAACCCCCTAAAACCCCTGAAACCCCATAAAACCCCATAAAACCCTTAAACCCCCCATAAACAAAAAAACCTAAAAAACCATAAAGACCCTAAAAACCAATTAAATCTCTCAAAAACCTTTAAAAATCCAAAAAAGTAAAATGCCAAAAATCCTAAAAATCCCAAAAACATTGAAAACACTTCAAACACTAAAAACACTGAAAACCAAAAAGAACTCAAAAAACCTTTAAAACCCTAAAAATCATAAAACATAAAAAACCCCCTAAAACCCCATTAGAACACTAGAAAACTATAAAACCCTAAAAAAACACTAAAACCCCCTAAAATCCCTTAAACCCCATAAGAAGAAAGATGGCTCCCGCATATCCTGGCTCTTCTCGCGTTTGGGTCTTCCATCGGCGTTAATGCTTCTTTGGCGTGGATGTTGATCCCCAGGCGTCGGCATGCTTTGTGATGCTGCTCTCTCCTCTCGAGGTGAGTTTTCTCTGGATCGATGGTGCCATCAAAGGTCTTCTCTGGAAGAATCTTCGGATGAAGGCTTCGTCCAATTTTGAGAAAGACAGTTCTTGTCTTTCTGGATTTCGGCATTGTGGAGATTTCATGGGGTGGACAGTACATTCCACTGGGTGATCCATGGAGGAGGTGGTCGGATTCGGACTTCCTGGTGGGCGGCTGGTTTTTTGGGGAAATTCTGGACCCTCCGGCGTGTGAAGTTGCAGTTCTCTGGAGGATACTATGGGAGTTGGTCTCCCCTTCGCTCGGTGTTCCAGATCCATGGTTGAGTGGACAAGATCTGTTCTCCGCGCATTTCTTGGATCTGGATCTTATCGTGGTGTTTTTAGATCTGTGGTGGAACCACATAGATCTAGAGTCTTCGAGGTGAACCCATTCAGATCCAGGGATGAGCGAGTCATATTTTTTTGTTCCGGTTCATGGTGATGGGCTTCAGTGGTGTTTCTAAGATTCACGGTAGTAGGTTCTCTTAAGTTTCTTCAGATAATCTGGTATGTCATATTTGGAGCGGGTTTGTTCCTTCGTTTTTTATCTTCTCCTGGTTTTCCGGTAGCTCGTGGTTTCAGTGCACTACTGCATTCTGGGTGCATGATTGATCTACTGTTATGGTTTTCTTAGCTGGTAGACTGGTTCTCTAGTGGGGGTCTTCATCTGGTGGGAGATACTCTGTTTGAATCTACGGCTGAGGTGGTTTAGGTTTTTTCGATTTTTTTATGCTGTTGTGGCTTTTGGTGTGTGCTGATGAGAGAAGTAGGCGTTTTTATGATGCTTGCTCATGAGGCGTTGAAGGAAATGTTGGATGGATGAAACTCTGGTGCTGGTTGATGTTTGTGGCTAGACTGGTGGTTGTTGGATGGTGTGAGTTGCTGAAGGATGATTGGTTTGAAGGTGATTGTTGCTGCTGGTGCTTGGTAAGGGGTGTTTCTTTGCCCCAATGTG
The DNA here is from genome assembly GCA_963277665.1 of Viscum album. Taxonomy (NCBI): domain Eukaryota; kingdom Viridiplantae; phylum Streptophyta; class Magnoliopsida; order Santalales; family Viscaceae; genus Viscum; species Viscum album. The sequence continues at coordinate 333,543,634 of OY728156.1, read as the reverse complement.
ATGAAGGTGAGATTTATGACTATGTTGATGATGGTTCTATTTTGTTGGTGGTGCATCTTCTTAGTGAGAAGGTGCCAGATGCTGGATTTTTTGAGCTTGGATGCAGGTCGTTGGTAAGTTGTGAGCTGCTGGATGCTGGTTAATGATAGATGATGGTGGTGGCTGCTTGGTTTTGTGTGTTCTTTCTTTTTCCTTTTTTGATTTTTCTTTTTTTAGGGTCTTTTCTGCTATGTCTCTATTTTTTCTTTATAATAAATTTAGGTGGGGCGGGATAGCCCGACCCTTACATCTTCCTTGCCCTTAAAAACAATAAAACCCTAAAACCCCATAAAACCCCTAAAATACCTTAAAATCCTAAAAATATCTAATACCCATAAAAGTAACTAAACCCTCAAAACCACCTAAAATTTCCCTAAAATACCTTTATAAACACTAAAACCCCTAAAAATCCAAAAATAAATAACAAATCATAAAAACCTTAACATGTCCTAAAAACATTAAAAACCCTAAACCCCTGAAACCCCAAGAACATCATAATACACTTAAACCTCGTTAAAAAAACTAAAACCCATAAAAACACTAAACGACCAAAATAAACCTAAAACCCCATTGAAAGAATAAAAAATATCAAACCCTTAAAACCCCTAGAAATAGTCAAAACCCCTAAAAACAAGAAAAACACTAAAATCCACTAAAATCCCCAAAAAATCCAAAAAAAAATCAAACAAAAACATTAAAAACCTGAAAAACGAAAAAATCCCAAAAAAGCCCCCCTTAAAACACTAAAACAATTCAAAACCATCAAAACACTACAAAACCATACAAACCATGAAGTCACCCAAAACCCCAAAACCCCAAAAAACTATTAAAAACTAAAAACCCAAAAACCTCAAAAGACACAAAAAATCCATATGGTAATAAAAAATAAAACAAAATAAAACAAAAAAATAAACTAGAAATCCCTAAAAACCCTTAAAAAGACCACAAACCCTATAAAAATCCTAAAAGACACTAAAACACCTAAAAGACAATAAAATTCCCAAAACCATTAGAAATACTCTAAAAAGTGTATATAACCAAAAGTTCCCTAAAACCTCTAAAAACACCCAAAGACTGTAAAATCCCTAATAATACCTAATGGAATATAAACAAAAAAGAAAACTAGAAAACCTTAAGGGGCCCTAAAATAACCATATATGAGCCAAAAAAACCAAAAAACATAAAAGGACCTTAAAACCCTAAAAGACCTTAAAAGAACCTAAAAACCATAAAATGGATAATGGACCCTAAAACCCTAAAACCCCCTAGAAGACCCTAAAAACCATAAAACCCCCTAAACTAGACTAAACCCAAAAAAATCCCTAAAACCCCATAAAACTCAAAAAAACATAAAAAATATGAAAATCCTAACAAAATTAAGATCGTAAAACCCCCAAAAAACCAAAAATAATTAAAAGACCACAAAACCCCCAAAAAAAATTAAAACAACTTAAAACCTATAAAAACCATAAAAACACAAAAAAATATCCTCAAACCCCTAGAATATGTAAAATCATGAAAAAATAATGTCATAAAAATCATAAAAACCCTAAAACCCATTTAAATAACATTAAAACCCCTTAATACCCCTAAACCAGTAATAATACCCTAAAAAATCCTAAACCCCGAAAATCCCATAAAACCCTAAAAAATGCTAAAACCCTAAAAACCATAATACCCCTAAAAAATAAAAGTGGTAAAACAACTTAAAACCTCAAAAATACCCTAAAATAATAGAAACCCTAAAAACCATTAAAACCCTTAAAATTCTAAAAACCCTAAAAACCCCTAAAAACTTATAATGACGCAAAAACCCCTAAAAGACCCTAAAAACACAATAAAAATACTAAAATAATTTTAAATAACATAAACACCCTAAAAACCCAAAAACCCCTAAAAACACTAAAAATCCCAAAAACTCAAAAACCCCTAATTACACTATAAACATAAAGCACATAAAAATCTAGAAATTATAAAAACCTAAAAACCATAAAAATATCAAGACGAACCTAAAACCCTAAAAAAATAAAACCACCTAAAACCTCCAAAAAACCCTTAAATCTATAAAATCTCTAAGAACACTTAAAACACTAAAAATATTAAAAATACCATAAACCCCCAAATAAGATCTAAGAACCCAATAAACCCTAAAAATCCAAAATGACCCTAGAAAAAATGAAAAACTCAAAAACCCTAGAAATCTAAAAACACTTAAAACCCCTAAAAACCATCAAATATACTAAAAACATTAAAACCCCAATAACCCAAAAAACACTAAAACACCTAAAAACAATAAAAATCAGAAAACCCCCTAAAAAACCTAAAAATTGTAAAAACCCATAAAATTCAAAAAAACATTAAAACCCTTATAAGACCAAAAAATCCCTAAGAGACCCCTAAACCCTAAGGAAACCCTAAAAACCACTTAAACACTATGAAAACTCTTAAAACCATTATAAACACATGGACCATAAAAAAGATAACAAATCTAAACACTAAAAACAGTATAACCAAAAAAACCCACTGAAAATCCATGAAAACAACTAAAATCCCTAAAATCCCTAAAAACCCTAAAAACCATTAAATACCAAAAAAAATATTTAAAAAACTGAAAAACCCAAAAAACCCAAAAATATAAAAAAAAACCCCTAAAAATACTAAAACTCCAAGAAAACTGTAAAAACCCTAAAACCCCTAAAAACCCTATAAACCTAAACATCTTAAACACCACTAAAAATCTAAAACCTAAATAAACACAAAAATTCACAATCACCCTAAAACAAAAAACAAAAAACCCCACACCCTAAACTCTGCATCTTAAACCCAAGATCCAATACCCTACACCATAAACCCTAAACCCTACACCCAAAACCCTATACACCAAACCCTAATCCCTAAACCCTGCATTTGAAACCAAATAGCCGACACCCTAAAACCAAAACCCTAAACCCTAAACCATACACCCTAAACCCTATACCATACACACCAAACACAATACTATACACCCTAAACCATATCCCTTAAACCCAACACCATAAAACCAATACACTGCACCCTAAACTCTAAATCCTACACTCTAAACCCCATAACCTACACTCAAAATTCTATACCCACTCCCTAAACACTATACTGACCACAAAAACCTCATACAAACCCACAAAACCCTATACCCTAGGCCTCAAACCACATACCTTACACCCTAAACCATATAACCTACACCCTAAAGCCTGAACCCTACACCCTAAACACTATAACCTAAATCCCAAATCGTAACCCTACACCCTAAACCATAAACCCAACACCAAAACCGTATTTCCAACACCCTACTCCCTAAACTATGTACCAAACATCCTTAACACAAAATCCTAAACCCTAACACCAAAATTCTAAACCCTATTCCCTAAACCCTAAACCCTATATCATAAATTGTATACCCTACACCCTAAAATGAAAACCATACTCCTTAAAAAATATACCCAAACCACAAACCATAATCCATACACCATAAAACCAATACCCTAGACCCTAACCCAAAACCAAACACCCAAAAACCCTACACGCAACACCCTAAACCCTACAACCAAAACCCCATAATTCACACACTAAACCCTAAACCCTACACCCAAAACCCTACACACTAAAACCTAAACCCCAAACCCTAAACCCTAAAATTTATACCTACACCATAAACCCTAAACCCTATGAACTAAAGCCTATAACATACACCCAAAACCCAGCACCATAAAACATATAACCTAAACCATAAATCATGCACCCAAAACCCTACACCCTATACTCTATAACTAATATCCTCCACCCAAAACCCTTCACCCTAAACCAAATACCTTACACCCTACCCCATACACCCTAAACCCAATACAGTACACCTTAAACCCTAAATCATATTCCATAAACCCTTAAACCTTTACCCTTCACCCAATACCCTAAACCATATTCCCTAAACCCTAAATCCTAGAGCCTAAACCCTATCCCCTATTCCTTTAACCCTATATCCAACACCCTAAAACCAATACCCTACACACTATAATCTATATCTTACACCAAAATACCTAGACTCTGAACCCTAAACCTGATACCCTACAAACTAAATCTTATATTCTACACCCCCAAAATCCCTAAAACCCTCAAAGACCTCTACAAACCAATTGAAATCCTACAACCAAAAAAACATAAACAAATCTAAAAACCCCAAACAAATCATAAAAAACTTAAAATCCCAAAACCCTAATAAACCCTCAAGAAACCTTGAAAACCCTCAAAAACACTAAATATCAAAAAAAACCAAAAAAGAAAAAAACCTACAAAACAGCTAAAAACCTAAAAAAATAAAACCACAGAAACCTAAAAACTATACAAAAGCCCTAAAATCTAAAAACCCATAAAAACCCAAAAACCCAAAAAACCCTAAAAACCCATAAAAACCATAAAACCCCTTAAAACACAAAATGAATATCAAAAACCACAAAAACACTAAAATACTGAGAACCCTTAAACCCCCATCCCCCCTAAAAAACCTTAAACCCCCTAAAACCCTAAAAACACCAAAAACACATAAATAACCCCTTAAAGACATTAAAACCAATAAAAACACCTAAATAACACCATAAAATCCTAAAAACCCTATATAAACCCATAAAACCCTAAAAGATTATAAAATCAATTAAAGAACATAAAAATCAAATAAATATTGAAAACCCTAAAACCCCTAAAACCCTAAAAACATTAAAATCCATCATACCAATAAAACAATAAAAACCCCAAAATCCCCTTTAAAATAATATAACCCTTAAAAAATCCTAAAAACCCATAAAACATTTAAAACCCTTATAAACACTAAAATTAGTAAAAACCACTATAAAACCCCAGAAATATATGGAAAATCACAAAAAAAACACTAAGAAAATCCTTAAATCCATGGAAACTGCCTATATTAACTAAAACCCCTAAAACCCTAAAACCCCATAAAACCCTGAGAACTTAAAAACCTGTATAACACTAAAGTCCCTAAAAATACCAAGAAATACCTAAAAACGATACAACCCCCCCCCCCAAACCTTACAAACCCTAAAAACCCTAAATATCCTAAAACACATTAAAACCCCCAAAAATAAAAATAAAAATACTAAAAATACTAATAAAATAAAAAATTAAAAACCCCTTGAAACCCTAAAACATTAATAAACCCCAATAACCCTAAAACCACCTAGAAACACTTTAAAAACCTAAAATACCTTAAAACCATAAAACCCTTTAAAATTACTAAATCACCTAAAAACCCTTAAAAACCATAAAAAAATAAAAACCCTAAAAACTCAAAAAAAAAACTAAACAAACCCAAAAATCTAAAAAACCCTAAAACCCATAAAAACACCTAAAACCCCAAAAAACCCAAACACCATAAAAACCCATAAAATCATTAAAACCCCAAAACAATAAAAAACTAAATACTCAATAAAGATCCTAAGAACCCTACAGGACCCTAAAAAATTGTAAAAACACTAAAAGACCCTACACCCCCCTAGACAAAACTACTAAATGGCCCTAAAATCCCAAAAAATCTAAATTACACAAAAAAACAAAAAAAACCAAAAAACTAAAAATAATAAAATTTAGTAAATTCAAAAAACCCCTCAGTTTCCCTAAAAATATTAAAAGACCCTAAAATGCTATAAACCCCCAAATGGACCAAAACCTGCTAAATGACCCAAAAAATCACAAAAATACTAAAGAACCCCAACAAACTATTAAAACCCCTATTGAACCCTGAAAACCCTTAAGATTCCTAAAACCCTATAAAAACCCTAAATGAAATTAAAATCCCTAACTCAACCTATAAACCCTAACCCCCCCCCCCCTCCACCTTAAAAACACTAAAATCCAAAAATATAAAAAATGACACTAAAAACCCAATAAAACCCAAAATACAATAAATCCCTTAAAAACTCTATAATATTAGACTGAAAATGTTGTTTCTACAAATACCATGTACTTTAGGTTTTGGTGATCTCAAATAATTTTCATTTATTACTGCTATTTTTTATTTTTAATTATGTTCATCATTTTTTATCATTAATTTAGTTATTTCTATTCAAATATTCAATTTTTTGTAAGGTTTTTGAATATTTTCTGATGTTTGAGAAATCAAATACGATAGGAATTTGACTACTTAAATAAATCATATATGTTAATCAACTATGTAAATGAAATGCCTATGAAAAATGGATATATCATGAAATAAGCTACATGAAAATTACCTATGTTGATGAATCACCAACATTAGCAATCAGATACATATAGAAAATTTCTATATAAATTGGTTGTGTAGAGTAAATAGTTCTTTGATTTAGATTTTAATTTTCATATGTGTTTTTGAATGTATATTTAATTCATTTGGTGACATTGAATTTGGATATGTGAATTCAGCTACATGAATTTGGATATGTGGGGAATGGCTACATGAAGAATGTAAACATCATAAAAGACTATGTGAATAATGGCTATGTGAAGAAAAACTATGTGAAGATTAATAATATGGATCAATTTATCTATGTGAATTGAATTAGTGTAATTTTTTGATGTGGTGATCCATAATCATTTACATTATTTAACAAACTATTATTTATTACTATTGGTTTACTTTCATTGGAAATAAATTATGTTGTTCATTAATCAAATATTGATTTACCTAATTATGGTAAAAATGATAAAAAAAAGATACAAGTAACGAGAAATTGGATATATACAAGCATAATTTAATGTTCAATTCTATTGCTAAGGTATTTTTAGTAAAAATATGTGTGGAATTTAATTCCAGGCCTAGACTTTATAGATTTTATTTTTTGTAATTAAAATAGATGTTTATAGGATTTTTCATTATGGTGAAGGAGAGAATGTACAAAACAACATAAGAACTTACACCATTAACTTGGGACTCACTCTTGATTATTTTTGTTCATTGATATATTACATCATATATTGTTTCATAAAATGAAAACAGTGAAAATAAAATCAAAAAAAATCAAAGACATACATGTTAAATTTTTTAAAATAAACTGCACTTTTGGAGCTCTTATATTTATGAGGATGAAATAGGATCTGATTTAAGTGAGCACATTCTTGGGAAGAAAAAGAATGCTATGCCGAATTATGGATCTTCAGAAGCCAGTAATAAAATAAAGTAAATACAAATGGTTGAGTCATCAAATGAAGATTCCTTAAATAGTTCTACATTAGAAAATGAAGTTCCTCATTTTTCATGAACATTTAAAAAAGTTCCATAAAAGGAGAAGAGTATTTAGGAAACACTTCAATAATTATAGGAATAATGAGGAAAATTATAAATAAGTAATATTATGTGATTTTATGAAGATCAAAAACATCAATCCAAACTATCATTAACTTCAAGGGAAAAATTTTGAGATAAATAATTTAATAAAAAGTTTTTGTACGGAGAAATCTATTAATCCCAGAATATGACATCATGTTCTTCTAAATATTACAGTGATGATAAATATTCATATTCTAAAGATGAAATTTCTAATCAAAAGAATAATATGTGTTTTATGTCACACTTAGATGAGATAAATTATTTTTATTCTTCTAAGCATGAAACTGACTATGAAAATAAAAATAGCCCTCCCGAATAGTTAATTTAATTTCATGATATTCTGGAAAAAAAGTTTGAAATCTTTCAAAATAAAATCAAATCCCTCAAAAAATATTATATTTATGTTTAAATTGTAAAATAGGACTTAAATATGAAAATTATATAATTTGAAAACCAAACGACAAAATTCAATTGTTTTCTACAAAAAACATGATAGTAAAAATAAAATATTTCAAAAATTAGTTCACGAATTTAAATATGTTTCATGTGCGTTCAAAAAATGTAAAAATTACTTGAATAAAATTCTTGGAAAAAATAAATATTAGGAAAATAAATTTGGAATATTAATCTATGGTGAGAATCCAAAGATTTATAAAAACAATTTTACATCTAGTTTGAAGAACAAAAACCTATCCAAAGTAACATGTTTTCACAATGCAAAATTAGTAAACTATCATAATAATTTTATTTTGATAAACCTATAATTTTTTGTATCCAAAAATAATTTTCATTTAAAAAGTGTTTAAAAATATATTATTCTATTTTATAGATATAAAAAACAAATTTGGGTCCCCAAATCATTTGTTTCTAACATTGCAGCACCCAAGATAATATGGGTACCATAAAAATTATTATATTCATTTTATTTCCTAGGAAAAATGTCCAAGATAAAAAATTGAAAATGGTATACCGATACTGGATACCCAATACATATCATTGGAGTTTTTTATAATTTCCACTCCCTATCAAAAAAAATTATGGAGGATATGTAACTTTTAGAGAAAATATAATGGAAAGATTATGGTTGTTGGTTCAGTTAGTAAACCAAGTTCATTCCCCATCAATAATGTTCTTTATATTTAAGGATTAATGAAAAATACGAAAATTGTTTCAAAATTTTAGGATGAAGGTTAGTTTTTATATTTTTATAATGATTCCTATTTTTTAAAATATAAGTTTATTAAATTTAAGTCCCCTATAATGAATAATGTTTATTCTCTAGATCTCAATTCTTTTAGTAGAAAAAAAAGTGAACTATTTAAATATTGAAAAAAATGAATCTTGGATTTGACATAGAGGAATCAAACATTGTAATGTCTATTCAATAAAAAAAATATATAATTAATTTAATTTTAAATTTTACTCAACTTAAATTTAATGAAAAACATTATGATGCATGCCAAAGGGGAAACAAAAATAATTCATATTTTAATCCAATTAAATAGGTTGTTACTTATAGGCCTCTAGAACTTATTCATATGGATTTTTTTATCCATGTAGAAGAATATGTTTAAGTGGAAAATCTATTTTTAATGTGTTAGTGGATAATTTTTATAGATTTAATTCCATTTTATTTTTAATTGTTAAGAGTAAATATTTTTATATTTTTATATTTTTATAAACTTTTAAAAAAAATTAAAAAGAGAAAGATTCCAAAATTATCTCATTAATAAGTGACAATGGAGGAGAATTTAAAACCATGAGGTCAATTCTTATTGTTCAATATATGGTATCAAGCATACATATTCTATGTCTATGATACCTCAGTAGGAGGGTATTGTTTAAAGGAGGAATAATATCTTGTAAGAAATTTCTATGATTATGTTATGTGAATATAACTTTTTTACTGATTATTGTGATAAATATTTAAATACATAATTTTATGTTATAAAAAGTTATAATTTAATTTATTTTGAAGAAAACACACTATGAGTAAGGGGATATTAGTGAATAAAATATTGGATAAATTAATGTGTTTGTATTCGATGTTTAAATTTTGAAACAAAAGATAATATTGGAAAATTTAATAAAAATGATAATGAAGGAATATTCATTTTCTATTCTACTACTTCTAATTCTTATAGGGTTTTCAAATAAAGTTAAAATGTTGTTGAAGAAACAAATCATGTGAAATTTAATGAAAGTGGTCCTTTTGATCACAAAATGACTGAATTTGATGAGCTGAAAAATTCTTTTGAAAATGAGAGACCTGAACCTATCTATTTCAACGAAAATGATAGAGAGTTAATTATTTTGGTGAACCAAATCCTAGATGGATGCATATTAGTGAACCAGAATATGCGCTTCCTAAAAATCCTGGAATCCAAAAAAAATAATCTCATAGATATAGTTATAGGATGTTTATATGAAGAGATTTTGATTAGAAAGAGTGTAGGAAACCTTATATAATATTTCCCCATTAATCTTAATTATAACCTAAAACTATAAATGGATACTTAGTTGATGAAATCTCCAGATTCAAAACTCGTTATGAATTAAACCATTTAAAGGGGAACAAGAAATAGGAATTTGATAATAGATGATCTGACTACCCTATTATAAAAAATGGATTAGGATGATCATGGTGTTATTACTAGGAATAAGGAAAAACTGGTAGTTAAATGGTATAACCAAGACGAATGTATATATTATGAATATATCTTTTCACTTGTAACTAGACTAGAATCCATTAGGACTCTTCTAGCCTATGCATCACATATAAATTTTAAATTGTATCAGACGAATATAGAATCCAATTTTTTAAATTATTTTCTTATGGAGGAAGTGTATGATGAATAACCTCCTTGTTTTTAAAATAATTATTTACTGAATTTAGTTTTCAAACATAAAAAATATCTTTATGATGTTAAAAACCCACCTATATCTTGGTATGAACATTTTTGTTCTTTTATTTTATCAAATGGATTTTTAGTGAGAGTGGAAGATTATACCATTTTTAATAAAACATAATCTTAATATATTTTATTTCTTCATATATATGTGGATGATGTGATCATTGGATTTATAAATAAAAAAATGTGTAATGAATGTCCAAAACTCGTGTAAAAATAATTTGAAATGAGAATAATGGGTGAGTTAAATTATTTTCTATTTTTATTATTTATCAAAAACAATTTTAATATAATAAATCAAATAAAATACATAATATACATAATTATTATGTTTAGACTCTAAATCATTAAATTAGATACAACTCTTAGGATTTATAATGAGATACATGATTTGTTTAAATTTTTGAAACCACTTCATAATAAACTATGTAGGGGAATAATTTTGATTGTACTGTCTTTAACTAATACTAAGAAAAATATCATTTTTTAGTATTTTTATGTTCAATATTTTAGTAAAATCATCTGGAATCACATTTGAATGATTCCAAAATAATTTTAAGATATTAAAAAAATATTTTCTCATTCATTACTTTTCTAAAAACATTTGATTTTAATCTGACTTGATATTTAATTTCAGAAATTGGTGGATATAGAATAGATAGTAATTACTTTAAAACCTACAAGTTTCTAGGTAAATCCCTTGTATATTAGTCTAGTAATAAACAAAACTATTTTGTATTATATACCATCGAAGCATAATATATAGATATTTATGGTTTGGGTGAATAGGTTTTATGGATGAAAAACACCTTGATGGATTATTCATTCAATTATAATTGAGTATCAGTCAATGGTTATCACAATAGTTCTATCAAAAATTAAAATAATCCAATAAATCATTATATAACAAAACGCATATACCTATGACATCATTTCTTGAAATATCAAACTAAAAAATTGATATTACCCTTGAATTTATCTTTTCTAAGAACCAGTTAGCATATATTTTTACTAATCCCCTTAAATGTGATAATTTGGATTTTATTAAGTGATAATTAGTGTTATTTGACTTTTAATAAGGATAGATTATCTTATTTCATTAAATTATCATTTTTTATTGTTTTATTAATGTTTTATTTAAATTATATATTGAAATTAAATTAATTTATTCTAATTTATTATTTAAATAAATTATAAATTGATTTTTGAAAAAAAAATTGGTATTTATTTAGATTATATATTTTAAGTCATGATGGTCCCTAAAATCCTATATCGGTTAAACTCCTTTTTCAAATCAGTTATGTGACCTAAGAGACCAATAATCCCTTGAATATTTCTTTCTTCACCATAATTCCTTCATCCAGAATCAAAACTTTCATCCCTTTTCTTATAATCTCTCTCAATTATCTCTTTAATTTCTACAGACCATATTCCATGGTAAGGTATAAGCATAGAGACAATGGAAGTTTTGAGTCTTTTAAGAAAGCTTTGTTAGGTGGATCACTGTATAGGGAACTAACTAGAAAATCAATGGACATGGATTTGATGAAGACTAAAGAGATGTTTCTGAAGAAATTATTTTAGTTTCAATGATGGGAGTATGCTTTCAATGAAAAGAATTTAGGATTCTTGTTTATGGAATAATTGAAAGAGTTCATGATGAATATAGATTTCCATCTTGGTATAGTAGATGATATGTTCTCAACTAATTTCAATGAAAATTTTACGCTAATTTAATCAGTAAAAATGGATGAAATATTTCAGTATCCTCATTAGGGAGAGTTCATATTTGTCCAGATTCTAGTTGGTACAAGTATAATGAGGGAAAACAAGGCTTTAAAGTAATTTTTTGAAAACTCTACTTTTGAGAAGAATCCTAAAAATATTTTAGAAGATTAATGGAATGTTCCTAGTAAGTTCATTGAAACTGGGATTAACCAAAGAGCCAAAGAAATGGAGAAGGTGTTGTTTCAAGATATGTATCTATTATTTTTTCTTCTCAATATTTTTAAGTTGAAAATTTCATTGTATATGATAATTTTGAAGAATAATTTATATAAAAGGAAAGAAAAGATAAATTATTATCCTTATGGAAGTCTTACATCCCTGGTGTTAAAGAATAAATAGATGTATATCAATGAGGAAGAGGCTATAAAGTTATATAAAAGTAATACCCTTTCAACCATTCTCTTTAAGACTACTGGATACTATTGTGATACTATTTAAAATTCTTTGAGACCCATAGTACAGGAATTTTTAGCTTAGGGTGAGCCATCCCAAACCTCACCACCTAGGGATGCAATACCTATTGAGAAGGTTCTAACTAGGGAGGTGAAAAAGTCAGTAGATTCCATATTAGAGCCTCAGTTTCTTGAAATCATACCTATTATAGAATTTATATCTTAGAGAAGAGATGTATAAGTTTCTAGAGTTCAAAAATATATTAATAATATTGAGAAAGATATTTAGATTCATGATACAATTCGTGAGTGAAGCCAAATTGAAACTATTCCTAATGAACTAGTTTTAGTGAACATAGAAGAACCTAAATATGAGCACCTTGATGCTAATAAAATTCTTCCTAATTCACTTTCTAGTGGATGTGGAGCTAGATATGTGCTTATGTAGTTTTCTAATCTTTATAAAACTCAAGAATCCATACCATCACCTACTCTTATGCATGAGTATGTGCATTTAGTTGGTAAGTGTTTTAAAAGATTATGTCAGGAATTGACCTAGTCTTACATACAACTCAACACCCATCCCAACATGTGTCATGGCCTGAAGGGTATTCTAGATCACATTGGGATGATATCTAGTGACTGAGCATTGATTAACTCCTTTGGGAATGATTTTTCCATAATATCTATAACTATCATTGATACAAGATTCATATAATATCAAAACCGACATCTATACCAATATTTAAAAAAAGTACAAGGACTCATTAGACTTCTCATTTACATTATAGACAATAAGAAAAATAAACCGAAGGGGGAAGGGAACTAACTACTTAAACAAAATCCTCTTTATGATATGAGGATCGACACCCACCATGTCACCCCATCAATACCTTCCCAAATGAAGTTTCTAACAAGAGTTTCATATTCCACCTCCATGGAAAGCCTTCAATTTACCTAAGTCAGACAAAATAAGGTCTAAATAAACTTGAGGGTTTATTTAGGGTGTGATATCACTCTCCCAGAAGGATCCCACCAGATGTTCCATGCATATCCATTAGAAGAAAAATAAAAGTACTAGTTCTTAAGAAGGAAAAGAAAATTTTCATATGATTTTTTTTAGTTTTTAGAGAAATATGTTCAATGTAATAAATTGAAAACAAGTGAACAAAATAAGATAACACTATGGGAAACCTCAATGTAGTAGGGTTAGTGGGGCGAGGAATATTGTCTCTTAGTGATCGAACATATTACTTCCCATGAATGATCCATTAGAGGGAACCGATCCAAGTTCAAAAATTAGTAATCTATTTCACATCATTTAGTTAGTGCTTCATCATAATCCAGATATGGATACTCAGCCCAGGGCCTTACCAAATCACCAAGATACTAGTCCAAGCCTACCCAGATAGGTAGTCAAGGATCATAATTCCTCCATTTTATTTCATATATATCCTCCAATACCCTTTTATGAAAACCAATTTTTATCACTAGCCAAGGATACCATATTCAACAATTTAAAAAGTGTATTAACCATTTCCCAATATTTTCACATTATACCACCCTTGAGAAACCCCATTTTAACTCCCAACACAATTTAGGAAACCATATGAAATTTGGATGAGTGTATTTAAATACTCAAATAATGATACAACATAAAAACCTACCTTTTGTCTTGAAATCACCACACCCCAGTAGGAACCCACCAGACAAAGCGAGAGAATATCCTATGAAATAGATAACACACCACATAAATCAATATCCATGATAAACATTTCAGAATGAAACCACTCTAGATCATCGAAACCACTAAAGAAGGGGAAACCCCAGAATGAATGGTGAAGAGTCCAATAGAGTATAAGAGGATGAACTTACATTGAAGAATCTCAAAGAACCAAGATTTAATCATGAAATTCTTTGAGCCAAATAGGGGTGGGTATGAGAGGTAGTTATACATTAGGTTGTGGGAGTTGGCCATGATAAATGAGCGGTGAAATAATTTTAAACTAAGGGATGGGAAAAATGTAATTTCAATTTTTTTAAATATTTTTCTAGAAAAATAGTCTTCTAGACCATGAACCAAACATGTGGGGGATTATTTCTCAACCGATGGAGGCCACATGGTTTGGGTAACTAGGAACGAAACAATACAGGGACTCCAGTTCCACTAACTAAGCCCCATGGTTTGTTCGGGTTTGGAACATGATCTTGAACATAACCATGTGAGAATTTATAGAATCTATTACAGGGACATGGTTTTTAGAAGCTAGTACATAGTTTGAAATAACCATGTGCCCACTATTCATCAACCTTTATAAATCCAAAAACATCCATTTTTCTTATAAAACACCAAGAAAAGATGTTAAAAAAATAATGAAAAATAATAAATAGGAAATACCTAAACAATTACATCATGAGTGTGATAGTTTTGGTATGAAAACCTTTTACTCTTATCCGTGTACTAAATTAGAAAATATCATAGTATATTATTAAGAGTTTTGGTAGGATCTGATATCCTCTGAGGATTAGATCTTACAAAACATGGAATGTTTGGTTTCAAAAATTATTTTGATTGGCTAGTTGGGATTATAGTAACCCAAACTTATTCTATCCAAAACCATCACCCAATTCCTCCTATGCAACTTGTTTCCTTGGGTGTATGTGATAAGGAAGTGGAATTAGTGAATCATCAATTAGATATAATTATATATTTATGTTCTACCAAATCTGAGATAAATGAACTTGGGGTATTAATTGAATCTCTAAGTGAAATGATTCGGAATATTCCTATGATCCAATATGATATATCTCAGGATGACTTTTATGAGATTTATAGTTTCAAGTTTGAAGTTATGGAGATATTTAAAATGTTAAAAATTATAGTGGTAAGTTAGTCAATATTTCATAGGATATTTTCAACCTCTTCCACTTCCACAACTATATCTTTAGTGGTACATGAACATCAGAATCAGTTTAACTAGATATCCTCATAACTGAACTATGTGCCTTCTAGGATTCAATATCTTCAGTGTGATATATTTACACATGTTATAATACAATATTTCAAGATATATTTTTTGGCTGAGTTCTAAGTCACCATAGAATACATAAAATAGCTTGATGGTTGAATAGATATGTCATTCATTACATTGGTGGTTATCTTGGAGAATTAGTTAGAAGTAATAGGGAATAAATATTAGGAGTTTATTAGGATGTGAAAGGTTTGGTTTCTAGGTCAATTGGTTTAGTTACTAGATATTTTAAGTGGTTTACAGATATTCTGGTCAATATTTATGAAGAAGTTAGGGTAATGTATACAAACACTTTAGAAGAGTATTCTAGTTCCTTAGAGTCTGAGGAAATTCCATTTGTTCCTACTTTAAGTGTAAATTGTTTTCCTATAAGCCTCTCAGGATTATTCCTTAATTGAAACCATTTTCTTTTGTTCATGCTATGATTTCTCCTAATATATATCCTCTAATAACACATATGCCAACTAAAATGGAATCAGATACTAGTAGCTTAGTTCATAAACCATATTCAGTGTTTTTCAAGTGGTAGCACAATTTTTATAAGAGAATCTAGACAACACATAAATGAAGATTAAATATAGGAATGAAAGAGTGATCAATGTGCAAGGATCCGTGAAATGTATTATGAAGAAGTTCTATTTAGATCTTCCAATTACTTATTATAGTTCTCATCCTACTACTGTGTTTATTGTCACTTGTATTTTTTCTAATGGAAACATTAAATATTTTGTGGAATAAAAAATAATTATCACTCAATAGTTTCCCAAATAAATATATAGATATCTAATTCTATTTTGGAGTTTTTCACGTCTGATGTAATTAAAAAGATTTATATGCGAGCATATGATTTTTTTAATATAAGAGGTATAAGGAATATTTAATGAACACTTTTAGATACCATTTTTGGTACTATATAGTGATTAAATACTAATTTTATTCAAAACATATTTATATAAAAAAGATATTTATTATGGATGATACCTAAGAAACTGAGAGATTTGGATAATAAGCTTCACCTTTGGGACTTTAAAGAATTATCCATTATGACTGATTTTTCCTATGATTTTAGTATTCCATTAGAAAATCTTGAAGGAGTTCTCAACATTCCTTCTCGTGATCCCATAGAAAAATTAGTAGTTGGATCTTATCATCAAGATAATATTGGCAATAGGAAATCAGCAATGCCTCTAGTGATTGACCCTCCTACTAGCTATCAGACCTCTCCAACATTCAAGATTCCTCCACCAAAACCTCCATATTTGTTTGACCCAATCCATAAGAAAATGGATTCTAACAATTATATTAAATATATAATTTTTGGTGGTTTAGGGTTATATATTTTTACCAATATTTATAATTAATGAAATCATTCTTTATTTATTTATTATGTATTTTTTAGAGATTATTTTCATTTAATATATTTTATCCTTATATTTTATTTATCTAATTTATTTAATTTAATATTTTGAGTATTTATTTATTTTCTTGAATTTTTCTTTTCTGTTACACAAAAATTTATTCTTTCCATAATTTACATTTTGTTTTCATCACTGTACATAACCAGTTCATCACTATAAGTGATATATTAAAAGTGCTTTTCTTATCCTTTCCCCTCTTTTTTGATGACATGACAGGGCGATAATTTTACCCAATGTTCAGTAAAATGGTAGAAGTTTACCTAAGGGGAAGAATTCCTCCAAAGTGTAATAAGTGTATAACAATGGGGAAGAACAAAAGGATAAAAACAAAATATTAAATATAAATTTATATATTATATAACTTTTATACAAAATCATTTAAATCTATTAATAAATAATTTTTAATGCATAATTAGTTTTGTGATCATCATGAAGGGGAATATTTTTAGACTGCTAATTTTGTTTTAACATATCCCATGTACTTTATGGTTTGATTATCTCAAATACTATTCATATGATACTTATTTTTTAAGGGTTTTCTTCTGGTTTTATCATTATTTTACTTCATTCTATTGAAATTTTCAGTTTCTAGATGTTTAGTGAAATTTTTACAAAGTATGGAAAATCAATAATATGATGAATTTGACTCTATTGAGTAGTAATCTATATCAATCATCTATGTGAAGGAAAAACAAGGTGAAACAGATACTTCATGAAATTGGTTACATGTAAATCACCTACATAGATGAATTTCCTATGTGAGAAATTAGATACATCGATCAATTGGATGCACAAATGTGTAATGTGAAGTAATTGGTTAAGTGATTTGGATACATGGTGAATTATGTTTTGTGGTTTCTAATGGATACCCAATTCATTTGGATACATCAAATTCAGATATGTGAATTCAACTACATGAATTTTCCTACATGAATAATGGATACGGGAATAATAGATTTACGAAGAACAACTATGTGAGGAATGGTTGCGTGGATCAATTTGGCTATGTGAATTCAAATTAGTGGAATAAAGCTACATGGTGCTCCATAATTGGATATGTCATTATTAAACCTTCTATTTATTATCATTTGTGTACTTTCAGTGGATATTAATGATGTTGTGCAGTCATTAAATATTAGATTACCTATTTTTGGTAAAAATTTATAAAAAGTTACATTTATAAAAAAAGTGATATGTACAAGGCTCATTTAATGGTTAATATTGTTGATGAGGTATTTTAAAGAAAATTATTTTTTGAATTCAATTCCAAGTTCATATTTCATAGATATGATGTCGTTCAATTAAAATAAAAAAAATTCATTATTTTTCATTATGGTAAAAAATAATATATACATCACAATAGAAGTTCTTGAACTATAAACTTGGAACTCACTCCCAAAATTTTTTGTGTGTTGGTCTATTTTATTCAAAAAGAAGAAGATACTTAAAGTGTTTTAGCAGTACTATCATGATCATGTTTTCTGTTGTTTCTAAAAGACACTCATCGAACATCTTTTCTTTCTTATCATTTATCTTGGAGATTTCTTATCTTCTTTCATTTGTATCATACAATAGTGGGAAACATCTATATGATATTTATTTATTTTATATTTCACTACAATGTTCTGTGTAAAAAAGCATGAAGGATAGTGTTTCCAATTCCTTGTGTGATCCCGGTTAAAATATTGTGATATTGTACCATGTATTGATATATTACACTCATGTAGCCTCTAGAAAAAGGAATGGAATTCCCTGATAAAAGGACTGGTCCAACGAAAAAAACCAAACACATGGAGTTGAGAGATGATACATTGGAATGGGGGATTTCTATTCCTTAAATAATTATAAATATTTTGTATTTCTTCTATTTCGTTTGAGATTTTTTTGTCTACTTATTTTTAGAAAATATTATATGTGATCAAACATTTAAAAGAGGGTGGTTTTCTAAGTGAAGAAAATTTCAAGAACATTATCCACCCCCACTTTAGTATTAGTACATTCAGTCTTCAACAAACATAGATGAAATTAAAAACCCTAAATGACCATAAAATACCTTATAAACCCAAAAAAGACTCTAAAATCACTAAAACCTCTAAGGGACCCAAAATAACCCTAAAAACACTAAAAGACCCTAAACCCCATAAAACCTCAAAAGGACCATAAAAATCCAAAAGGACCCTCAAAACCCTAAAATACATAAATGTTTTTAAAAACAATAAAAATCATTAAAATACTAAAGAACTCGAAAAACCCTAAAAGACCATTTAAACCCCTAAAAACTTAAAAAGACCCTAAAAATTTCTAAAAAACCAAAAAAACCCCAAAAAACCATAAAATGGACTAAAAACCTAAACACCCCAAAAACTATAAAGCACATAAAAATCATTTGAAACCCCCAACCCCCCCCCCCAACTCCTAAAACCCTGAAAATAAAAAAAAAACCCTAAAATACGCCCCCAAACCATAAAACACCTAAAAAATTCTAAAATCTTAAAAAACCAAAAAACTCATAAAACATGATGTTGATGCCAAAATTCTAGTTAGAGCTTCACACAACCAATTTTGAATGAACTGAATCCACCATTTGAATCAATGGAGAAATGAGATAACAATAAGGGTTGTGTGTGCGCGTTTAGCGGGTGTGTGAAAGATCATAATCTGCATGCAAGAACCTTTGGCTTCCAATAAGATGAGATTTATCATTCCTTCCCTAAAGGAAACTCGAACATCCAAGGAAACTGTGAGAATGAAATCAGTGTTATATACCTAGAAACCCAATCAACATGAAATACTCTTGTGCACCTATAGCGGTCTAAATATTTTTCATTCTATAGAAAGTCACTGCGATAAAGGATGAAGCGGCATGAAATAACTCTTATGAAACAATTTTTTTTCTCTCATTGTTGAAGATTATGGATATTAATATAATCTCGCCCCATTTTCATGGTGACTCTTTAAAAGATGAAGTGTTTCTTGTCTCTCTATAATACCGATATTCTATGACATCATGAAATCATGGAACAACCAATGTAGAAAATATAGAATAACGGGTTCCATGTGGTTCCACTACTGACATGGATCATAGTTGGGTAATCTTCTCCCAACCTTTTTCATCCCAAGTCAGGGCATGCAAAGGCTCCTCTTACTCTCAAACATGCCTTTGTGTTTAGGACCCAATCCTACATGTTCTAGTTATTTAAGGATTAATGGATAGCCCTCATGTTAAATCACCATGCTATAAAAACCATTATGTGAAACACTTGTACCTTTCATACACATATTGTACACGCCCCTCCAAACATATAAAAACAATTTCATGGTCCCTTTTTTGATGCCTCTTATTTATTTATTACTTTAAATTTTTCTTCTTAGAAAAGGTATAATAAAACCTATTTCTTATCAGTGTAGCCACACTAACATGGATGATATAATTGGCCACTCCTCCCCATATTCATACCCTAGAATTTCAAAATTTGTGCCCCTCCCAAGGGTGCATGATATATGGTCATATAAGGCTATGGGGTAAGGACCGAGTCCCCCACATCCAGGATACGTGATGTAAAACTTCATAGTCTTTATGTCCTCAACACATGACGTTAAAATTTGACCTTACACTATGAAATAAGAACATGGTCCTGTTTGTGTGAGTGTCATGGGATTGTCTTCACACCACATACCCTCATGAGGAATGTGATTCTCATCTCATGGAATGTGATCCTCATTACATGAAATGACATCCTTCCTAGTCAGTTTCCTCATGTATGCCCCACACCATCTCTCATTGGCGATTCATTCACGACAAGATCATCAGATCTACAACTTCCTCTTGTTTCTCACATAGATAAATACTCATACAGGCTTTGTAGTTAATAGTGAGTGTGAAATCAACCCCATCCACCCAATGGTAATCATCCCATGTGTAATCCCCCACAACCGTACTCATCCTCTTTAAGCCTCCTCATTAGGTATAATCCCTAGCTCATTCCAAACTACGTGGGCTTTGATTCCCAACTATCTAGGATTTGTATGAAGCCTGCCTAAGGTCAAAAACCAACATATGTATCCATATTGACATTCTATAAGTCACATCCCAAGAAATATCATCCACCTAACCTGGGATACAACACCTTCCTGAGGTTAGATGGTATGTTTCAACATATAATCCCCTTACCATCCAACCAAGATAAATCCTATTATAAAGGGAATATTTCATGCCTAATTCTCGCACTATCCCTCATCGACTCTCCCTTCACAAAGTGAGCATCCTTACAATATGATATTAAATTTCATGGATTGTTCCTATCACACAAACTTAAACTGTGACATCAAACAATGTGGGATTTGATCCCTACTTTCTAAGGAGGGAATGTAGGATGCCTATCTAAGGTTAAATCCCAAAAAAACGTAAACCAAGTTGCTCCGTATTAGAGAAATACCTCTCTAATCCAACTCCAAGGCTGATCTTATCAACATTCAAGGTGTTGTACATTCCCTTTATGGGGCACACCTCCAAGATCTTCCTCCATAAGGCCTTCTGATCCATCCATTGGTAAGCCTTTAAGGTTATCCATCTTAAGGATGTAACCCCAATATCAACCTCTAGGGGTTTTCTAATAAACCTTCATAGTTTGATATCTTCACTTTATAGGAAACACCTTCTGGATCCTCCCCTGCTGGGCATTTTGATACATCTACCTTCATGGTGTGACATCTTCATTTTATGGTACACACATCCTGGATACACCCCCATGGGCATTATGATCTATCCATAAGTAAACTAAGGTGCTCCATCCTTGGGATGTACCTCCTTTATCCACCTCTAGGGGTTCACTGATCAACCTTCATGGTGTGAAATCTTCAGATTATGGGACACACATCTGATAGTAACCTCCATAGTCCATTCTCATCCACCCATAAGTAAATTTCTAGGTGTGACATCTTCCCTCCTAGGGATACACCTCTTTAATACCCCACTATGGGGTGTCTTGATCAATCGAATTGGTATCCACAAGATTTTAAACTCATTCCCAGATCCATATTAACAAGGAGTTAAACATGGGACCAAAAATACGTACCTCATGAAAAACATGGGAAGTTGGAGGTAAAAACCCTAGAAGATATACACTATTGGTGTTGGATACCTCCTGACTGACATGATGTGTCTTAGGTTCCTCACCTAATATTCCTCCATGATATTCCATCCAAAAAGGAATAATATAGATGACCAATAAGTCTAGCATCAAGACATTCCAACAATTCTCAACATGACTACTCTCCTGACCAAAGTTTTCTTCCTTGACTAGAGAAACTCAAATAATCTAAAAGAATGAGTGAAATTAACCAGCATCCACAAAGATAATTCACTAATAATGAGTTAAAAGAACATCAATTAACTCTATGAGAGAGTCCCAAACTGGGTGATGAGTTCTAAGGATGAATCCATCGATGGACGAACTAACATCCCATCATCTCATTTTGATCAAGGAGTAGATATTGTCATTGAAAGTGATGAAAGTTGTTCACCTTTGGAAAGAAAGAATGTGAGGTAATAAGCACTCTAGTGCACATTAAAAATCATGATGGTGGACCTAAAGAAAGTGTTTAAAATAGAAATAGTAGACCATATGTTCATATTTTCTCCTTAAACCATGAGGATTAGTCATATTGGTAATCATATTTGGTATTGGTGTCAGACATTACAAGAATTAGAATTCACCCAAAAAAATGGTGAACATGACATGAAACTATTCTCCATAACATGGGGACTGTAAGAATTTGAGGCATCAGAAAATTAGTATGTCACTAAATCTAGATATCATATTCCAAGACCCACAAAAAAATAGTGAGCCTCATAAAAAATTCATAAATTGTTTCATTTAAATACTAGGAATTCTGATCTATGACAATCACTGTAGATATATCTCTCTATCCATAAAATATTGGATGATGATGGGGCATTGGAAATTGATATCCTTACATTCATAATGATGGATAAAACCACATGATTCGTAGGATCCCAACCAAAGGAAATCAACCACTCTGTGCCTAAAGATGAAGGCACAGGAGAAATGTTAATACGGCGATCCCACATGACCCCACCTCTACCATGACATCCTCTATTACCTCACCTATAGGGAACCCATGACCCATCTCACCCATATAGATCAACCATGGGATGTTGATGGAAACATGCATACATCGGTATGAGTAGGAGGGGTCCTTCCAATAATGTACATTGACCTCTATGACCTGGAGGCTTCAACACCTCACTGGAATCACTACCTCTAAGGGTAGTGCGGGGAGTAAGCTATCCTAATTACAACAATAAACTAGTTTGGGAGCCTCTCCCTAATGTGATCTAATGAATTTATCCCCTATTCTGAGGAGGTGTGGAATTCATAACTCACCACAATTATGAATACTACCTAGGACCCTTTATGAAGAACTCCCACCAGGCCTCGTCAGTGCCAACAATGGCCCATACTTCATGCCAAATTATAGGTGGACTGTGCACCTTCTCTTCTGGTCCCAGTCCAAACCACCAAGTGTCAACGTTAAGTGACATCATAGAAGAATGAAAAATAAGGGGAATCATCTTCCACAACACTATAGGACTCTTCCAGCGTCAGTTCATTCTATCAGATTCATGTGATAGACGAGCATGGATCCATCCATTCCTAGTGCGGATTGACACCTCAGCTACCCTGTAGGCAGTATGGGTTGAATCTATTATTTCCTAGAACCACAAATAGCTATTACAAGACATGTGATGATGAGTTTCTATGAATAGGTCTTATTTTCACCATCACCAACCCAAGAGGAGGTCCTCCCCACTCTCACAATTAGTGAAAAGGTCCTCCTCGTGAGATTTCATGTTTAAGTGGAGGTATACCCTACCTCAACAACCAATATGAAGGACATCCCCATTCTAATACCCCTATTCAACATGGAGGTCCTCCCTTTTTTGTATCTAATCAGTGAAATGGTCCTCCTCATGTCATTCCAAGATCAAGCGGAGGTCCTCCCCACTCAATTATCTATCAAAAATATGGTCATCCCTACTTCATCAATTATTGGTATGGAGTTCATCCTCATGCTGTCACTATCGTCCAACATGGAGGTCCTCCTCATTCCTCACCCAAGTAGAGTAGATGTCCTACCCACTCCTTAAACAAAAAACATAGAGACCCTCCCCATGTTCCCACCTATGAAATAGAAGGTCCTCCCCACTCATTTAGTGACCAGTATAAAGGTATTCTCTCTATTCCAGCTTCTCAACATAGAGGTCATCCCCATTTCCATTTCAATCAGTTTGAAGGTCCTCCTCTTGCTTCGACTCTCCAGTATGGTGTTCCTTCCCATACAATTGCTACTGGTCCATGTGGATGTACTCACCATGTCCTTTCCGACCAAAGAAGAGGACCTCCATACTTTGTTAACAACCAGATCGAAGGTCCCCCCACTCCTACAACTGTCAAAGAGGAGGTCCTACTTGCTCTGACAACAACTGATATAGAGGCCCTCCAAATATACCAACTTATCAAAGAAAAGTTCCTCCCAATGATATCACCCACCAGTATGGAGGTCCTCCCCATACCAAATAATATCCTATCCAAAAGAACCATCCAAGGGATGGAGGAAGAAATGCCACCACTGAAGTAAATAAATCCCATGAAGCACCAAGTCATCATCAATCCCATTCACCTCTCAGATTTTAGGTTAGAATGAGATTCAATGATGGAACCTTCACACCAGTTATTAGCATCAGATTCTGGGGAAAGAGCTCAACAATTTATATTTTTTATCTTGGTAGGTGATGTTCACAAGATCTATAAATCCCTCCATAGGTATATGGGCATGGAGGATATCTTGGATCCCTTCTAAGGGATCATGGTACAACTATCTCTATCATCAAAAGTTTTCCTCTCCACCTCTACCTTAGATCATAGAGAATTGGTCTGGAATGGGATACTTAAAGTGAATTCATTTGATCCATCAAGGGGCTCCTGTTCACGTACACATGAGACTGTTATGAGAAACAAATCATATAAGGATGTGATGATTTGGTTTGAACCACTTCCAAGATATCTCTCAATGTGCATCGATCGGTCGACTCACGCAGTGACTCCTCCATTGGCCAACCTACCACTACACCAATCTACATCAGTGCCACCACCAATATCTCAGAAAGAACCAACTAAATTATGGTCCATCAAAGAGCCATGACTCACTTTTGATCAATAAATATTGTGGGTGACTTTTCTTTTGATAAACTGTCCATCATGTTATGGTTGAATGAAACTTCCAAATTCAAAATTCTAGAGTCCCTCACTAAGGTCTAGGTTGTTTCTTTCCACTAGACAATATGGTCAATGCCACAACACCTCTAAGACTATCATTTTATCTATCCAAGAAGCTATGATCACTAAAAAAACATTAATCATCAATTTTAAATGGTTGATTTTGTAGTACACCTAGCGGCTCAACACCCTACGTCACTCGTCTACCACCAAACCCTCCAACATTGATGCATCCAGAGCCTCATAATGATCGACATAATCATGAAAGAGGTGTCACTACATGTGAAGATCTAGGGTTTGGGATAGTATGTTTCTCTCCACGTCCTCCCTATCCTATGACAACCTGACCTACCCTTTGATATTGAGGATTTTCCTCCACATATCATTATGGTATAAATGGATGTTCTCATGTTTTCCAAGTATAGTGGCACTAAAGTATGGTCTTCCCGATAAAACCCACCAATAGGGGAAGAATAATATAAAATAGAAACTCATATAGGTGTCTTCACATTCTATCAAAGGTGAACACTTGGTCGTAGATATCCCTTCGCATCATTTCCCACTAGTCAGAATATCAAAAAAGAGAAATTTACATCTCAAGCCCTCTAATCCATCTAACAGTGATCATAAGAGGGAGGTCGATATCATGGTTACAACCATACTCCATTAGGTTTCTGTTCAGAAAAGGATCATCAATGATCTCCTTCCCATGTTACACCTAGATTATAGTCCTTCTTAGTGGGACCCCATTTATCCTCCACAGGGGAAGCATCAAGTCCTGATCTACCAGTTTCTCCTAGTCGATTATGATGATCCTATAAATTCTGACATATAAGATGAAAGGGGTTATGTAAATTACTATGATATGAGTTTTTGAATCTTCCCAAGCAACATGGTCACATTTCTTGAGACTGAACTCTATCTAATCCATGGGCCCATGAGCTAGATTACTGAGTTAATGATTCATTCAACACATCAATGTTTTGGAATCCTCGTTAATAAAATAACTTTATCCAAGATTATTTTATATCTACTCTCACTAATTTCCTCAAATACCTAGAGGCATTAATTCTAGTAATCCCACCTATTGGCAATCCATAACAGGCATGGGTGGATGACATGCGCTCACCCCATGATTTTGGGAACCCTATCTTTTTCCCTTTCAATAGGGAGGTCAACCTACTATAGCATTTGGACCACATAATCTCATGGTGAAGACCCATGTTGGGAACCCTAGATCATCAATGTTCCTCCAATATGTGATGTTTTTTTAAAACATTAGAAGGGAATGTGTTCATTTGGTTTATCTGATTACCCATTGAGTCTATCACTGGTTGGAAAGATATTCATAAATAGTTAGTCCATAAGTTTAGCTCCACAACATGAAAGAAAATAATCACATACCTATTCAAGTTCAATTAACTATCAGATGAGAATGTCATAGATTTTATTTCTCAGTTGAATGGCCTCACATACCCACTCGATATGTCGCTGACTCGAGAGAAGATACTGATGAAATACATTGGGATCGTCAAGACAAAGTTGGTCCCTACCATTATCACTCATAACATCCCATGTGGGTTTTAGGATTTCTTTGAAAAATACCAATTCCTAGAGGAATCCTTGTAGTAGGCTAAGTAAGAAGGAACATTGCCTCTTCTAACTCTAGAAAGAAGGGTGGTAAAATATGAGACTTCCACTACTGTATAGGTATAGTACTCAAGAAAACTAGACTTTTCCCCCCTTTTGACTAGAGCCTCACCTAGTGAAGTATCCCCAATACACTCAACCTCACCATGTACAGAATTTGAAGGCATCGACTTTCCAAGAATAGCTTCTTAGATTTGAGAATGTGGCTTAGACCCCTCATCATGATCTATCACCTCAACAGAGATAATCTCCAGATTTCCCTTATCATAAAGTAGGTACATGAAATATTCTTTCATACAAGAATATGTTCTTATTTATTTCAATAGTTCCCTAGAATAGAGGATTCTAAATCTTCCTGAGTGAATGAAGCCCCATGAAGCTGAGCATAATGATCGCCATGACCATTTCCCATACCACATGATCCTTGTAAATACCAGCACAAAATGATATGTGTTCAAGTGTTGGATCTAAGAACAAGTTGATAATAGCCAATTCAATTTATGAAACATTTCGGTTTAGGTGTAACATATCTCAGATGATCCTAACAGTGATAGTGAATGTGAATGGATGTAGGTTTCCAACCGAGGAACTCAGAAGTATTATGTATGGTAGGCTCGCAGAGAAGTTTCCTTTTCCCATGGTTTAATCCACGACTTATTAGGCCTTTGTGAATATCTAAAAGTTGTTCCACCCCCTCCAACTAAAAATTACAAATCCACGTGTCAACCGTATAAGTATTATAAGAGTAGGTGCTGATAGAGCAATGAAAAGTAGAGTGCCATGCCAGTGCCAAAGTCGTATCATTCTCTCAGAGATTTAATGGATCTAGAGATAGGAAATTCCCCCTATGGTTGAACCAATAATGGAATAATCCTCTGATGATGAACAAGTGTATGCCTCTGTGAGGACCATCAAGTTATTTTTTCCCTTTATGGTCCCCGATGATGAGGGTAAACATGAAAACCCCTAGGGTTCCTCAGGATGATGCCATTGAAGGAATATTCGAAGTCATGAAAGTCGATAGGATGATCAAATTGGGACATAAATCCAATCTGTGCATGATACTGAGACCAGGAAACATGTCCTGTATAGACCTCATCATACAGAATTTTCTCATCACACTCTAGCAAACACACCACTACAGATGATCGTGTTAAATATCTATGTGGAATTGAAAAACCACATCATGATCGACAATTTATAGATAATTATAGTTTTTAACTAGCTAATGGTCACCCAATAGTGGTTTTGGATGATTTAGATAATAAGAATCGATATATTTATTGTGCCATTCGGAGTCCAGTGTTATATTCGAAAGCACCCGTTATGATTCCAGCCAAAGAGGGACCCCTAACTGGAAAAACTATTCATCTAGCATTGAAATATGATGTGTTTAAGAAACTATCTAGAAAATTTATAAGGCTCTCAGTTCTCAAGGCCCTATGCTAGTCTAAAGAGATGCGTGAAGCTCTCATATATTCCTTGAAAATCCCCATCCATTTCTAAGTATAATTAGATGTTGTATAAGCTTATTATGCAGGGGAGGTCGAGCAAGGATAATGCCAATACATAATTTCATTCTCTTGAGAAAATAACGGATTCCTCATATAGGGGAAAATATTCTTGTTGTATGTTACTAACCAGTTCAATGGCATGGATATCTATCACTCTCTGGTAGACATAGGTTCCAGGATTGATCTCATCATGAACCAAACACTCCACAAGACGGGAGTGACTGAGGTATATTTGAGTCCCTATAACATAAAGATTCAGTTTTATGATAAGAATGAGTAGACACCTTATGGAATAAATTAGTTGAAGACCATTTTCAGAGGGTTTGTAGAAAGTGTTGAATTTATGATTATCTCAAAAGATTCTAGATACAAAATGTTGATGGGAAACCCAGAATTCATCTTCATGTAGTATTCCCCTACTCGTATCACCAATGCCTCATGTACTCCCTCAATGGTCCAGTAGGCATGATTTATGTTCATGCATCCCCCTTTTACTCTTGTAAATCTCGATCTCATGATATCTTCTATTAAAAGAGTAATGGAAAAGTAGGTTTAGGAAAGTGAGGTTGAGAAAACCACCATTTCAGCCAACTCATGGGAAGATTTGGATGATTCTTTCATCCTCTGGATTCACCAGTTAGAATCCACAACAGTAGACTTGGGAAGCTTCATTTCCATTTCTAGTAGGAAAGGGAATAACGTCCCTAAGTACAAGGATCATCGGAATATTAACCTTTATTTCTATACTATCCATGTCGGTGTGATACCATAGGCCCCTACCCCTATGAGGTACTGATATGTTCATCCCATGGCTACCATTATACATTATACCCCCATGTTTCTTTAAGCTAGGTTGAACTGAAAGAAGCCTACCCACCACCATTCATTTGATATGAAGCATAGAACCCATGGTCAAAGTCCTGATTGGATTGGCACAATATCATCTATCACCATGGTCTCAGAAGAGTCATAGTTATCCAACAAGGATTATGTATCCACCTAAGATGAAACCTACAATCCCCTAGAATCAGTCAGCCTATATGAACTACATCCTCCCTCTATTTCTCCAACCTTAAATGACAAAGATGATTTAAAAGACCCTCCTCCCGCATTTGAAGAGGGTTTCTGCACCACTATTGATGAATTGTATTAGGTAAATATCATAACTATAATAGATCTAAGGCCAATGCTAATTAGTGTAGTTATGCATTTTGCGAAACAAAACCGGAATGATGATTTTCTGAAGTATCACCACAATATATTTGCATGGAATTATGATTATATACAGGGACTATACCCTCATGTCACCATCCACTATATAATACTTCCAATGATTCATCAAGGGTTCAAGAAGCCTCCCAGGTAAATCCACCCTTTTAATGTTTCCATGCTCTAGGACAAAGTTGATAAGCCTATCAAAGACAACATCATTAAGGAATTTCAGTACCACAAGTGGATTTCAAACATCATTCTCGTAAGAAAGAAGAATGGGAATAACAAAGTCTGTATTGACTTTTGCGATCTCAACCACCACTATATGAAGGATGATTTTCCCCATGTAGTGACAAAGCTATTAATTAATTCCACAATCAGGTTCAAAGGCCATTCCTTCATGGATGGATACTCTAGAAACAATTAGATGTGGATGTAACCTAAATATGAGGAGTCTACAACCTTCATAGCACCATAAGGGACTTATTTCTATCATGTAATGCCCTTTTTACTAAAGAATTCAGTAGCCACTTATCAGTAGGCCATGAATCACATCTTCAATCTAATTATATGGATTCAAGTAGAAGACTATGTGGATGATTTAGTGGTAATATCCTACCAGTTTTAGAACAATATCATAGATCATGAGAAAGTGTCTGGCTTCCTCCGTTCATAATATCTAAAGATGAACCCCTTGAACTATTTCTTTAGGGTTACCTTTGGGAAGATTCTCATCTTCATCATCAAATAAAGAGGCATTGAGATCGACCCAAAGAAGATCAATTCCACTAGCCAGACAACTCCAATGAGCAACCTATGATAGTTTCAAGGCCATTAAGACCAATTAGACTATTTATGTTGATTCATTAAAAATATAGACTGAAACTGTAATCCCTTTTATAGTCTAAGGAATAATGTTACCATCTACTAGTCGGTTGAAGAGTTATAAGTCTCCTTTAAGGAAATCAATAAGTATCTTCAAGAACCTGTGATTCTAATAACACTCATATCTGGGAAGCCTCTAGTTATATACGTGACTTCCCTGTAATGGTCCCTCAACATCCTTATCACATAGAAGTACCATAAATGTAGAGAAAATAGTTTATACTATCTCAGTTGAATACTCTTCGACACTGAGGCTATATATTCTCCTATCAGAAAGAGATGCCTTACACTAGTTTTATAGTGCAGATGTTGTTGCATTATGTGAATAAACATGAGATATATCTAGTGTCTCGATTAGACTCTATGTAGTATATCCTAAATCACCTGATGTTTAATGGATGGCTATGGAATTGGTTAAGTGATCCTTCAACAGGTTTACATCCGGGTTGTCTTGTAGAAATCCATCAATGGTTATGCCTTGGCCAAATTTTTTGTTGCACATATAGCTCCTAAATAATTGACTCTGAATTTTGATTTCAAAATTTAGGTTATTATCTTAGTTGTTTGGGATATTCATTTTCAGAAGATACACTTGGATGGTGCCTCCTAGATCCTAGCCAGTAGAATGCTCAATGATCCCAAACATAACAGAGTAATCGTATGGATTATCATTATCATGCCTACTCATGATGTTCTATCCTATTTTTTATACTATCATAATTTTGTACAAAAATGATGAAAAGTATCTCAATCTCATTAATGACCTCAATATGGCCATCAAAATTTATTTCTCTTGCTTTTATGTGAAGGGAGACTTCGAATTATTCATCAAACAGATCATTGGTGATTGTATAATCGGAAATCCAGAGCTTGTGGCCCTATTAGAGTTCACTCTATAACTAATGGCCTAGATACCATCTCAAATATAGGTGACTCGTGTTCCACATTCATAGAATAGATGATTTGATTCCTTAGCTAGTCTATCTACCTCCCCTGTAGATCTTTCCCTTGATGACGATTTCTAGAAGCTGAACTATCTGGCCACTAATGCTTCTATTCTATGTCCATTAGGACCCCGAAAAATAGAATAAATATTTGATTATAGAATACCTTTCATTGAGTATCTTCTTCATGGTGCTATCCCACCAGATAGAGGTGAGCGAGAAAGAATCCATTGGTGCACATTGCAGTTCACCCTCTAGAATGGGCTTAATCATGATAAAACTCTCTACAGATGTGGGTTTGAATTAATTATACTCTATTTCGTTCAAGAAGATGAGATTCCCCAGGTTATTTAGGAATTTTATGTTGAATCATGTGGTACTCATCAGGAAGGATTGAAGCTTCCCCACCAGATTCAGAGGCTGGGATAAATCTGGCCCACCATAGACCCTAAATTCATTGAGTATACCAGGAACTATCATATTTATCAAGTTCATGCCAACTTTTTTCATCAAACTCTAAAGAAACATCACATTACCATGTATTAATTTCCCTTTTTAGTATGAGGAATCAAAGTTGTGGGACCCTATCCACCAGAAACATCTCTCATGTGTAGCTTCATTCTGACCATGATGGATTTCTTCTCTAGGTGGGAAGAATAATTCCTCTTAGGGAAGTCAATGCCTAATCCAAGATAGAATTCATGATCTCACACATCATTCATCTACTCAGAGTTCCACACACTATTATCACCGATAACAACACCAAATCCAAGGCTATAGAGTTGAACAAATTGCACACCATGTACAATATCTAGTTCAAATATAATTTCCACTACAATTAACATAAAAACATATAGATTAAGGCATTTAAAAAAACCTCTCTAACAATATATAGAATATGTTGGGGTAGATCAATAAATTTTTTCTGGAAAAGCTCCCCTACACTATATGGGAATATCAGACGATGGCTTGAAATTCCACTCAGGTGACTCCATATTCCCTAGTGTATGGAAAAATGCTAGTCCTAACTCTTTAGATTCCGTTTACCTCACTCAGAACATCTATCTATGGTTAGAAGACACAAAAAATATCATAATTTTATCTTTCTGAGTTGGAATACTTCTACAAGAACAAGATTTAGGCCTTTGAAAATTTATAGAGGCCCCAAAACAAGATACAAAGAAAATTCAACAAGAAATTTCACCTATGATCCTTTCAATAAGGTGATATAGAACTAGACCTTAGAATTCCAATGACACCTAGAGAGAATCCAACAATGTTGGAGACCATGTTGGAAGGACCATACCTCATTCAGAAGGTCTATTACAATATTTCATAATCATTGATCAACATGGACAAAGATCATATTACTCCTCCAACCAATGCTAATTTTATAAAACAACACATCGCATAATGGATCACTATGTTATCTACATGAAATTAAACAATGTATCATTATTGTTCCTCTCTACATGAAGTTAAAAAGAACATACTCGTGTCCCTGCCACATGAGGGCAAAATACATAGCACCAAAATCCTAGTTTCATGACTTTAATCTATGAAACACCATTCTCCCATACCATATGATGTTAAACTAAATGTGCACATCCCAAGAACATGATGTTAAACTGGGTTCTTAGTCCAAACGCTATGACATTAAACTAAGATCCTCACTTATGTGAGATCTAATACCTTAAACTAATATCCCTCCTATTACCCATGAAACATGACCTTAAACTATTTTCAAAAAGGTACCAATATCTATGACCTTAAACTAGGATTTATAGTACAAGAATCATGACTTTATAATAAGTGTGACCCTTCTTGGGAAAGTGTGGTGTGGCAGCAAGCCTCCTAGGCATTCATTTACGTTGGTTTTTTCACTCATTCATGCCAAATATTCCCATTTTGGGAAGCCACCTTCGCTAGTTCCATACTCTATAACCTTAAAATGAGATCTTATAGTCCTTCAAACAAGAACATAAACTATTGGGAAAAGATCCAATCTTCATGACCATAAACTAGGAATCCTATCCCAAGTATCAAATCTTTAAATTCTATATAGGTATTCTTTGGGATGTTTAATATAGAGGTGGGCCTCCTATGAACTCATTAAAATTTATTTTTTTACTCTATCAACCTAAGGGCTTTCCTCTGAAGTAATTACCCTCTTTAGTTTGAACCCCATGACCTTAAAACGGGTGTCTATAGTCTAAGAATCATGACATGAAACTGTGTGTAAGTCCTCTATGAAATATGTAGTGTGACGCGAGTCCTCTTAGGCCCTTATTCATGTTGACTTTTTCATTCCATATTATGAATCATATCCACTTGAGGCGCTCCCCTTTTTCTTGTTCTGAGATTTAAGACCTTAAACTAATGGCCTCCCTATGGTCTAGGCCACATGACCTTAAACTATTCACACCAAGTCCAAGAATCATGACTTTAAAATGCATGTAGGTTTCTCTCCAAATGGTCTTATGTGGTGTTGGGCCTCCATTACCCTCATTCACATTTGGTTTTTCATTCCATTGTATTAAACATGTATGTTTGGGGTACCCAACCACATAGGTCCAAAATCTATGAACCTAAACTAGGATACTATGTCATGAAATAATGATGTTAAAATATTATCTTACCACATATTAAACTAGTATGCCTCTTACATATTAATAAGAGGAAATGTTTACCCCATTTTAAACTAGAATTTATCATATGATAATTATGGTTTTGTTAAAAAATGATACCCTTGGCCCTGAACTTGGGATACCCCACCATAACTGTAGGATTCCTCAAATTCACCCATAATAGAGGATCACCCCTACTGATATTGGTCCTTAACTATGATGTAATCTAGATATATGTGTAACATGACTACCATCCTTATGGGATACATAGAAATTCTAGGACTTACCATCTTTGGATGAAGCTACAAATTCATGAACACTTTGGCCCCTTGGCCATAGTTGTGGTCCAAACATTACAACATTAAACTATATGTAGTTCATCTTAAAGTGTGTATGAGGTGCATGAGCCTTATTGGCCTCATTAAAATTGGGTTTCAGATCTTTCATACCATATATATACCCTTGGATATAATTTTTTACCTATAATCCAAATTACATGACTCTAAACTCTCCACAATGGTCTAAATAATATGACCTTAACCTGTATGTGCCACCTTCCAAAACTACATGTGACTTCATTCCCGTCCTCCTGGGATGCGTAGCAATGCTTGGAATTATCATATCTAGGTACAATAGAAAATTCATCAAATCCTTTATCCCCTTGGCCCCATAATGGTTCAAGATTTAGGAACTTAAAATAATAGTCCCCCTTAGTCCAAGAATCATTACTTTTAACTTTATGTGATTATTCTCAAGAATTTGTGGGGTATCAATGGGCCTATTTGTTATTTATTCATATAAAGTTTATCAATATTCCATGCTATTAATCTCCCTTTTGGGACACTCCATATAGTCCAAACTTTATCACCATAAATTAGAATCTCATGGTCCCAACTCTAAGACTATAATCTACTAGCCATGGTCCATGAAATACAACCTTAAACTATTTTAAAAACATGGATTCGAATCCAACCTTTTGATATTCCCTATTTCAAGCATTGATTATTTCTTGGATTGGATTTCCATTATCTTTCAAATCTAGATGTACCCCCAAATTGTCATGGTCTCATGTCATTTTGGATCACCTCCTATCATGGGACAATTCCCTATTGGACTGCTGATAGAAAACAATGGATCCTATGTTTCGAACATGGTCAAAAGTTGATCTTATGTTTTCTTGCCCCATTCCTGACTATTATGGTTGGGGTTGATATATTTCGAACATGGTCAATACATGATCCCTACTCATTATTATCACCTTTATATATGTCATTAATGTCTCTATTTACCACCATTCAACCTATATACTTTTTTTTCGGAGTCCTAAAACCCTTGTTGTAATCCCTTCATGCGTTTATGTGCGTCAGGTAAGCATTCTAGTTCGATTGGGAAATTTCCAATTAGGTATCTACTCACCCCTAAAGTGTTCTTCCACATATAAGGAATTACCCCTTATAATTCCTTTTTTCTCACACCAAGAATAACTCATGTGGTCTTATGATTTATAGTAGTGTGTATACTGATGTGGTCATACTACACGAAGGATCCCTTGGTCTAAAAACTGTGACCTTAAGCTAGGAGTATATGTCCAAGTATCATGACTTTAAACTATGTGTCAATGCTCCTAGGAATGTGTGATGTGGTGTTGGGCCTCTTTCATCCTCATTCATGTTTGTTTTTACAAATCACCACACTACAAATATCCATTTGAGTTATACTATGGTCTGATCATCATGACCTTAAACTATTTCTATCACCTTCAGTCCAATTTAAGACACCTTAAAATTTGTACTGTCTACTTCCTAATACATTATTGGTATGAAATCCTCTTTTGGATAATTCATGTTGGGTTTATTTTTTTCATGACCCACAAATAAACTTGGAATATACACTTCCATGTTCCCTACATCGTGACTTTAAAATGGTTTCCCATGGTCCCTTCAACACAACTTTAAACTATTGGTTGTGGTCCAACACACACCACCTTAAATTGTGAGAAACATCTTGGTCACGTGACATTAAATTGTGGTACGCATCTTGGTCACATGTAGTTCACTATTTCATGAATCATCCTCAACATATTATGTTAAAAAAATTATCTTCTTCAGTTGTATGTCATAAAACTACAGAACATCCCATTCCCTTCCCTAAAAGGTCCTCTCAACCAATGCTATTCTTCTACTGCATTGTTCACATTTTCATATATCTCTCAAAATCCAAGATGAATCTCCCATATAATATGGGTCTGATATTTTTCATACCAATACACTTACACAAATGAAATCTAAGACATCGTTTCATAATTCTAAGGGTGTTGACAACCATTTGAACATTCTATCTCTCCATTTCCATGCATTATATGACCCTCATTTGGATCCAATCCTTTTTCATGTCTGAAAGTAACAAATAAATGTAAGTCCTCATGTCGTACTGGCTCACCAATCCTCCTGGACCAATGTCACAAAATACTTTGGATGGAATTCAAAGACAGGTACCGTGTTTTGAACATAGTCAGCAGTCGAACCTCATTTGTTTCTCCCCATTCCAGGCTAAAAGTACCTATGTTGTGTTTCGAACATGGTTAGAAGTTATAATTTTTTGCCAATCCACTCTCCTTATATTATAGATTTTTGGAATTATGATTCACATTTCCCATTATCCATCATTTAGATAAAATTAAATACCCCTAGTGTTATCCCATTTGTTCACTGGATTATGTTGGAAGTGAAATTCTGATGTTCAGGGGACCCCGTTCTCCATATATAGCCTTCCCGACCCAAACACTCTTAGTGGTCATTCAGTAATAGCATACCTTGACTATTCGATGTTTATTTGGTACTCTCAAAAAAATGAGAGACCATATGGTCGTCCATTATTTCTCATGCTGAGCATGACCCATTTGACCTAATAGACTGGTTGTTTGTTGTATCATAAATATTATTGTTGTATGTTAAATAAAATCCTAAAAACGAAATGTTTCCATGAAGATAAGTGTTTCTATATAAAAAAAGAAAAATTTTGCATTAGCGAGGGTTATCCACATGTGGAAGCCTCTCTTGAGTCTTGAAAAAATTTCCTACATGGCTCTTCTCAAGTAATGGAGTGTTGCATCCCCACTAACCTCTCGTGTGTGGCCTCCAAGGTCTGATGTCACCTCTTGATCTCTGTTTTCTCCCCGTATTCCATTATAATAATCTCATCATCACTAATATGTTCACATTCCCAGTCAATATGGAGATCAAAAATATAATATATCACCTGCTTCATCTGCCTCAAGACCTCCTCCAGTTGAGTCTTCAGTTGGAAAATGATATCCGATTGGGAGTTAATGAAAGGACTACACTAATTCATTTTTCCCCCAAATGTTGGATTTTTTGTTTAAATTCTCAGAAATTTTGAATGATGTCAGAATTATCTTGAAACTAGGAAACATATAGTTTTTATATTCCCTCACGCAGCCACTTGGTGAGAAAGTTGGGGACCAGTGTGTGAAGATCAAAGGTGTTTTCTCCTCTAGCGCATAGATTGCATATTAAATGGAAAAGAGACACCATTTAGCCCACTTGTTGAGGTTCTGAAGTCTAGTTAATGAAGTGTTTCCTGAACTTCAATTACCCACACAAGATTATATTATTCCCTTAGTTCGTGTTAGGCTCAGATTCTTATAGCTCTTCAGGTAGTGAAATATCATATTCAGGTAAACCCACAGAAAGTTCGTTGGTGTGATCTTCTTATGAAATCCTATTAGATGGGATAGTATCTAGGTTATTAGGTCTGTCATCCTCAATTTACTCTTCCTCTATATATTTCCCATGAGAACCTCATGTTCCTCCCCACTAGTGGCATCACTCATAGCCATAGATGACTATTCATCTGGGAACATGGTTGGATCATCTTGGATGATCAGCTCCTCATGAACCAACATGGTTATAATAGAAGGGACCCTAGAATTTCCAACCTCTTCTTCTCATGGGGAACACAACCTTTCAAGCACTATTTATTAAAACAATATGTCAGTCAACCGATTAGGAATGATAAGTATGGATTTATGATAGAAAATGACTTATAAGAGTAGAGAATTGATAGGTTGAGCTCTTTAATCGCAACAGGTATTTGTACCATATGATACCATTCGATGCCGGTTGTTATTTCAATGACTACAACCATTTCCTCTTTCATTCATTGAGGAAGGGAAACATGAAATAAACAATAAAATTGATAGAAAAAGGATTTGTGGAAGTATTATTATGGATGAATGACTCGAGATATTCTCTTACCTTAAGGTGGAGTAATTTTTATGATGAGTGGTCGTAATAAAACCACCTCTCTAGAAATGGGCACCACTATTGGGATTCTAGGATGAGACCCTCCATAGATAAAATGGAGGACATGAGGTTCTAGATTTGTCACCCTAACTTCATCAACTAGCCCACTATCCACTTCCATATCAAGCAGAGGCCCTAGAGTGTGCTCCACTTCACCTATCGGTGATCATTAACCCCATTTATTAGGGACCCCTTTCCCATTGTCAAGATTCTCCAATGAAGGATAATTTTCAGTTACAGAATCATGATTAATAAAGGGGAGGGATCATGGAAGGAAAATGAGTTAAGTCTTACCTAAAGGAACTCATCCAAGTATTATTATGACTCCACAATCTCAAAACCTTCCTAGGGACACCCTTAATGAGCATCCAACCCCCATGATTCTCCATTAATTTATTCTTGTGCCACTTTTCTAGTATGTTCCTCCTTAGATGAATAAATATCAATAGTTTTTATATCCTCGCGATCCAACTCATTGCCAAAAATTAATCATACTTGGGTGTATGTATTTTCATAAAAACCCCATTGACATGCGTAGGTGTCCATATCGATCTAATATACATGTATCTAGTGTAATATTACCTTATACATGATCTGAATGGGACCTAATTCTACTAGCTTGGTCTCGTATTGCTACAGATTCCGACATAGGTTTTCTATCGATTGTGACATTCGTAGCAACCGTCAAGCCGTCTAGATAATGGAAAATACTTCATCAGCCTTAGGATATAGTACGTACCTCATATTATTCCCAATATATTTTCTTTCCTTCCCCATAGGTCACTTCCAAGACCATTTCCCTCTAGGAGGCAGGGGAGTGAGCACAACTTGTGATCTTCAGGCCGTAGTTCCAGTTTGAGCTACCCTGAATGCCTGGTTCACCCCTCATGGGACAACCCACCTGCTTCCTCACTACTACATCTTCTCAATAACATATTCGACTACCTGAATATTCTTTCATAATATTTTCTCTTGATATTCTACCAACCATTTTCTATCATTATCTATTGACACACCTACATCAATATTGTTTGATGGTAGCACAATAGTTTCCCCTAAGACTGAAATCATCAGAATAAACCATATATAATGAAGGATACATGGGTTACTCTACTCAAATAACCCCATTTAGACACTATTCATCTCTTGATGAAGGAACCCAAGCTTCCTAGAGAAGGTGTATGGTGTGTACATATCATTGAAGACATGGTCATCGATCCTGGATATCAACACTCCACCTACGAAACTGTACAAGTAATCCTTATGTTCCCATATACCCATTTTTACACCATTGGACCAAAAAAATATGATAAGGGATTAAATATAAAGTTCACATGGTTCCCAATCGGAACTTTGACCCTATTCATATCAAGCTTCACTGTTCGGACCCCAATAATATTCAATACATATAGTCGTAGACCAGTCCTTGGAGAGGTGATTATATTTAAAATTTTGTCACCCCTGAGGTGTATTGGGATCCTTCCATGTATCAAATGTAATGATTTGTAGATTTTCCTCAATATTATTCCCCTCACCACGTGTCTCAATAGGATATAGTGTTGGGATAGCATTGGTACTCCCAAGATGACTCTATTTCCAGCGACTGGAATCTCCATCATCACCAGTATACCTAGGAATATACCCATACAAGTGTTCCTAACCGGTAACATCCAACCACTCAATAATGTGTTGAAAAATGTGTTTCAATAGACTAGTGGATCCCACCCTCCAACTATAATGTTCCCCCATTTCAGAAACATTTTTTCTTCCAGGATCAACCAAAATGATCCAAACATCCTCCTCAATGATGATGTTGGACATTGTTTTCCACAACCTAACATCCTCACATTCAGGTCATTATTTAGAAACATTTCAGACCATGACTTGAAAAGGATATCTCTATGAAATATGGGAATGTGTTTCAACCTCTTCTTCAGTGCCTCTATAAGAAGTCACGCTGGGAGAGGATTCTGGTAACAATCATTCCAGAAATTTCTTTGATAGAAGGAAATCTTCATAATAGAATCCTTCTAGTGGAATTCCACCGATGTAATGGATGTCCCAAAGATTTATTATGACTTAACCATGATTAATATATAATGATTTTTAATCTAGTGACCGTTGACTAATGATCTCTAGCACCATCTATTAGTGATGGTAAAGTGGAACTCAACGTCCACACTACCTCATGCAATCTGATATGGAAAAACTATGTCCCATACTCCAATAACATATAGCATATCTAGCATTCCTAGGCCCAATCACTAGTGGAATTGTCGTTAGATCACAAGTATCATTCCTTATTCCAAACTAATATATTTTCCCACAATATTCTTTGAAAGATGGTAGCATAATGGTTAATAAATTCTTATGCCTCTCATTGCACCTCAATTACCGACCTGATATTCCCATTTAGTGAATAAACAGTGATAGACCTATTTTAACTAGTAGGATAGTCACAAATAGTGATGTTCAGGTGATTAAGATTATCTTTGTATGTGAAGCACAATCATGGTGTGTCAACCCTAAAGGTTGGGAAGATCACATCATCATGAAACCTGAAATTTCATAGCATGAGATACTCACATAGTGGATAGATTTTTTGTGATTCTATCAGCAGGGCCACTAGTATTTTATTTTCCAACATTAACCTCATAGCTCAAGGGATTTTAATATTTTTATTAATTTTAGCAATCTATTTATATATAATATTTTTAATCTCATCAGGGTTTTTTTGTTCAGCCATTTTGGATGAGTTAGAAGAATCCAATCATGTAGCACATAAGAAGGAGGATTGAGTGTGGTAGAAGAAGGTGGTCACACATGTAGGGAAACATGCATGAAATATCAGTGTATGGTCACAAGTTTAGAAGCGTGAAAGATTAATTTAGTGTGAAAGAATATTTTGAGGCTATGTTTTTCATTCAAAATAAAAATATTACTCACATGAGAGCAAAGAATCTTACCACATGGAAAGTAAAATGTATCTTACAGGGTCCCCTCCACCTATTTATTGAAATATACCATGGGCTTGCACATGTGCATAATCGCCTTCCATGCCAAACCATGAATTTTTCACATATACATGGAAGGGAATCCATCTCTTCTACATTTCCCTTGAAACCCAAACTTCTAGTCACCTTTTATCTCTAATTCTAAGGGGGTATTTTTTTCACTAAAATTCTTGCTAGAGGAACACATAGTCAATTTTTGATGAAATAAATTCATCATTTGAATCAATGGAGAATTTTAAGAAAAAAAGGGTGGTGCACATAATATTTAGTGTGTTCATGAAATAATGGAATCTACATAAAAAAAACTTGCATTCCCAATACGATGAGATTTCTCATTCTTTCCCTAAAGGCCACTTGAAACCCTAAGAATACCTAAAAACAAATAATAAACCCATAAAACTCTTAAAAATGAAGGTACTGGGTGAGAATTAGAAGTAGATGGTCTGGGGATATAAAATCATTTATGGATAATCGAATATACTACATCATTACCAATGATGTGTATCCCAGAACAAAGCTCAAGAATCTAACCTGAAGACTTTTAAGTACTAAAAAATAATATAAATACCACAATCATTTTAAAGATGTGTCTATAAAATAATCATAACCAGTGATGATTGATCAAATGAACTGAAGTCAGATCCCTCTAGATCATCTACACACACTTTGAAATTTTATGGGTACATAAATCATCAAAATTCATTTGTTAGAGAGGATATCTGATGATTCCATCAATGTCTCAACAATTACAGTATTTATAATTCATTGATTCGTAAAGAAGAACTTGGATCTAGAGCATGGATCTTCTATTACACTTTCTAGGAAATAGGAGAGGGGGAGTAAGGATCTCAAATTCACATAGTGAATAGTCACCTAAATGAGAGCCTCCTCCCACTTATATAGTGAGGATCAAAATTCCCAAAAATGGATCCCTAACCCATGGATAATTATTTCCCATTAAATAATCTATAAATGACATTGTATGAGTGATTTACTAATTCATAAATATGATTTATATTTTTATAACTATCTTGTAATATAATCTATATATTAAATGACTAAATAAACCCATTAATTAGAATCTTCAATCCTATAAATATTAAATGAACATTCAATATTAAATTAATATTTGATCGTATAAAATATTTTCATTCATTCACATAATATCTAATGAATAATTTTAATAAATGAATTCAATACTAATTATTTTATATTTTAATAGTATTTATTTATTTATTATTTGGCGATCTTCAAAAATATAGAAAAATATAAAACCTTATGGTGGGGTCCACCATGTCTTATACTCCTATTCATTCGAATAAGACAGACTTTTGAATATTCTTAGTGTTTTACCCTCATGGTCCTTGTCTCGATAGGAATGAATACTATTCATAGACTAGAAGTATAGTCTAGTAATCAATCAAGGAACCTAAATAGATATGGTATATTCATATCAATGAAAATCTTTCCTATGAACACATGAAGTTTAATATAATTTGTTTTTCTCGTGATATATCATAATGTAGGATGCACACTTCATGTCATAATTCTTTATTTCATTATAAATCATTAATAATCCTGGACGTACATACCTTCTACTACCATGTCTGTTGATTTA
Source organism: Viscum album (assembly GCA_963277665.1). Lineage (NCBI taxonomy): Eukaryota > Viridiplantae > Streptophyta > Magnoliopsida > Santalales > Viscaceae > Viscum > Viscum album. The sequence goes on along the minus strand of OY728156.1, from coordinate 333,500,616 downwards.
GTGAAGGTAATACCATCATGATATACAATACTCAAGATATCACTTCCTTTAGGAAGCGGTGAATTATTTTTTGATTATTCAATCAGTTCCATACCACCAATGATGTGCCCAATGTAAGGTTCCTCACTATAAAATTAATTCAATAGTTTTAGTTTCATTTAAATGTATATAATAAAATAGTATACACTGATAATAATATAAAATTAGAAGGCGATTACACATGATTGAAGATAAAAACTACCAATGAAACTTGAAACATGTGGTGTTCCTATTGGTGGGCCAATCCTCCCGATCTCATCTAATCGATAACTCCAAGTGAGAACTTCATGGGAAGAAGTCTCAATGCTTATGATCCCCTAGAAACTAATTATTAGACATCATCCATGTAAATTATGTATGTTTTATCTATACCATAAGACAAATGTTTAAGATTAATTTCATAGCATCTCACGGTTCTCATTATAGCACGAGAACTTCTATAAATTTTTAATTTGACCAATAATCAATCGAAATTACCATTAAATAGTGGATGTTGAACTATCGATACTATTATGGTAAGTATGAATCATTCATAACTCACTACATACATGAAATGATAAGAAATAAGTATTTTTTATGTTGGGTATAGGGAACCCACTTATATAAAAAACCATAAGAAAACCCCTAAAAAATTAAATCCCTAAATACCGAAAACCCAAAAAAATCCTAAAATCTTAAAAAAAACACTAAAACCCCAAAAGACCCTAAATCCTCTAAAGTACTAAAAAACCATAAAGCCGCATATTATTATAAAAAACCCTAAAAACCTAAAAAAAATAAATTCAATAAACACCCCCAAAACATTAAAACCCTTAAAAACCTTAAATACCAAAAAAAACAAAAAACCATAAAACAACCAAAAAAACAATAAAACCCTAAAAATTATAAAACCCCTAAAAATAATAAAATATTCTAAAACACCTAAAACCATAAAAACCCAAACCATAAACCCTATACCAAAAACCCAAAACCCAAAACCCTACAACTAATAAACTATACCCTACGAAATAAACCCTAAACCCTAAACCTTATACCCTTCACCCTAACCCTTAAATCGTACACCATAAATACTAAACCCTAAACCCTAAACACAAGACCCTACAACCTAAAACCTAAACAATTCACCTTAAACCCAATACCCAACACCCAAAACACTAAACCATACACTTAAAACCCAATAAACTACACCCTAAACCCTTAACCCAAAACCGTATACTCTACACTGTAAAACTCAAACCCAACAACATAAAACATACAACCCGTACCCTATACCCCAAACCCTATACCCAGCACCCTATATCCAAAAACATAAAATGTAAAACCTACATGTAAAACCCTATAAAATATACCCTAAACCCCATAAACAACATAATAAACCTATACCCTACACCCTAAATCCTAATCCCAATATAATAAACCATATACCCAACACCCTAAATCCTAATCCAGGCACACTAAAACCTATACCATACACTATAAACCCTAAAAAATTCACCTTAAACCATATACATTACACCATAAATCCTAAACTCTTTACCATAAACCATGCACCATAAACCCCAGACCCAAAACCCTAAACCCCATACACTATACCCTACACCCTAAATCCTAAACCCACAACCCTACACCCAAAACCATATAACCTTCACCCTAGAGCCTAAAACCCACAACCTAACCTATAACCCACACCCTAAAACACAACCCCTACACCATAATCCCATCACCCTACAACCTAAATCATAAACCCTAAAACGTAAAACCAATACCATGCACCGGAATTCCTAAACCCTTTATCCTAAACCTTATACCCTTCACCCAAAACCCTAAACCATACACCCTAAAACATAAAACATACATGATAAACCCCAAACCCTATACAAAAAACATAATCCCCTACACCCAAAACACTAAAAACTGCACCCTAAACCCTAAACATTAAATCCTAAACCTTAAACACTAAACCCTAAACCAAACACCCCAAAACCTCAACTCAACACCCTAATCCCTAAACCCTAAACTCTACACCCTAAACACTAAAACATAGAACCCTAACCATATACCCTACACCATAAACACAAAACCATACACCCCAAACCCAATACCCTATAGGCTAAACCCTAAAACGTATACCCTAAACCATGTACCCTACACCCTAAACCTCAAACCATACACCCAAAACCCTCTACCCTAAAACCCATTAAAACAATCATAAAAAATATAAAAAAACTAAAAACCTACAAAAACATAAAAACCCCTAAATACACTAGAATCCATTTAAACCCCTAAAACCCCATAAAATTACAAAAAACCCTTAAAAACCGAAAACCCATAAAACCCCTAAAAATCATTAAAAATCCCTAAAATACTAAAAAATAATTAAAATCCCAAAAATTGGAAAACAAATACAGCTAACTCAAAAAACCCCTTAAAACCTTGACCACCAAAAAACCCAACTATACTCTAAAAGCTCGAGAAAACCTAAATACTTTAAAGACCAAAAAACACAAAAAAACCCCTCAAAATCCCATAAAAATCATTAAAACCCCTATAAAATCCTAAAACCCCTAAAAACACTAAAAACTCTAGGAACACTAAAAACCATTTAATCCCCAATAACTTGTAAAAGGGTAAAAACCCTAAAAACCCTAAAAACCATTTAAAATATAAAAAATACCCCCCCAATCCCTAACAAACCCTAAGAAACCTAAAAACACCAAAGACCCTAAAGGAACCAAAAAAACCCAACCCCCCCCCCCCCAAACACAATAAACCCTAAAAGCACATAAAACGTAAAATCATAAAACCCTGAAAATAACTATAAAACCCCATAAAAACCTCTAAATCCCTTAAAACCCCCTAAAACCTCTAGAAACCCTAAGACCCCTAAAATACTAAAACAACTAATTGATCCTAAAAACCATAAAAACATAAAAGACCAAAAAAATACCCTAAATGACCATAAAATTCCTAAAAACACTAAAAGAAAATAAAACCCCTTAAAATCCCAAGAAGACCATAAAATACCTTAAAACCCTAATTGACTCCAAAAAAAATAAAAAAATAAAGGAACCTAAAAAATAAAAATTATTATAAAAGTACCAACCCCCCCCCCCCCAAAGAACCCTAAAAACAAAAAATTTTCTAATTGTAATTAACAAACCTGAAAAATCCTTAAAGGACCCAAAAAAACCCAAAACACCTAAAAAGAATCCTAAATGACCCTAAAATATCTAAAAACCCCTAAAAGACACTACAAACCCTAAGACCCCTATGGTATGGCTTCTTGCTCAAGTTGGTTCTTTGAATTTGCAGTCGTCTCCCGCTACTGTGATTTTGCTTTGGTTCTGTTGTGTTCTGGTCCTTTTGGTTGTCAATGGTTTCTTTGCTGTATCTTATTGATTGAATCCTATGCACTAAAAGTTTTGCTGCTTTGTGGCTGTGGATGGATGGGATGAGAACCAGTACTGGTGTTGGTTCTTGAAGTTGGGGTGCTGGATACTGGGGTTTGGTTCGGGAGGTGTCTGCTATGGTATGCTGGATGTGGGCACTGTTGTCCCTGTTAAAATGCTAGCTGCTGGAAATGGTGTGTATGGTGTTACTGGTTGGTGTTTGCTGGGTGGTGATGATGGATGCGTTTGGCTGCGGTGCTCATGTTGTAGTCTCATGCTGCTGGTTGTGGTTGGTTGCGATGTCGGTTTTGGTGATGTTGGTTGCTGGGGCTGGTTGGTTTTGATGTGTTGCTACTGCTGTATTGCTGTGATGTTTGGATGTGGTGCTGCTGGATGCTAGAATGCACTGGATGATGGAAGTTTTGATGCTGGATGTGTGGAAAATGCTTGGATGTGCTGTTTGGTATTGGTGCTAGATGCTGGTGTTGGCTGGACAAGATGTGTGGACGCTGCTGTTGTGTTTTGTTTTATGTCTGTTTCTCTGTTTTGTTTTCTTTTTTGATTTTCCTTTTTTTGGGTCTTTAGGTGTGAAGGTTTTTTGGGTGTTGGTCGTTTGACCCCTCCCCTCCTTTGTCTGCAGGTCTTTGTGTCTTTTCTTTTAATAAATTTTGGGGGGTGCCAGGAATAGCCTAGACCCGAGCCTTCCTTTGCCCAAAAAACCCTAATATCCTAAATAAAATCAAATACCCCTAAACCCTAAAAAAATATATAAATGAATAAAAACATAAAAACAAAAAAAAAACATTAAACCCCCTTAAAACTCTTAAAACAATAAAAACTATAGAACTCAAAAAAGTACCTAATCACTTAAAAACGCTTTAAAACACCAAAAAACCAAAAAACCCAAAAAACCCAAAAAACCCAAAAAACCCAAAAACCCTAAAAAAACATAAAACCTTTAAAAATTTAAATCATAAAAGATACTCTAAAAACCATAAAACCCATTGAAACCAAAAATACCTAAAAACACTTACACTCTACATCCTAAACAATAAAACATACACCCAAAACCATATACCATACACCCAAAACCCTAAACCCTACACCCAAAACAATATACCCTACACCCTAATCCCTAAACCCAACACACTAAACCAAAAAAAGAACACCCTAACCCCTAAACCCTTTACCTAACACCCTATACCCAACACCAAAAACCTTAAACCCTAAACCCTACACCTTAAACCCAAAATCCTACAACCTAAACCCTAAACCTTATACCCTAAACACTAAAAGAACCTAAAAACAAAAAAAAAACACTAAAAAGAAACTAAACCCTGTAAAAATATTTCAATCCCCTTAAAATATAAAATACCATAAAATCCACAAAAAACCCCAAAAACACTAAATAGACCTAAAACTCATAAATAATCACTAAAAACAAAAAATTCCCTAGAACCCCCTTTAAATCCTAAAAACACTAAAAACACATAAACCCTTAAAACCCTAAAAAAATCCTAATAAACCATAAAACTATAAAAACCATTAGAAACCATAAAACCATAAAAATAATTAAAAACTTAAAATACCAAAAAAACTAAATAAAACTTATAAAACCCATAAAATACCTAAAAATAATAAAAGACCCTAAAAATAGAAAAAAACACGAAAAGACCATAAAACCCCAAAATACCCAAAATACCATAAAAATAGAATAAAACCCTAAAATGACCTAAACCCTATACAACCCTAAAACACCCTAAAACCATGAAAAGAACTAAAAACCTATAAAAACACTAAAAACCCCAAAGCACCGAAAAATCATATAACCCAAAAAATCCCTAAAACCACTAAAAGACACTAAACCTCTAAAAATACCCTAAATACCACAATAAACTCTAAAAACACTAAAACCCCCCAAAACCCCTTAAAATAGAAAAAAACATTCAAAACCATAAAAACAATAAAAACCCCTAAAAAATATAAAATCAATAAAAAAACCTAAATTACCATAAAACACACTAAAACCACCTAAAAGACCCTAAAATCCCTATAAACCCCTTAAAATTCCTAAAACCCCTAAAAACACCCAAACCCCCAAAAAAATTCTGAAAACCATAAAACCCCATAAAAACTATAAAAACACCTAAAATCACTTAAATTTCATAAAAACCTAAAAACTCACAAATCCCTAAAACCATAAAAACCCTACGAAACCCTAAAAATCATAAAAATAAAATAAAACCTCTTAAAAACCTAAATTACCCAAAAAGAACTTAAAACACCTAAAAAGCCCCTAAAACCCAAAAAAGAACCTATAACCCCCCAAAATTCCCAAAAATGCTAAAAGAAATAAAATTAATAAAAACTCCTAAAAACCAAAAAACCAAAACAAACTCAAAAAATAATAAAAACCAAAAAATTAGTAAAAATTGTAATGTCCAATAAAACTAAAAAAGTCCTTGATAACCATAAAAACCCTAAAAAATCCAAAAAAAAACCTATAAACAGTAAAAAAAATATTTAATACCCTAAAAACTATAATGAAACCCTAAAAGACCCTAAAAGAACCTAAAAGATTCTAAAATCCCTAAAATAATCTAAAACTGCTAAAAACCCTAAAGAAACCATAAAACCCCTAAAACAAACCTAAAACCCTAAAACTTCTAGAAAATATTAAACCCCATAAAAACCTAAAAGACCCTAAAAACCCTAAAAACTCTAAAAATCCTAAAAAACCCAAAAAACCATAAAAGACAGTAAAAACCCATAAAATAACAAAAAAGAACTAATACCCCTAAATGGATCTAAAACCCTAAAATTCATAATATACTCTAAAATACCCATAAAATTTTAAAATTCTCTAAAAACCTAAAGAACAAAAGGGACCCTGAAATCAAAAAAAGTCTCTAAAAGACCCTAAAAACCCCTAAAAATATTAAAGGGACCTAAAACCTGTAAAACCCTAAAAACCGTAAAGGTTCATAAACCCCTAAAAAAATTAAAGACACTAAAATGGTAAGAAACTATAAAAAATACTAAAAACACCTAAAAACTAATAAATATTCTACGAAACCCTAAAAATCCCAAAAAAAACCCTTTAAAATCCAAAAATAATAATAAAACCATAATGCCCTACAAATACTAAAGACACTAAAAACCCTAAAACCCTATAAAACATAAAAACTCCTAAAAACCATAAAATCCAAAAAACACTAAAAACACTAAAAACCCTAAAACCCCCCAAAACCCCAAAACCCCTAAAATCCTAAAAAAATAAAATACCAAAAAAATGATAAAAAACAACAAACCCTAAAATCCATAAAAAACATTAAAACCCATAAAAATCGTAAAACCCATAAACCCAAAACCCAAAACCCTATCCCAACAACAAAAACACTATACCATATACACTAAACTATAAACCCTGCTCCTAAAACCATATACCATACAACCTAAACCCATAACTGAAAACAAAAAAATCCAAAACCCTACTCCTGTTTGCTGTGTTTTTATATGCTGTTTGTTGGGAGTTACTGGATGTTTATTGATGGATGTTGGGTCTGGATAGGTTTGAAGGTGATGAATTCTAGACAATGGGTTGCAGGTTGTCATTTGCTGCTTATAATGGTAGTGAAGAAGGTGTTGCGACTTTGTTCAGTGCTGGTAGGGGGTGTGGTTGGATTGGTTGTGATTCAATGGTGGTGTTGTTTACATGTTGTGACTAGTATACTTGTGGGTTACTATGGGCGTTGTCTGATCATGCTGGAAGAGGATTGTTTGGGAGGTGTTGGTTTCTTGGATAGGAGTTGTTGGTGTTGTTCTGGTTGCTGGAACATGTGTTGCTGGATGATTGTTGTGCTTGGATGGGAGGAATACCCTGGCCCTAACGTGATGAAGGAGATTTTGATGTTGATGGTGATAGTTGAAGGATTTTGTGATGCGAGAAGCTGGTGGCTGACTTGGATTGGAGTTGCTGGAGGTTGGTGGTTGTGACTTTGTGGTGAAAAAGTTGGGTTGATGAAATTGTTGTTCATGGTATGGGTGTTGCTGGATGATAGTTTCTGATTGGTGGTTTTGGTGCTGCAAGATGTCAGTTTCTATTTGGATGGGAGGTCATGTTGGGGGACTTTTCTGTTTTCCTTCTTTGTTTGTCTTTGTGTTCTTTTGGGTTTTCTTTTTTGGGTTTTTTGGGTTTGGGGTTGAAAAGGGTTTTGGGTGTGGGTCGTTGACCCCTCCCCTCCCTTGTCTGTTGCGTCTTTTATTTAATAAATTGGGGGGGATCAGAAATAGACTGACCCTCACATCTTCCATGCCCAACAAATATGTTAAAACCCAAAATATCCCTAAAAACCCATAGTAAACCTAAAAGACCCTAAAACCCTAAAAGACCATAAAATATAATTAAAACCAGATAAAAACCAAAAAGACATGAAACCCTAAAAGTAGAAACACCCTAAAACCCATAAAAACTATAAAAAATCATAAATGACCATAAGAAACACTAAAAACACTAAAAAATCCTAAAACCCCTAAAACCACCTAAAAACCAGAAAAAACATAAAACTATAAAACCCAATAAAATCATTAAAAAAATTATAAAACCCTAAAAACCATAAAAACCCTAAAAGTCAAAAAACCCAAAAGACCCTAAAAGTCCTCTAAAATAGTAGAAGACCCAAAAGACCATAAAAATCCAAGATTTACTAAAAACAAAAAACACAAAAAACCCTGAAAACCCTAAAAAATTAAAAATACTAGAAAACCGCTAAAAACACTACAAAATGAAAAACCCCAATAAATCCAAAAAACCCTAAACACCATAAAATTTTTAAAACCCCCCTAAACACACCTACAACCAATAAAAATAGATTAAAAACCCTAAATGCCCCATAAAACCATTAAAACCCTAAAACCACATAAAACCCCTAAAGACTCTAAAAATCCCCAAAATCTAAAAACCACTAAAAACACATAAAAACCATAAAACCCCTATAAACCATAAAAAACCTAAAATCCTAAAAAGCCTCACCCCACCCCAAACCCTATACCCTAAACCCTAAAACCCACACCATATACACTATATCGTACACTATAAACCCAAAACCCTACATGTTATACCCTATACCCTACACCCTAAACTAAAAACCCAACACCCTAAACCTTATACCTGGCTCCCACAACCCTAAACTCGACACCCATAACATTATACCCTAAACCTTAAACCCTATACCCTAAAACCTAGACCATATTGTTTAAAACCCCAAACTATATACCCAAAACACTAAAACTTATTCCATAAACCCTAAAGGACCCTAGAAAACCTAAAACACTAAAAAACCTAAAACCCCCTAAAAGGACTATAAAAACCTTAAAACCCCTAAGAACCCTAAAATAGAATAAAACCCCAAATAACCCTAAAAGACACTAAAAACCCTAAAAGTACCTAAAAACTAACAAAACCTAAATGAAATTAAAAACAATAAATTAAAACCCTAAAAAACCCTAAAAACCATAATGACCCTATATACCCTAAAGCCCAAAAAAACTTTAAAAAGACCTAGAAACCCTAAAAATCATCGAAAACACTAAAACCCTTAAAACCATAAAAATAACCTTAAACCCCTAAAAATCCCTAAACCCCCTAAAAATTCTAAAAAAACCAAAAAATGATAAAACCTCATAAATAACCCCAAAAACCCCATAAAACCATAAAAACGCCTAAATACCCTAAAATACCCTCCAAACCGAAAGTACCCCCGAAGAAGACCATAAAGCCTAGTAAAACCATAAAAGGAGACAAAAAACTCTCAAAAAACCAAAAACCTAAAATACCCAAAAACCCCAAAAACCATAAAAACCTAAAAAAATCCATAAAACCCTAAAACCCCTGAAACCCCTAAAACCCCTGAAAAAAATTAATTAACCCTAAAACCAAAACAACAATAAACATACCTATAAACTCTATAATACGATAAAACCACAGAAACTCTAAAAACCTGAAAAATTCTAAAAAAACATTTAGAAACACATTAAAATCCTAAAACTCGTAAAATCTTGAAAACCATAAAAACCCTAAAACCATAAAAAATCAAAGAATACCCTAAAAACCCTAAAAAATCCTAAAAACCCTAAAATACCCTAAAATACCTTAAAACCAAAAAAAATCCTTAGAAATTCAAAAATAAGCTTAAAATCCCTAAAACCCCTAAAAAACTAAATACAAAGAAATCCCCACAAAACCACAAAACCCCATAGAAGTAAATAAAAAACCTAAAATAATGAAACCCCCTAAAACCCTAAAAACCCTTAATATCAAAAAATAATAATAAAACACTAAAATCCCATAAATTCTCTAATAACCCTAAAAACCATGAAAACCCTTAAAATGGTTAAAAGACAGTAAAACACCCTAAATCCCTAATAAATCCTAAAAATGCCATCACACCCTTAAAATACTAAAAAACCCAACCACCCCTCCCACCCCCTAAAACACTAAAATCCAATAAACCCCCTAAAATAACCTAAAGCCCCTAATAGACCCTAAAAACCCTAAAACCCCTAAAAAACCTAAAAACCCTAAAAACACTAAAAACTCTAAATAAAAATTAAAACTCCAAAAAACCTCTAAATATCCTACAAGAAATTAAACAACCTAAAACCCCTTAAAAGACCCTAAACCCCACTAAAACCCAAAAAACCCTCAAAAATCCCAAAAATCACTAAAAAACAACAACCCTTTAAAACCCTAAAAAACCTAAAAACCTAAAAACCAAAAAAACCCTAAAATACACATAAAAATCAGAAAGTCATTAAAACCCTAAAACTCCTAAAACCATAAAAATAATAAAAATCCATAAAACTCCATAAAAACCCTAAATCCCGTAATGATTATCAATAAACTCCAAAACACCCCAAAACACCAAAAAACCCTAAAACCCTAAATCCCCTAAAATTCAAAAACCCAAAAATCCCCAAAACCCCTAAACACCATTAGAAACCCTAAAAACCTAAAAAACCTAAAAACTATAAAAAACCTTAAGTTCTAAAATAACATAAAAACTACTAAAAAATAAAATATCTAAAATACCCTAAAACTGTAAAATTCATAAAACCCTAGTGAACATTGAAACCCTAAAACCCATAAAATACCACAAAACACCTAAAAGACCCAAAAACCATCAAATTTCCAATAATCCCTTAAACACTAAAAAATCCATAAAAACCTAAAAACTAAGAAAATGTAAACAATCCAAAAAAACCTAAAAAATACAATAAACCCTACAAACCCTAAACCCATAGAAACCCATAAATCCCAAAACAAACACTATATACTCTAGAAAACCTTTAAAATATCATTAAAAACCTGAAAATATTAAAAAACACAAAAATGAAAAAACATTAAAAAATCCTAAAATCTGTAAATAAACAAAAAAAATAAATACCTAAAAAAATACCTAAAAAAATACCTAAACCCTAAAATATCTGTAACCCCCTAAAACCCCTTAAAACCCGTAAAAAACCATTAAAACTACTAAAACCCCCTAAAACCCAAAAAATCCTTAAGTCCCCAAAAAACCTAAAAACCCCAAATAGCCCTGAAAAAACCAAAGAGCCCTGAAAACCCTAAAACTCTAAATCCCTTTAAAACCCCATAAAGGAAACACACACTATATTTTAACAAACCCCTCATGGGCCCTTCTACCCCATTGGGAAGTGGCATAAGCCCAAGGGTTGGCCACCTTGGGCCTCGATGGGGATGTGTGGCATGCAGTTGGGGTGGCCACCCCAATACCTCGTTACCCAACAACACGTTTTGATGGTGGTGCTCTCCCCTGGTTCGCTCTCCCGCTCGTCGCGTCTTCAAGGTCTTCCCTCAGATCTTTCTTGGGGCTTTGGTTATGGATCTTCTCCCTGCCCATCTTGGTGGTGGTGTGCCTTTTAACTGCCCTACAGATCCAAGGATAAGGTGGTTTCCATAATTTTGTGTCTTTGACTTTCCAGAGTAATGTTTTTTCATGGGCCTTCGTCTTCTGTTTCAAGAATATCTTGGCTTCTTATGCCATTTTTCCTTGGGATCTGGTGGCATCAAAGGTATTGAAACGTGTTGTGGTTTCAGATTGGATTTCCTCGAAAAGTGGTGAAGTGGTCAACTCTCTAGAGTTTGGAAACCCTAGCGGTCTTTGGTCGCAGTTCCAGATCACGTTTGCTGAGATGCGGCCTCCACGGATGGGTCAATGGCCTCGAAATCTTCATCGGTGGAGGGGGTTTCACTGGCGGCGTGGGTTCTGGCCTCTTTGATGATGAAATGTGGTTTTCTGGCTCTATCGGTCATTGTTGCTGCATTCTTTCCATTTGTTTTAAGAGATGATCTTGGGAGATGTACGGTGGCTCTTCTGGCATTACGACGATTCTTGCTGGATGCTGATGAATTTCCAGGGTGGCATTGACTTGGCATGAATCTGGAAATATATTTCCTTGGTTTCAGCAGATCTTAAATATTATCTTCCAAAGGCAAAGCCCTGCTCCTCGTTTGTGTTGTTTGGTCTCGGGTGTCTCTCGAGGTGCCACGACGAGGTGAGGTTTGGCGTAAACGAGCTGCAGTTGGGTGTTTCTCGATGTTTTGAATGTTTCTGTTAAGGAATAAGGTATTTGATGCTTGCTGCTACTATGGGTGCTTCTGGTTCTATGCAGAGGCTGCAGGAAGAACAATCTGTGTGCTCTCTATTTGCGATAATGTTCCAGGTTCGTTCCGTTGTCCTAATTCCCAGTGATGATTCTATTATTTTTGTGTTCTACTAGGTTATGGTTTTGGTCTGTGTTGCCCTACAGTTCCAAAGAGGTTCTTTTGGTCCTACATTTCCTGCTAAAGGTTTTGGTTGGATCCTTTTTCCCTTATGGTTTTGCTGTTGTGGTGGATGGGTCAGCTGTGTGCCGATGCTGTGCTGCTTGTTGGTTCGGAAATGAGGTTTTTCCTACTGGTAGTGTTATGCAATGTTGCTGGAGGGGCTGATTGGGATATGGAATGGCCCTTGTCTAGGATGTTGGTGATTTAATTCTCATGGTTTTGTTGTTGGGTGCGACTTGATGGAATGTTGGCTATTTTTTGGTTTAGATCTGATGAAGTACTTATTCTTATTTCTACTGGTGGTGATCCTGTACTATTGGAGAGGGACCTGGCTAGCGTGGTGATGCTGGTTGATGTGGTAGGTGGTGTTTTTGGGTGTTTCAGATGTGTTTCTAGAAATGGGTTTGCAGAAAGATGATGGTGTAATAAGATAGATTCCTTTGTTCTCTTTCTGTTGGTAATCTGTTGCGGTGTGTATTCTTTGGTGGTGGTCACAGCTGGTTTTTAGCTCTTGATTTCTGAAAGTTGCTGTTGTTGGATGGGTACTGTTGTGATGGTGATTGGTATGAGGCTACTGGAGGTTGATGGTTGTGATGGTTGTGATTTTGTGGTGCTGAAGTTGGGTTGATGACTTTGTTGAAGATAGATTTCGTGTTGCTGGTTGTGAGATGATGATTAATGGATTTGGTTCTGACGAAGGGTGATGCAGAGGAATGGTGCTGAAGAATGTTTCTTGGCATTGTGTGTTTTTTATTTTTTTTATTTTTCTTTTTTTGGGGTCTTTTACATCTTGGGTTGTTAAGGGTTTTTGGTTGTGGGTTGATTGATCCCTCCCCTCCCCTGTCTGCTATGTCTTTTTTTCATAATAAATGTTGAGGGGGTCGGGAATAGCCTGGCCTTACACCTATTCTGCCCTAAAGGCCCAAAAACCCAAAACCCCTAAAACACCTAAAAACCCTGAAAGATAATAAAAAACCAAAAAAACAAAAAATAACCTAAAAGCCCATATAAACTAAAAAAACCTAAACGCCACTAAAACTCTTAAAAGACCTTGAAAACCCTAAAATACCCTAAAATATCCTAAAATACCCCATATACCATAAATTCCATCAATTCCACTAAAACCCCTAGAAACACCAAAACCATGAAAACCATAAAATAAAATGAAAAGTATAAAAATATTAAAAGAAAAGAAAATAGTATAAATCCATAAAAACCGAAAAACCCCAAAAAAGACAAAAAAAATACAATAATCCCTTAAAAACCAAACAACCATAAAACCCTTTAAAGACACTAAAGAACCCTAAAATCCATAAAACCCAAAAAAACCCAAACCCATCCCCACCCTAAAAACTCATGAACACCCTTAAAAGGGAAAAACCAAAAACCCAAAAAAAACTCAAAAAAACCCTAAAACCCTGCAACCCCCCCCCCCAATAGAAAAAATACCAAACCCCTTTAAACCAAAAAAACCATACATTCCCATAAAAAATCTAAAATTCATAAAACCCCTTAAATCCATAAAAATATTAAAAAAACCATCAAAAACTCCAAATCCACAAAAAATACACATCCCCTAAAACACTAAAAACCATTTAAAACCATTACACCCTAAAAAATAAAAATGAAAATCCCTCAAAAAACATAAATAACCTTAAAAACCTAAAATCCTAAAACCCAAAAAAACTAACAACCCATAAAATACCCTAAAAATCCTAAGAATCAATAAAATCCCCTTAACACCATAAGAGTCTTAAAAACCATAAAATATTAAGGTCCCTAGAAACCCTTAAAACTCTAAAGAGACCCCACAACATTAAAAAACTCTTAAAACCCCTAATAAAACCAAAAAAAATCCTTGAAAAACCTAACAACCATAAAAACTCCAAATCCCTATAAACCCACTAGAAACATTAAAAACCCCTTATAAAACCCAAAAACCCATAAAAACTATAAACTCCAAACCCTACACCCTATTGTATAAACCCTAAACCTTACACCTTAAACCCAATACCCTACACCCTAAACCAGAAACCTTGCACCCTACACCCTAATCCCTACACCCAAAACCTTATAACCTACACCCAAAACCCTACACCCACAATACAATACCCTATAACCTAAACAATAAACCCCACCCTAGAAAGCCTATACCCAACACCATAAACCCTACACCCAATTCCCTATACCCTAAACCATAAACCCTACACCCTAAATCTTATACCCTACACCCTAAACACTAAACTATAAACCCTACACACTACACCCTACACCATAAACCCTAAACAATTAACCCAAAATCCTATACCCTACCAATTAAACCATATACACTACACCATAAACCCTACAACCTAAACCCTATACACTACACCATAAAACCTATACGCTAAACCCTAAAACCAATATCCTACACAATAAAAAATATACCGAACACCCTCAACCCCAAACCCTACACCCTAAACCCAATACCCAACACACTTAACCCTAAACCCAACACATTAGACCATATACCCTAAACACTCAACCCTACACCCTACACTCGAAACCAGATACCGTACACCCAAAACCCTATATACCACACCATAATCCCTATACCATACACCTTAATCCCTATAACCTAAACCCTAGATCATAAACCCTAAACCCTACACCTTAAACCCTAAACCCAAAAACTTATACCCTACACCCAAAGCCTGACACCCTAAACCATATATGCTACACCCTACACCCTACACCCTATACACTAAACCTTACACAATAAATATTAAACCCAACACCCTAAACCCTAAACCCAACACCGTAAACCCTATACCCTACACCATAAACCCAAAACCCTACACATTAAACCTTATACCCTATACGCCAATCCCAAAACCCTACACACTATACTCAATACACAATACCCTAAGACATAATCACTACACACTAAACCATATACCTTACACCCTAAACCCTAAACCATGTACCCTACGCCATAATCCTTATACCCTACACCATAAACCCTTTACCCTTCACCCAAAACCCAACACACTATACAGTAAACATTGTATCCTTCACCCTAAACCCTACACTCTAAACCATAAACCCTACACCACAAACCCTACACACAAAACCCTATAACATACACGCTAAACTCTAAACTAGACGCCCTTAACCCAATACCCTACACCGAAAACACTAAACCCACACCCTAAAATTTATACCCTGCACTTTAACCTTAAACCCTTAGAACTAAAACCTATTCCCTACACCCTAAACCATAAACCCACACCCAACACCCTAAACCATAAACCTTATACCATACACTGTAAACCTTATATCCTAAACCTTAAACTCTACACACTACACCCTAAACCTTATAAGGGACATCATATTGCCTAAACCCTAAAACCCTACAAAGCCTCTAAAAAGACCGAAAATGATAAAAAAATCCCCAAAAACCGAAAAATCCTAAAAAGCGTAAAAATCACTAAAATCCATAACAAACCATAAATGACTAAAAAAGTCTAACAAAAATCAATAAATCCCAAAAACCCCTTAGAATCACCTCAGAAACCCTAAACACTCCTAAAACATATAAAAATACTACAACCCAAAAACCCCATGAAATCTCAAAAAACTCTTAAAACACCTAACAAACCCTAAAATCCACTAAAACGCCTAAAACCCAAAAAAATGCATACAAAACCTTCAAAACCCTCAAAACCCAACAATAGACTAAAATCCTATAATAACCCTAAAACTCTATAAGAATCCAAAAACCCAAAATCCAAAAAACCCTAAAAGAACATGAAAACCCAAAAAAAACACAAAAAACCCATGACAACCCTAACAACAATAAAAACCCCTAAAAACACTAAAACCCATGAAAACCCCTAAAATACTAAAAATCCTAAAATAATACTAAAAGCAATGAAAAAATGAAAAATATTGTAAAATCCAAAAAAACAAAAAATGGCCCTTAAAAGACCTTAAAAGACCATAAAACCACTAAAATTCAATAAAACCATGAAAAAAAATACTAAAATACTAAACAATAAAAATATATATAAAAGAATCTAAAAGAATCTAAAATCCTCTAAAAACCCTAAAAACCCCTAAAGATTATACAAGCCCACTAAAACAACCATCACCCCCTAAAAACCCTAAAAAACGTAAAACCCTAAAACCCATAAAAAAACAAAAAACCCTAAAAACATAGAAAACATTAAAAACTCAAAAAAACCATAAAAATAATAAAAACCCATAAAAACCTTGAAATGTCTTTAAAACCATTAAAACACACAAAAAATCTCTAAAAACCATGAAAACCCTAAATTAAATAGAAAATGCTAAAACATCAAAAAATCACTAAAAAAATTAAAACACAAAAAAACACTAAGAAAAACAAAAAAACTTTAAAATACCTAAAAACTGTCAAATCGTATAACCCCATAAAATGCCAATAAAATCCCATAGAGGCATTAAAACCCTTAAAATGCCATGAAATCCCTAAAATCCCTAAAATCCCTAAAACCCCTAAAATTAAATAAAAACCCTAAAAAACTCTAAAATCCTTAAGATGATATAAAACCCTAGAAAACCCTAAAAACCCTTAAACACCCAAAAAAACCATAACACCCATAAATCCTCTTACCCCCCCCCCCAAACTCTAAAAACTTTAAACCCAAAAAAAAAATAGAGGTCTTAAACCCATTTAAATCCCAAATCCCTAAAATCCATTTAAAGCACTAAAACACTAAAACCCTTAAAATCCCTAACCCTTGAAAAGACCCTAAAAACATCCAAAACCCCTAATAACAATAAAAATACTAAAAAACCTTTAAAACCTCTAAAAACCCAAAAAACCCAGAAATACCTAAAAACATTAAAATATATTAAACACTAAAATAAATTTAAAGACCGTACAATTTCTACAAACCCCAAATAAGCATCAAAATCAATGAACCCATAAAAAATCATAGCACCCTAAAAAGCCGCTTAAAATGAAAAAACCCCAGAAAAACCCCTAAAATACCATACAAACCCTAATAACACCTAAAAGTCCGTAAAATTATTTAGAAATCCCTAAGTGGACATAAAAACCCTAAAAAAACTTAAAACATCTGAATAAGCCTTAAATCCCCCTTATCGACCCTATAAAACACTAAAAATGCTAAAACACCATAAAACCACATGAAAAAAAACCCCAAACCCCAAGGAAACCATAAAAACCCAGAAACTTCAAATATCCTTAAAATCACTAAAACTGCCAAAAACCCCCTAGAAGACCCCCCAAAACCCTAAAAGACCCTAAAACAAATTAAAACACCTTAAATTCCTAAAATACCCCTAAAACCCAAAAATATCCTTAAATCCAAAAAAAACACGAAAAATGATAAAATCCCTAAAATACCTTAAAATACATAAAAATATCAAAGGCACTAGAACCGCCTAAAACCCCCCAACGCTCTAAAACCTCATAAATGGTTATAAAGCACCAAAAAACCTAAAAAGGACCTAAAACAATAAAAACCCTAAAAACCCTAAAACCTCTAAAATCGCCTAAATCCCTAAAATCTATAAAACCCTAAAAAACTTTAGAATCACTAAAAGTAATAAAAACCATAAAAACACAAAAAAACACAAAAATGCCTAAAAATACTAAAAAAATCTATTACACCTTAAAACACCTAAAAATTCCAAATACCCCAATAAAATACAAATCGACCTCTATACAACAAAAAATACCCAAAAAACTCTAAAAACTCAAGAAAACTGTATCCCCACCCCGCAACTGAAAAATAATAAAAAACACTGAAAATCCATAAAAAGCACTAAAAATCACAAAAATACATAAAAACCTTCTAAAACCATAAAAATACCTAAAACACTAAACATAACTAAAAAATCTAAAAACCTTAAAAACCCAAAAAACACAAAAAAACACTATAATACCATAAAACCCTAAAAACTCAAAAATTCCAAAACTCATTAAACCCCTTAAAAACCTAAAACCCCTTAAAAACAAAAGATCTCCCAAAACCCCTAAAACATTAAAAACCATAAAACCCCCAAAACCACAAAACACCCTGAAACTATAAAACATTGAAAATCCCCCAATACCCAAAAACCCATAAATTCATTGAGAACCATAAAAAATACTAAAACCAAAAATCCCCCAAAAGCCTTAGAATTCCAAAAAACCCTAAACACCTGAAAAAATCATAAAAACCTTAAAAATAAATAAAAAAATAAAAGACAACTAAAACCATAAAAATACTAAAAAAATATACAATAAACTAGAAACCCTATAAAAATTAGGACATGCCATAAACCCTATACCCTACACCACAGCCCCAAACCCTACACTCTAAATTGTAATCCCTATACCTGAAACCCTAAACCCTACCCCTAAATATGTATACCCTATAACCTATACCCAAAAACACACACTCTAAGACATATAACATACAACATAAACCGAAAAACATACTCCATAAATCCTAAACCCAAAACGTTAAACCTTAAACCCTAAAACCTACACCATAAAACCTAAGCCCTTTACCCAAAAACCTAAACCCCATACTATAACCGCTAATAGATTATAAAACCCTAAAAAATTAAAAGAACAAAAAAACTCCAAAAACCCAAAAAATAACCTCTAGAAGACCTAGAAAACATAAAATAACTTAAACCACAAAAAACATTAAACCCATTAAAAACCCATAAAAACCATAAAAAACGTTAAAACTCTAAAACCCTAAAAATCATAAAAACCCATAAAAATCTAAAAAGGAACTTTTAAAACCCGAAAACCCCAAAAAATCCTCTAAAACCCCAAAAACCCAAAATAACCACTAAATAACCCCAAGAATCCAGAAAACCCAAAAAACCCAAAAAAACTCAAAAATCGCAAAACCCAAACAACCCATAAAAAGATTCCAACCCCCTCAAAAGACACAAAAAAACCTAAAAAGACACTAAAAACCCTAAACCCTAAAAATATCATAAAATTATAAGAAAACCTTATAATACTCTAATACCCTATAAACCCCTAAAACCCATAAAAACCCACTAAAAACAAAAAACCCTAAGACCCCTAAAGAACCTTAGCAACACAAAAACCACAAAAATACTCTAAACAAAATAAAACACTAGAATCTCCGGAAAACCCTTAAAATACCATAAAATAAACTAAAAACCCATAAAATTTTAAAAATTCAAAACCCCCATAAAACTAAAAACACAAAAAAAACCTTAAAACGCTAAAAATAATAAAAACTCAAAAAACACAAAAAACCCTAAAAAACAAATAAAATAACCTTAAACCCTTAAACCTAAATATAATAATAAAATACCCTTGAGACCTTTTAAGACCATAAATAACCCCAAAAAAAACTTAAAGCACTTAAAAAATCTCAAAACACTTAAAATAATTCTAAACCCCTTAAAATCTCTAGAAACTCTAAAAACCCAAAATCCCTAAAAACATGAAAAAATAAAAATACTAAAACACCCTAAAAAACCAAAAAGAAACCCCCAAAACTCTTAAAATCCTAACAACATTAAAAGCCAAAAAACTAAAAAACACATAAACCCCCTAAATATCCTAAATTGCCTAAAACCCCATTCAACCCTAAAAGACCCTAAAAGGCGATAACACCCTAAAATACCCTAATAACCCTAAAAGAACTTAAAGACCCTAAGAGACCCTAAAACCCTAAAAATATAAAAAACACTAAAAACCCTAAAAACCATAAAACCCCAAAAAAAACTCTACAAACCCAACAACCCAAAGAAACCAAAAACCCCCTATAAACCCTAGAACCCAAAAACCCAAAAAAAAACAAAAAAAACCTTATGAACTCTTAAAAACCATAAAAAATATGAAACACTAAATAACAATAAAAAGATCTGAAAACCCCCAAAAAGACCCAAAAGTATCTAAAATACCCTAAAAACAACTTTAAAACCCCTAAAACGCCCAAAAACCGGAAAATCCAAAAAGACCCCAAAACCATAAAAATAATTAAAAGATCCTATAAAAAAATTAAAAAACCCTAAAACCGCTAAAAATATAAAAAACCCTGAAAATCATAAGAGATAAAAAAAATCCCTAAAACCCAACAAACCCCAAATACCCTAACACCCCTAAAAACCCTAAAAACCCTAAATCACTAAAAAACCCAAAACACTAAAAAACATAAAAACTGAATATCATAAAACATTATAACTCTCTTAAAATCCTAAAATTCATTGAAACACATAAAAATCCTAAAAACACATAAAACCCTTAAAATACAAAAAAAAACCTAAGATCCCTAAAAAACTAAAAAACCCTCAAACCCTAAAAACCATAAATATCCCTAAAACACAAAAAAACCATAAAAACACTAAAAACCCTAAAAACCAAATAAATACCCTAAAAATTCTAAAACACATAAAAACCCATAAAACCCCATAAACATGTAAAAAACACTAAAACACCCAAAAACCTAAATCCTAAACCATAAATCCCAATCCCTAAAAAATAAAAATTACACCATAAACCCTAAACCATAATCCCTTCACTCGAAAACTAATACTCATAACTGTAATCCCTGAACCTAACACCAAAAACCCTATAATGTACACCCTAAATCCTAAACCCCTAATCCTTATACCCTACACCGTAATCCATAATCCCGACTCACTAAAACATCTACCCAACACCTAAAACACTAACCCAACACACTAAATGATAAACCCTACAACCAAAACCCCAAAATACCCTAAAAACCCTAAAACCTCTAAATGAATATAAAAACCCCAAAAATAGCCTTAAAACATTATAATATGTAAAACCCCTAAAATACCCTTAAAACCCTAAAAAATTAAAAATAACATAAAAATCCAAAATAATCTATAAAATCCCCATGAAAAACCTAAAAACCTTAGAATTACCTAAAACCCCTAAAAACATAACAAAACCTAAAACCCCATAAAACCCAGAAAACCCCTTAAAACCCCCTAAAAACTCTATAAACATGAAAAAATTCTAAAACACCTAATAACTCTAAAAACCATACAATGGTAGGAGACCTTAAAACCCCTAAAACCTTAAAAACATTAAAAACATTAAAAATCGAAAAAGTGGCTTGAATTTGTGGGATGCCTATTTCCTCTGAAAGTAGTCCAAAGAAGAGGCGGGAATTGGTTCCAACTTTAACCATTTTGAACAGTTGGACTTTGAGGATGAGGTGAAAGGGTCCCTAATTGTCAATGCGGGATGTGAGATGCTTGCTGAATAGGTACATAGGAAGGTGCAGGCCGATGCCACTGGGCATGGTGGATGGAGCGTTCAGAATCCTTCTCCGGTGGATGATATTGCTGTGTCGGAATTGAGCTGTGATGAAAATGGAAGTGACGAGGTGCCAGTTATGTTGGTTGAGAGTAATGTGAAGGCTGGAGAAGATAGTGTTGATGCAGGGATGGGGAAGGTGGATGTGCCGGGGGTGCTAGACAGGAAGGAGGTGGTGGCTGAGCAGGTGGGGGAGTCTGTGTATGGGATGTTTCCTGAACAAGTGGAGGGGAATGAACAAGTTGATACACCCTCTCTTAGCGAGGTGATGGGGAAGGAGGCTGAGAAGGGGGAAGTCCCTCAGCATGGGGAACTTGCAGAGAATTTTCATGTTGTGTTGGAGGGATCTTCATGGCCTGGGAAGTGGTACTTGGTTTTGTCAACGCATGAGGGTGCTTCTGATAGTGAGGCTCTGCAGGGGGATTCAACTCGTTTTGATCTTGAGCAGGTGGAGGCTTCTGAACATAGGGAGGTGATGGAGCCGGCCATGGAGGTTTTCATGCGGCCTAAGGAGGATAGGAAGTTACAATTGGCCCTTTCTAGTGTGGTGTCCCCACCTTGCATTGATTTTGATGATTCTGCATTGGTGGCTCCTCATATGCTACGGTGCAGGGCTCTTATTGCTTGCTCCCTAAATCAGGAAGACCCATTTGTCCCTGATCAATATTTTCCCCAGGAAGGAGGTAGAAGGGTGTCTCATAATATGAATTTGATCATTAAGGAGAGGTCTTTGCTTGAGGTGTCCACTCCTCACGTGAAGGAAAACAATTCTTCAGGGGTCACTTTAGATCCCCAGAAGAGGAAACCGAGGAAGGATTATTTTAATTTTCCATGGAATATGTCTACGAGGGATTTTTGCATAGCCAATCCCTCAACCAAGGGAGGTCGGCCCGTCGAGGTGCAGCTTGATGTCAAGCCGCAACGTCTCAGTGATTACTACACCACCTTTTTAAAGAAATACGAATCATCTGAATGGGAGTTGGTGGAGTTAGATGCTTCCACCGGTTATGGTGCTGATGGGGACCCATATGAGGATGGATATTTTTTACTCTTGTTTGTTGTTCTTGTTTTTTTTCTATTTTTCTTTTGTATCTTTTGGTTTTTTGGTGTCTTGGGGGGTCTAGGTCTTTTTAGTGTTGGTTGTTTGGCCCCACCCTGCCCTTGTCTGCAGCACTTTTATCTTTATAAATTTTGGGGGGTCGAGAATAGCCTGAACCTTGCATCTTCCTTGCCCTAAAAACCCTAAAAACTAGAAGAAACCCCTAAATACATTTAGAAAGATGGCGGCACACTCCCCCGGTTCTCTCTCCCACTCGACGATCCGTCCAGGTTTTCCCCTAGTTTCTTCTCAAGATCTTGGTGTTATTTCTCTGCTTCCTCGATGATGGTGTTCTCTGGTCATCGGTCTCAAGCTGGCGGTGGTTTTCAGTCTTCGGAATCCTTGTTTCTCTCGTACCGTGTCCTGTCTCTCGGCTTTGGATGGTCTTATTTGTTGGTGTGCTTGGGTTTCATCGGCTTTGGAGGTTGTGTAAGCTTATGTGGCCTTAGATCGGTCCGATCTGGATTGCTGTGAAGCAGATGGCTCCTTGGTGGTCGGAGATCTTTCTGGAAGTGAGCCACAATCCGGGGTTGACATTGTAGATCCTGTGTTTCCTATGGAAGATCAGTGGTGATGGGGGCCTCAACGACGATGCAGGTTTCTCTGGTGTCACGGCCATGGCGAGGATAGGTTTTATGACATTGTTCTAGGGAAGGAAGAGTTGACAAGTTTGGTTGGGCAGTGGTTTGTGCTGCAGTTGCAGTCCTGACAGACGACGGAGAAGTGACTCTCAAAGCTAGATTCAGATCTGTGGATGCGGTGGTATTTAGGTCATGCGACTATGGAAGGTGTGTGAGATGGGCATTTGGATGACTGGACAGTGATGTGCTTGGCCCAATTTCGAGATCTGTTTTCCAGATCTGGGTTTGGTCCTGGTTGTTCAGCTCTTTTGTTGTTCGGTGCTAGTTCTCTTCGATGGTGTGGAGAGATGATATGGAGGCTTTGTTTGATATGGATCTGGATTTGCAGTGGTGGAAGTTGGGTGTGGAGGGCATTGCGACCTCTAAGTGGTGGCGTGCGCATTTCGGTGCTTGAACCTAGTCTTGATCTGAGCCACGGCAGAGATCGCGGGCTTTTTCAGCTCCATGACAGGTTATGGTGGATGTAGAGGGAGAAGATGCAGGTTTGTTTTTCTGGTTCCTTAATTTTGTTCTTAGATCTTGCTACTATTGAAGGGTTGGTCATTTTGTGCTGTGATATTTTTGAGATGTTGTTCTGTGGAATTTTGAGTTTTGGATGGCTCTGTTATGGGTTGCTGCTTTCTCTGTATGAGTATTTGATGGTGCTACGGACTGGTATTAGGTGTGGGTGTTGGTGGTCTGGTGTTTTTGGATTCTTTGGGATATCGAATGTTGACTGTTTAGGAGGAGATGGTCACTAGACTCTGTGTTTTTGGGTTATTTTTACAGTTGGTTGTTGGTCTATGTTGGTGCTCGATGATGATGGTGATGATTATACTTCTGGTGCTGGTGGATGTGTGTTGCTGGTGGTGAACTTGATTAGAAGGAACGCATTGGATGCTGGAAATTGTGATGCTGGATGCTGGTTGCTGCTGAGCTAGGAGGTGCTGGGAACCGCTGAAAGAGATGCTGGCTGTTGGAATATGATGGGATGGACGGTGACTGCTACTTGGTTGAGATATGATGTTGTCGATGCTTTGGAGGTGTTGAAGTTGCTGCGTATGGTGATGGTACTACTGCTGCTAGATGTTGGTAGGTGCTTGGATGGGACTGCTGCTGGATCTTTCTTTCTTGGTTTTGTGTACTTTGTCTTTTTTGATATTTCTTTTTTTTGGGTATTTTGCACCTTGGGTTTGTAACGGGTTTTTGGGTGCGGGTCATTTGACCCCTCCACTTCCTTGTCTGCTGCGTCTTTTTTCTTAATAAAATTTCGGGGGTCGAGAATATGTCAATCCTCGCATCCCTCCTTTCCCTAAAAACCAGAAAATCCTAAAAAATCCTCAAAACCTAAAAAATACTAAAACCTCTAGAAAAATACAAGAATACCCTAAAACCCCAAGAACCATTAAAAAACCTAAAATACCCTAAAACCCCAAAAAACCTTAATGAACCAAATATCTCAAGAAAAAACCTACAAATAAAAAAACATATAAAAGACATAAAATCCCCCAAAACACCAAAAAAACACAATAAACCAAAAAAAACTACAAATAATCGTACAAACTCCTAAAAAACCCTGAAAACCTTAAAAACTCTAAAATAATCTTTAAACCCATTAAAACCCAAAAAACTCCATATAATCCTTAAAAAGATTCTTAAAACCCTAAAAGTACCCTAAAATACCAAAAAAAACAAACCTAAAACCCTAAAACACTAAAACTCTAAAAAACAGAGCCTAAAATACCCGAAAACCATAAACATAAACCCTAAAACACCCAAAAAACCCTAAAAATCATAAAAACCCAAAAGAACCTAAAAACACAAAAGAACCTAAAAATACCTAAAAGAACCTAAAAACCCAAAAGTCCCAAAAGACCGTAAAAGACCCTAAAAGACCAAAAAACCCTAAAACCCATAAAAAAAATATAAAAAAACCTAAAAACCTACATATAATAAAACCATAAAACCCTAAACCCACTGAAACCCACAAAAACTATATAAAATGTAGAAATCCATAAACCTCTAAAAACCAAAACAATCATAAAAATCATTAGAAACTGTAAAAACACCGTAAAACCCCTAAATACTCTAAATGGAAAAAAACTCTTAAACCCCCTAAAACCTCAAATACCCTCAAAACCCTAAAAATAGAAAAATTCACTAAAACTATAAATACCCTAAAACCCCTAAAAACTATAAAACCCTAAAATTCATAAAAACGTTAAAATACCCTAAACTGTATACTATAAACCCAAAACCAAAAACCCTACTCCCTAAAAATTATACCCTATACCATAAACCCTACTCTTAAAACCCTATACCCGACACCCAAAACCCAAAACCCTAAAAAATAATCCCTATAAACTACACCACCAACCAGAAACCCTAAACCTTAATCCATACACCATACACCCTATGTATTAAAACTGTACAATATAAAATAAATCCTTTACCATAAACACCAAACACTATACCCTAAACCCTAAAAGACACTAAATACACTTAAAACATACTTAAAGAACCTAAAACTCCCTAAAATACCATAAAACCCATAATTCCCACTAGAACCTAAATACCTTAAAGATCTCCTAAAAACACTCAATACCCAAAAAAATCCTAAAACCCCAAACGATCCAAAAAAACCATAAACACCCTCTAAAATAATCTAAAAATACAAAAAAAAATAAAATACTCTATAAAACCCTTAAAATAAATAAAAGAATAAAACCCCAAAAAATCCTAAAAAATTCCAAAAACACTAAAAACCATAAAATCCCTCTAAACCCTAAAAACCACTAGAAACAAAATAAAAAAATAGTAAAACCCTAAACCCCACAAATACACTAAAACCCTGAAAAGATACTAAAAAAACTAAAATCCCTAAAACCCTACGAAGACCCACAAACCAAAATGAACCCTTCAAAGACACTAAAATCCAAATTAATCTGTAAAAGATCCAAAATCCTATAAAATTGTAAAAACACCATAAAACTACTACAACCCATAAATAAACCCTAAAAACTAAAACGATACTTCAAAACACCAAAAAATGAAAATCTAAAAGTCCCCCAAAACCCCATAAAGCCACTAAAAACTCAAATCATACCAAAAAATACACTAAAATAACCTAATAACACTTAAAACCCCATAAAACCCCTAAAAACCATAAACCCATACAAACGATATAAACCCTAAACCCTTAAAAATTCAAAAAACCATGAAACCCTAAAAGACACCTGAAATTGATAAACGCCCATTAAAACTCCAAATTCTTTCACCACCTACACAAAGATAAAAAGGCCAAAAAGTCCTTAAAAGCGATTCGCATATCAGGATCCACCTTCACATTGGAGAATGATATCTTCAATGCTGTTGTTGATCACTTCAAAGGGTTGTATACTGATGATGGTGGGGTTTATGATCTTCCCTTGTTAGACTCCATTGTACCGTGTGTTGATGTGTAGCAGAACACAACCCTTATGAACCCCCCTTTTGAGGAGGAAGACGGGGATGCCTTATTTTCTCTGAATATGGACAGCACAGCGAGACCGGATGGGTTCACTAATAAGTTCTTCATCTTCTACTGGGACATCATGCATGTGGACATCACCAACCCTATTAGGGAATTTTCTCTAGGCTGATCCTACATGGAAACAACTCAAATTTCATCGCCCTTATTCCCAAATGGTATAATTACATTGACATTGGTGACTTCCGGCCAGTGGCTATCGGGAACACCATCCCCAAAATTATCAGCAAGATCCTAGTCATGAGACTTGGGAAATTTGTGGGAGAGATCTTTACCCCAAATCAATTTAGCTTTTTCTTATGGAGGCATATTCAGGACTTCCTTTTCTCTGCCTCAGAGGGCGTTAAAATCATGCACCAGCATTCAAAACATGCCAACATTTCCCTTAATATTGATATCTCTAAGGCCTTTGACACTGTCAAGTAGAGCTTCATTTTTCAAGTTCTTTCTAGGTATGGCTTCTCGTCCAGATTCATCAAGTCGGTTGCATCCATATTAAGAAGTGTTTGGGTATCCATTCTAATTAATAGCTCTCGTAAGGGGTTCTTCCCATGCTCCTGTGGTATCAGGTAGGGTTACCTGCTTTCAGGAATCCTCTTTGAAATAGTTGAAGACTATTTGAGTAGGTGCCTCATAGATCTCATGCAGGCAGGCCTTTTCAATCCCATTAAGGTAGGGAGAGACCTTCATGTGCCATCCCATCTGTTGTATGTTGATGACATCCTTCTCTTTGGGAAAGCTGACAAACAAAATTTATCCTCAGTTTGGATGATCTTTAACCACTATTAATGCATTACATAATAGTCTATCAGTTGGAATAAATCATTTATTTCCTTTAGTGAAGGGATATCTTGTTCTCGTCAAAGATCCATTGCTAGGTCCCTCAGTGTGAAGAGGATATCTCTTCTTTTAGACTATCCGGGTGTCCCCATCTTCTGCGGAAGAGTCAAGCGCTGCCATCTTGAGAGAATTCCCACCAAAATCACTCAGCAATTGGATAAATGGAAAGGGATATTCCTCTAGCATGCTGGAAGGGTTTGTCTCATCAATTCAGTCATCACTTCTATGTTTACTTATGCCTTATCCATTTATAGATGGCCAGTCAACCTTATCAAGGAGTTACAAGCTAAGATTAGAAATTTTGCATTGATGGGATGCATCACTGAAAAGAAAACTAGTTACTGTTGATTGGAAGGATTGCACCAAGCCAGTTGACTTGGGCGGGCTTGGTATTAAAGATCTAAGAAGATTCAACGATGCCCTACTTGCCAAGTTCACTTGGGGTCTGTTTGATCACAAGGGGGATGGCCTCAGTTTCACCCACGAGAGGTTTGGGCCCAAACATTGTGATGAATACATGAGTTACTTCCCCTCCTCTGTTTGGCCAGTAATTTGTTCCTCATATAGAGGAATCATCTTTGAATTGAAATGGATTGTCACCAGCCACTCGGATCTGAATTCCTGGTTCACCCCCTGGGTTGATGGGCCTCTGTTGGACTATGTGAACCCCCCTGCTGACATTAGAATCATGTCCACTGGTTCTCTTCATCCCCATCTGGATGACCTTGGGACGCTTCTCTCAACTAATATTCTTATGCGCATTTAAAGTTATACCTTTGTTGATACTGATACTTTGGTCTGGAAACCCAGACTTGTATAACATCTTAACACTAAGGAATTTTATCGGTAAAAATGTGCTCGAGATCCCTCTCCCCCATCCTGGATTTCTAGCTTTCAAAGGAACTTCATTCCCCCAGCTATCCATTTACTACTATGGAAACTGTGGATAAATTGACTTCCCTTGTAGAACTAGTTGCAAAATTTTGGATACAGCCTCGCCACTATCTGTTTCCTCTGTCTCAATGTTGAGGAGACTATTCATCACACATTTCATCAATGCAGGTTTGGTGCTTCTCTCTGGGACTACTTGAGGTAGTTGTTAGGCTTCCCCCTTTTCATGGACAGTCCTCTCCTTGAACTTCTGGACAAATTGGTCGGCTGGTCACGTAGTTATCAGGTGCGCCATCGTCTTCTTGCGGCTATTGCGGCCATGATCTCATATATCTGGACAGCTCAGAATGTGGCTGCATTCAACAAGAAAAGGCTCTCCATTCATGGAGGCTTGATGACTATTCATAAGTAGGATTACTCTACATCTCATATCCAGACTGGTTCTATGGAGATCAATATCAATGACCTCGTTATCCTTCGGCTACTTGCTATCTCGGGTGGGTCAAAAAAACCAAAGGTTCCCAAATTCTTCTGCTAGATCCCACCACCCCCCTCCTGGATCAAGGTCAACATGGATGGTGCAGCAATGGGAGTGCCTGGTCCTATTGGGTGTGGTGGTATTTTCCTCACATATCGGGGATTTTTCAAGGGCTAATTTCATCACTTCATTGGTGACGGGTGTTCCCCCGAAGCTGAGATGTGGGCTATGTTGAAGGCGGTTAAATATGCGGTTCACTTTGGTTGGATCTTTCTCTGTTTTGAATCAGATTCTATGCTTGTGGTAAATTCCCTCAAGAACATATCCAGGTATGTCCCCTGGAGAATCCTCCCTAAATGGGTGGAGTGCATCACCCTCTACCAAAGGCTCAAAATCAATGTGATTCATGCCTACCCGGAGGCGAACTCGGAAGCAGGCGCCCTCTCCAAACAGGCCATGGTGGAAAGGTGCTCGACATGGTCCTTTACTACCCAGACTTCTACTCCCTGCTTGTGGAATCTGATTTAAAGGGTGAGATGCACACCCGGTTTTGTAATCCCTCCCTGTAGTATGTCGTTGTTTTCCTTCCTTTTGTTTTTCAATAAATTTTTTGGGGATCAGGTTAGCCAAGTCTCGAGCCTTCCTTTCCAAAACCCCCTAAAACCCTAAAACACATAATACCATAGAAAAATCCAAAAATCCTAAAACCCAGAAAAACCCAAAAAAAAGACTTAAAAAACCTAAAAATATATAAATATACTTTAAATCTGGATAAAACATAAAACATAGAAAAATCTTAAAAAACCTAGAAACCCCTAAAAGTCCCTAAAACCTCTAAAATCCCCAAAACCCCTAAAAACCTAAAACACCATAATACTCTATAAACCCCAAAAAACATTTAAAACCCTAAAAACCAGAAAAACCTCTAAAATTCCCTAAAAACCAAAAATCCCTAAAAAATCCTAAACTACCCTAACACCCTAAAGGACCCTAAAACCCCATAAAACCCCTAAAAGACCCTAATAACCATTAAACTCCCTGAAACCACTATAAATACACAAAACCCTTGAAATACGTAAAAACCCTAAACACCTTCAAAAACATAAAACCCCCCAAAAAACCTTAAAATCCACTAAAACCCTTAAAAAATATAAAACGTCTAAAACCCATAAAAATATTTAAGAACTATAAAAAAAAGATAAAATCATCTAAAACCCATAAAAATGCTAAAACCTAAAAAACCAAAAAAACCCCTAAAAACACTAAGAAAAAATTAAATGAGGAAGATGGAAGCTCTGATGACTCTGGAGATTCGGCTATTTCGCGATGGTGGCTTCCTTTCAGGTTGAAGATGACGGAAAATGACGCACCTCATCCCCTCTCTATGGGGGAGGATCCTCCCTCGAAGGACTGTTCATTGTCGTCGTTCTCTTCCCCTGATTTTTTCCCTCTTTTCTACTTACGGTGCCATGCCCGAAGGTTTTGGAGTACTTTAAAGGATGTCTGCAGATTCCCTTCTTGATTCGGGAGTTCACGGAAGCTTCAGATCTGCATCGCTTGACTCTGGTTGCAATTTTCCCGATGCAACGACCCCCGGTGGTCACTTTCAACAGGTTTGTCTCAGCTTTCAGGAAACTTATGGCTCGTGCGACCGTGGGTCTGATCGATAGCTCCCAAATCATGATTTGATTTGCCTTTGAGGATGACCTGGTGCTTGCCTGGTCGGCGGCTCCTCGGTCATGCAATGGCGCTCATTTCTCCCTTTTTTGGTGAAGCTTTGATTTTCATCTGAAGCGTAGTTCCTCGTTGGTTTCTAACTGGGTTATATTTCCTGAACATCCCCATCCCTTTCAAAAAAATTCTATTATTTCAAAGCTTGGTAATTTGGTTGGGAGGTTCCTCTGTGTGGATAGTAGTACTAGGGCCCTTTTCCATCTGGTTTCCCCAAGGGCCTTTGTTGATTTTTATGCTTCAAAGGCTCTAGTGGATGCTGTCTGGATTGTGGTGGGAGAGGAGATCAGGTGGAGACAGCCTATTATCTATGAACCATGGCTGGTGTTCTGCTCTTTTTGTTTGATCTTTGGGCACAATTCTCAATCTATAGGTTGTTTTGGTCCTGGAAGGGGTGGTGCTAATCTAGCTCGCATGTCTTCTGGTGAGAGCTTCCTTCCTCTGGTAAAGGTTGAGGGGAAAATGGGGATGGATGGGCCCTTTACCTCCCAGCCTTTGGTTGTTGATGTTCCCTGTTCATCTAAACTGATGGCTGGAAGTGATATTGAGGTTGATCTGATGGATTTTGGTGGCTTTATAATAAGTCTGGATGGAGGTGTTTGTGCTTCAGAAGATGTTGTTGGGGAGGCAGTGCTACTGGATAATTGGGATAATCAGATTCATGCTGAAGGTGTTCATGGTTATGGTGACTTTTCAGGGAGGCAGTCAGGTACAAGGAAGGATAATATGATGGGAACTTGGTAAGGGAATGTTCAGATGGAGCCTCCCAGTGTGTTGTTCATGGAAAGAGAATACATAGATTACAAGAAGGATAACGATGGAACCTCTTCATCGGTTAAGATTATTGTGCCTATTCAAAACAGTTTACAGGTCTCAGCCATGGCTAATCCCACAGACATGGACGTGTTGGAGGAAGAATTTGAGCAGGAGGATGTGGTTGTTTAGGTCACGAGGGCTGGGGATGAGTGGCTTATGTCTTCGGCTGGGAAGGAGGGGCCTGCAAGAGAAGGGGAGCCCTGGATTCCCAGCGTGCAGTACACTGACTGGTAAGACGCCCCCCTGGTGCTGTCCGGAAGTGATGATGTGGGGAGACATGACATAGAGACTTGTACTCCTCTTGCAGACATCACTAGCAGTGCTGAGGATATTTCTAGTGCTCATGTTCTGAATCTGAATGTCTTGCCTCTGCCGGGGGTTGTTGGGGAAATGGTGATCAGTCCCTGAACCTTCAGAGGACCATGGTTCTCCATGGTGTTCCCTCTGCTAAAGCTCACAATGTGCAGCTACATGAGATGGTCCTGGTTGAATGGGAAAGGTACCCGCTTGAGGGTGAGGAAAAGAGGCTTGGGGAGAGGTTTGCTGATGATGATCACCGAATAAACGCTTCTATGGCCAGGTCTAATGAGGATAGGAACAAAAGACGTGACAAAACTTTTGGTCCTGAAGGTAAAAAAGGGAAGGCCCCATCTGCTGTCAGTGATGGAGTCACTTGTGAGAAACCAGGTTATGAAGCTGGATCCTTCTCCGCCCCCCTGAGGAAAAGATGGTGGAAGGATTATTCTTCCCTCCCATGACCTATGGCAACCCAGGCCACATCAAGGGAGGTCATACTAAAGCTAAAAGTTAATAGGCGGGAGAGGCCTCCAGGATCTATTGAGCAAGAGAGGGCCAGAATGAAGATTCTATCCAGACATGGAATGCAGGAGGACTATGAGTCAGGATGGGATTCTATGGACATGGGTGCTGAGTCAGATTACAACTTTTCTAATGTGGGTAATGGCCTTGGTGTGGGCATTGGTTATGGTGGTGCAGAGCTGGATGATTTTGGTGGTGATAATGACTGATTCTCCCCTTTTTGTACCCTTCTGTTTGGACTCTTTTGTGTGTCTTTTTTTTCTTATTTTTTTTATTTACTTTGTGTCTTTTTTATAATAAATTTTGGGGGGAGCCATGA
The DNA here is from genome assembly GCA_963277665.1 of Viscum album. Lineage (NCBI taxonomy): Eukaryota > Viridiplantae > Streptophyta > Magnoliopsida > Santalales > Viscaceae > Viscum > Viscum album. The sequence goes on along the minus strand of OY728156.1, from coordinate 333,467,876 downwards.
ATAGCCTAGCCCCGATCCATCCTTTCCCTAAAAACCCTAAAACCCCTAAAAACCTTAAAGAATCCAAAAGATACTAAAACACTCAAAAGACCATAAAATCCTATAAAACCCTATATAAAAAATCCTTGAAGATAATAAAATATCATATATAACCCAAAAATTTTGAAACCCTAAAAAACCTTAACTAAAAAATTCCAAAACCCAGTTAAAAATCCAAAAAACCTTAAAACCCTAAATACTCAAGAAATCCTATAAACTCCCCAATTAATCTTATAAAACCAAAATCCCATAAAAAAAATTATGACCCTAAAACCCCAATAATCACCTAAATACACTAAAATCCATAAAATTAAATGAAAACCCCAACAACCCCTAAAAACCACTAAAAACACAAAAAACCTTAAAATCCCTTAAAATCCAAAAAAACAATCCCTAAAACACCCAATACATTAAATGATGTAAAAATCACAAAAATCATAAAAACCCTATAAAACCCTAAAACCCTAAAAAACTATAATAACCCAAAAAACCATAAAAACCTCAAAAACTATAAATAGAATAATAACCCTAAAGGACCCAAGAAACCATTAAAACCACAATGAACCCCCAAAACCCATAAAAACACATAAATCCCTAAAAAATAGCCTAATAATCCAAACCATGTAAAAGGACTTCAAAAACATAAACCCTTAAAAATCCTAAAAGTCTATATGAACACTAAAAACATTAAAAATAATAAATGACATTAAAAACAATTAAAAATCCTAAAACCTTTAAAAATAATAAAAACCATAAAACACTAAAAGATTAAAAAACTGCAAAATTACTTTAAATACCTAAAATTATAAAATATCATAAAACACCCTAAAACCTAAAACACCTAAAAGTAACTTAAACCCATAAAAGACCCTATAAACCCTAAAATCCAATAAAACTCTAAATGGTTATAAAGACCCTAAAAACACAAGAATACACTAAAACCCTAAAAATATTTAAAATACAATAAAATACCCTAAACATCATAAAACCCCATAAAACCATAAAAAACTTTAAAATAACCATAATACCAACGAGCCCTAAAGAAACTTAAAACCCCTAAATACACTTAAAACCCTAAAAACCCCCTAAAATATCCAAAAACCCAATAATATTCAAACGTACCTTAAAGGAAGCTATAAAACCCAAAAACACTAAAAAACCATAACCCCCTAAATTACCATAAAATACCCTAATAACCTAAAAAATATATATTGTCCTCTAAGAGCCCATAAAACTCCTAAAAACATTAGAGGACCCTAAAACCCCTATAAATCATAAAACTCATGAAAACCCAAAAACACTTTAGAAACCCTAAAACCCCTAAAAATAATGAAACCCACTAAAAATATAAAAAAATAAAACCCATAAAGACCCCAAAAGACCATAAAACCCTAAAAAAGAAAAAAATCTATAAAACACCTAAAAAACCTAAAACGCCTTAAAAACACTAAAAATATTAAAAGTCCCTAAAACCCATAAAACAATAAAAAATAAAAAACAATTGTTTTGCAGGAGAACTCTTGAAGGTTCCAAGATGTTGTTCTCAGCCTATTTTAATGTTGTAGGGGTCAGATCTGGTCTTTCTCTACTTTGATTTTGGTGATCTAGGGTCTTCGGGCCTCAGTGTCCAGCTCTCTGGTAAGATCGTCATGGAGTTTATGCAGGAGCGCTCTTGGAGGTTCACTCTTAGGGTATGTTCTGTCTCGTGTTGGTTCTGATGTTGTTTTGGTTGAATGGTGGGATAGATCAATCCTATGTTGGTGTTGGATGTTGGATGTTGGAAGCTGGTGTGACAATATGTTGGATGTTGGAAGCTGGTGTGGCGGAATGTGGCTAGGGAGGTTGTGGATTGTTGATGTCTATGTTATGGGCCTAGATGTGGGTTCTAGTGATCCTGTTTTGTCTACTCTTTTTTCTTTATCATCGATTGGGAGCTACTGGGTGTGAGTTGTTGTTTTTTGGGTTCATATTGGATAGGAAATGCTAGTTTCTGAATGCTGAGCGGCTAGTTATTGGTTGTTTCTCTACTTGGAAGGGATAAAGGTGGTTTTTTATCACCAGGGACTCTCGATGGAAAGGACAGAAGGATGCAGGAGGCGTTGTTGAGGTTTTTTTGTTCACATCTTCGGTGTTTGTTTGTTCTTTATGGTTGCTTCACTGGTTGTGTATGGATTGGTTTCATGTTGCTGCTGGTGCTACATTTTGGATTTCATGTGAGGGGATGTTTGGCCCTAGGTTGGAACCAAGAGTTATGGGTGCTGCGATATGGCTATGGGCATTGGTGCTGGTGGTATTAAGTTACTGTCAGGAGGGGAGTTGTTGAAGAAGATGCTGGTTTTTTAAAACTAAAGAGTTGGATGCTGGTTACTACTTGGTTGAGACATAATGATGTCGAGGTTGATGATTTTGATGCTGGTAGTTTGATGTTGCTGGTAGTGAATATTTTTTGTGAGGAGTCAACGGATACTGAAAAGTGTGTTGCGATACACTAGTTACTGCCTTGCTGGGAGGTGCAGGAGGAGTTTTATGGCTGCGATGATTGGATTTGGTGCTGCTAGATGATGGTTGTGTTTAGATAAGATGCATTGAATATTCTGTTGTGTCCGGTCTTTTGTATCTTTTTCTTTCTTTGGTTTTATCTTTGGGGATTGTTTTTTGGGTATGGGTCGATTGACTCTACCCTTCCCCTATCTACACTGCTATCTTTTTTCAAAATAAATTTTGGGCGGGCCAGGAATAGCCTGGCCATGCACAAATGTTACCTTAATTACCATAGAACCCTAAAACCACTAAAAATCAATAATCCCCCTAAAAGCATAAAAACCCTATCAAAACATAAAAAATTCATAAAAATACTAAAAACCGCTAAAAATCCCTAAACCTTAAAAAACCCCTACGAACCCTATAAATCCCCCCAAAACCCCTTAAAACAAGGGAAAAACACTTAAGAACCCTTAAAGTCCCTAAAACCCTAAAATATCCCAAACAACCCTAAAAAAACTAAAAGCCCCAAAACCCTAAAACATGCTAAAATACCAAAAAATTACAAAACCCCCCAAAAAACCTAAAAATCATTTAAAACAAAAAACTCTATAAAAAACTTAAAGACCATAAAACCCCTAAATACATTAAAAGAATGTATAATATTAAAAATCCCTAATAACCCCAAAACAGAGAAAAGACATTGAAAACCATAAAAATAATAAAAAACCCTAAAACTTCCAAAAAGTCCAAATAACCCTAAAACCCTATTAAAACAGAAAAAATCCCCTAAAACTCTAAATAGGCAACAAACCCCTAAAAACCCTGAAAACACAAAAAAACCCCTAAAAACACAGAAACCCATAAAAACCAAAAAACATATAAAACAACTAAAAGAAAAAAGAAAAACCCTAAACCACCACCCCAAACCATAAACACAATTAAACCCCCTAAAATACTAAAAACCTTAAACCCCCTAAAAAAATATAACCCTTAAAACCCAAAAAACAAGTTAGAAACCCCAAAAAAATCCATAAACCCATAAAAAACATAAAACCCTAAGAACCCTAAAAACAATAAAAAACCCAAAAAACCCTAAAAACTCTAAAATCCAAAAATTCCAAAAATTCCTAAAACCCTAAAAGACCCAAAAAACACAAAAAAAAATCTAAGAGCCAATAAAATCCCTAAAAGACCCAAAAAAAACCTTAAGAGCCTCTAGAATACCTAAGATTCCTTTACACACCCTAAAGACCCTAAAAACGTGATAACCCCTAGAAAAATCTTAAAACTCCTATCAAAACAAAAAAAAACCCTTTTAAACAACTACAAACCCTAAAAACCCTAAAAATACATGAAACCCTAAGAAACAATTAAAACCCTAAAATCCCAAAGAACCCTAAAACCCATTAAAACCCCTAAAAATCCAAGAAACCCTGAAAAACCTAAAAATTAATAAAAATATAAAAGAACTCTATACTCTATACCCTACTCCCTAAACCCTACACACAATACCCAATAAATTATACCCTAAACCCTACACCCTAAAACCTACACCATAAACCCTACACCATACACAATAATCCCTAAATCCTACCCCTGTACACTAAACCCTACACTATAAATCCTCAACCCTAGACCCTAAACTCTAAACCATACACCCTAAACCCTAAACCGTAAACCCTATACCCAATACCTTATAACATAAACACTAAACACAAAAACCTACACCCTAAACCCTATACCCCACCCCCTAAACTCTAATATTTTCACCCAGAACTCGAAACCCTACACCCTAAAACATAAACCCTAGGCCCTAAACACTATAGCTGACAGCTTAATCCATTAACCCTACACCCCAACCATATACCCCTCAACCGAAACCATAAATCATAAAGACAAAAACCTATACACAACACTTGAAACCATAAAACCTATACTATACACCATACCCCCTAAACCCTATACCCTATACAGTATACCCTACACCCTAAACCAAAAAAACTAAACCCTAATCCTTAAACCCAATACCATAGAACTTAAACACTAAACACTATACCCTAAACCCTACAAACAGCACCATAAACACTACACCCTACAGAAAAACCCCTATAGCCTTCAACTTTAACCATATACCCTATAAACTAAAACATAAACCCCAATACATACACCATAATCTCCAAATCCATCACCCTAAACCCTTTACGCAACACCCTAAACCCAAAACCCAAAACCCTACGCCCTAAACCCTATCCCCTACACCTTAAACCCTCAACCCTACACACTAAATTTTATACACTACATCCTAAACCCTAAACCCCACTCCTTATATCCACTAAATTTCACTGTTCAGCCTAAACCTGACACCCTAATCCTTTACTATACACCTTAAACCCAAAAACCCACAACCACACCGTAAACCCAAAACCATATTCCAGTCACCCTAAACACTAAACTCTACACCCTACACCTTATACTCTATAACCTAAACCATAAACCATATACACTAAAACCTAAAAACTATATTATGAACCATAAAACTATTACCCTGCACCCTAAAACCAATACACCACACCCAAAACCCTAACCCTAGACCCTATACCCTACACTCTAAACCCCAAACCCTAAACACTAAACCGTATACCCTCCACCATAAACCCTAAAACCTACACCCTAGACCTTAAACTCTATATCCTAAACCACATACCCTACACCATAAAACCTAAACCCTACATCCTAATCCCTATACCATTCACTCTAAAACATAAATCCTACACCCAAACCCTATACCACACACCCTAAGGCTTAAACCTTACACCCAAAACCATATACCCTACATCATAAACCTTAAACCCTGTACCTTAAACACTATACCCTACAACCTAAAATCATTATTATACACACTAAATCCTATAACCTACACCTTAAACTCTATACCCTACACCATAAACACTAAAACCTAATAATCGAAAAAACAACCCAAAAACACTAGAAACCCCTAAAAATTCTAAAAAACACGTAGAGTCCTCTAAGAAACCCTGAAACCAATAAATAGAATAAATTCCCCAAATCTTATAAAACCCCATAAAAACCCTAGAGAACCTAATAAAACCTAAAAAACCCCAATAAAACCTTCAAAATCCTCACAAACCAAAAACTATAAAACCCCTAAAAATCATAAAAAAACCCAACAAAATCCTAAAAACCATAAAACCCCTTAATATTCTAAAAAACACTTTAAAAACTCTAACAAACCATAAAAACCATAAAAAAAATCTTAAAAATCCTATTAAACCATAAAACCCTTAAAAACATAAGAAACCATAAAAACCTAAAAAACCATACCAACCCCTACAAACAATTAAATCCTCGGTTTGGCCAGCTATTTGATCCTCATACAAGGATATTATATCTCATTCAAAATGGATTGTGTCCAAGCAATTGAATTGTAATCGATGGACTACCACATGGGTTGAGAAACCTCTTACATATTTTTTGATGCCCCCCATGAGTGGAGGAATCTATATATCATCGACCTAGTCTATCAATGTTATGTTATTCCTACGATCCTTCCTGATAAACCAGTTTTGTTATTATAGCGATATGTGTTTTTGGATTGTGACATCCTTATTTGGAAACAATGTAGGGTTAGTTAGTTTTATACTGATGACTATTATCGGCTGAAATGTCCTCAAGGCACTGTTTCCCCATCTTGGATTCTAATTTTCATGACGCATTTCATTACACCCACTCATTATATGCTGATGTGGAAAATCTGGAGAAATCGGATCCAGACTCAAGAACAGCTAAAGAATACTAGATAGAACCCTGCCTCTGTGTGATATTTTTGCAGGCAGGATGAGGAGAACAACCATCATGTGTTTCTCCCCTTTATGTTCGCTGATAAAATTTTGAGTTACCTGATGAAATGCTTCGGCATGAGGGTTGGATTTCTAGGGGATATTTGTGAGTTCATCTGCCGGCTAGTAGAGAAGAAATGTAGTGACCAGGTTCATAACCTATTTCTTACCGGTGTGGCGGCAACAACTCACTACATTTGGGTAGCTTGAAATGATTTGGAATTTAACCTCTAGTCTCTTTCATTTCTAGGTGGATTTTTCACTATCTACAAGGCGATCCAGGTTGTGTCCTATCTTCAAACAGGTTCGATGGTGAATGATCTTATCGATATGAATTTTCTACATTAACTAGTCATGACTGGAAGGGGCAGAAAACTTCTAGATATAAAATTTATTTGATGGATACCCCCAATCTCATCATGGGTAAAATAATGCATGTATAGCGTGGCCTTAGGGGATCCTATCCCTTTAGGGTTTGATGGAGTCTTTTGTACCTACATAGGCTTTGTTAAGGGATACTTCTATCATTTTATCGGAGATGGATGTGCTCATGAGGGAGTGATTTGGGATATTATCCTCCAATGTCACTAAGGCCTTCATTTTTTATTGATTTTTGATAATCCACCTTTCTAGGGATGAGATGGAACCCGTACAAGGCCTGTAGGCGTAATTATTACATGGCTCGTAGGCCATAGAGGAATTCATTTTCCCGTAGGCTTCAAACATTACATACAACCCAGACTAACTACTTTGAACTGCTCCTCCCCTGCATATTCATTGTGAAATCATCTCTCCACCTTCGCATGGAAATTCAGTTTGGAATTCTCATGCTTGCACATGCTTTTCCCGATGGCAGGAGCTATACCCTCTCATTTTTGCAATCTATTTTAGCTTCTGCTGTGGTGAAAACTCCTTGCTCATCCTCCTTGTAGATCTTGTTCCTTATAGGTCGTCTGGTTTTCATAAACAATTAAGGTGGCCCGAAGGCCTTGAGGTGGCCTGAAGGCCTTACTGACCCGAAGGCCTAGGTGGCCCGAATGCCTTAAAGGACTCGGGGACCAAATCGGTGTCCTGAAGGCCCAATACATGTGTTGACCGTCCCCAAGAACAAATCCAGGACGATCCCATGGTGGATTTTTTCACAATGGATCGAATGCCTCGCTCTTGTTTAGACCCTTATCATATTTGTGACACATGCCTATAGGGAGGTCAACTCGACGGAAGATTCTCTTCCTAATAAGGCGATTGAGGATGGGTGTTCGATGTGGTCTTTTGTTGCCTCGTCCCTTTGTTTGCCTCTTGTGGACTCCGATATCATGGGTGAATTGCACACCCACTCTTGCAAACCCTCCTTATAACCATTTTTTTTGTTTGTAATAAATTTTTTGCGGATAGGTTTGCTTATCCCCACACCTACTTCGCCCTAAAGAGCATTTAAAGAACCAGAAAATTTTAAAAGGACCATAAATACCATAAAAACTCAAAATTACCCCTACAACCCCCAAAAATCTAAAAGAAACCTAAAACCCACGAAAAAACTAAAACAAATATAAAACCCAAGAAAATATAAAAACAAAAACACCAAATGAAACTAAATCCCCAAAAAACACTTAAAACACTAAAAACACTAAAAACTATAAAAACCTAAAACTCTTAAAAAATCCAAAAAAGATACAAAAAATGCCTTAAAAATCCTAAACCCCTAAATGTCCCTAAAGCCCCCCAAAACACTAAAAACTCAAAAAAACAAAAAAATATAAAATAATAATAAAAAACAAAACCCATTAACGCCCTCAAAGGACACTAAAAACCATCAAAAAACATTAAAAACTATAAAAACCCAATAAATGACCCTAAAACCCTAAAAATCCTAAACCCCCCTAAAATCACTAAAAACTGTAAAAATACCTAAAACAATAAAACATGAAAACCCCAAAAAACATTGAAACAACCCCAAAAACTCCTAAATCCATAAAACCCTAAAAATCAACATGAACCCTAATACTCTAAAAACACTAAAAACACTAAAAACCCAAAAAAATCAAAAAAAACCTGAAACCCCCTAAAAGATTTAAGAATCATGAAATCCATTAAAACCCATAAAATGATTTAAGGCCTAATCACCCTATAAACCCCTAAAAACATCAAACCCCATAAAAACCTTTAAAAACCTAAAACCCCCTAAAACACCTAATAACCCATAAAACCCCAAAAAAAGACCCTAAAAACACCTTACAACCCTAAAAGAACAATAAAACAGTAAAAAAACAAATAAAAAACTAAAATACCCTTGAAATCATAAAAACAATAAGCACCTAAACCCCTTAAACACAAAAAATTCCCTAAAAACCTTAAAATCACAAAAAACCCAATTAAAGACCCTAAAAACCCTAAACCCCCTAAAAACCCACAAAATCCTCTAAAAACCTAAAAAAGATAAAACCCTAAAAACACATAAACCCCTAAAAACTATAAAACCCTAGAAATCCTAAAAACCACTAAAAGCTCTAAAACCCAATAAATCCCTTAACAATCCACGGAAACATAATTAAATATCACAAAAACATCTTAAATGCCTAAAAACACCTAAAAATCACCAAAATACATAAAAACATTAAAAGAACCTAAAAATAATAAGAAATGAAAAAAACCTGAAACCCTAAAAACCCTTAAAAAATTAAAAAACACAAAAATTTCTTGAAAATAATAACAAAACCTAAAATTTCTTAAACACCCTAAAGGCCATTAAAACCTATAAAATCTATAATCCCCAAAAAACCTAAAAAAACACTAAATTATCCTAAAAACAAAAAGGATTATAAAAGCATTAAAATCCATAAAACCTCCAAAAACACTAAAAACACTTAAAACTCTAAACCCCTAAAAACACAAAAAACCCCTAAAAACAAAGGAAACCTTAAAAATACATTAAAAACACAAAAAATCCAAAAACCCCTAAATAAACCTAATAAACCAAATAACCCTTGAAATACCCTAAAACCCCCAAAAACCTAAAAGGTGCATTAAAACAAAAGAAAACAATAAAACCCTAAAATACCCTAAAACACCAAAATTAAAAAAAACCCAAAAATACACTAAAAACCACTTAAAACTCTAAAAACTATAAAATACATTAATACCCATAAAGACCCTTAAAACCATTAAATCATCAAAGCACATAAAAACTATAAAAACAATAAAAAATCCTAAAAACAAAAAAAAATACTACCAGACCCTAAATACCATAAAACCCTAAAACACCAAAAGACCTTAAAATCCCTAAAAACCATAAACATCCTAAAACTGAAAAAATGATAAAGATAACAAAAAACCCTAAAATCCATAAAAACCATAAAATCTAAATAACCCCTAAAAATAGTAAACCCCCAAAAACACTAAACACCATAAAGACCTTAAAAACCCTAACCCCCCCCCCCAAAGAAAAAACCCCCCAAACACTAAAAACTCTAAAAACCATAAAAGACCCTAAAAACACTAAAACACCCAAAAACCTCAAACCCCCTAAAACTATTTAAAACCCCAAAAACACTAAAAACCCAATAAATACCCCCAAATCCCTAAAAACCTCTAAACCATAAAAAACTACAAAACCCCTAAATACTGTAAAATCCCATTAAACCATAAAATCCCCAAAAAAACAAAAAAAAATTCAGAAAAAACTAGAACCTATAAAAGATACTAAAAATTAAAAAAATCACAAAAAAATTTAAAACCCATAAAAACCATAAAAACAATAAACCCCCAAAAAACTATTAAAAACCATAAAACCCTAAACCCTACACCCTATGCCCTAAACCCTAAACCATAATCTCTAAACCCTATACCTTACACCCTAAACCCTAAACTCGACACCCGCTACTCCCTAAACTCAAAACCTTCACCCAAAACCCTATACCCTACACCATAAATCGTAAACATTTACACCTTTAACTCCTTACCTTATGCCTTCAACCCTAAACCCTACAGCCTATATCCAAACCCAGTAACTGAGACCCTAAAAGACATTAAAATCCATAAAAACTAAAATAACCTAACCCCCCCCCCCCAAGAACACAAAAAACCCTTAAACCACCTCAAACCCTAAAATACACAACAAACCCAAAAAAAACCTAAAAGAATCTAAAAACAGGAAAAAAAATGAAATAACCCTAAATACCATAAAAACTTAAAATAACCTAAAACCAAATTAAAACATTAAAAACTATAAAAAACATAAAAACCCCAAAGAATATTAAAACCCCTAAAAACATAAAACCCTAAAAAATGAAAAGTCCCTAAAAACCTAAAAACACTGAAAATCCTAAAAACCAAAAAATCCCTTAGAGCCCTTATAACCTTAAATAAATCTAAAAATTCTAAAAATACCCTAAAACCCAACCCCCTCCCCACCCCTAACCCTAAAAGGACATAAATACCCAATATAACCCTTAAATTTCCCAAAAAAGTCCTTAATGCCCTGAACAACTTAAAGAAACCTAAAAACCCAAAACCTCGAAAAAAATTAAAACCCCCAAAAAACTATAAAATGACCCTAAAACCCCTAAAGTCCCTAAAACAATATAAAAGACTACAAAAATTCTAAAAATCCTACACCCTATAAAAATCCTAAAAACAAAAAAATATGGCAACCCATAACACGTATAAAAACACTAAAACCAAAAAAAAACTAATTAAACTGTAAAAACCATAAAAAACCTAAAAACTATATACCGTAAATGAACATAAAAGAAACTAAAAATCATGAAAACCCTAAAACCCTTAAACTATCCTAAAAACCAAAAATTCCACTAAAATCCATATAAACCTTAAAAACGCCTTAATACCCTTAAATTATAAAACCCATAAAATGCCTAAAACCCCTAAAAATCCTAAAAACCAAAACCCACTAAATACACGAATAACCTACATATCCCTAAAATCACTAAAATACCTTAGAAAACCATAAAACCCGCTAAAACACTAAAATCCCTAAAAACCCTAAAACCAGAAAACCAAAAAAACGTAAAATGAACATAAAATCACCAAAATGATCCTAGGAACTTTAAAAATATCCTAAAATACCATAAAACCTTAGACATACCCTAAAAGACCATAAAATACCTAAAATCATAAAAGAACCTAAAAACTATGGAAACTACAAAAACCCCAAAAACCAGTAATGACACTAAAACCGTAAAAACAACCAAATGAACCTTAAATACCATAAAAATTTCAAAATATTGTAAAAACCCCTAAAACTATAAAAGATCCTAACTAACCCTAAAAACCCAAAACCTCTAAAAATCATAAAAAATTGTAGAGGACTCTAAAAAACCAAAAAAATCCCTTAAAACCCATAAGAGACCCTAAAAACCCTAAAACCATTAAAAGATCCTAAAAAAATTAAAACCCAAAAATAATAAAATCCAAAAAACAAAAAGAATCCAAAAACTATCTGAAAATCCATAAATGTCCTAAAACACCTAAAACCCATAAAACTCAAAAAACTAAAAATCATAAGATTACAAAAAATCACAGAAAAACAGAAAAACACTAAAAACCATAAAACTCTAAAAATCCCTAAAAACCAAAAAACCTTAAAAACACTAAAAACTATAAAACTGTAAAACCCTTTAAAAAAATTTTAAATTAAAATAACCCCAATTACCAATAGAAATCCTTAAAACCTACCAAAACCCTAAAATTCTCTAAAACCACTATAACCCCTAAATATCCCTAAAACCCCTAAAGTACTGCTAAAACCCATAAAACCCCTCTAACACATTAAAACACTAAAACCCATAAATACATAAGACCCCCAAACACTAAAATCCCAAAAACACTAAAATCCCAAAATATATCTAAAAACCAAAAAACCACTAAAAACCCCCAAAACCCTAAAAACCCTAAAAACCCAAAAAACCCCTAAAACACTAAAAACCATAAATCCCCTAGAGAACCCAAAAATCCATAAACATGCTAAAACAACTAAAAACACTAAACCCCAAAAAATTCTTAAAAACCATATAAACCTTTAAAAACCCTAAAACCTCGAAAAACACTAAAAAATACAAGTATGCCATAAAAACATGAAATCCCATAAAAACCCTAGAAACTTTTTAAAACCAGAAAAAACACTAAAACACTACAAAAAATTAGAAACCCTTAAAACCCCTATAAACCATAAAAATTTTAATAACCTGAAAAACCTTAAAACCCCTAAAACACACAAAAACCCACGAAATTCCTAAAAGACTAAAACCAATTAAACCACTAAAAACCATGTAAACTCATTAAAACTATAAGTACCCCTGAAAAACTGAAAAAACCTAATACCCTTAAAACCCACCAAAATCCCAAAAATCCCAAAAAAACCCATTTAATCCCTAAAACACCTAAAATCCTAATAGACTCCAAAAACCGTAAAACCCTTAAAATACCCTAAACCCATAAAAGATCCTTAAGACCCTAAAACCCTAAAACTCCTAAAATATACTAAAACCACTATAAAAACACCTAAAGATATATAAAAACCCTTAAACACCCTAAAACCCCTAGAAAACTCAGGAAAACCCTAAAAGTTCAAAACAACCTTAGAAGACACTAAAACCAGAAAAAAAAAATAAACCCCTAAAAACCTAAAAACCCATTGAATGCCAAAAACCATTGAAAATCCTAAAACCCCTTAAAATCCTCAAAACCCTTATAACCATAAATATTTTGAAAACCCCCAAAAAACATTAAAAATCATTGAAAAACCTAAAAACCTAAAAACCCTAAATATCTATAAAAATAATAAAACATCTTAAAAATCCTAAATATACTAAAATCGAATAATAATAATAATAATACTAACCCTAAAACCATAAGAAACCCCTTAAACACCCAACAATCCTTATGAAAATCCTAGAACCCTAAAATCTTAAAATTCCTAAAAATACTAAATCCCTAAAAACACTATAAAAGCCCCTAAAAACCTAACCCCCCTAAAAATCCTTAAAACCCTAAAATAGTCATAAAATCATAGAACCCTAAAATCCGTAAAAACTCAAAATCCTAAAAAATTAATAACACAAAAAAACACCATAAAAACACTAAAAACCCTAAAAACCCTAAAAACCATAATATCCATAACACCCGTAAAATCCATAAAAACACTAAAAAATACAAAAAAATTAGATAAACTAAAACACCTAAAAATCTAAAAGACTACAAAACCAAAAAACTAAAAAATACCCCAAAAATAAAACCCCCTAAAATTCCAAAAAAACCCTAAAATCCATAACCCCCCTCCAAACTGAAAAAAAACCCTAAAACCCCTAAAAAATATAAAACCCCTAAAAAACCTGAAACCATCAAAAAACCCAAAAAAACTAAAATCATTAAAATCATTAAAACCCTAAGAAGACCATAAAAAACTCACAAAACTAACTAAAACACTAAAAACCTAGAAATACATAAAACCCTAAAAAACATTAAAATTCTTAAAAAATTAAATTCCCTAAAACTATAAAACCCTAAAAACCCATAAAAACCCCATGAAACTCCTTAAAACATTAAAATTCCTAAAATAAAATTAAAAACAATCTGTATGACCCTAAAACCCCTTAAAATACTACAAAGACCCTAAAAATCATAAAAACCTAAAAGATCATAAACCCTAGAATCCCTAAAAGACACTAAAAATCACAAAACAACATAAAAGAGAAAAACATAACCTAAAAATATTATAAGACTCTAAAACCCCTAAAGCACGATACAAACTCTAAAAGACCCTAGAAACCCAAAAAAACCAATGGGACCTAAAAAACCTAAAGGACCCTAAAAACCAGAAAAGACCCTAAAAACCCGTAACCACACACAAAAACATTACAAACCCTTAAGGAACCAAATACCTAATAAAAACTCTAAAGGTCCCAAACACCCTCTACCAATCCCTAAAAGGAACCAAAACCCCTAAAGAATCGTAAAAGAAACTAAACCCATAATAACAAAAAATCTAAATAATCTATAACATGATGAAAACCCTAAAAGAAACCTAAAAACCCTAAAAGTCCCTAAAAACACTAAAAATAGGTATAATACCATAAAAACCATAAACCACATTAAAATATAATAAAAAATTTAAAACAACCCTAAAATCCTTAAAGACCCTATATACCCTAAACCCGCTGAAATTCCAAAAAACATTAAAACCCCACAAAACACCCTAGGAAAACAATAATATCCATAAAAATCCAAAAAACTCCCAAACACACAAAAACCTTAAAAACGCAAAACCCCCCAAATAACCATAAAAGCCACAAAAAAATATACCCCCCTAACACTACCCCCCCCCCCCCTCACCACAACACATAAGACCTTAAAAACTCATATAAACCCCTAGAATCCATACAAAATCCTAAAAACCCTTAAAATTATAAATGCCCTAAAACTGTAAAACTCCAAAAAACCATAAAAACTCTAAAACCCCAAAAAACACTAAAAGAACCCAAAACCCCTAAAATAGTCTAAAAGACCCTAAATACCCTAAAAGACCCTAAAATCGTAAAAAAATACTAAAACCCCTAAAATAAATAAAACAAGCTTTAAAACATATAAACCCTAAAAATCCCTGTAAATGACCTAAGTAACATAATCCAACAAAACCCTAAAAACCCGCACAACCCTACAATCCTCTGAAAACCCTAAGAACCAAAATACTACAAAAAAAACCTAAAACCCCCTAAAAATCTATAAAAATTCGTATATCCCCTAACAACCCTTAAAATCCCCATAAACTCTAAAAAACCCTAAAGTATGCATGTAAACCCTAAATACATAATACCCCCTTGTTGACGCTCCTTTCCTTCACAGATTCTAAGGAATGAAAAAGGGAAATACCTTAAGCACAAATAGATTCATCCTTTTAAAAACATCAAAAATTCAAAAAAGCGTGAACAAGGAACTCTTTAATCATGGGTAATGCAAGTATAATTTCATGCCACATATGGGTCATGCAAGTCACATGCATGCCCTATTCTTTTTTCGCCCAAGGTCCTCTGGTGGCCTATAAATACCCCATGTGGGCCCCCCCATTTCGAAGATGAAAAATCCAAAACTCATATTCGAGCTCTGGTCGCCCAAGTCTCCATCTAAAGTCTTCCAAACACTTCCAAGGTAATTATTTACCTAGAAAAAAAGATCTAAAGAGGAATAATATGGCCTAAGTATTAGAATTCATCAATACTTGCGCGCATAAGTGTACAGGCCTTAAGGAAAGTGATGACACTTGCACGCCACCTTTCCCTCTCAGGGAAACTTGTGCACCACATATCGGAAAGCCTCTAGGGATGATACTAAGGGCCCCAATTCAAAGTCTCCCAAGTATCACTTCACAGGTTCTTCATCTCCCATGTGAAATTATGTCTTGCAAGTATACCTGCATGACCAGGACTTGTGCTCTAGACCAATAATTGCATTCCTCCTTCCAATTCACTTCCATTCCTCAAATTCACCTCTCTTCTTCAAGATTTAGCCTTCAAAACCCTCTTCAAAGCCATTCATGGAATGGTTCCTTTGTTGACTTCCTTATCTAAAAGGAATTATGTGGAACATTTCTCAAAACCTTGTGATTTACATAACTTTATGTCACTAAGGTTAGATATTTCCTTCATTAAAAATCATCCTTTAAGATGAGAAGATCTTTAATCTGGGCATTCTCCATAAAAGTAAGCCCCACGTTTCAAGACCTCTTAACCTGGACATCCTTCTTAGAAGTAATCCCCAGTCTTAATTTCTTTTGATTTGGGCTTCCTTCTCAGGACTAAAACCCAATTATAAGTCCCCTTAAATTGGGCATCTTTTTCAGAAGTAAGTCCCTAGTTAGTAATCTCCTCAAACTTTGGTCCTCCTTCTCAGGAGTAAGTCCCAATCATAATTTCCTTTTGATTTGGTCATCCTCCTTAAGAGTAAGCCCCAAGTCCCCCTAATTTGGGAATCCTCCTTAGGATTAGGCCCCAAGTTAGAGTATCAAAATCTACATAAAGCACAAATATCTTTTTGGACCTTGTTCCTAGGATTCATTCCAGGAGTAAATCCTAGTCTTCACCTACTTGGGCAGTCACACATACATAAGTCCCATAGAATTCCTTGTGACCGCATCTTTCATGGCACAAATCATCAGCTTTACTGATACCTCTTGTTTCTCAAACTGATCATGATTCGTGTGATATTAGAGGTTAAAAGTAACCACGACACATCTCTTTGGTCCGTTAATCATACGTAAGCCCCAAAATTCTTAATCGAACTACGTGGACTTTGATATCTACCTTAAAAGTACAGCACGTAGGAAGCCATTCTAAGGTTCAAGCCTATCACCCATTAATTCGCATCTGTCCCATATAATGTTAAACTATGTCTTAATTACCAAACTATGTGGGTTATTATTCCTCTTTAACAAGGATACGTAGGTATCCTATCTGCGAGTACGATCCCAACTCTGAAATAATCTATGTCCTTCTGAATGACAATAAACTTCAAGTGCCCCACTGAGTGGATTTAAAACTAGTATGGTCATCATAATGACCAAGATTTTTATATATAATGTATTGAATGATACCATTGACTACAAATCTCTAATAAATATGGATTATTATCTATCGATGAAGAACCTCAAATACATATAAAAGATTCTCGGAATCCCATACATATCAATCATTGATTGCAAGATCTAAGGGAAGAACACATTTTCATGCTTGGTAAATTAATAAGGATTCACAAACATAACTCAAATATATAAGAGAGTCCTAGAGTAGAAAATAATTCCCCCCAAAATGGTGTGATGAGTCTGACCTCCCATCCTCTCGACCAATGAAAATTCTTAAGTCTCATCAGTTCACAGCTAATACACACCTACCTTTGGAAAGTAGGTCCAAAAAGATATAGAATCGTTGGATGTTTCCAGTTCTACGAATAAACCTGTTAGAAAATGATTGGAATGTTTGAACCTTAAACAAACAAGGTCATCCCCATTTCTAGAATAAATAAAAATAGTGAACCCAGCGTGAATCCTTAACCAAGTTAAATGATGTTTAACTTATTTTTTAGGGCCTTATTTAACTTAATGCGAGGTCCAACAAAGCAATAAATAACATATGTGCTCATCCAAAATATGTAGTGTCCAAACCTATCTTGATTATGTCTGTTATATCAAATAAGAACTCTTTTCCAAGATCTCTTTACGTTACAGAAATGGGTTCTCTAAAATTCACACCTTTGAATGCATCGACTGTTACTTCTGCTAGATCCTCGTCCGCTCTAAGGACGACATCACCTACTCAGTGTCTTCAATGATGGGTATCAAATGCACTAGTTAAATAATACCATCAACACGTTACCATTCCAACTCTGAAGGCCGCTCTACAAGCCCACCAAGTTAACAATTCACCCCGGTTGTCTGGACAGCGATGACCAGTGATCAAGAAGAAGGTGGTGCTAACCACCGTTTCCAACCGTTTGGGTTTATTGTCCCCAGAACACAACAACCAGTCCCTCCCATATTATTGGGAGGTGAATGAAGAGGTCACTCAAGGCCTTGTTTCAAGATGTCAGGAGTCCTTCCTGAGTACTCCCACCAACAATCACCACTAGACTCATGCGGTTGTGCACCCTCAACATGATGAGGGCATAAACTCTAGGAATTCGGCTCTGGTTCCTCAGACCTGAGCACACAAGAAGAACTGCCAGAGTAAAAATTCGGAAAATAGGGAGTAGGTTTTTACTTTTTCCCCCTCTGTAGAAGTCCATCAAGCTAACTTGATGGAAAGCAATGAGCGGGCACCATATCCGTCCTTTCTAATCCAGCTGTCTAGCAGACTTGTCTTGTAACAAGCCACCAATCCCATCTGGAAATTCAGATGGAGTACTATAGGCAGGCACATAAACCTGTTTATAATTCATCATCCAATCTGTAGGCTCGTCTGATTTCATCCAATGAAGCTCACCAACCAAATATGGTGACCACCTGTAAACAGGAATATACACCTGCTTACAATCACCAATTCTGTCAGCAATCTCGTCTTCCAGTATTGAAGGGAATTATTCAACCATACTTGATGGAGAATATCCAACAGGCACATACACCTACCAATGTTCATCAGGCTAACCAACCGTCTCGTATGGTAGCACCCAGAGAAGTCAGACGGAAAGCTCCGATGATAAATTTGGAGCAGACTCAAATCTCTTCCCCCATGCATAAGTTCTGTCAATATCCATTGATAATAAAATGAGGACAGAAGTAGGCACATAAACCTACTCTAGATACAGAATGGATGTTTATTCCCATTCCGGCAGCAAAAGTCACCAAGCACATTCTGACAATGGTGAAATAGCAGAAGCAAATCCCTTCCCATATTCTGGATGTCGGTCAGAATATTATAACAACTTCAGCAGCATCACAGGTAAGGAATCATAAATTTATCCCTATCATTGGAGTGACTCATCAACATGCCACTCTGGAATAGATAAACACCTCTTTCCCGGTCCAGGAGGGTTGTGGTGAATACTCCCCCATATCATACGGATAATGCTGTCGGGCACATATACCAGATTTGAATGGAGATAATCAGTCTAACCAGACCATTTCTCCTGATTAGGCATATACACCTGCCCATTATAACCACTTTCATCAACAATTGGTTCCTCAAGTGAGTAAGAAGGCGTCTAAGAAAAATACTCATTTAGCACAGTCAAGAAATCAAGAGCCAACCTATAATAAGGCCTTGTACGATGCTGAAATTATTGAAGCCCTCAAACAATTATCTATTGCAACTCAAGATTCTACTCTCTCATTTCCCAATAGTGGGAACAATAATTCCAAAGGTCTTCATCAGACACTTCCTCATGAAGGCTTGCTTCATGACAGTTCGGTCGATCTTGAAGTATCATCTTCAGATAAGAGCCACGATAACCCTCTGTGTGTCCAGAATGTAAAGACCCGTAAATTCCAAGGAAATTTTGTTTTCTTAATTTTCTTTGGAATTTTACAAGAACGTAGTTTTTGACGGCGCCTGATTCCGAGGCCCGGTGTGCCCGGAATCAATTTCCAAAGTTTGGCTCGGGTACGTTCAGTGAACGGACGAGCGGGTTTTTTTCTAACTTTTTAACCGGTGCTCGGAATCGAATTCTGAGGGCACCGATGGAATCGCAGCGCCGGTACTTGCTTAGAAACGCCTCTTCCGGAGTTATGTTTGCTCGGGTGTGGTTTTTAATTTTCAGGCTTAAAGTTAAGAAATAAAATAATTTTACGACAACTTTATTTTATTTCACTTAAGCCACTTGGAAGCCACTTGAAGCCACTTAAAAGCGGCTTAAACTGAGTTGAACCGGATAGGGTACTATCCAGAAATATCTTACCCTCTTGGTAGGATATTTGTGAGGTAGTGCCCGCACGAGCGCCGCTGTTTCTTTCCGCTAAGTAACGCACCCGTAAAAACCCGTCTTTATGAAAGTCAACTGACGCGTTTTCTTAAATTCTTAACATACCATTTAATTGGGCGGTTTATTTTGTAAATTAAATGAGCTGTTTCTTTCATTGGATTAATTCTACGAATTAATGGTTTGTTTCTTATCTTTTGAAATTCAAATGTTTAGTTGTGTAAATAAAATAAGGCTTAAGCTTATTTTATTTTGGGTTGAAACTTGTGGCGTGGAGAGGATTTGGAGGAAAGCGTTCTTCTTCGGCGAAGAACGCGAAGAACGCCAAACCTGCGGAGATCGACGACGCGAATCCTTGTACCGCGACGCCAACGGATCTCCCTTCGCGACGCTTCTTCCGCGACGATCCAACCCCGCGACAGCCTTCGATCGACAACAACCAAGGTAGGGGTTGCGCTTCTTTTTATTTTCTTTTTGGATTTCAACAACAACATGGATTTAATTATTATTAATTAAATCTGTATGTTCTTGGTCCTCGGAGATCGTCGACGCGACGCCCTTCCGCAGTGTGACGATCACCTCCTTCCGCGACGGTCAATTCCGCGACGACCTCGCATCTGACAGCGACGACGAGGTAGGGATTTATTTTTGGGAATTACCCCCCTTTTCTTTTTATATTCCCGTAATTGTTTCTTTAAAAATTTAAAGAACTGGATTTGTGAACAATTTTAAAATTATTAAAATTGTTGTTTCCGTTCAAATAAGGAACCCGTTTTTTTGAAACAATTTTATTTCATTAAAAATTGTTTTGGATATGCGTTCATGTGTTGAACTTTAATTTCTCCCGTTGTTTATATCTAACCTGGAGGGTGCGGTCCAAACGAACACGGCCCGACAACCTCCGCCGTTCTTCATTCTTGTGCGGATTTGACGGGCAATGACGGAACGTTCCGCAGCGGATGTTTGATGATCCCGCAGTAAAGAACGGAACCTGGGAGGAACAACGGCGCAGACGGGAAGGAAAACGGGCCACCGGAGCGACTCCGGCGGCCCACGGAAGCTGGTGGCGGCGCGGGTCGCCGGCGCGGCGGCGCGGGCGGCCGGAGGCGGCGGCACCCCGCGGGTGTCTAGGACGGCACCCCGCGGGTGTCCAGGGCGACACCCCGCGGGTGCCGCGGGGTTGTCACGCGGCACCCCGCGGGTGTCCAGGGCGGCACCCCGCGGGTGTCCAGGGCGGCACCCCGCGGGTGTCCAGGGCGGCACCCCGCGGGTGTCCAGGGCGGCACCCCGCGGGTGTCCAGGGCGGCACCCCGCGGGTGTCCAGGGCGGCACCCCGCGGGTGTCCAGGGCGGCACCCCGCGGGTGTCCAGGGCGGCACCCCGCGGGTGTCCAGGGCGGCACCCCGCGGGTGTCCAGGGCGGCACCCCGCGGGTGTCGCGGGGTTGTCACGCGGCACGTCCGGCTTTCTGGCCGACACCCCGCGGGTGCCGCAGGGGTGTCACGCGTGGCGGCGGCTTTCCCCCGCGTCGGCCGCTCGGCCAAGACGAGCCGGACCGGCCCTGGCCGGGCCGGCCCGGGCCAACCGGGTCGGACCCGACCCGGTTCGGGCCAACCAGGGGGGGTCGGGCCGGGTCGGCACGGGCCCGGCCCCCGTCTTCGGATGACTTTCGTTCAAACGCCCGTAACTTGAGCTACGGGCCTCCAAACGACTCGCCGTCAGCGGCAACGAAATCCTTGGAGCGAGTCGGACGTTTCGGTTTATCGCACTCAAAGTTTCAGAATACTTTGGGTTCGGCCGGGTTGGTTCGTACACGAAACCAACCGGGCCCTCGGAGCGGAAACGCTCATATCTTGAGCTACGGACGTCCGATTGACGTACCGTCAGCTTTGTTAGTTTCCTCTTAGTGAGACAGATCGTTTGGCTCACTCCGCCCAGGGTTTGGGCGCAGGTGGAGTACGGTCGGGTTGGTTTTGCCTTAAAAACCAACCGGGCCCCTGGGACGAAAAAGCCAATAACTCTCAGATCGGGCGTCCGATTGACGCGCCGTCTGTTTCATTGAGTTCCTGTTGACGATACGGAACTTTTGGCATCCTCCGCCCGAGTTTTGGATATAGTTGGTAGTGGCCGGGTTGGATCGCACCCGAAATCCAATCGGGCCCCTGGAACGGAAAAGCTGATAACTTTCAGACAGGACATCCGTTTGACGAACCGTCAAGGGCGTTGACGATCACATTGAGAAACGGTCCCTATGAATATACCCTATGAGAGATCGGGGTACAGTTGAGATACGGCTGGGTTTGGTTCGCTCACGAAACCAACCGGGCCCCTGGGACAAAAAGGCTAATAACTCAGAGACCGGGCGTCCGATCGACGCGACGTCTGTTGCGTTGAGACCCCTGTGACGAGGTGGTCCTTTGAGATACTTCTTCGTGGGACCTTGAGATACTTGGAGTATCCACTTGCAGCTCATGGAGCGGACCCTCCCAGAGACGAGCGTGCAGAGTACGGAGACCGTGTAGCCGACTGAGACCTGACGACTGCTTGACTGACTCGACTTGGAGTGAGTCGACTAGCCCAGTGGACGGAGCACTACTTTGTTTGGGTGCAGACCCATGGCGGACGGAGCACTACCTGTGTGATAGTGTAGACTCGCGGTACTCGTCCGGAGAGTACCTATGCAGGCTACTAGGGGGTGTGCACTACTGTGTTTGGGTGACATACCTCGGCGGGAAGCACTACTGTGTTTGGGTGGCTAGCCCGCGGTACTCGACAGGAGGAGTACCTCAGCAATCTTAGGTTAGTGAGCAGTACCTCGGAGTCGTGACAGGACCACTGTACACTCTAGAGACGGAGCTCTTCAGTAGTTACGGTTTCAATAATGAAAATCCTGGTTTGATCTAAGACTTTTGACCTTTGTGTTCCTCATGATTGAGATGGGTTACTTGATAACTTAGGTATATGTATGTGCATATACCTGGGTAGTGGTTATCCGTTGATCTCATGATCCTTGTGTTTCCTCATGATTGAGATGGGTTACTTGATAACTTAGGTATATGTATGGGCATATACCTAAGTAGAGTTTATCTGTTGAGATCTTCTTGTGGTTATCCTTGTTGGATTTAGTGAGACCTTGAGGGTCTCGGGGTCCCTACTGAGTATCGTTATACTCACCCCTGCACGGGCTATGCCCGCACCTCGTTGTGTTGGTTGCAGACGACAGGCAGTGCTGACGGAGGCCGAGTGTTCGAGGACTGGACGGTACCGGGAGGTAGACTACACGACAAGTCAGTGTCCGGAGGTCGACTTCACGGCGAGACGACACTCGGAGGAGGTTGACGGACGAGAGAACTATGGAGGCTATATGTACCTACCCTTCAGGTAGGATTCGTGGTGGACGATCCAGGAGCTGCGCCATCTGTACCTACCCTTCAGGTAGGATCTGAGGAGGACGACCCAGTAGCCGCTTCCGTCCCTCCAGCTTTTGTCTTTTTCTGTTGTACTTTGTTCAGTTGTAGTTGTACTTTCTTTTGGGTTTGTATTCTGGACCATTTACTTTTCAACACTTCTTTTTGTACTTAGTGTTTTACTTCCGCTTGTACTCTGTGGTGTTTTGTTACTTTTATAAAGGCAATGCCTTCCCAATTATCGGGATTTACGCCTTTGGTGCTAGTCGCCAGCCCCTGGCCTATGGAAGGCGGGCTTGGGGTAGTCACGGCACGGGCCCCGAGGACGGGTCGTGACAAATTGGTATCAGAGGTGGTTGGTTCTACCGCAGACTCTGATCTTTCTTTCTGTGAAGCAATAGTGTTAAGGGTACCGAGTGTGGTTTTCAGTTCAGGGAGTCCAGTGTTGGTGCGGGCGGCCGACGTATCCATACACGAGGACCCTGACAACTGATTTCCGACTTTGTGTACGAAAACACTGATTGCGTGTGTGTTTTCAATGGTTTCCCCCCTTAAAATAGCTCAAACCAAGTCAGCTCACCAGGTATAATCGTTTGACCATGTTACGTTGTTTCTTTCAGTATGCCTTTTCTCAGACGACCAACTAGAGCCCAGAGGGATGTGCGTGCTGACAGCCTGTCGAGTGACGAGGCTTCGGTACAGGGCCCTCTTGCAGTTGAGGCACCAGCGGAGGCGCCAGCGGTACTACCATACGTTGGGCCACCGATGCCACCAGCCCCAGCAGTAGGTGATGCCCGCTACTTGAGCGCGCTGCATGAGTTCCAGTGCCAGAGGCCACCCAGGTTCGGGGGAGAGACGGACCCGCAGGCGGCTGAGGATTGGCTGGAGGCTGTGGTGGGAGTCTTCAGGCTAGTGGGGATGCCATCGGACTTCATGGTGACCTTTGCTGCCAGCCTTCTTCAGGCAGCAGCAGGCAGGTGGTGGAGCCACTTGTTCCAGTTTTGCGGTGGGATGGCTTTCACATGGGAAGACTTCGAGACCTTCTTCAGGGTGGAGTTTGTGCCAGTAGCTCTACACCCCGAGCATGTTCAGGAGCTGCTGCCTTTGCCGCGTGTTTTTCGATCAGAATCTGAGTCATCTGTGGGCAGTAGACAGATGATGCAGAGGTCCAGGAGGACTAGACCAGCAGTTGGGAGATCTCGGGTTTTAGGACCGGTGGTGCGGGGCACCCGGGGTGGGGTCAGATCCAGGTGTGCCAGAAGCAGACTGTGTTACTCGTGCGGTGGAAAGGGGCACCTAGCACGTGACTGTCCGACTCCTCATACAGTTGATCCATAGGCTTTTGAGGAGCCACCGAGGCAGAGGCAGCTACGAATGCTTGAGAAACAGTAGAGAAGTGGACAAGGTAGTAGAGCTCCTGGAGCAGGTGGACAGGAAAGGAACTAGTGGATACGTCTCTTGTACTTCTAGTTCCATGTTGATGTTGTTTTTGTGTCTTTGTACCATGAGCTGAAATAAAATAAAGATACTTATCTTGTGATGTTTGCCTTCCTTTCCTCTTTTGTGATGTTACTAAGTGGTCCTGGTTAATACTGTTGACTTGACCCTCACTTTCGAAATTCCTACTGGAGGAGACCCAGTGACCTCACACTGATGCTGACAGTGTGACTCGACCCTTGGAGGCGAGAGTGACAGTTGGATCTATTAGTAGTTGCGTCGAGGCCTTACGACGTCATCCATGGAATGAATGCATCATTTATGTCAGGATTGACTGTATTAGGAAACGAATTTGGTTCATCCAGGGGATGAGACCAGATTTCTCTTATCGGCAAAGAAGAAATCATAGCAGCTCTTGTGAGGCTAAAGGAGGTGCAGTTCATCCAGGAGTGGATGAAGACTGCACAGTGCAGTAAGAAACAAGGAACCGGTGCCAGTCTTAGAGACTCGGGCGTGATAAATGTTTCAAGAAGAGGTAGCTTTAAATAGAGATGAGTCTGCGAAGCGGCAGACGTGGAGGCAAAGCTAGGAGAGAAGCATGAGGTGGTGTACATCTTAACATGCTACAACCACCCGCCTTAGTTAATCCCGCCAGGCTCATGGAGCTGGAGGGCGAAGGAAGAGTGCGGCTGCATGCGGTCAAGGAGTGTGACCCAATGGCTCTAGAAATGATTCAAGGGACAGTCTATGTCCACTAATAGCTGCTGTAGTAACAGACGTCGATATGAATCATTCCTCGCTTCCACAAATCTTGTTCCAGGCCTAGAGTTTCCGGTAAGCCGTGTACTTGACCCTCATGTCTGGAGATACCTTGGGAGGAGACTCGATAATCACACTTACGCCGACGGTGTGGTCAGACCCTAGAGGTAAGAGTTCTGGTTGGAATCTCTTGGTGGCAGCGTCGAGGCCTTACGACGTTAGTTTCAGTATGGAATGGGCAATAACTGTTCATACTCAAATTGACGGTTTTAGGCAAATGTTGGGATGGGTTTTCCTTTGTCGGCGGAAAAGGAAACCCCAGACATTGCAGGGTAACTCTTGCACAGGAGGGTGCGACCGATCACTCTTGAGTCGGTCAACCTTACCCTCATAGCAGCAGTCGTTTTGAGTTTCAGTTCTAACAAAAATGGAGACCTCTGGAGTTCGAGGATGACGACCACGTCTTCTTACGGGTCTCACCTTGACGAGGTTTACGGAGATGTGGCCTGGGAGGCAAGTTATCTCCGAGGTTCAACGGACCTTTCTAGGTCCTCAGCTGGGTAGGCGAGGTGGTTTACCGCTTGGCCCATCCACTTCAGTTGCACTAGGTGCACGAAGTTTTCCACGTATCCCAACTGAGGAGATACGTGCTCGACCCCGTCGCATATCATCGACCATGAGGAGCTTGACGGTGGCGATGAGTGTCTTATACGGAGGTTCCTGTGGGGATCGAGCATCGATAGGAGCGGATCCTAGGTGGATGGTCGATTCCTCTTGTGCACTTTCTTTGGCAGCGCAAGAACCCCCAGGTGAGCACATGGGAGCGGAAGGCTCAGATGCATGCTCAGTACCGCTTTGTTTCCCTAAGTTTGTGGTGAAGCTTTATGGGGACGTAAAGCCCTGTGGTGGGAGTAATGTAAAGACCCTTAAATTCCAAGGAAATTTTTTTTCCCTTAATTTTCTTTGGAATTTTACAAGAACACAGTTTATGACGGCGCCTGATTCCGAGGCCCGGTGTGCCCAGAATCAATTTCCGAAGTTTGGCTCGGGTACGTTCAGTGAACGGACGAGCGGGTTTTTTCTAACTTTTGAACCAGTGTTCGGAATCGAATTCTGAGGGCACCGATGGAATCGCAGCGCCGGTACTTGCTTAGAAATGCCTATTCCGGAGTTGCATTTGCTCGGGTGTGGTTTTTAATTTTCGGGCTTAAAGTTAAGAAATAAAATAATTTTACGACAACTTTATTTTATTTCACTTAAGCCACTTGGAAGCCACTTGAAGCCACTTAAAAGCGGCTTAAACTGAGTTGAACCGGATAGGGTACTATCCAGAAATATCTTACCCTCTTGGTAGGATATTTGTGAGGTGGTGCCCGCACGAGCCCCGCTGTTTCTTTCTGCTAAGTAACACACCCGTAAAAACCCGTCTTTATGAAAGTCAACTGACGCGTTTTCTAAAATTCTTAACAGACCATTTAATTGGGCGGTTTATTTCGTTAATTAAATGAGTTGTTTCTTTCGTTGGATTAATTCTACGAATTAATGGTTTGTTTCTTATCTTTTGAAATTCAAATGTTTAGTTGTGTAAATAAAATAAGGCTTAAGCTTATTTTATTTTGGGTTGAAACTTGTGGCGTGGAGAGGATTTGGAGGAAAGCGTTCTTCTTCGGCAAAGAACGCGAAGAACGCAAAGAACGCGAAGAATTCCAAACCTGCGGAGATCGACGACGCGAAGCCTTGTACCGCGACGCCAACAGATCTACCTTCGCGACGCTTCTTTCGCGATGATCCAACCCCGCGACAGCCTTCGATCGACAACAACCAAGGTAGGGGGTTGCGCTTCTTTTTATTTTCTTTTTGGATTTCAACAACAACATGGATTTAATTATTATTAATTAAATCCGTATGTTCTTGGTCCTCGGAGATCGTCGACGCGACGCCCTTCTGCGGTGTGACGATCACCTCCTTCCGTGACGGTCAATTCCGCGACGACCTCGCATCCGACAGCAACGGCGAGGTAGGGATTTATTTTTGGGAATTACCCCCCTTTTCTTTTTATATTCTCGTAATTGTTTCTTTAAAAAGTTAAAGAACTGGATTTGTGAACAATTTTAAAATTATTAAAATTGTTGTTTCCGTTCAAATAAGGAACCCGTTTTTATGAAACAATTTTATTTCATTAAAAATTGTTTTGGATATGCGTTCATGTGTTGAACTTTAATTTCTCCCGTTGTTTATATCTAACGTGGAGGGTGCGGGCCAAACAAACACGGCCCGACAACCCTCCGCCATTCTTCGTTCTTGTGCGGATTTGACGGGCAACAGCGGAACGTGCCGCAACGGATGTTTGATGATCCCGCAGTAAAGAACGGAACCCGGGAGGAACAACGGCGCAGACGGGAAGGAAAACGGGCCACCGGAGCGACTCCGGCGGCCGGAGGCGGCGGCACCCCGCGGGTGTCCAGCGCGACACCCCGCGGGTGCCGCGGGGTTGTCACGCGGCACCCTGCGGGTGTCCAGGGCGACACCTCGCGGGTGCCGCGGGGTTGTCACGCGGCACCCCACGGGTGTCCAGGGCGGCACCCTGCGGGTGTCGCGGGGTTGTCACGCGGCACGTCCGGCTGTCTGGCCGACACCCCGCGGGTGCCGCGGGGGTGTCACGCGTGGCGGCGGCTTTCCCCCGCATCGGCCGCTCGGCCGCTCGGCCGAGCCGAGCTGGACCGGCCCTGGCCAGGCCGGGCAGGGCCAACCGGGTCGGACCCGACCCGGTTCGGGCCAACCAGGGGGGGTCGGGCCGGGTCGGCCCGGGCCCGGACCCCCCGTCTTCGGACGACTTTCGTTCAAACGCTCGTAACTTGAGCTACGGGCCTCCAAACGACTCACCGTCAGCGGCAACGCAATCCTTGGAGCGAGTCGGACGTTTCGGTTTATCGCACTCAAAGTTTCAGAATACTTTGGGTTCGGCCGGGTTGGTTCGTACACGAAACCAACCGGGCCCTCGGAGCGGAAACACTCATATCTTGAGCTACGGACGTCCGATTGACGTACCGTCAACTTTGTTAGTTTCCTCTTAGTGAGACGGATCTTTTGGCTCACTCCGCCCGGGGTTTGGGCGCTGGTGGAGTACGGTCGGGTTAGTTTTGCCTTAAAAACCAACCGGGACCCTGGGACGAAAAAGCCAATAAGTCTCAGAACGGGCGTCCGATTGACGCGCTGTCTGTTGCGTTGAGTTCCTGTTGACGATACAGAACTTTTGGCATCCTTCGCCCGAGTTTTGGATACAGTTGGTAGTGGCCGGGTTGGATCGCACCCGAAATCCAACCGGGCCCCTGGAACGGAAAAACTGATAACTTTCAGACAGGACGTCCGTTTGAAAAACCGTCAGCGGCGTTGACGATCACGTTGAGAAACGGTCCCTATGAGTATACCCTATGAGAGATCGGGGTACAGTTGAGATACGGCTGGGTTTGGTTCGCTCACGAAACCAACCGGGCCCCTGGGACAAAAAGGCTGATAACTCACAGACCGGGCGTCCGATCGACGCACCGTCTGTTGCGTTGAGACCCCAGTGACGAGGTGGTCCTTTGAGATACTTCTTCGTGGGACCTTGAGATACTTGGAGTATCGACTTGCAGCTCGTGGAGCGGACCCTCCCAGAGACGAGCGTGCGGAGTACGGAGACCGTGTAGCCGACTGAGACCTGACGACTGCTTGACCGACTCGACTTGGAGTGAGTCGACTAGCCCAGTGGACGGAGCACTACTTTGTTTGGGTGCAGACCCATGGCAGACGGAGCACTACCTGTGTGATAGTGCAGACCCGCGGTACTCGTCCAAAGAGTACCTCTGCAGGCTACTAGGGGGTGTGCACTACTGTGTTTGGGTGACATACCTCGGCGGGAAGCACTACTGTGTTTGGGTGGCTAGCCCGCGGTACTCGACAGGAGGAGTACCTCAGCAGTCTTAGGTTAGTGAGTAGTACCTCAGAGTCGTGACAAGACCACTGTACACTCTAGAGACGGAGCTCTTCAGCAGTTACGGTTTCGATAATGAAAATCCTGGTTTGAGCTGAGACTTTTGACCTTTGTGTTTCCTCATGATTGAGATGGGTTACTTGATAACTTAGGTATATGTATGGGCATATACCTGGGTAGTGGTTATCCGTTGATCTCATGATCCTTGTGTTTCCTCATGATTGAGATGGGTTACTTTATAACTTAGGTATATGTATGGGCATATACCTAAGTATGGTTTATCTCTTGATATCTTCTTGTGGTTATCCTTGTTGGATTTATTGAGACCTTGAGGGTCTCGGGGTCCCTACTGAGTATCGTTATACTCACCCCTGCACGGGCTATGTCCGCACCTCGTTGTGTTGGTTGCAGACGACATACAGTGCTGACGGAGGCCGAGTGTTCGAGGACTGGACGGTACCCGGAGGTGGACTACACGACAAGTCAGTGTCCGGAGGTGGACTTCACGGCGAGACGACACTCGGAGGAGGTTGACGGACGAGAGCACTGTGGAGGCTATCTGTACCTACCCTTCAGGTAGGATTCGTGGTGGACGATCCAGGAGCTGCACCATCTATACCTACCCTTCAGGTAGGATCCGAGGAGGACGACCCAGGAGCCGCTTCCGTCCCTCCAGCTGTTGTCTTTTTCTGTTGTACTTTGTTCATTTGTAGTTGTACTTTCTTTTGGGTTTGTATTCTGGCCCATTTACTTTTCAGCACTTCTTTTTGTACTTAGTGTTTTACTTCTGCTTGTACTCTGTGGTGTTTTGTTACTTTTATAAAGGCAATGTCTTCCCAGTTATCAGGATTTACGCCTTTGGTGCTAGTCGCCAGCCCCTGGCCTATGGAAGGCGGGCTTGGGGTAGTCACGGCACGGGCCCCGAGGATGGGTCGTGACAAATTGATATCAGAGGTGGTTGGTTCTACCGCAGACTCTGATCTTTCTTTCTGTGAAGCAATAGTGTTAAGGGTACCGAGTGTGGTTTTCAGTTCAGGGAGTCCAGTGTTGGTGCGGGCGGCCAACGTATCCATACACGAGGACCCTGGAAACTGATTTCCGACTTTGTGCACGAAAACACTGATTGCGTGTGTGTTTTCAATGGTTTCCCCCCTTAAAACAGCTCAAACCAGGTCAGCTCACCAGGTATAATCGTTTGACCATGTTACGTTGTTTCTTTCAGTATACCTTTTCTCGGATGACCAACTAGAGCCCAGAGGGATGTGCGTGCTGACAGCATGTCGAGTGACGAGGCTTCGGTAAAGGGCCCTCTTGCAGTTGAGGCACCAGCGGAGGCGCCAGCGGTACTACCATACGTTGGGCCACCGATGCCACCAGCCCCAACAGTAGGTGCTGCCCGCTACTTGAGCGCACTGCATGAGTTCCAGCGCCAGAGGCCACCCAGGTTCGGGGGAGAGACGGACCCGCAGGCGGCTGAGGATTGGATGGAGGCTGTGGTGGGAGTCTTCAGGCTAGTGGGGATGCCATCGGACTTCATGGTGACCTTTGCTGCCAGCCTTCTTCAGGCAGCAGCAGGCAGGTGGTGGAGCCACTTGTTCCAGTTTTGCGATGGGATGGCTTTCACATGGGAAGACTTCGAGACCTTCTTCAGGGTGGAGTTTGTGCCAGTAGCTCTACACCCCGAGCGTGTTCAGGAGCTGCTGCCTTTGCCGCGTGTTTTTAGATCAGAAGCCGAGTCATCTGTGGGCAGTGGACAGATGATGCAGAGGTCCAGGAGGACCAGACCAGCAGTTGGGAGATCTCGGGTTTTAGGACCGGTGGTGCGGCGCACCCAGGGTGGGGTCAGAGCCAGGTGTTCCAGAAGCAGACTGTGTTACTCGTGCGGTGGAAAGGGGCACCTAGCACGTGACTGTCCGACTACTCATACAATTGATCCATAGGCTTTTGAGGAGCCACGGAGGCAGAGGCAGCGACGAATGCTTGAGAAACAGTAGAGCAGTGGACAAGTCAGTAGAGCTCCTGGAGCAGGTGGACAGGATCAGAACTAGTGGATACGTCTCTTGTACTTCTAGTTCCATGTTGATGTTGTTTTTGTGTCTTTGTACTATGAGCTGCAATAAAATAAAGACACTTATCTTGTGATGTTTTCCTTCCTTTCCTCTTTTGTGATGTTACTAAGTGGTCCTGGTTAAGACTGTTGACTTGACCCTCACTTTCGAAATTCCTACTGGAGGAGACCCAGTGACCTCACACTGATGCCGACAGTGTGACTCGACCCTTGGAGGCGAGAGTGATAGTTGGATCTATTAGTAGTTGCATCGAGGCCTTACGACGTCATCCATGGCATGAATGCATCATTTATGTCAGGATTGACTGTATTAGGCAACGAATGTGGTTTATCCAGGGGATGAGACCAGATTTCTCTTATTGGAAAAGAATAAATCATAGCGGCTCTTGTGAGGATAAAGGAGGTGCAGTTCATCCAGGAGCGGATGAAGACTGCACAGTGCAGTAAGAAACAAGGAACCGGTGCCAGTCTTAGAGACTCGGGCGTGATAAATCTTTCAAGAAGAGGTAGCTTTAAATAGAGATGAGTCTGCGAAGCGGCAGACGTGGAGGCAAAGCTAGGAGAGTAGCATTAGGTGGTGTACATCTTAACATGCTAAAACCACCCGCCTTAGTTATTCCTGCCAGGCTCAGGGAGCTGGAGGGCGGAGGAAGAGTGCGGCTGCATGCGGTCAAGGAGTGTGACCCAATGGCTCTAGAAATGATTCAAGGGACAGTCTATGTCCACTAATAGCTGCTGTAGTAACAGACGTCGATATGAATCATTCCTCGCTTCCACAAATCTTGTTCCAGACCTAGAGTTTCCGGTAAGCTGTGGACTTGACCCTCACGTCTGGAGATACCTTGGGAGGAGACTCGATAATCACACTTACGCTGACGGTGTGGTCAGACCCTCGAGGTGAGAGTTCTGGTTGGAATCTCTTGGTGGCAGCGTCGAGGCCTTACGACGTTAGTTTGAGTATGGAATGGGCAATAACTGTTCATACTCAAATTGACGGTTTTAGGCAAACGTTGGGATGGGTCTTCCTTGGTCGGCGGAAAAGGAAACCCGAGGCAGTGCAGGGTAACTCTTGCACAGGAGGGTGCGACCGATCACTCTTGAGTCGGTCAACCTTACCCTCATAGCTGCAGTGGTTTTGAGTTTCAGTTCTAACAGAAATGGAGACCTCTGGAGTTCGAGGATGACGACCACATCTTCTTACGGGTCTCACCTCGACGAGGTTTACAGAGATGTGGCCTGGGAGGCAAGTTATCTCCGAGGTTCAACGGACCTTTCTAGGTCCTCAACTGGGTAGGCGAGGTGGTTTACCGCTTGGCCCATCCACTTCAGTTGCACTAGGTGCACGACGTTTTCCACGTATCCCAACTGAGGAGATACGTGCTCGACCCCTTCTCATATCATCGACCATGAGGAGCTAGACGGTGGCGATGAGTGTCTTATACGGAGGTTCCTGTGGGGATCGAGGATCGATAGGAGTGGATCCTAGGTGGATGGTTGATTCCTCTTGTGCACTTTCTTTGGCAGCGCGGGAACCCCCAGGTGAGCACATGGGAGCGGAAGGCTCAGATGCATGCTCAGTACCGCTTTGTTTCCCTAAGTTTGTGGTGAAGCTTTACGGGGACGTAAAGCCCTGTGGTGGGAGTAATGTAAAGACCCGTAAATTCCAAGGAAATTTTTTTTTTCTTAATTTTCTTTGGAATTTTACAAGAACACAGTTTCTGACGGCGCCTGATTCCGAGGCCCGGTGTGCCCGGAATCAATTTCCGAAGATTGGCTCGGGTACGTTCAGTGAACGGACGAGCGGGTTTTTTTCTAACTTTTGAACTGGTGCTCGGAATCGAATTCTGAGGGCACCGATGGAATCGCAGCGCTGGTACTTGCTTAGAAATGCCTATTCCGGAGTTGCGTTTGCTCGGGTGTGGTTTTTAATTTTCGGGCTTAAAGTTAAGAAATAAAATAATTTTACGACAACTTTATTTTATTTCACTTAAGCCACTTGGAAGCCACTTGAAGCCACTTAAAAGCAGCTTAAACTGAGTTGAACCGGATAGGGTACTATCCAGAAATATATTACCCTCTTGGTAGGATATTTGTGAGGTGGTGCCCGCACGAGCCCCGCTGTTTCTTTCCGCTAAGTAACGCACCCGTAAAAACCCGTCTTTATGAAAGTCAACTGACACGTTTTCTTAAATTCTTAACAGACCATTTAATTGGGCGGTTTATTTCGTAAATTAAATGAGTTGTTTCTTTCGTTGGATTAATTCTACGAATTAATGGTTCGTTTCTTATCTTTTGAAATTCAAATGTTTAGTTGTGTAAATAAAATAAGGCTTAAGCTTATTTTATTTTGGGTTGAAACTTGTGGCGTGGAGAGGATTTGGAGGAAATCGTTCTTCTTCGGTGAAGAACGCGAAGAACGCGAAGAACGAGAAGAACGCCAAACCTGCGGAGATCGACGACGCGAAGCCTTGTACCGCGACGCCAACAGATCTCCCTTCGCAACGCTTCTTCAGCGACGATCCAACCCCGCGACAGCCTTCGATCGACAACAACCAAGGTAGGGGGTTGCGCTTCTTTTTATTTTCTTTTTGGATTTCAACAACAACATGGATTTAATTATTATTAATTAAATCCGTATGTTCTTGGTCCTCGGAGATCGTCGACGCGACGCCCTTCCGCGGTGTGACGATCACCTCCTTCCGCGACGGTCAATTCCGCGACGACCTCGCATCCGACAGCGACGGTGAGGTAGGGATTTATTTTTGGGAATTACCCCCCTTTTCTTTTTATATTCCCGTAATTGTTTCTTTAAAAAGTTAAAAAACTGGATTTGTGAACAATTTTAAAATTATTAAAATTGTTGTTTCCGTTCAAATAAGGAACCCATTTTTATGAAACAATTTTATTTCATTAAAAATTGTTTTGGATATGCGTTCATGTGTTGAACTTTAATTTCTCCCGTTGTTTTTATCTAACGTGGAGGGTGCGGGCCAAACGAACACGGCCCGACAACCCTCCGTCGTTCTTCGTTCTTGTGCGGATTTGACGGGCAACGACGGAACGTGCCGCAGCGGATGTTTGATGATCCCACAGTAAAGAACGGAACCCGGGAGGAACAACGGCGCATACGGGAAGGAAAACGGGCCACCGGAGCGACTCCGGCGGCCGGAGGCGGTGGCACCCCGCGGGTGTCCAGCGCGACACCCCGCGGGTGTCTAGCGCGGCACCCCGTGGGTGTCCAGGGCGACACCCCGCGGGTGCCGCGGGGTTGTCACGCGGTACCCCACGGGTGTCCAGGGTGGCACCCCGCGGGTGTCGCGGGGTTGTCACGCGGCACGTCCGGCTGTCTGGCCGACACCCCGCGGGTGCCGCGGGGGTGTCACGCGTGGCGGTGGCTTTCCCCCGCATCGGCCGCTCGGCCGCTCGGCCGAGCCGAGCCGGACCGGCCCTGGCCGGGCCTGGCTGGGCCAACCGGGTCGGACCCGACCGGTTCGGGCCAACCAGGGGGGTTCGGGCCGGGTCGGCCCGGGCCCGGACCCCCCGTCTTCGGACGACTTTCGTTCAAACGCCCGTAACTTGAGCTACGGGCCTCCAAACGACTCACCGTCAGCGGCAACGCAATCCTTGGAGCGAGTCGGACGTTTCGGTTTATCGCACTCAAAGTTTCAGAATACTTTGGGTTCGGCCGGGTTGGTTCGTACACGAAACCAACCGGGCCCTCGGAGCAGAAACGCTCATATCTTGAGCTACGGACGTCCGATTGACGTACCGTCAGCTTTTTTAGTTTCCTCTTAGTGAGACGGATATTTTGGCTCACTCCGCCCGGGGTTTGGGCGCAGGTGGAGTACGGTCGGGTTGGTTTTGCCTTAAAAACCAACCGGGCCCCTGGGACGAAAAAGCCAATAACTCTCAGACCGGGCGTCCGATTGACGCGCCGTCTGTTGCGTTGAGTTCCTGTTGACGATACAGAACTTTTGGCATCCTTCGCCCGAGTTTTGGATACAGTTGGTAGTGGCCAGGTTGGATCGCACCCGAAATCCAACCGGGCCCCTGGAACGGAAAAGCTGATAGCTTTCAGACAGGACGTCCGTTTGACAAACCGTCAGCGGCGTTGACGATCGCGTTGAGAAACGGTCCCTATGAGTATACCCTATGAGAGATCGGGGTACAGTTGAGATACGGCTGGGTTTGGTTCGCTCACGAAACCAACCGGGCCCCTGGGACAAAAAGGCTAATAACTCACAGACCGGGCGTCCGATCGACACACCGTCTATTGCGTTGAGACACCAGTGACGAGGTGGTCCTTTGAGATACTTCTTCGTGGGACCTTGAGATACTTGGAGTATCGACTTGCAGCTCGTGGAGCGGACCCTCCCAGAGACGAGCGTGCGGAGTACGGAGACCGTGTAGCCGACTGAGACCGGACGACTGCTTGACCGACTCGACTTGGAGTGAGTCGACTAGCCCAGTGGACGGAGCACTACTTTATTTGGGTGCAGACCCATGGCGGACGGAGCACTTCCTGTGTGATAGTGCAGACCCGCGGTACTCGTCCGGAGAGTACCTCTGCAGGCTACTAGGGGGTGTGCACTACTGTGTTTGGGTGACATACCTCGGCGGGAAGCACTACTGTGTTTGGGTGGCTAGCCCGCGGTACTCGACAGGAGGAGTACCTCAGTAGTCTTAGGTTAGTGAGTAATACCTCAGAGTCGTGATAGGACCACTATACACTCTAGAGACGGAGCTCTTCAGCAGTTACGGTTTCGATAATGAAAATCCTGGTTTGAGCTGAGACTTTTGACCTTTGTGTTTCCTCATGATTGAGATGGGTTACTTGATAACTTAGGTATATGTATGGGCATATACCTGGGTAGTGGTTATCCGTTGATCTCATGATCCTTGTGTTTCCTCATGATTGAGATGGGTTACTTGATAACTTAGGTATATGTATGGGCATATACCTAAGTAAGGTTTATCTCTTGAGATCTTCTTTTGGTTATCCTTGTTGGATTTATTGAGACCTTGAGGGTCTCGGGGTCCCTACTGAGTATCGTTATACTCACCCCTGCACGGGCTATTCCCGCACCTCGTTGTGTTGGTTGCAGACGACAGACAGTGCTGACGGAGGTCGAGTGTTCGAGGATTGGACGGTACCCGGAGGTGGACTAAACGACAAGT
The DNA here is from genome assembly GCA_963277665.1 of Viscum album. Taxonomy (NCBI): domain Eukaryota; kingdom Viridiplantae; phylum Streptophyta; class Magnoliopsida; order Santalales; family Viscaceae; genus Viscum; species Viscum album. Next base: position 333,431,260 of record OY728156.1, on the reverse strand, counting down.
CAGTGTTCGGAGGTGGACTTCACGGCGAGACGACACTCGGAGGAGGTTGACGGACGAGAGCACTGTGGAGGCTATCTGTACCTACCCTTCAGGTAGGATTAGTGGTGGACGATCCAGGAGCTGCACCATCTATACCTACCCTTCAGGTAGGATCCGAGGAGGACGACCCAGGAGCCGCTTCCGTCCCTCCAGCTGTTGTCTTTTTTTGTTGTACTTTGTTCAGTTGTAGTTGTACTTTATTTTGGGTTTGTATTCTGGCCCATTTACTTTTCAGCACTTCTTTTTGTACTTAGTGTTTTACTTCCTCTTGTACTCTGTGGTGTTTTGTTACTTTTATAAAGGCAATGCCTTCCGAGTTATCGGGATTTACGCCTTTGGTGCTAGTCGCCAGCCCCTGGCCTATGGAAGGAGGGCTTGGGGTAGTCACGGAACGGGCCCCAAGGACGGGTCGTGACACAGAAGATCAAGGAGAAAAAGGTTTCATCTGTTGCTGTAACCCACCATGGTGGTCCTCCCCATGATTATGAATTTAGCTGTAAAAGTCCTTGCCATATTAGTAATTCACATTTCATAGAAAATTCTTCAAAGAAAAATGAAGTAACGAGAAATCCCTATTATCTTGAGGCACTTGCAAATGGGAAGCTAGTCTTGTCTGATGCTTTACCTTTAGCAGGTGAAATACTTTCTCAATCAGAAGATAGCCCGGGGTGTAGGTCATCCTCATAACCACCCATGGGTCATTCATCTTCTAGTTTGGTAAATGAATAATCTACCAATCTTGTTGAATCTGATGAAGAAACAAAAAAGCACCAGCTTTGGTCTAATCAGGTAGAATAATCTTCATCGAATGATAAGAGGAAGTGTTGAATATGAGAAAAAACTGGAAAAAGATGAAGTACCAGTCATGTTTTTGCCTTTGGATGACTCTCAGTATGATATTCCAGAAATGTTGATGGAATATTGTATTCATGATATTCATCTAAGCATGTGGAAAACTCTTTTTCACTTGAAAAATAAAATATTATCTTATGATGAATATGAAAATCATGTCAAGATAATAGAAGGGTTACAATGCCAAATTGATTTGGAATCTCTCTTAGTTTCCCAATATCCAAAGGTTGAAAAACAGAAGAAATCCCTTTAGCATTCGTGCCTTGGCGCAATAAAAATATTTTTCCAGTTAATTACCAATGCCCCATCTGGTATTCATATTAGGGGATGGGGTGTTCATGGAGCACTTCATTTCACTATACTCTCTAGTCAACAAAGCCCGCCAAAAATGGTCTCATGAAATGTTATTTCCCATGGCCAACCACAGCCAATTGGTTTTTTCTATAATCAAAGGCTTTCTCAATAACATGCCTCAACTAGTTCTTCCCAAAGTTTGGCATACAAAGAACAAGTTTTTGAATTCCTCTTGCATCATGAAAATGAGAATATTGAACAAGCTTCTCATTTAGAGTATGTGCATCCTCAGGTGACAGAAGTGTCATAAATAATCCAACAGTCATTTGAGCTAGGTGATTTGAGTGGATGTAGGTTAATGCATCCAACCAATTTCAGGACTAATGTCTGCAAAATTAGAAGAGATTCTAAGAAAGTCTCAAATATAGCAGATCAAGAACCACCTCATCTTGCTAGATTGGGGACTCTTTTAGCTCAACCCTTAGGAACAACAGATGGGATTCAAGGAGTTGAGCACGGAAAGTAGGAACAACCCCAGTCTGACAGACTGGGAACTTTTTCAAATAATTGATCTCTTCCTCAGCAAAAGTCAGTCTTATCTCGATTAGGGAAGAAGCCAGAAGATGAACGCAGAGCCAAATTATCAGGAGATTCCCTCTAAATTACGGTTCACCAAGAAGTTCCTAAGGGATCAACTCAACCGAGGTAAATGTCTCATAAAGTACGTGGAAGAAGGAAATATCATAGAAATTCCGATAGAAGGGATGCAATGCATTATTCATCGATAAATGTCATCAGTGTCGTTGTCACTGATTCCCCAGAACATGAGGTTAACTCAGAGGAATCATATGAGTAATTTCATATTCAAGAATTTGTACACCTAGAGGCAATTGAAGAAGGTGTTCATACACAAAATCGGAGGATTACCCAGAATCTTGGTATTCCTACAAATAACCAACTCCCCCCTCTCTAAAAGGCGTCCAACAAGGGGAAATCACTCTCGTTAGAGGAATGTTTCTCAAAGAAGGATGAATAAATAAAGGAGTTAATGAGGTTGAATGCAAATCTACTTCAAGGTAGTCTTCCTTCTAAGAATTATAGAGTTAGTCAGTCAAGGGAATTTGTTGCAGCTACTGAGATAGATCAAGAATATCATCCTTTACTAGTACACCCTCACAGGTCTAATCCTATGGGTCATGCGCAACAACAACCGGTAGTGCTACCATCAGTTGTAGTACCAGTCACCAAACCTTTCCAAACTCTAGTTATTGCACCTACTCAGGTCCAAGATCAACCAGATGTTTCTCAAAATTTAATAACTACCATTGAGTCATTAACATCTCATTTGGAATCTATGGAGGGAAAATGTGCACGAGTTCAACTTGAGAAGAGAGATTACCATGAATGGGTTGATGTAATTCCTCCCCCATTAAATTTTTTGAGGACCACATTCCCAGTTTTTAATGGTTTGGGAGATCCAGAACAACACTTAACACATTTTCTTTCTCATTGTGATCATATGATGGGAACTCCTCAACAACAAGATGAAGTTGATCTCAGGTGTTTTTTATAGTCATTATAAGGACCTGCTTTTGTCTGGTATACAAGCTTGCAATCCCAGTCAATTACTGGGTTGGAAGATCTCCATCAATGATTCCCTCTTCAATTTAGATCAACATTGCCAAAGATAATAGTTTTTGACCTTACAAATTGTAAGCAAAGGGAGAATGAAAGAGTTTCAGATTTCATTGCTTTCTGGAAAGGGTGAACATATTCCTTAAACATAGCACTCCCTCAAGAAGAGTTTTTGCCAATCTGTGTGGAAAATTTGCGTGATGAATTATGCACACCGTTGATCCCAGTGGAATACACAGGAGGTTTTCGAGACCTTAATTCAATCTCTCAGCATATTGATGACTCTCTTACAATGACTAAGCCTAAAACTCATGTAATTCCATCAGTTCCAGGAAAGAGAATTGGGAAAGTAGAGACTTCTACAGTTAAGCTTAAACAAGCACCTGTACCTACATTCTCTTCAAAACCTTCATCATATCGAAGGGATCCACCTTCGGAGCATCAACAACAATGGTCGCCTCATCAAAATGATCAAATAGATCAAAGGCAGAAACCGTTTGAAGATTTTAAGAACGAATTTTATTCTTTACGAAATGAACAAGTTCTTGGCTATTTCATCTCAACTCTAGAAAATAATCTAGTTTAGTTGCCAAGGCCCAAAAGGCCAGACAAGGAAGGAAATGAAGACCTCCCTAACTATTTCCCATTTCATCAGATGTTGGGGCATCCCATTCAAGAGTGTTTTGTCTTCAAAGACCTCCTTCAAAAGATGGTGGACACTGGACTGGTAAAACTGAAAGATTATTCTGTCCAGGTAGCATGTGCTACTACTACTGATCCAGAGGAAGAAGCCGAGTGGCACAAAGTCAAAAGAAAAAATGTACAGAAATATGATTTTTGGATGGTTAGGAAAATGATTAACCGTACTCATTCCATTTTGTGAACAAAATTGAAGAAACCAATTGTGTCTTATGATATGAAATCCACAGCAAAACCCCCTTCATCAGAAGGAAAATCCTCAAAGAGGCGGCAGAATTCAAAGAAAGAAGAGAAGTCAGAAGAAGATGAGCTCATGTCAAAGCCCAAGTTGTCTTTGAATCTGGAAGATTGTATGTCGTCTACTTAAAAAGAATGGGCACCGCCCCACCAAATGGCACAACCTAAGTTGGCTAATTAGGTAGAATCTTTATCAGATGAATAGTTGATCTTTCGTTCTATTAACATGATTCACTTAACGGATCCGTATTCCAGTCACTGTTTCGATCTGGATGATCCTGAATTTTCTGTATCAAATAGAGGAAGGAGTTCCAAAGGTATAGGATATAGGGGAAGACATGGATATTTCAGAGGCCACTATTCCAATCCTACCCCTGCTAGAACTGTATATGCAGCAGAAAATCGTGGCAGAGCCCTTCAGTGGACTCAACAAGAACAAGAATGTTCTTCCACACATGGAATATTCAGTCCTGGTACAATTATTTTAGAAGATCGGTTGGAGGTTACACCTTCTTACTCCCATCAAATAACTAGACCTAGACAGTCTAATCTTCCAAATCTAGGAGTATTTCCAACTCCTACCCCGATACAAGATGCATCTACTTCTAGAGCATCAACTTCTAAGGCACCAACGAAACCACACGTTCCTATTGGGAAACGCAGACCTTTGGACCAAAATTTTTATGTATTGAAACATTTGGCCCAAGTACCGGCCAAATTATCAATTCTGGATGCCTTGAATCTATCAAAGGATCTTCGGGAGGCACTCATTGAGGCTTTGTCAATCCCTCAATAATTCGAAACTGAAATTGATGTGGTTGAATTTTACCATATTAAGAATGATCTTGCAGAATTCCATGTAGTGATATATTTTATAGATGAAGATGAAGATTATTTTGTGCATGGACATATTAGACCTTTGTATTTATCTGTAAAGGTGAATGATGTAGACATCCGATGAACATTCATTGATAATGGCTCAAGAGTCAACCTCATCCCTATTTGTACACATCGTCGATATGGCCTCACTGAATCTTATTTATATCCTTCTACTTTGATGTTGCAAGGATATGATAAAAAAGAACAAGAACCTCTGGGCGAGATTACACTCAGAACTCTGTTTAGAGACCTTTTATCGAATTCAGATTTCATGGATGTTCATCATGACACATCCTTCAACATTTTTCTTTGAAGATCATGGCTGCATCAACATGAGGCTATCCCTTCATCATACCATCAATGTCTCAAATATTGTTCCAATGGTAAAATTGGGACATTGTATAGTGATAAAGCCCCATTCAAAACATATTAATCTCAATACATTGAGGCAGAATTCTATCACATGGAGGGAAAGGAGATATCCACGAAAAAGGAGGTTACCAAAATTAATGCTCCATATAGTTTGGAAAGGATTCCAGTAAACCCATTCATACATGTGAGTACAGATTATGTGTTTCCTATCAGTCAAGTTGACAGGATAGACCCAAATCTAAACACTCTTATGGAAACTGCCATAATGTCAATTACGGCAATTGAGCCAGACAACATGGGAGAAATTGGTGATTCACCAAGCAATGATGAAATCTCAAATGGATATGTCTTAATTTCATCCATTGAAATCCAGAAATTCTATACTTCATCAGCCAGGCCAGAAGAAGTTATAACAATGTCAGAGGTTAATGATGATGTCAATTCATAATCCATCATCTCCTCTTTATTACCTATGGAAGACCCTTCGTCATTAATAGGGTTAGAAATGGTAGCCTCTTCTTCAAGATGTTCAAATTTTAACTTCTCTCGTAATCATAGAAATTATGCTTCATCATCTACTATGCAAGTAGAAACAAATGAAGTAACAAATATCGAATAAGAAGAGTAAGATATCAGGGATGCTCCTCCAGCATTTGAAGAAGGTATATCTGCCACTATGGATGAACTCAGAGAAATAAATCTGGGTACAAAAGAAGATCCACACCCCACTTTAATTAGTGTGGCCATCACTCTTGAAGAGCAAGAAATGTATATTTCATTTTTAAAGAAAAATGAGATATATTTTCTTGGAATTATACAGAAACGCTAGGGCTTGATCAGGATGTTGTTATCCATTATTTGGGTTTTCCAGAATAACATCTAGGATTCAAGAAAGCCACAAGAAGAACACACCCAACTTATGCCTCCAAAATTGAAGTTGAGGTGGATAAGATTATAAAGGATAACTTCATCAGAGAAGTTCAATATCCCAAATGGCTTGCTAATATTGTCCATGTGAAAAAGAATAAAGGAAAAAATAGAGTTTTCATTGATTTCATAGATCTTAATCAGCATTGTCCCAAGGATTATTTTCCAGTTCTGATCACAGAACTCTTAATTGATGCAATAGCTAGTTATGAAGCGCTTTCCTTCATGGATGGATATTCTAGGTATAATCAAATCCGAATGGCTCTAGAAGAAGAAGAATCTACAGCCTTCAGAGCCCCTCAAGGTGTGTTTTTCTATCGGGTAATGACCTTTGTCCTGAAGAATGTAGGTGCAATATATCAACGTGTCATGCACCGTATCTTCAAACCCTTTTTAGGGAAATTTGTTGAATGTTATGTGGACGATTTGGTAGATAAATCCAGACAACATTCTAATCATTTGGAGGATTTGGAAATCATATTCCACAAACATCAACAACAAAATTTGAAGATGAACCACTTGAAATGTGCTTTTGGGGTAACCTTAGGAAAATTTCTTGGCTTTGTTGTATGCCATCGTGGGATCAAAGTTGATCCTGAGAAGACAAAATCAATCCTTGGTATGTCACCTCCTCTAAATTTGAAATAATTAAGAGGAATTCAACGACACCTTTTCTATATTTGGAATTTCATCAGAAATCTGGCAGGAAAATGTTTACCCTTCACCAAATTGATGTGGAAGGGAGTCAATTACCAGTGGACTAAATAATGTCAAGAAGCATTCAATATTCTCAATAAATATCTCTTGATTCCACCAGTATTAATTCCACCTGTTGAATGAAGACCACTTATCCTCTATGTGACATCTTTAGAGTGATCATTGGGTGCCTTCCTTGCCCAAAATAATGATGTTGGGAATGAAAACAACCTTTACTATCTCAGTCGGACTATGCTTGAGGCAGAAACTCGATATTAAAGTAATGAAAAGTGCTGTCGAGCCTTAATCTTTGCAGTTTAGAAATTGAGACACTACCTGATGAATCATGAGGTCTAATTGGTATCTCGCAATAACCCACTAAAATTTATCCTTAGTTATCCAATGCTTACATGACTTTTGGCAAGGTGGGAAGTTATTTTGTAGTAGTTTGATATCTAGTATGTGTCTCAAAAGGCAATAAAGGGACATGCTCTGGATGATTTCCTTACAAAACACCCTTCAACAGAAGATACTTCTTTATAAATTGGACTTCTTGATGAACAAGACTTCTCTATTAAAGATCATCTTCAAACATGGGAAATGTACTTTGATGGTGCTTCCAGAAGTCCAACAGAAAAGAAAATGGAAGATCCCAAATTAAACAATGTTGGGTTAGGAATTGTGCTTATTTCCCCAGAAAAGGTAATGATATCCTATTCCTTCTTATTTTTGGAAGGTGGTACAAATAATGAAGTAGAATATCAAGCTCTCATTGCAGGATTGGAGTTGGCACTTCAGGCATAGGTGAATCACTTAATAGTCAAAGGTGATTCGGACTTGGTAGTCAAACAATTCAACGGGGACTATGCCATCAGAAAAGGGGAGTTAATCTCTTTATATGATTACGTCAAAGAGTTAATGGTGGAATTTCCTTCGGAATCGACATTTTCTTATGTCCCATTATCACAAAATGCTCAATATGATGCACTAGATAATGTAGCCACAGCTCTGGCAGATCCAAATTGGGACGAGAAAATCATCAGTATTGCCCACCGTATTATAGTTTTAACTTTTTTTCAAATCAGAACAGATGAAATCAATGAAATTAGTCTCATTTATGAACCATATGGTCATACTACAGGATGGATGACACCTATCATGGAATACCTTAAAAATGGAACACTCCCACCTGATAGAGCCAGTAAAGAACAAGTCTGGCGACGTGTGTTCAATTTTACTCTTTATGATAGCCCAGATCACTTAGAAAAAATTCTCTACAAGCGAGGTTTTGATATAATTCTCTTCAGATGTGTTTATGGTGAAGAGACAATGGCTTTCATGAAATAAGTACATGCAAGAGTCTGTGGTGCCCACCAGTCTGGACATAGACTGTCTGATCAAATTCAAAGGCTTGGATACTTTTTGCCTTCAATGATATAATATTGTGTTGATTTATCTATGAAATGCCATTCTTTCCAAGTATATTATAATTTCATTCATCAGCCCCTAGAGTTTCTCTATACAGATAAATACTCATGGTCATTTTCCACATGGGGAATGGATGTAGTAGGACCTTACCCTCGAGCTACATCCAAGAAGTTTAAGTATATTCCTACTACTACTGACTTTTTTTCCAAGTGGGTGGAGGAAATAACCTTCAAAGAAGTTAGTTCTGAAATAATTTTTAGCTTCATCAAGTCTAACATAATTAACATATTTGGTGTCCCTCATACCATATTGATGGACAATGGAACCAACTTCTGTTCATCTTAGGTAAAGATGTTGTATCAAGAATACAACATCAAATCCAACCATTCATCTCAGTATCATGAAGTGGCCAATGGAAAAATAGAGGCCTTCAATAAAACTCTTTCAAACATACTGCAAAAGATGGTGGATAAAGATAAGAAATAATGGCTTGATAAACTTTTCATGCTTTATGGGCTTATTGAAGCACCACCTGCACTACTACACAGTCAACTCCATATTCATTGGTATATGGAAGGAAAGCAGTCTTGCCCATTGAGGTTCAATTACCCTCGCTCAGAGTATCCATTTTTGATCAGTCGTATATAGATGAACAATATCAAAATAGATTGGATGAATTGGAATGATTATAAGAAAATAGATTGTGCACCTTCCACCACTTAGAATTCTATCAGAATCGAATAGCACGGGCTTTCAATATAATAGTTCATCTTTGTTCATTCATTCAAGGAGAATTGGTATTGGTCCTCAGAACTCCAATGATACCAGGAAAGAAGCTTCCAAAGCTTGAGCCAAAATGGGAAGGACCATATTCAATACATAAGGTCTACTCCAATGGAGCTTATTATTTAATCTTAATGGATGTAGAACTCATTACGACTCCAACCAATGCAAGATTCTTGAAGAAGTATTTTGTGTAACACAAATACACCTTCATCCAACATTACGTTAAACTGTGTTTTCCTAGATACATGATGCTAAACTATGCATCACTGGTCCATGCATATGACCTTAAACTATTATAGAGTCCCTTTAGTCCTTACTCCAAGACTTCAAACTGCATAGTGTCACCTTCGTCCAACATAATATTAAACTGTGTTGTCCTAGATACATGACGCTAAACTGTGCAGCATTGGTCCATACACATGACCTTAAACAATTTTAGTCCTTACTGCAAGACTTTAAACTATGCAGTACCTTCATTGTCCAACATGAAATTAAACTGTGTCCAGTCCCTTATATGTTCTACATGACATTAAATTGTGCATCGTTAAGGTTGTTGCTACCTCTTGTTTCTCACACCGAGTATGACTCACGTGATCTTAGAGTAAACTTCAACCATAACACATTCTCTGGGACTCTAACCATGTGTAAGTCCCAACACCATATTTACGTTGTTATTATCAAGTACAACTCAATCACCAATTCATTCTTCAATTGAACTATGCGGAATTTGATCCTTGCCTTCTAGGCTGGGTATGTAGGTAACCTCCCAAGGTTCAATCCTGAAACCAATCTATTAATGTCGGTTCACCTCCATCTCATACGATATTGATCCGTGAAGCAGCCAAAAACCAATCTCTTCACGTCGTTTCACCTCCGTCTCAAACGATGTTGATCTGTGAAGCAGACCAAAACTAATCTCTTCACATCAGTTCACCTCTGTCTCATATGTTGTTGATCCGTGAAGCATCCCAAAACCAATCTATTCATGTCGGTTCACTTCCATCTCATATGATGTTGATCTGTGAAGTATCCCAAAACCAAACTCTTTACGTCAGTTCACCTCCATCTCATACGATGTTGTTCCGTGAAGAATCCCAAAACCAATCTCTTCACGTCGGTTCACCTCTGTCTCATACGATGTTGATCCGTGAAGTATCCCAAAACCAATATCTTCATGTCAGTTCACCTCCGTCTCATACGATGTTGATCCATGAAGAAGCCCGAAACCAATCTCTTCATGTCAGTTCACCTCCGTCCCATACAATGTTGATCCGTGAAGTATCCCAAAACCAATCTCTTCAGATCAGTTCACCTCTGTCTCATACGATGTTGATCCATGAAGCAGCCCAAAACCAATCTCTTCACGACGGTTCACCTTCGTCTCATATGATGTTGATCCATGAAGCATCCCAAAACCAATCTCTTCATGTCGGTTCACCTTCATCCCACATGATGTTAAACTGTGTACATCCCTTTTTTCCCTGCTACATGACACTAAACTGTGCAGCATCATCATACTTGCTATATGACATTAAACTATACAGTTCCGAATTGTCCCTTGCCTAAGAGGTAATCATCATTGACATTGATCTCCAGTCATGTCATATTTCAAAGACTACATGCATAGATGGTAATGCCTAAACTTTTAATCTTGGGTAAAACCATCATTGCACTAAAGTCCCCTTTCACCCTTCACTTGTACGAACCAAATCTGTACCGATGGTATTCCAAGAACTACATATGGCTTTATTCTCATCTTTATGGGACATGTAGGAACGTTCGAGCATCCCTCGAATCTAGCCCCAAGTCTTTGGTCCTAACCCTAAATTCCACTTTCAGTCACTTGGCTGAAAATTCCCCCTGTGAAAACATGAATGTGGTATGAAAACCCTGGTCTTCATTCACGTCAGGTTTATATGTTTATTCCTCATTATGGTCTGATCTCTATGACCCTAAACTAAGATATCTTTCACTATCATCCCACATGACATTAAACTATATTTCAATAACTACGTATAGCTTGATTCCCTTCCTTATGGGATATGTAGTGAAGTCCAGTACCTCAATTCAGGACCAAGACACAACATGATTATAGTTAGAATTGGTCTGTGTATCTCCATAATGCATTATACAATGACCATTTTGATGTGTCATACTCCTATCCTTAAATACTTCCAGATCTCCATAACCCTTTTCTTGACTTCTAGTCACAAATTATCTGATACCCGGGAGTTATTTTTCCTTACTATGCAGCACGTTCCCTTAGGCAGCCTTGCATAAGTAGTCTACATAATGGAAATGTTAGCCAAAAGATATTATTATTTGACTATGCAGTCAATGACCTTAAATGGACCTTCATAATTCAACCCCCTAACGGGTTTGTCAAATAGTGGTAACTTCATTCTTGGGAGGAAAACCTCTTTTGTCATTATTTTTCTTAACGAAAATATGTTGGGATCCGCAAAAAATATCCATCCTTAACCTATATTTTTCCCATACTCTATTTCATGATATAAAAGTATTTAAGTCTATGGTTTATATTTCCTTTCCCTAAGTTTGGTTCAGACCTTTGTAGGAGTGACATTTATCCAATTCTTTGACAATATTGATTGGAAATATCCTCTCCATATTCATGTACATCTCTCCATACAGCAGACTCTATTCTTTGGAAAATTTTATTCTCCATAAACTTTCACTGGATTTTAGCAATAGAAAAGTAAAATTTCTGAGATTCCTTTAGCCTGGCTATGCAGCACGTGCCCTTAGGTGGCCTTGCATAAGTAGTCTACATAATGGACCTGTCAGCCAAAAGATGCTATTATTTGACTATGCAAACACTGCCCTTAAGTGGCCCTACATAATTCGACCCCCTAACGGGTTTGTTAAATAATGGAAAATTCACTCTTAAGAAATACTTCCACTAATTCATTTTAGCCCTTTTTTCATATCATTCCTCAGATTCAAAATTTCTTAAGTCATATTTTACATGTTTTCCCCATACTTGAATATGGTACTATGTTTTCAGATAAATTATCAAGGAATTGAGTCAATTTTAATCCATTCGTTCAAAGTTATTCGACCTTAAACATTAGCCTTTTTTATGTCTGACGTGCATGATTTTAAACCGCCCATAAAAGACAGAATAAATCTGAACAAAATTCAAGTCCTAGATCACTAAACATACATTTCATATGATTTAGGTAATATTGAGAAATTAAAATATGTAATGTTTGTAGGGTTATTTTCATAATCCTATAAAAAATAAATCTAGGATTACTAGGCCCATTGGCTTAGGTAAAACTTTAAAGCAGACGGTAAGAGAATGAAAGCACAAATGATTGAAGATGAAAGTGTTTTTAATTAATTCACAAGAGTTGGAAGGAAATCCACAGACTATAATCTCTTCTCTTTTTAAATAATTACAAGAGGCTTTCAACATAAGTCTTTATTTGATTCATGGCATCTCAAGATTCATCAGCAGCCACTTGATGTTCATTCACTCGACCAGCTTCACTCTTTTCAGCTTCATGGAATTATTTCTTGGCATATGCAATGGCTTTCATACCATTTGTTTGAACTACTTCCAGTGAATTGTTAAGCTGGACAAGTTCCCCAGTAACAGTATCTAACTGTTGCTGAAGGTGCATCTTCTGGAAAACTTTCTCCATTATCTTATGCTTCAGCTCCTTCAACTTTGTAGCATGATCAGCCTCATCTCAGGACATCGCAGCCTCAAATTCACTAATATTGGTCAAAATCCTTGCTCTAGTCAGATCTTGATGATTTTTTTCTCCTACTCCCTCCCTAGGATGAATTGTTTCACTACGGAATGGATCTCTTGATATCCAAAACTGCCAAGTACTAACTTGAGGAAAAGGGATGACAGTCACAGGATCTTCGAAGATAGCTCTTCAAGAGGCACATCAGATATGATCTTCCATATGTTCTGCCATGCCTTGCGACATGAGAATTGGAGTGCCTTTTGTACCTCTGAGTCTGATTCAGCATCACTATCACAGGGGGGAATATAGTCCAGGATTAATTCACTTAGAGAATTTTTGTGTTCTTCTCCTTCCCCCCTGAACCTTGTTACTTCACTTTCTATTCCCATTTGGGTAGAGGCTGAGGCTTCACCTCCCGATCTAGCCACTGAAATTGAGGTCCCTGCATAATCAATTGAAAGTTTTGGTTAGTTTCAAAGGATAAAAAAAGTTGATTAATCTATCTTTCAAATTAAGTGAATCCACAAATATTATTATCTATTACCCAATGGTAGATCAACAGCATGAGAAGGCTCCTCTCTGTCTTTCCTAGCTTCAAAAGGATTTTCAGGATTCCTTTCAGGAATATCTACCGGGTTAAACTCCATTTGAGATAGCGTCTCTATAATAATAGGGTTGTCTCTACCCCCTTCAGGTATTGGCAGTTCAGAAGCTTGCTCAGACGAAACTGTACATTTCAACCAATCATGGTTAGAGATGTAACAAGAAATTTTTTAACAGGACGAAGGATAACACTCATGTCCAAAATATTCTAAATTACATGGTAATTTAACATGATCTAAAATGTCTTCAAAGGATGCACTGAGTTTCATCATTTTATCCAGTGATATCTCAGAATCCTGGTTAGTCTCACCAGTGTGAGTATTCGATATGTCTTCTTGGCGACCCTCATCCTGCAGCCTCTGACCCCGGACAGCTTCTTCAGAGAAAATTGTTGAGTCAGTTGCAGTGGTCTCCAAATGTTCTGGTGCAGGTGTTGAACCTAAAAGTATCACATAATGGAAGTTAGTTGATGTTTTCATTCAAATTTCTATGAAGTTTTTTTAAATTACCAGAAGCAGACTCTTCTCTCTTTGCAGCAGCAGTAGGAGTAGTACTGGGAACAGACACTGGCTCTTCTTCAGGAGCAGCCATGTCAGCATGGATTTTCCACTGTTTACCATCACCCTCTGTCATCCTCAAAGGAGGGTCGGTCCACTCCCTCAAAGGTAAAATTGAAGAAGCCCCTGTAATCCCAAGAATTATGAGAAATCGTTTTCATGATTTAGGATTCATGACTATCTGAAGGACTTACCACTACTGATGAAGCGTTTAGTTGTGGACTTCTTCCTTCGATGCCTTTTCTTCTTTGAATTTTTGGGTGTGTTCACATCATCATCTCCAAATACATGAATTAGAGAATAAAAATCCCTGTTTAACATCTCATCCATGGCTTGCTGGCCTGGAGATACCTTTCCCGGCTCGTGAGGAGATTCAGTAGCTCTGATGTTAGTGCCACCAGGGCTATACTGTGGTGAAGGAACCTTAGTAGTTCCTTTATTTAAAAGCTTCAGGATGAAGAAAGTAATTTCCTTGAGTAACAAAGCTTTAAATAAAATCAAGTTGCAAGGAAAACAAGGAAGGAGACTTACATCTTCAGCAGCCACGTAATCATGCCACTCCTCATCTACAGAAGCACCAGTCCCCACAGTGGTGCCACGATCCATCATCTCCTTCACCCACTTTGTGATAGGAATGGAATCATCAGTGGAATATATGAGCATCTCCATCTCTCTGATGTAATCCCGCACTTCATCGGGGTTATCCTCAAAACGAATATTAGTATAAGACCAAATATTCCCTACTCCAGGGATGTGTAGCCCTTCGCATAGGTCCATCCAGGTAGTTTCAGCAGCGCAATATAAACTATTCCATATATGGACAACCTCTGATCGTAGATATTCAGCATGTGTACCAGAAGGCTGTGAGGAGAGTCCTACAATCTTGGAATTCAACTTCTTCCCAGCTCCTGCCATCACAGATAAAGGATAATAAAATAAAACTTGTTGCTCAATAAATTAATGGAGATTAGATTTCATCAATGATATAACTCACCAGGAGTAAATGGATTAGGTATCTTAATTCTGGCAGGATGATTATATATGGAACGAGGCCGATTTGACACATGTCATGCCTCATCATCCCCATCCTGGGAATCCAGTGAATCAGACCTGGGTGAGGAACACGGTGAATCAGCTCCTGGTGTGGAAGAATCACCTTCTAGACGAAGGGTTTCTTTCTCAACAGTTATATTCTTTTTTCCCACCCAAGGAACTAGATGATTTAGTATTCCTTCAGGGTATGATGCTACCCAGTTCTTGGCATACCATGTAGTCAAGTGATTCGCCGCTCTGGAAACTGGTAGATCAAACACTGCCCCAGTCTATTCCAAAGCTATTAGCAACCAATGTTGTCGGGAAACCATCGGATGCTTCTCTGACCTAACATGCACAGGAGGGGATATAACAATCTACTGTAGACACTTGAATTGGCATGGAAATTTATATGGAGTATAGGCCTCGCATATAATCTCTCTGTTAATCCTGGTGGCCAATACACCATCTATCCAAGCCATCATTTATGGCCTCAATTCCAAAAACTCACTACATGTTTGTCGCATCCAATATGCCCACAAAAAATTTCTAAGGAATTGAGGCATGCAAGTCCCATATTGGCATGCAAGTCCAAGTAGGTTGTGAAAGTTTTTCCACACTAGTACTGGCGCGCAAGTCAGAAACTCAATACAGAAGCGCGACACAAACAGAAGCGTGGACAAGCAGAAATCCATGTCCGTTACGCGAATGAGAGCTACTTGCGCACTGAGATCTCATTAGAATTTGAAACCAAGTGATTTGAGCAAAGTGGTGCCGCATATTTATAGGCAAATCCATACCCATGCACATCGGACCCTGTGTACCAGAAGCATACCTACGCGCCTACTACTTGCACACCGCAATACCTGATTTCCCGTTTTCTTCAGAGTCAAATCCTCTTTCCTTTTTCGGATCCAACTCTGAGGGGGTACTTTTGTTGATTATACTTTCCATCACAGAGTTTAATGAATGAAAAAGGGGAATACCTCAAGCACAAAGAGATTCATCCTTTGAAGAACATCAAAAATTGATAATGCAATGAACAAGAAACTCTTTAAGCATGGGTCACACAAGTTTCCTTATGGTCGCGGGAGTATACATGCACGCCACATATGGGTCGAGCAAGTCACTTGTGCACCCTATTTTTTTCCCAAGGTCCTCTGGTGGCCTATAAATACCCCCTGTGGGCCCCCCATTTCGAAGACGAAAAATCCAAAACTCATATTCAAGCTCTGGTCACCCAATTCTCTATCTAACGTCTCCCGAACACTTACAAGGTAATTATTTACCTATAATGGAAGCTCTAAATAGGAAGAATAAGGCCTAAGTATTATAATTCATCAATACATGTGCGCCTAAGTGTCCATCCCTTAAGTGAAGTGATGACACTTGAACGCCGCCTTTCCCTCTCAAGGAAACTTGAACGCCACCTATCTGAAAGCCTCTAGGGATGATACTAAGGGCTCCAATTCAAAGTCTCCCAAGTATCACTTCATAGGTTCTTCGTTGCCCAACTGAACTTATGTCATTCAAGTATACTTGCGCGACCAGGACTTGCACACCAGACCAATACTTACGTTCCTCCTTCCAATTCACTTCCTTTCCTCAAATTCACCTCTCCTCTTCAAGATGTATCCTTCAAAAACCTCTTCAAATCCATTCATGTCATGGTTCCTTTTTTGGATTCCTTATCTGAAAGAAATTCTATGGAACATCTCTCAAAACCTTGTGATTTACATAACTTTATGTCACTAAGGTTTGAGATTTTTTTCATTCAACCTCATCCTTTAAGATGAAAAGATCTTTAATCTGGGCATCCTCCTTAGGAGTAAGCCCCAAGTTTCAAGACCTCTTAACTTGGGAATCCTCTTTATGAGTAAGCCCCAGTCTTAATTTCTTTTGATTTAAGCTTCCTTCCCAGGAATAAAACCCAATCATAAGTCACCTTAATTGGATCTCCTTTTCAAGAGTAAATCCCAAGTAACAAATCTCCTTAAAATTTGGGCCTCCTTCTCAAGAGTAAGTCCCAATCATAATTTCCTTTTGATTTGGGCATCCTACTTAGGAGTAAGCCCCAAGTTTCCCCTAATTTGGGCATCCTCCTTCGGAGTAGGCCCCAAGATAGAGTATCCAAATCTCCATAAAGCACTAAAATCATTATAGACCTTGTTCTTAGGCTTCTTTCCAAGAGTAAATCCTAGTCTTCACCTACTTGGGTAGTCACACATACATAAGTCCCATATCATTCCTTGTGACCGCATCTTTCATGGCACAAATCGTCATGTTTACTGATACCTCTTGTTTCTCACAACGAGCATGACTTACGTGATCTTAGAGTGTAAATGTAACCATGACACATCTCTTTGGGCCATTAATCATACGTAATCCCCACAATTCTTAATCGAACTACATGGACTTTGATCACTTCCTTAAAAGTAGAGTACGTAGGAAGCCTTTATATGGTTCAAGACTATCACCCATTAATTCTCATATGTCCCATATTATGTCAAACTATATCTTAATTCCCGAACTACGTGGGTTCTGATTCCTCTTTAACAAGGATACGTAGGTGGCCCATCTGTGGTTACGATCCCAACTCTAAAATAATCCCTCTCCTTCTGAATGAGAATTAAATTCAAGC
This sequence comes from Viscum album, assembly GCA_963277665.1. NCBI lineage: Eukaryota > Viridiplantae > Streptophyta > Magnoliopsida > Santalales > Viscaceae > Viscum > Viscum album. Next base: position 333,413,861 of record OY728156.1, on the reverse strand, counting down.
GCCCCACTGAGTGGCTTTAAAACCAATATGGTCATCAGAATGACCTGGAGATTTCTATATAATGTATTGAAGGATACCATTGACTAAGAGTCTCTAATAAATATGGATGACTCTCTATCGATGATGAACCTCAAAAACATATACAATATTCTCTAAATCCCATACATATCAATCATTGATTGCAAGATCTAAGGGAAGAACTCATTTTCTTGCTTGGTAAATTAATAAGGATTCACGAACATAACTATTGATGCTCCTTTCTATCATAGGGTCTAAACAACTGAAAAAGGGGAATACCTTAGCACAAAGAGATTCATCCTTTGAAGAAACATCAAAAATTGACAAAGGCATGAACAAGTATTTGTTTGAGCATTTGTCGTGCAAGTTTCATCATGGTCATGCCAGTGTACTTGCGCGCCACATATTGGGCGCGCAGGTGACTTGCGCGCCCTATTTTATTTTCTTCCAATGTCTTCAGTAGCCTATAAATACCCCTTGTGGGCCCCCCATTTTGGGGGTGAAAAATTCCAAAAGTCATATTTAATCTCATGGCGCCCTAGTCTCTACTTGAAGTCATCCGAACAGTTCTAAGGTAAATTATTACATTAAATGGAAGATCTAAAGAGGAGTAATAAGGCCTAAGTGTTGAAATTCACCAACACTTGCGTGCCTAAGTGTCTAACCCTTAAGGGAAAATTAAGACACTTGTGTGCCGCCTTATCCCTTCAACAGAACTTGAGCGCCACTATTTTGGAAGACTTTAGGGATAATACTAAGGGATTAATCCAAGCCTCACCCAAGTATTACCCTATGGGTTGGCCATCACGCAACTATACATGTGTCGCGCAAGTATACATGCGCGACCTGGACTTGCGCGCCCAAACAGGACTTGTGCGCCTACCTATTTTTGGTTTCCCCTCCTGTCTATTCAATTATTTTCTTAAAATACACCTCTCCTCTTCATGATTTAGCCTTCAAAACCCTATTCAAAGTCATTTGTGGAATGGTTCCGTTGTTGGATTCCTTATCTAAAAGTAATTCTGTCGAACATCTCTCAAAACCTAGTGATTTATATATCTTTATGTCACTAAGGTTAGGGATTTCATTCATTCAACCTCATCCTTTAAGATGAGAAGATCTTTAATATGGAAATCCTCCTTAGGAGTAAGCCCCAATCATAATTTTCTTCCTAACCTGGGCCTCCTTTTAAGAGTTAAGCCCGAGTCATAATTCCCCTAATCTGGGCCTCCTTTTCAAAAGTAATCCCCAGTCCAAGTTCCCTTAATATAGGCATCCTCATCCTGAGTAATCCCCAAGTTCCTAAATCTAGGCATCATCTTTAAGAGTAAGCCCCATATTCCAAATTCCATTAACCTGGGCATCCTTCTTAGGAGTAATCCCCAGTCATAATTCCCCTTAACCTAGGCCTCCTTCTTATGAATAAGCCCCAGTTCTCAAGTCCCTTTAACATGGGCATCCTTCTCAGGAATAATCCCCAGTCATAATTTCTTTTAACCAGGGCCTCCTCTTTAGGAGTAATCCCTTGTCTCAATTGCTTTTGATTTGGGCTTCCTTTTTAGGAATAAAACCCAATCATAAGTCCCCTATAATTTGAGAATCCTTCTCAGGTTTAAGTCCTAAGTTAAGTATCCAAATCTCCATAAACCACATATACCTTTATGGACCTTGTTCTCGGGTTTCTTCCCTAAAGTAAATCCCAATCCTCATCTATCTTGGGCAGTCATACATACATAAACCCCACATTATTTCTTATGACTTCATCTTTCATGGCACAATCATCAGGTTTTATCGATACCTCTTGTTTCTCACACCTAGCATGACTCACATGAGCTTAGAGTGTAAAAGTGATTATGAAATCTTTCTTTGGGCCATCGACCATGAATAAACTCCATACTCTTTTACTCGAACTACGTGGGTTCTGATTCCTTTTCTAAACATGGTTATGTAGGTAGCCCATCTACGGGTACGATCCCAAATCTCAAATTATCCATGTCCTTCTGAATGACAATAAACATCAAGTGCCCCACTGAGTGGCTTTAAAACTAGTATGGTTATCATAAGGACCAATAGATTTTTATATAATGTGTTGAAGGATACCATTGACTAAGAATCTCTAGACAAATAAAGATGATTCTCTATCGATGAAGAACCTCAAATACATATAAAAGATTCACTAAATCTCATACATATCAATCATTTATTTTCAGATCTAAAGGGAAGCTCATTTTTATACTTGGTAAGTTAATAAGAATTCACGAACATAACTCAAATCTATAAACAGATTCCCAAAGTGGATAATAATTCCCTAAAAAAATGTGTGATGAGTCCGACCTCCCATCCTCTCGACCAATTTAAATTCTTAAGCCTCATCGGTCCACAACTAATGAGAACCTACCTTTGGAAAGTAGGTCCAAATGTATATAGAATCATTGGATGTTTCCGGTTCTATGAATAAACCCATTAGAAACCGATTGGAATGTTTGAACCTTAAACAAACAAGGTCATCCCCATTTCCAGAGGAAATAAAAAATGGTGAACCTGATGTGAATCCTTAACCAAGTTAAAATGATGTTTTACTTATTTGTTAGGCCCCTATTTAAACTCAATGAGAGGGCCAACAAAACAATCAATAACATACGTGCTCATCCAAAAGATGTAGTGGCCGAACTTATCTTGATTATGTCGTTTATATCAAATAGGAATTCCTTTCCATGATCTTATACATTACAGAAATGGCTTCACTAAAGTTCACACCTGTGAATGCATCTGCTGCAACTCCTGTTGGATCCTCATCTGCTCTGAGGACGACATCACCTACTCAGCCTCTTCAACGCTGGGTATCAAATGCAATGATTAAGGAATATCATCAACACGGTACAATTCTGACTCTAGAAGCTACTCTACAAGCCCTCCAATTCAATAATTCACCCTGGTTGTCTGGACAGCGACAAGCAGCGATCAAGAAGAAGGTGGTGCCAACCACCGTCTCCAACCGTTTCGGGTCGTTATCCATGGAATTCAATCACTAGTCCCTCCCATATTATGAGGAGGTGAATGAGAAGTTCACTCAAGGCCTTAATTCAAGGAGAAAAGAGTCCTTACCGAGGGCTCCCATCAACAATCGATGCCAGACTCATGCGGAAGTGCACCCTCAACATGATGAGGGTATTGCCTTTAGGGGTTCGGCTCAGGTCCCTCAGACCCGAGTCCGCAAGACAAACCACCAGAGGCGAAATATGGTCAACAGGGAGCAGGTTCTTACTTCTTCCCCCTCTAGAGAAGTCCATCAATCCAACTTGATGGCAAGCAATGAGCGGGCATATACACCCGTTCGTCCTGATGTTACTACCCATCAGACTCTTCTGGCAGTAACAAGCGAATCCCACCAGGAAATTCTGTTGGAGTATTATAGGAAGGAATATACACCTATTTATAACTCATTAGTTAGTCAACAGGCTCGTCTAACTACAACTAAAGAATCTCTCCAATATGATATGGTGGCATCTGATAAGCGGGAACATAAACTTGTTTGAAATCAACAATTCTACCAGCTGTCTCATCTTCCAGTATTGATGGAAAGTCGTCAACCATACTTGACGAAGAATACACAGAAGGCACGTACACCATCCAATTTTAATCAAGCCTGTCAACAGTCTCATTTGGTAGCACTTGGAGAAGTCAGTCGGAAAGCTCCGACGACAAATTTGGATCAGACTCAACTCTCTGCCCCCACACATGAGTACTGTCAGAATTCACTGACAGGAAAAGGAGGACAAGAGCATGAATACACACCGACTCCAAGCACGGAATGGACGTATATTCCCTTTCCGGTAGCTGAAGTCACCAAGCACATTCTAACAATGGTGAAAGAGCAGAAGAAAATCCCTACTCATATTCTGGAATCCGGTCAGAATATTATAACAGCTTCAGCAGCATCACAGGGAATGAAATTAAAATATGTCCCTACCAGTGGAGTGACACATAAACATATCACTCCGGAAAAGATAAACACCTTTGTTCCAGTCCAAGAGGGTTGTGGTGCATACTCCCCCATGTCATACGAACAATCAAGTCAGGCACATGCACCTGATTTGAATGGAGATAATCATCCTAACCTGACTATTTCTCCGGATCAAGCATATAAACCTTCCCATAATAACCACTTTCATCAATAAGTAGTTACCAAAGTGAGTAAGAAGGCTTCAAAGAAAAAGATCCATCCAGCATAGTCAAGAAATCAAGGCCCAATCTGTAATAAGACCTTACTCAATGCTAGATTTCTTGATGCACTCAAACAATTATCTATTGGAACTCAAGATTCTAATCTTTCATTTCCCAAGAGTGGGGACAATAATTCTGAAGGTCTGCATCAGACACTTCCTCATGAAGGCTTGATTCAATACACTTTGTTCGATCTTGAAGTATTATCTTCAGATGAGAGTCACAATAACCCCCTGTGTGGCCAGAAGATCATGGAGAAAAAGGTTTCATCTTTTTCTGTAACCCACCCTGGTGGTCCTCCCCATGATGATGAATTTAGCTTCAAAAGTCCTCTCCATGGTAGTAATTCGCATTGTCTGGAAATTTATTCAAAAGAAAATGCAGTAATGAGAAAGACCTATTATCTCGAGGCACTTGCAAATGTGAATCCATTCATGTCTGATGATTTACTGCTATCAGGTGAAATACTTTCTCAGTCAGAAGATATCCCAGGGTGTAGGTCATTCTCCAAACCACCCCTCGGTCATTCATCTTCTAGTTTGATAAATTAATTCTATACTAATCTTGTTAAATCAGATGAAGAAACAAAGAATCACTAGCTCTGGTCTAATCAGGTAGAAGAATCTTCATCGAATGATAAAGAGGAAGTGATGAATATGAGAAAAAAACTGGTGAAAGGTAAATTACCAGTCATGTTTTGGCCTTTGGCTGACTCTCAGTATGACATTCCAGAGATGTTGAGGGAAGATTGTATTCATGATATTTGTCTCAACATATGGAAAACTCTTTGTAAATTGAAAAGGAAAATATTATCTTATGATGAATATGAAAATCATGTCAAGATAATAGAAGGGTTACAATGCCAAATTGATTTGGTCTCTCTCTCTCAGTTTCTCGATATTCAAAGTTTGAAAAGCAGTAGAGATCCCTTCAGTGTTCAAGCCTTATCGCACTAAAAATATTGTGTCAGTTAATTGACAATACCCCATATAATATTCATATCAGGGGATGGGGTGTTAATAGAGCACTAAATTTCACTGTACTCTCCAGTCAACAAATCCCACCAAAGGTGGTTTCGAGCAATGTTATTTCCCAGAACTGGCCACATCTAGCTTATTTTGTGCATAATCAAAGGCTTTCTCAGGAACAAACCTCAACAAGTTCTTCTCAATGTTTGGAATACAGAGAATAAGTTATCAAATTACTCTTGTATCAAGAAAATGATAATATCGAATAGGCTTATCGATTAGAGCATACACATCATCAAGTGACAGAAGTGTCAGAAATCATCCAATGGTCTTTTGAGCCCGGTGATTTGAGTGGATGTAGATTGATGCATCCATCCAATTTCCAGACTATATTCTGCAAGATCAGGGGAGATTTTAAGAAAGTCTTAGATGTAGTAACTCAAGAACCACCCCAACTTTCCAGACTAGGGACTCTTTTATCCCAACCATTAGAATCAACAAATTGGATTTGAGGAGTTGAGAAGGAACAACAGGAACAGCCCCTGTCCACAGGACTGGGGACTTTTTCAAATCCTCAATCTCTTCCTTAGAGAAATTCAGTCTTCTCTCGATTAGGGAAGAAGCCACAAGAGGAAGGAAGAGATGAATTATCAGGAGGTTCCCTCCAAATTACGGTTCTTCAAGAAGTTCCAGAGGGATCAACTCAACAGAAGGCAGTGTCTCATCAGGGACATGAAAAAAACAGTATCGCAGAAATGCTGATAGAAGGGATGAAATGCGTTATGCATCAATAAACATCATCAATGTCGTTGTTTCTGATCCTCCAGAACATGAGGCTCACTCCGAGGGATTAGATGAATAAGTTCTTACTCAAGAGGCTATGCACACAAAGGCAAATGAAGAAGGTGTGCATACACGGAACCAAATGCTTACCCAGAAACTAGGTATTCCTTCACGTAACCAACTTACCCCTCTCCGAAAGGCCTCTAATAAGGGGAAAGGAAATAATCAGGTTACATCCCACCCTCCCTATGGAGAAGTCCAATCACTCTCACTGGAGAAAATATTTGCACAACATGAGAAATAAATGAAGGAATTAAGGAGGTTGAATGCCGAACTACTTCAAGGTAGTCTTCCTCCTAAGCATGCTAGAGTCAGTCAGCCAAGGGAATTGCAGCTACTGATATGGATCAAGAGTATCCTCCTTTACCAGTACACCCTCACAGGTCTTGTCCTATGGGTCATGCACAACAATAATCGGTGGTTCTACCATTAGTTGGAGTACCACCCACCACACCTGTCCAAGCTCTAGTTATTGCACCGGATCAGGTCCAAGCTCAACCCAATGTTTCTCAAATGTCAATAACTACCCTTGAGTGATTAACAGCTCAGTTGGAATCTATGGAGGGAAAGCGTGGACAAATTCCACCAGAAAAAAGAGCTTACCCTGAATGGGTTGATGTAATTACTTCCCCATCAAATTTTGAAAGTACCACATTCCCAATATTTAATGGTTAAGGAGACCCAGAGAGACACTTAACACATTTTGTTTCTCGTTGTGATCCTATGATGGAGACTCCTTAACAACAAGAAGCAGTTTAGCTCAGGTGTTTTGTACATTCATTACAAGGGCCTGCTTTTGTTTGGTATACAAGCTTGCAATCTCGGTCAATTACCATGTGGGAGGATCTCTATCAACGATTCCTTCTTCAATTCATCTCAAATTAGCCAAAGACAACATTTTTTGATCTTAAAAATTGTAAGAAAAGGGAGAATGAAAGATTTTCATAATTCATTGTTCACCGGAAGGGATTAACATATTCCCTGAGCTTAGCACTCCCTCAAGAAGAATTGTTTCCAATCTATGTGGAAAATTTTCATGATGAGTTACGCACACTGTTGATCCCTATGAAATACACATGAGGGTTTCGATATCTTACTTCGATCGCTCAATAGATTGAAGACTTTCATACAAAGACTATGGATAAAACTCATTTAATTCCATCATCTCCAGGAAGGAGAATGGGTAAAGCAGAGACTACTACAGTTATGCTTAAACAAGCACCTGTACCTGCTTCTACTTCAAAACCTTCATCTTATCAAAGGTATCCACCTCCCAAGAATCAACAACAGAGGTTGTTTCATCAATATTATCAAAGAGATCAAATACAGAAACCATTTGAGGAGTTAAAGAGAAAATTTTATTCTTTCTGAAATGAACAAATTCCTGGTTACTTCATTTTGGCTCTAGAAAATAATTTGGTTCATTTTCCAAGGACCAAAAGGAAAAATAAAGAAGGATATGAAGACCATCCCAACTATTTCCCATTTCATCAGATGTTGGGGCATCCCATTCAGAAGTGTTTTGTCTTCAAAGACCTCCTACAAAATATGGTGGACTTGGGATTGGTAAAACTGAAAGGTTCTTCAGCTCAGGTAGCATGTGTTACTGCTACAAATCTAGGGGAATAAATCAAATGGCAAGAAGTCAAAAAAAAAAGTGCAAAAATATGATGATTGGATGCTCAGAAAAACGATCAACCGAACTCATGCCATTTTAAGAACGTAATTGAAGAAACCAATTGTGTCTTCTACTATGAATGCCACAGCAAATCCCTCTTCATCAGAGGGAAAATACTCGAAAAAATGACATAATTCAAAGAAAGAGGAACAGTAAGAAGAAGATGAAATCGTGTTAAAGCCTAAATTTCCTTTGACTCTGGAAGATTTCATGCCATCTACTTCGAAGCCACGGGCACTGCCCCACCAAATGGAACAACCTAAATTGCCTAATCAGGCAGAGTCTTCATCAAATGAAGAGTTGATTTTTGGTTCTATTAACATGATTCACTTAACATATCTTTATACCAGTAATAGTTTCGATCTCTATGATCCTGAGTTCCCTATATCAAATAGAGGAATTAGAGGGAGTTCTAGAGGTCTAGGATACAGAGGAAGACGTGGATAACCCAGAAACCACTATTCAAATTCTACCCCTACTATAACTGTGTATGCAGCAGAAACTCATGGTAGAGCCCTTCATCGGGCTCAACAGGAACACGACCATTCTTCAATGCATGTAAGATTCAGTCCTAGCATAATTATTTTGGAGGATTTATTGGAGGTTACACCTTCTTACTCTCAGCAAGTAAATATACATAGTTGGACTAATCTTCCAAATCCAAGAGTATTTCCAACTCCTACCCTGATACAAGAAGCATCTACTTCCAAAGAATCAACTTCTAAGGCACCTGTGAAACCACATGTTCCTATTTGGAAACACAGACCTTTGGATCAAAAATATGATGTCTTGGAAAATTTGGCCCAAGTACCGGCCAAGTTATCAATTCTGGATGCCTTGAATTTATCAAAGGATCTTTGAGAGGCACTCATTGAGGCTTTGTCATGTCCTCGGGAATTTTCAACTAAAATTGTTACAGCTGAAGTCTACCATGTAGAGAATGATCCTGCAGAATTCCATATAGTGATATCTTTTATAGATGAAGATGAAGATGATGTCGTGCATGAACATATTAGACCTTTGTACTTATCTGGCAAGGTCAATGATGTAGACATCCGATGAGCTTTCATTTATAATGGTTTAGGAGTCAACCTCATCCCCGTTCATACACTTCATCGATTGGGCCTCATCGGATCTGACTTATCTCCATCTACTTTGATGTTTCAAGGATATGATAAAAAATAACAAGAACCTCTGGGCAAGATCACACTCAGAACTCAGTTTGGATATCTTGTATCCAATTTAGATTTCATGGTTATTCGACATGACACAACCTTCAATATTTTGCTTGGAAGACCTTGGCTACATCAACATGTGGCTATCCCATCATCATACCATCAATGTCTCAAATATTGTTTCAATGGTCAAATTGGGACATTGTATGGAGATAAGGCCCCATTAAAAACATGTGAATCTCAATACATTGAGGTGGAATTCTATCACATGGAGGGAAAGGAGAAATCCACAACAAGGGAGGTTACAAAAGTCAATGCTCCATATGGTTTGGAAAAGATTCTAGTAAACCCATTCATACATGTGAGTACAGATTATGTGTTGCCTATCAGTAAAATTGACAGGATAGACCCGAATCCAAATACTCTTATGGAAACTTCCATAATGTCAATTACGGCAATCAAGCCATACAACATGGTAGAAATTGGTGATTCACCAAGCAATGATGAAAGCTCAAATGGAGATGTCTTCATTTCATCTGCTGAAATCCGGCAACTCTATACTTCACCAACTGGGCCAGAAGAAGTTATAACAATGTCAAAGTTGAATGATTATGTCAATTCCCAATCCATCATCTCCTCTTTATTATCCAAGGAAGAACCTTCATCATCAATAGGGTTAGAAATGGAAGCTTCTTTCTCAATATGTTCAAATTTTAACATCTCTCCTGATCATGGAAATTTTTCTTCATCATCTACTATGCAAGTAGAAACAAAATAGATAACACGTGTTGAAGAAGAAGAGGAAGATCTCAGGGATTCTCCTCCAGCTTTTGAATAGGGTATCTCTAGCACTATAGATGAACATAGAGAAATAAATTTGGGTACAAAATAAGACCCAGGCCCCACTTTAATTAGTGTGGATATTACTCTTGAATACCAAGAAATGTATATTTCATTTCTAAAGAAAAATCGAGATATATTTTCTTGGAATTATACAGAGATTCTAGGGATTGATCCAGATGTCGCTACTCATTGTTTGGGTTTTCCATAAGAACATCAAGGATTAAAGCAATCCACAAGAAGAACGCACCCAACTTATGCTTCCAAAATTGAAGCTGAAGTGGATAAGCTTATCAAAGCTAACTTTGTCAGATAAGTTCAATATCCCAAATGGTTGGCTAATATTTTCCTTGTGAAAAAGAAGAATGGACATTGATTTCAGAGATCTTAATCGGCATTGTCCCAAGGATGATTTTCCAGTTCCGATCACATAACTCTTAATTGATGCAACATCTAGCTATGAAGCACTTTACTTCAGGGATGGATATTTCATGTATAATAAAATCCGAATTGATCTAGAAGATGAATAATCTACAGCCTTCAGAGCCCCTCAAGGTTTGTTTTGCTATCGGGTAATGCCCTTTGGCCTGAAGAATGTAGGTGCTACATATCAACATGCCATGCATCATATCTTCAAATCCTTTTTAGGGAAATTTGTTGAATGTCATGTGGAATATTTTGTGGTTAAATAGAGACAACATTCTAATCACTTGGATGATTTGAAATTCGTATTCCACAAACTTCGACAACACAATTTAAAGATGAACCCCTTGAAATGTGATTTTGAGGTAACCTCAAGAAAAGTTCTCAGCTTTTTTGTACGCCATCATGGTATTAATGTCGATCCTGAGAAGAAAAATTCAATCCTTGGTATGTCACCTCCTCAAAATTTGAAGTAATTGAGAGGACTTCAAGGACACTTAGCCTATATTCAGTGTTTCATCGCCAATTTGGCAGGAAATAGTTTACCCTTCACCAAATTAATGAAGAAGTGAGTCACTTACCACTGGACTGAAGAATGTCAAGAGGTATTCAATATTCTCAAGAATTATCTCTTGAGTCCATTGGTATTAATTACACCTATTGAAGGAAGACCGCTTATTCTTTATGTGATAGCTTTAGAGTGATCATTGGGTGCCTTCCTTGCCTAGAAGAATGATGCTGGGAATGAAAACAGCCTTTACTATCTCAGTCAGACTATGCTCGAAGCAGAAACTCGATATTCAGGTATTGAAAAGTGTTGTCTCACATTAATATTTGCAGTTCAGAAGTTGAGACACTACCTACAACATCACGAGGTCCAATTGGTATCTCACAATAACCCTCTCAAATTTATCCTTATTCGTCCAATGATTACATGATGTATGGAAAGGTGGGCAGTTATTTTGTAGCAATTTGATATCCAATATGTGTTTCAAAAGTCAATAAATGTCCAAGATCTGGCTGATTTCCTTGCTGAACATCCTTCAGTATAAGATACATCTTTAGATACTGAACATCCTAATGAGGAAGTCTTCTCTATTCAATATAATATTCAAACATGGGAAATGTACTTTGATGATTCTTCCATAAGTCCAACAGGGAAGAAAATGGAAGATCCTAAATTCAACAAAGTTGGGTTAGGGATTTTACTTATTTCCCCGAAAAAGGCAGTGCTACCCTATTCCTCCTTATTGTGGGAAGGTTGTACAAATAATGAAGCAGAATATCAAGCTCTCATCGTAGGATTGGAGTTCGCGCTTCTGGAATAAGTGAATCACTTAAAGGTGAAAGGTGATTCAGACCTGGTTATCAAACAAGTCAATGTAGATTATGCCATCAGAAAAGAAGAGTTAATCGCTTTGTATAATTACATCAGAGAGTTAATGGCGTAATTTACTTCAGAACCGACATTTTCTTATGTCCCATGATCACAAAATGACCAAGTTGATGCATTGGCTAATATAGCCATAGCTCTAGAAGATCCAAATCGGGATGATACAATAATCAGTATTGCCCACAATCATACAATTTCACCTTATGTTCAAACCAGAACAGAGGAAATCAATGAAATTAGTCCCATTTCTAAACCATATGGTCATAATATGGGATGGATGACACCTATCAGGGAATATATTAAAAATGGAACACTCCCACCTAATAGAGCCGGGAAAGAACAAGTCTAGTGACGTGTGGTCAATTTTACTCTTTATGATAGCCCAGATCACCTAGAGAAAATTCTCTACAAAAGAGGTTTGGATGGAGTTCTCTTCAGATGCATTGATGGTGAAGAGACAATGGCTATCATGAAATAAGTGCATGTAGGAGTCTGTGGTTCCCATCAGTCCGGATATAGACTATCTGATCAAATTCTAAGGCTTGGATACTTTTGGCCTTCAATGATACAATATTGTGTTGATTTCACTAAGAAGTTTCATTCTTTCCAAGTACATGAAAACTTCATTCATCAACCCCCAGATTTGCTTCATACAGCTAAATAATCATGGCAATTTTCCACATGGGGAATGGATGTAGTGGGACTATACCCTTTGGTTGCATCCAAGCAATTTAAGTATATTATTACTCCTACTGACTTCTTTTATAATTGGGAAGAGGAAATACCTCTCAAAAAAGATAGTTCTAAAATCATTGTTAGCTTGATCAAGTCTAACATCATTACCAGATTTGGTGTCCCTTATACCATATTGACGGACAATGGCACCAACATCTGTTCATCAGAGGTGAGGAAGTTGTATCAAGAATACAACATCAAATCCAATCATTCATCTCGGTATCATGCAGAGGCCAATGGTCAAATAGAATCCTTCAACAAGTCTCTTTCAAACATACTGAAAAAGATGGTGGATAAAGATAATAAATCATGGCCTAATAAACTCTTTCATGCTTTATGGGATTATCAGACCACCACCCACACTACAACGCGGTCAACTCCATATTCATTTGTATATGGAACAGAAGAAGTCTTTCCCATTAAGGTTCAATTAAACTCGCTCAGAGTAGCCATTTTTGATCATTCATCTACATATGAACAATCTCAAATGTGATTGGATGAATTGGAATGATTAGATCAAAAAAGATTGTGCACCCTGCACCACTTGGAAGTCTATCAGAATTGAATAGCACGAGATTTCAACAAAAAAGTTCATCTTTGTTCATTCATTCAGGGAGAATTGGTATTGGTTCTCAGAACTCCAATGATACTAGGAAATAAACCTCCCCATCTTGAGACAAAATGGGAAGGGCCTTACTCAATACATAAGGTCTACTCCAATGGAGCTTATTCTTTAATCTCAATGGATGGAGAACTTAACACCACTCCAACCAATGCAATATTTCTGAATAAGTATTTTTTATAACACAAATACATCACTTCCTCATAAGAATATGACCATAAACTATTCACACCATCGTCCAACATGACGTTAAACTATGCCATCGTCCAACATGACATTAAACTGTATTGTCCCTCTTACGTCCTAGCTACATGACGCTAAACTATACATCACCCCAATGTCCAACATGACATTAAACTGTGTCTTCCTAGATATATGATGTTAAACTATGCACCTCTTCATCACATGACGTTAAACTGTGAAAAAGTATCTAATATGTCCAACATGACGTTAAACTGTGTCCCCATTATCCTCACTACAAGACATTAAATTGCATAGCCATACATCCTAGCTACATGAACCTAAATTGTACAGCACTCGTCCTTGGTACATGACATTAAACTATATAGCCCCTCTTTTTGTTCATACTGCATGACATTAAACTGCATAGTCCCCCCTAAGTCCTTACTACATGACATTAAACTACACAGTCCCATCGTCATCCAACATGATATTAAAGTGTGCATCGTTAAGGTTGTATGTACCTATTGTTTCTCACACCGAGTATGACTCACGTGAGATTAGATTAAGCTTCAATCACGACACCCTCTCTGGGCCACTAACCATGTGTAAGTCCCGACACCAATTTTTAGGTCATTTTCCTCAATAACAACTTGATTACCAATTCATTCTTTAATAGAACTATGCGGACTTTGATCCTTGCCTTCTAGGTTGGGTATGTTTGAAACCTCCGGAGGTTCAAGCCTAAAACCAATCTCTTCACATCGGTTCACCTCCATCTCATACAATTTTGATTCATGAAACCACCCCCAGAACCAATATTTTTTACATTGGTTCCCCATCATCCTTGCTATATGACGTTAAACTATTCACACTTTTGTCCTGTATGACAATAAACTACAATATTCTTTGACACCATCACCTGAGAGAGAATCATTATTTACATTGATCTTCAATCATGTTATATTCCAATGATTACGTGCATAAATGGCAATGTACGAACCTTTAATCTTGGGTCAAACCATCATTTTACTAAAGTCCCCTTTCACCCTTCATTTGTACGAACCAAATCTATACAGAGGGTATTTCAAGAAATATGTATGGCTTGATTCCCATCCTTATGGGATATGTAGGAATGTTCGATCATCCCTTGAATCTAGCCCCAAGTCTTTGGGCCTAACCCCAAATTTTACTTTCAGTCCCTTGGCTAAAAATCCCCCCTGTGAAAACATGAATGTGGTATAAAAACTATGGTTTTCCTTCACATTATGTTTATAAAACACACAATGTGTATTCATTATTATGGTCCGAGCTCTATGACCCTAAAATAATATTTCCTATGCTCTCATCCCACGTGACATTAAACTATATTTCAAGAACTACATTTGGCTTGATTTTCATTCTAATGAGATATGTAGTGAAGTCCAACATCTTAATTCAGGACCCATCCACAACATGATTATGGTTAGCATTGGTCTGTGTATCTCTACATGAATTGAAAAATGCCCATTTTGATGTGTCATACTTCTAACCTTAAATACTTATAGATCTCTATAAACCTTTTCTTGACTTCTGGTCACAAAATGTTTGATACACCGTAATTCTTTTGTTTGACTATGTAGCATGTACCCTTAGTCAGCCTTGCATAAGTAGTCTACATAACAGACCTGTCAACTGAATGATGCTATTATTTGACTATGCAGCCAATGCCCTTAGGTGGCCCGACATAATTCAACCCCCTAAAGGGTTTTTTAAATAATGGTAACTTCACTCTTGTGAAGAAAACATTTTTTTCCTTAGTTGTCTTAACGAAAATATTTAGGGATCCGTAAAAATAGCCGTCCTTAACATATTTGTCCCAAGCTCTTTTTCATAATCTGAAAGTATTCAAGTCTGTGGTTTATATTTACCTTCCTTACGTTTGGTTCAGACCTTCATAGGAGTTACATTCATCAAATTCTTTGACAATCTTGATTGGAAATATCCGCTCCATATTCAAGTACCTTTCTCCATACAGCAAACTCTATGCTTTGGAAAATTAAAATCTCCATAAACTTTCACTGGCTTTTTATCAATAGAAAAGTAAAATTTCTGAGAGTTCTTTTTCCTGACTATGCAGCACGTGCCCTTAGGTGGCCTTGCATAATTAGTCTACATAACATACCTATCAGCCAAAAGATACTATTATTTGACTATGCAACCAATGCCCTTAAGTGTCCCTACGCAATTCAACCCCCTAACGGGTTCATTAAATAGTGGTAACTTCACTCATAGTAAATACTTCTTCTAATGCCTTTTATCCCTATTTTAATATCATTTCTTAGATTAAAAATTTATTTAGTCATACTTTACATTTTCCCCATACTTGAATATGATAATATGTTTTTAGATAAATTATCAAGGAATTGAGTCAATTTTAATCCATTATCCATTCGGTCAAAGCTATTTCGACCTTAAACATCGGTCTTTTTTATGTCTGACGTTCATGACTTTAAACTGCCCACAAATTACAAGGGAACTCTAAAGAAAAGTCAATTCCCAACTCACTAAACATAAATTTTGTATTATTTAGGTAATACTGAGTAAATAAAAAGATTCAAAGTTTGTAGGGTTATTTTTATAATTCTAGAAAAAATCAATCTATGCTTCTTAGGAACATTGGATTAGGTAAAAATTTAAAGTAGTTAGAAAAAGAAGGCATGCACAAATTATTGAAGATGAACGTGTTTTTCATTTGATGCACAAGAGTTAGAAGGACATCCACAGACTGGAGTCTCTTATCTTTTCCAAGAACTACAAGAGGATTTCAACATAACTCTTCATTTTATTTACAACATCCCGAGATTCATCAGCAGGAACATGAAGTTCATGCACTCAACCAGCTTCACTCTTTTCATCTTGATAGAGTGATTTCTTCGCATCTCAAATGGCTTTCATACCATTAGTTTGAACTCCTTCCAATTAATTGTTAAGCTGGTCAAGTTCCCCAGTAACAACATCTAACTGTTGCTGAAGGTGCATCTGTTGGAAAACTTTATCTTTGATCTTATGCTTCGGCTCCTTCAACTTGGCAGCATGATCGACCTCATCTTGGGACATTGCAGCCACAAATTCGCGGATATTGGATGACAACCTTACTCAGGTCAGGTCTTGACGGTACCTCTGCTCTTTCTCCCTTCTTGAGATTACTTGTTTCACCGCGGCATGGATCTCTTGATATCCAAAACCTTCAAGTCCCAACATGACAAACGGGGATGACAGTTGGGGGATCTTCAATGACAGATCTTGAAGCGGCACTTCAGATATGATCTTCCATATGTTCTCCCATGCCTTGCGATGTGAAAATTGAAGCACCTTTTGTACCTCCAAGTATGATTCGGCATCACTATCACAGGTGGGAATATAATCTGGAATTAATGCACTTAAAGAAGTGACTTGTTCTTCTCCTCTCCCCCTGACTCGTGTTACTTCACATTCTATTCCCATTGGGGTGGAGGTTGAGGCTTCACCTACAGATCTAGCCACTGAAATTGATGGCCCTGCATAGTCAATTGAATTTTTTTGGTTAGTTTCAAAGGATGACAAAAGTTGATTAAGTTTTCCTGAAAATTGAGTATAGCTACAAATATTGTTATCTCTTACCCAATGGTAGATCAAAAAGCAGAGAAAACTCCTCCTTGTCTTTCCTAGCTTCAATAGGATTTTTCAGAACGATTTTTAGGAAGCTCTACCGGGTTCAGCTCCACTTGAGCTAGTGTCTCAGCAATAGTAGGGTTTTCCATACCCCCTTCAGGCATTGGAAGTTCAGAAGCTTGCTCAAATAGAACTGCACATTATTAACCAATCATGGTCATAGATGTAATAATAAATTATTTTAATAGGACGAAGGATAACACTCATGTCCAAAATCTTCTAAATTACATGGTAATTTAACGTGATCTAAAAAGTCTTCAAAAGATGCGCCAATTTTCATCTTTTCATTAAATTATATCTTAGATTCTTGGTTAGTCACACCAGTGGGATAATTTGATATGTCTTCTTGGTGACCTTCATCCTATGGCCTCTGACCCCGGACAACTTCTTCTGATAAAATTACAGCATCAGTTGCAGTGGCCGCCAAATGATCTGGTGTAGGGGTTAAACCTAAAGTATCACAGAATGGAAGTCAGTTGATGTTTTCATTAAACATCTTATGAAGCATTGTTAATTTACTAGAATCAGGCTCTTCTCTCCTTGCAGCAACAGCATGAGCGATACTAGGAACAAATGCTGGATCTTCTTCAGGAGCATCCAAGTCAGCATGAACTCGTGATTATTCACCAACACCCTCTATCGTCCTCAAAGGAGGGTCAGTCCTCTCCCTCAAATGGGAAATGGAAGAATCCCCTGAAATCCCAAGAATTATGAGAAATATTTTCATGGGTTAAGACTCATGACTATCCGAAGGACTTACCACAACTGATAAAACGTTTAGCTATGGACTTCTTCCTTCAATGTCTTTGTTTCTTCGGCTTTTTGGGAGTGATGACATCTTCATATCCAAATACAGGAATTGGAGAATGAAGAGCCATATCTAACTCCTCCTCTATGGCCTGTTGGCCTAGAAATACCACGCCCGGCTCACGAGGTGATTCATTAGCCCTGATGGCAGTACCACCATGGATTTACAATGGTGAAGGAACCTCAGTAGTTCCTTTATTTGAAAGCTTCAGGATGAAGAATGTAATTTCATTGAGTAACAAATATTTAACTGGAATCAAGTTACAAAGAAAATAGATAAACAGACTAACATCTTCAGGAGCCACGTAATCATGTCAATCCTCATCTCTAGAATCACCAGTCCCCTAAATGGTGCCACAATCTATCATTTCCTTCACCCACTTGGTGATAGGAATGGAATCATCGGTGGCATATATGAGCATCTACAGCTCTCTGATGTAAGCCTCCACTTCATCAGGGTTATCCTCGAAACGGATATCGGTGGAGGCCTGAAGATTCCCTATTCCAGGGATGTGTACCCCCTCATACAGATCCAGCCAGGAAGTTTCAGCATCGCAATATAAACTCTTCCATGTCTGGATAGCCTCTAGTCGTAGATATCCAGTGTGTGTACCAGAAGGCTATGAGGAGGGTCCTACAATCTTAGACTTCATCTTCTTACCAGCTCCTGCAACTACAGATAAAGGATAAGAAATTAAGATTTGTTTCTCTATAAAGTAATGGTGATTAAATTTCCCCAATGAAGTAACTCACTAGGAGTCGATGGAGTTGGTCTCTTGATTCTGACAGGAGGATTATATCTGGCATGAGGCCGCTTTGACACATGTCATGCCTCATCATCCCCATCCTAAGAATCTGACGAGTCAGCCCTGGGTGAGGAGTTTGGTGAATCAGCTCCAGGTGGGGAAGATTCACCTTCTAGATAAAGGGTTTATTTCTCTATAGTTCTTTTCTTTTTCCCCACCTGATGAACTGGATGATTCATCTCCCCTTCAGGGTATGATGCTATCCAGTTCTCGGCATACCATGTAGTCAAGTTACTCACCGCTTTAGCAATTGGTAGATCAAACACTGCCCCGGTCTTCTCCATAGATGTCAGCAACCATAGTTATCGGGCAGCCATCAGATACTGCTCTGACCTGACATGCACAAGAGGGGATACAATAGTCTGTTGTAGACACTTGAATTGGCGTACAAATTTGTATGGAGCATGGGCCTCACATATAATCTCTCCGTTAATCTTGGTGGCCAATACACCATCTCTACAACCCAACATGTATGACCTCAATTCCAGGTCAGCTGTTCCATCATCAAGAAACCGTCTGGTTGGTTACTTTCCATAAGGAATTAAATTCAATTCCTTGAACATTCTCATCCTCACCTTCATATCATAGGATTTGAGAGATAATGGAGCAATTCTAGTAAATTCCTTCACTGATGGCCTGAAGAAGCTTCCAGGAACCTGTACTTTGTTCTGTACAGCATATGTCTTTAAATGAGTGGCAATCCATCCCCAAAAAACTGGTAATGGTCCCACTATTCTCATAATAGACTTACCCATAAATACATGGAGTAAGCTCCTATGAATATTTGAAAAAATGGGGGTGGCCAACCCAACCATTTTCTTCTCAGCTAACTTGGTTGTAACAGCGAAGGTCCTTGGCCTGACGCCTCCCTTCGAATCCCTGACTGGAAAAAGATAAACACAAAGCCACAAGGTTAAAAATCCCACCGTAGGGTTCTTTTTTGGGATTCTCTAATCCACTTCGTACCCACACTTCTCAAATTCTCCTACTTCTAGGGTCAGCCAGAATGTGCCAAAAGAACCCCTCTTCTCTGTTCTGGTGCAGGTTTTAGGATGAGTACACGTGGTCCCCTTCACCTCCTTCTTGGTAAGAAACATATCCATCCACTCCTCTAGATGAATATCCTATCTATATTGAGTTTTCGAAGTCTTTGAGTTCTTGAGCTTGTAGAAAATTTTCAATAATTCCCGACCCAAAGCCGTAGTTTTCTCCGAATCATTCCAATTCTCCTTGGGGGGTGAATTAATCATACATATCACCCAAAATCGGAGCCCCCTAGATCTTGTAGACATCCCACAAACTGATGCCTACGTCTCTATGAGTCAGATGGAAAGAATTGGTTTCTGGGATCTAGCGGCTGATTAGCTCCAACACAAAGTCATCATTCCTGTAGACATATGTCTGCCCAACCTAGACAGCTTCATATTTTTCAGCTCCTTTCAAATACTCGACTAAATTTGCATAGTTTTGTCACACCCAATATGCCCACATCCAATTTGGATTCACACCTCCTCTAGGATGGAAGTCCCAACTCTTCTTCCAGCCTTTGGATTGATCCATCTGTGAAATTTGGAAGATTGACGGATAACAATGTGGTTGCAGCTCAGGCTTGTGAGGTTTCAGATCTGAGGCACAAGGGATATGATTCATTATGTAGGTCATCTCTACTATTATAGTATTAAAAAATGATCCTCCCATTGAGACATTTTTTGAAGAAAAATTGGTGTAAGTTTGAAACCAAGAATGTGAGAGATTGTTCTCTAACTCCTAAATATTGACATCTTGCAGATGACCATGCCCATACAGAGGCAAGTAGATGCTCTGTGGAAAATTACGATGATACTTCTTCAAGTACTTTTCCAGATCTAGGAGAGTGTTGTCGCAGACATTATACTAATCATGGCCAACAATGTTCATAATATCCTCAATTCACCTGCTATCTAGTTCATCAATCATTCCAATTCTTCTAAGAGCCATTTAATATGCACAAAGGTCGAAAAGTTAACTCTTAAGTAAGTTGGTTTTTCATAAAATTTGTGAAGAAAAATGAAAAAAATGGAAAAGGCATTAAGGGGTGCAAGTCCAATGTTGGCACACAAGTGTATTTGTGTCGCAAAAGTTTGGGCATGTAGGTATCACTACACAAGTCCAAATACCTCTGTAAAAGCGCGACACAAAGAAACAATAACCCGCGGACAGCAGCACCTGCGTAGAGGAGGGGAAAGCCGAGTGTACCTGCACGACGAGAGTAACCTGCGTGGATAGAGCGGTAAGTGTTCAAATTCGGGTGCTTTGCACAAGAATGGGGTGCATATTTATAGGCCAGGCCGCACTCCTGTGCACCGAAGCCTGTGCGACTCTCACCTGCACGCCACTACCTACGTGCTCAAAACCTATGAGCCGCCCTTCCTTGGTTTTCTCCTTTACCTCAGAGTAAAATCATCCTACCTTTCCGATCCAACTCTGAGGGGGGACTTTTGTTGATGCTCCTTTCCATAACAGAGTCTAAACAACTGAAAAAGGGGAATACCTTAGCACAAAGAGATTCATCCTTGGAAGAAACATCAAAAATTGACAAAGGCATGAACATGGATTTGTTTGAGCATGGGCCGCGCAAGTTTCATCATGGTCACGCAAGTATACTTGCGCGTCACATATTGGGAGAGAAGGTGACTTGAGCACCCTATTTGATTTTCTCCCAAGGTCTTCAGTAGCCTATAAATACCCCTTGTGGGCCCCCCATTTCAGGGACGAAAAATTCCAAAAGTCAGATTTAAGCTCCCGGCGCCCTAGTCTCTACTTGAAGTCTTCCTAACACTTATAAGGTAATTTCTTACCTATAATGGAAGATATAAAGAGGAGGAACAAGGCCTAAGTGTTGAAATTCACCAACACTTACGCGCCTAAGTGTCTAACCCTTAAGGGAAAATGAAGACACTTGTGCGCCACCTTATCCCTTCAACAGAACTTGTGCGCCACTATATTGGAATCCTTTAGGTATAATACTAAGGGCTTGAGCCAAGCCTCACCCAAGTATTACCCTATGGGTTGGCTATCACACAAGTATACATGTGTCGCGCAAGTATACTTTCACAACCAAGACTAGCGTTTCTACCTCTTTTTGGGTGCCACTCCTGTCTATTCAATTCTTTTCTTCAAATCCACCTCTCCTCTTCAAGATGTAGCCTTCAAAACCCTCTTCAAAGTCATTTATGGCATGGTTCCTTTGTTGGATTCCTTATCTGAAAGGAATTCTGTGTAACATCTCTCAAAACCTAGTGATTTACATATCATTATGTCACTATGGTTAGATATTTCATTCATTAAACCTCATCCTTTAAGATGAGAAGATCTTTAATACAGGCATCCTCCTTAGGAGTAAGACCCAATCATAATTTTCCTCCTAACATGGGACTCCTTTTTAGGGGTATTCCCCAATCATAATTCCCCTAACCTGGGCCTCCTTTTCAGGAGTAATCCCTAGTCTTAGTTACATTAATATGGGAATCCTCCTACGGAGTAAGCCCCATGTTCCTAAATCTGGGCATCCACCTTAGGAGTAAGCCCCAAATTCGAAATTCCCTTAACCTGGGCATCCTCCTTAAGAGTAAGCCCCTGTGATAATTCCCCTTAACCTGGCCATCCTTCTTAAGAATAAGCCCCAGTTCTCAAGTCCCTTTAACCTGGGCCTCCTTCTCAGGAATAATCCCCAATCATAATTTCTTTTAACATGGGCCTCCTCTTTAGGAGTAAGCCCTAGTATTAATTTATTTTGATTTTGGCTTCCTTCTCAGGAATAAAACCCAATCATAAGTCCCCTCTAATATGGAAATCCTTCTCAGGATTATGTCCTATGTTAAGTATCCAAATATCCATAAAGCACATACACCATTATGGACCTTGTTCACGGGTGTCTTCCCTGAAGTAAATCCCAATCCTCATCTATCTTGGGAAGTCATACATACATAAGCCCCACATTATTTCTTATGATTGCATCTTTCGTGGCACAATCATCAGTTTTTACTGATACATATTGTTTCTCACACTGAGAATGACTAACATGAGCTTAGAGAGTAAAATTAATTATGACATATTTCTTTGGGACATCAACCAGGCATAAAATCCATACTCTTTTACTCGAACTACGTGGGTTCTGATTCCTTTTCTAAACAAGGATACGTAGGTAGCCCGTCTGCGGGTATGATCCCAACTCTGAAATAATCCATGTCCTTCTGAACGACAATAAACTTCAAGCGCCCCACTGAGTGACTTTAAAACCAGTATGGTTATCATAATGTTCAAGAGGTTTTTATATAATGTGTTGAAGGATACCATTGACTAAGAATCTCTAGAAAAATACAGATGATTCTCTATCGATGAAGAACCTCAAATAAATATAAAAGATTCTCTAAATCTCATACATATCAATCATTGATTGTCAGATTTAAAGGAAAGCTCATTTTCATAATTGGTAATTTAATAAGGATTCACGAACATAACTCAAATCTATAATGAGAGTCCTGAAGTAGACAATAATTCCCCCCAAAAAGTTGTGATGAGTCCGACCTCCCATCCTCTCGACCAATGCAAATTTTTAATCCTCATCAGTCCACAACTAATGGGCACCTACCATTGGAAATTAGGTCCAAATGGATATAGAATCATTGGATGTTTTTGGTTCTACGAATAAACCTGTTAGAAACTGATTGGAATGTTTTATCCTTAAAAAAATAAGGTCACCCCCATTTCTAGAGGATACAATAACTCAAATCTATAAGAGATTCTCAGAGTAGACAATAATTCCCCCAAAAAAGGTGTGATGAGTCTGACCTCCCATCCTCTCGACCAATGAAAATTCTTAAGTCTCATCAGTTCACAACTAATGGGCACCTAACATTGGAAAGTAGGTCCAAATAGATATAGAATAATTGGATGTTTCAGGTTCGATGAATAAACCCGTTAGAAACCGATTGGAAAGTTTGAACCTTAAACATACAAGTTCATCCCCATTTCCAGAAGAAACTCCCCTAAAAACAACTAAAAATCATAAAAATACTAAAAAACTATAAAAACCATAAAAATCCACGAAGCCGTAACAGACCATAAAGACCATAAAAAGACCATAAAACACATAAAATACCATAAACCCCCCAAAATACCTTAAACCCCCTAAAACCCTAAAATAACTAAAAACCCATAAAACCCCTAAAATACCCTAAAACAAAAAAACGAATAAAAACCCCTATATGGTCCTAGAAACCCCTAAACCCCCATAAAACTTGAAAAAACCTCATAAATCCATTTAAAACAAAAAAAATAAACTATAACCGTAAAAATCCTAAAATACCTTAATTACTCTAAAGGTCTCTAAAAACCCTGAAAATCTTAAAGGACCTTAAAACCCTAAAATACCCTAAAAACCCTAAAAAATTTCAAGGGAAAATAAACCCATCAAAAAGCTAAAAAACCTTAAATGATCTAAAAGACCGTAAAATGTTAAAAACTATAAGAACCCTAAAAACCCAAAACCCCAAAAAACCACAATCATCCTTAAAAACACTAGAACACAAAAGCCTTTTAAAACCATAAACCTTCTAAAACACCTAGAAACGTAAAATAACTAAAAACCCAAAAAATAAAAAAAACACTAAAACCCAATTAAATCTCTAAATAACCCAAAACCCATGAAAAAAACTCATTTAAAACACCAAAAAAATCCTAAAACCCCTCTAAAACCACAAAAAAACGCAAAAAACACATAAAACCTTAAATCCCTTAAAACACCTTACCACCCAAAAAACCACCTGAAACCTGTAAAAACCCTAAGAACCCTAAAAACATAAAAAACCCTAAAAATATTAAACCCCTAAAAACCATAAAACCATAAAAACAATACAAATAATAAACGCCGTAAAAAACCTAAAAACCATAAAAACAATAAAAACAATAAACACCCTAAAAACCACAAAAATGATAAAATCATAAAAACCCTAAGAAACCCAAAAAACCCAAATAACCCTAAAACACTAAAAAACATAATAAAACATTAAAACACCAAAACCCCTGAAAACCATAACAACCACAAAAACATTAAAAATAACAAAACTCCAAAAAATACTATAAATCTGTAAAAATACTAAAACCCCTTAAAACATGAAAACCCTAAATCCATAATTGAATTAATACCTCACAAATACCATAAAAACCCAAAAAACCCAAAAAACCCCACCTACCCTAAAAACCTAAAATCATATGAAAACCCTTAAAACCCCCCAAACCCACAAAAGACTCTAAAAACCTGTAAATACTATAAAACCCACAGAACCCTAAAACACCTAAAAGAACATAAAATCTAAAAATAACCTAAAACCCCAAAATTCTAAACCCTAAAACCAAAACCATAAACCCTAAACCAAAAACCCTAAATCTGACACGCTAAAGCTTATATCCTAAACCCTAAACCTTACACCCTAAACCCTATACATTACACCCAAAACCCTAAACCCTAAACCCTAAAACCTAAACCGTATACCCTATACCCTAAACTCTAAACCCCGCAATGTAAACCCTATACTCTCCACTCTAAAACCAAAAACCTACACCCCAAACCGTATACCATACACCCTAAACCCTAAAACCTAAACACAATATGTGACACTATAAACCTGATAACCTTAACCTTATACCCTACACCTTGAACCCTAAACCCCATATCCTGCACCCAAAACCCTATAACCTACACCATAAATCATAGCCTATACACACTAACCCCAATACTGTACAACCAAAACCTTACACCCTAAACCCTAAACCCTAAACCCTAAACCCCAAACCCTAAAACCTAAAACCTAAATGTTACACCCTAAAATGTATACCCTAAACCATAAACCCTACTCCCTACACCTTATACCCAACTCCCAACACCCCCAAATCGAAAATAATAAACCCTAAACACTATACGCTACACCAAAATCCCTAAAACCTATACCCTACACCCTAAACCCTATACCCACGCCCTAGACCCTAAATCATACAGCCTAAACCTCATATCCGACACCGGAAGCCTCAAAACCCACACCCAAACCCTACACCATACACTTTAAACCCTATTCCCTACAACCTAAACCTTACAAAACCCATAAATAACTATAAAAATAACCCTTAATAAAAGCCTAAAACAACCATCAAAAGCCTAAAAACCCTAAAACCCCCCAAAACCCTAAAAACCCAATGAAAACACTCAAACCCTATAACACCACAAAAACCATAAATACCCGAGAAACCCTAAAAACCCCAGAAAATCCCATAAACCGTAAAAACTGTAAAAACCCAAAAAAAAACAAATAAAACCATAGTAAACCCTAAAAACCCTAAAAATGCTGAAAAAGCTAAAAACCATAAAACTCTTTAAAAACCTCAAAAACCTACCAAACTCTAAACAACTTTAAAACCCTAAAGTCCTAAAACCCCTAAAGTAACCTCAAAAATTCAAAAATCCTAAAACAACCATAAAAACCCTAAAACCCCCTAAAAACCCTAAAACACATAAAAAACTAAAAACCCTAAAAACCTATATTACCCTAGAAACCCTTAAATCCCATAAAACCCCTAAAACACCTAAAAACCATAAAACACATAAAATACATTTAAACCCCTAAAACAACTAAAAGGCCCTATAAATCCACTTGAACACCTAAAAATAAAAAAACACTAAGATCACTCAAAACCCAAAAGAATACAAAAAAACCCTGAAACCCCTCTAAAAAAATCCTAAAACCCTATAAGACCACAATAACCCTAAAAACCCAAAACACTCTAAAACCCTAAATACTCCTAAGACCGTAACGCCCAAAAAACCAAAAACCCTTAATAACATAGAACCCTAAAACCCAAAAAACCTAAATAGCCTAAAAGCCCTAAAAAATACATGAAACCCTCTAAAAATATATAAAAATACTAAAAACCCTAAAAATCCCCAAACCCCTGAAAACCCTAAATCCATAAAAATAGTCAAAATCCCTAAAAACCCTAGAACCCCCCTGAAAACATTAAAACCCATAAAATCCATAAGATTCCAAAAAAAAAGAAACATAAAGACACTAAAAGCCATAAAAGACTTTAAAACCCATAAAAGATACTAAAAACACTAGAAATTCCCTCAGAAGACAAGAAAAACTATTAGAAACCATAAAAACCCAAAAAAACTATAAAAGAACAAAAAAACAGAAAATCAAAAAACCCTCAGACCCCTAAAAACCGTAAAACCCTAAAAACCCTAAAACCATTAAAACATATTTAAACCTCTAAAATAATCCTAAAAACCCTAAAACACCCTAAACCATTAAAAACACAAAAAAAAACAAACCCTTTAAAATTTTAAAAAACCCTAAAAACCTCCAAAGAACCTGGGAAAACCCTAAAATCCTCTAAAAATGTAAAAAACATTAAAAGAACCAAAAATCCATAAAATTATCTAAAAAATACAAAAGACCCTCAAAACTATAAAATCCCTAAACCCCTAAAAGTCCGTAAAAACACTAAAAACTGTTAAAAACATAAGACCTTAAAACCAAAAAAATCCATAAACCCTTTACACCCCTCCCCCCAACAGTATAGAAACCCCAAAATGTGAAAAGACCATAAAACCATTAAAAAAATAAAACGTCAAAAAACCGTAAAAACACCAAAATACCTAAAAAGACACCCAAATAACCCTAAAACTCATAAAGCATAAAAACCCTAAAAACCATTAAAACCCTAAAACTCCTAAAAACCCTATAAATCCTAAAACTTTAAAACCACTAGAAAAAAACCCCTCAAAACCCAAAAAAAATCATTAAAAATCCTTAAAAATCCTTAAAAATCCCTAAAAATCACCAAAATACCTAAAACCCCTAAACCAAAAAAACCCCAAAAAACCAAAAAAAATAAACCCAAAAAAAATCCTAAAAAACCTTAAACCACAAAAAACATTAAACACCTAAAAACCATTAAACACCTAAAAATAAATAAAAACCCTCAACAATTTAAAAGCATAAGAACCACCTAAAAATATAAGAACAGAAAATTTCCCAAAAAACAATAAAAACCATAAAACCATAAAAACCATAAAAACACAAAAAAAAACACTAAGAGGCCTAAAACCCCATGAGCACCTTAAAACCTAAAGATCAAAAAACCGTAAATCCTTAAAAAACCTAAACCCAATACCCCATAACCGAAACACTAAACTCTAAGGATATATTTGTATACCCTGCACCATAACCCCAAAACCTTACACTACTGAAAAGCAGATCATTCCCTACGCATCTATCCCCATATTTTTTCTAAACCGTGGGGATATCTCTCTTTTTATTATCTATTCCTAAAGTTTTAATAAAACCATTTGAAATCATACCCAATTCCCCAAATACCATCACACTCCTCCTCCCCCCTTCCATCATGCTTCTCTTCCATCGTGCTCATCCTTACCCTCACTTCTATTGCACTCTTCTTCTTCCTCACTTCCCAGTCTCTCGGACCTCTCCTCCCCTCCCCGACCACCACCTCCTGACCATCCGACCTCTACCGCTTGGCCCTCTCCTCCCCTCACCGACCTCTGCCTCTAGGACATCTGACCACTGAGTCCCGACCATCTCCTCCCCTACCTGGCCTCCGCCACCGCTCCCGACTTCCATGCAGGCCTTTGCCTTAGCCTCAACATCCTAGCCTCCACCTCCCTGACCCCAGCTCTAGCGACATCCCCGCTCTCAACTCCCTATCCTCCCGGCCTTGGCCTCTGCCTCAACTACCCCCAGCTCCGGCAACGTCCAGTCCCAACCTCTGCCTCCCTGCCCCCAACTCTGGAATCTCGGTATGAAATTTCTTCTCCTTGTTTTTTCAGTGGTTTAGATCTGTTCCGTTGAGTTGGTTATTTGAGATATCATCTCTCAAACTTATCCATCTTTCAATATAAATCTTATGACAGACTTAAACATCTTTTTTTATCTACAAGTGAACCTAGAGTGAGTTTGGAGTAAAAAGGTGATGATGGGGAGCATTAGGCCCCACACTATTTCTATTAGATGAGTGGATGAAGAGGAATTTGGGGTTGTTTGGTCTCATATCTTTCATGCTTCTTAGCCTCTTTATTATTTTCTGATGTGTTGGAATATATTTATTCATGCATTGAAATGTATTCCTTATAAAATTTATTTATTTAAATCCCTATAATTCATCTCTATCCAAGAATTGCAGAGTTCTTAATAATTTTGGTGATGCATTCAGGGTGTTCTTATAGGTTGATTAGTTGGAAATGACAAGGAAGCAACACATTTTGGCTAGATTATGTATTTAATCAAGACTATATCAAACTCTCCTAGATTTTATTTATTTTAGTTTTTATTATGGTTCTAGTCTTATCCCTATGATTGTTTTTTAAGGTAATACTATGTATTTTCATCACTTTGACCTTTTGGATAATCACATGGATTGATGTCTCAAAATTCATATAGTGGTTTGATATATACATCCTTTCCATTTGTTGATGAATGTTGATGGTCCTATAGAGTTTATTACTAATTCGATGCTTGAATTAGAATTATCTATTTTTGTTCTGGAGCTAATGATGGAGGCTCTTCCACGGCTTTACGAGCTGGGTGGTGTCTTTGGCTAGAGAGAATGGGGTTGAAAGAAGCCCCCTAAAATATTTTTACTAGTGTTGTAGTGAATTAACCAACTAATTATGGTTTATTGAGTCTAGGATTCTCATTTGGGATGGTGGATCTATTAATCCTCCTTCAGATATATTGTAGGAGTTAATATAGAAAGGAAATTCGATATTTGTTATTAATCCCATGATGGCATGGAGTAAAGGAGGATCCTTTAGGAAATACTGGGTTTAATTTTTTCTCATTCAGGGGGAAGGATCTTTTGGTTGTAGTTCTCCCTCATGGGGCTGGGTGAGGGGAGAGATAATCTCACTATCCTCCTCTGTAAATATTTTTTCCTAGTATTAATGATACCACTATTTTTAGTTGGAGGGGGTCTACATGTAATTCAAAAAATAGGGTAGGAATTTGTTCACGAGTTTCTAGAATTACTTTTACAGAGTGACCCGTCTCTTTATAGGGGGTAGTTATGCAAGTAGTAGAAACAAGTAGGGAGGTGTATTGACCTAATATTTTATCAGATGATTATTAGATGAATTGTATGTTTAAAAAAGTTTTTAGACATTATTTTGGGTAAAAAGGTAATTTTACTATAGTATGAAACTTCATAAATATTTTTTGAAGGTTTCTTTGGTCCCATATTGTGATGTTTACCCCAAGTCTGCTTTTTCATATAAAATAGAGTGTTAAGGTTCTTCAAAAATAATATAAAAATATACTATATTATTTTTAGTCCATGCATTCTTTGTTTTTTAAAGTTTTTTATATATCTTAAATAGAGTCTCATATTGAGAAACCAAGATAGATATTGAATCTGTAATGTGAATTTTACCATATTCATGGATTAATATTCATTTTAATTGGGACTCTTGGGTGTTTTCGGTCATGAGATGATTAATTAAATAATTTAATTATTTAATTAATTGGTTATTGCACTGAGAAACCCATGAATTTATTTATTTAATCCTTATTATAAAATATCCCTAGAGTTATTTGTTCTATGACCACATGAACCTTAGAGGGAGATGAAGAAGAAGATGGAGCGAGGGCTTGGTGGCGATGACAAATTAGGGAAGAGATATCAGTTTTTTAGGGGACGTCGATAAAATATACCTTGGTTGTGAAGTAGAATCAAATCAACATCATTTCACCATCATGGTAGGGAATTCATATATATGTATTTATCCCCAATTTTTTCTTTATTTGAACATGGAATAATTTTCTTTAAATTTAATCAATATTTAGGTAGTAGATGGAATTTTTAACATATGATATTTGGTTGAAATTTTGATTTTGAGATAACTGATATTGGGACTAGAAATTACTTCTATGTTTATTTATTGTATGTGAAAGTTAATGATTCCTGATCATACATGATCATTATTTCCATTCTTGTGGTTTCTTATATTTCTCCCAATGTTCTTTACATGTTTATCACTAACATTAGATTTTAGCTGATGATTCAACTAATATCGTAGATTGATTTAATTGAACAATTAAAATAGGTTCCATATATTTAGATTGTGTGTTCTCCATGTAGGATTATAGCATGAGGATGGATTATAGGATAAGATAAAATGGGATAGGGGAGTATGGATTTGGGGTTTCTTCATAAATAACAATATACACATCGACAAGATTGTGATACAAATCATCAATCCAGGTACCAAAGGATAGAAACCAATTTACATAGGTGGCATTATCATGTTTAGCATGGAAAAAGGAAATTCAAGTGATATATGAAGAAAAATAAAATGAAGTAGAAATTAATCGAGGACTAGAGTAATGTTTAGATCTTAGAACCCAACTACATGGTGTATAGTTCGAAAGAACACACATCATGTACTTTGGTAGGTACAATAGCTAGGGATTCTAGGATATGTTAAATACCATAAATTGTGTGGTTAAATCATACAATATGTTACCCTTATCAAGTTATTTTTTTTGTGTGTAGGGAATATACAACCAGGAAGCCCGATTAGCCTCATAAACCATGAGGTTTAATACCACATTCCATTTTTCCTTGATAGAATATGACCTGTGAAGATGGAGAACCTACCAACTATCCCTATGGATCCCACACACCATGTTCACCTCTCCACACATATTATAGTAATATTTCTACTTCCCCTTTTTGGGTTTTATATACGAGTTATCAATTTCCTAAGGTATATATGATGTTTACCCTGGGAACACATCGTAAACCTATACTAAGACTATATGGTGACCTAGAATCTTCATTCAGGATTATATTTTTACACATAACCATTACTTTCAAAGTGACCTTACACATTGGTCATGACGGTGGAGCTACTTCTGAAGATATATATGTGGCATTTTCTAAATATAGCATGATCGATTGTATAAGAAATATATTAAACAAGATTATCTATTAATAATTCTTGGTAAATAGAATCCCTCCTTGATAATAAATTTATATCAGGGAATAATTTCATCTCACCATTCCTAGAAAGTGTTAGAGATTTACCCCATGGGTTTGGGGCATAAGATCCTCTACCTATAGATAGGGTCGGTATTCCCCCCACAATTATGGGGTGTGATATCCTCAATATATATATTTTATATAACCCTTGTGTGAAGAAGAAATGTAATTTGAATAAAAAACCATCAAATGATAAAAAATGTATAAATAAGGGAAGAAGTTATAGAGGTGTAAGGATTATTATCTTTTCCAAAACCTATAGTAATAATATCAATGGGAACATTTACTAGCATTAAAGGGATGGAGAAAGAATATATAATGACCCATACATTACATACATGGTTATTACTTCAAAATTGAAGCATAATTATTACAACATATAACAAAACCATGAAAGGACCATATAGGTATAATGTCTTTAGAAACTGGGAAATATAAACAACTGGTTCATAAATCATCTATGTTGTCTCCCATTTATTTCATCATATCTAGAGTCCATTTTTGGAATATTCTACTTAATATCCTTCTTCCTGAGCTGCGGAAAAGAAAACATACAAAAGGGTGAGCTCAAATTCTCAGTAAGGGTAAACAAAATAAATATCAAACATATCATAATTACAAGAACGTAACATTTTGAAAATATTATCCTACAAAAAAGATCATAACATGGGATAAATCATAGAAGTGAAATGTAATTAAAATAATCATAACATAAAACATGAATCTTTGTGGAATACACACATAATCATATAAAATCATTTCATAGTATTCAAGACTCATCGCCAAGACTATCTTAGTAGACAAAGTCCTTTTCTGAACTGAGTTCACTCCTCGTTTCAGTCCTGTTTCACTGAACCGTTTTAACCTTCCATTCTAGCCATGTCTATCTCATGAGATATAAATCTTTACCCAATGAATTAGAGGGAGATATAGGTCCCACCAATCTCATAATGATACCATTCTTATGTGTGCCACAAAATCATAAACAATACATCATAGCATATCCCATGTAATAAAAATGGGATTCTTAAACATCACGTCATCATAACATAATCCATAAAAGGATATCGTAAAAATAATTCCATCATTACATAATAAAATCAATTTAAAAATAGGGATATAAACATAACTCTATATTATCTTAGATGGAAAATAATTTTGATAAAACACTTGAACTCCATTCTTGAGGAAAATATTCTTTCTACTTCAAAAACATTTTCCTTTCTTAACATGTCATATAATTTTGAACTAAAAGAAGTTGATTAAAAATAAACTTGAAAACTTGTAAAGGATGTTTCATGGAAATAATGTTCTAAAAATCCATTCATGTCGTATAAGTTAAAAAAACATTCTTTACGTACTTTGCCCGGAAAAGTAAAAAAGTACCTCGTACGAAAAATGACAAAAGATTCCTTTCATATCTTTTACTAAAAACTCACCGAAGGGTAAAATTGGATTTAAAAAATTGTAGGTGGATTGAAATAATATTACATATTGAGGAAACCTGGATGTGGATGATAAATATTCCCTAGTAAATTCTGAATTATAAACAATCTAAGATAAAAATGAGATTGTGATATTTTCCCTTACCTTAGGTCTGATTTGCTTCGTAAGTGTCCAAAACTCCTGTATAATGATTTAAATAATGTCATTGACTTATTACAGGATCATACATATTTTTATGATATCATATATGGTCATATTATTAGCTTCTTATTAGTAATATTTCATTGCTACTTGTTATTCGGGTGTTTATTGCTATATGTTCGTATGTGTGTTTTGTCAAATAAATTCTTATTCCTCATTTTAGGTTATAGGAACCTCATTTACAGAATTTTATTACTGTAATATATATCATATTTATTCATTAAATTCATTTATATAATCATTATGCAATGAATATCATTTAGAACGAGTCGCATCACATCGTGGAGACGGTATTCTGTACGTACGCACGAGCGATTATATCGTTCCCATGATTGTGGAATTGTATTAGAGTGTATGTATACTATTTAAGAATCAATATCACTTTAAAATAATCATATATATTCATTATTTACACCATTATACCCATCCATGTAATGTGGTGGTGGAAAATAGATTACACTACGATGTGGAGACGGTATTCCGTACGTACGCATGCGTGGTGATTTCGTTTTCCGTAGGATGGATAGATGGTGAAATAGGGTTATTTCATAATTATAATAACATATTAGTATATGAGTGATAATTATGTTATTACTTAATAATGAAAAAACAAAATAATAAGAAGTATAAGAAGAAATAAAGTTGAAAGAATCGGTAACGGACATTACCTCTTCTTTGAAGCGCCTCTTTGAGACCTCCTCTTAGGGCACTAAAATTGGACTTTGAAGAAGACCAAGACCTCTAGGATGTTTCTAGGGAAGTGGGGAAGTGAAATGGGCAGGGTTTGGCCGAGCATGAAGGCTCAAATTGGTGTGAGGAGGATAGGGAGGAGGTGACCTTTTATAAGGGAGGAGAGGGGCACCTTTGGAAATATAAGAAATATTAGTTTATATTAAATCCCAACCCCACTTAAAAACTTCCAAAATGACTAATATCAAAATATTAGTTGTCATAGGGTTTTAATATTATCAGAAAATAAAATTTAGACTTGTTATGAATTTATTTTAAACATTATCAACTTGATTTATCCTTATTTATCAATTTAATTTTATTTGTGGTAATAATATTCTAAATTTTAAATTATTAAAAATAATTACATGTATGTTGTTAATTACTCATACTTTGACACTTTATGAAATTTTAGACCATATAAATTTTAATTTATAATTTTTAAATATTTTTGTGATTTTTAAACAATTTTATAATATGTTATTTTTAAAAAATAACAATAGTGTCAATTTTGACACTATTCATTTATTTGAATTTAAATAAACTATATACAGAATATATGTTCAAAATAAAAGCTTTAATAGATTCATAAAATGTCATATGTTTCTATAAAATTATTGGAACACATTAACTAGTTCATATAATATTTATTTTAATATTTTTTAAACCATTTATTTGATATTTTAATTAATAAAATAATTTCAACATCACTATTGTGTCGTACGTAATGATAATTATTTAATACCAAAAAAATCTAAATAAATTCATATGATGTATATAATTGTATTATATTTCCAGAAACTATTAATTTTCGAAGTTTAATTAATTTTAACACTAAATTAAAATTATTATACTTATAAGATTTAAGAAAGTGACATGTTGTCACTTTCTTTGGTTTTAATAATAATTAAATTATGTTCATGGAAAAAAGTCCATTAAATGAAACTAATCTAACCCTTAGGTGATATGGGTCTACTTTTAGTCATCCAATATAATTTTTTCAGGTGTTAGAATAATTTTATAATCTTATATTTACCCTTAATTACCTGATTTACCTTTAACTATGGTGAATAAAATTTACTTTAGTTACTATTCATAATGCCAGAAAATAAAAAGTAGCCTATTAACATAATTTGGAACCACTGATTCCAAATATGGAATCTATTTTTCAAAATTCAAAACACATAAGTTGAAGTAATTAATTTAAAATTAATCACGTTGTTAAGAAAACGGGTTTTAGATGTTAAAACATTGCCAAATATTGAAATGTTTTTACCTATGAATTCAATGTGAAATTAATTATAATGAAATATATTATATTAAATTGTAAGAATATATTATATTTATACTTTAAACCCATTAAATATTATAATTTAACCATATAAATTATCTTTATGAAAAAGTTGTTTTTAATAATAAATTACTGTAGTTTTACTATTCATCAAAATATGAAAGTTATCAGAAAAAAATCAAAAATTTATCCAAAGTATATTATTATATCCTGATTCCAAATAAGAATTTTATTTTGTAAAATTGAACTTATAAACATGTCAAAAACTAGATTTAATGTGGGTGCACCATCAAAAGGCTGCAAAACTGCATTTTTTGAAAAATACTTATTTTACACGAAAAATTCATTTTTTTCTCTTAACATGTTCTAGAAAATGTGTAAGATGAATAATAATGTTATAAAATTCAAAATATAGTTAATACTTTTCATAAAGGGTAGTCCATAATAATATATCGTTGTTTAGTGAAACCCGGTATTACGTACTACACACGCTATCGAGGAAGGTCACGATTGCGTGTAATGCAAGCCAAGTCAGTATTGTGTGTTATGAAAGATTATTTTGGTGTTGTGTATAACATAAGACATAAAAAAACATTTCTCATAAAATATCAGGATGTTACATTCTACCCCCCTTAAAATGAATTTCTCCCTTTAAATTTGCCACTTCATTACAAATAAATGAGGATACCTCTCCCTCATCATATCCTCAACTTCCCATGTAGCTTCTTATAATTGGTGGTTCACCTATAAAACATTCACCAAGTGAGTGGTCTTGTTCCCTAGGACATTTTCTCTATGATCCAAAATCTATGTCGGTTGTTCTTCATAAGAAGGATCTTGCTCCAGCGGTACAACTTCAGAGCTGAGTACATGTGAAGGATCGGGTATGTACTTTCTCAGGAGAGATAAATGGAACACATCGTGAACTTGAGATAGATTCGGTGGAAGAAAAAATTGGTAAGCTACCTTCCCAACATGATCTAGAATTTCAAAAGGACCGATATATCTAGGGCTCAACTTTCCCTTCTTTCCAAATCTCATGACCCTATACCAGGGAGATATTTGTAAGAACACTTTATCACCCACCTCAAACTCTAGGTCTTTTCTTTAGTTGTTGGCATAACTTTTCTATCGAATCTGAGCTCATCTTATGTGTTGTTCAATTGATATGACCTTTTCTGCCATCTCATCAACAAGATCAGGTCCTAATAGCTTTTTTCCCCCAACTTCATCCCAGAAAGTTAGAGTTATGCATTTCTTTCCATAGAGGGCTTCATATGGACTTTCAAACGAGCAAAGGAAGGAGAAACATTCTGTTGAATCCTTCATGAGGCAGCGTTCACCTTCATTCGGTGGGTCTTCTGATCCATTAGTGGTTGAACAATGGATCAGTACCACTGAAAAGATATTTTCAGTTCTTCAATGTTCTGAACATGATAAATTCATCTTAGTAGTATATCATTTAGAAGTTGATGCTGATCAATGGTGGAATCTTATTAAGAATATGAGGAAAAGGGATTAAATTGAGTCCATGGAATGGGACGAGTTCAAGAACTTATTTTTCAATAAGTATTTCCCTCATATTCTTTGAAAAAAGATGGAGAAGAAGTTTCTTGAACTGAAGCAAAAGAATGATGAATCTGTTGGTACCTACGAAGGAAAATTTACAAGACTTGCAAGGTATGCTTCCAGAATTATTATCCAACCTGAGAGTAAGATCGATCGATTCTTTAGTGGCTTAAAACCAAGTCTTTGATGGGTGTTATCCATAAGGGACTTCAATAGCTATGAGGAAATTGTTTGATGTGATCTGAAGGTTGAGATGGAGATTGGTGTAACCCATCAGTCACATGGGTTTGATATGAAGAGGAAAATGGAATTCAATGGAAAATATAAAGACCACACTGAAAAGAAGATGAGTTTTCCCTTATGCTCAAAGTGTGCAACGAAACATGGAGGAAATTGTCTTAAGGGGACATGCAAATGTTATAAGTGTGGAAAAGAAGGTCATCGGGCAATTGAATGTCGAACTAATGGGAAGAAGATGTCTAATGATGCAAATAAAGGAATCTATCACAACACAAAATAATGACTTGGCTTGCATTACACACAATCGTGACCTTCCTCGATAGCGTGTGTAGTACGCAATACCGGGTTTCACTAAACAAAGATATATTATTATGGACTAGTCGTTATGACTAATATTAACTATATTTTGAATTTTATAACATTATTATTCATCTTACACATTTTCTAGAACATGGTAAGAGAACAAAATAAATTTTTCGGGTAAAATAAGTATTTTTCAAAAAATGCAGTTTTGCAGCCTTTTGATGGCATACCCACATTAAATCAAGTTTGTGACATGTTTATAAGTTCAATTTTACAAAATAAAATTCTTCTTTGGAATCAAGATATTCAGCAACATCTCTTTTCATTCCATCCCACCAGAAGTACTCTTTTAGGTCCCTATACATCTTTGTACTTCCAGGATGAATAGAAAATGAAGAACTATGAGCCTCGTCCAGTAGCTCATTTTTTAATTCTGGGTTGGGAGGAACACAAACCCAATTCTTGAACCTTATTATCCCATCACAATCAAGGTTGAATTCAGGAACATTTCTCACCTTCTTTTATAACTCTACATATTCTTTCTGTGCCTCTTTAATCTTCACGTGTATAGATGGTTGAACATTCATTTGAGAAAGATAAGATTTTTTCCTTTCCATTATAATTACAAGATCCATCCTTTGTAAATCCATAAATATTGGATCTTGTTTGATCCTCATCATGGATAAGCTAGCATGGTCTTGTCGACTTAATGTGTCTTCTACCTTTTTTGCTTTCCCAGGGTGTTAATGAACTGAGTAGTCGTAATCCTTAATAAGCTCCAACCATCTTCTTTGATGCATATTCAGCTCCTTTTGTGTGAAAATATACTTTAAACTTTTATAATCAGTATAAATATCACACCTTTCTCCATAAAGGTAATGCCTCTAAATCTTTAATGAAAATATTACCGCAGCTAACTCCAAATCATGATTTGGGTAATTTTGCTCATGGATTTTCAACTGTCGTGAGGAATAAGCTATCACCATATCATTTTGCATGAGAACAAACCCCAGTCCCTTCTTGGATGCATCACTGTAGATCACAAACCTTTATCCACTGCAAGGTACTGTGAGCACAGGTGCACTGGCTAACCTTCTTTTTAGAGCTTTGAAATTCTATTCACATTCCTCCGTCCAAACAAACTTAACTCATTTCCGAGTCAACTTGGTGAGTGGGTTAGATAACATTGAAAAATATTTCACAAAACGTCGGTAATATCCAGCCAAACCAAGAAAACTTTGGATCGCAGTTACTATTGTTGGTCTCAACC
This sequence comes from Viscum album, assembly GCA_963277665.1. NCBI lineage: Eukaryota > Viridiplantae > Streptophyta > Magnoliopsida > Santalales > Viscaceae > Viscum > Viscum album. The sequence continues at coordinate 333,375,315 of OY728156.1, read as the reverse complement.
ATCTTTTGATAACCTCTGTTTTTGCTGGATCCACAGATATCCCTTCTTTTGAGATTAGGTGACCCAAAATGCAACTTTTTGAAGCCAAAATTCACACTTGGTAAATTTGGAATAAAGATTCTCCTTTCATAGGGTCTTTAATACAATTCTCAAGTGATCTTCATGTTCTTACTTTCTCTTTTAATAGACATGAATATCATCTATAAAGACTACCACAAACTGATCAAGATAGTCTCTAAAGACTATATTCATCAGATCCATGATGATAGCAGGGGAATTAGTAAGACCAAATGGCATCACTATAAATTCATAGTGTCCATACCTTATACGGAAATCCGTCTTTGGTATATCCTCCCTTTTGACCCTTAATTGATGATACCCAGAACGAAGATCAATCTTGGAAAAGTATTGAGCTCTGCATAGTTGGTCAAATATTTCATCAATGTGTGGGAGAGGATATTTGTTCTTGATAGTGATCTTGTTAAGTTATCGATAATCAATGCAGAGTCTCATTGATCCATTTTTCTTCTTAACAAACAGAAAAAGTGCTCCCCAAGGTGATGCACTAGGGTGTATGAATCCTTTATCAAGATTCTCTTGGAGTTGCTTCTTCAATTCCTACAACTCAATTGGGGCCATTCTATAAGGTGTCTTTGAAATAGGAAAAGCACCCGGTACGAGTTCTATTGAAAAATCGACTTCAAGATTTGGTGGAAGTCCTGGAAATTACTCCATAAAGACATCATCAAATTCCCGTACAATGGGAATATTATTAATCTTGAGTTTCTCTCCAACCATTTGAGATAAATAACATTCATTTAGTGGAATCAAGACCCATTAGATGGAAGAAATTTCCACAGGAAGGTTATGTTCATCCTTGAATCGATAGACGATCATAGATTGATCTGGAATATGAAATGTGACTTCACTTCTTTGGAAATTGATATGATATCCATATAAAGAAATCCAATCCATGCCAAGAATCACATCAAATTCCACTATAGGAAGGATCATAAGATTTGCAGGAATCACTTTCCCACAAACTTCAATCAGAGAAGAATTGTAAACTTTTGATGCGACTGTTGTTCCATTAGGAGTTGTCACATCTAACTCAACATCTAATTGTTGAGGTAATACGATGATACACATAGAAAATTATTTAGAAATAAAAGAGTGGGTGGATCCAGAATCAAATAAAACAGTTTCTACTTTAGAGTGGATGGTAAGTGTACCTCTCACCACTTCGTTTCCGTACTCCACATCACTGATAGTAATTGCATGTGAGTTTCCTTTGTCTTTGGCCTTAAGAGTTTGGTGACGTCGATCATCATCATCAACCCTTGGACTTGGGCATTGATTGGAATAATTCCCCATCTCCTTGCACTTGAAACATTGAAGTGTAGTAGGTTCATTCTGTGTATCCCTTCCTTTGTTTGCATCATTAGACATATTCTTCCCATTATTTTGACATTCAATTGCCTGATGACCTTCTTTTCCACACTTATAACATTTTTTTGTCCCCTTTTGAAAATTTCCTCCATGTTTCTTTCCACACTTTGAGAATAATGGAAAACTCATCTTATTTTCAGTGTGGTCTTTAGATTTTCCTTTGAATTCCATTTTCCTCTTCTTATCAAACCCATGTGACTGATGGGTTACACCAATATACATCTCAACCTTGAGAGAACATCGAACAATTTCCTCGTAGCTATTGAAGTCCCTTATGGCTAACACCCTTCGAAGACTTGGTTTTAAGCCACTAAAGAATCGATCGATCTTACTGTCGGGTTGGATAATAATTCTGGAAGCGTACCTTTCAAGTCTTGTAAAATTTGATTCGTAGGTACCAACGAATTCATCATCCTTTTGCTTCAGTTCAAGAAACTCCTTCTCCATCTTTTTTCGAAGAATATGAGGGAAATACTTATTGAAAAATATGTTCTTGAACTTGTCCCATTCCATGGACTCAATTTCATCCCTTTTCCTCATATTCTTAATAAGATTCCACCATTGATCAGTATCACCTTCTAAACGATATACTATTAAGATGACTTTATCATGTTCAGAACATTGAAGAACTGAAAATAACTTTTCAGTGGTATTGATCTATTGTTTATCCACTAATGGATCAGAGGACCCACTGAATGAAGGTGAACGCTGCCTCATGAAGGATTCAACAGAATGTTTCTCCTTCCTTTGCTCGTTTGGAAGTCCTACTTGATTCATAGCTTGAGAAAGATGTGTGATCATGGCTACAAGATTCTGCATTCTAGCTCCCATAACGTTTGGTTGCTCAGGGGGACAATCATTGCATTGCTCGTCGCATTCTGCATTAACACGGTTCCTTCGGGTTCCAGACATTGACTAAAACCAAGAAGAATAGTGTGAGAAACACTAATTATAATAGGAAAACCATATAATCAAGAATAAAATTTCATACTTAAGGTCTTATCATAGGTTGTTCATGGCCATTTCTAAAACACTAAGATTGTGTTCTATGGTTAGACATATCCTTAGGTTTCTTACTAAGGCTTTCACATCCTAGTTTTCAAAGGTTGACTATACATTTCCTCTAATACCAACTATAACGACCCATACATTACATACATAGTTATTACATAAAAATTGAAGCATAATTATTAAAACATATAACAAAACCATGAAAGGACTGTATAGGTATAGTGTCATTAGAAACTGGGAAACATGAACAACTGGTTCATAAATCATCTACGTTGTCTCAAATTTATTTCATCATATCTAGCATCCCTTTTTGGCATATCCTACTTAATATCCTTCTTCGTGACCTACGGAAAATAAAACATACAAAAGGGTGAGCTCAAATTCTCAGTAAGGGTAAACAAAAGAAATATCAAACATATCATATTTATAAGAACATAACATTTTGAAAATCTTATCCTCCAAAAGAGATCATAACATGGGATAAATCATAGAAGTGAAATGTAATTCCAATAATCATAACATAAAACATGAAGCATTGTCTCATACTCACATAATCATAGAAAATCATTTCTTAGTAGTCAAGACTCATTTGCAAGACTATCTTAGTGGACAAATTCCTTTTCTGAACCAAGTTCACTCCTCGTTTCAGTCTGGTTTCCCTGAACCGATTTAACCTTCCATTCCAGCCATGTCTATCTTACAAGATATAAATCTTTACCCAATGCATTGGAGGGAGATATAGGTCCCAACCATCTCATAATGATACCATTATTATGTGTGCCACAAAATCATAAACCATACATCATAGGATAACCCATGTAATAAAATTCGGATTCTTAAACATCACGTCATCATAACATAATCCATAAAAGGATATCGTAAAAATAATTCCATCATAATATAATAAAATCAATGTAAAAATAGGGATATAAACAGAACCCTATATTATCTTAGATGGAAGATAATTTTGATAAAACACTTGAACTCCATTCTTGAGGAAAATATCCTTTCTACCTCAAAAACATTTTCCTTTCTTAACATGTCATATAATTTTGAACTAAAAGAAGTTGATTAAAAATAAACTAGAAAACTTGTAAAGGAAGATTCATGTAAATAATGTTCTAAAAATCCATTCATGCCATATAAGTTAAAAAAACATTCTTCTCGTACTTTGGCCGGAAAAGTCAAAAAGTACCTCGTACGAAAAATGACAAAAGATTCCTTTCATGACTTTTACTAAAAACTCACAGAAGGGTAAAATTGGATTTAAAAAATTTTAGGTGGATGGAAATAATATTACATATTGAGGAAACATGGATGTGGATGACAAATATTCCCCAGTAAATTCTGAAGTATAAACAATCTGAGATAAAAATGAGATTGTGAGATTTTCCCTTACCTTAGGTCCGATTTGCTTCGTAAGTGTCTGAACCTCCTATATAATGATTTAAATAATGTCATTTACTTATTCCAGAATCATACTTATTTTTATGATATCATATATGGTCATATTCTTAGCTTCTTATTAGTAATATTTCATTGCTACTTGTTATTCTGGTGTTTATTGCTTTATGTTCGTATGTGTGTTTTGTCGAATAAATTCTTATTCCAATTTTTAGGTTATAGACACCTCATTTCCAGAATATTATTAGTGTAATATATATCATATTTATTCATTCAATTAATTTATATAATCATTATACAATGAAGATCATGTAGAATGAGTCGCATCACATCGTGGAGACGGTATTCCGTACGTACGCACGAGCGATGATATCATTCCCATGATTGTGGAATTGTATTGGAGTGTATGTATACTATTTCAGAATCAATATTAATATAAAATAATCATATATAGTCATTATTTACACCATTATACCCATCCAAGTAAGGTGGTGGTGGAAAATAGATTACACCACAGCGTGGAGACGGTATTCCGTACGTACGCACGCGCGGTGATTTCGTTTTCCGTAGGATGGATATATGGTGAAATAGGGTTGTTTCATACTTATAATAAAATATCAGTATATAAGTGATACTTATGTTATTACTTCATAATGAAACAACTAAATAATAAGAAGTATAAGAAGAAATAAAGTGGAAATAATCGGTAATGGACATTACCTCTTCTTTGAAGCGCCTCTTTGAGACCTCCTCTTAGGGCACTAAAATTGGTCTTTGAAGAATACCAGGACCTCTAGGATGTTTCTAGGGAAGTGGGGAAGTGAAATGGGCAGGGTTTTTCCAAGCTTGAAGACTCAAATTGGTGTGAGGAGGAGAGGGAGGAGGTTCCCTTTTATAAGGGAGGAGAGGGGCACCTCTGAAAATATAAGAAATATTAGTTTATATTAAATCTCAACACCACATAAAAACTTCAAAAATGACTAATATCTGAAGATTAGATGATATAGGGTTTTAATATAATCAAACAATAAAATTTAGACATGTTAGTAATTTATTTTAAACATTATCAACATGATTTATCCTTATTTATCAATTTAATTTTATTTGTGGTAATAATATTCTAAATTTTAAATTATTATAAATAAATAAATATGTGTTGTGAACTTCCCATAATATGACACTTTATGACATTGTAGACCATATAAATTTTAATTTATAATTTTTAAATATTTGTGTGATTTTTAAACAATTTTATAATATGTTATGTTTATAAAATAACAATAGTGTCAATTTTTACACTATTCATTTATTTGAATTTAAATAAAATATATACAGAAGATTTGTTCGAACTAAAATCTTTAATAGATTAATAAAATGTTATATTTATCTATAAAAGTAGTGTAGAACATTAAATAGTTCATATAATATTTATTTTAATATTTTTAAAACCATTTATTTGATATTTTAATTAATAAAATAATTTCAACATCACTATTGTGTCATATTTAATGATAAATATTTAATCCATAAAAATTCTAAATAAATTCATATGATGTGTATAATTGTATTATATTTCTATAGACAATTCATGTTTGAAGTTTTATTAAGTTTATCACTAAATTAAATTTATTATACTTATAAGATTTAAGAAAGTGACATGTTGTCACTTTCTTTGATTTTAATAATAATTAAATTATTTTCATAGAACAAATTCCATTAAATGAATATAATCCAACCCTTAGGTGATATGGGTCTACTTTTAGTCATCCAATAGTATTTTTCCAGGTTTTAGGGTAATTTTATAATCTTATATTTAGCCTTAATTACCCGACTTACCTTTAACTAAGGTAAATAAAATTTACCGTAGTTACTATTCATAATGCCCAAAATAAAAAGTATCCTATTAACATAATTTGGACCCACTTATTACAAATATGGAATCCATTTTTCAAAATTTAAAACACATAAGTTGCAGTAATTAATTTAAAATTAATCTCGTTGTTAAGAAAACGGGTTTTAGAAGTTAAAACATTGCCAAAGATTGAAATGTTTTTACCTATGAATTCAATGTGAAATTAATGTTAATGACATATATTATATTAAATTCTAAAAATATATTCTATTTATACTTTAAAACCATTAAATATTATAATTTAACCATATAAATTATCTTAATGAAAAAATTGGTTTTTAATTAAAAATTAGCGTATTTTTACTATTCATCAAAATATGAAAGTTATCAGAAAAATATCAAAAATTTATCCAAAGTAAATTATTATATCCTGATTCCAAATAAGAATTTTATTTTGTAAAATTAAACATATAAACATGTAAAAAACTAGATTTAATGTGGGTCCTCCATCAAAAGGCGGCAAAACAACATTTTTTGAAAAATACTTATTTTACCCGAAAAATTTATTTTGTTCTCTTACCATGTTATAGAACATGTGTAAGATGAATAATAATGTTATAAAATTCAAAATATAGTTAATACTATTCATAACAACTAGTCCATAATAATATATCTTTGTTTAGTAAAACCCGGTATTGCGTACTAGACACGCTATCGAGGAAGGCCGTGATTGCGTGTAATGCAAGCCAAGTCAGTATTGTGTGTTGTGAAAGATTCCTTTGGTGTTGTGTATAACATAAGACATAAAAATAACATTTCTCATAAAATCCAAGGGTGTTACAGAATCCCTTGAGCCTAGACACCCTATTCTAAGTGACGTTCTTAAGGAAGATTTAGTGGCCTTAGAAGATCAAATCCAAACTAAAAATGAAGGGAGGATATGTAGGTAGGATAATATATAAGTTTAACTAACTCCAATTGTCAAATACAACAACATAAAAACAACTTAAACCTGAAATATTCTCAAAGGGAAATAATTCTACTACAGTAGACATGTTATAAGCTCAAGTATACAGCGATAATCATGTGTTTCTTTTTTTATCATTTAAGCCAAAAATGGAATGATTTTTCAGGACGTCCGAAATATTGTGCCAGTTCAATTGATCTTGTCAATTCCCTGAAGCTTGATTTCTGTGATGTAAAACTAAGCTTTAGAGGCCAAAAATTAGGCAAGGTAATTGTTTTTATACAACCATGGTTTATTTTTTTCATTTTGGTGTTTTTTGGAAACGTAACTCAGTGTTCATGGAAATTTTATAAGCTCATGTATGATTGGATCTTTGAATGTGTTTGGTTTCATGACGTTATTTTCAGCTAGGTTGTAGGTATGGGATTCCATGGATATTGTCTTTCCTAATGGTATGTTTCACTAAGGTGTGTTTTTTACATGTGTTTTGAAATAATTATCATGGTTTCTTTCTGTCTATGATTATATTTAGTAAGATATGTGTGTATATTGTTTAAAATACAATGAATATTAAATTCAAACTGCTAATAGCACAATAAAAGAAACACATTTCCATTTGTATTAAAATGAATGTGTATGCATAGTGAACACTACAACCAGTTTAAACTATGGAAATGAATTATGCATACAGTTTAAAAACATTTCAATTTGTTTTCGAATCTTATTAATTTTATTCTGTACATGTGAAGGGAAAAAATAAAAGAAGGGTGTGCTGATATCAACATATATGACTATGTCATGCAATATTTTCTTAAAAAAGGCTAAGATGACCATTTTTTGGTATTAAAACTTGTGAGAGCTAAAATATTAGGCAGTTATTACTCCTATGTTATTTAATATTTGAATTTATGTAACATAAAAAATCTAATAATTTTCCCAATCCTATTATGCAGGTTCTTTTATTTTTAGTAGCAGCATTAAACAGAAGGAAATTTATGATCAATCCCAATATTCTGATATAAAGACACCATAAAAATAGGTTTGAATACATATTTACATTATTATCACTAGAATAAGACTAGTAGTGGTTAATTATCATTGCTTACATTAGAACGGATTCTACTGTAACCTTTATATTATGATTTATTACACTATAAGCCCATACTAAAAACAATGTTTACACTGGAAAAGTTTACATATTTATAAATTTGGCTTGATTAGTAGAAACATTGCACTATAATTTCTTACAGGAGTAGTATTCACACTAGCAATGTTTATACTAACATCATTACAGTAGAAATGCTTACACTATTAGATCTTAGAATAGAAATGGTTACACTGGAATTGGTCATAGAAACATTGCATGTAAAAACACCATTTCATCATGCATATGTCTGGGAAATACAAGGGTGAAAAATCTGGGAAACATGGGAAAAATCCTACTGAAGCTCTGTTGGAAATTACATGAGCATCCCACTCACTGGTGCTAGGGAAAATGACAGTGGGGTGTTCCGGGGAGGGTGTGGGGGGGGGGCTGGTGCTGGGGAAGAGGGTAGGGGTGTGTGCTGTAGGAAGGGGGTGATGGGTGGTGGGAGGGGGCTTACAAGTATTCAGGGGGTCAGGTGATGGGGAAGAGGGTGGGGGTGCTGGGGAAGAGGGAAGGGGTGTGTGTAGGTGGGGTGTGGGAGTGCAGGGGGAGGGGGCTATCTAGGATTGTGTAGGGGGTAGGGAGGGGGCAGTCTAGGAGTGTGCTGGGAGGGGGTAGGGTGCAGGGGGAGGGGGCCTGTCCAGGGGGGTGTCAAGGGGGAGTGCAAGGGAGTTCTATCTAGAGGGGAGATTGGGGGTGTGAAAAGGGGGAGGGATGTGCAGGGGAGTCTATACAGGGGGAAGGGGGTGTTCTGGGTGAGGGGGGTTTACAAGTATTCAGGGGGGGCTAGTGCTGGGGAAGAGGGAAGGGGGCAGGGGGTGTGCAAGGGGGGAGGGGGTGTGCTGGGGGGTCTATCCAAGGGGGGAGGACCCATGAGGTGTTGAAACATCAGTGGGGGATACGAGGGGGGGGTATGTACATGGGGGAAGGGAGGGGTTGCAGGTCCGGGGGGGTCTATCCAGGGGGAAGGGAGGGGTTGTAGGTCTAGTGGGGGGCTACAAGTTCATTGTTTCACAGTGGTTAATGTGGTAAGCTTCTTCTTCTGGGAAAACCATCTATACTCACGGTACAACAAACCGTGGGTATATATGCTGTGAAAAAAACTATCTATACCCACTATTTACTTAAGTGTAGGTATATAATTTGGGATGTAAAAATATATACCCATGGTTCTGTGAACTATGGGTATATATGTATACCTATAGTTTACTAGAACCGTGGATAATATGAGATTTCAGAGGGATATACCCCACGGTTTTTACAGAACCGTGGGTATAGGGCTATCCCGACGCCTCAGGAGCCCACGGTTCATGAAACCATGGGTATAAGGAAATTTTCGAGTTGTGTTACACCCTAAACCCTGAAACCTACACCGAAAACACTAAATTGTACACCATAAACTCTCTACCCTACACCCTAAACCTTAAACCGTGCACCATAAACCCTAAAAACATACCTTAAACCAGAATTACTAGAATTTATACCCTAAACCTTAATACCCCTAAAAACCTTTAAAAACTAAAAAAACCTAAAAACCCCTATAAACCTTAAAATCCCCAAAAATACCCCAAAACCCCAAGAATAACCTAAGGCCTAAAAACAATAATTCCCATAAAATACCAAAAAAAACTATAAATAACCGCTAAAAATCCTAAAAAAGATAAAAGACCACAAACCTACTAAAAATCTCTATAACCACTAAAAACCCTAAAAATCCTTAAAAAACCTAAAAAACCATAAAAATACTAAAATCCCTAAAAACTCAAAAAAATACTAAAAACAATTCAAATCCCCCAAAACCCTAAAAACCATCAAAAACCCTAAATCTCTAAAAATCTTAAAAATGCTAAATAAACCATAATAACCAAAAACCCATAAAAACCCTAAAACCCAAAACCCCACTAAAAATACCATAACAAGACAAAACATCTATAAAAACCAAAAAGACTCTAAGAACCTAAAACCCTAAAAGACCATAAAAACATAATTAACCCTAAACCCCTAAAACACACAAAAACCCCTAATAACCCTAAACAATTAAACATCCTTAAAAACCTTGAAAACTAAAATACCTCCTAAAAACCTAAAAACACTAAAAAACCTAAATCCAGTAAAAGAACATAAAAATTATCAAACACCATATAATACTTAAAAAATACTCTAAAACCCATTTAAAACCCTAAAACCCGCTAAACGCCTAAATACCAATATCGCAAAATACAAAAAACCACTAACACCCCCTAAAAACTCTAAAAACCCTCAAACCCCTAAATATTTTACATAAACCCTAAAAACCCTAAAAACCATATAAAACATAATGGACAGTAAAAATATTTACATGACTCTAAATGACCTTGAAAACAAAAAGGACTCAAGAAAACCCTAAAAACTTAAAGACTCCGAAAAATCATAAAACACAAAAACGTATAAAATAACCCTACACACAAAAAAACCCTAAAAAATATAAAAGGCCCTAAAACCTCTAGAAAACCTAAAACCCATAAAATAGTAAAATACCTCTAAACACATATTAAAACCTAAAATTCCTTATATACCATAAAAATCACTAAAATCCATATAAACTATAAAAACCTATAAAAATTGTTAAAATCCAAAAAACCCTAATAAAACCTAAAAAACCAAAAATCCTAAAAACTCCATAAAACGCCTAAAAGAAACCAAAAGAAAATAAACCTCCTAAAATACCTCAAAAACCTAAAACAACTAATAAGACCCTAAAACCACTAAAAGCCCTTAAAACCCCTAAAAACCCCAAAAATAACCTAACAACTTTAAGATACTAAAAAGCCTAAAAAATTGTAAAAACCCTAAAAACTGTAAAAACCCTAAAAACCCAAAGAGGAACTAAAATCCCATAAAATCCATTATAGTACACTAAAACCCATAACATACTTTAAAAACTCTAAAACCCCTAAAATACCTTAAACCCCTAAAAATCATAAATCATCCTAAAACCCCAAAAATCCTAAATGACCTTAAAACCCTAAAAACCCAGAAGTCACTAAAAACCCTAAAAGCCCTTAAAAGACACAAAAAACCAAAAAACCCCTAAAAATCTAAACAATAAAAAAACCTATGCAAAAAAACACTAAAACCATTAAAACCAATAATAACACTAAAAAACTAAAAAACCCCCCAAAAATCTGAAAAACATAAAAAGACATAAAACCATAAAAAACTATAAAAACCTAAAAAAATAAAAACCTTAACAACCAAATAAACCCTAACCCTCGCCACCTAAAAATCAAAAAACCAACCTAAAATCCAAAAAATTCTAAAACCCCTAAATACCCATAAAAACCTTAAAACCCTAAATCCCTTAAAACAATAAAACATTAATCCCCAACCCCCTAAAACCCAAAAAACCTGGGAAAACCATAAAACTCCTTAAAACACTAAAAACACTAAAAACCCACAAAAACCGAAGAAACCATAAAACACTTAGAAACCCTAAAAACCCCAAAACCCCTCGAACCCCTCAAAACCCTAAAAACCCCTAAAACCTATAAAAACCATAAAATCCCCAAAACCCATTAAAATTATATAAACCCTAATAGCCATAAAAACTACCTAAAACCCAAAACCTATACCCTACACCCTACACTCAAAACGCTATACCCAAAAACCAGAAACCTTTACCCCACACATTAAACCCAAAACCCTACACCTTATACTCTATACCATGCACCCTAAACCATAAACCCTACACTATAAACCCTATACCCTACACCTTAAACCCTAAAACCTACACACTAAACCCAATCTCTAACACCATAAACCCTAAAAGACCCGACAATTCCTAAAAACCACAAAAGACCCTTAAACCCTATAAAATACCTTGAAACCTTAATGACCATAAAAACTATAAAATACCTTAAAACCCATAAAAGATCCTAAAATGCAAAAAAACCCCAAAGAAACTAAAAAATTAAAAACCCTAAATGATAATAAAACCAAAAAACATAAAAGAACCAATTAACACTTAAAAATATAAAAAACCCTAAAATACCCTACAACCCCAAAACCGAAAAAAAATCTTTGAAGACCCTAAAAAATCTTAAAAACCCTAAATATCCTACAGACCCTAAAAACCATAGAAACCCTTAAAATCCGAAAGATATATAAAACCCTAAAAACACTAAACCCCACCCAAAAACCCTAAAAACTATAAATAAACTCTAAAACCCCTAGAAAGACCCTAAATATCCATAAAATCCCCAAAACCTACAAAAAACTCAAAAACCCAATGAAGGTCTCGAAAATACCAAAGAACCCTAAAAAGACCCTAAAAACCCCAAAAACACTAAAATACCCTAAAATGTATATAAACCATAAATTCCCATAAATACCTTAAAAAAATATAACCCTAAATACCCCATAAAAACCCTAATAATTATAAAAAAACATTAAAACGCAAGAAGTCCCTAAAACCTAAAAAATACACTAAAACCCAAAAAATAAATCTAAAAACCTTAAAACCCTAAAATCCCCTTAAAAACACAAAAAACCCTAAAATCCATAAAAAATCCTAAAATACCTTCAAAACAGTTATACCCTAAAAATATAAAACCACCCAAAAACATTAATACCATAAAAAATATTAAATTCGCATTAAAAAACCTAAAAACCATAAAAAAACCTTAAATACCCTAATGGATCCTAAAATCCTAAAAGTCCCTAAAATCAAATAAATTCCTAAAAAATCAAAAACTGGGAAAAAAATCTAAAACTCCCAAAAAAACTAAAAGAATCTTAAAACCCATAAAACCCATAAAACCCAAAAAAACCCTTTTAAAACTGTAAAAACCATAATACTGTAAAAAACCCTATAACCCCTAAAATCTCTAATCCCCATAAAGATCCCTAAAAACCCATAAAACACCTAAAAACCCACTAAAACACCAAAAAACCTTTAAATTCCTAAAAATCCCCAATAAACCATAAAACCAGTAAAACAAAAAATACCTTGAACCTTTAAAAAACACCAAATACCCTAAAATAGTAAAAAAAATCCTAAAAAGTAATAAACCATATAACCTACACCAAAACCTTAAAATGTATACCATAAACCCCTAGACCCAACATTCTAAAACATAAATTATCTATTTTATACCCTAAAACTTATAGTTTTAACCAAATACCCTACACCCTAAACACTAAACACTACACCCAAAACCCTTAATGATCTTAAAATTTCCTAAAAACTAAAAGAACCTAAAACCCCTAAAATAACCTAAAAACCTAAAAACCCCCACGAAACCCCTAAACTTCCCTAAACACCCTAAAACCCAAAAAGTATCTAAAAAACCTAAAAAACAAAAAAGACCCACAACAACCCATAAAGACCCTAAAAACCTAAAAAACAAAAAAAAATCTAAAACCCCAAAAAAAATATAAAAACCCTTAAAACCACCTAAAAACATAAAAACAACTAAAATCCTTAAATCACTAAAAACTACGAAACACTAAAGACCCTAAAAATCCTAAAAACCTAAAAAACACATAAACCCCTAAATCCCTAAAAACCCTAAAAGACTCTAAAAATCAAACGAAACACTAAAATACGATATAAATACCCTAAAACTCAAAATCAAAACAAAAAAACCTTAACGAAACCCTAAAAACACAAATAAACCTAAAAAGACTGAAAAACCCCTATAAAACCATAAAAAACCATAAAATCTACAAAACTTTAAAAACCCTAGATACACTAACAAACCCAAAATCCCCATAAATCCCTAAAAACCCATAAAAACCATAAATATTCTAAAAAATAAAAAAGAACCTAAACCACCCTAAAATATCTAAAACCCCTTAAAATCCATAAAAACTATAAAACTCTTTAAAACCATAAAAAACTATAAAAACTCTAAAAACACAAATAATAATGAAGAACCCAAAAAACCCTAAAACCTCTAAAATCTCTTTAAAATACTAAGACCCTTACAACACTTAAAATCCCAAAATACCCAAAATACCCTAAAAACTATCAAATACCCTAAAACCTCTAATATACTATAAATGACCAAAAAAATAGCTAAAAAACTAAACAACACTAAAAAACCATAAAGAATCCAAAAAAACCTAAAACTCACCCCAAAACCCTAAAAACTTAAAATAATGCTAAAATCATAATAAATCCCTAAAAGCCCTAAAAATTACTAAAACCTAAAAACCCTAAAAAATCAATAGAAACCCTAACAAGACCCTAAAAACCCCAAAACCATAAAACCTCCAAATGACCCAAAAATCATAAAAAGACCCTGGTCACTGCTTGGCTGTGAGCCATGGATGATGGCTTCTGCTTGGCTGGTAAGTGATAAAGGGGTGATGGTGATGCCAACTGCTGGAATTGGCTGAGAAGGTGCTGAAGCTGTTGTGGGTTTGGTGTTGTGTCTTTTTTCTTTTGATTTTATTTTTTTGCGGTCTTTGTGTGTGTTTGTTAAGGGCTTTTGGGTGTGGGTTGATTGACCTCGCCCCTCCCTTTTATGCAGTGTCTTTGCGTCTTTCATCTAACAAATTTTGGGGGGCGTCAGGAATAGCCTGGCCCCGAGCCTTCCTTGCCCTAAAAACTGTAAAAACACTAAAAATCCCTTATACCCCTTATACCCCACTGCAAACTCTAAAAATCTGAAAATCCAAAAACACCTTAAAAATCATAAAAACCATAAAACCCATAAAACCCATAAAACCCATAAAAAACAAAAAAAAACTCTAAAAAGTTTTACAAAACATGGAAAAACAATGGAAAACTAAAAAACCATAAAAAAATTAAAACCCCCTAAAAATCCTTAAAACCATAAAACCCCTAAAACTCATAAAACCCAAAAAAACTATAAAAAGTTTGAAAAAATCTGGAAAATCAATGGAAAACTATAAAACAAAAAAAACCTAAAACCCCATAAAAATACCTAAAAACTAGAAAACCCATTCAAACCATAAAAAACCATGAATAATCATAAACAGCCTGAGAAAACCCAAAAAATTAAAAACCCCATAAAACAAATAATAACCATAAACTCCTAAAAATGTAAAAGATCTCCAAAAACCTAAAAGTCATAAAAACTATAATAACCCTAAATAATACTACAAATCTTAAAAACCTTGAAAATCCCATTAAAACCCTAAACTCCTCCCGCCAAACCGTAAAAACCCCTAAAAGATCCCATAAATGAAAAAAAACTAGAAACCCCATGAAAAAACCTAAAAGACCCTAAAAACTATTAGATATCCTAAAAACCTAAAAACCATTAAAATTTAAAACTCTTAAAAACACTAAAAAGAAACATAAAATAATAAAAAAACTGAAAACCCCTAAAAACAATAAAAGTGATAAAAACACTAAAAAACCTATAAAACAAAAACAATCTAAAAAAATGAAAACCCCCAAAACACTAAACCTTTAAAAACACTAAAAAATATATACAGTTCCTTAAGAAGACTCTAAAACACAAAAAAACTCAAAAATCCAAAATATTCCTTAAAATGCAAAAAACTGCTAAAACCCAAAAACCCCCTAAAATACCCTGAAAAATCCATAAAAACCTAAGGTCCCCTAAAACACTAAAAAGTCAGAAAACACTTATAAACTCTCAATATCAATGATTCCATAAAAACATTAACAATAGTAAAAATAATAAAACCTATAAAACTGAAAATAATAATAATAAAATACCATTTAAACCCCACAAAAACCATAAAAGCAATAAAATCCATAAAAATCCAAAAAGGCATATAAACCATTAATAACCCAAAAACCATTATTATAACACCCCAACCCCAGTTACCCGGAGTCAGTGCATTATTACATAAAATTGGCATGATCACTTGAAATATCAAGTCTCGAAAGACCGATTAGTTTTGTAGCCTTGGAAACACTAGATATATTCATAAAGATTTTCATTACATCATAAAAATGAAGACTACAACAATATAGTCTCCATATTCCACACTCTAATCCCCTCATACTATCCCTGCAGGTCATTCATAATTTACTTATTCACATCCTGGGAAAAAAAATATAGAAAATGTGTGAGCTCAAATTCCCAGTAAGGATAACAATATAGCGGAAAATTTCATAATTAAGAATAAACATTTAAGGCAATGTATAACTAAAAAAAATCCTTTTAAACATTAACTTCAACATATTATGGAAAAAATAAAATGAAATAATTCCATTTACTTATTCACATGGATATTCAACTAATCTAATAATCACATGCAATATCAATAACCACTTTCATAATGATGGAATGCATAATTCCAGACTATCATAACCACATAGCCAAGGACTCGTGCTAAGACTACAAATAAGATTTTGTCAAGTCCTTGTGCCAAGACACTAGTTTGTCTCGTGAGACCTACCGATGCATCAAGGAGCTATAGCAGGATCCACGCATCACATATTAAGTCCAATGCATTCCTCATATGAATAGGTTTAAACGTAACATAAACATTCGTATTAAAACTAGCATACGAAATGTAAATACTTCATCCATAAACCATAAATGGAATAAAAATAACACATCCACAGTCAAAAATATCACAAAACCTTCAATACAATATTGAAGTTTTGTATCATAATAAATCAACTTCATATAAGCGTAAAATCCATCAAAGGATGTTGACATAGATGAAATCAAAACTATTTTTAGATAAATATCTCTTTTTATTTCGAAATCATTTAAGAGTCATATAAAACATTTTCATTGAAAATATTTTTATAAGCTTTTAAGGGAAGCTTCTATGATTTTATAACGGCGGAAAATAGCTGCACCCACCATATAAGTTAAAAAAAACATTCTTACCTTAACTCTGTCGAAAAGGTTAAAAAGCACCTTGTTTGGAAAACGACAGAAATATTCCTTTATAAACCTCTTATAAAAAGTCAAACAAGGGTATAAATGACTTTAACCCATATTCTAGTAAATAGTAAAAATGTGTTGAAATACATTTTTAAGAAACATGGATGTGGATGATAAAGAAGTCCCAATAGATTATTACATATAAACAACCTTAGATAATGAAAAGATTGCAAAATAAAACCTTACCTTATACTTTTTCTTGGTTGGGGGTAGGTTACACTTCTGTATAATGGTGAAATAATTGTTATTAAATTATAAAATAATCATATACATTATTATGTTATCATATATGGTCTTTTAACATTGCTTTGTTAACAATATCTTAGTATTATCGTCGTTTCGGGTGTTAACTTACTCGTTTTCTTTTATATGTTTTGTTACGTAAGCCATGTTTTTCATGGATAGGTTGTATCTTATTAATATCCAAAATTATATCAAGTCCTTAAACATTATTTTTAAATCATCAAATGAAAATTATACTTGAATGGATACGATGGAGAATGAATCTCATCGTTTTCGTGGAGACGGTAGTCCGTACGTACGCACGAGTGACAATATAATTCTTTTGATATTAATATAATATTTAATTTAATGGTATATCTTATATACAGAATCATTTTTATGTTATATTTACTATTTACATCAATTACACGTCATTATTATACCCATCCAAATAATAATATATTGAATAACAATTACACCACGACGTGGAGATGGTAAGCCGTACGTACGCACGTATGGTAACATGTCATTCAAAGGATGGATAGAATACTAAATATGGTTGTACCATATTTATAATAATATTACAGTATATAGTTGATACTGGATTAATTATTTTATAATTGTAATAACAAATAAATAATAAGTTTAAGAAGAAATGAATTTGAAAAAGGGTGGTGAAAACATTACCTCTTCTTCGGGTTCTTCCTTTTGATTTGATCAAAAGGGCTCCATAGGTTGGATTTCTGATCAAAATAAGGCATCGAGGTTGTAGTAAGAGAAGTTGAGAGAGTATTTGCGTAGGTTTTGGATGAACCAAAAGGCTTTTAAGGTGTTAATTAATGAGAAGGGGGACTTCCCTTTTATAAGTGGGGTGAGGGGAACCTTTGGAAAATCTAGAAATATTATTTTATAATAAATTCATATTTGGTTTATAATGGCTCAAAAGTGTATTACATAAAGGTTAAGGTGGGGATAGGTCTAAAACCACTCAACCAATAGGATTTAGACAGGTTTGGGTTACTATATTAACCTTATCTTTAAGTATTAACTCTTAGTTAATTAGTTTCACTTTTACAATGTCTCTTTGTATTTTTATATTATATGGTCAATAAACATACTATATACATCCAAGCGACCCCCAAGTGGTCCATTAATGATACAAATATAATGATATAAGTATCTTAACTTTATATTTTTAGGAATTTAATATCAATTAATAATATAATATTTGTTTTAAAAACTCTTTTATGTCAATTTTGACACTATTTAATAATTGATTTTTGTGAAAATCCTAATAGAATGATTACATAGAAAACAGTTAACTAAGTCAATACTAACATGTAATATTAACCTAGAAAATTATGTTAATTCATAAAAAGTCTAAAATTATATTTATTTGGGTATTTATAATATCAATTATTTTAATTTTTCACTATTATGGTAATTACTTCATCATCATTAGGTCATAAATAAATTAAATTATTTAATGTCTAAAAATTATAAAATAAAATACCATTATGTAGGAAATCTTTTTATATTTATAATGAATATTTACAATCAAATTTATCTTATGTATAACCTTATATTAAAAATGATTTAGTAAATAAACTTTGATTTTAACTCTTTTAACTCTTCTTTGAATTAAATAATAATAAATGTCCTAATCTAATCCAAGTGGACGTAAATGATAATATTTTATTCCTAAGGTTTTTTTGGTCGAGATACACTTTTCCAATTGAATTAGGACATGTGCTACTATTCAAAACGGATAGTTTGATTGGTTGTGGTGTGTTAGAACTCGATGTTGCGTACAACACACACTATTGCATTATTCAAAGAGAAGCGTACCATAGAAGCTGGGGGTGTTACATTCTCCCCTCCTTCAAATAATTTTGTCCTAGAAATTTCTAGAATACTACTTCATGAAATGACTCGGGTGGTTTTTCATCATAAGTTCCTTGGGTTCCCACGTTGCCTCTTCCATCTTATGGTTTCTCCACAAGACTTTTACCAGACGAGTCGTCCGGTTTCTCAGTACTTGTTCTCTCGTATCAAGAATCTTGACAGGCTCTTCGCAATAAGACAGATCGGGTTCCAGTTCTAATTCCTCATAGGTGAGTACATGATTTGGGTCAGGCATGTATTTCCTCAATAGAGATACATGGAGCACATCGTGAACTTTGGAGAGACTTGGCAGCATTGCCAATCGGTAAGCTACAACCCCAATTCGTTCTAGAATTTCGAAAGGTCCGATGTACCTGGGACTCAATTTACCTTTCTTACCAAAACGTATGACTCCCTTCCATGGAGATACCTTCAAGAAAACATGATCACCGACTTGAAATTCCAAATCCTTCCTTCGATTATCATCATAGCTCTTCTGACTACTTTGAGCTGCTTTGATATGGTTTTGGATTACCTTCACCTTTTTCATTGTTTCCTCCACCAGTTCCGGGCCTACAAGTTTTCTTTCACCAACGTCATCCCAACAGGTTGGCGTGCGACATCTCTTTGCATATAACGCTTCATATGGTGCCATATGAATACTCGAATGGAAGCTATTTTTATAGGAAAATTCTACCAGAGGTAAATATTGATCCCACATACCCTGAAAGTCATGTGAGAAGGATCTCAACATGTCTTATAAGGTTTGAATAGTTCGTTCTGATTTTCCATCTATTTGAGGGTGGTAGGCAGTGCTCAAATGAAGTTCAGTATCCAAGGATTTCTGAATACTTTTCCAGAATCTTGAAGTGAAACTGGGATCACGATCAGAAACAATCGATAGGGGTACTCCATGAAGTCTCACAACTTCATCAATATATAGTCTTGATAGAAGTTCCAGTGGTAGATCTTCTCTTATAGCAAAAAAATGTGCTGACTTGGTAAGGCAATAAACAATAACCCATATCGCATCATTCCTTCTAGGAGTCTTTGGTAGTCCCATGACAAAGTCCATCGTGATATTATCCCATTTCCACTAAGGTATGGGAAGAGGTTGCAATACTCCACCAGGTTGTTGCCTTTTAGCTTTCACTTGTTGACAAACCATACATCTTGACACAAAATTGGCAATCTCCCTCTTCATGTTGTCCCACCAAAAATGTTCCTTCAAATCTCTATACATTTTGGTGCTCCAAAGGTGTGTAGAGAAATTGGAAATATGAGAATCATCCAGAAATTCCCTTTTTAGATCAGGTATATCGGGAACACAAATACTCTTCCCGAATTTCAAAATTTCTTCTTCATACACAAAGTCTCTCAATCTCCCATCATTCACAGCTTTAATCTTCTTTT
Source organism: Viscum album (assembly GCA_963277665.1). Lineage (NCBI taxonomy): Eukaryota > Viridiplantae > Streptophyta > Magnoliopsida > Santalales > Viscaceae > Viscum > Viscum album. The sequence continues at coordinate 333,355,081 of OY728156.1, read as the reverse complement.
GAAATTCTTCATCATCGGTCTGAGAACTCTTAACCATTTCTAGTAAAGATGGTTTGGCAACCATTTGAAAAAGAATTGATGTTTCACCTTCCATGGTTATTCCCATTTTCATCTTCACTATATCCATGAAAATTGGATCCCTTTCAATTCTCATATTGTTCAAAACTCCATGGTCTTTTTGGATCAAAGCATCTACCACCTTTTTTCCTTTCACCGGGTGGTAGTGTATCATACAATCATAATCCTTGAGTAATTCAAGCCATCTCCTTTGCCTCATGTTGAGTTCTTTTTGTGAGAAAATATACTTCAAACTCTTGTGATCAGTATAAATCTCACATTTTTCACCATATAGGTAGTGCCTCCATATCTTCAAAGCAAAGATCACAGATGCTAACTCGAGATCATGAGTAGGATAGTTTTGTTCATGAATTTTCAACTGTCGTGATGCATAGGAAATAACCCTATAGTTCTGCATAAGGACACAACCAAGTCCTTTCTTCGATGCATCACTATAAATAACGAACCCATCATTCCCCGATGGTAGAGTCAATATAAGTGCATTGACTAATATTCACATCAGTTCTTTGAAACATTCTTCACAATCTTTTTTCCAAACAAATTTAACCCCTTTACGTGTGAGCTTTATTAATGGGTTAGCCAACCAGGAAAAATTCTGGACGAAACGTCGATAATAGCCTGATAAACCAATAAAACTACATACCTTAGTTATACTCATCGGTGCAGGTCATTCTTGGATTTCCCTGGTCTTAGAAGGATCAATAGAGATTCCATCTTTAGAGACAATATGGCCAAGAAAAGAAATCCCTTGAAGCCAGAATTCACACTTTCTAAACCTCGCATATAATTTATGTCTTCTAAGAGTCTTCAGGATAATGCGCAATTGATTTTCATGATCTTCGTAGCTTTTGGAGTATACCAAGATATCATCAATAAATACCACCAAAAATTCATCGAGATATTCCTTGAAAACTCTATTCATCAGATCCATGAATAGAGAGGGTGCATTAGTCAATCCAAAAGGCATTATTGTAAACTCATAATGCTCGTACCTGGTTTGAAATGCTATCTTTGGAATGTCTTCCTTCTTCACACGCAACTGATGGTATCCTGATCGAAGGTCAATCTTTGAAAAGTATTGAGCTCCATGCAGTTGGTCAAATAAATCATCAGTGCGAGGTAGGGGATACTTGTTCTTTATTGTTATAGCATTGATCTCCCTGTAGTCGATACATAACCTCAAAGATCCATATTTATTTTTAACGAAAAGAACAGGGTCTACCCATGGAGAAACATTAGGGAGAATAAATACCTTATTACTCAATTCCTCTAGTTGTTTCTTTAGTTCAACTAATTCTATATTGACCATTCTATTAGGGGTCTTCGATATAGGTCTTGTTCCAGGAATTAAATCAGTGGAAAACTCAACTTCTCGTTCTGAGGGATGTCCAGGTAAATCTTCTGGAAACACATCTACATATTCTTTCACAATAGGTACATCCTCTATTTGAACATTCCTTTCCTCACCCATAATCATTTCATTCTCTTCCTCCCTACTAATTGAAATTAGTTGAGCTACTGGGGTGGATCTAGATAAGAATTAGGTGGTGACAATTCTGCTCAAAAGATAAGGTGTTCCTTATCATCATCATCAAAAATCATAACCTCCTTCTTCTTACAATAAATCTTCACATCATGGTCAGAAAGCCAATCCATACCAAGGATTATATGAAACTCAATCATAGGTATGACGTTGATATCAGTGAATAAAGAACATTTATGTGCTCTAATGGGGACTGATTCACAAAACAATGTTGCAAGGATACTTCCCTTAGGAGTTTTAACTGACAACTCCCTTGTTAAATTAAATTGGAAATATCTAATTTTCTTAGCAAACTGGGAAGATATGAAACAGTGCGATGATTCAGAATCAAATAATTCATTTTCTAAACTTGAGAAAACCATTAAATTACCTGCCACCATGTCTTTTGGAGCTTCTACCTTTGTAGTAGTGATAGCAAAAGCTTGGCCTTGATCCCTTGGCCTTTTCTGAGGTAAGATCCCCTGATGCTTAGGACAATCATTTGCATAATGTCCCATCTCCCTGCAATTGTAGCACTAAACATTGGTAGCTTCCTTCTTCCCTTTGCAATCACGATCTTGGTGGCCTTTTTCACCACACTTGTAACAGACACCCATTCCCTTCAAGAAGTTACCGGGGTGATTCTTCCCACATTTACCACAGGATGGATATTCAATCTTTCCCTTCTTCCCCATATTTCCATTCTCAAATTGATCAGCAGATCTCTTCTTCTCTTGCTTTGATTTAAAGTCATAAGACTTAGATAATTCCTTTTCTGTCTTGATAGCACATGAGATAATGTCTACATATGATGAGAAGGATTGTGAGACTAATGCTCGATGGAGAAATGATTTTAACCCATAAAATAAATGATCAATCTTACTTCTTGGGTTACGTATATAATCTCCATCATACCTTTCTAGCCTTGTAAAGTTAGCCTCATACTTTGCGACATTCTCATCCTCCTTTTTTCTCAGACTCAGAAATTTTCTTTCCATATCTGCTCGATGGTCATGAGGAAATTATTTTTATAAAAACAGATCCTTGAACTCCCTCTATTCCATATTTGATACTTCATCATCTTCCTTCTTGTTTTGAATCAATGACCACCATTGATCAGTATCTCCAGTGAGGCGGTAAACTGCAATGATAACTTTTTCCCTTTCACAACTCCCTAAATCCTGAAATATTTTCTCTAGGGAATTTATCCATTTCTCAGCAACTAAGGGATTTTTACTCCCATTGAACATTGGTGGTTGTTGCCTCATGAATCGATCTAACATTGATCCTCCACGCTGTGGATCAGGGTGCCCCATACGGGTATGGTTATTATTCATAACCTGAGTGAGTTGTCCCAATATGGTGATTAGCTGATCGGCACCAGTTGCATCACCATCTCCACTATAATTATCTTGAGCAGGAGGGAAATCCCTACATGGAGTGCGTGCATTGATACGGTTTCCATTTCTTCCACTAGGCTCCATTTCTAAACAATGGCGTAAACTAGATCAGTTTATGAATCAAAATACATAATTCCATACTTATAAAACACTTATCTTAAATTGAACTATTTATGGATATAATCCATAATCATAAAAATGTTTTCTTTGAGGAAGTATATACTCATAAACCCTTCATAATGATTTGTAAAGAAAATGAGAGTTATCTTAAGCATATCCCCTGGGAGTGTCGTATCCAAGAGTGCAGCAAGGCCCGTTGTCGTGCACCAGTTCTCGTTCGAGTCTAGCTCAATATGGTGTTTTCGGGTTTTACCCCTAGGTACATCGGTGCCAGAGCCGCCTCTACCTGCTCATATCCAGACAGAGATGTATTACTCAGAAAACTCACAAAATCTCTACAATACCAAAATTCTAGGAAGTTCTTCTATACTAATCCTCAAATTCCATCTTAGGTCTATGTGCTCTAATCAGAGTTTATCTAAATCTAGATTCCAAGGTTTGTACTAAACTTCCTCTGATACCAACTGTAATTTCCCGACCCCAGTTACCTGGAGTCAGTGCATTATTACATAACATTGGCATGATCATAAGAAAGATCAAGTCTTGAAAGACCGATTAGTTTAGTATCCTTGGAAACACTAGATATATTCATAACGTTTTCCATTACATCATAAAAATGAAAACTACAACAACATAGTCTCCATATTCCACACTATTATCCCCTCATACTATCCCCGCATGTCATTCATAATTTACTACTTCACATTTTGAGAAAAATAAAACATAGAAAAGGGGTGAGCTCAAATTCCCAGTAAGGATAACAATATAGAAGAAACTTTCATAATTAAGAATAAACATTTAAGGAAATGTATAACTAAAACAAAAGCCTTTTAAACTTGAACTTCAACATAGTATAGAAAAAATAAAATGAAATAATTCCATTTACTTATTCACATGGATATTCTACAAATCTAATAATCACATGAAATATCAATAACAACTTTCATAATGATGGAATGCATAATGCCAGACTATCATAACCACATAGCCAAGGCCTCGTGCCAAGACTACAAATAAGATTTTGTCAAGGCCTTGTGCCAAGACACTAGTTTGTCTCATGAGACCTACCGATGCATCAAGGAGCTATAGCGGGCTCCACCCATCACATATTAAGTCCAATGCATTCCTCATATGAACAGGTTTAAACATAACATAAACATTCGTATTAAAACTAGCATACGAAATGTAAATACTTCATCCATAAACCATGAATGGTATAAAAATAACACATACACAGTAAAACATATCACAAAACCTTCCATACAATATAGAAGTTTTTGTATCATAATAAATCAACTTCAAATAAGCGTAAAATCCATCAAATAATGTTGACATAGATGAAATCAAAACTCTTTTTAGAGAAATATCACTTTTTATTTTCAAATAATTTAATATTAATATAAAACATTTTCTTTGAAAATATTATTATTAGCTTGTAATAGAATCTTCTACTATTTTATAATGGCGGAAAATAGCCGCACCCGCCATATAAGTTAAAAAAACATTCTTACCTTAATTCTGTCGAAAAGGTTAAAAATCACCTTGTTTGGAAAACGACGAAAAGATTCCTTTGTAAACCTCTTATAAAAAGTCAAACAAGGGTATAAATTACTTTAACCCATATTCTAGTAAATTGTAAAAATGTTTTGAAATAAATTTTTAAGAAACATGGATGTGGATGATTAATAAGTCCCAGTAGATTATTACGTATAAACAACCTCAGATAATGAAGAGATTGCGAAATAAACCCTTACCTTATACTTTTTATTGGTAGGGGGTAGTTTAACCTCCTATATAATGGTGAAATAAGTGTTATTAAATTATACAATAATCATATGCATTATTATGTTATCATATATGATCTTTTAACATTGCTTTGTTAATAATATCTTAGTATTATCTTCGTTTCGGGTGTTAACTTACTCGTTTTCTTTTATATGTTTTGTTACGTAAGCCATGTTTTTAATGTATAGGTTGTATCTTATTCATATCAAAAATGATATCAAGTCCTTAAAAATTATTTTTAAATCATCAAATGAAAATTGTACTTGAATGGATACGATGGAGAATGAATCTCATCGCGTTCGTGGAGACGGTAGTCTGTACGTACGCACGAGCGATAATATCATTCTTTTCATATTAAAATAATATTTAATTGGATGGTATATATTATATAAAGAATCATTATTATGTTATATTTATTATTTACATGAATTACACATCATTATTATACCCATCCCAATAATAATATATTTAATAACAATTACACCACGACGTGGAGACGGTAAGTCGTACGTATGCACATATGGTGACATGTCATTCAAATGATGGATAGAATAATGAATATGGTTGTACCATATCTTTAATAATATTACAGTATATAGAAGATACTGGATTCATTATTTTAGAAAGGTAATAACAAAGAAAGAAGAAGTTGAAGAAGAAATGAATTTGAAAAAGGGTGGTGAAAACATTACCTCTTCTTCGAGTTCTTCCTTTTGAAATGATCAAAAGGGCTCCTTAGGTTGTATTTATGATCAAACTAAGGACTATAGGTTGTAGTGATGGAAGTTGAGAGAGTATTTGGGTTGTTTTTGGCCAAACAAAAAGGCTTTGAAGGTGTGAATTAATGAGAAGGGGGAGTGCCCTTTTATAAGAGGGGTGAGGGGCACCTTTGGAAAAACTAGAAATATTATTTTATAATAAATTCATATTCGGTTTCTAATGGCTCCAAAGTATATTATTAAAAGTTTAAGGTGGGTATAGGTCTAAAAACACTCTACCAATAGTATTTAGATAGGTTTGGGTTACTATATTAACCTTATCGTTATGTATTAACTCTTAGTTAATTTGTTTCACTTTTACAATGTCTCTTTGTATTTTTATATTATATGGCTAATAAACTTACTATATACATCCAAGAGACCCCCAAGTGGTCCATTAATGATAAACCTATCACTATATAAGTCTCATGGACGAACCTTATATTTTTAGGAATTTAATATCAATTAATAATATAATATTTTTTTTAAAAACTCTTTTATGCCAATTTTGACACTATTCAATAATTGATTTTTTTAAAAATCATAACAGAATGATTACATCGAAAACAGTTAATTAATTCAATCCTAACATGTCATAGTAACCTAGATAATTAGTTTAATTCCTAAAAAGTCTCAAATTATATTTATATAGGTATTTATAAAATCAATTATTTCAATTTTTCATTATTATAGTAATTACTGCATCATCATTGGATCATAAATAAATTAAATTATTTAATGTCTAAAAATTATAAATAAAATACCATTATGTAGGAAATAGTTTTAGATTTCTAATGAATTTTGAAAATCTAATTTATTTTTTGTATAACCCTATATTAAAAATTATTTAGTAAATTAACTTTGATTTTAACTCTTTGAACTCTTCTTTGAATTAAATAATAATAAATGTCCTAATCAAATCCAAGTGGACCTAAATGATAATATTTTATTCCTAAGGTTGTTTTTGGTCGAGAAACACTTGTCCAATAGAATTAGGACATGTGGTAGGGTAATATTAATATCATTTTTACCCTTAATTACCCTATTTACTTTTAACCGTGGTAAATAAAAGTAAAAATTTACTATATACCAAAAATTATTTTCATCTCAATGAACCATATTTTACTCCTCGATATTAACCGTGTCTCTCGGATTTTCGAAATTCCAATAATAGAAGCGGTAAAATTATGTTTTATGAAAAATTCAGTTTTTTTTAACTACCACTTAGTAGTTTCACTATTCATCAAAAAAATGAAGTTTTTTAGAAAAATACCAAAAATTCACCCTAGGATAATTTCGATATTCCGAATCCAAAAATGAAGTCCATTTTGAAAAATAAAATTTATAAAATTTCAAAAAGTAGGTATTACTATTCATAACGGCTATTTTGATTGGTTGTGGTGTGTTAGAACTTGATGTTGCATACAACACACGCTATTGCATTATTCAAAGAGAAGCGTATCGTAGAATCTTGGGGTGTTACAATTATAAACCATAAAAACACAAAAAACCAAAAAACATTAATCCCCTTAAAATCCAGAAAACTCAAAAAGCTCGTAATAACCCTTAAAACCCTGAAAACCCATTTAAACCCCTTGAAACCCTAAAAACCCTAAAAATCTAAAGAGACCTTAAAACAACTAAAAGTACTTAAAAATAATAAAAAATACTCAAAGACCCTAAAACCTTATAAGAACCCTATAATACTCTTAAAAACACATAAACACCATAAAAACCCCAAAACACTAAAAATAACAAAAACCAAACAAACTCCTCAAATCCCAAAAAAACCGTAAAACCTCAAAAAAACCTAAATACCCATAAAACCCTAAAACACAATAAAACCCCAAAAAACTGAAATAATACTAATAACCTTAAAAACAATAAAAATATATAAAATCACTAAAAATAATAAAAATCCTAGAAGACCCTAAATACCTGAAAATCCTAGAAATCCATGAAAACCCATAGAAAATCCTAAAAGACTTAAAGTAAATAAAAACCCTAAAACCCAATAAAATCACTAAAAACACCTAAATCCCAATAAAAATCCATAAAATCCCTGAAGCCCCTAAAAACAATAAAAATCCATTAACCCCATAAAGACCTGAAAAACCTTAAAACCCCTAACCCCCCCCCCAATAACCATAAAAAACCAAAAAACCGACAAAAAACCCCAAAACACCCCAAAAAACTCTAAATACATTAAAAACATTAAAAACCCAAAAACCTCATAAAAACCCATAAAAATCCTAAAACACTAAAAACCGGTAAAACCACAAAAGACCCAAAACCCCCCAAACCCCTTAAATTACCCTAAAAGAACCTAAAAATCCCTAAAACCTAAATGACACTAAAAACCCTAAAAGACTAAAAATAATCGTAAACCATTAAAAGAGTATAAAACCCCTAAAACCCATTAAAGGCCCTAAAAATAATAAAAAATATATAAGTACCTAAAACACTAAAAACCCCTAAAAAACCTTAAAACCCATAATGAATCATAAAATTCCGTAAAAACTCGAATGTAACCTAAAAACCCTAAAGGAAACTAAAATAGATAAAGGAAACTAAACCCCCCTAAAAACCCTAAAGGTCCCAAAAACCCCAAAAACCCACTAAAGGACCTTAAGACCACTAAAACCCTAAATAACACTAAACCCCTTAAAATCTCAAAACCACTAAAACCCTCTTAAAGTGCGTAAAATCTAAATCCCCATTAAAGACCCTAAAATTAATATAATACTCTAAATGACCCTAAAACCCATAAAAACCCTAAAAACCCATAAAACACATAAAATTACTTAGAAGCCCTAAAAAACAAAATACTAAAAAAACCCTAAAAACCAAAAACCCATAAATATCCTGAAACCCCTAAAAATTGTAGGACCCAAAAAAATCCACAAAACCCCTAAAAAAACCTAAAGATATAAAACCCTTATAGATCATCAAACACCCTAAAATACCTTTAAAACCCTTAAAACTATAAAATACAAAGAAACCATAAAAACCAAAAAAACACAAAACCCCTAAAAACCCAAACTTTCAAAAACCCTATAAATCCCCAAAAACCCCAAAAACCAAAAAACCCTAAAGAACACTAAAAACCCTAAAAAATATAAATGACCCAACAAAATCCTAATTTACCCAAAAACCATAAAAAATCCAACAAACACTCTAAAATACGACAAAACCCTAAAAACCTAAAAAATCTTCAAAGACCCTTAAACCCCTAATAAACATTAAAAGACCCTAAAAATAGTAAAAAACCATAAAAGATACTGAAAACCATAAAACAATTTAAACCCTAAATCCATAGATAAAATAAATTTCAATCAAAATATAAAAACCACAAAAGATCATGACAACCTTAAAACCATTTAAAAGACCCTCTTATAGGGTTTTCCCTAGATGCTGCTCGGGTTTTTGGTGTTTGTTCCTTTTTTCCTCCCGGTTTTCAGCGATGGTGTGCTTGGGAAGAGATTTTCGGGCTCAAGGTGGTGGTGGTTTCTTGTCTTCCACGGTTTCATCTTTCCCTAGCACTTGGGTTTTCGGCTTTGGATGGGGATTTTCTTCACTGCTGGTGCGTATGGGATTTGCCAGATTTGGAGGTTGCGAGGCCTTCAGAACGGCCCGATATGGTTTGTGACGAAGTCAAGGACCCCCAATCTGTTGCAGATCAGGGTTTTTAGTCTCAGATCCAGGCAGGTTTCTGTGTGTTCCGGCTTCAGCGTCTATGGAGGGTTTGCGGTCTACTGTGAAGATAGAGTCATTGCGGACATCTCCTTGTCGGCTGGATTTTATGAGCATCAGTCATGGATCGGGGTTGAGCATGTTGACTGGAGGTTTCCATGGATGGTTCAGTGGCGTAGGGGGTTCCAACAGCGGTGAGGGTTGCAACACTGACACAAGATGATGCCTCAGGGTCCAATTTCTTCTCTGATGACGATTCAAATCTGGGGTATCTTGTTTGATGTTGGCGTGCCTGTTCATGCGGTGTGGGTTATCGGCTTTCTTGGTCCACGGCTTGTGCTAAAGGTAGCGGGACAGATTCTTGTGCTGCTTGGTTTCCAGTGGCATGTGAGAAATCATGGTGAGGTGAGGCTTTGCGGTAGCGATCTGGGAATCAGTGATTTTTTGTGGGTTTTTCGACTCCATGACGGATCTTGGGGACTGGTGTTCGATGCTGTGTTGTGGGACTTCGGATCTGCTCAGGGGATGCTGGAGGCGCTGCAAAAGCTACAGGTTCATATTTCATGTTCCTATCTCTCGGATCTACATCACACTGTTACTGAAGGGATCTCCAGGTTATCCTGTATTTTGACTGCTATGTTATACTATGATCTTCTGTTTTTTGGTGGGTTTGGCTGTGATTTGCTGAGGATGCTGGTTCTTGGTTCGGCTGAGTGGTGTTGGATTCTTCTTTGTGGTGGTGGATGGTTTGGCTATAAGTTGATGCTGGTGATGGTTTGTGGTTCTGTTATGATGTGATGTGTGATGGACATGATTTGTGGTTTATGGGCTACTAGAAGGAGTGTATGTGCTATGAATTCTTTCTTTTCTCGGATGCTGGTGATTCTATGCCCCTCGTTGCACTGTTGTCTGTGAGTTTCTAGTTTGATGGTTGTTTCTTGGTTGCGATGTGTTAAAGGTATTGTTTCTATTTCTGTTACTGGTGGTTCTGTTCTGCTGGAGATGTATCTTTCTAGTATGGTGGAGCTGGCTTATGATTCGATGTTGCCGGTGTGCTGGGTGATGGATGATTCTTGGATGGGATGTGATAAAGGGTTCCGGCATTTGGTGACACTTTCTGTTTCTTTGTGCGATAGTGAAGGTGTGATTTATGACTATGGTGTTGGTGGTTTTGTGATGCTGGTGGAGGTTATGCTTGGTAAGGAGGCGTTGGCTGATGAAAATGGTGTTGAAAGATGTTGGTTGCTGTTTGGCTGGGAGAATGCTGGAGTTGGATGAGAGGTGATGAAGCTGCTGTTGTGTTTGGTCTTTTGTGCCTTTTTCTTTCTTTGTTTTCCTTTTGGGGTATATTTTTTGGGTATGGGTTGTTTGACCCTACCCATCCCCGGTCTGTAGTGTCCCCTTTTACTTAATAAATTTTGGGGGGTCCAGGAATAGCCTGGTTCCCGCATCTGCCTTGCCCTAAAATATCAAAAAAATATTAAAAACCATAAAACTATATAAAACATATAAAACCACTCGAAAATTACAAAACCCACTATAAAACCTAAAAAATATAAAAACCTATAAAAACCCCTAAAACCCATAAAATATCCTTAAAAATATAGAAAACCCATAAAAACATAGAAACCTCAAAACCCAAAAAACATTAAACCCCTAAAAACACTAAAAAATCTCCCCCACCCCTAAAACCGTCAGAACCCCAGAAAACATTAAATCTGAAAACCCCTTAGAACCCCTAAAAACCCAAAAACCCAAAAACCCTCTAATAGAACCAAAATTATAAAAATCCAAAAAATACTAAAAACCCCCAAAACCCCTAAAAACCATAAAAAACCGTAAAAACCCTAAAATACCATAAACCCCTAAAACTCGCTAGAAGACACTAAAAACATCTAGAAGGCACTAAAAACATTAAAATTCATAAAAGAACATAAAAATCCCTTAAAATATAAAAGACCCTAAAAATCTATAAAAAACCAATAAGACCCTTAAAACATTAAACACCCTAAAAACTAAAAAACTTTTAAATGCCTATAAAATACCCTAAAAAACTCCAGAACCCCTAATAATGCATAAAAACTCTTAAAACATAAAACAACCATAAAAACATTAAAAAATATAAAACAACATCAAATAAATCTAAAACCATAAAAATATTAAAAACCATAAAAACCATTTAAAACCCCTAAAACCCTAATAAACCCTAAAAACACTAAGACCCCATAAAACCCATAAAAGACCCTAAAAACACTAAAAACCATAATAAAACCCTAAAAACCCTAAGAAACCCCATAAAACCCCTAAAACACTTAAAACTCCCAAAACTATAAAATTTCCAAAAAAAACTAAAACCTTTATCAAACTTAGAATAACCCTGAAACCCTAAAAACCCCTAAAAGCCGCTAAAAATATATAAAATCTCAAAAAAACCTTCAAATCCCTAAAACTGAACATATTCCGAAAAAAATAAAATCCCATAACACTATTTAAAACCCCCAATAATAATAAAAACATACCCCTAAGCCAAAATAATTCCTAGAAAACCCCTAAGACAAAAAAATATGCTATGAAGCCAAAAAACCAAAAAACCCCAGAAACCCTTAAAACACAAAAAAAACATAAAAAATATAACCCAAAAAACAATAAAAAAACATAACCCCACCCCCAACCCTAAACCCTCTATGATACACCCTAAAATGTAAACCCTTTACCCTAGAACATTTACCCTACACCAAAAACCATAAACTGAAAACCCTAAACCCAAATCCCAAAACCATACACCCTAGATACTAAACCCAATATCCAAAACCAGATACCCTTCACTCTAAACCCAAAAACCTACACCCAAAACCGTACAGTATACACACTAAACCCTATACCCTATATCCTATACCTTATACCCACCTTAAACCGTATAACCTACACCATAAACCCTACACCAGAAGCCCAATAACCGACATCCTAAACCCTAAATCCTATAACATTATCATGATACCCGACAACCTAAACCTGGAACCCTACACCCAAAACCAAATATCTTCACCCTGATCCCTGAACCCTATACCTGAAACCCAATACACAACACACTAAACCCTAAAAATAAACCATAAACCCTATACCCTATACCCTAAACACTATACCATATACCTAATACCATATACCTTACAAAACAAACTTTATACACTAAACCATATACCCTACACCCAAAAAAGAAAAACCCAACACCCTAAACCTTATAATCCCACCCTAAACCCTAAACCATGCACCCTAAAGCTAATACCATACACCTCAAACCCTATACCCTACACCGTAATCCCTAAACCCTAAACCCTATACGCTAGACCCTATACCTTAAACCCTATACCCTACACTATAAACCCTATAAAATAAACCCTAATCCCAAAACCCTAAACCCTACAACCTAAACACAAACCCCAACACCCTAAACCCTATACCCTACACCCTAAACCCTAAATCCGAAACACGAAACCCAAAACACAAAACCCAACACCCTAAACCCTAAACCCTAAAATATAAACCATAGACCCTACACCATAAACCCTATACCCTACAACCTAAGACCTAAACACTACTCCATGTCCCCTATACCGTACACACTAGATAATAAACCCTACACCCTAAACCCTATAAACTACACCGAAAACCCTAAACCCTACACCCTATAACATATACCTAATACCATAAACCCTAAACCCTACACACTAATCTCAATATACAACACCCCAAACCATTAAACCTACATTCTAAATGTAACACCCGAGAATTTTATGTTATATAAATCATCAAAGGAATATTTTTCTACACAACACTTGCTTGGCTTACTTTACACGCAATCGCGACCTTCCTCGATAGCTTGCGTCGTACGCAATACCGAGTTTCACTAAACAACAATATGCTATTAAAACTAGCCGTTATGAATAGTAATAACCACTTTTTGAAATTTTATAAATTTTATTTTTCAAAATGGACTTCATTTTTGGACTCAGAATTTCGAAATTAGCCTAGGGTGAAATTTTGGTATTTTTCTGAAAACTTTCAATTTTTGATGAATAGTGAAACCACTAAGTGGTAGGTTAAAAACTGAATTTTGCATAAAACTTAATTTTACCGCTTCTGTGAATGGAATTTCAAAAATCCGACAGACACGGTTGATATCAGTAAGTAAAATGTGGTTCAATGAGATAAAAATAATTTTTTGGTGAATAGTAACTTTTTACTTTTTTTTACCGCGGTTAATAGTAAATAGGGTAACTAAGGGTAAATATGATATTAATATTACCCTAACACATGTCCTAATTCTATTGGACAAGTTTAATTCGACCAAAAACAAACTTAGGAATAAAATATGACCATTTAGGCCCACTTGGATTAGATTAGGACATTTATTATTAATTTATTTGAAGAAGGGTTAAAATAGTTAAAATCAAAGTTTAATAAGTCAATCATTTTTAATATGGGGTTATACATAAGATAAATTCATTTGTAAATATTCATTAGAAATATAAAAGTATTTCCTACATGATGGTATTTTATTTGTAATTTTTAGACATCAAATAATTTAATTTATTAATGACACAATGATGATGCAGTAATTATCTTATTAATGAAATATTGACATAATTGATAATATAAATACCAAAATAAATGTAATTTAAGACTTTTTATGAATTCCACTAATTTTATAGGTTACTATGATATATTAGTGTTGATTTAATCAACTTGGTTCGAACATATAATTCTGTTATGACTTTCACAAAAATCATATATCAAATAGTGTCAAAATTGACACAAAATAGTTTTTAAATCAAATATTATATTATTAATTGTTATTTTATTCCTAAAAATATAAGGTTCGGCCAAATGACTTAGATAAGGATATATATATTAATAATAAACAATTTGGGGTTCGTTTGGCATGTTATAGTAAGTGTATTAACCATATAGTGAAAGAAAACAAAAGACATGGTAAAAGTTAAATTATTTAACTTAGAGTTAAATCTAATTGATAAGGTTAAAATAATACCCTAAACTTGTCTAAATCCTATTGGGTGATAGGATTTCGACCCATCCCCACTTTATCTTCGAAATAAGACCCTTTGGAACCATTATAAACCGATTTTGACTTTAATATAAAATAATATTTTGAGATATTCCTAAGGTGCCCCTCTCCTCCCTTATAAAAGGGCACCTCCTCCCCCTCCTCCTCACACCAATTTGAGCACTCAAGCTCGGCCAACCCCTGAAATTTTCTCCTATCCACTTCCCTAGAATAATCCTAGAGGTCCTGGTCTTCTTCAAAGACCAATATTAGTTCCCTAAGTGGAGGATTCAAAGAGGCGTTCCAAAGAAGAGGTAATATCCATTATCGATCTTTTCAATTTATTTCTTCTACAACTTCTTCTTCTTTAGTTGTTTCATGATAAAGTAATAACATCAGTATTACTTACATACTGATATTTTATTATAAATATGAAACAACCCTATTTCACCATCTATCCATCCTACGGAAAAATGAAATCACCGCGTGTGCGTACGTACGGAATACCGTCTGCACGCCGTGGTGTAATCTATTTTTCCACCATCACTTTACAAGGATGGGTATAATGGTGTAATGAGTAAGTATTTATGATTATTATAAAGTAATATTGATACTGAAATAATATATATATACTCCAATACAGTTCCATGATCATAGGAATGATATCATCACTTGTGCGTACGTACGGAATACCGTCTCCACGATGTGATGCGACTCGTTCTACATGATCATCATTACATAGTAATTATATAAATGAATTGAATAAATATGATATATGTTACACTAATACCATTCTGGATATAAGGTATCTATAACCTTAAAAGAAGAATAAGAATGTATTCGGCAAAACACGCATAAGAACAAAAGGCAATAAAGACCCGAGTAACAAGTAACAATGAAATATTACTAACAAGAAGCTAAGAATATGACCATATATGATATCATATCAATATGTATGATTCTGGAATAAGTCAATAACATTATTTAAACCATTATACAGGAGCTTCGGACACGTACAAAGCAAATCGGACCTAAGGTAAGGGAAATATCACAATCTCATTTTTATCCTAGATTGTTTATTCGTAAGTATTTACTGGGGTGTATTTTATCATCCACATCCATGTTTCATAAATATGTAATATTATTTCCATCCACCTAAAATTGTTTAAATCCATTTTTACCCTTCGGTGAGTTTTTAGTAATATGTATGAAAGGAATCTTTTTCGTTTTTCGTACGAGGTACTTTTTGACTTTTCCGACAAAAGTACGAAGAATGTTTTTTTTAACTTATACGGCATGAATGGATTTTTAAAAAAAAATTTCCAAGAATCTTCCTTTACAAGTTTTCAAGTTTATTTTTAATCAACTTCTTTTATTTTAAAGTCGTATGACATGTTATGAAAGGAAAAATGTTTTTGAAGTAGAAAGGATATTTTCCTCAAGAATGGAGTTCAAGTATTTTATCAAAATTATTTTCCATTTAAGATAATAAAAGGGTTCTGTTTTTATCCGTATTATTACATTGGTTTGATTATGTTGTGATGCAAATATTTTTATGAATTCCTTTATCTTATATGAATTTTATTATGATTTCATGTTGTTTAAGAATCCCATTTTTATTACATGGGTTACGCTATGATGTATGGTTTATGATTATGTGGCACACATAAGAAAGGATTCATTATAAGATGGGTGGGACCTATATCTCCATCCAATGCATTGGGTAAAGATTTTATATCTCATGAGATAGACATGGCTGGAATGGAAGGTTATTTCAGTTCAGTGATACAGGACTGAAACGAAGAGTGAACTCGGTTCAGAAAGGGACTTTGTCCACTAAGATAGTCTTGGCAATTAGTCATGACTAACAAGAAATGATTTTCCATGATTATGTGTGCATGCCACAAAGTTTCATGTTTTATGTTATGATTATGGGGATCTCATTTTCACTTCTATGATTTATTCCATGTTAAGATATTATGATCTCTTTTGCAGGTTTTGATTTTCAAAAAGATATGATATGATTTTTATTTCCTTTATTTGCCCTTGCTGAGCATTTGAGCTCACCCTTTTATGTTTTCTTTTCTCCAGGTCAGGAAGATGGATATTAAGTAGAATATGCTAAAAGGGACCCTAGATATGATGAAATAAATGGGAGACACTGTAGAAGATTTATGAACCAGTTGTTTATGTTTCCCAGTTTCTAAAGACACTATACCTATACGGTCCTTTGTGGTTTTGTCATATGTTGTAATAAGTGTGCTTGAATTTTGAAGTATTAACAATGTATGTAAAGTATGGGTCGTTAGAGTTGGTATCAGAGGAAAGGTATAGTCAACCTTTGGAAACTAGGATGTGAAAGCCTTAGTAAGAACCCTAAGGATAAGTCTAAGCATAGAACACAATCTTAGTGTTTTAGAAATGGCCATGGATACCCTAGGATAAAACCTTAAGTGTGAAATTTTATCCTTGATTATTTGGTTTTCCCATTATAATTAGTGTTGCTCACACTATTCTTCTTAGTTTTAGTCAATGGATGGAACCCGAAGGAACCGTGTTAATGCGGAATGCGATGGGAAATGCAATGATTGTCCCCCTGAGAAACCCAACGATATGGGAGCTGGAATGCAAAATCTTGTAGCCATGCTCACACAACTTTCTCAAGCTATGAATCATGCAGGACTTCCAAACGATCAAAGGAAGGAGCAATATTCTGTTGAATCCTTCATGAGGCAGCGTCCACCTTCTTTCAGCGGGTCTACTGATCCATTAGTTGCTAAACAATGGATTAGTACTACTGAAAAGATATTTTCAGTTCTTCAATGTTTTGAGCATGATAAAGTCATCCTAGCAGTGTATCGTTTGGAAGGAGATACTGATCAATGGTGGAATCTTATTAAGAATACGAGGCAAAGGGTTGAAATTGAGTCTATGGAATGGGACGAGTTCAAGAACTTATTTTTAAATAAGTACTTCCCTCGTATTCTCCGAACAAAGATGGAGAAAGAGTTTCTTTAACTGAAGCAAAGGGATGATGAATCTGTTGGTACCTATGAAGCAAATTGTACAAGACTTGCAAGGTACGCTTCTGGTATTATTATCCAACCTGAGAGTAAGATCGATCGATTCTTTAGTGGCTTAAAACCAAGTCTTCGAAGGGCGTTAGCCATAAGGGACTTCAATAGCTATGAGGAAATCGTTCGATGTGCTCTCAAAGTCGAGATGGAGATTGGAATAACCCATCAGTCACATGGGTTTGATAAGAAGAGGAAGATGGAATTCAAAGAAAAATCTAAAGAGCACACGGAAAAGAAGATGAGCTTTTCCTTATGCTCAAAGTGTGGAAAGAAACATGGAGGGAGTTGTCTTAAAGGGACAAGTAAATGTTTTAAATGTGGAAAGGAAGGTCATCGGGCATTTGAATGCCGTGATAATGGGAAGAAGATGTCTAATGACGCAAACAAAGGAAGGGATACACAGAATGAACCTACTACACTTCAATGTTTCAAGTGAAAGGAGATGGGGCATTATGCCAATCAATGCCCAAATCCAAGGGTTGATGATGATGGTCGACGTCAACAAAATCTTAAGGCAAAAGACAAAGGAAAGTCACATGCAATTTCTATCAGTGATGTGGAGTATGATAACGAAGTGGTGAAAGGTACACATACCATCCACTCTAAAGTAGCAAATGTTTTATTTGATTCTGGATCCACCCACTCTTTTATTTCTAAAGAATTTTCTAAGGGTATCACCGTATTACCTCAACAATTAGATGTTGAGTTAGCTGTGACAACACCTAATGGCACAACAGTCGCATCAAAAGTTTATAATTCTTCTCCGATCGAAGTTTGTGGGAAAGTGCTTCCTGGAAATCTTGTGATCCTTCCTTTAGTGGAATTTGATGTGATTCTTGGCATGGATTGGCTTTCTCTACATGGAGCTCATATCAATTGCCAAAGAAGGGAAGTCACATTTCATATTCCAGATCAATCTACGATCGTATATCAATGCAAGGATGAACATAATCTTCCAGTGGAAATTTCTTCCATCTTATGGGTATTGATTCCACTAAATGAAGTTTATTTATCTCAAATGGTTGGTGAGAAACTCAAGATTAAGAATATTCCCATTGTACGGGAGTTTGATGATGTCTTTCCGGAGGAATTACCAGGTCTTCCACCAAATCGTGAAGTTGAGTTTTCAATAGAACTCGTACCGGGTGCTTTGCCTATTTCAAAGACACCTTATAGAATGGCCCCAATTGAGTTGCAGGAATTGAAGAAGCAACTCCAAGAGAATCTTGATAAGGGATTCATATTCCCTAGTGCGTCACCTTGGGGAGCACCTGTTCTATTTGTTAAGAAGAAATATGGATCAATGAGACTCTGCATTGATTATCGAGAACTTAACAAGATCACTATCAAGAACAAATATCCTCTCCCATGCATTGATGACTTATTTGACCAACTACGCGGAGCTCAATACTTTTCCAAGATTGATCTTCGTTCAGGGTATCATCAATTAAGGGTCAAAAGGGAGGATATACCAAAGACGGCTTTCCATACAAGGTATGGACACTATGAATTTATAGTGATGTCATTTGGTCTTACTAATGCCCCTGCTATCTTCATGGATCTAATGAATAGAGTCTTTAGAGACTATCTTGATCAATTTGTGGTAGTCTTTATAGACGATATTCTTGTCTATTCAAAGAGCAAGGAAGAGCATGAAGATCACTTGAGAATTATAGTGAAGACCCTGAGAAAGGAGAAGGTTTATGCCAAATTTACCAAGTGTGAATTTTGGCTTCAAAAAGTTGCATTTTTGGGTCACATAATCTCAAAAGAGGGGATATCTGTGGATCCAGCAAAAACAGAGGTTATCAAAAGATGGTCGAGACCAACAACAGTAACTGAGATCCGAAGTTTTCTTGGTTTGTCTGGATATTATCGACGTTTTGTAAAATATTTTTCACGATTATCTAATCCACTCACCAAGTTGACTCGGAAAGGAGTTAAGTTTGTCTGGACAGAGGAATGTGAAGAGAATTTCAAGGAGTTGAAAAGAAGGTTATCCAGTGCACCTGTGCTCACACTGCCTTGTAGTGGAGAAAGGTTTGTGATCTACAGTGATTCATCCAAGAAGGGATTGGGGTGTGTTCTTATACAAAATGATATGGTGATAGCTTATGCCTCACAACAGTTGAAAATCCATGAGCAAAATTACCCAACACATGATTTGGAGTTGGCTGTGGTAATCTTTGCATTAAAGATTTGGAGGCATTACCTTTATGGTGAAAGGTGTGATATTTATACTGATCATAAAAGTTTAAAGTATATTTTCACACAAAAGGAGTTGAATATGCGTCAAAGAAGATGGTTGGAGCTGATTAAGGATTATGACTGCTCAATCCATTACCACCCTGGGAAAGCAAACAAGGTGGCAGATGCATTAAGTCGACAAGACCATGCTAGTTTATCCATGATGAGGATCACAAAAGATCCAATATTTATGGATTTACAAAGGATGGATCTTGGAATTATAATGGAAGGGGGAAAATCTTATCTTTCTCAAATGAATGTTCAACCATCTATACATGCGAAGATTAAAGAGGCACAGAAAGAAAATGTTGAGTTACAAAATAAGGTGAGAAATGTTCCTGAATTCAACCTTGATTGTGATGGGATAATAAAGTTCAGGAATCGGGTTTGTGTTCCTTCCATCCCCGAATTAAAGAAGGAGCTGCTGGATGAGGCTCATAGTTCTTCATTCTCTATTCATCCTGGAAGCACGAAGATGTATTGGGACCTGAAAGAGTACTTCTGGTGGGATGGCATGAAAAGAGATGTTGCTGAATATGTCTCTCGATGCTTGGTTTGTCAACAAGTTAAAGCTGAGATACAGAAGTCTAAGGGGATGTTACAACCATTACCCATACCCGAATGGAAATGGGAAAACATCACTATGGACTTTGTCACAGGACTTCCTAAAACATCCAAAGGCAATAATGCTATTTGGGTCATAGTTGATCGTCTTACAAAGTCTGCACACTTCATTGCTATTAGAGAGGATTTATCTCTAGATCAACTTGCCAGGATATATGTAAAGGAAGTGGTAAGATTGCATGGAGTACCACTTTCTATTATATCTGATCGGGATCCGAGATTTACCTCGAAGTTCTGGTGAAGTCTTCAGCATACTCTGGATACAGAGTTGAGTTTCAGCACTGCTTATCATCCCCAGACAGACGGTCAGTCTGAGAGAAAAATTCAAACCCTAGAAGATATGTTGAGAGCTTGCTCTATGGATTTCAAAGGAGGTTGGGATCAACACTTACCTTTGGTGGAATTTTCTTATAATAATAGCTTTCACTCCAGTATTCAGATGGCTCCTTATGAAGCTCTCTATGCAAAGAAATGCAGGACTCCAACTTGCTAGGATGAAGTTGGGGAAAGAAAGTGGTTAGGACCTGATCTCGTTGATGAAATGGCAGAAAAGGCTAGATCTATTCAACAACACATAAGAGCAGCTCAGAGTCGACGGAAAAGTTATGCCGACAACCGAAGAAAAGACCTAGAGTTTGAAGTGGGCGATAAAGTGTTCTTACGAATATCTCCATGGAAGAGGGTTATGAGATTTGGAAAGAAGGGGAAGTTGAGCCCTAGATATATCGGTCCTTTCAAAATACTGGATCGTGTTGGGAAGGTAGCTTACCGATTGGCGCTTCCACCGAATCTCTCTCAAGTTCACGATGTGTTCCATGTATCTCTCCTGAGAAAGTACATACCAAATCCTTCACATGTACTCAGCTCAGAAGTTGTACCGCTGGAGCAAGATCTTTCTTATGAAGAACAGCCGATAGAGATTCTGGATCATAGCGAAAAAGTCCTACGAAATAAGACCACCCGATTGGTGAAAGTTTTATGGAGGAACCACCAACTTGAAGAAGCTACATGGGAGCTTGAGGATATGATGAGGGAGAAGTATCCTCATCTGTTTGTTACAAAGTGACGAATTTCGAGGGAGAAATTATTTTTAAGGGGGGTAGAATGTAACACCCGAGACTCTTATGTTATATAAATCATCAAAGGAATCTTTTTCTACACAACACTTGCTTGGCTTGCTTTACACGCAATCACGACCTTCCTCGATAGCTTGCGTCGTACGCAATACCGAGTTTCACTAAACAACAATATGCTATTAAAACTAGCCGTTATGAATATTAATAACCACTTTTTGAAATTTTATAAATTTTATTTTTCAAAATGGACTTCATTTTTGGACTCAGAATATCGAAATTAGCCTAGGGTGAAATTTTGGTATTTTTCTGAAAACTTTCAATTTTTGATGAATAATGAAACCACTAAGTGGTAGGTTAAAAACTGAATTTTGCATAAAACTTAATTTTACCGCTTCTGTGAATGGAATTTCAAAAATCCGATAGACACGGTTGATATCAGTAAGTAAAATGTGTTTCAATGAGATAAAAATAATTTTTTGGTGAATAGTAACTTTTTACTTTTTTTTGCCGCGGTTAATAGTAAATAGGGTAACTAAGGGTAAATATGATATTAATATTACCCTAACACATGTCCTAATTCTATTGGACAAGTGTAATTCGACCAAAAACAAACTTAGGAATAAAATATGACCATTTAGGCCCACTTGGATTAGATTAGGACATTTATTATTAATTTATTTAAAGAAGGGTTAAAATAGTTAAAATCAATGTTTAATAAGTAAATCATTTTTAATATGGGGTTATACATAAGATAAATTCGTTTTTAAATATTAATTAGAAAGCTAAAAATATTTCCTACATGATGGTATTTTATTTGTAATTTTTAGACATCAAATAATTTAATTTATTTATGACACAAAGATGATGCAGTAATTATCTTATTAATGAAATATTGACATAATTGATAATATAAATACCAAAATAAATGTAATTTAAGACTTTTTATGAATTACACTAATTTTATAGGTTACTATGATATATTAGTGTTGATTTAATCAACTTGGTTCGAACATATAATTCTGTTATGACTTTCACAAAAATCATATATCAAATAGTGTCAAAATTGACACAAAATAGTTTTTAAAAAAAATATTATATTATTAATTGTTATTTTATTCCTAAAAATCTAAGGTTCTGCCAAATGACTTAGATAAGGATATATATATTAATAATAAACAATTTGGGGTTCGTTTGGCATGTTATAGTAAGTGTATTAACCATATAGTGAAAGAAAACAAAAGACATGGTAAAAGTTAAATTATTTAACTTAGAGTTAAATCTAATTGATAAGGTTAAAATAATACCCTAAACTTGTCTAAATCCTATTGGTTGATAGGATTTCAACCCATCCCCACTTTATCTTCGAAATAATACCCTTTGGAACCATTATAAACCGATTTTGACTTTAATATAAAATAATATTTTGAGATATTCCTAAGGTGCCCCTCTCCTCCCTTATAAAAGGGCACCTCCTCCCCCTCCTCCTCACACCAATTTGAGCACTCAAGCTCGCCCAACCCCTACCATTTTATCCTCTCCACTTCCCTAGAATAATTCTAGAGGTCCTGGTCTTCTTCAAAGACCAATCTTAGTTCCCTAAGTGGAGGATTCAAAGAGGCGTTCCAAAGAAGAGGTAATATCCATTACCGATCTTTTCAATTTCTTTCTTCTTCAACTTCTTCTTCTTTAGTTGTTTCATGATAAAGTAATAACATCAGTATTACTTACATACTGATATGTTATTATAAATATGAAACAACCCTATTTCACCATCTATCCATCCTACGGAAAAATGAAATCACCGCGCGTGCGTACGTACGGAATACCGTCTCCACGCCGTGGTGTAATCTATTTTTCCACCATCACTTTACAAGGATGGGTATAATGGTGTAATGAGTAAGTATTTATGATTATTATAAAGTAATATTGATACTGAAATAATATATATATACTCCAATACAGTTCCACGATCATAGGAACGATATCATCACTCGTGCGTACGTACGGAATACCGTCTCCACGATGTGATGCGACTCGTTCTACATGATCATCATTACATAGTAATTATATAAATGAATTGAATAAATATGATATATTTTACACTAATACCATTCAGGATATAAGGTATATATAACCTTAAAAGAAGAATAATAATGTATTCGGCAAAACACGCATAAGAACAAAAGGCAATAAAGACCCGAGTAACAAGTAACAATGAAATATTACTAACAAGAAGCTAAGAATATGACCATATATGATATCATATCAATATGTATGATTCTGGAATAAGTCAATAACATTATTTAAACCATTATACAGGAGATTCGGACACGTACAATGCAAATCGGACCTAATGTAAGGGAAATATCACAATCTCATTTTTATTCGAGATTGTTTATTCGTAAGTATTTACTGGGGTGTATTTTATCATCCACATCCATGTTTCATCAATATGTAATATTATTTCCATCCACCTACAATTGTTTAAATCCATTTTTAACCTTCGGTGAGTTTTTAGTAATATGTATGAAAGGAATCTTTTGTCGTTTTTCGTACGAGGTACTTTTTGACTTTTCCGACAAAAGTACGAAGAATGTTTTTTTTAACTTATACGGCATGAATGGATTTTTAAAACAAAATTTCCAATAATCTTCCTTTAAAAGTTTTCAAGTTTATTTTTAATCAACTTCTTTTATTTTAAAGTCGTATGACATGTTATGAAAGGAAAAATGTTTTTGAAGTAGAAAGGATATTTTCCTCAAGAATGGAGTTCAAGTATTTTATCAAAATTATTTTCCATCTAAGATAATAAAAGGGTTATGTTTTTATCAGTATTATTACATTGGTTTGATTATGTTGTGATGGAAATATTTTTATGAATTCCTTTATCTTATATGAATTGTTTTATGATGTCATGTTGTTTAAGAATCCCATTTTTATTACATGGGTTACGATATGATGTATGGTTTATGATTATGTGGCACACATAAGAAAGGATTCATTATAAGATGGGTGGGACCTATATCTCCCTCCAATGCATTGGGTAAAGATTTTATATCTCATGAGATAGACATGGCTGGAACGGAATGTTATTTCGGTTCAGTGATACAGGACTGAAACGAGGAGTGAACTCGGTTCAGAAAGGGACTTTGTCCACTAAGATAGTCTTGGCAATGAGTAATGACTAACAAGAAATGATTTTCCATGATTATGTGTGCATGCCACAAAGTTTCAAGTTTTATGTTATGATTATGGGGATCTCATTTTCACTTCTATGATTTATTCCATGTTAAGATATTAAGATCTCTTTTGCAGGTTTTGATTTTCAAAAAGATATGATATGATTTTTATTTCCTTTATTTTCCCTTGCTGAGCATTTGAGCTCACCCTTTTATGTTTTCTTTTCCCCAGGTCAGGAAGATGGATATTAAGTAGAATATTCTAAAAGGGACCCTAGATATGATGAAATAAATGGGAGACACTGTAGAAGATTTATGAACCAGTTGTTTATGTTTCCCAGTTTCTAAAGACACTATACCTATACGGTCCTTTGTGGTTTTGTCATATGTTGTAATAAGTGTGTTTTAATTTTGAAGTATTAACAATTTATGTAAAGTATGGGTCGTTAGACTAAACCCTATACCCAACACAATAAAACCAACACAATAAACCACATACCCTACACCCTAAAACCTAAACCCCAAACACTATATCACACACCCTAACCCCTATAACCTACACCCTAAACCCTAGACCCTACACCCTAAACCCTATACCCAACACCATAAACCCTACACCATAAACCTTACAAACTAAACTCTAAACAACAAACCCTATAGCATAAAATGTATACCCTACACACTAAACCTTAAACCCAACATCCCAAACCTCATACCCTACAACATAAACATTAAATCATACACCATAAACCCTATACCCTACACTCTAAACGCCATATCCTACACCATAAACTCAATACCCTACATCATAAACCTTATAACCTAAACACTAAAAAACCTTAAATCCCTTAAAACTGTTAAATCATTAAATTCCCTTAAAACCCTAAATACCCCTAAAACCCCGAAAAACCCGAAACTCTATGAAAGCCCTCAAAGCCTTAAAATCTATAAATTTCTAAAAATTGTAAAACCATAAAAAACCTAAAAACCCTATAGAATCATGAAAACACAAAAAATTATAAAAAACCTTAAAATGCCTAAAAACAAAATCAACCCATAAAACCCATAAAAGTGAATGAAAACCCTACAATAACCTAAAAACAATAAAACTCTTCAAAATAAAAAACACTAAAAATTAAACAACACCCAAAGAAACCTAAAAAATGAAAAACCTTAAAATAAATTTAAAACCACTAAAATAAACCTAAAATCCTAAAATCCCTAAAAAATCATAAAACCCTAAAACCACTAAAAATAATTAAAAAGCCTAAAACCCTTAAAAATCAAAATAAACCCCAAAACCCATTATAAACCTAAAAATTATTAAAAACATAAAGCCCCCCAAAACCTTAATAACATTAAAAACCACTTAAAATTACCTAAAGAACCCTTAAAAGACCTTAAACCAGTAAAACCTCTAAAAACATAAAAACACCTAAAAACACAAAAAATGACGTAGAACCCATAAAACAACTAAAAATCACAAATTTTGGGAAAAACTAAAAATTTTAAAAACCATAAAAACATTGAACACATGAAATACCATAAACCTCCTACCCCCCCCCCCGAAAAACTCTAAAAACCATGAAAAACTATAGACCCCATTAAAAACAAAAAAACTCATTAAAATCCTCAAAAAACATAAAAACACTTAAAAACCTAAAAACCATAAAAACTATAAAACCCTAAAATACCTAAAAATCTATAAAATTCAAAAACAAACCACTAATAATACATAAAACCTAGAAAAAACAATAAAATCCCTAGAAACACTGAAACCCTTAAAAATCACTAAAGACCCTAAAAACACATAAAACCCCTAAAAACCTAAAAAAAACCTCAAACCCTAAAAACCCAACCCCCCCCCCCAAATACCATAAAACCATAAAATAACTTAAAACCCCTTAAATTAACTAAAAACACAATAAATATTTAAAAGCTGAAAAACCTTAAATGATCCTAAAAGACCCTAAAGCCCCTAATACACCTAAGAAACCCCAAAACCCTTAAAACCCATAAACCCTAAAACACCCTAAAAACCCCTGAATACTCTAAAAACAGAAAACACCAAAATAATCCAAAAAAACCCCTTAACTCCCTAAAAACACCTCAAAATCCTTAAAACCATAAAACCCATAAAAAATAAAATAAGAACTCTAAAAACCCTTGAAAATTCTAAAACCCCTAAAAACCCAAAATCCCAAAAAAATCCATAAAACCCCATAAAACCCCATAAAGAACCCTAAAACTGATAAAATTCTTCAATACCTTAAAAGACCCTAGACACACTAAAAATCCTAATAAACTGTTAAACCCCTAAAAACCATATAAACTCTTAAAAAACCAAAACCCCCTAAAACACAAAAACACTAAAAATCCACAAATAAATCTAAAAACCCAAAAAACCCAATAGACCAACAAAAAACCTAAAACCCTAAAAACCATTAAAATCCATAAAAATAATTAAAAACACAAAATGGGCCTAAACCCATAGAATATCCTAAAATAACATAAAAACCTAAAAACCATAAATGACCCCAAAATATCCAAAAACACTAAAATAATCTAAATAACCCAAAAAACCTAAATGACCTGAAAAACCATAAAAAAACATAAAGACACGAAACCCCTAAAATATCCTTAAGGACCCTAAAAGATGAATAAACGTTAAAACCCTAAAAACACATAAAACACCCTATAAGTCGTAAAACCCCTAAAAGACCTTAAAACCATAAACCGCTTAAAAATCATAAAACCCTAAAAATCCTAAAAACCATAAAAACCCTAAAAACCCTAAAAACCCAAAAAACACTAAAAAACCTGAAACCCCTAAACAGCTGAAACCCCCCAAATAACTAAAAACACATAAACTCCTAAAAATAGCTAAAACACATAAAAATACTAAAATACCTTAAATGGCCCTAAATGGAACTAAAAGACCATAAAATCCAATAAAACTCTAAAAACCTAAAACCCTAAAACATCAATAACACAATAAAAACTAGATTAAACCCTAAAAACCTTACAATCACTAAAAACCATCTATTATCTCCTCAAAACCCCTAAGTATCCATAAAAACCAAAAAATTCATAAAAAATATTTAAAACCCCAAACCCTTAAAAAACATAAAAAAAAAACATAAAAACCCAAAAACACTAAAAACCCCAAAAAAACTAAAAATACAAAAAACCCTATTAACTCAAAAAACAAAAAAAAATACTTAAAATTTCAAAAACCCCTAAATACCCTAATAACCCTAATAACCCTAAAACCCAAAAAAACAAAAACTAAAAAAAACCTAAAACCCCTAAAAATGATAAAACCCCTAAGAACTCCCATAAACCATTCAAATCACCTAGAATAACTAAAAATCCTTTAAAACATAAAACCCCAAAACATATAAAACCCTCAATAATGCTAAAAATCTATAAAACTGCTAAAACCATTCAAACCCTAAAAACTATAAAGAACCATTTAAACTGAAAAACCCATTGAAACCCTAAACACCGTAAAAATCCAAAAAAACTAAAATCTTGCACACTGTATAAACCAGAAAAATCTATATACCCAACACCCAAAACCCTGAAGCATCCCCCTAAACCATATACCCTACATCATAAACACTAAAATCTATACCTTACACCCTATAACATATACCCTACACCCTATACTCTACACCCTAAACCCAACACCCAACACCTTAAACCCTATACCCTAGACTAAAAACCCTAAACTCTACACGCTAAACACTACACCCCAATCCTTAAACCCTACACCACAAACCCCAAACCCTACACCCTAAACCCTAAAACCTAAACCATATACCCTAAACCCTAAAAGATCCAATAAAACCTTAAAAACTATAAAATAATAAAAAAACCATAAAAAGCTTAAAAATATTTTAAACCCTCAAAAAAAATCTAAATATCCTTAACACCCATAAAACCCCTAAATAACCCCTAAAATACCCATAAAACCCTAAAAAGGTAAAATAACCCACCCCCCGTAAAACCTTAAAAACCGTTGAAACCACTAAAAATGAAAACAAAAATTCTAAAAAATCAAAAAATGACTAAAAATCATAAAACCCCTTTAAAACCCTAAAGATAGTAAATACGGAAAAACCCATTAAAAACCCCCAAAACCCTTCAAAACCCTAAAACCCATAAAAATACCTAAATAAAATTTAAAAACTCTAAAACTCTAAATCCCCTAAAACCCTATTAAACACTAATAAGAGCCTAAATATCTAAAATACCTAAAAAACAAAAAAGGACCCTAAAACCATAAAAATCCTAAAAGTCCCTAATAACATAATAAAATCCTAGAAGATATTAAAACCGTATAAAAATCTAAAAATAATTTAATTCCTCTATAACATAAAACCCCTAAAAATACCTACAACCTTATAAAACCCTAAAACCTAAAAATCATGGAACTCCATAAAATACCTAAAAACCCAAAAACCCAAAATTACCTAAAACCTTTCTAAACATCTAAAAAGTTCCTAAAACCCCTAAAAAGACTCAATAATCCCAAAACTATAAACCCCCTAAGAAACCCTAAAAACACTAAAAACCCCTTATAAACCCATAAAAGTCCCTAAAAACCATAAAATTCACAAAAAGACTCTAAACACCTAATGAGACCCTAAAACTCTCTGATAATATGAGAAGACTCTAAAATACTCAAAATATTAAATGTAACGCCCTGACCCTAGTTACCCAGAGCCGGTCCATTATTACATAACATTGGAATGATCACAAGAAAGATGATCACAAGAAAGATCAAATCTCGAAAGACCGATTGGTTTAGTAGCCTTGGAAACACTAGATATATTAATAATGTTTTATATTACATCATAAAGTGAAAAACTACTACAACAACATAGTCTCCATATTCCACATTCATATCCCCACATACTATCCCTGCAGGTTATTCATAACTTACTTCTTCACATCCTGAGAAAAATAAAACATAGAAAAGGGGTGAGCTCAAATGCCCAGTAAGGATAACAATATAGAGGAAACTTTCATAAATAAGAATAAACATTTAAGGCAATGTATAACTAAAACAAAATCCTTTTAAACTTGAACTTCAACATAGTATGGAAAAAGTAAAATGAAATAATTCCATTTAATTATTCACATGGATATTCTACTAATCAAATAATCACATGCAATATCAATAACCACTTTCATAATGATGGAATGCATAATGCCAGACTATCATAACCACATAGCCAAGGCCTCATGCCAAGACTAAAAATAATATTTTGCCAAGGCCTTGTTCCAAGACACTAGTTTGTCTCATGAGACCTACCGATGCATCGAGGAACTATAGCGGGCTCCACCCGTCACATATTAAGTCCAATGCATTCCCATATGAAAAGGTTTAAACATGACATAAACATTCGTATTAAAACTAGCATACGAAATGTCAATACTTTCACCATAAACTATGAATGGTATAAAAATATCACATCCACAGTCAAACATATCACAAAACCTTCAATACAATATAGAAGTTTTGTATCATAACAAATCAACTTCAAATAAGTGTAAAATCCATCAAAGGATGTTGACATAGATGAAATCAAAACTCTTTCTAGAGAAATATCTCTTTCTATTTTGAAATCATTTAAGAGTCATAAAATATTTTCTTTGAAAATATTCTTATAATATTCTAAGGTAAGCTTCGAAGATTTTATAATGGTGGAAAATATCTGCACCCGCCATATAAGTTAAAAAACATTCTTACCATAATTTTGTCGAAAAGGTTAAAAAGAACCTTGTTTGGAAAACGACGGAAAGATTCCTTTATAAACCTCTTATAAAAAGTCAAAAAAGGGTATAAATGACTTTAAACCATATTCTTTTAAATAGTAAAAATGTTTTGAAATACATTTTTAAGAAACATGGATGTGGATGATAAAGAGATCCCAGTAGATTATTACGTATAAACAACCTCGGATAATGAAGAGATTGTGAAATAACCCTTACCTTGTACTTTTCCTTGGTTGGGGTAGGTTAACCTCCTGTATAATGGTTAAATAATTTTTATTAAGTTATACAAGAATCATATAAATTAATATGATATCATATATGATCTTTTAACATTGATTTGTTAATAATATCTTAGTATTATCGTTGTTTCGGGTGTTAACTTACTCGTTTTATTTTATATGTTTTGTTACATAATCCATTTTTGTAATGGAAAGGTTGTATATTATTCATATCCATAATTATATCAAGTATTTAAACATCATTTTTAAATCATCAAATAATAATTATACTTGAATGGATACGATGAAGAATGAATCTCATCGCGTTCGTGGAGACGGTAGTCCGTACGTACGCACGAGCGACAATATCATTCTTTTGATATTAAAATAATATATAAATGGATGGTATATCATATATAAAGAATCATTAACATGTTATATTTATTATTTACATGAGTTACACATCATTATTATACCCATACTAATATTAATATATTGAATAACAATTACACCACGACGTGTAGACGGTAAGCCGTACGCACGCACGTATGGTGACATGTTATTCAAAAGGGTGGATAGAATACTGAATATGGTTGTAACATATTTATAATAACATCACAGTATATATATGATACTGTAGTTATTATTTTAGAATGGTAAAAACAATGGAAGAAGAAGTGGAAGAAGAAAGGAACTTGGAAAAGGGTGGTGAAATCATTACCTCTTCTTCGGGTTCTTCCTATTGATTTGATCAAAAGGGCTCCTTATGTTGGCTTTATGATCAAACTAAGGCCTCTAGGTTGTATTGAGGGATGTTGGGAGAGTATGTGGGCCGAGGTTGGCCGAACCCAAAGGCTTTTAAGGTGTGAAGAAATGATAAGGATGAGTGCCCTTTTATAAGAGGGGTGAGGGGCACCTTTGGAAAAGCTAGAAATATTAATTTATAATAAATTTCTATTCGGTTTCTAATGGCTCCAAAGTTGATTATTAAAAGGTTAAGGTGGGTATAGGTCGAAAAAAACTCAACCAATATAATTTAGACAGGTTTGGGTACTTATATTAACCTTATCTTTAAGTATTAACTCTAAATTAATTAGTTTCACTTTTACAATGTCTCTTTGTATTTTAATATTATATGCTTAATAAACTTACCATATACATCCAAGTGACCCCCAAGTGGTCCATTAATGATGCAAATATCATGATATAAGTCTCTTGGCCGAACCTTAGATTTTTAGTAATTTAATATCAATTAATAATATAATATTTGTTTTAAAAACTCTTTTATGAAAATTTTAACACTATTCAATAATTGATTTTTTTAAAATTTATAACAGAATGATTACTTCTCAAAAGGTTAATTGAATCAATCCTAACATGTCATATTAACCTATAAAATTAGTTTAATTACTAAAAAGTCTCAAATTATCTTTATTTGGGAATTTATAATATCAATTATTTTAATTGTTCACAATTATGGTAATTACTGCATCATCATTGTGTCAAAAATAAATTAAATTATATAAATTATAAAAATTATAAATAAAATATCATCATGTATGAAATCGTTTTATATTTCTAATGAATATTTATAGTCTAAAATCCAACATATATAACCCTATGTAAATTTTTTTTTTCCAAAATATATAAACTTATGTCATTTTTGTACTTATTTTAACTTAATTAAAATAAAGTGTCCCTATCACCTACAAGTGGCTCCATGGGGTCCCAAAATCGACCCAAAGATACCTATGGTCGAACATGTATCAAAATATAAGTCTAGGACACGTTTTAGGGTAATTTACTATTATTATAATATTATTTTTAACCCTTATTTACCGGATTTACCCTTAACCATGGTAAATAAAATATTTACCGCAGTAATTATTCAAAATGTCTAAATATAAAAGTTACCTATTTACACAATTTGAACCTCTTGATTCCAAATATGGAATCCATTTTTCCAAATTCGAAACACAGAAGTGGTATAAATTAATTTAAAATTAATTCCCATTGTTAAACAAAAAGTGTGTTTTTAAGAGGTAATAACTATCAAAAGATTGACACTTGTTTATGTCCAGTTTAATTGTAAAATTATGTCCAATGACCAAAATTATATTAAATTGTAAAAATATATTCTAAATATACTTTAAAACCACTCAAATTCATAATTTATCACTATTAATTATTTGGAATAAAAAAGTTGTTTTTATTTAAAATTTAGTAATTTTCACTATTCATCAAAATATTAAAGTTATCCGAAAAGTACCAAAATTTCACCTTAGGCTAAATTCAATATTAAGAATAGAAAAATGAAGTCCATTTTAAAAATAAAATATATATAATTTCAAAAAGTAGGTATTAATATTCATAACGGCTAGTTTGATTGGTTATGGTGTGTTCGGTGTTGCGTACAACACACGCTATCACATTATTCAAAGAGAAGCATACCGTAGAAGCTTGGGGTGTTACATTCTCCCCTCCTTCAAATAATTTCGTCCACGAAATTTCTAGAATAATTATCACATGAAAAGACTCGGGGGGTTCTTCATCATAAGTTCCTCGGGTTCCCACGTTGCCTCTTCCATCTTATGGTTTCTCTACAAAACTTTTACTAGACGCGTCATCCGGTTTCTCAGTACTTGTTCTATTGTATCAAGAATCCTGACAGGCTCTTCGCAATAAGACAGATCGGGTTCCAATTCTAATTCCTCGTAAGTTAGTACATGCATTGGGTCAGGCATGTATTTCCTCAATAGAGATACGTGGAACACATCGTGAACTTTGGAGAGACTTGGCGGCATTGCCAATTGATAAGCTATAGCCCCAATTCGTTCTAGAATTTTGAAAGGTCCGATGTACCTGGGACTCAATTTACCTTCTTACCAAAACGTATGACTCCCTTCCATGGAGATACCTTTAGGAAAACATGATCACTGACTTGAAATTCCAAATCATTCCTTCGATTATCGGCATGGCTCTTCTGCCTACTTTGAGCTGCTTTGATGTGATTTTGGATTACCTTCACATTTTCCATCATTTCCTCCACCAGTTCTGGGCCTAAAAGTTTTCTTTCACCAACGTCATCCCAACAGGTTGGTGTACGACATCTCTTTCCATATAACGCTTCATATGGTGCCATCTGAATACTTGAATAGAAGCTATTGTTATAGTAAAATTCTACCAATGGTAAATACTGATCCCACATACCCTAAAATTCAAGTGAGAAGGATCTCAACATATCTTCTAAGGTTTGAATAGTCTGTTCTGATTGTCCGTCTGTCTGAGGGTGGTAAGCAGTGCTTAAATGAAGTTAAATATCCAGGGATTTCTAAAGACTCTTACAGAATCATGAAGTAAAACGGGGATCACGATCAGAAACAATCGATAGGGGTACTCCATGAAGTCTCACAACTTCATTTATATATAGTCTTTCTAGACGTTCCAGTGGTAGATCTTCTCTTATAGCAAGAAAATGTGCTGACATGGTAAGACGATCAACAATAACCCATATTGCATCATTCCTTCTTGGAGTCTTTGGTAGTCCCATGACAAAGTCCATCGTAATATTGTCCCATTTCCACTCCGGTATGAGAAGAGGTTGTATGACTCCTCCAGGGTGTTGCCTTCCAGCTTTCACTTGTTGACAAACCATACATCTTGACACAAAATCAGCAATCTCCCTCTTTATATTGTCCCACCATAAATGTTCCTTCAAATCTTTATACATTTTGGTGCTCCCAGGGTGTATAGAGAAATTGGAACTATAAGCATCATCCAGCAATTCCCTTTTTAGATAAGGTATATCGGGAACACAAAGTCTCTTCCCTAATTTCAAAATTCCATCTTCATACACAAAGTCTCTCAGTCTCCCATCATTCACAGCTTTAATCTTCTTTTGAAATTCTTCATCATCGGTCTGAGAACTCTTAATCCTTTCTAGTAAAGATGGTTTGGAAACCATTTGAAAAAGCATTGATGTTTCTCCTTCCCTGGTTATTCCCATGTCCATCTTCACTAGATCCATGGAAATTGGATCCCTTTCAATTCTCATATTGTTCAAAACTCCATGATCTTTTCGGATCAAAGCATCTGCCACCTTGTTTGCCTTCCCCGGGTGGTAGTGTATCGTGAAATCATAATCCTTGAGTAATTCAAGCCATATCCTTTTCCTCATGTTGAGTTCTTTTTGTGAGAAAATATACTTCAAAATCTTGTAATCAGTATAAATCTCACATTTTTCACCATAGAGGTAGTGCCTCCATATCTTGAAAGCGAAGATCACAGCTGATAACTCGAGATCATGAGTAGGATAGTTTTGTTCATGAATTTTCAACTGTCATGATGCATAGGCAATAACCCTATCATTCTACATAAGGACACAACCAAGTCCTTTCTTCGATGTATCACTATAAATAATGAACCCATCATTCCCCGATGGTAGAGTCAATATAGGGAGCATTGACTAATCTTCTCTTCAGTTCTTTGAAACATTCTTCACACTCTTTTTTCCAAATAAATTTAACCCCTTTATGTGTGATCTTCGTTAATGGGTTAGCCAATCGGGCAAAATTCTGGACGAAACATCGATAATAACCTACCAAACCATTAAAACTACATACCTCAGTTATACTCGTAGGTGCTGGCCATTCTTGGATTGCCTTGGTCTTAGAAGGATCAATATAGATTCTATCTTTAGAGACAATATGGCCAAGAAAAGAAATCTCCTGAAGCCAGAATTCACACTTGCTAAACTTCCCATATAATTCATGCCTTCTCAGAGTCATCAAGATAATGCACAAGTGATTTTCATGATCTTCGTAGCTTTTGGAGTATACTAAGATATCCTCAATAAATACCACCACAAATTAATCGAGATACTCCGTGAAAACTCTATTAATCAGATCTATGAATACAGAGGGTGCATTAGTCAATCCAAACGGCATTACAGTAAACTCATAATTCCCGTACCTGGTTCGAAATGCTGTCTTCCGAATGTCTTCCTTCTTCACACACAACTGATGGTATCTAGATCGAAGGTCAATCTTTGAAAAGTATTGAGCTCCATGCAGTTGGTCAAATAAATCATCAATGCGAGGTAGGGGATACTTGTTCTTTATTGTTATAGCATTGATCTCCCTATAGTCGACACATAACCTCATAGATCCGTCTTTATTTTTAACAAAAAGAACAGGGGATCCCCATGGAGAAACACTAGGGAGAATAAATCCCTTATTACTCAATTCCTCTAGTTGTTTCTTTTGTTCAACTAATTCTACAGTGGCCTTTCTATAAGGGGTCTTTGATATAGGCCTTGATCCAGGAATTAAATCAATGGAAAACTCAACTTCTCGTTCTGGAGGATGTCCAGGCAAATCTTCCGGAAATACGTCTACAAATTTATTCACAACAGGTACATCCTCTATTTGAACATTCCTTTCCTCACCCATAGTTATTTCATTCTCTTTCTCCCCAATAATTGAATTTAGTTAAGCTACTGGGGGTGGATCTAAATAAGAATTAGGTGGTGACGATTCTGCTCTAATGATAAGGTGTTCCTTATCATTGTCATCAAGAATCGTAAGCTCTTTCTTCTTACAATAAATCTTCGCATCATAGTCCGAAATCCAGTTCATACCGAGGATTATATAGAACTCAATCATAGGTATGACGATGAGATCAGCAGATAAAGAACATTTATGTGCTCTAATGGGGACTGATTCACAAAACTTTGTTGTAATGATACTTCCCTTAGGAGTGTTAACTAAAAACTCCCTTATTAAATCAAATTGGAAATATCTAATTTTCTTAGCAAACTGGGAAGATATGAAACAATGAGATGATCCAGAATCAAATAATGCATTTGCTAAACTTGAGGAAACCATTAAATTACCTGCCACCACGTCTTTCGGAGCTTCTACCTTAGTAGTAGTGATAGCATAAGCTTGGACATGATCCCTTGTCCTTTTCTGAGGTAAGTTCTCCTGATGCTTAGGACGTTCATTTGCATAATGTCCCATCTCCCTACAATTGTAGCACTGAACATTGGTATCTTTCTTCTTCCCATTGCAATCACGAGCTTGGTGGCCTTTTTCACCACACTTGTAACAGACTCCCATTCCCTTCAAACAAGTACCGGGGTGTTTCTTCCCACATTTACCACAGGATGGATATTCAACCTTTCCCTTCTTCCCCTTATTTCCATTCCCATATTGATCAGCAGGTCTCTTCTTCTCTTGATTTGCTTTAAATTCATAAGACTTAGAGAATTCCTTTTCGGTCTTGATAGCACATGAGACAATGTCTTCGTACGACGAGAAGGATTGTGAGACTAATGCTCGATGGAGAAATTGTTTTAACCCATCAATGAAACGATCAATATTACTTCTTGGGTTACGTATATAATCTCCAGCATACCTTGCTAACCTTGTATAGTTAGCCTCATACTTTGTGACATTCTCATCTTCCTTCTGTCTCAGACTCAGAAATTACCTTTCCATATCTGCTTGATGGTCGTGAGGAAAGTATTTTTCTAAAAACAGATCTTTGAACTCCATCCATTCCATATTTGATACTTCATCATCTTCCTTTGTGTTTTGAATCAATGACCACCATTGATCAGCATCTCCAGTGAGGCGGTAAACTGCCATGATAACTTTTTCCCTTTCACTACTCCCCAAAGCATGAAATATTTTCTCTAGGGAATTTATCCATTGCTCAGCTACTAATGGATTTGCACTCCCATTGAACATTGGTGGTTGTTGCCTCATGAATCGATCTGACATTGATCCTCCACGCTGTGGATCAGGGTGCTCCATACGGGTAAGGTTTTTATTCATAACCTAAGTAAGTTGTCCCAGTATGGTGATTAGCTAATCGGCACCAGTTGCATCACCAGCTCCACTATAATTATCTTGAGCAGGAGGGAAATACCTACATGGAGTGTGTGCATTGATACGGTTTCCATTTCTTCCACTAGGCACCATTTCTAAACAATGGAATAAACTACATCAGTTTATGAATCAAAATACATAATCCCATACTTATAAAACACTTAACATAAATTGAACTATTTATGGATATAATCCATAATCATAAGAATGTTTTCTTTGAGGAAGTATATACTCATAAACCCTTCATAATGATTTGTAAAGAAAATGAGATTTATCCTAAGAATATCCCCCGGGAGTGTCGTAACCAAGAGTGCATCAAGGCCCGTTGTCGTGCACCAGTTCCCGTTAGAGTCTAGCTCAAAGCGGTGTTTTCGGGTTTTACACCTAGGTACATCTGTTCCAGATCCACCTCTACCTACTCGTATCCCGATAGGGATGTATTGCTCGGAAAACTCACAAAATCTCTACAATACCAAAATTCTAGGAAGTTCTTCTATACAAATCCTCAAAGTTCATCTTAGGTCTACGTGCTCTAATCAGAGTTTATCTTAATCTAGATTCCAAGGTTTGTACTAAACTTCCTCTGATTCCAATTGTAATTCCCCGACCCCAGTTACCCGGAGTTGGTGCATTATTACATAACATTTGAATGATCACAAGAAAGATCAAATCTCGATAGACCGATTGGTTTAGTAGGCTTAGAAATACTAGATATATTAAAAAAGTTTTACATTACATCATAAAGTGAAAAACTACTACAACAACATAGTATCCATATTCCACACTCATATCCCCACATACTATCCCTGCAGGTCATTCATAACTTACTTCTTCACATCCTGGGAAAAATAAAACATAGAAAAGGGTTGAGCTCAAATGCCCAGTAAGGATAACAATATAGTGGAAACTTTCATAAATAAGAATAAACATTTAAGGCAATGTATAAATAAAACAAAAGCCTTTTAAACTTGAACTTCAACATAGTATGACAAAAGTAAAATGAAATAATTCCATTTACTTATTCACATGGATATTCTACTAATCGAATAATCACATGCAATATCAATAACCACTTTCATAATGATGGAATGCATAATACCCGACTATCATAACCACATAGCCAAGGCCTCGTTCCAAGACTACAAATGAGATTTTTCCAAGTCCTTGTGCCAAGACACTAGTTTGTCTCATGAGACCAACCGATGCATCGAGGAACTATAGCAAGCTCCACCCGTCGCATATTAAGTCCAATGCATTCCCATATGAAAAGGTATAAACATAACATAAACATTCGTATTAAAACTAGCATACGAAATGTCAATACTTTCACCATAAACTATGAATGGTATAAAAATAACACATCCACAGTCAGATATATCACAAAACCTTCAATACAATATATAAGTTTTGTATCATAATAAATCAACTTCAAATAAGCGTAAAATCCATCAATGGATGTTTACATAGATGAAATCAAAACTCTTTATAGAGAAATATCTCTTTCTATTTTGAAATCATTTAAGAGTCATAAAACATTTTCTTTGAAAATATTCTTATAAGATTGTAAGGGATGCTTCGACGATTTTATAACAGTGGAAAATAGCCGCACCCGCCGTATAAGTTAAAAAAACATTCTTACCTTAATTTTGTCGAAAAAGTTAAAAAGCATCTTGTTTGGAAAACGACGAAAAAATTCCTTTATAAAACTCTTATAAAAAGTCAAAAAAGGGTATATATGACTTTAACCCATATTCTTGTAAAGAGTAAAAATGTTTTCTAATAAATTTTTAAGAAACATGGATGTGGATGATAAAGATATCCCAGTAGATTATTATGTATAAACAATCTCGGATAATGAAGAGATTGTGAAATAACCCTTACCTTGTACTTTTCCTTGGTTGGGGTAGGTTAACCTACTGTATAATGGTGAAATAATTGTTATTAAATTATACAAGAATCATATACATTAATATGATATCATATATGATCTTTCAACATTGATTTGTTAATAATATCTTAGTATTATCGTTGTTTCGGGTGTTAACTTACTCGTTTTATTTTATATGTTTTGTTACGTAATCCATGTTTGTAATGGATAGGTTGTATATTATTCATATCAAGAATGATATCAAGTCCTTAAAAATTATTTTTAAATCATAAAATAATAATTATACTTGAATGGATATGATGGAGAATGAATATCATCGCGTTCGTGGAGACGGTAGTCCGTACGTACGCACGAGCGACAATATCATTCTTTTGATATTTAAATAATATATAAATGGATGGTATATCATATATAAAGAATAATTAACATGTTATATTTATTATTTACATGAGTTACACATCATTATTATACCCATCCAAATAATAATATATCGAATAACAATTACACCACGACGTGGAGACGGTAAGCCGTACGTACGCACGTATGGTGACATGTTATTCAAAAGGGTGGATAGAATACTGAATATGGTTGTACCATATTTATAATAAAATCAAAGTATATATATGATACTGGAGTTATTATTTTAGAATGGTAAAAACAACGGAAGAAGAAGTGGAAGATGAAAGGAACTTGGGAAAGGGTGGTGAAATCATTACCTCTTCTTCGGGTTCTTCCTTTTGATTTGATCAAAAGGGATCATTAGGTTGGCTTTCTGGTCAAACTAAGGCCTCTAGGTTGTATTGAGGGATGTTGGGAGATTATGTGGGCAGAGTTTGGCCGAACCAAAAGGCTTTTAAGGTCTGAATAAATGAGAAGGAGGAGTGCCCTTTTATAAGAGGGGTGAGGGGCACCTTTGGAAAAGCTAGAAATATTAATTTATAATAAATTCATAAACGGTTTCTAATGGCTCAAAAGTTGATTATTCACAGTTTAAGGTTGGGATAGGTCTCAAACAAATCAACCAATAGAA
Source organism: Viscum album (assembly GCA_963277665.1). Classification (NCBI taxonomy): domain Eukaryota; kingdom Viridiplantae; phylum Streptophyta; class Magnoliopsida; order Santalales; family Viscaceae; genus Viscum; species Viscum album. The sequence continues at coordinate 333,314,644 of OY728156.1, read as the reverse complement.
TTTAGACATGTTTGGGTACTTATATTAACCTTATCTTTAAGTATTAACTCTAAGTTAATTCGTTTCACTTTTACAATGTCTCTTTGTATTTTTATATTATATGGTTAATAAACTTACCATATACATCCAAGAGGCCCCAAAGTGGTCTATTAATGATGAAAATATCATGATATAAGTCTCTTGGCCGAACCTCAGATTTTTAGGAATTTAATATCAATTAATAATATAATATTTGTTTTAAAAACTCTTTTATGTCAATTTTGACACTATTCAATAATTGATTTTTGTAAAAATCATAACAGAATGATTACTTTGAAAAAAGTTAATTGAATCAATACTAACATGTCATATTAACCTATAAAATTATTTTAATTCCTAAAAGGTGTCATATTATATTTATTTGGGAATTTATAATATCAATTATTTTAATTTTTCACAATTATGTTAATTACTGGATCATCATTGTGTCATAAATAAATTAAATTATTTAAAGTCTGAAAATTATAAATAAACTAGAATCATGTAGGAAATCGTTTTATCTTTCTAATGAACATTTATAGTCGAAAATCCAACATATATAACCTAATGTAAAAATTGTTTTTCTAAAATATATATACTTATGTCATTTTTGTACTTATTTTAACTTAATTCAAATAAAGTGTCCCTATCACCTACATGTGGCTCCATGGGGTCCCAAAATCAACCCAAAGATGCCTATGGTCGAAAATGTATCAACCAATAAGGCTAGGACACGTTTTAGGGTAATTTAGTACTATTATAATATTATTTTTTAACCCTTATTTACCGGATTTACCCTTAACCATGGTAAATAAAATATTTACCGCAGTAATTATTCAAAATGTCTAAAAATAAAAGTTACCTATTTAAACAATTTGAAAATCCTTATTCCAAATATGGAATCTATTTTTACAAATTCAAAACACAGAAGTGGCAGAAATTAATTTAAAATTAATTCCCGTTGTTAAACAAAAAGCGTGTTTTTAAGAGATAATAACTATCAAAAGATTGACACTTGTTTATGTGCGGTTTAATTGTAAAATTATGTCCAATTACCAACATTATATTAAATGGTAAAAATATATTCTAAATATAATTTAAAACCACTAAAATTCATAATTTATCACTATTAATTATTTTGATTAAAAAAGTTGTTTTTAATTAAAATTTAGTAGTTTTCACTATTCATCAAAATATTAAAGTTATCCGAAAAGTACCAAAATTTCACCTTAGTCAAAATTCAATATTACGAATCCAAAAATGAAGTCCATTTTAAAAATAAATTATTTATAATTTCAAAAAATAGGTATTAATATTCATAACGGCTAGTTTGATTGGTTATGGTGTGTTCGGTGTTGCGTACAACGCACGCTATCACATTATTCAAAGAGAAGCGTACCGTAGAAGCTTGAGGTGTTACACTAAAGGATGATAAAAATTATAAAATCACTAAAAAACTAAAAGAACATAAAAACATAAAAAAGGAAAAATTACCATAAAATCCATAAATATTCCTAAAAACCCTAAAATCCCTAAAAACCATAAAAACACTAAAAACCCAAAAAACAATAAAAAATAAAACCCAAAATTTTTTAAAACCCCTACACACTAAAAAAATAAAAAAACATCTAAAAACCCCTAAAAATAGTAAAACCCCATAAAATTCCTAAAAACTATAAAATGTCCCAAAACCCTAAAACCCTAAAACCCCCTAAAAACCCTATAACCACTAAAAAATAAAAAACTCTAAAACTCTTAAAATATTTAAGAAACCCTAAAATTTATAAAACCCTAAACACACTAAAAACACAAAAAGTCATCAAAACCCTTAAAACCCTAACAACCCATAAAAATGTAGAAATTGCTAAAAACCTATAAAACCCCTTATACCCCATAAAACTCCTAAAAACCGAAAAACTCAAAAATAAAAAAACCAACCTAAAACTCCTAAAACCCTTAAACTTATACACCACACCTTTAAATATCATCTGTAGACCCTAAACCCAAAACCATACACCCTAAACCCTAAACAATATACTTGAAACCATATACCTTACACCCTAAAACAAAAACCCTACAAATGACGCCTTATACCCTATATCATTAACCATAAACCATACACCCTAAACCCTATACACCATAATGTAAACCTTAAACCCTATAATATAAACTTTAAACCATAAACTATACACCCTAAACCCTAAAGTTTAACCATAAACACTAAAAGACCATAGAAAACCCTAAAAACCCTAAAATAAACTAAAACCCCTTAATGACCCAAAAAATCTTAAGAAAATACTTAAAACCCAAAAATAATCCGTTGGAACTGAAAACATGTATTTCACTTTTAACATATAGTTTTGGAACAACTGAGCATGTGAAGTTTCATGAAGAAACATTCCAAATCATTTTTTTCTTTTTTGGAATAAAGAACCACTTTTTTGGCTAAGTGGGAACCTTAAAACATCAAACATGAAAAAAATACAAAACACATTACACAATCCAACCTAAATATGGTGTATGATTAGGCCCTCATAATCTATGTGTGGTTATAGTGTTGTAGCTAATTTCTCACATGAATCCACTTTCACACTTCCCAATAAAGTTTTTCACAATAAAATTTTGGTCCTGGACATGAATTTATCTATGCTTATAGCGTACCAATCACCATATATATTTCTCCAAAACATAGGTACCCAAATAAATATTAATCCTAAGTAAAGGTATCCTAATGTTGGGCCTCGTGATTGACACTCCTCCATGGAAGTATCAACATATTGTCCAACCCATAGCCACATGTGCGGTGGTTATGTAAGACCTAGATGTTACATCACCATGGGAAATCATCGACTTTTCTTAGTAGAGGGTCCTTATACTAGATCATTATCTCAACTTGAAATGAACCCCATTTGGTTATAAGAACCCACCATGTCTAAGATAAATGATATAAGACTGCATAGATCCATGTTCTAGTCGTACGATGTTAAACTACATAAAAACATCCTCATCACATGATGTAAAACTATTGCCTTACACTATTTGATGAACACATTATTACCTATTTATGTGTGAAATTTCATGACCCCACACCTTCTAACCTGTATAATAAACACTGGATTCCCCATATATAGTCATCATGGTAGGCCACAATCTCCCAATCAAGGAAAAAAATCCACACTCAAAAGGCCTCCACATGCAATCCCCATGCCATCTCCCCAAGTGTAATACTTTTGAATCATAAAACTTATACACATAATCCCCACACAATCCCTCGTTGAAAATCCTTATATGACACAAACATCATTACCTCACAATGCTAAAATTCATAGACTGGTCATGTCACATGACTATAAACTACAACATCGAACTACATGGGTTTCGATCTCGGACTCATAAATAGGGCACATAGTATGCCTCCTTGAGGTTCAATACCAACAACCACCATCCATGTGTGAAATCTTCCCCCCTAGAGACATGATTAAATATTAAATATATCTTAATAAGACATTTTTTTCTATCTCCAAAATACGTTATTCCAGTGGACCAATCCATCTCAATAAGATGTTTTGGTCCATCTCCACAACATGTTAAGCCAACAACCCAATTCGTCTCAATAAGATGTTATTATATATACCCACAATAAATTATTCATGTTACTATCTCTATAAGACATTAAATTCATTACCTTTATTTAAAATCCCTACCCCAAGAAATAAATATAGGATTCCTAAATTAAAAATACTGAGAATACTTAGACCCTTGGCATTAATTACCTTGGGATCGACATGGGATGCCTTGGGTTTTGAAACAAATATGAATCATACATGAGATTCCCTTTAAAAGGGTAGGATGTTTCATGTTCCCAATATACCCAGTTTCAAGACATGCATAGACATTCCCAGCATGACTATTCAGTTTGACCGAAGGTTTCTTCCCTATCTAGATAGAAGGAGTGTAATTAACTAGTGTCCACCTAGTGATGGTGTTAGGAATCAGTTCCAAGAACTTGACATAAACCTATAATGGAGACCCAGAACAAGAGATTAAACCCAATGAGGAATACAAGGAAGAAGTAACTAGAATCCCATAAACACATTTTGAATAAGAAGAAAACATCATGGATACAAGTGACTAATGTCGCTTACCTTTGTAAAGTGGGAATAAAGAGAAATAGAGAGAGAACACATGATGTGTTGGCACCCCGATGAAAATGTTGAAAGTAGAAATGGTGAACCCAGCATAAAACTATTATTCTCAACATGGGTAATAGTACTTTTTGGGGAACCAATGGATTTCCGTATCACCATATCATGATTTTCAGTGTCAGGTCCCACCAAGAAAATAGTGGGCCCAACATGAAACTCACAAGTAAATTTGGGAATTTAATGTTTGGTATCCTTGGTATATGGCATTGTCAGTGTGGATCATTGACTAATTCAAGAGTAATAAACAATGTTAGGGAATTGGGAATTGATTGTCCTATACATATACTGATGGAAGAATCTATATTCCTTATATTAATCTAGTTGTAGGAATCCAGAACCCTCTCTCTAATGGGTTCTAGGGTAGGGGGAATATTAAGGTGGAATTCTAACATGAGTACACCCCCACCATAATTTGTTCTACATCTTCAACTACAAAGATCCCAAACCCATATCACCCTCTGAGATCATCTTGTGTAGGGTTATCTAAACCCTAGTGTGCCGGTATGAGAAGAAGGGTGTAATTCCAATAAAGTACATGGAATGCTAGGACCTTGAGGAATTGGTGCCTCACTGGAATCACTACCTACAAGGGATGAAAATAGAGATACCACCCCTACCCTACTGGTTAACTTTTTTAGGGTCCTCTATTAAAAGAACTCTGACAACTCACTTCCCTAAACTGAAGAGGTAGGGTACGTTTGATCCATGCCCACCTTGACCACTATTCGGGAGCTACCCATGAGGGATCCCACCAGGACACACCCATGACATAAATCAATATCATAGGATAAGTAGTGGGTTTAATTTATTCCTTCCAAGTAGGACCTGGTCCAGAACACACAATGTCAATGGCGAGGGAGGATTTAAGACATTTTCCATCAAGGGGAATCTTCTATAGCTTCTACGACCCCTACCATCACTGAAACATCTCACTAGATCTCTATAATAGGTGAACAAGGATCCTTCTTTTTCCACCTGGGATCGAGAACCTATCCACTTCTATGGTAGGTTAGGTTGACTCTACCATTCGTCGACACCACCAACATTCATTATGGACCATACCATGATGAGTAAAATAAGTGAGAATGTCCTCCCCACATCATCATCAATCAGTATGGAGGTCCTCCCAATGATCTAATAAACCAAATAGAAGGTTATCCACACTCCATAAATTGACAATATGGTGACAACCAGTATGGAGTTCCTCTCAATGCTACCACCACCAGTCAACATGGAGGTCCTTCCTATGTCTCCTACAATCAAAGAAGAGGTCATCCTCACTCCTCGACAAATATAAATAGGTTTAATCTCCACTTTAACACCAACCAAAGTGGAGGTCCTCCCCATTCCCACACCAACCAGTACCTAACTATTCAAATGATACATCCTTCTCTAAAGATTCATCCCATGGAAGGAGGGAGAACACCCAAAATTGGAGGTGAAACCTTGGTAAGTGTCTTTTCATCATTGACTCCTTAGAGTCCAAGGCGGTGGATGACTCAATGAGGGAACCTTAACTTTGGATACCAAATTCTAGGTTATAATCCTAATAATTGAGGATTATCATTCAATAAGCTATGTTCCACAAGATCCTCATATCCCACTTTATATACTTGCAAGTGGAGGATGTTTTGAATCCCTTCTAGGGACTCACAGTGCAGTTGTTTACGTCACCTCCAGTTACCCTCCTCTCAACTTCAAAAATAGAAGTTAGATATATTATAGTAAATTTTAGTTTGACACCTTCATATGGTGAGCTCTCTGTTGAGTTTCAAAAGCATGTCACATCTGTCATACAAGATTTAGTGGTGAACATCCCCTCCAAAGTGGACATGATATTGAATATGGATCTACATCTAAGTGATTTCCCGTCAATTAGTAGTTATTTGACCCTGGTACCACTACCTATTACGATATACCAACTAAAAGGTATGATTAAATCTGTACCACCACATATATATCATCCTGTTCCAATCAGGTCTTGGGGTTACAAAGAGAAAGGTCCTTCCTCTAAGTAAGAGTGCCTACGTGAGGTTATAGCCACTGAAAAGATATAAATGGTGTTATGGACACCTAATAATCTATAATTTTACATATTGGAGTCCCTTATAGAGTATCATTCATCATTTATCTTCCATATTATCTAAGAGACATGTCATTTCCTCTGTGATCGGCAGTTTTCCTACCTAGGGAGCCATGAACACCTCAATGACATTGACCTGCAGTGAAAAAAGGTTGAGATTATAGCGATCCTGATAGCTAAGTAGGATGATTTCTATGTCTATTTCTAATATCTATAGTAGACCTTCATTAAGAACCTCACTGTGATCCATTGTGTTATGGAAGATGCATATTCACATGTAAAGATTAGGGGTTGGGGTAGTATGATGCTCTCTATTTCCGCCCTATCTTGGGATAGTCTTTCCAATACACTTATGACGAAAATTACCATTTGGATACAACCATGGTGAATATTTTCATCATCAACCAACCAAAGATTCAAAGGAATAGGTTTGTCAATATTGGGATTGACAGGGATGACCCACCTCAAGGTACACCGTAGTACTAAGAATACCCTTTGGCATGTGTCCTCACTCATCAGCAAAGATAGACACTCGATCTCAAAATTACCATCACCATGACATTGATACCTATCCTATGGAACATTTAAAAGGGAAAGTGATATTTCAAACCATCTTAACAATCTATTTTTTCATAGAAGATAGATACAAATCACATAGTAGACACCTTTCAATTATATCTCGAGGAATATAAAAGGATCACTACTGATCTCATTTCATAGTGGTGCATGGACATGAAACTTTTCATAATGAACCTAATATCCCCTCCATTGAGGCACCCATTCCTCCTTGGAGAGATGCTAGAGTTAAAACATGGTGTCCCTATGCAACCAGTTAGGGATGAATTCAGTTGATATGGAAAATAACCAAGGTGTGAGTCACGTACCCCGCCCAAGCAACGTGATTATCTGCCTCAAGATTAAGGTCATGATACTCAATGAATCATTAATTCTATCAATGAATTGTAGGACAGAGACCCTCTCCAAGGTGACTCAATATCAACTCTAAAAACTTTCCTCGAGGACCTAGAAATTTGTTGGGTGGATATCCCTCCTAACAGAAATCCATAACCAGCATGGGTGGAAACTTTCCAAGCACTCATGACATTTGCTAATCCAAGATTCACCCAATTTAATATAATTGGTGACCTGATATATTATTTATCCCATGTTACCTCATGGTGTGGCCAAATGTTTGGGACTCCAATATAGTAGGAGGCTTTCATGGTCTAATTCTTCATTCTGACTTTGTAAGGGCCAACATTCATCAGGTATAACCCACTACACATAGGGTCCATTTCTGGTTGGGAGGATCTTCGATGATAGTTACTCATGAAATTTATCTTTACCACACATAGTATGATAATATTAGACCTCTTAAATTAAAAACAGTGGCCTAATTAATGAGTTGATAAATTTATCACCCATTGGAAATGGATCACATACTCACTTGACATGTTGCTATTTGTGGAATAAATGCTCACGATGTTCCTGGAAAATTTCATGAAGGATATAGTTCCTACCCTCATCTCTTTTAAATACCCTAGTGGATTTAGGTTATTCTATGAAAGGGTTAAAAACTTAGAATAGGCCTTCCAGTAGACTATACCAAAGTAATACCCATTACCCCTTCCAGATCCCATGTGAAGACCTATGAAATTACTGACTACCACCACTTTTCATGTAGAGGTTCTTGAGGAGGTACACCTATTGGAGTATTTATCAGATGAAACTCACCAAAAATAACCCTGCCTAGAAGATCCTCACTTAGCACAAAACAGAAAGTTTCATCCCTACTAAGAACAATCACCTCGACGAGAAAATGTGGCTCCAGACCCCCGTCAAGGCCAGTCTCCTAGGGTGAATTTTCTAGATAGAATAAAGAGGAACTACATTTTAGGGATTTTTACGTCCCGAGGTGTTTCATATGTACCTTATAGAAGGTAATTATAATTTTTTTTACTATGAGAGACCTCAAGAGGACCATCTCATTGGTCATCCTAGTCGTTTACCATACCATAGTATTTTTATAAATACCATCAAGGAATGTTTCGTGTTCAAATATTGGCTCTAGTACCAATGAGATTGTGGATTATTCAAGATGGGAGAAGGTCCATCATAGGTGAAACATGTATTTTATGACCCTGAAAATGACATTGAAGGATATAGTGAATGGAAAAAGGCTCCCAACTGTAGGAAATATAAGTGTGATGACCAATTGGCTCAGAAGGTAGTTTCTCACACACATGGTATAATCCATTCCTAATTTAGAAATACATAATTTTTATGGATTTAATATCCCTTCTAACCACTTAATACATATTTTCATCATATTATTCCAAGTATCATAAGATTAGGAATTAACAGAACAAGGGAAATCAGATTCCCCCACCGATAACAAATCCATCTCGAATAATTGGAAACATCATACCCCCTTCTTTAAGAGATGTTCCCATGTTCCACTAAGCCCTATATTATCCCACAGATGATGATTAAAAGTATGGCTTTGATAAATTCATTAAGATAGTGGACCATCTCATAGAACCTGATAGTGAGGAGTACCATGTAAACCCCTCGGGTTCTTCTGGCATCATCATCGAAGGAATGGTAGAGGACACATGAGCTTCCAGAACACTCAGTCTAGTATCTCAAACTAGGTATTTCATATAGTAAATAAAAGAACTATACTCCAATTCTATTCTATTCGGAATACCTCTCCATCCAATAATGTTAGTTGACTATGAATCTGACCTGTGACCGTGTAGTTATTAAATATTTCCATCCATAGCCCAACCAAAGTCATTTAACTGTCAGCAAAAAATTGTGAAGAGAATGCCAAATATTATTCATCATAACATTTCATTTACTATTAATAACCCATATGTTCATATAGAAATATTTATTGTGCCCCTACTAAGTAATGAACCACCATGGGAAAAAATATTCCCTTGGAATAGAAATATGATGTGCTGAAGTACCTCACCAGAATTATCATGAGGAGTTTGATCTTCGAGGCTATCCACTTGTTGAAGGAAATGCATGAGTCCCTTCCCAAATCTTTAAAAATAACTCCTTATTTAGAAGATGAGGTCGCTAACATCAGGGCCTAAAATTCAAAAGAATTTGAGAAAGAGGAGTGGTGAGACGTCATTTCATTTTTTTAAAGAAGATGAGGGTTTCTTCACTTATAGGAACATATTCATTTTCTATACTACTAGTCAGATCAATAGTGTGGATATTTTCCACTACCATATTGACAATATCTCCATGATCAACATCATCATGACCAGAATTCTTCATAAGCTCAGGCTAACAAATTAATATATGACCCCCTCCAACTTGACAATATAAGGGTATTATAAGATCAATCATAAACGGCATGGAAATATTCATCTAAATACATAGTATGGTGGTCTGATATCTAGAACCAAATTTATGGTAGTTTCATAGGAAGCTAACTACAATGTGATGCTGGGAAAAGTATGGCTTCATTTTCATGTGAAAATACCTTTTTCATACCACCAGTTCCAAAAATACTCCCTCAATCATTGAATAGGGGTACTCTGGGGTGATGTGTCCCCCTTTAACCCATATGAAGCCTATTATCTATATTTAAGGTACTATTAAATATAAGGGATGTAGATTCAAACCAATATATTTGGGCATATCAATTCCCCAATTATTTGAAGGATACTATAATAAGTCCATTTTTGGACATGAATAACTGATTCATTCTATTGATTAATTGGGTAAATCACACAATGCCAGACATGGGGGTTGTTTTGTTGTCTCCATGAAAAAGGGTTTCAATGTAGCTAATAAAAAGAAAATACCATAGATTACCTAATACCCCTATATCATATATGCTAGACTGGTACTAGATTAACCTACTCCTATGACATACCGATTAGTTCTCTCCATGTCCACTAATACACGTTATTCCTACATGTTATACAAAGTAAGGATGACTTGATGAAGAGAGACACATCACCACTGTTTTAATATAAATAGAGGACCTCATAGTTCAAGACCACATAGAATTGGATTGAAATATTTTTCACTATATTCATAGAACAAAAACCCCCCATTGAGGATTCCATATCCACTAGAGGAGGTACCAGTGCTACCTTAGAGATGGATATCCTAGAAGAGTCTCCTCCTCCCTCTGATTCCCTTATCTTATATGAATAGGATTATTGGGATAGAGCTCCTTCTATATTTGAGGATGTTTTCTACATCATCATTGATCAGTTAACCCAAGTGAACCACGGTGTTTAGGATGATATAAGTCCTACATTGATCCATATATCCATTTATACATAGGATAAGTGGTTGTATGTGGCCTTCATGAAATAATACTATTATGTATTCTCTTGAATTTATGAGAAGATGCTAGGGCTGGACCTTGAGGTCACTATTCACCACCTTCTCCTCCTAGCAGGTTATTGCGGGTTCAAGAAGCCTCCAAAAAAAATAACACCTCTCATGGTGTTATGATCAATGCCGAATTTCACAAGCTTATCAAAGATAAAATCATATAGAATTTCCATTACCCCATATAGTTGGCCAACATTATTCTAGTGCAAAAAAATAACAGGAAGATAATAGTCTATATCAATATTCTAGGACCTCAAACACCACTATCTAAAGGATGGGTTTCACCTTCAAGAGACATATATATTGATCTATGATAAAAAAAATGTTCTGTGGAATCTCCTTTAGGAATAGTTACTCTGGGTATAATTAGATCATGATAGACCCTGAGGATGAGGATATCACCACCATTAGGGTACCCCAAGAGAATTTTGGGAATTCAGTTATTCCATTTGGAATGAGGAATGACAGTTCCACTTACCATTTAGAAATCCACCACATCTTCAAGTAAATCCTGAAGACTTTGGTGGAATTCTACTTAGATTTTTTGGTGGTCAAATCCTTCCAGCGTCAGGATCATCTCAAGGATCTTGAGAAAGTATTCATATTCATTTTCTTTGGGAACATAATTTTGAACCCCATGAAGTGGGAATTCGAGGTCACCATTGGTAAGTTTCTTAGATTTTTCATAAGATATAGATGCATCAATATTATCCCACAGAAGATCAAACCCATAAATCATATACCTCCCCTAAGAAATATCTTGGAATTTTGGTTCCTTCATGGAAACATAGCCTACATACACCAATTTACTGAAAATTTGGATGGAAAGTGTACACTAATTTCAGGGATCTTGATGAAGGTAACCATTTACGACTAGGAATGTGAGTTCCTGAATTCCTTTTTGGACATCAAGTAGTATCTATTTCAACCTTTGGTCCTAATTACACCCATATCAGGAAAGACATTGATCCTCTATGTGGCCACCCTGAATAGTCATTTGGATATATTATACTAAAAATAAGGACTTTAATAGCACTAGTAAAAGGGATTTATCAGGGATATAGGATCACTGATAATGTAATAAATGTTAAATGGTTAACTTTAACAGTGCTCATAAAAAGTGCCGATAAAGACCCCTTTATAAATGCTAAAAAAAGAGCTGATAAAGGCCCTGTTGATAAAGGGAATAATTTTTTTCCACACACCCCACACCCACCCCTTTATCGTCACATTAGAAAATCCTATACTCCTACACCCACCCCTACTTTCAATGAGTTTCAAACCTGAGACCTTCAACTTATAAACCAGTGCCTTTTCCAGTCCCCTATACTATTTTTTTTATATTTCATGATATATCTATATATTTATATTTTTTTGTAAAATTTATTTATCCATATATATATATATGTTTATATATATGTTCATTTGTTAATAAATATATTATATATGTAAATATGTTTAATTATTTTTTTATAAAATTAAAATTTAATGTGGGAATATATATATATAATATGAATATATTGTTATATAATTTACTATAAATAATAGTAAATTATTAAAAATGATAAAATTTCTATTCCATAATATCAATATGAATGAATTCCCTATAAATAATCTCATTGCCCACAAAAGTGAAAATAACCCCTTAATTGAGGTTTAAAAGCAGTCGAATGTTAAAAAAATTGGGGTACACCAAATAAAAACTCAGTTTTTGTGGTGTTCTAGGATTTTTTGGCCTTGAAAAATGTAACATTGGTTTACTTGTATCACTAGGGGTGTAGAGATCATCACATGTTTCGATTTGATATGTGGTAGAGCCCAAATGGACTCCCGGATCAAAATTTATGGTCGTTTGAATTTTGAGTTACATTTTCAACTTCATTTAGATATTTTATTAATTTTTTTATTTTTTATCTTCAAATTTTTATTAAATGACTATTGCTTGATCATAATTAAAAAATTATTAATTAAAAATATTTTCTAATTTCTTTATCATCCATTTTTATTAAATTTAATATATATATATTGTATATACCAATTTAGTTTTATCTAAAACATTTTTAATATATATATATATTATTTATATCAATATACATATATTAATATATTAATATAGTATTTTAAATGAATTATTTTTTAAATAGACTCTTTATCAGCGCTAGTAAAAAATATCGGATAAGGGGGTCTTTATCAGTGCTTCTAAAAATGTACTGATAAATACCCACCCCCCATCAGTAATTTTTTATAAGGACTGATAAAGGAACTTTTTATCAGTAATTTTTTACTAGCACTAAAAAAGGAGGGACTTTATTCATGCTTTTTTACAAGCACTGATAAAGAGACCTCTTTAATAGTTCTTTTTTTAGCACTATTAAATATCCCCTTTAACAGCACTAAAAAATCACAATTAAAGACCCAGTTTAATATTTTTTCCCTAGAACCGACAAAGGGAGTCTGTAAAAGAACTTTTATTATTCTTTGTTAAAACCCTAGAACTAGATAAACCCAGTTATGTAGTATTATATAGCCCAAAAAGAAAATATGTTAGGGGAAAAGTCTATACTATCTTAGTTGTATACTCCTCTATAAGAATACTACATATTCCCCCCATTAAGAACAGTTACCTCAGGTTAGTTTGAGAAATATAGAAGTTTCACTACTAGAAACTATCTCTATCCCCATGCATCTATACTCACAGTTTAGAGAAACCATGGGTATAGATTCTCTGCCCAATGTTATCCCAATAATTTTAAAAAAATGTTGGTATAACTTAATCTATACTGACAATTTTTCAAAAATTATGTTACAAATCCAACAAATAATTAGATAACCTTGGGATCCTCCTCCTCTCCTCATTTCACATCCATAATACCTCCCCTTATATGATCTCAACATCTCCCTCCCCTCCTCAGGTGCCATTTCCCCCATTCGTATGTGATATTCATCAATTTTTGGATTTTGTTTGTTTTGATCTGTATACTTTACTTCCATCTGGTTTTTTCATCTCCCGTCACCTAAGAGACATCAGGTTGTATTCTTTAGAATTATCCCAAAATTCATAGATTTTTTTTTCTAATCATCTTTGACATGAGATTTATGAGTTCTGAATCCCTCTTCTCTTTTTTTGGATGTTATTTTGAATTTTATATATGCATGTGATTTACTAGAGCATGTTGGAATCACTTAGATCATTGTGTTATGAAATTTATTTCCTAATAGAGATAAAATATATTATATTATATTCATAAAATTACTATTTAATTACAATTAATTTATATTGAAAACAATCCTATGGATTCTTATGAATTTACCATAAATTGGATATTCATTTGGTGAAATATTTTAGGGATTTATTTATTTTTAGTTTTTGGAATGTTATTTAAGTTAACTGTAGGGGTAAATATTGGTTTTTATTATCCTAGAGTTTTGGAATTTAATTATTTAAATTTAATTTTTTTATCATTAACCATGGTTAAATTATTTATTGGATTTATTTAACACAAAAAATAATTAATTATATGATGTTGTACATGATTATACTATTATAAGTAAATCTATAATAATTCTTTATCTATAAAGGTTGGTTCTTTATGGATTAACTATTTCAATTATATTACTTGTCAAACCAGTTTATTATAATTAATTATTATCATTTATACTAGAATTAATGATAAAATATTATTTAAAAAGAATAAATTTTTATAATTCAAATGTTGAATAATTTAAAAAACATTATTATGTACAAATATATATAGAATCCTTTGGTAAATTTAATGAGATAATTATATAAGTTAGAATGGAAATATTTTTTGATCATATTAATTTTATGAAGCATGGATTTCATTGATAATGTTTTACCAAAGATGTTACACCCCATGATTTCATAGTAAGTTATCTCTTCAAAGTAATTCAATAACTTGCGCTACTCGCAACAACGAGTTCGAGTGCACCATGACTTACCAAACTAGCCGTTCAAAAGTTGTTATGTATAATATTAACTGAATTTTTAATTTTATATACTCCATAAAATTTTTGAATCCATATTATGTATTTCAGAGACATAATATAAGAACAAATTCATTTTTTCAAATAAAAGAATTATTTTTCAAAAAATGCAATTTTACCTCCTTTTAAGGAAGAAACCTTTTTTTAAAACCAATATTTGACTCTTTTATATATTTAATTTAATGAAATTCAATTATTATTTAGAATCAGGACATAAAAATTTAGTTTGGTTAAATTTTTGGAACTTTTCTGATAACTTTCATATTTTGATGAATAGTGAAAATACTAAATTTTAATTGAAAACAACTTTTTTAATCAAAATAATTTATAGTGTTAAATTATGAATTTGAATGGTTTTGAAGTATAATTAGATTTTATTTATACCATTTAATAAAATTTGGGTCATTATAATTTCACATATAAATTTGGCATAAACACATGTCAATCTTTTGATAGTTTTTACTTTTTAAAACATGATTTTTTGTTTTGACAACAGCTATTAATCTTAAATTAATTAATGAAACTTATATGTTTTTCATTTTGTAAAATATAATTAATTTTTGAATTCAGAATATCAAATTATATTAGGGTGAATTTTTGGTATTTTTCTGAAAACTTTCAATTTTTGATGAACAGTGAAAAACATTACGTTATTGTTAAAATTGACTTTTTATTTAAATAATTGCTTATTTTATTTAAATTTATTTTAATTAAAAATAGATATATAATACCTATATAATTTCAATGTAATTCATTGAAGTCATTTTATAATAAAATTAGATGTATAAAATTTTATTGAAATCTTTAACGTCTTTTACCCACCTTCTAGGCACATTTGCAAATTTGCATAAAACGTAATTTTACCTCTTCTGTGAATTGAATTTCAAAAATCCGAGAAACATGGTTGAAATCAGTAAGTAAAATTTGGTTTAATAAGATTAAAATAATTATTGGTGAATGATAAATTTTTACTTTTATTTACCACTATTAAAAGTAAATAGGGTAATTAAAGGTAAAAATGATAATATAATTACCCCAACACATGTCCTAATTATATTGGATAAGTGTATTTTGACCAAAACAAACCTCAGGAATAAAATATGATCTTTTTGGTCTACTGTATTTAGATTAGTATATTTATTATTATTTTATTTAAAGAAGAGTTAAAATTGTTAAATTCATATTTTAATAACTAAACCATTTTTAATATAGGTTTATACATAAAATAAATTCGACCATAAATATTAATTTGAAATATAAAAATATTTCCTACATAATGTTATTTTATATAAAATTTTATAGATTAAATAATTAAATTTATTTATGATACAATGACGAAGCAGTAATTAATTTATCAATGAAAGATTAAAATGATCGATATTGTAAATATAAAGATAAAGGTAAATTGAGGCTTTTGAAGCCATCCAAAAAAATAGATTAAAATGACATATAAGGTTTGATTCAATTAATTTTTTTTCTAAGTAATCATGCTGTTATGAATTTCACAAAAACCAAATACTAAATAGTTTCAAAATTGACATAAATGAGTTTTTAAAACAAATAATACATTATTAAAAGATATAATATTCCTAAAAATATAAGGTTTGGAAAAAAGACTTATATAATGATAAATATGTCATTAATGAATCACTTGGGGTTCTCATGGATTTTTATAGTAATTTTATTAACCATTTATTATAATAATACAAGAGAACATGGTAAAAGTTAAACTATTTAACTATGAGTTAAATCTTAAATATAGGGTTAATAGGGTGAACTAAACTTGTCTAAAACCTATTTTTAGAGTATTTAGACTCATACCCACCTTATCTTTGAAATAAATTAATTTTTATCCATTAGAAATCGAATATGAATTTATAATAAAATAATATTTCAAACTTATCCTAAAGTGACCCTGACCTCTCTTATAAAAGGGTACTTCCCCTTATCTCAAAATCACACCTCCAAATCCATTTGTCTTGGCCAAAACCTGCCCAAATCTCCTCAAACCTTCCCTCACATCAACCTATAGGACTTACCTTGAGCATAAATCCAACCTAAGGATCCTTTTTGTTCAAATCAAAAGGAAACACCCAAAAAAGATGTAATTATTTTCTCACCTCTTTCAAAGTCCTTTTCTTCTTCCAATTTCTCTTTCTTTGTTATTTCTATACCAAAATAATAAATCAAGTACCTTGTACATACTGTGATTTTATTATAAATATGGTACAACCGTACTCATTATTCTATCCATCCTATGAATGATAATGTCACCATGTGTGCATGCGTACGACTTACCGTCTCCACACCGTGGTGTAATTTTTTATTTCACACAATGTTATTTGGATGGATATAATGATGAGTAATATGTGTATAAATAATGAAAATAAAAAGATAATTTCTTTTTAAAATTACTATACCATCCAATTCCACACCTTTTAATCATTAAGAAATTGATATTGTCACTCGTGTGTACGTACGACTTACCGTCTTCATGACGCGATGAGATTCATTTCCACGTTCACCATACAATGATGATTATAAAAATATATATTATTAATAAGTATATAATATATAGAATAATACTGCAAGTAGATCTATATATATATATATGTATGTATGTATTTAATTACATATGTCTTATTCACTTACTTCTATTCAATACGATATAAAAACAGAAACACTGTTTATGCGTACGTACGACCTACCATCTCTATAAATGGTGTTTTCCATTTCATATAACTATCAATTATACATATTTATATTCTAAATATATATGATATATAAATCATGTTTTATATTCTATAAGTATTTAAATCATGATCTAAATGATACGATCAAGAATAACAAGTTAAAACACGTACGATTAAAAAATCAATTATTACCCAAAATGTTAATTTAACATGAAAATCATTATTAAATGGGTATTATAAAGTCATAAATGAATCATGAATGATATAATAAATATGAATATGGTTCTGGTATAATTTAATAACATACTATTGTCATTATATAAGAGTTTAAACATACCGTCAACCAAAATAAAGTGCAAGGTAAGTGTTAATTCATCAATCTCATTATTATCTGAGATTTTTTATGTGTAAGTATTTTTTGGGAAATATTTATTATCCATGTCTATGTTTTGTAAAAGAAATTTAAAAATTATTCTTTTAAGGTAATGTTTAACAAAAACATCATTTTAAATGTTTTAAATATTTATTCTTCAAAAACTTTCCCACTAATGACCATGTTTTCAAAATGGTTTTAAGGATGTATTTATATGGACATGATTGTTTTAAAATGTAATTCCTTTCAAAAGTTTTAAAGTGTTATGGGACACTTTGATTCAAAAATACCTTTTAAATTACTTCCATTATAAATTTTTGACTTTTAAATTATTTCACAAATTGTTATATTTCTCCCAAAACGTTTAACTGCTCATTTTCAACTATGTCGACATCCTTTACGAGATATTATTCTTGATTAAGGTTAATTTATTATAACACAATATTCCATATAGTATTGAATGAGTTCTGATATGTTTGACCGTGGATGTGCTATTTTTATACCCTTCATGGTTTATGGTTGAAGTAATGATATTCTGTATGATAGTTTTAGTATGAATGTTTATGTTATGTTTCAAAATTTTCATATGAGAAATACAGTAGACTTAGTAAGTGATGGGTGGATCCCACTATAGATCCTCGATGGATCGGTAGGTCTCATTATAAAAACTAGTATCCTGGCATAAGGCCTTGACAAAAATTTTAATTGTAGTCTTGGCACGAGGCCTTGAATTTGTGGAAATGATGTCTGTCGTTAGGAATTCCCTCATTATGAAATAAATTACTACATGTGATTATTCGACTTGTAGAATATTCATGTGAATGTTTATATGGTAATTTTTAATTTATTTTATCCATATTATGTTCATTTTTATGTTTAAAATTATGTTGTTTTTATTACACATCTTGCCTTAAAAGTTTATAGCTTCCACTAAATTATTTACCCTTACTGAGCATCTGAGCTCACCTCTTTCTTATGTTTTGTTTTCCTAGGATTCCAAGAAGTGTATTATGTTTGAAATGTAGGGTTAAGATAGAGGAATAATGGCATTTTCAACGGATTATTTATGTTGTGTTTTAAGTTTTAATGTATAATGTAATGTTCAGGCATGTACTCTATTTTCCAAGACTAATAAACTGATCGGTCCTTCAGGACTTGATTCCTTGTAATCATGCCAATGTATTAAAATAATGCACCAGCTCCAGGCTTCTAGGGTCGGGGTGTTATAGTTGGTATCATAGGAATTTTAGTACAAACCTTGGAAACTAGATTTAGAAAAACTCTGATTAGAAAACATTACCCTAAGATAAATTTCTATGATTAGTATAGAAGAACTTCCTCGAATTTTGTTAATGTAGATATTTTGTGTATTTTCCAAGAAATACATCCATGTCTGGATACGACCAGGTAGAGGAGGCTCTAGAAAAGATGAAACTAGTAGTGAAGACTCTAACAAGGAGTTTCTGGCTTGAGCCGGGGTATCCTGGTACATGAAAATGGTCCTTGCTACACTCTTGGTTACGACACTCCTAGGGGATATGCTTTGGGTAATTCAAATTTTCTTTATAAGCCCTTATAAAGGATTTAGGAGTAAGTACTTCCTAAAAGAAATTTTTTTATTATTATAGATTATATGCATAATCTTTTCAATTTAAGTTAGGTATTTTACAGGTTTGGAATTATGCATTACGATTCATAAAAAAACCTAGTGTATACCATTGTTTAGAAATGGTGCTCAGTAGAATGAATGAGAACTGCATCAATAGGCATGATCCAATGAGTAAGAATAATCATATCTTTCATGGTATTAATCCAACATTTAGAAGAGAAATATTCTCCCATATATTCTCATCATATGAAGAAATATTATCATGTGTTAATAAGTTTGGTAAATAATTCTTTGAGTCTTATGGATTTGAAGGGAAGCAAGAGAAGAAAAGGATGGTAGAGAGAAAGATGGGTAAAGGGAAGAGGGGAAAGAATAATTTTCCAATATGTGATAAATATGGAAAGAATCAAATTGGTAAATTCTTGAAGGGAATGGGAGTTTGTTATAAGTCTGGAGAAAAAGGACAACAAGTACGTGATTTCAAGGGTAAGAAAAAGGTTTTAAATGTACAGTGCTTCATCTACAAGGAGTTGGGACACTACGTGAATCAATATCCAAATCATATGAGTATGCCTCAAATGATGATATTGGATAATAATCAAGTTATGATACTACCATAGATGATGAGGAATGACTATTGTTCTTATGTTTTTATTAAATAATTATTGGAGTGTTGTATCAATGATGTACTGGTTATATGAATTATGGAAATAAATAAGTATTGTACTACAAAACTATTTCATTGAGGATTTGAGATTATACGGTTCTAAAAAAAGTGACTCAATACCAAGTTAAACTTTATGGAAAATATGTGGTTGAAGGAAAGATAAACCTTAATATGGTTCTGATACTAATGTATTAATTTTTGAATAAGATGTGATTGATTTTGATAAATTATATTCGATATTCTAGACTACTTTGAATCTAATTAATTGTTTGTTTATTCCATTATTGTTGGAGTTTAAAAAATTTTTATATAAGGAGTATATCCTGTATTATATAAGGAATAAGAGAGCATGACTGTAATCAATAAGGTTTTATGATAATTCATGTTCTTACCATGTTTTAAAAGAATAAATGATAAAGGTATTCACATGTTATTATGTGGAAATGGAGATCTTTATAGTGTTTACCTTCCTAATAAATTATGGACTCTGAGTTTGGACAGAAGTATTTTGGATAAGTCTAAAGGTTGGAATGGATTAATTTTGACATTAGGTACTATTTTTAATGTTAAATCATTTCTTAAGATTATTTTTGGATTGTTGTAAAATGGACAACCCAGAGATCAGGCGATAACTCGTTGCGTTCGGCAAGGCCGCGAGACTTGAACCCCCTAACCGAAGGGAGATAAGGGTGCATCACCTACCACTATACTACATGATGTCCTAGTTTTTATAATGTCATTTTCTTAAATAGTCAGACAAATGAATGATAAATTCCTTATTTTTGGAACCCTATACGATTAGGATAAATAGAATATTTTTGAATTCTATTATCTTTTGGAGTGAAAGATGATTTTGTGGTAGGATTTAGTTGAACGATGAAACTCTAATTTTCAAGTATATTTTTCCTATTATTATATTAATAAATTAATTCTTAAACTTTATGGGAGGGATATTAAAACCGAAAATGAGTTATCCTAATACTTTATGTTTTTTTGAATTGATGATATTTTAAATCATTATAGATTTATGGATTTAAGGCCCTCAATTTTACACTTGTTTGTGATTGATGAACTCAATCACTCCCTATAAATATTTACATTTTTTTATTTATCTCTAATTTCCACAAATTTTCTCCAAATTGAGATCATAATTTGGGGGTGACTTTTTCATTTCTCTTTCCCTCTTATTAAGACTAAATTTTATTAACCCAATTTCGGATGTGGATTTTCCACAAAGGTATTTTTATATTTTTAACCTTTTATTTCAGATAACAATGTCAAATTACAAGGAAGAAATTTATTTAAGTTGGGGATAATGCAATACCCTAATATTTCATAGTACGTTATCTCTTCAAAGTAATTCAACAACTTTCACTACACGCAACACCGAGTTTGAGCGCACCAAGGCTTACCAAACTAGCCGTTCAAAAGCGGTTATGAATAGTATTAACTTAATTTTGAATTTTATATACTCCATATAATTTTAGAATCCATATTATGTGTTTCTTATACATAATATAAGAATAATTTCATTTTTTTCAGATAAAAGAAGTAGATTTCAAAAAATGAAATTTTACCGCCTTTTAATGGAGAACCCTATTTTTAAAACCAATATTTGAAACTTTTACATATTAAATTTAATGAAATTAAATTATTTATAAATGGTATATAAAAATTTAGTTTGGATAAATTTTTGGTACATTTCTAATAACTTTCATATTTTGATGAAAAGTGAAAAATACTAAATTTTAATTGAAAACAAATTTTTTAAACAAAATAATTTATAGAGTTAAATTATGAATTTGAATGGTTTGGAAGTATAATTATATTATATTTTTACCATTTAACACAATTTAGGTAATTATAAGTAATTTCACATATAAATTTGACATAAACACATGTCAATATTTTGATAGTTTTTACTTTTTAAAAACCTTCTTTTTGGTTTTGACAAGGGGAATTAATTTTAAATTAATTAATTAAACTTATATGTTTTTAATTTGGTAAAATAGAATTTATTTTTGAATTCATAATATCAAAATTATCTTAGGGTGAATTTTTGAAATTTTTCTGAAAGCTTTCATCTTTTGATGAATAGAGAAAAACACTACGTTATTGTTAAAACCGACTTTTTATTTAAATAATTATTTATTTTATTTAAATTTATTTTAACTCAAAATAGATATATAATACCTATATAAGTTCAATGTAATTCAATTGATTAATTTTATAATAAAATTAGATGTATAAAATTTTATTGAAATTTTTAATGTCTGTTACCCACCTTCTAGGCACATTTGGAAATTGCATAAAATGAAAATTTACTACTTCTGCGAATTGAATTTAAAAAATATGAGAGAAATGGTTGACATCAATAAGTAAAATGTTTTTCAATAATATGAAAATAATTTTTATGAATAGTAACTTTCCCTTTTATTTACCACAGTTAAAAGTAAATAGGGTAATTAAAGGTAAAAATGATATTATAATTACCCCAACACATGTACTAATTATATTGGATAATTTTATTTCTACCAAAACCAACCTTAGTAATAAAATATGATCCTTTTGGTCTACTTGTATTAGATTAGGACATTTATTATTATTTTATTTAAAGAAGAGTTAAAAGTGTTAAATTCAAATTTTAATAACTAAACCATTTTTAATATAAGGTTATAAATTAGAAAAATTAGACTATAAATATTCATTATAAATATAAAAGTATTTCCTATATAATTTTATTTTATTTATAATTTTTTGAGATTAAATAATTAAATTTATTTATGACACAATGATAATGCAATAATTACTTTATCAATGAAGGATTAAAATAATTAATATTATAAATATAAACATAAATGTAAATTGAGGTTTTTGATGCTATCCACGAATTTTATGGATTAATATTACATGTTAAGTTTGATTAAATGAATTTTTTCCAAAGTAATCATGCTGTTATGACTTTCAAAAAAACTAAAAACTAAATACAAAATAGTGTCAAAATTTACATAAATGAGTTTTTTTTAAATATTATACTAATAAATGATATAATATTCCTAATAATATAAGGTTCAGAAAAGGACTTATATAATGATAAATATGTCATTAATGAACTGCTTTGGGATCTATTGTCTTTTTTAGTAAGTTTATTAACAATTTATTCTAATAATACAAGAAGGCATGGTAAAAGTTAAACTATTTAACTAAGAGTTAAATCTAAAATATAGGGTTAATATGGTGACCTAAACTTGTCTAAAACCTATTTGTTGAGAGGATTTCGACCCATACCCACCTTAACATCTAAATAAATCTATGTGGAGACATTTGAAATAGAATATGATTTTATTATAAAATAATATTTCAAACTTTTCCTAAAGTGACCCTCACATCTATTATAAAAGGGTACTTCTTCTTCTCTCAAAATCACACCTCCAAATCCATTTTCCTTGGACAAAAACTAACCAAAACTCCTCCAAGAATCCCTAAATTCAACTTAGAGGTATTCCTTTGAGCATAAAACCAACCTAAGGAGCCCTTTTGTTCAAATAAAAAGGAAACACCCAAAGAAGACGTAATTATTTTATCACCTCTTTCAAAGTTCTTTTCTTCTTCTTCTTTATATTTATTTTTTATTTCCATATCAAAATAATAACTCCAGTACATTATACATACTGTTATTTTATTATAAATATGGTACAAACATACTCATTATTTTATCCATCCTATGAATGATAATGTCACCATGCATGTGTACGTATAGCTTACCATCTCCACGCCGTGATGTAAATTGTTATTCAACACTTTTTTAATTGGATGGATATAATGATGTGGAATATGTGTATAAATAATGAAACTAACATGATAATTGCTTTGTAAAATTACTATACCATACAATTCCACACCTTTTAATCATTAAGGAAATGATATCGTCACTTGTGTGTACGTACGGCTTACCGTCTCCATGACGCGATGAGATTCATTTCCACATTCACCATTCAACAATGATTATAAAAATATATTTTATTAATAATTATGTAATATATGACATAATAATGCTACTGGATATATATATATATATATATTTACTTACATATATCTTATTCACTTACTTCTGTTAAATACGATATGAAAACGGAAACAACGTTTATGCGTACGTATGAACTACTGTCTCCATAAACGGTGTTTTCGATTTCATATATCTATATATTATAAAAATTTATATTCTAAATATATATTATATATAAATCATGTTTTATATTCTGGAATTATTTAAATCATGATCTAAATGATACGATCAAGAATAACAAGTTAAAACACGTACGATAAAGAAAGTGATTATTACCCAAAATTTTAATTTAACATGGAAATCATTATTAAATGGGTTGTATAAAGTCATAAATGAATCATGTATGATATAATAAATATGAATATGGTTCTTTTATATTTTAATAACATACTATGGTAATTATACAGGAGATTAATCATACCCTTGACCAAAGGAAAGTACAAGGTAAGGGTTAATTCTTCAATCTCATTATTATCAGAGATTGTTTATGTGTAAGTATTTTCTGGGAAATATTTATTATCCATGTACATGTTTCATAAAAGACATTTCAAAATTATTCTTTTAAGTAACACTTTAACTAAAACATCATTTTAAATGTTATAAATATTTATTCTTCTAAATCTTTCTCATTAATTTCCATGATTTCAAAATGGTTTTAAGGATTTATTTATATGGACATGATTGTTTTAAAATTTTAATTCCTTTCAAAATATTCAAAGTGGTATGAGACACATTGATTCAAAAATCTATTTTAAATTACTTCCTTTATAAATTTTTGACTTTTAATTGATTTCACAAAAATGTATATTTCTCTCAAAAAGTTTTACCGATCATCTTCAACTATGTCAACAACATTTACTATATATTATTCTTGATTTAGGTTGATTTATTATAATAAAATCATCCATATAGTATTGAATGAGTTATGATATGTTTGAATATGTATTTTCTATTTTTATACCCTTCATGGTTTATGGTTGAATTATTGAAATTTCATATTCTAGTTTTAATACGAATGTTTATGTTATGTTTCAACATTTTTATATGAGGAATGTAGTGGACTTAGTGAGTGACGGGTGGAGCCTTCTATAGCTCATCGAAGCATCGGTAGGTCTCATGAGACAAACTAGTGTCTTAGAACAAGGCCTTGAAAAAAATTTATTTATAGTCTTGGCACGAGGCCTTGAATTTGTGGTAATGATGTCCAGCGTTAGGCATTCCCTCATTATGAAATTGATTATTACATGTGATTATTCAAATAGTATAATATTCATGTGAATATTTATATGGTAATGTTTGATTTATTTTCTCCATATTATTTTCTAGTTTATATTTAAAAGTATGTTGTTTTTATTACACATCTTTCCTTAAAAGTTTATAGCTTCCACTAAATTATTTACCCTTACAGAACATCTGAGCTCACCCCTTTCTTATGTTTTGTTTTCCCAGGATTCCGAGAATTGTATTATGTTTTAAATTCAGGGTTAAGCTAGGGGAATAATTGAGTTATCATTGGATTATTTATGTTGTGTTTTATGTTTGAATTTTTAATGTAACGTTCACGTTTGTAATCTATTTTCCAAGACTATTAAATGAATCGGTCCTTCGGGACTTGACTTCTAGTAATCATTCCAATGTATTAATATAATTAACAGGCTCCAGGCTTCTGGGGTTGGGGCGTTACAAAATAATTTTTTTCATTATGAAAACGTTAGTGGTATGTACCTTAGTTTTACCTATTTTTATTAACTATTGAGTATAACTTAGTTATATGTTAAGAATGATTCCTTAGTTCATTTATAATGTATTGATTAGTTAGAAATTTATTTACACGAATTTTTAAATGAATAAAAAACCATCTAACCACATTTACCTCAATTATGAGGTTTCTTAGGTGGTCAAGTAAAGTATGGGTTTCATAAAGTGTGGTGGAATGGATTAATTATTTAGTCCTGATGGATCTCCCCAAAATTAAATACTTTTTAAATTGAAATAGAACATCATAAAAAATCCATTTATCTTTTGTTTGAATAATATAAGTATTGTTAAGATTAAATAAAATCCTTTAATGACTTAATGTTACCTTAAATTCTGTTTTTAAATGAGAAGACTGATATGGATAGGAAATACACATTTTTATTCTAGTATTCCTTAGTTATTATCTATTCCAATACATGAACCTTTTTTGTATTTCTATGATTATGCCATAGTTTTTTCTTATGATATAACTTGTTCTTTGTTTGGATGGATTGTCGTATTATATAATGGTCACGTGTAACATCCATTATATTCGATTTGGATTCCAATTAATGTTGTTTTATTTAGTCTACACTATACTTTTAATTTGTCTTTGAATATGGATATCATTTTAATTATGTTTTAAATTATTGATTGGAACATAACTTTTTTCCTAAATAATATAATGGGCATAATCCATATTTATCATACGTATCATATTTCAACTGAGTTTCAAAAAAATTTGGAAATTTTCTTAGATTTTTCACTTAAAAATGATTTAGATAGAGGTTTTAAATAGTTTTCATGTTATAAATTTATTGTAAGATCATAGTTAATCCAAGATGAATTTAGATTCCATATAATGAAAGTTAGGTTTAAAACAAACTATTATGTTTGGTATCAAAATGGAGAGACAAGGAAATAATCTATTGTTCATGAATGGAAAGAAAGAAGTGGTATGGAGAATTTGATATTTGATCGGTTTCTATTTTTTTTCATTATCATGAGATAGATAATATTACAACACAGGAAGGAAATCATATCAATTTTCTAATAGACAATTTAAAAATTGTCTAATGGAAAAATTTCCTAACGATCAAATGGCATAATGGCCTAATAGAAAATTGGACAATTGGCATAATGGAATAATAGCTTAATTGTACAAATAGATTAATGTCCTAATGGCTGAATGGAAAATTGCCCAAATGTCCTAATAGTTAATTGTCTTAATGGCCTAATGGCCTAATGGCCTAATGAACAATTGGAATAATTGAAAACTGGACTAATGGACAAATGGCGTAACGTCTAATTTTCCAATTGTCCTATTGGACTAATATTCTAACTATCAATTTTCCTAATAGCCTAATGGGAAATTGTCCTAATGGATTAATGGAATAACAACTAATTAAACTAATGTAATAAAAGGCTAATTGGAAAATTTACCAAATGGCTTAACGGCCAATTGACCTAATGAGATAATGGCCAATTTTCTAATTGGAATAATGGCATAATGGACGAATTGGCCAATTTTCCTAATGGTCTAATGGTCAAATGGCCTAATTAGACTAATTGGACTAATTATACTAAATGACCTAAATGACCAAATTGGATTATATTTCATAAATGACCTAGTTATAAGAATTTTCATAAATGGAAAAATTATCCTAATTGGCATAATTGGAATAATTGGCCAAATTTTCCTAAATAGACTAAATAGTATAATTAGCCAAATATCCAAATGGCCAAATGACCAATTGTGCAATTTAAAAAATAACCAAACCTAAAAATGAACCTAATGAAAAAATGATCAAAATTATCAAGTGATTGAATAACCAAATAACATAACAGAAATATAACTGTACCGAAATAAACATGAAAAAAGAATCCATACCATACCCACATTTTTCAAGATAATTATTATGTATTGTTTATGTAATCCCACTAGATTTAAATTTCTTATTAAATGTATATTTAGATTATTCTTCTTTTCTTGGATTTCTTAAACTACTAAAATTTTAATTCACTATAGGTTTATCACAATAATATTATTCAATAATGTTGAATTATACTAATCAATGTTAATTTTAGTATGAATAATTGGGCATCGAAATATATGTTCCTTGAGAAAAATTATTTTTCTAAATTATGAAGAAAAAGTATGGAACTAAAGTAAATGAAAAATCATAAGAAAATATTGTATGTTTTTTATTTATATATCAAATATTTATACGTAATACGTAATTAAATATATTTTTTTATTTTCAACAGTATTTCATGGAGAAACTTGATGAAAAATAAGATGGAATCATCAGAAAAATGATCATTTGAGTCAGGTATTTTGTGAGGATCACTCAGGGGTAGTCTAATGTTGACTGAGTAAAAACATAATCCCCACAAGGTATTGGTTTTCATTGGGATTTTCTCAAACTTATCAGACCATCGAGCAATAAAATGCATATAGAAGCAGTTGAGGCCCAAAAAATAACTTTTCAAGAGTTTTAAATAAGTAAACCGATAACCAAACACTTCTTCAAATATATGTAACTTATTAGTCAATCACTTCTATCAGAGGTTTCTACTATTGTTGATTCATATATGGAATCAATTCACTCTATAAATGATGCCCCGAGTGATATCAATAAGGTTCCTAGTGGTCGTTAAACTAATGGACCATGCATCTATAGCGGTGATGATGATGATGATGATTTTGGTTCATTGGATGATGTTGGTGGTGACGAGGATATTTCTGATATTGATTATGATGAGGAAGTTTGTGATTGGAAATATATTGATCCCCTCAATTTTTTAAATAGCAGTAAAGAGACATGTTTATGTTGTTTAATGACTTTAATTGATTGGTTGTATGTATTTATATGTATTTTATAATATTTTAAATGGTAATAAAATTAATACAACTAGTTTTTTTAAACCTAGTGTGAGTAAATCCATCAGCGTGAAACATAGTTTACCCCCTAGAGTGGGAATAACCTTGAGTAAACCCCTACTGAAGTGGTTTCAATGGAATTATACTCCATTCCATCCAAGGATATTAGTTACCATAGGTTACGTAAGAAGTATATTTTGGATCATGTAGTGCCAATTAAGTGGGATTAAATATCTCCCACTAGATTCAGAGGTTGGGCTACTGCTGGCCCACCGTGGTCCATTAATACATTGATTTCTCTAAGAGCTCTCACACATGTATTATCCTTGATACCATTTTTATGAACCACCATAGTTTCTCTACACCCCCAATATTCATGGCACTTTTTAGTATAAGGACTCAAAGTTCTGGGGCCATACCCACCAGCGACAACTCATCGGTTTAGGTTCATCTTGACTGCAACTAACTTTCTCCTCAAATGGGTAGAAATTTTTTCCCTAAAGGAATTCGAAATTCGGTTTGTGATTGAGTTCATGGTCTCCCATATCATCCATCATTTTAGAGTTCAAAATTCTATTCTCACAGATAATGGCACCAACATATGAGCTTCTGATCTAATGAAATTGTATTCTATGTACAATATTTGGTCCAATAATACTTCTTGATACCATGCCCAGTAAAATGGACAGATTATGGTGTTCAAAAATACTCTATCTAAAATTATTCATAAAATAGTGGTCCCAAAAAAGGATTTCTCCCAAAAGGCTTCCCAACACCATTTGGGATTATTTGAAGATAACTTGTAATTCCAACCAAGTAACCCCATAATACATTATATGTGGAATAGAGGTAGTATTTACCATTGAGGTTTTGTTTAAATTTCTTTTAAAAGATATCTATAACTAGTAGACATCAGAATGAATGGTATAATTCCACCTGGTTAAGTTTTAATCCACCAAAGAGAACAGACTCTAGAACATGCACAACCTAGAGAGGCACCATGATAAGATAGAGAGAGTGTTCAAAAAAACACTATTCTCTACTCCTTCCTCTAGGGTGACATGGTTCTATCTCTCATAACACCAGTGATACCCAATATAAAGCCATCAATTTTAGATCCCAAGTGGGAAGGACCATACATCATTCATAAATTCTATTCTAATTTAGAATAATATTTTATCACATGGAATGATAGAGTATCAAACCTCCCACTAATGCCAAGTTTCTCATGTAGTACAGCACGTGAAGAGTCTAGGTCTAGGTAGTGTGACTTTAAACTATTTTCAATTACTTTGAGCTTTATGACCATAAACTAATAGAATCCCTATGGCCTCGGAAGTATGAACATAAATTGTTTGAAACTTTTCAGAGATATGTGAATTTAAACTATAGTAACCCAGTTTCAAATTTGTTGAACATAAATTAAAATTCATGGTCTACGCATTATGACCTTAAAATTTTTTAGCCCCTATAGTACTACCTCTATGAGATTGAACTGGTCACAATCATAGTCCAATTTGTACAAATTTAAACTAAAAAACCCAACGTACTCAAATAATGAAATTAAAATGTGATATTCCCCCATATAGAATTGGTATTCCTCATTTGATAACTATGGGATAATAAATAACTACCCCATATAAAACCATGATGCATCATTTGATAAGTATGGGATGATCACAAAGTAACATCATCAATACAAAAATTTAACCTGAATCCTACCTTTGTGCAATGAATGCATGATGCCTCGTACGAAAAGTGTGAGATGAAAAAAAGGAAAACATCCTCATAACGTGATGGTAATTTGTAGCATTAACCAATTTCATAACCATAGTATTCCTCATGATAATTTTGAGATGCCTCAATTCCCTCATCAGAGAGGATCTCCCCAACTTCTGGTGTCGGTCTTCTACCACACTGCCTTCCAAAAGTATGTATGGCTTGATTCCCATCCTCATGGGTCACATAGAGATTACTATACCTTCTTTATCTGGGACCATCCATGAATTTACCAACCTTATGTACCCTTAGACCCATTTACAGGACACGCATTACAACCTTATACTTTTTTCACTTCATCTCAAGGTATTTATGTGGTACGTAGACCTACATTCTCTCCTTTAATGTTGGGTTCAACCTATTTCGTTCCACCAAGATACCCTTGAAACCAAAACCCCCTTATTCTATGGATAATGAATTTAAACTGTTATCCAATAGTACCATAATCATAACTTTAAACTATTTTCCAATAGTCTAAGCATCATGAATTTAAAGTTTTTTTATAGTCCATTCCTTACAACCCTAAACTTTTTCCAACTAGCTTCAGGATCATTTAATGTAGTGTAGGGCCTCATTGGATCCCTTCATGTTGGTATTTAACTATTTTTCACCACAAAACATCCTTTAATCACCCACACTTGGTCCAAGATTTTTGACCCTAAAATATTTGTATTCTTCCCTCATTCTCATATTTTTTTTCATCCATACTGTTTCAGTACGTTTGTTCCCCCCATCACTTTAGAGAACTACATATGGATTTATTTCCACTCCATGGAATTAATAGTGATAACTAGACCTTTTTTATTTAGGCCAAACTACAAATTCACTACATAATCATCTGTCACATGCAATGCTATAACCTCAAAATGCTCCCATGTGCCTCCTCTCCATGTATAAGCCCTATTCATATTCTATGACCCATTATCAGGTCGATATTCCCTCATGAAATGAAATGAGGAAGAAAATAATGTGTGAATCAATTAATAATACCCACCAATGTCTTTGTCAAATGATGTCAAATTTTAGCCTTACCCAATATTAAAATCAACATTCTTCATATCCTAATATGATATGATTCAGTATCCTCATTTGAGAGGGAAACCCCTTCTTGCATAGGTCTCATAGTACACCACTTTCCAGAACTATGTGTGTATTTATTACCATTATCATGGGATACATATTGATTATTGTATATTTAATCATAGGCCCAACCCTCTTTATTGACTCGATATGGGGTTCTCTCTTCCCCAGCATCATGAGGTCAACCTGGGGTATGGTTTGTCATGTTTTTTGTGGTAGGGGGACATTTAGTCCCTCATTTCACTGTGGGTTTTTAGTCATTCATACCATAAAATCTTTTTTATATGCCCTTTCCCCCATTTGGTCAAGGCTACTTGACCTTAAACTAGAAACTTCCACCAAAATCCGAGAACTATGACTTTAAACTAGTAGAAACTATAGTCCAAGTTGTATGAAATTAGACAAAAAAATACCAACATCATTAGTGTATGATGCTAAACTGAAACCTTAACCTATGAAATGAACATATGATAACTCATATGATAAGTATGGGATAAACCAAACAAACTGCTCAGATACATGAAGATAAACTATGATCATACCCCATATAAAATTATGATGCCTCGTATTATAGGTATGGGATGACCAAAAACATTACCCCATATAAAAATGGGATGAATCTCAATGTGATATTATTTGATATCCATTCTAGATAGGGTTTCACCCCTAAAGTTGTTCTCCTACCACACCACCTCCCAGAACTACGTGTGTCTTGATTTCCATTCTCATGGAAAACATAGTGATGCTCGAGTATCTCATCCTGGGATCCACCCAATCCTTGACCCATTTTGTATTATTTCCTCTCCACTACAAGATTGATTCTTTCTTATCAACATGTTCATCTAGAATGTTCGACCGTATGAGGGAATATCTACTAGGGAACCCAATAAACATTCCCCATTTCTACTTCCATGCTTCTCGCTTTCTATGATTTGGATATTCATCATCCTTCCTATCTGAATGGGATCCCTAATGGAAATGTTCATATGCCACGTTGGCTCATTTACCATCCTGGGCTCACTTCTTAAAGGATATTTGGTAACAAAAAGAGTCTCCCGTGTTTTTAACTCGGTAAACAGTCAATCCCTATTTTTTCCACCCCATTCAGAACCGATGTAGGTGTAGAAACTATGTTTCAAACATGTTCAATAGTTTTTTCCATCTTATCAGTCAATTTCTTTTTATTATCTAGATCTTGAAAGTCATGGCATCACTTGTAGGATTTTTCGTCAACTTCCACCCCTAATTGTGTGCTCCCTTACAATAAATGGGTGCTCTATACTGCTCCTTGTTTCTTATAGAGAGAATGGATCACAAGGTTTTTAGAGTTGGGAGGATGTTCTCTTCATGAAAGGTTGAGGCACTAAGAATACCCTATGGTATGAACTCTATGACATTAAACTAAGAGGAAAAGTCCATGAATGGTGGATTTAAACTACGTTCATGTCATTCTAGGAATTTTTCATGTGATGTTGGGACTCATCGGCCCCCACTTCAAATCATTCCACTTCTTTTATATTCCATTTACACTCCTTTGAGACATATCCAACGATGGTATAAGAATTATGACCTTAAACTATTTTAAATTGTTCCAAACTATACAACCCTAAACTAGGAGCTAGTGTCCAAACATCAAAACCTTAAACTATGTGCATGATGTATCTGAGATATTCCATGTTTAAGGAACTCTAAAAATCCTATTTCATGTCAGATTACTTCTCCAATATGCCACATAGGACCCCTTATATAAACACATTTGGTATGAACTCACTGAAATTATAATAAGAGCCCAAGTTAAAGAACAATGACTCTAAATTATGTTTGAATCACCTCTAGAATTTGTTTTGTAGTGTTGGGTGGCCTCCTAGGTACCTATTTTCTTGTTGGGTAATATAACATTGATAATTCACATATTCCTTTGAGAAACATAGAGCATGTGGTCTGAAATTAATTACTAAAGTCTAAGAAACCATGGTTCGATCTCGAAAACTTTAAACTAAGATCCTGATTACCTATTTATACGATGTTAAATTTTATGACTATACATCCCAATCACATGATTTTAAACTATTAAATACATCATCCTTACCATAATATGTTAAATTTTGTGCCTACCGTCCCCACTGTATGATGTTAAACTGTGTTTCTATCTTCCTCATTGCATGATGTTAAACTATAGATCATCTCAATTCCTTGATCTATAATCCTTTTCCTCTAATATATATCACTTAGTAAATATTACCTTCTCTTTGACTATCTCTCAACTTTTTTGATGATGCTACCCTTAGAATATGAGTATGAACTTTTTTTAGACTGATATTCCTGCCCAATGTGCTTGAAGCCACAGTGGTGTAAATTCATGAGGGTTGATCTCTATTTGAAAAATCCATCACTTTTTCTCCATTATTTGTGTATCCATATCATTGTATCCCCACCCTAATCTATGTCCAAAATAACCCCCTTTATGGCATGTTCTCATGCCACACTATCTCACCTACCATCTTGGGAAAATTCCCCCAAAATAATTCGGACAATACTTCGAGATAGGTCCATCATTCCAAGCATAGTCAGTGGTTCACCCTCATTTCTTTGTCCTCTTACTTATAAAAATTATGATGGACATTATGTTTCAATAATGGTTTCCAATTATCCTCCATCATCATGACACCCCCTTTGTGCTCCAAATCTTGGGTGTCTTATTTAGCACTCTTCATCCACCTTTTTAAAGTAGAATTAAATAACCCCATCATTACCCTATTCATGAACTAGTGCATGTTGGTAAAGAAAGTAATTTATTAATAGAAATTTATACTCCTACCATATTAACCCTTGACTTGAAAAAACCATATTTTAAACCAAAAAATTCATACCTTTATTGTTCAACGTTTTTCTGACACTCTCATATAAATG
Organism: Viscum album; assembly: GCA_963277665.1. Classification (NCBI taxonomy): domain Eukaryota; kingdom Viridiplantae; phylum Streptophyta; class Magnoliopsida; order Santalales; family Viscaceae; genus Viscum; species Viscum album. The sequence goes on along the minus strand of OY728156.1, from coordinate 333,280,161 downwards.
AGCAATCACATGGTCATCCCTTGATTATCACATTGATACTGAATCATATGACCTTAGAAATTTATTTTTTGTTGCCTCATGAGTGTGACTGAAGTTCGATAGTAAAGTTTGTGGAAAATAAAACATGTTCAGGATTATGAGTATTTAAAAAATAAACATTTCCTATTTACGAGGGCCATCCACACACTAGGGCATCTCTTTTATCACATAAACAATTCCACTTATGGATCGACCCCAATGATCTAGTGGTGCATCCCAGACATCCTCTAGCCCATGGAATCAAGGTTCTTCTACAACCTAGTGAGATCTACCTCCTCATCATCATCAACATGAAAAATATCATCATCCCCGATCCACATCCTTTCTTTCTCATCATGGTACTCAGTTATCCAAGGCATTGACTATACTGTTCAAGCCTCAACTACTACTAGTGGATCTTTTAACTAAATTATGATATCAACTTGGGAATTTATAAAGTTCATGTGCTTGTTCACCTTCTCCTCTAAGAATTGAAGTTATTGATATGCCTCTTGGATCTTCCGGGTTTTACCATATTTCTGTTTTTACCAAGTAATGTCAAAATTTTCACTCTGCATGTACCATATCCATAAGGAACTCAAAAACATGTACATGAAGAGTGTGAGAATCAACCCCTCTGATGCTTGGATTGAAAATCCAGTGGCAGAGGGACCCCATCCAACTAACTAGGTAGGGAGCATGAGTGTGGGTGGTGAAGTATTTTATGCTCCTCTATTACTTTTTCTGTATGATTCGAATCTATTAAGAAAATGAAGACCCATAATCTTCTAGTTCATTGAGTGGAACATACTCATACTCATGGAAGGATTCAAGGAAAATAGTGGAAGTTTCCTCCTTTGGGGTCCACCATTATGTTTTAGGCTCTATGCCAAGAGGGGGGCCATATTAATATAACCCTTCTTCAAAATAACTGCCTCTTCCAGTTTTATGATCCACCCATCCATAGGAATCAATCATGACCACAACAACCTTCTATATTAGGAACAATTTAAATTCATCTTGGAAGATCGAATCTCCAAGATTTGGCATAGGATTTGGTATAGACAGCCTAGGTTCCCCCACTATGGTTGATTTCTAGGAGCACACCCTCTCGAGAACTTATTAAAAAAAGATCATGTTACTTGGTTTGATGAGTTATTATGAGTTGGGTAAACATATATCATGTAAGTAATACTTATTGAGAGAAATTGTTTTGTTGAGTCTTTGTCCTGAAGCTTTGATATAGTGTTCCACCATAGGATACCCCTCCATACTAGTTAACACTTCGACGGCTTTCACTATACCCCTCATTGCTGGTTTAGTGGAAGATAAAATAAAAAAACAATTTGACTCATTAAACCAAATAGATCTATGAATGTATGATAAGGGATATATTTATTGATATTCATTATTGCCATGTGGTAGATAGATCTAAATAATGAGTGACCCTAAGTGACATGCTTTGATAGTGGTAGATTCCATTGTCATAATTCCAGGTCGTAGTCCCCTATAGAAGACTAGGAGGACTAGGGGATCTGAATACACCCATCTAATCTCTTTTTTAGGACCTCCATTTATAGAATCCTTAGAAACATATTCTGATATATTCCCACTAGTACCTAATGAATCACATTTTACCCTCCAAAAGGGACACCTTGACCAATCTCAACTTGAACCTTCATAATAAGAATCCTAGTTAGAGACTCTGAACAAAAGGAAGGGTTGGACTGGAAAATAAAATAATGTTAACAATATTACCTTAGTTTATAGGAGATATATAGGTTTATCAATCTCAGGAGTGACCTTGCCACTCTCCTTGGGAGTCTCCCCAACAATGGCTGACCCCTATGATTCCTCATCTCTGGAACCCTATGTATTGTCACCACCAGCTGAAGCCTCTTTCATTGATTCTTTGGTGGATGTTGTCCCAATATATGTCTCACTACTTAACATCATTCACACTGGGAATGAAGGAAGATAAGGTGGAACATTTTAGAATGAAAAGGAATCCATGAATTCTATTTATACAAATATGTTATGGAAGCACACCCTCGTAGTGATCCTCTCAAGCCTCGCCACCATTAGATCAATCCCTTACCATGTCTATTTCTACTAAAACTGATCTACAATCATGTTAATCCTCATCATCACATAGGATTACCAAAGTTTGGGGAAATAAGAATTATAATTTAGTTGTAGAACATACCATAACTTCCTTTCAGGTGCCTCCCTAGTGTTTCTTGTCCTAGCCTGATATCCCTTAGCCTACTCCCACAACTGAATCTAAGGAAGTACCTCCCATCTATGAGATAGGTGTAAAACATTACCTTTCATCTACCTCCCTTAACCTCAGTAGCAGTAATGAACATTTGAAATGGCCCTTGAAGAGTATCCCACCTTCCACCATGCTGCTCTTGCACATCAATTTTTGGCCTGATCACCCTTATGTGCTGACATAGGAGCACACTCGGGTATTCCACTACCCAGTTTCTAGAATATGTCTAAGGTAGGTCCATGTTGAAGTTTTTTGGAGGTAGTGTGATGACCTCCCTCATGAAATATCCCATGAACATACACCATAGATAATGAAGGATACATGATGCATTTCTTCATGGAACCCAATGTAGACTCTCTTCATCGGTTGTTGTATGAATCCAAACAGATGAGACAAATGATATGGAGTATGTGTCCATAGTATATATTTTTCTCTATATTGGGAATGAATAATCTACCTTAAAAGTTATTTAGGTACTCCTACTGCTATAACTTCCCCTACTAGTTATCCAATATCACACCAACTAGGGTTGAAATGTGTGGAAGTTAAAGTTTGTGAGGTTGCTGATGCTAACCGTGACCCCAACATAATTGAGTGCCACCTAAAGAACCATGCCAATTTTTATCTGAAAAGGATAAATAATAGTATTCATAGGAGTGATATAATTCATAAATTCATATCCTTTGATGTGTGTTGTGATCCACCCATAAAAAAGTAGAATAAACCTCAAATTCACCTAGTAAGATCCCCCTCACCATGTGGCCTAACTTGGTGTAGAGTTGGTCCAGTATTGATACCCCTAGATTTACTCAGTTACCAAACTCCATGATTTCCACTATCATGAGTGTCCCTTGGTGTAGGCCCTTGCATGAATCTCTAAATGGAAGTATCCAACCACTAATGAAGGTGTCCAAAACTGAATTATAATGAAATATCTTCTACCATTCCTCCACCATGTTGTATCCCCACTGCTCTTAGTCTCCCCCCTCCAAGATTATCCACTGTGATCCTATCTTCCTCCAATGTTTCACTACCAAACACTTCTTCATCCACCCTAGAATTTTCATTGACAGATCCTTCTTTAAGAACATTCCTTTTCATCTTGAATTCTATGTGCTAGTGTAAGGGGACATTGATTTATTACTTATTTCAATGAATCTAGAAGGTGTTGTTTTAGAAGGTGGGGGTATTATGCCTATTTTCCCAAGAATTGTGTGCCAAAATGAAATCATAATACTGGAATCCCATTAGTGGTATTCCACCAATATAATCAAATTCCATAGGATGATACCCACCTCCCCGTGATGAAGGTGGAAGGTGTTGGTTTCAGGGGCCAACATTTGAGGAGCACTAGTAGTAGCTCCTCTTTATATAATTTATGAAATTGGGACATAAAATCTACATAATGTAGCCCAATATGATGTTGTTCAACCCCGTACTCTTGAAAAGTGAAGAATACATAGTATTATCAAGCTCACTCACCTGTGAATTTGTCTCCAACCCATAGATCGTAGTCCAAGTACGAACCCTTAGTGTTGTCCTGGATACTGGTGTAAAAAATTCGAGCATTGAAATCTAGAAATTCATTGATTTATGGCTACTCCCCATCATCCATTATCATACATCCACTAAACCTATAGAAGGAAGTATCCTCATGCTCCCTAGAAGGATTTCCTAATGTGGTGATGTTCCAACTGGATAGATCATCATGACATCTGAACCAGAAGCACATTGTGTTCCCTTTTATGGTTGGTATAACAAGATAATACATTAGCCTAAATTTGTATTGTGTCAGTTTATTACTCAATAGATATCCTATTTGGGCTTCATTCAATAATCCCAGGAGCACCTGGTTGTTTGAGATGACCCTTCTTACATAATTAATTTCATGGTTCCCCACCATCTTATCCCTCCAAGAGTCTATAAAAACATCAATCTCGGATTTTTTTTCTTGGATGGCCATTTCCTCAAGATCTGTATGTGTTAAGGAAGGGTCAAGAAAGTTTTAGATCCATTAACTCAAAGTGTTCCACATTGAAAACCTTTATAAAATTTTATGAAATAATTATTTTTAAGTGAAAAATTTGTTTCCCAAAATAGAGTTGTGAGAAATCCCTGGTTGAAGCTCTAGATTTCCCATAAAGGGTTGATTTCCACACAAAAGAGACTACTTATCGTACACGAAAGTGATAGTGCATTAAAAGGGGACCCTCCCCCTATTTGTAGACTATATTTTATGGCTTATTTGAATATTGAAATATATTTTCCTAACCCAAGGATAATGTTTTCTGGATCTATGTAAATCAACCAATCTCCTCGATGTTTCCCTCAGAACCCAACTATCTGGTCCCTTGTCATCTCCTTTTACAAGGGGGGATTTTTTTGTGAAAAAACATTTTTTCACCATAAATGACTAGTTTCAGAAGAACCAAACATGAGACCCACCCTAGAAGAAAATTTTAGTGCCGAGGAACTTTTTTCTTGTATGTTTTGATAGCTACACAAAAAATATTTGGTTCTGAGTGCAATGGACATGATCATGGAAGGTGGTGATGTGTTTGGTGGATACCCCTAAATATAAAATAATTCCCAAGGGCCATGAATTAAAAAGTGTCTTTCACAGAAAACTCCCAGTTTTATGACCAAATAGTTGTGCATGAAAGGCGACATAGAATTGTGTTTTTCACGTGGCCAATCCCCAGCGGCAAAGTCCTAAGAAGCATGCCACCCTGTTTCATGCCCAGGAAATTTCACTCAACCAAATGAGGATTCCATATATAAATAGTTCTTCACCCTCGCCTAGGTGAGGTTATCCAGAAGACAAAACACCACTCTCGTGTGTGAAACCACCTCTCTTTTATGACAACGCACAACACCAGATACAATGGACTATCAAAGGTATAGCACTTGCACGAACGAAATCCTATGGGCCCAAACATGACTTTTCCTATGGTTGAGTAATCCTCCCTAAACACCTCTAAAGCTATTTGGGTTTTCATTAGAGAATATACATTTGTGAAACCCAAATCTACACACATCCCAAATCTTTCACGCAACCATTCCCTGAGAATACATGTGTTTTCCTTAGACTAAAGCTCCTAGCACATGTAACTCTATTTGCATGAAAACCAATAAAGTCACACCAAACAAATTTATAGTCCAAAGCCCAATGTTCCCAATGATTCTATTGTAGCTATTACCCAACATGTTTCTCCATATAATTGGTTCCCTAATGCCTATTTCTCTTAATCCTAGGTAACCAAATGTCAAGACTCCTCATTACCATACCTCCACAACTGTTTCAATGCCATTTCTTTCCCATAATCACATGAGTAGTGGTCATGTAATCCCTATAGGTGGTATCATCATGGGAAACCATTGACCCATATTGGTAGAGGGTCATTATGCTAGATATCCTACTCACCTTGATGCATTCCCCCATCAGTTATAATCCCAAACCATGTTTGAGCCGCATAACAGAAAACTACCTAGCTGTACATCCTCATTGTATGATGTTAAACTATATAAAAATTTCTAAACACATGATGTGAAATTGAAACCTTACCCTTATAAGTGAACATAGGATTCCCCATGTATGATTGGCATGGGATGACCCTAAACATCCTACCCTATGTGATAAACACATGATGCCCCATGTAATATCATCATGGGATTACACAATCTCCCTATTATGGGACAAGACTCGACTCCTGAGAAGATTCCATGGGTAAATCCCACACCATCTACCCAATATTGATCTGCTTGAATCGGGAAACTTCTATGCATAAGAACCCCACCATCCCTTGTTGTCTCTCCTTCCAAAACACGAGCTTCTTTACTGCATGATGTTAAATTGCTTGGAACGATCCTATCATATGACCTGAAACTGTGGCATCAAACTACATGGGTTTCGATCCTTGTATCATAAACAAGGTACGTAGGATTCCTCCCTAAGGTTCAATCCCAACAACCACAATCCATGAGTGTACTTATTCCACCTAGGGACACACGTAACCAACTGATCTATCTTAACTAGACATTTTGATCTATCTCTACAAGATTACTCTTGTGACTTGATCCATCTCCACAGGATGTTCTAATCCATCTCCATAGGTCATTATTCTTTTGAAATGATCTATCTTAACAAGATATTCTGATCTACCCCCATATGAAATTAAACCCATGCTCAGCTCGACAAGGTGATAAATTCATGCCCAAGTCCAAAATCTATATCCCACACAATAAACATGGGATACCTGAGGTAAAATTCCTCAGAAGACTTACACCATTGGAATAAATTACCTCATGATAGACCCAAGTTTCCTTGGGTTCCATGCCTAATATACATCATACATGATATTCCCTCCAAAATTGGAATTATTTTTTAGGTTCCCAATATATCCAATGTTTAGAGATACCCGATCATTTCTAAATTGACTCCTCAACCTGACCAAAGGTTACAACCCTATCAAGAAAGAATCCATGTAATTAAGTGGTTTCCACATCAAGATGGCACTGGGAATGAGTTCAAAGAACATGACTTAAATCTATGAGTGATACATGAACTAGGATGAGAAATCCAAGGAGGAATCCATGGTAGGAGAAACTGACATCCCATCACCCCGTTTCAATCAAGGACTATCCATGTCTGATGAAAGTGATGAAAGTTTCCCACCTTTGGAGAGTGAGAATGTGGGGGTAATAGAAACAGTGTTCATGATGCACTGGTACCTAGGAAAAAGAGTCAAAACCATTCCCTAAAATCCCATAAAAACATAAATGACCCTAAAAACCCTAAAAACAGTAAAACACCCAAAAAGAAAATAAAAGTCCTTAAAAATTCCCAAAACCCATAAAAATCTTAAAATAAATAACAACCCGAAAATCATTGAAAACCACTAAACCCCCCAAAACCCTAAAAGGCATAAAAACCCTAAAACAAAAAAAATCCCTTAAAGAACTCTAAAACCCATAAAACTCCTAAAACTCTTAAAAACAGTAAAAACACAAAAATACCAAAAAAATATCCTACGACCCAAAAGGCCCCTTAAAACCCCAAAATGAACCACAAAAACCTAAAAAATCCTTAAAACCCCTAAAATGATAAAAACCCTAAAACCCTTAAATCACCAAAATAGACCCTAAAAATCTAAAAAACCCTTAAAACCCTTAAAACCCATGAAATACCCAAAAAACCTAAAACCCGAAGTATACCCTAAAACTATATAGAACCCTATAAACAAAAAACACAAAAAACACTATAAATATAAGGCACTAAAAAACCCAAAAAATCAATTAATACCCTAAAAACCCTAAAACACCTAAAAAGACCTAAAACCAAGAAAAACACAATATGAAAAAATAAATGTTCCCTAAATCCCCTAAAACAAAAAATATCACATAAAACCCTTAAAAATAGTAAAAAAAAATAAAAGTACCTAAAAAAAAGAATGAATGAGCCCGTAAGGGGCACCACCTTGCTGGGTTTCCCCTGTCGTCGCCTCTCTTCCCTCCATCTCAGGTCAACTTTGGCTCCCTTTTTCAGTGTTCCTTCTCAGAAATCTCGTGGTGAAGGTTCTTCTATTACTGGCGGCATTGAGGTGAGTTTGTGGGCTCAGTTGCCTCGGAATTTCCCACCATTTTTTTGCATGTTCTCTCTCTTTTCATTTGGGGGCACGGTGAAGCCAGCAGTCGAAGATCCATCTTCTCCTATTGGAGGGTCGGCGCCACAGTTTATGTGCCATCTTGGAGTGTGTGGGGTGGTCATTGTGGTCTCCAGGAGAGATCGCGACAGAGGTGATGGGATTTGGATCTTGTTTGTGGCAGGGACTCTTCCGGCGTGTTCTGGTCTTCAGGCGTCCATCATTGTGGTGATGGTTTTTTAATCCATGATTTCCAAACCTCGTGAATTTATTTTGGGTGTGGATGAACCTTGCTGCATTGATTCTTGCTTACGAACTAGGTTTTGTGGTTCATTACCAGATCTATGGCGTTCGGTTGGCCGCCAATTTGAGGTTGTTTCTTGATGATGTGATGGAGCCGATTGTGGTGATTTGCAGGCATTGTGGAATTTTTCTTCGGTGACCTTTGAATTATGAAATGGGGAGTTTTTGAATTCTTCAATGGGCCAGTCAGTGGGTATTAATAGTTTATCAGTTTGTTTTGAATTTTGATTGTGGGAGCTACCAACGCTCTATATGGATAGCTCCAAATGAGGATTTAGAGTATTAAGCTTCCAGCCGAGCATACCATTTGGATTTGGATGACGAGAGGGTATGGTTTTCCCATTGGTACCAGGCCCGTGCAACTCTGCACGAGACAACTAACCGAGTAGTCATGTGAAGGTGGAGGCTTGTCATATCGATATAGCTGTTAGGGAGGGGCAGTTCCTAGTAGTTTGTCCTGAGATTTCTTCTTGTATGTTTTAATCGGTTGAATTGTTCAGGTTCACACTTACCCTCTAAAAGTGTCATTTGAAAATCGAAAAATATTGATTTGTACATAAAAATAAAAAAAATCCTAACCACTCAAAAAACCGTAAAAATCCAAAAAAAACATAAATCCTTAAAAACCTTACAATACCTAAAAAACCAATAAAACCAAAAATCCCCTAACCCCCCCCCCTAAAAGACCCAAAATAACCTAAACCCCCTATAATTCCGTAAATACCCTAAAACTAAAAAATTGTAAAAACCCTTAAAACCCAAAACACACTAAAAGTCACTAAAAGAACCTAAGTACCCTAAAACCCTCTTTTAAAACTCTAAAAAGACTAAAAAACCACAAAACAATCCTAAAACCCTTAAAAACCATAAAGCCCAAAATATTATTTTAAAAACATTTAAAACCCTAAAAACCTTAAAAATCCAAAAATAAACCTAAAACCCATAAAACCACTAAAAACCATAGAAACAAAAAAGAAATTAAACCCCCAAAAAATCCTAAAACCCCTAGAAAACCATAAATAACCCTATCCCATGCCCCCCAAACCCCCAAAAAATCTATAAAAACTCTGAAAACCCTCAAAATCTAAAAACATTTAAAACCCCTAAATAATCATAAAAACCATAAAAAATCCAAAAAAACCATGAAAACCCCAAACCCAAACCATATACCCTAAACCCTAAACCATACACCCCAAACCTTATATACTACACCAAGAACCCTAAAACTTACACTTCAAACCTATAACCCTACACCTTAACCAAAAAACCCTACCCCCCTAAACTCTATACCCTACACCCTAACCCTTAAAACATACACCATAAACCCTATACCCTACATTATAATCCTTAAACCATATACCATACACTCTCAAACCCATAGCTTAAACCATATACAATACACCCTAAACAATGAACCCTATAAACTAAACTCTAAAAGACCCTAAAACCCCTACATACAGTCACAGTATCTAAAAACCCATAAAAGGCCATAAAAATAATTTAAACCCATAAAACACCAAAATACCCTAAAACGCCTAAAAACCATAAAATACCCTTTAAACCATAAAAACTTAAAAGGAAACTAAAACCCAAAAAACCTCTAAAAGACCCTAAAAACATAAAAAAAACATCAAAAAACCTTAAAAACATCTAAAAATACTAAAACCTCATTAAACACCAAAAACCATAAAAACCTAAAATCCCTAAAAATATTTTAAACCCCTAAAAACCTAAACACCTTTAAAAACCCTAAACACCCTACAAACATTTAAAATCCTAAAAACCCCTAAAATCCCTATAACCCTAAACCCCTACAAACCCTAAAACCCTTAAAAACACTAAAAACCCAAATAATCCCTCAAAACCATGAAAACCCTAAAAATTACATGGAATCTCTAAAAACCCCAAAAAAATATTTTAAAGACACTAAAACCCAAATAAATCCCTATAAATACCCTAAAACCCTTATAAATACCTAAAACACCCTAAAAATATTTAAACCCCAAAACTCACAAAGATCCCTAAAAACCTATGAAACCATAAAAACCCAACGAAAACTCAAAAACCCATAAAACTATAAAAAATACTAAAACCCTCTAAAAGACAAGAGAGATGGTGGAGCACTCTCTTGGATATCTCTCTCACTTGGATCTTCTTCCAGGGATTATCCTTAATTCTTTTTTGGGCTTAGGTGATGGTTCTTCACCCTTTCCTACTTGTGGGAGGTGATATCATTGACGGTGTGCTTTGGAAGTTCTTTTCAGATCCAACGACATGGAAGTTTTTTGTCTTCGATCGCTTCGTCTTCCCCTAGCGGTGACTTTATTCGAGCCTTAGGATTCAGATCCAAGCATGGTTTGGCTTTTTTGGCGATGTCTCTTTGACGTTTGGAATCTCTGCAAGTTGTTTTGGATTTTTGTTTGCGGATTTGAGGATTCCATGGATGGGTCAGAGGAAGAAAGGTAGGTAATGATCTCATTGGTGAAAAGGGACTCAATGGTGGTGGGAGTTTGGGCTTTATCAATGCCTTCCTTCTGGTTCTTAGTCTACTATAGTGACTGGTTTCGGTGGAGGTGTGGCATGATGCTTTGGCTCTATCAGTATTTGGTGATGCGTATGCTTGTGGATCTGAGGTCTAGAGTGATTTTGTGGTTATTCTAGTTTTGATATGAAATATGGTGGATTCAGAAGTCTTTGTGTCGGCTTGTTGGTGGCATGTGTGGTTCGGTGGTGCGGGATCTCAGATCTGTTGGTCAATGGTTTGTACCGAAGAAGTAGGTCTGTTTTTTCTCGGCTTTGTCTTCGTTTAATGTTGTTGATGCGGGATGTCTTATGTTGTACTCTGATCAGTTTTATTTGTTGGTCTGTGGTTTTCTGGGGTGCCAAAGCTGTTTTTTTGGTTCTGTGTTTGGATGGACTAGTTTTGAGATGCTGCTAGTGCTAGTTGATGGATTTTTTTGTGAGGATTGGGGATCTGTCTGGTCATGTTATGGGACTTTGGAGGGTTTTTTTGGAGTTGGAAGCTGATTGCAAAGCAGGTGCTGGTTATTGGGATCTGGGCTGCTGGGTGACGGTTGTTGCTTGGCCGGGATCTGTTGAAGAAGATGTTGGATGTTGGAAACTGAGTGTCTATTTAATTGGATACTGGGGTGTGACTGCACACCATTGTCATTCCCCATGGCTTGTGCACCCATATCTACCCTTTCTTCCCTCCCCATCACACTAAACCCCACCTTGGTTTGTTATGATAGTGCAAGTGGCGATGTTGGGATGGTGTTGGTGGTTCAGGTTGGTGTCAAGGGCGCGTATCGGCGGGGCGATGATATTAATTGGTGTTGGTTTGATAAGCTAATATTGGAGTATATGATGATATTCACTAATCTCAGTAATGTGCTGCAATATGGAGGTGATAATGCAGGGTTTACTGTAGCGATACTGATATCATGCTGAAGAATGTTGATGATGTTGTTGAGTATGGTTATGTTGATGTTGGATGATGGTTGTTGTTTGGCAAGGAGATGCTGATGGGAACAATTCTGATTTTTTGCTTTACTTGGGTCTGTGTGCTTTCTGGTTTTTTGGGTTTTTTGGGTTTGGGGTTGTTAAGGGTTTTTGGGTGTGGGTAATTTGACCCCTACCCTCCCTTGTCTACTGCATCTATTTTCTAATAAATTTTGGGGGGTCGGGAATATCCTGACCCTCACATATTCCTTTCCCTAAAAGACCATAAAAACCCTAAAATACCCAAAAGAACCTAAAAATGTTGTAAAACCACTTAGAACCCCTAAAAATCATAAAAACCCTTAAAAACCATAAAAACCTTAAAAGACCCTAAAACCCCAAAAAGACCCTAAATGCCATTAAATCCCCTAAAAGACCCTAAAAATACTAAAACTATAAAAAACCTGAAAAACATAAAAACCCCAAAAATAAGCTAAAACCCCTAAAAAATCCCAAACCCATAAAAATACTAAAAACCCTAAAACCCTAAAAACTCTAAAACACATAAAAATACTTAAAATCATAAAAACAAAAAAAAACTCCTAAAAACAGTAAAAACCCTAAATTTTTTTAAAATCATAAAAACTGTAAAAATCACTAAAATTCATAAAAAACTTTAAAACCCTAAAAATTCTAAAAAACATAATAACTTTTTAAATAAATAAAACCCTTATAACCCTAAATTGTTCATAAACCCACTAAAATACCTTAAACCCCCTAAAAATTCCCTAAAAATCCCTAAAACCCTAAAATATACTAAAACATAAAAACCCCTAAAAGCACTAAAAGACCCTAAAAGATCCTAAATACCCTAAAACCCTAGAAGACCTTTAAAAACACCTAAATATACAAACCCAAATAACAAAAGAAGAGCTCAAAAAACATCAAAAACCCCTAAAACTCCAAAAATCTATAAAACCCACAAGAACCCCCTAAATGATACTGAAACATCCAAGAAACAACTATAGTCCCTAATCCCCCATAAAACCCCTAAAAACCTAAAACACCCTAATAATTCAAAAAAAAACATAAAAACTCTAAAAACACTAGAATGCCCTTAAAACCCTCAAACCCCCTAAAACATCTAAAACCCCTCAAATCCAAAAAAAACCAAAACCCTCAAGAGACACAGAAACACCTAAAAGCCCTAAAAATTACTAAAAACCCAAAATACCCTAAAAATTATAAAACCCTTAAAAAACCAAAAACACGCTGAAAACTCTAAAAATCCCTTAAACGAAAAAATCCATGAAAACCCAAAAAACCCTAAAAAGTTCGAAAATTCTTAAAAACTATAACAAAAATAAAAACAACAAATTCCCTAAAACACCCAACAAGCCCAAAAACCCCAAAAAGAATCCTAAATTCCTAAAACCCTGAAAAATATAAAAACTATAAAAAAATCCTCAAAATAATAAAAACCCCTTAAATCCACAAAGAACCAAAAAAAATATAAAACGATACATCCCCACAAAGATCCTAAAAATCCTAAAAACCTTGAAAACCCCTAAAAATAATAAATTATCCCTTAAAGACTCAAAAAACCCCAAAAATATTGTAAATATTATTAAAATACTAAAAGAACCTAAAACCACAATCAAAACCATAAACAACCTAAAACCCCTTAAACACCAAAAAACTCTAAAAAGCCTAGCTAGCCCTAAAAACCCATAAAACATTTAAAATAGAATAAAACCATAAAAAAACTAAAAAAAAATTAAAACCCCTTAAAACCCTAAAACCATTCAATACCCATACAAACCCTTTAAAACCATAAAAATCATAAAAATTATAAACATCCTAAAATATATATATCCTAAAAACCAAAAAACCCCTAAAAACCATAAAAACCTTTAAAAAATAAAAAAAAACCCAAAAAACTGTAAAACCCCCAAACCCACATTAATACACCTAAAAAGTCATAGAAAACTTAAAAAAGTTAAAAGACCCCAAAAATGGTAAAACACATGAAACCCATAAAAACCAAAAAACCCCAAAAACCGTAAAAACCATAAAAAAATAAAAAATACCCTAAAAACAAAAAATCCCTAAAAACCCATAATGCACTGAAAATCCTAATCAATCCTGAAAACCCTAAAGGCCCCAAATGGCTCAAAAACCATAAAAACCTTAAAACCCATAAAACCATAAAAAATCCTAAAAAACCATTAAAAATCTAAAAACCCCCAAAACCCCTTAATACCCCCACCAAACCCCTAAAAATCACTAAAATAACATAAAATCATAAAAGACCCTAAAATCCTTAAAACCCCTTAAAGATCCAAAAAACCAAAAAATGATAAAAAAACACTTAAAACCCATCGGATAACATAAAAACAAAAAATGACACTAAAACCCATAAAAATACTAAAAGAAACTAAAACCCCAAATGACTAAAAAAACTAGAAAAGCCCAAAAAACTAAAACCCCATAAAACCCCTAAATTTCCAGGGAGCTCTCTCCCTCTCAATGCGGCTTCTAGGTTTTTATTCAGTTTCTCCTGGAAGGTTTGGCAGAAGATCACTGATCTTTCCCTCTCATGCCTATGGGGGGCAGTCTTAGCAATGGTGGGCCTTTTCGGATCTCTTCAGATCAAAGGTTTCATGGTTCCTTCGAGGGATTGTTGATTTCCGAGTGGCGGTGTTGCTTGGATTTTTGGAGATTTGGGAAGCTATGAGGGGAGATATGGCTTTTCTTTGGCTCCGGTAATTAGACCTTGGTTCGGCAGGGGTGGTTGTATTCAGTTGCGATGGTGAGGGATTTCTTCAGATTTACGAGGTGTGGCCTTCTCCAGAAACTGCCTTTGTGATGGGGAGGAAGCCTTGGCTCCATGATTTTTCATGGTGCTACGCTGCTAGTAGTGGCCTCTTCAACGCTGGTTCCTATTTAGGGTGGTCTCCACTATGACAGATCGTGATGCTTATTGGGCTCTTCAGGTATCACCAGGTGAACTTCTTCCAGGTACTTTCTTGTAGATTTGGTTTTGGTCTTGTTGTGGATGGTTCTTTATGATTTCTGATCCCTGGACGAGTCATGCAGTTTAGCTTCATGACTTTCTTTGATTAATGGTTCCAATTTCTTGGTTTGATTTTTTACTCTAATGGGTCAGTTGTGGTGGATTTGGTTAGTGATTTGAATTCTAATTTAGAGCTTGGCGCTGGGTGGAGATGCTATAATTTGAAATCTATGTTGTTTGTTGTGTATTATTCTATTGTTTGCTCGGAGCTGATAGGTGCGAGTTGTTGGATGCTGGGTTTTAACTGGACTAAAGGTGATGGATGATGGATAATAAGTAGAAGGTCTTTGGTTATTGCTTTCATAGGATGAACTGGAGGTGTTTTTGCTGCACTGATAGAGTGTTGGTTAGGAGGTGTGGATGGATTGTTTGTGAAACGTTGTTGGTGCTAGTTGCTGGAACTAATGCAGGGCACTGGGATCTGTTTGGTGATTGAAAGAGGTGCTGGGTGTGAAAACTGTGTTGTGGGATGCTGGTGGCTCTGGATTCTGTCTGATGTTGGGTGGGGTTTTGATGAAGTGATTGGTTCTGAGCATGGGCGTTGGTGGTGCTGGGTTTTCTGTTGTATGTCTAGGTGTGGCATGGTGGAAGCTACTAGGATAAGAGGTCTCGAATACTGGAATCTAAGATATTGGTTCATGGATGCTGCTTGGCTTCATACGGTTGAATAGGGTGGTGGCTGGCTTGGTTGGGACTCTATATTGGTGCTGGATGGTGGTGGTTATGTGTATGCTTCTGGTTCTGGTGGTTCTGCATTACTGATGGTGAACTTTATTTGAGAGAAAACATTGGATACTAGAAATTGGGATGTTGGATGCTGGTTGTTGCTTAGCTGGGAGGTGTTGAAGTGGTGGTGTATGGTCTTGCTGCAGGATGTTTATTTCTGTTTGGTTGGGACTACTACTGGGATCTTTTCTGGTTTTGTGCTTTGCATGTTTTTGTGTGTGTTTTTTCTTTGGGTTTGTTGGTTTTGGGTTTGTTAATGGTTTTTGGTAGTGGGTCATTCGACCCTTCCCCTACCTTGTCTGCTGCATCTTTTTTCATAATAATAAATTTTGAGGGGGTCAGGAATAGCCTGGCCTGACACCTCTTCTATCCTAAATGGCCATAAAAACCCTAAAAATTATAATGGACCCTAAAACCGTAACAACCCTAAAAGACCATAAAAACCATAAAACCCCTTAAAATTCCCTAAAACGTGTAAAAACCCCTTAAAACCAAAAAATAACCTAAAAACCCTAAAAACACATGATACCCTAAAAACCCAAAAAACCCCTAAAAACCCAAATACTACAAAGCATCATAAAACCCATTAAAAACCTAAAAACCACAAAAACACTAACATCATTAAAAATACTAAAAATACCTAAAAACCATAAAAAGACTATTAAAGATCCAAATAACCACAAAACAACCTAAAAATCCTAAAATCACTAAAAACCCTAAAAAAATTAAAAAACCGAAAAATCCAAAGAAACCCTAAACTCACTAAAAACCCTAAAAACCCAAAAACCCAAAAACCCCATTAAAACCCGTAAAAATCCATACATCCCTAAAAGCCCTCTTGGGGACTGTTTTTGTGTATGGGTCAATTGACCAGGCCCCACCCCTGGTCTTGTACTTTTGTTTTCCTTTGATATTTTGGGGGCTAGGCTTCCCTAGTCCTGAACCTCTTCTGCCCTAAAAACCCAAATAAACATTAAACCCCTAACACCCCTAAAAACCTAAAATTCCCTAAAACTCATAAAACTGAAAAAACCCAAAAAACAATAAAAGACCCCAAAATCGTTAAAAAACACGAAACCCCCCAAAACCAGGAAAGAGCCTAAAAATACAAAAAAAATTGAAACACCCTTAACCCCCCTAAAAACCCTTAAACCCCCTAAAATCCTAATGAACCCAAAATACCCAACACACCCTAGGAACAAAAAAACCATAAAAATACTAAAAACACTAATAGACCCAAAAACACACTAAAATACACTAAAACCATAAAAACATTAAAACCGATTAGAAAACCCTAAACCCTCTTCATACCCATACAAAACCCTAGAAAACTCATAAAAACACTAAAAACCACAAAAAAATACTAAATAACCAAAATCCCATTAAAACCTACAACACCCTAAAAGAAACTAAAAACTATAAAAGACCCTAAAACCCCAATAAAACACTAAATGTTCCTAAAAACATTCAAACACCCTAGGAACACAAAAAAACAATAAGACCCTAAAAAGAAACTAAATGACCCAAAAAAATCCTAAAACCTTAGAAACCCTAAACAGACCTAAAACCCCTAAAAACCTCTATAACCAAAAAACACATTAAATAATATAAACAACCATATAAACTCTAACAACCCAAAAAAATACTAAAAACCTAAAAATTTAAAAACCAAAGAAACCATAAAAACACTTAAAACAATTAAAAAAAATCCAAAAACCCCCAAAAACCACTAAAAATGTAGGAAAACCTTAAAAACCAGAAAAAACCCAAAACCCCAAAAAGAATTTAAACCCTATAAAAATCCAATGAAAACCCTAAAAAATTACAAGAACCTAAAAATAATAAAAACCCCAAATAACTCAACAAACCCATAAGTTACTCTAAAAACTCTAAAACCTTGAAAACCCATAAAACTCTAAAAAACACTAAAAACCCCTAAAAACCAAAAAACCCTAAATACCCTAACAATACTAAACACCCTAAAAATGCATAAAACTTATAAAACCCCAAATAATCCTAATATTATTAATAAATCCAAAAACCCCTAAGGATGCTAAATTACACTAAAAACATAAAGAAAAATCTAAAAACCCATATACACCCTAACAACCCTAAAACCATGAAAATCCTAAAATAAAAAAAAATACATAAAATACATAAAATCTCTATAAATCCCTAATAAACCCTAAAAACCATAAAAGATGGCGGCACACTCTCCTGGAATTTTCTCTCGCTCGGCGATTCTTCCAGGAATTCCCCTGGATCAAGATCAAAGCTTCATCGGTGGATCCTTGCCCCTTCGTTCTCGGAGATGGTATGACCTGGATGCGCTCTTCGTCCTCAAGACGGTGGTGGATTCTGCACTTCGACAACATCGTCTTCCCTGAGTGCTCTGGACTTCGGACTTCGACACGGCTTTGTTCCATTGCTGGCACGTCTGGCTTCCGACTGCTATGGTGGTTGTGATGCCTTTTGATGTTCTTGCTTGGATCGACATCCTCTAGCAGCCGCAGATTGAGGTTGTTTTTTCAGATCAAGGGTTTCTGCAGGCGGGTCAACGCAGTTAAAGGGCGCAATGGCAAAGCTGGTTGCTTCGGCGTTCAGGTTCTTTTCAGAAGGTGTTTCGTTTAGGCGGATGGTGCGACGATCTGGTCTGGCGACGCTGGTTGGGGTATTCTCGATCTTACATTGCAGAAGCCTGTTTCTTCTGTCGGTTCGCGAAGCAGCTACAGGTGCCTGCTCAACCTTGTCTATCAGCTTCTCCTTTTCTCCAGTTTGTTGCTGCTTGTTTTGGTCGGACCTTTTGGCATTCCATGTTCTCCTACTTGATTTCGATTCTGAAAGGACGATGGTTTATGGGATTGCTGAGATGTGTTTGGTGATTTTTGTGGATTGCGGTTTGCTGTACTAAGAGGTGTGGAATGCTGAAAGTTTTCTGGTTTGAAGCTCATGATTGCTGGTTGTTAAGCTGCGACTGTTCCGAGAATTCTCTGCTTGCTGGCATGTTGGGTTGTGATGAAGCTGTGGGTTCTAATTCGAGATGCTGGTGGCGCTGTGCTATTTTCTGTTGTGTTGTTGGTTGTACCTCTTCGTGTGACATGGTGGAGCCTGCAAGGTGTTGGATGCTGAATTTTACGAAATTTGATGATGGTTGTTGTATGGAAGTGCACTCTGCTTGCTGGTTCTTGGTGAGGACGTGTGGCTGTTTGGTATTTGCTGCTGCTGTGGATGAGTTTGTTGCTGTTCTACTGGAGTGGAAGTGGGATGCTGGGAGATGTTTGGTGGTGGAAAGAGGTGCTGGCTGTTTGAAAATGAGGATGCTGGTTGGCTGGTTGCTGCTGCAGGATGTTGTTTGTTGCTGTAGTCTGAATGCTGGTTGTTGGTTAGTTGTGAGCTGCTGGATGCTGGTTAACGCTGGATGTAGTGCGGTTGGATGCTGGTACTGGCTGGATGTGACGTGATGATGCTGCGGTTTTGTCTGTTTTTGTGCCTTTTTCTTTCTTTTTTTCTTTCTTTGGCATGGGTTGTAAGGGTTTTTGGGTGTGGGTCGTTCGACCCCTCCCCTCCCTTTTCTGTAGTGTTTGTGTCTTTTTTTTAATAAATTTTGGGGGGTGCCAGGAATAGCCGGGACCCGAGCCTTCTTTGCCTAAAAACCATAAAAATATTAAAAACATAAAAAAACTCAAGAAACCCTAATAAACAATAAATGTAATGACACTAAAAACCCCAAAAGACCCTAAACCCCTTAAAAATTCTTTAAACCCCTTAAGCACCATAAAAATACCTAAAATACTAAAAACCATAAAATCCCCTAAAAAACAAAAAAATATAAAACACTAAAAACCCTAAAAACACTAATATACCATAAAACCATTTAAAGAGTCTAAACACCACTAAAAACAGTAACGATCCTTAAAACTACTTGAAACACCTAAAAGGCTAAAAACTCAAAAAAAATTATAAAGGACACTAAAACCCCAAAAAGTTCCGAAAACCCCTTGAAAAGACCTGAAATCCTAATAACCTTAAAATAATGTAAATATTAAAAAACATGAAACCCTAAAAGACACTAAAATCCCTAAAAATACCTAAACCACCTAAAAACATAAAAAACATAAAACCCTAGAATCTCTAAAAATCATAAATTACCCTAAAACCCTAAACAAATTAAAAACTCGTCGAAATAATTAAACCCTAAAGAACCAAATCACTAAAAAAATTCAAAACCCCCAAACCCGTAAAAGAAAATAAAAGACCCTAAAAGATCACAAAACACCCTAATAACCCTAAAAATTGTAAAAAACCAAAAAAACAAAAAACCCCCAAAACACCTAAAACTCTATAAAATACATCAAAAATTAAATACCCTTAAAACCCCTTCAGACCCTAAAACCCAAAAAATCCTTTTAAAACCCTACATATCACTAAAAACTAAAAAATTATTTTATACCCATAAACCAAAAAAAATAAAAAAAATTAAAAATTCTAAAAACATTAAAAAATAAGAACAACGCTAAAAAATAAACACACACTAAAACCCCTTAAAACACACAAAACCTTAAATAACATAAAAACCTTAAAAGCGATGAGAAATACCTTGAACCCTAAAACACAAAAAATGCCTCCTAAAAATCCTAAAAAATCTAAAAACCCCTAAAACCCTAAAAACCATTAATAAAATAAATATTAAAAAATCCCTAAAACCATAAAAACACTTTAAGAACCCCTAAAAACCCTGAAACTCAAAAAAAATTCTAAAAAGAATAAAAAAAACAAAAAAAAAATCTAAAACCCTTAATAAACCATAAAACCCAAAAAAAACAGTAAAAATCCCTAAAACATTAAAAAACATTAAAATCTATAAGAACCCTAAAAACCTAAAAATCATAAGAACCCATAAAAAAAATAAAAACCTACAAACTATAAAAACCCTAAACCCTAATCCATACACTGAAATCCAAATACCCTATACCCTAAACCCTAAACCCAAAACCCTACACCCTAAACCCAAAACCCCACAGCCTAAACCATATACAAAACATAATAAACTATAAACCCTACACCCAAAATCATTTACCCTAAATTTTAAATATTAAAACGTTCACCCAAAACAAAAACCCTACACCTTAAATCCTAAACCCTGCACCCTAATCCTAAAACCCTATAAACTAAACCCTAAAAGACCCTAAAACCCTAAAAATGAAAAAATAACTTAAAAAACCTTAAAACCTAAAAACACAAATAAACCTAATTACCCTAAAAACTTAAAAACCTATTACCCTTAAAACCCCTAAAACTCAAAATACCTTTTATAACACCATGAAACACATGAAAAACCTTAAAAACTGTAAACAAGACTAAAAAACCAAAAAAACGTTAAAACCCCTAAAAACACCAAAAAGCACTAAATAACATTAAAAGACCCTTGAAAATATTAAGACCCCTAAAGACCCTAAAATCTCAAAAAATCCCTACAAACACAAAAAAACACCTAAAAACATTTAAACCCTAAAACCCATAAAAATCACTTAAAACCTTTAAAAACCCAGAAAAACCCTAAAACCCTAATGAGGACTAGAAAATCCTAAATCACCTTAAAACCAACAAAACCATAAAAACCCAAAGTCCACTAAAAATCTAAAAAAACTAAAAAACCTAAAACCATGAAGCCCTAAAAATATCTAAAACCCTTATAACATTTATAAACCCTAAACCCCAAAAATTCGTTAAAAACCCTAAAACCCTAAAATCGTAAAAGATGAGATTACCCATCCAAGATTCAAGTACCACTGATAGGGGGAGGTGCTGAATTTGTGATATATTTTTCTTTTAAGTTTCCTTAAATTAGTGACAAACTTCTCATCTTGTTAAATATTTCTTTCTCTGTTGAAAACAAATCAAATAAACAACCATAGGAACACAAGAATTACATGGTTGATTTCTCAACAAGAGTAGCCAATCCTTAATATGGTTTTGAAATAATCCAATACCACACAATCTATTATAAAACAAAAAATTTGTGTGGAATACAATGAGTATGATATTCTCATACACTCATGTATCACATTGTTCAATACAACAGTGCATGTGCTTCAAGTTCAACAGAATGATGTAACACAATTTTTGTGCTTCTTGGTCAAATTTCACAAAAATATAAACATTCCAAAAAATATTCATTTTCCTTACCAGTACAAAGTAATAACTTCCAAGAAATTTGTAAAGATACTGAGTCCAATTCCTTATTTTTATTTCCAAGTCTGATTTCTCAATACAGAAATATAACTTTGTCAAGTACGGCTTGAAACAAATATGATCTTACATATTCTTCATTCCAGAAATCCTAGTCGGGTTTCCTAATTAGAATACTATTAATATGATCATCTCTCTTATCATTTATTTCTTCTTTATGGAAAATCAATTCAAGAAAACATAAATCAAAAACTTCTTCATGCTTAAATAGAAGATCTTCTCTCTCCTATTTCATGAACAATGAATGTCACAAAATACAAAAAGTATTATACTCTTTTTATAGACATGAAAGAATGGTTTAATCAGGATTCTAAAAAGGTTTTCGTACTTCCCTGAATTTCCCAAATCTTTAATCTTCCTTAATTCTCATATATCTCATTGAATTCTTCAACACCTTTCCAAATAATCAAATCTCCTTGATTTTCGGATCTCTATTTGACTTCTTCAATGGTTTATACATTCTAAAAAATATTCAATTCGATTCCGATTGCAGAATAAAATTTCTTCATTATGATAAACGCATTTGATCACTCATATTTTATTGAACCACTTGAAAACATATTATAACTATAGATATTTCATTAAATTTATTTGCACCACCTAAAAGGCTATCTATCCATTCAGATTTCTTTATTACAATGGAATCATATGTTCAATAATAGTTTCCTTATTATGTTTATCTTCACCAAATGTAAGTTGAATAACATATGTCTCCTCATTAAAATTCTCAAAACTATATCTCATTTAAATTTCTTCATTTTAATGGTGACAACGTGTTCTTTCAAACTTCTTCAACCACTTCTACTTATTCTTTTCTGAATATGATATGAATTATATTTTATCACTGAACTTCATTCTCATTTCTAATTAAGATACTAATCAAATTAAATATCCAAAGATTTAAATCATTTGGATTTTGGTTTGACTGAAAACTGTAACCTTTGGTCTCTCTCATTACGGTCAAGAAAACCTTCACATCCTTAAAACAAGTCTAAATATAATTATCTGAGACTGAAAAGTCATTACTTTAGAAACATACTACATTACGAATCTTTTTCATGTAATCATGACTTAATTCATGACTATTATTACTTTGAATATCATATTTAGCATCTTATGACTTATAACAGAAATTATTTTAACTTCCTATTATTCAGGAAACATCATTATTTCCAATGACCTAAATATTATTGGCCATAATATGATAGGAAGAACCTATTTTCTTCCAATCGAATTCTAAATATGATTGTCATCACTCATTCTCCCCTTTTTTATCAAGATAGCATCCCATGTTCTAAAACTGACTAATGTTTTTTGGGAAATAGAAAATAAAAAATCATCACTATATTTACATTGTATTCATTCATAATATGATTCTATTTTTCATTAGGATTAGAACCATATTTTTCACCCAAGGTGATTCTGGTGAGCCATTTCTTCTGGAAAACTTATTCTTAATTTGATGGAATTTCTTAAGAATAGTGAGTATGGAATCTTGAATCTGATTTTTCAATAAAATTTTAAACATTTACAAAGTGAATTGATTTATCCTTTTTGAAATTAAAAGAAATACACATTAAAAACAAACTTATTATAAATTTAAAAAACATTCTTCAGCAAACATGGTCCCAAAAATCTCTCACTTTGGATTTATTTTCAACATAGGTTTATAAATCACTAAAATTTGTAACCTTAAGAAATGAATTACTTATCAAAAAATATAATCCTACGTGAGATAACTCATTATATGAAACAATAATCATTGATAAAAAAAATCATGTTTTCCAAAAGTAGTGACTCATGAAAAACTTCCTCAGCTTTCTTCCTCATCCTTTATTCATTAAATTTCTTCCATGGATTTTATTCCTCATCTTTTTTCCTCTAATTTCTTCCTCAGATTTATTACTTAGATTTCTTTATAATCATTCTTCCTCATCTTTTATTCCTCATATCCTCTATACATTATCCACTTCCTTAGAATAAAAAAAATGTTTACTACAACCAATCCAACAAACAGTTAGAATATTTCACTCACTTACATGTTGGATTCAGAGCATACCCAAAACTCTCCCTTTATGCATTTGTTCTTCTATAAAGATTGATTTATGATACAATTATAATCCTTTAAAAACTATCCAAATATAAGATGAGTGATGGGAAAAAAAACATACCTATACATTGTTTAGAAAGAGGTTGGACACCTTTGTACATACTCAATTTATAAAAATGTTTCATTAGTAATGGTTTTGTGAATATTTCCACAACTTCTTCTGATGTAGGAATATACTCCAGATTTAATTAATTTTTATTTGTATGCTCTTTAATGAAGTAGTAATTTATGTTAATATTTTTTGAATGTGAATATTGTACTAGATTATTTTTATGTATATTTCACTTTGATTATCACATCCCAAGAGTATGGGTAAAATTACTTCAAAAAACAAGTCTTCTAACTTAGTTTTCATCCACCTAAGTTGGGTAGCAGCTTTAGTGGTTGTAAAATACCCATCTTCATCAATACTAAGAGTTAATAAACTTTTTTTCTTTTTATGTGAACTAACACAAATATTCCCTATAAATAAAATTCCACCATATGTGGATCTTCTATCATCAACATTTACTACCCAATCAGTATCTGAATACCAAAACAATTCAATAATTTTTTAGCTATCGTAGATGATTCAGAAATTTGGTTTACCTTTCAAATATCTAAGAATTTTTTTTCCAGAAATTAAATAGGATTATTTAGTATCATTCTGAAATCTAGAAAATAATTTAACAACATAAACAATGTGTGGTTCTGAGGGAATTATTTATAACAAACATTCAATTATATTCTGAAACTCTTTCGGATAAAATTTCTATTCAAATCCATCTTTAGAAAACTGGTTCCCAGTTAAATCAGTGGGGAATTTTTTTTTGAGTTTTCCATACCAAACATCTTGATAATTTCCTTAGAATACTTTACATGAGAATGAAAATTTTGTTTCTTATTTTTAAAATTTTGTAACCAAATAAATTATTTCATTTCCCCCATCTTGGATATATCAAACATCTTTTTCATCTATTCAAAAAATATTTCATTAGTTATTTCACTATTCTTAGCAAAGATAATGTCATCAATATAAAAAATTATAATGAGGGAAAATTACTGAATTTCTTTAATGTAATGATTGTAATCAACTCTTCCTTTCTTGAAAATCATTTTCCTCAATAAAGTAACCAATTTGGAATACCATGATCTTGGAGATAGTTTTAGTCCATACAATAATTTCATTAGCTTACACACATAATGTTCATACTTAAAAAAACAAAGCCACTAGTTTGTTCATTGTACACTTCCTAATCAAGATCCTCATTCAGAAATACACACTTTAAATCCATTTGAAAAATTATGTAACTTTATTGTGCAGTAATATCAAGAAAGATTCTAATTGTTAGGAACCTTTCTACCGGAGAAAAAGCCTCAACAAAATCAACACCATAAAATTTTGAGTAACCTTTTCAAACTAATCTAGCCTTGTTCTTTATCACTTCACCTTCTTCTTCAAGTTTGTTATGAAAACCCATTTTGTACCAATAATATTTTTTTATCCAGATTGGGTAATAGATTCCATGTATCAAACTTTTCTATCTGATCAATCTCTTCATTTATATCATGAACACATTTTATATGGTTTGAAGCTTTATTCACATATTTTTGGATCAACTTTTGAATACAATGAATTATATGGATTGATTTTTGAAGTTATTCTTGTTTGAACCTTATAGTAATGATCATTAATAACGTTTTGATCCTCTAGTAGATTCCTCATCCTTTGATAACTTATTTGAGTTTCATCCTCATCACTTGAAATAGTTGAGTCTGATTATTATTCTTGAACATGATTACCAAGGTTGGTATCCCTATCAGAATTGTTAACAAAACCATCCTTATCCTTCTCAACTTCCTTATCAGTATAAGTCTATTTTTTCTTCCTCATACTTTTGAAAAAATTTTACATTAGTATAATCGACAGTTATTCCCCTCTATTTTTTGAAACATCTATATCCTCTTCCTTCTTGATCATAACAAAAAAAATTACATCTTCACCTATTTTTTCAATCATTTCATGGTTTCCACCGATCTTCATTATGATTCATGGACTCCAACAAACTATTAAATTTTTTAAAGTTGGATTTTTACCATAAAACATTTTACATGGATTCATATATGAACTTGGATTTTAGAAACATTGGTTTTGGATATACATAGCAGTACTCATGTCTTGCCTCAAAAAGTAATGAGAAAGACCAATGTTCAAGTAACATAGTTATCCCCGTTTCTTCCAATCTTCTGTTCTTCCTATTAGTAATTCCATTTTATTGAGGAGTGTATGGTGAACTAAAATCATGTTGAATTGTATTCTTATAAAGATTAATTTAAAATTCATCATTTATATACTAAACACCATTATCAGTTCTCAACTTCTTCAATGTATACTCACACTCCTTCTCAGCTTTCCTCATGAAACTTTTATACATTTTTAGAGTATATGTCTTATGATTTATATACACAACACAAGTAATATGAGTAAATTCATTAATTATAGTGATTAAGTAATTATCTCTATTAGTTGATTATTTTATCATCCTATCTAAGGCATCTAAATGAATAGTTATAAGGGTTTTTTTGAACAAATCTCAACATTATTATGCAATGATTTTTATAATTTTCCTTTTTGACAAAATATTAAATCACCAATATATTATTCGTAACATATGAGTAATTTAATGGACACTTTCTTTATTTGATAGTGTTCTCACATTTCATTGATATATGATTTCTAGACTTTTATGCCACATATGATTTTCTTCCATCATACCAATGTAATAAGATTTTTTTATTTCACCAACTTTGAAAAAGTTTCCTTTTGTGCGTTAGCCTCTTGAAACTATATTTTCATATTCCTCACTTTTCAAAAAAACCCATTTTTTGGAAGATAAATTGTTTACCCTCATAAATATGGTGTGACACACAAAACATGTTTGTGCTTGATCCCATAAATATATAATTCTTTCTTGTAATTAGTCTTTTCTTTCCCAATGATGGCTGGTCCAACACCTTTGATTCTTAAGGATTCATCATTTACAAATGTCACAATTCCTTATTTTATGTCCTTCACATTCTTAAGCAACATTAAGTCACATATTATATGAGAATAATACCCACTATCAAGAATCAAATTCCATTCAACTTTTATACATTTTAACGAGGTTTCAACAACAATATCTTTTTCGTTTCCCTTTTCATTCTTCACCAACAGCTTCTGAGAATTACTATGAAAATTTTATTATACTGGTAACAAAACAGGACAACCCTTAGAAATATTTATAGGTTGTTCACATCTTTTAAAAATAGATTCTAGAGGTTGGAACATATTCTCAACTTTCACACCAATAGTCTCATGTTTCTTCCAAAAATCCTTCTCAAACATCTCCTTTTGAGAAGATTGAATCCCCCTATAAACCTTATTTCCATAACCTATGGAATAGTAGTAATGTTTTTGAGTTAACCAATACATATTTTACATATTTCATAATCTAAAACAATACTAGAAACATCCATATAAAGAGTATTTTACTCTGAAACTTTCAGATTGAATAGTGTCGCGAGTTTGTTTCTCAACAACCTTCTTAACAGAACTTTTTTGAACAATAATGTTTTGGTTTTAAACTAGAATATACTTTTTGAGCTATTATTTCTTTCCAGCCATATCATAACTAGAAATGATAGAAACTTTTTTGGGACTTTTAATGTTTATATATTTCTTCAGACTCAGAGTTTTTATAAACTTCTTAATTCTACACTTTTTTATTCTTGGACACGTATATAAATTTCTTATCTTTATTCTTCTTATGAAAAATTCTATATTTATTATCTATCTTTAAAGGTAGAATTTGTTGATCCTTAAAATTTTCCTCTTTATAATAACATTTACCATCTTCAAAGATAGGGTTTTTTAAAATTTTATTCCTCTATTCAACATTAGAATTTTTTTATTGGACATGTTCCAACTCTTCTTCTTTTTTCCTTCAGATTTACTACTAAATGTTCATTATAATTTTTTTTATTTCTAAAGATATTTCTTCCAACCATCAATCTCTTCCAAAATATTTAATTTATCATTATAAAATCCATATTTATTATATGATTATGAGTTTTCATTTTTCATCTTCCATATTTCTTTTTCAAGACTTCCAATCTTCCCTAAACATTCTTTCAATTAATATTTAAGATGAATCTATAATTGGGATTCCTCTTCTTCCAAACTATTGCTTCCAAATTATTCCTTATTAATTGTTTCAATAAAATTATTCTATATTTTTTTCAAAACTTTTTTCGTATTCACCTTCACTACCATTTTCTTGTTTATATTTAGACAAAAAGTTATTCTTTTATATTTGAATAACTTTTTATCCTTACATATGGAAGACGATTTATCCTCATCACCCTGTTTATTCCATGACCTTATTGGCCTTATTTATTCTTCATCAATATCATATTCTTTCTCTCATTGAGTACAATTAGCTGAATAGTGCCTGATGACTCCACATTCAAAAAACATCTAGGTAATTTTTCCTTTATTTGTACTTGTATCTATTCATACATTTTTAGAAAATAAGGATACAAATTCAACATGGTTTTTACATACCTCATTTTCCGAGTCAGTTTCAGTAATATAATCATCCTTAAGAAAACTCTTATACTTTTATTTCTTAAAATATTTGAAATACATTTTTCAATCATATTCTTTCCTTCATAACTTCTTCCTTTATCATTTCAAATGTAATGAGAGTACTATGCATATCTTACAGAGATAGAGTTTCATGATCTCTATCTTCCAATGAGGAAAATTAGGCATCAAACTTGTTAGGAAGGATTATTAATATATTTTCAATAATTTTAGAGACTTCCAAATTTTCACAAAGACATATGACAGTGTTGACTATGTCATTTACCATGGTAACAAACTCACCAATAGATTTTTATTCACACATATTGAGTTCTTCATACTTTAATCTCCATATTTTTAACTTTTCCTTCTTTAATATTTATATTACCTTCATAAATGTTTTTCAAATTATCATGGATACCTTTGGCAGTAGAAACACATTTCACTCTTAAAAACTAACTTTCATAAAGTGAGGAGAGTAAATCATTTTCAGCTCTTTCTTATATCTTAATATTCTTCTTTTAAACAATTCTAAGTGGTACCTTACAATCAAGGGGAGGAAATCCATATATTATAGCCTCAATAACATCATACCTGAGAGAAATAAGATAAGGAATCATTATATCTTTCCAGATATGATAATTCCATCCATAGAAGGTTAGAATCCCCTTACTATTCACCCAATTTAGATAATCCATCACAATTTCTCTTAAAATTTTTAGAAAATAGTAAAAGAAGGTAAACATTGGATCAGATACCAATTGAGATTACCTAGCCAGGATTCGCATATCACTAACAGAAATGGGTTGAATCAGTGATATATTTTTATTTTAACATTCCTTAATTTATAAATAATTTTTAACTCTTATTAAAGATTTTTTTCTCTACTGAAAACAAATCAAACACCCAACCATAGGAACATAAAAATTTATAAGGTTCACTGCTCAACAAGAGCATCTAGTCCTTGGTAGGGTTCATAAAAAATCAAATTTTACACAATCCACGAGAAAAAATCCTTTTGTGTTGAATAAAATGAGTAGGATATTCCATTACACTCATGTAGAACTATTTTCAATACAATAGTTCATGTGCTTCAAGTAGCACAAAATGATGTAATATGATTTTTATGCTTCCTGATCGACATTCACAAGAACATTAACTTTAAAAACAATTCTTCATTTTCTTACCCATGAGAAGGTAATAACTTCCTCGACTTTGTAATGACATTATGTCTATTCCCCAGTTTGATTTCCAAGTATGATTTTTCAATGTCAAAATATAAATTTTTCAAAATACTGTATGAAACAAATCTAAACATACTACTTCTTCAATCTATAAATCCTAGTCCAGTTTCCCGATATCAAAACTATGATTATGATCTTCTCTCTTCTCCTTTATATCTTCTATCTAAAAAACCTCTATAAGAAAGCAAAAATTGAAAAATTCTTCTTGCTTAAATTGTGGAGCTTCTCTCTCCTATTTCGCAAATAATCCATGTAACAGAATACACAAATTATACTTCTCATTTTATAGAAATTCTATAATGGTTTAAGCAGGATTCTAAAAAGGTTTTACCACTTCACCAAATTTCTAAAATATTTAATGTTCCTTAAATCTCAAGTCTCTCCTTAACATCTTTAACACCTTTTTGAATATTCAAATATATATATTTTCATATCTCCTGTTGACTTCTTCAATGCTTCAGACTTTCTAACAAATCTTTAGTCTAATTCCGATTCTAATTCTGATTACCGAATATGATTTCTTCAATATGATAAATTCATTTGGTCACTTCTATTTTCTTTACCCACATGAAAACAAATCATAAATAGAGATATTTCATTATGTTTCTCTGCACCACTTAAAATACTATCTTCTAATTCTTATTTCCTTATTACAATGGAATCATAGCTCAACAACGATTTATTAATTACGTTTCTCTTCACAAAATGTAAGAAGGAAAACACATGTCTTCTCATTAAGATTCTCAAACCTAACTCTC
This sequence comes from Viscum album, assembly GCA_963277665.1. Classification (NCBI taxonomy): domain Eukaryota; kingdom Viridiplantae; phylum Streptophyta; class Magnoliopsida; order Santalales; family Viscaceae; genus Viscum; species Viscum album. The sequence continues at coordinate 333,249,713 of OY728156.1, read as the reverse complement.
ATTCATATTTCATTTTTATGATGGCATCAAAACATTCTTTAAAACTTCTTCAACTAATTGTACATTTTATTTTATGAATATTATTCAAAGATCTTTCAGCACTCAAATTATTTTTGTTTTTTAATGACTATACTCATTAACTTCATTCTTTCAAGATTTAAATATTTAGGATTTTGGTCTGACTGAAAACTATCAACTTTGGTTTCTCTCATTACAATCAAGAAAACGTTCCAAGTCTACAAACAAGTCTGAATCCAATAATCTGAGATAAGAAATATTGTACTTCTATAAATTCCGTCTTTCAAAATCTTTTCCTTGAAATCATGACTTCCTTCATGAATTTGATTATGTTGAATATTGGATTCATCATTGTCTGACTTGTAATGGAAAGTATTTTGACATTGAATTCTTCTAGAAACATTTTTCTTACAGAAAAACTGGAATACAATTGCCCTAAATATGATTGCATCACCAATTTTCTTCAAATCCAATGCTGAACATGATTTTCAGCACTTCTTCTAACACATTCTTTTGTCAAGATAGAATCAGAATTTTATCATCTTACTTATGATTTGTGGGAAATAAAAAATAGTAAAGAAATGTCATATTTACATCATATTATTTTAGAATCTAATTCACTTTCTCAATATGATCAGAAACTTATTCTGGAACCAAGGTGAGTCTAGTGAGACTATTCATCCTAAAAACATGTTCTCAATATGATGGAATTTCTTAAGCCGAGTGAGTTTGATTTCCTAAATATGATTTCTGATTCTTATTTTCAACTTTTAAAAATTGAATTGATTTATCCTTTTTGAAATCAAAAGACAACACACTTTCAAAAAAAACGTCTTCTAACTTTCCAAAACCTTCTCCAACAAAATTTTTCCCAACAAAATACCCTAAACCCCTATAGACCATAAAAACCCTTAAATACCCTTAAAACACCTAAAATGAGGCTAAAAACCTAAAAAACCCAAAAAACATAACATACCCAAAAATATCTTAAATACTCTAAATTTATCTTAAAACCTCCAAAACCTTAATGTACCTTCAAAATCATATACCCCTAAATGACTCAAAAACCCTAAAAAACCTAAAGGACCCTAAAAACCGTTAAACCCTAAAAATCCTAAAAAAACATTTTAAACCCCTACAAGACCATATAAACCATAAAAAATAAATTACAATAAAAACTATAAAATCCTACACACCATAAATAACCCTAAAAGACCCTTAAAATCCTAAAAAATCCTAAAAACCCCTAAACCCCCCTAAAAACCTTTAAATACATGAAAAATCATAAAAACTCATAAAAATCCTAAAACCCCTAAATACCCTAAGACCCCTAAAACCGTTAAAGACCATTAAAACCCCAAAAAACACTAAAAACCATTAAAAAACCTAAAAACCATAAAGACCATAAATGTTACAAAAATAAAATAAAAACACTCTAAAAATATAAAAACACATAAAACCACAAAAAACTCTTAAAAAACAAAAAAACCCAGAACACCTAAAATAACTAAAAAAATAAAAACCTTACTAAACCTATAAAAACACTAAAAACTGAAAAACCCTTCAAAAACAATAAATACCCCTCAGTAACCCAAAAACACAAAAAAATATCTATAAAACCCCTATAACCCACAAACAATCACAAGAAGCTCAATAAATCCCTAAATATGATAAAAACCATAAAAACACTAAAAACCATAAGAACTACTAAAAAACCTAAAACCCCTAAAAACTAAATGAAACCCTAAAACCCAAAAAAACATAGAAACCATATAAACAAAAAAAATCAATATAAAACTAAAACCCTAAAAAAACCTATAAACCCATAAAAATAAGAAAAACTATAAAACCCTTAAATACCCTAAAAAATATTAAAACACCTAAAAACCTAAAAATCACATAAAACCATAAGAAACTAACCAAACACATGAAAATGATAAAACAATAAACAACCACAAAAACCACTAAATAAATCAAAACCCCTAAAACCCCAAACACCATAAAACACTAAAAACCCTAATAAACCCTCAAACCCTTAAAAACTCAAAAAACATTAAAAACCATAAAAAACCCAATAAACCCTAAAATTCAAAAAATGATAAAAGAACTACAATAATAAAATACCCTTCATCATAAATACTAAACCATACACCATAAACCCTAAACCTTACACCTAAAACCCCATACCCTACACCCTAAACCCAAAAACCCTACACCCAAATCCTTGTAACCTACACCATAATCCCTAAATCCAATAACATATACCCTAAATCTAAAACCATTCACCCTCAACCCAAAACACTATATTTTAAACACCAAACCCAACATCCTAATCCCTAAAACCTATACTATAAACTCTAAAAATTCTTAAAAAATATTAAAAACACTAAAATAACTTTAAAATCCTAAAAACTCTACAAACCCTACAAAACTAAGAAAAACCTAAAATATCCTAAAAACCTCTAAACCCCATAAAAGAATCTAAAAACACTCAAACAAACATAAAAACCCTAAATAACCACTAAAAGTTTCTAAAACACCTAAAAACATATAATATCATAAACCCCCTAAAACCCTTAAAACCCCCTAAAAACCCAAAACCCCAAAAAAACCTAGAAAACCTAAGTAAACCATAAAACCCCAAAAACCCATTAAAACCCCAAAAACCCCAAAAAGACATTAAAACCCAAAAAACCCCTAAAAATACACTAGAAACCCAAAAAACTTTAAGACTCAAAACCACAATGAACCCCTACAAAGACCATAAAACTTTATGAAACCCTAAAAATTACCTAAATCCCATAAAAACTCTAAAATCATCAAAAAACCAAGAAACAATTAAACACTAAAACTTCTAAAACCCCCAATAAACCTAAACAATCAAAAACCCCTCTAACCCTAAAAATACTAAAAAATCCTAAAATACCTAAAAACATAAAAGACCCTAAATCACCGTAAGAATACACTAAAACACCGAAAACCATTAGAACCCCTTAAAAACCCTAAAAATCACTAAAAACTTAAAAAACAAATAAAATAATTAAAAATAAAAAAACCCAAAAAAAATATAAAAAACCCTAAAAATCATTAAAACCCACAAAAACATAAAAACCTTTAAAAACCTAAAACCTCAAAATCCATAAAACCCATAAAACCCTAAAATACCCTAAGGGACACTGAGATCACCAAATAACCCTGAAAGTACCTAAAAACCACTAAAACACCCTAAAAATGCAAAATGTCATAAAGAATGTAAGAACAATAAAATACTTAAAAAATCATAAAGGACCCTAAAACACTCTATAAATCATAAAAAACACTAAACACCCAAAAAAACATAAACCACTAAAAAAATAAAAAACACATAAAATACACTAAATCCCCTAAACCCCCTAAAGACCCAAAAAAACCAAATCACCCATAAAATACACTAAAAATACCTCAAATCCACTAAAGTCCATAAAATTCCCTATAAACCATAAAGGAATCTATAAACACTAAAAAACCCTTAAGATCATAATGGAACCTAAATACCCTAACAAACCGAAAACCACAAAAAAAAACCCTGAAAAACCAAAAAGACCCTAAAACCCATAATAAATATAAAGCACTAAAAATCCTAAAAAACGTTAAAAAATAAAAATCATAAAACCCCTAAAATCTAAAAAACACTTAAAACCCCAAAACACCCTAAAAACCCTAAAAACATAAAAAAACCTATGAACCCATAAAAGAACTAAAATGGCCCTAAAAACCAAAAACTCTAAAAACCCAAGAAACCCCAAAAAAACCTAAAATTCTAAATTCACACAAAACCCCTAAACCCAAAAAACACAAAAACCCATTTTGACCCCTAAAAATCCTAAAAACATTTAAAAAACTATAAAACCCCAAAAAAAAATAGAAAACTGGGAAAACACTAAAAACACTAAAATCCTTAAAAAATATAAACACCCTAAAACCCCTAAAACACCTAAAAAACTGAGAACAATGTAAATCCTAAAAACCCAAAAAATATATTAAATAGTAAAACCCTAAAATCCCTAAAAACCCAAAAAACCCAAAAAAACTAAAACAATCCAAAAAAACCTAAAAAACTAGAAAATCCAAAAAATCCTAAAACCATCTAAAACACTAAAAAATAATAAAAACCCTAAAATGATAAAACCCCCCAAAAAATTTATAACCTTATAAAACCTTAAGAACCCCTAAATCCCCTAAAAACTACAAAAAACCCAAAGCCCAATTAAAAACTGAAAAAACCATAAAAATTCAAAAAAATCTAAAATAAACTTAAAATATCTTCAAACCCTAAAATACCATAAAAATCCCAAAACAAAACTAGAACCCAAAAAATACTAAAATGACCATAAAAACCCTAATAGACGATAAATGGTCCTAAAAACCCAAAACCCCTCTAAATAATCATAAATCCATAAAAACCCTATAAACCATAAAAGAAACTAAAAACCTTGATAACCCTAAACCCCTAAAATCATAAAACCTTTAAAAACCTTAAAATCACTGAAAATCATTAAAACCTTAAAAACCCCTAAAAACCAACAAAAAACCATAAAAACCCAAAAAAAGTTAAAAACTAAAAAACAAAGAAAAACCCTAAAACCCCTAAAACAATAAAAACCCTAAGAAACCTACAAAACCCAAAAAAACCCATAAAACCCCACCATCCCCTACAAAACACTAAAACCCCTACAAAACCCTAAAGAAACTAAAACCCATAAAAGAACCCTAGAAACCCCAAAAACCCAAAAAAGTATAAAATAACCCTAAGAAATCAAAAAAATATCCTATAAAACTTTATAAACACTAAAACCCATAAAAATACTAAAAACATAAAACCCATAAAAAATTCCAAAATAGCCAAAAATCCCTAAAAATCCTAGAAAAAAACTGTTAAAACTAAAAATCCTAAAAAAATAATATAACCCGATATAGACCGAAAAAAGCTAAAATACCCTAAAAACTCTAAAAAACTAAAGAAGAAGATAGTGACTCCGCTCTCTCATGATGGAGATTCTCCTCTCCCGCGGTAATATTAAAGAAGACGATAAATTTTTCACCTTCCCCCACCCCCTCTGTGGGGGAGGGTCCTCCGCTGGTTCTTGATGTTGAGCATCCCTTTATTCTGTTATCAGTTCTTGACCTACTTCCCCCTTTTCTACGAAGTGATATTTGTCCAAAGGTCCCTGATTTATATTAAGGATGTCTGCATATCTGGTTGTTGATTGCAGAGTTCAACGAGGCCTTCTCCCTACATAGGCTAGCCATGGTTGATAAATTATTGAACCGGAGACATCCGGTGGATGTTTTTTATAGCTTTGTGTTTGAATTTTGCGACCTCCAAGATCGCGCTACGGCAGGCCTTCCTGATATTATTCACATATTGATTCACTTTGCATCAGAGGAGGATCTGGTTCATGCCTGGTCTACAGCTCCCAGAAGATGAAACAATGCCTGCTTTTTCCATTCCCTGTGGAGCTTTGATCTACATTTGAACCGTGACTCACTGATGGTGTCATCATGGGTAAGATTTCCAGAACTACCCCTTCCTTTTCAAAATTTTTCCATTATTTCTATGTTGGGGAATCTGGTGGGAAGTTTCTTATTTGTGGATAGTATAACTAGGGCCCTTTGTCACCTGTTATCCCCAAGGGCCTTTGTTGAGGTTGATTCATCTAAAGAACTGGTTGATTTTGTTTGGATTATTGTTGGTGAGAAGCTTTGATGGAAACAACCTATGATCTTTGAGTCGTAGACCGATTTTTGCTCCACCTGTTGGCATTTGGGTCATAGTGTTCAGGATTGAAAGTGTGACGGTAGGAAATGTGGTGTTCCAAACTGATACCAGGAGGTGACTCGTGAAGGAAATCAGAATAGGGGTGATGTGCCGAAGGTTGTGCATATGGTCCCTCAAGTTCAAGTTGAGTCTGATGAAGGGGGAAAAGATTGGGTGGGGGTGCATGTTACCGAGGTTGCAGTGGTTATTTCAAGTGGGCCTGGAAGGAATACTACTGAGGGGGTGGCACCTGCATCTCGTCTTGGTTCTGGATCACTTAGCCTGATGACTATACGGGATGGTCTTCCGATTGTGCTGGGGGGCCATGGACCTGCAGTAGGTGATCACCATTTAGGGAAACTGGTTGTTCAATGCCAACTAGAGCCCAAGGTGGGAGATGTTTTCAATTGGATCAGGAGATACTTAAAGCTATCAGATGATTCTAGTGGGATGTCTATTTTCTCTAACTACAATTTGAATCATAGGCAAGAAGTCATCCCAACCTTCAATCACATTGAAGGGTTGGAGCTTGAGGAGGAGGTTCAAGGGTCTCTACTTGTTGATTTTGGGAGTGAGACGTCTACGGTACAGGTGAGTGAGGTGTAGGTCGTTGATGCTGAGCGGGATGGAGGGAGTGTGTCCTAGAATTCTAGTGAAGGTGAGCTATTTTTGGACACCACTGGGCACTCGAGTGGTGATGTTCAGAAAGAGAAAAGGGAGTTGCAGTTTCTTGTTCACAATCGTGGTGGAATTGTTTTGGATGAGGGGAAAGTAAGCAAGATTCCAGGGGAGGAGGGGAAAGGGCCTCAAGTTGTTGATGCTAGGAATGCGAGGCTTGTTGTGCATGCATTGAGTGAGGTGCAGGTTGTCACTGCTGGTCATGGTGGAGGGAGGGTGGTCCTGAATTTTAGTGAATCTGATCTGGTTCTAGAAAAAATTGGGCACTCAGATGGTGCTGGTGAGCAGGGGAAAAGGGCTTTGCTGGGGTTTGTGCAGAATCCAGCTTCTTTCCAAGGGGATGAAAGCAAGATTCCTAGGAAAGAGGGGAAATATTAGCTAGACCTAGCTGGTGTGGTGTCTCCTCTTTTTCTAGCTATTAAGGAACCTACCCTGGTGGTTCCTAGCATATCACATTGTGCAGTTCTTTCTAATTGTTCCCTTAATCAGGAAGCCTCCTTCATCCATGATCAAGACTTTTTCTAATAGGATCGTAGAAGGATGAATCAAAATATGACTTTGATCATCAAAGAGAAGGACCTAATGGAGGTGTCCATTATATATGGGAAATGAAACAAACCTATAGGGGTTTCATCAGATCCCTGAAAGAGGAATCCAAAGAATCACTATTTGACTTTGCCTAAGACAGTGTCCACGAGAGCCTCTTGCAAAGCTAAGGAAGTTGCCTCTGGTAGTGGTGGCCAGCCTATCAAGGCGCAGTAGAATGTAGAGCAGTAACATATTAGAGAGTATCAAACTTCCTTCCTAAAGAAAGATGAATCATCTTAATGGGAGTCATAGGATTCAGATGAATCCTCTGGTTATGGTGCCGATGGGGACCCTTATGGGGATGGAGACGTTGACTTGTAGATCCAACTTTTTTTTCTTCTACTTTTTGGGTCTTTTGGGGTTTTGGTATCATGGGTGGTCTAGGTATTTTCGGGTGTGGGCTATCTGGCCCCACCCTACCCTTATCTGCTTTGATTTTCCTTTAATAAATTTTGGGAGGCTAGGAATAGCCTGGCCTCACACCTTCCTTGCCCTAAAACCCTAAAAGACCCTAAAATAACCTAAAAATATAAACACCCTAAAAGACCCTAAAACCACTAAAAACACTATATAAGACACTAGAATCACATAAACAGTCTAAAAACCCTAAAAACCTTCAATAAATTAAACCCCTAAATTTCCAAACCCCTAAAAAACCATTAAAAACCATAAAAACCCAAAAACCAAAAAGAGACTAAAATCCCTAAAAACCCAAAAATAGCTCTAAAAACCATAAAACTCTAAAATAACCATAAAAATTATAGAAACAAAACCCCTAAAACACTAAAAAACAAAAAACCCTTAAAATCCATAAAATCCAGAAACATCCCTCAAAAACCTTGAAAACCCCTAAAAACAACAAACCCCCCCTAAACCACTGAAAATACAAAAAAACACATTAAAAAATAAAAATCCCATAAAACCCTAAAAATTAAAAAACCCTAAAACCCTAAGAACCCCTAAAAATCAAGAAAACACTAAAATCCAAAAAAAAACTCTAAAACCCCCTTAAAACTAAAAGCAAACACCCCTAAAAACCCTGAAAACCTTCATAAACTTTGAAACCCCTAAACCCAAGAAACCCTAGAAACAAAAAAAAAATAAAAAACCATTAATACCCTAAATGACCCTAAAGAACCCTAAAAACCCAAAAAAACCAAAAACCCTAAAAAATATATGTCATAAAAATATCACAAAAACACCTTAAACGCCCTAAAAGCCCTAAAACGACTAAAACCTCTAAACCATACTCCCAAAAACCTATACCCTAAACCCCATATTCTATAACCTACATAGAAAAACATATATCCTACAACATAAAAATTAAACACCACATCATAAACCCCATACCATACACCCTACACCCTAAAACCTACACTCAAAACCCTATACCGAGGAGGAAAAACAACAAAACCAACACCATAAACCCAATAACCAGAACCCAAACCCTTAACCATGCACCCTAAACCCAATACCATCCACTATAAAATATAAATCCTACTCCCTAAACCCTATATCCAAATACCAAAACCCAAAACCCTAGACCCAAACCCCTATACCCTACACCCTAAACCCTAAATTCTCAATACTATACCCTACACCAGAAAACCTAAACCCTATACCCTACTCCTTAAATTCTAATCGCAAAATTCTAAACCCTATACAATATATCACAAACCTTAAACACTACATCTTAAATACAATACCCTACACCCTAAAGTAAAAACCCTACACTCTAAACCCTATACCCTACACCCTAAATTTTTTACCCTACACCTCAAAACCTATACCTGAAACCCTAATTCCCAAACCCTAATCCCTAAACCCTAAAATCCTAAAACAACCCAAAAAACCATAAAAACCCCTAAAAATACAAAAAACCATAAAAACATAAAAACCAATAAAATCCATAAAATAATGTGAAAAATATAAAAAACCCTAAAACTATAAAAACCAAAAAAACCCATAAAACCTTAAGAAAATCCTAAAAATCCAAAAACCCATCTGAAAAACTCGAAACCCTAAAAACCCCTAAAGAATATAAAAACCGAAAACACTAAAAATAATTAAAATTCTCTAAGAAACCATAAAAACCCTTAAACGTCCCTTCACCTATCTAGGCATCCCAATTTTTTGTAGAAAGGAAGAAAACTATTATTTTGAGGGTATCTCATCTAGAATCACACAGAAGCAAGCCAAATGGAAGGGAAAATGTCTCTCCAAAGCTAGTAGAGTTTTTATGATTAATTCAGTCATTACCTCTATGTTTTTACATGCATTTTAAATATATTTATGGCCACCCAGACATTTTAAAAACCTTAATGTGAGGATAAGGAACATTGCCTGGATGGGATCCACCAACGAAAGTAAGTTGATTATAGTGATCTGGATGCATTGCACAAAACCAGTCGACTTTGGTAGGATTTCAATAAAAGACCTTAGAATATTTAATAATACCATGCTCCTGAAGTTCAACTGGAGATTTTTTTCCCAAAGGGAAATGGTCTGGACTTTCTCTCTAAGAGGTTCACTCTAAGGCTTTGTGATGGCTTCACTGGGTATTTGTCGTCCACGATTTAGTCGGCTATTAGATCTTCATACAAGGAAATTATATATCATTAAAAATGGATTGTTTCGAAGAAGTATACTCTGAATTTCTAGACTACCAGATGGATTAAGCATCCTATTGATAAGATTATGATGCCTCTCTATGAGTGCAGGAATCTGTCCATCACCAGACTAGTATATAAAAGTGATGATTTACCGGTGAGCCTACCTGAGCAGATTGTTTTTTTAATGCAGCGATATCTTTTCATCGATAGTGAGATCCTTATTTGGAAACCAGGTATGGTTGGTCAGTTTAGTACTCATAATTATTATTGAATTAAATTTCCTCAAGGCACTATTTTCCCATCTGTGAGTCTAATGTTCAGGATACGTTTTATTCAACCTACTCATTATATACTAATGTGGAATGTTTGGAGAAATAGGCTCCCAACTCAAGAGAATCTGCAGAAGGTTGTATGGTGCCTTTCCCCTGCGTGTTCTCTCTACCGGAGGGATAAGGAGAGTATACATCATGTTTTCCTCTAATGTAAGTTCTCTTTTGAGCTTTGGGGTTATCTGATGCAATGATTTGGCTTGAGGGGAAGCTTTCAAGAGGATATTTGTGAGTTAATCCGTACGATGGTGGAGCTGAAATGTAGTAATCAGGTTCACAACCTGCTGCTTGCCATCATGGCGGCAACGACTAACTATATTTGGGTCACTCGAATTGCTTTGGTGTTCAATAGAGAACCTCTCTCATTTCATGGTGGAGTTGTGACTATCCACAAGTTCATCTAGACTGTGTCCCGTCTTTAAACAATTTCGATGGAAAACAATGTTAACAATCTTATTTTACTGCATTCACTAGGTGTGGCTGGAAGGGGTAGGAAGCCACAAGTTTTGAAATTTATTTGATGGATTCCTCTGATTCCATATAGTATGAATGTCAACATGTATGGTGCAGCATTAGGTGCTCCCATCCCTTTGGGGTGTGGAAGAGTCTTTCATACATGTAGAGGCCTTGTGAAGAGCTATTACTACCATTTTATTACTAATATATGTGCTTATGAAGTGGAGCTCTGGGCCATTATCAAATCTGTTAAATTTGTAGGACAATTTGAGTGGAGTCCACTTTGGATTTAATCGGATTCAATGATTATGGTGAGCATCCTCATGAAAAAAATCCAGGGATGTCCCATGGAGGATGCTGCCACAATGGATCGAATGCATTACTCTTTCTCAAACCATTAACATATGTATCACACATGCATACAGGGAGGTCAACTCAGTGGAGGATTCTCTTTCTAAAAAGGTAATTGAGGATCATATCTTGATGTGGTCCTTTGTTGCACCTTTCTTTTGATTGCCTCTGGTGGACTCTGATATGAAGGGTGATTTCCACACCTACTCTTGCAAACCCTCCTTGTAACCATTTATTTTTTTTTTCATTAATAAATTTTTTGGGGATAAGCCTGCTTATCCCTGAACCTTCTTCATCCAAAGACCCCTTAAAAACATAGAAAAACCTAAAAACCCTTATAAATCATACAACACCCTATAAACCAAATAAAACCTTAAAAGAACCCTAAATACCCAAATAGAATCAAAAAACCCAAAAACCCCAAAATATCCCTAAAAATCCTAAAAACCATCATGAGGCCAAAATAAAACCCAACAAACTCCCAAAAACACTAAACATAAAAAACCTTAAACAACCCATAAAAACCGCAAAAACCTCTGAAAATCCCAAAAAATCATAAAACACTAAAAACACTAAAATTATACTAAAACCCTAAAAAATATAAATCCCTAAAAAAGAATAAAACCCTTAAAACCCCTAAAAACTTTAATAAACACTTAAAATACCTTAAACCCCCAAAACCTAGTAAAATACCATAAACCTCCAAAAATAACAAAAAAAAATCCTTAAAAACCTAAATATCCTAAAAACCATAAAACCCCATAAAGGCCCAAAAACATTAAATCCCTAAAAACTGAAAACCCCCTAAAACCCTAAAAGACAATTGAAACCCTAAAACCCCTAAAACCCAAAAAATGTTATACACACCAAAAACACAAAACCCCTAAAACTAGAAACCATATAAATCCTCAAAAACCCCTAAAACGTTAAAACCCGTTAAAAGCCAAAACAATCCCCTAAACCCCCTGAAAATAAATAGAAAATCACTAAAATCCCATAAACCCAAGAAAAATTGAAACCCGTAAAAACCAAAAACCCCTAAAAACACTAAACCCCCAAAATCATAAAAACCCTAATAATCATAAATTTTATAAAAAATACTAAAAACCATAAAACTCCTAAAAATCTCTATAAACCCTATAAAACCTTAAAAACACTATAGAACCCAAATTCACCTTAATAAATCTTAAAAACCCTAAAACACTAAAAGTTATAAAGACCCAAAAACCCATTAAAACCCCTAAAACTTTAAAAACCCTAAAACCCTATAAAAACCCTAAAAAACTAAAAACCCCCCAAAATCCCTAAAACATTTAAAAATCCTAAAACCCTAAAACAACACTGAAAACACTAAAATTCAAAAAAAAACCTTAAAACATTAATATCCCTAAAACCCAAAAAACATTAAAAACCACTAAAAACCCCTAAAAACCTGATAAATCCCAAAAACCCAAAAACAACATAGAATCAATGATAAACCTTAAAACTTCAAAACCCCCAAATGTATAAAAAAACCAATAAAATTCAATAAAACCCCTAAAAATACTTAAAAGACATAAAATTTTAAAACACTATAAAAAATATAAAAAAACCACCAAACCATAAAATACCACTAAATACCATAAAACCTTAAAAAATAACTGCCATAAACCACTAAAAATAACTTAAAAACAAAAAATCTTAAATAAACTAAAAAAACCTAAAAACCCAAAAAACCTTAAAACCCTAAAACCCCATTAAGAATACTAAAATGATAAAAAAAACCACTAAATCCCCAAATAACCATTAAAATAAAAATAATCCTAAAACCCTAAAGGACCATAAAAATAAAAAACCCCTAGTAACACATAAAACCCCGAAAACCCCTTAAAACCCTACAACCCCTAAAACCCCAAAAACCCCCAAAAAATCCAAAAAATAATTAAAACCCTCAAAATCCTAACAACCACAAAAAGACACTAAAAATCTAAAGGACTCATCAAAACACTAAAAATAGTAAAAGTCCATAAAAACATTAATATTTAATAGTGGTACCTAAAAACACAAAAAACCATAAAACCATAAAAAGATCCTAAAAACCTCAAAAAACCATTAAATGAACCAAAAAATAGTAACAACCATAAATGGTCCTAAAATTTACATAAACCCACAAAAACCTCTAAAACACAATAAAAACTCTAAAACCAAAAAAACTCTAAAAACTGATAATAACCCAAAAAACCGATAAAACCCTAAACACCCTAAAAACCCTAGAAACCCTTAAAATCATACAAAACCCTAAACATAAAAAAACATAAACCCCCTAAAAACCCTAAAAACTTTATTGACTTTAAAGTAACTAAAAAGACCCAAAAACCCCATAAAATTACCCAAAACCCTTAAATCACTAAAAAATAAAAACCCTAAAAACTATAAAAACCCAAAAAAACCATTTAAAATCCCTAAAATTCAATAAAAACCTATTAAAATAATTCAACCCCTTAAAACCCATAAAAACACTAAAAATATACCAAAAAAACAAAATCCCAAAAAAAACTCAAAAAAAAAAACCAAAAACCAAAAACCCCTAAAACCATTAAAAACACCTAATAACACTAAAAACCCATAAAAAACCAAAAACCCTAAAACCAAAAAACCCACTAAAAACATTTAAACCCCCTAAAACTCATAAAAATCCTTAAAATAGTAAAAACTCAAAAAAACTAAAAACACTAAAAACCATAGAAACCCATAAAACCCCTCTGAGAAGAGGATGGAGATTCCTCTCTCTCACGATGGATATTCTCATCTCCCATAGAAAGCCTGAAGACGATGATAAATTTTTCACCTCTCGCTCCCCCCTCGGTGGGGGAGGGGCCTCCACTAGCTCTTGATGATGAGAGTCCCTTTGTTCCATTCTCGGAACCTGACCCGCTTCCCCCTTTTCTGAAGAGTTATATTTGTCCTAAGGTCCCTGATTTACATGAAATATGTCTGCAACTCCATTTGTCGATTATGGAGTTCAATGAGGCCTCTTCCCTATGTAGGCTAAAAAAATTTCTCAATTCTTGAACAGGAAACCTCCAGTGGATGTTTTTGACAGCTTCGTGTTTGAATTTTGGGACCTCCAAGATTGCTCTATGGTAGGCCTTCTTGACAGTAGTCACATCTTGATTCACTTTGCATCATAGGAGGATTTGGTCCATGCCTGTTCTGCGGATCCAATAAGATGCAACAATGCCCATTTTTTCCTTTCCTTGTGGATATTTGATCTTTATTTGAACCGTGACTCACCGATGGTGGCATCGTGGGTCAGATTTCCAGAACTGCCCCTTCCTTTCCAAAATTTTTCTATTATTCCCATGTTGGGGAATCTGGTGGGAAGGTTCTTATGTGTGGATATTAGAACTAGGGATATTTTTCACCCAGTATCCCCAAGGGACTCTGTTGATATTGAGGCATCTAAATGACCAGTTGATTTTGTTTGGATGTTTGTTGGTGAGAAGCTTAGGTGGAAACATACTGTGATCTTTGAGTCGTGGACCGATTTCTGCTCCTCCTTCAAGCATTTGGGTCATAGTGTTTAGGTTTCCATGTGTGGTGGGTATAAATGTGGTGTTCCATACTGATATCAGGAGGTGACTCGTGAAGGAAAGTAGAATCGGGGTGAGTTGTAGGAGACTATGCACATGGTACCTCAAGTTTAAGTTGAGTCCGGTGAAGGGGGTCAGGCTCGGGTGGGGGTGCATGTTACAAAGGTTGTAGTGGCTGTTTCAAGAAGGCATGGAAGGACTGCTGCTAAGGGGGTGGAACCTGCACCTGGACTTGGTTTGGGATCTCTGAGCCTGATGAATATGCGGAATGGTCTTCCGGTTGTTCTAGGGGTCCATGGACCTGTAGTAGGTGATCACCGTTCATGGAAAGTGGTTGTTCAGTGCCAACTGAAGCCCAAGGAGAGTGATATTTTCAATCGGTTGAGAAGCAACTTGAAGCTCTTAGATGCTGCTGCTGGGATGTATATATCCTTTGATATAAATTTGAAGCATAGGTAGGAATCCATCCAAACCTTCAATCACTTTAAAGGGCTAGAGCTAGAGGAAGAGCTCCAAGGATCTCCACTAGTTGATGTTGGGAGTGAGAAGTCTGATGTACAGGAGAGTGAGGTGTTGGTCGCTGATGCTGAGCGGGATGGAGGGAGTGTGGCCCAGAATTCTAGTGAATCTCAGCTATTGTTGGACACCACTGGGAACTCGGGTGGTGCTATTGATCAAGAGAAAAGGGAGTTGCAGGTGCTTGTTCACAATCGTGATGGAATTTTTGTGGATGAGGGGAAAGTATGCAAGCTTATTGGGGAGGAGGGGAAAGGTCCTCGGGTTTCTGATGATGGGAATGCGAGGCTTTTTGTCCAGGCATTGAGTGAGGTGCAGGTTGTTGCTACTAGGCATGGTAGAGGGAGGGTGGCCCTAAATTATAGTGAATTTGAGTCGGTGATGGACATAATAGGGCACTCGGATGGTGCTGGTGAGCAGGGGCAAAGGACTTTACTGGGGTTTTTCCATAATGTGCCTTCTTGTCAGGGGGATGAAAGAAAGCTACCTAGGAAGGAGGAAAAATTGTAGCTGGACCTGGATGGTGTAGTGTCCCCTCTTTGTCTGGCTATTGAGGAACTTTCCCTGGTGGTTCCAAGAACGTCGCAGTGTGGGGTTCTTGCTAACTGTTCCCTTAATCAGGAAGCCTCCTTCATCCCTGATCAAGACTTTTTCTAGGATAATCGTAGAAGGATGAATAAAAATATGACTATGATCATCAAGGAGAAGGCACTGCTGAAGGTGGCCATTCCATATGAGAAGGAAAAAAACATCATGGGTGTCTCCAGATCTCCAAAATAGGAAGCCAAGGAAGGAATATTCAACTTTTTCAAAGACTGTGTACATGAGAGACTCTTTCAAAGCTAGGGAAGTTGCCTCTGGCAGAGGAGGTCGGCCTGTTAATGCGTAGTGGAATGTGGAGCAGCAACATCTGAGAGAGTATTCTACTGCCTTCCAATTTCAATATGAATCATATGAATGGGAGTTGGTAGATTCGGATGCTTCCTTTGGTTGTGTTGTTGATGGGGACCCTTATGGGAATTGATATGTTGACTTGTAGTCCATGCTTTTTTCTCTTCATATTTTTGGGTCTTTTGGGGTTTTGGTGTCATGGGGGGTCCAGGGCTTTTTGGGTGTGGGTTGATTGGCCCTACCCGTCCCTTGTCTGATTTTATTTTCCTTTAATAAAGTTTGGGAGGCCAGTAATAGCCTGGCCTTGCACCTTCCTTGCCCTAAAACCCCTCTGAAACCCTAAAAAGCCCCAAAAAACATGTATATACCACTAAAAACCAAATACTGTATACCCTACACCCTAAAACTGACACTCTAAACCCAATAACCCACAACCTAAACCCTAAACCCTACTCCTTAACCATTATACACTGCAATATAAACCGTAAAACATAAATGCTAAACCCTAAACACTACACATTCAACCCTATAATCTAAACCCATAACCATATATCCTAAAATACCCTAAAAACACTAAAACACTACAATAACCTTAGAAAAAAATAAAAACATTAAAAACCCTAACAACCTGAAATTCCCTAAAACTCTATAAAACCCTTTAAAACTCTGAAAAGTCCCAAAAAACTATAAACACCAAAATATAACCTAAAAAAACTAAAAAATAAATGGTATTTAACCCCCTTAAAACACTAAAAACCCTAAAACCCTTGAAAACCCTAAAAAACATAAAAATCCTTTAAAATTGAAACAACCCCAAAAAACCATGAAACACCTAAAACCCCTAAAAAAACCTCTAAAACCCTAAAAACAGTAAAAAATACTAACCCCCCCCCCCCACCCAACCCCTATAACCCCCGAAAACCCCTATAAATAAAAAAAGACACAAAATCCCCTAAAAACCAGAAAAACCAAAACCAAAACGACTCTAAAACACCTATAAAACCCTAAAAACCTTAAAATACCATTAAACCACTAAAACCTCTAAAAAATCCAAAAAATCCACAAAAAACATTAAAAGACATAAAATTCCTAAAAACCCTAAAAAGACACTAAAACCCGAAAAATAACCGAAAACACCATAAAATACCCTAAAATTCCATTAAAACCCATTTAAGTACACAAAAACAATAAAATCAATAAAAATACAAAAAACCATAAATAACATAAAAACCAAAACCAAAAAAAAACCCTAGAAACCCCTAAAATGTCTAAAATATAAAAAAACACCCTTTAACACTAAATGAGCCTAATGCCCATAAAACCCCTAAAAGTCGCTAAAAACAATAACAAATCCTAAATGGCCACAAAAACCTTAAAACCCCATAAGAATATAAAAGGCCCCTAAAGACTCCGAAAGACCTCAAAATCCCAAAAAATATTAAAAGATCCTAAAAAAGTAGGAATCCCTTAAAACCCCTAAAAGACGCTAAAATACCCTGAAATCGAAAAACACCCTAAACCCCTAAAAACCTTAAAACCCTTAAAACACTGAAAAAACCTAAAAAATGTAAATACATAAATAACACAAAAACCCAAAACACCCTAATATCTATAGAAAACCAAAAACACTAAAAACCCTAAAAAACTAAAATACATTAAAAGAACCTAAAAGACCCTAAAAACACCATAAAAACACTAAAACACTAAAATCCCTAAACCAAAAAAAATACAAACCCATAAAACCCTAAAATCCAAAAAACCCCTAAAAACAAAAAAATACCAGAAAAACACTAAAATCCTCAAAATATGGAAAACCCTAAAATCCATAAAAACCCTAAAAACTGTTTAAAAACCTAAAACCCCAAAAAACCCTTAAAACCCAAATAAATCCAAAAAACCCTAAATAAATTAAAAAACACTAAAAATATTAAAACCATAAAACACCTAAAAAAATAAAAGAACTTAAAAACCAAAAAAACCAAAAAAACCAAAAAAACCCTTAAACCATTAAAACCCCTAAAACACCTTTGAACTCTAAAAAACCCCTTAAACACCAAAAAACACATAATCCCCATAAAAATAAAAAACAATAAAAACCCTAAAACCCTAAAAACAAAAAAAAATTTAAAATCCCTAAAAACACAAAAAATTCCTAAAAATCCTACAAACAAAAAAATAATAAAAACCCACAAAAACCTAAAACCCCCAAAAAAAATTAAAAACTATTAAAAACCATAAACTGAAAACAAAAAACCCTTCACACTAAACCATATACCCTACACCCTAAACCCGACACCCCACGCCGGAAACCATATACTATACACCCAAAACCCTACACCCTATACCCAATACCGTACAACCTAAAACATGTACCCTACTCCCAAAACCCTATACCCTACTCCTTAACCTTAAACCCTACACCCAAAACCCAAAACCCTACACCATAAACCCCAAAACGTTCAAACTAAATCTTATACCTTATACCCTAAACCCCAAAAGACCATTAAAACCTTAACAACACAAAAATAACCATGAAACCATAAAAACGAATAAAAACATAGAAACACATACAATACCCTAAGAACCCTGAAATTCCCTAAAAACAATAAAAACCCTAAAGGAACCTAAATATAATAAATAACCACTAAAATATTATAAAATCTTTAAAAAAATTAAAGACCCCAAAAGTACATAAAACTTTAACAACATTAGGAAAACCTTAAAACCCCTTTGAACACTTAAAAATCCAAAAAATAAAAAAAATAAATAAAACCCATATAAATCTGAACCCCCCCCCCCCTTAAAACCCTAAATAACATCTAAAAACCCTAATCCCCTTAAAACCCAGAAAACATCAAAAACCTTATAGCACTAAAAACCTGAAAACACTTAATAAACCCTAAAACCATAAAAACCCCTAAAAGACCCTAAAACCCCTTAAATGACTCTAAAACCCCAAAACTCCTAAAGACCCTAACAACTCAATAAAACATTAAAATGACCCAAAAACCCCTATAAAACCAAAAACACCCTAAAATCACCTAAAATAGTTAAATAAATCAAAAAACCAAAAGAACCCTAAAACCCCAAAAAAAACCCCGAAAAACCATAAGAACCCAAAAAAACGTTAAAAACCCAATAAACCCCAAAAAGGAATAAATCACAAAAAATAACCTACAACCCCTAAACACCCTAAAACCCATAAAAACACCCAAAACCCCTTAAAACCCCTAAAATCCCAAAAAAATGCTTCGAACCCCTTAAAACCCATAAAAAATAAAATAACCCTAAATACTCTAAAATCCCTAAAAACATTAAAACCCTAAAAAACATAAAAACATTAATAAAATATAAAAAACCAAAACCCTAAAAACCCTAATATACCTAAAAACCATAAGAAAGTAAGCTAAGAACCCAAAACCCCTAAATACCTAAAAATCCTAAAGCTCCCACAAAACCATAAAAACCACCAAAACCACCATAAAACAGTTAAAAACCATAAAATAGCTAAAAACCAAAAAATAATAAAAACCCTAAAACCCCGAAAAATCACTAAAGTAGCTAAAACCCACTAAAACCCCTAAAATACCAAAAAACACTTAATAATCCTAAATCCCTAAAAATCATTAAACACCTTGAAATCCCTATAAATTTACTAAATTACTAAATAGACCCAAAATATCATAAAATGACTCAAAGAATAAAAAAACACAAAAAACACTTAAACCCCTAAAACCCCTAAAACTCTAAAACCCAAATGAACCAAAAAACGTAAAAACTCTGAAAGACACTAAATATACTAAAAACCCTAAAAGACACTAAATACCCGAAAAGACTCTAAAAACTACTAAAACCATAAAAATATAAAACCCCATTAAAATCTTTAAAAACATTTTAAAACCCCCACAATAACCTAAAAAACTTTAAACACTAAAAATAGTAAAATTCACTATAAACTCAAAATGGACCCTAAAACACCCTAAAATCCCTAAAAAACCAAAAATAGCCTGAAACCAAAAAATCCATTAAGTATTCAAATAAACCATAAAACACTAAAATACCCAAAAGACACTAAAAATTCTAATGGAACCTAAAGTCCCGTAAAAACCCTAAAATCCATAAAAACAAAAAATGTACCTAAAATCCTTTAAAAACCTCACAACCCATAAAACCTAAAAAACCCGTAACAACCCTAAAACCCCTAAAAAACGAAAAACAAAAAAAATTAAAACCCCAAAAAAACAAAAAAAAAACCTAAAAACATTAAAAAAAACTCAAAAACCGCTAAGAAACCAAAAAAATCTTTAAAAAACTAAAAAACTGAAAAATCCTAAAATCCAAAAAAAACCATAAAAACACCAAAAAACACTAAACAAACAAAAACTAAAAAACCCCTAAACACCCCCCAAAACCATAAAAACATTAAAACCCCTTAAAATCCAAAAAAATAGTAAAAACATACAGACCATAAAAACACTAAAAAACCCTAAAAAATCATTAAACCCCTAAAAACATAAAAACACCATAAACCCTATAAACCCTTAAAAACCATAAAAACTAAAAAAACAAATAAAAAATCCCAAATATTTATACCTTATACCCAACACCAAAGACTGTAATCCCTACACCCTAAACCCTAAACCCTATACCCTAAACTATACACCTGAAAACCTATACCCTACACCCTAATTCCATAACCATACACCCTAAACTTCATAACCAACACCCTAAACCCTACGCCCAAAATACTATACCCTACACCTAAAACACTAAACCATACACCCTAAAACCTATACCATACACCCTAAATCATATTTTATACACCCTAAACACTATGCCCTACATCCCTAAATCTGAAAGGACCCTAAAAACCCCAAAAACCATTAAAGAACCCAAAAATCACTACAATACCATTAAAGCATTAAATAACTAAAACACTAGAAACCCTAAAACCCTCAATAAACACTAATAGTCCCAAAAAATCCTAAAACAACTAAAAACCCTAAAATATCCTAAAACCCCTTAAACCCTCCTAAAAGATCCGAAAAATCCTAAAAATAATAAAGTTGACTAAAACAATTGAACCCCTGAAAATATCTAAAACCCCTAAAATCCTAAAAATCCTTAAAATTTGTAATACCCTAAAAACCAAAAATAAAGTCAAAAATCCCAAATAAACCCTTAAAACCATAATATGCCTAAAAATCTAAGGTGACATAAAACCCAAAAAAACCCTAAAACCCAATAATCCATCAAAACCCTATAATCCCTAAAACACTAAAAAATCATAACAACCCAAAAAAACTGAAAAGACCATTAAACACTAAAAAGACCCTAAAACACCAAAACCTCGGAAATACCAAAAACTATATAATGGTCCTAAAACACAAAACACCCTAAAAATGCCCTAAAAACTAAAAACCCCCTAAAATCCCTATAAAACCATAAAAACCCCTTACAACCATAAAAAACTTTCAACCCCCTAAAATCATAAAAACCCTAAAACCCAAAAAAAACCCCTAAAAAATCAAAAATCCATAAAGATACTAAGGTCCCTAAAAAGACAATAAAAATACCATAAAACCCTTAAAAACTCAAAAAACCCTTAAAAACCTAAAAAACCTATGAAACCCCAAATCACCACACAATCATAAAGGCATCTAAAATGACATAAAAGAACTAAAACCCCTAAAACTCTAAAAAAACATAAAAACATTAAAATACCTAAGAACCATAAAACCCCAAATTACTCTTAATACACAAAAACCAATAAAAATCCACGAAAACCCTAAGAAACCTAAAAACATAAAAAACTATAAGACACCCTTAAGAACCCTAAGAGACTCTCAAAGACCCTAAAACCCCTAAATACTCTAAAAGACCCTAAAGGCCATAAAGAACCCTTAAAATACAAAAAAATATATAAAATTACTAAAAACCATAATAGAATTATAAAGACCAAAAAATTAATAAAACCCTTAAAATACCAAAAAACCAAAAAAAAAGAATGAAAATTCCTAAAAACACCTGAATAATCTAAAACCCTATAAAAAACTCCCCCAAAACCCTAAAACCATAAAAAACCCAAAAAACACCAAAAAACCCCTAAAACCCTAAAACCCCATAAATACCCTAAAAAGTCCTAAAACCCTTAAAACCCTTAGTAACCATAAAAATATATATAAATACCTAAACATATTAGGAAACCTGAAAATCCAAAATACATCTAAAACCCATAAAAACAAAAAAAGACCCTAAAATACGTCAAAATCCTAAATGAACCTAAAAAACCAAAACCCCTAAAAAGACCCTAAAACCCTAAAAGACCCTAAAAAGACCATAAGCCCCTCAATGACCCAAAAACCCATAAAAGACCCTAAAACCCATAAAAACCATTAAAATCCAAAAAACACCTAAACTCCATACTCTAAAACCTAAACCATAAAACATATAGAAAAAATCATATACCCTACACCATAAAATCTAAACCCAAGACCCTAAACCCTAATCCCCGCACCCTAAACCCATCACCGTAAACCCTACACCATATACCCTATGACCTACACCCTAAACACTAAACTATACAACCTAGTCCATATACCCTACACCTGAAACCCTAAACCCACATCCAAAAACATATATGTTACAACCTAAACCCTAACCACTCAAACATACACATTAAAACCATATACCATACACCCTAAACCTTAAATCATACACACTATTCCTAGGACCTTGGACCAAAAAACCTTAACCCACCACCCTAAACCTTATACCCTCCACCGTAAACCTTAAACCCTACACCCTAAACCCTTCACCGCAAACCCAACACCCAACACCCAAAACCCTATACCCAAAATCTTAAACCCTACACCTTAAACCCTAAACCCTATAAAATAAACTCTATACCCTAATCCATAAGCCTTACATTTCTACACCATAACCCTTTAACCTAAAACCTAATCCATACACCATAAACACTAAACCCTACACTCTAAAGTCTACACTCAGAAACCTATACACTAAACTCTAAGACCCAAACCATGCACCCTAAATCCAAAACACTACACCCTAAACCCAAAACCCTAAACCATAAACCCTATACCCTAAACCCGAAACACGAAACCCTAAACCGAAATACCTATAAATTTTACCCCAAACCCTAAACCCAACTCCCTAAACCAAATACCATATACCCTAAACCTTAAACCCAGTACCCTAAAATCCAAACCCTATACCCTAATCCTTAAAAGCTACACATTAAACCCTATACCTTACATGCTAAATGCTAAACACAAGACACTAAACCCTATACCCTACACCCTAAATACTAACCTTACACCGTAAATCCTAAAAGCTACACCCAAAAACCCAAAACCTTCACCCTAAAACCATATACCCCACACCTTAAACCCTATACCCTAACCCAATATCATAAACCCCAAACCCTAAAACCTACATTCTAAACCATATACCCTACACCCTTAACCATAAACCCTACACCAAAAAACCAATACCCACACCCTAAACCCTATACCCTCAACCCTTTACCCTATACACTCCACCCTAAACCCTAAACCCTATACATTACCCCCCTAAACCCTAATCCCTAAACACTAAACCACAATCCATTAACCCTAAACTACACACCCTAATCCTATACCCTACACCATAAAACTAAAACCCTAAACCATATACCCTATATCCTACTCCAAAAACCCCCAAACCATATATCCTAAACACCATACCCTACACCCAATACTTTAAATCAAACACCCTAAACCTAATACCTTACACCCTAAACTATAAACCATTTACCATATACCCCATATCCTATACTATAAGCCACATACCCTATACCCTACACCTTAAACACTAAAAACCCAGAAACAACATAAAACCCTAAAAGCCCTAATAAAATGTGGAAAACGCTAAACCACCTAACATCCATTAAAATCCTTGAGAAACCCTAAAATCCAAAAAATACCTAAAAATCCTAAAACCGTAAACCACCACTAAACGACCCCTAAAATTCTTTAAAACCAACTAAAAATGCTAAAATTCTCCAAAACTGATGAAAACCCTACAAAACATTAAAAACTGTCAACACCCCTAAACCCATAAAAATCCTAAAAACCATAAAAACCCAAAAATACCCTAAATACTCCTAAAAACATATAAAATTGTTTAAAAGACCTAAAACAATAAAAACCCAAAAAACCCAAAAAACAAAAAACCCATAAAAATCCATTAAAAACTATAAAATCCAAAAAAACCCAAAAAAACCAAAAAATAATAAAAAGACCCTAAAATCCCTAAAAACAATGAAAACTCTAAAAATTCAATAAAAACCATACATTCCTAAATAACTAAAATTCCTCAGAACCCTAAAACACTAAGAACCGTAAAACCTAAAAACCTATAAAAACAATAAAAACACCCTAAACAACCTAAAAATCCCTAGAAACTCTAAAAACCCTAAAACCCCTAAAACCCAAAAATTCCCTAAAATCTCATAAGAGGGCCCCAAAACCATAAATAAAAAACTTTTTAAAACCCCTAAAATGCTCTAAAAACTCCTCAAAACCCTCGAAACACTAAAAATACCCAAAACCACCAAAAAAACTAAAAACCTCTAAATGCACTAAATTCACTTAAGAACCCTATAAAATCTAAAAACCCCTTAAAACCTATATTTTTTTTAAAACCCCCAAAATAATTCTAAAAGGGCCTAAAACTCCAAAAAAACAATAAAAATTCTTCAACCCTAAAAACCATAAAAAATCTAAAAAACCTTAAAACCCCTAAAACCCTTAAAACCACTAAAAACCCTAAAACCCAAATACACCTAAAAACATGAAAACCCTTAAAACCATAAAACTATAAAAACCCATAAATACAATAAATCCATAAAAATCCTAAAAAAATTAAAGGCCCTAAAAACACTAAAAACCCTTAAAACTGATGAAAATTATTAAAACCTAAAAACCCTATAAAATCGTAAACCCAATAAAAATTTAGAAAATCCCTTAAATACCCTAAAATTTCAAAAATAATAAATACTATTTAACAAACACTGATTATAATAAAATCCATAAAATATTCTAAGACCCCTTAAAATCCCAAAAAAACCAAAATAAACCAAAAGAACCCTAAAAATCCAAAATGAGCCCTAAATCCCCTTAAAAACTACAAAAAAACCATAAAATCCCTAAAACAATAATTTCATAAAACCCAAGAAACCTAAAAATTCTGAAAACCCAAAAACTCAAAAAACCCTAAAACCACCTAAAAGGACATAGAACCCTTAAAAACCATAAAGGGACCTAAAAACCTTAAAAAACCTAAAATATCCTAAAGACACTAAAAACATAATCATTAAAAAAATATAGACCCATTAAAACTCAAAAAAAGAGACACTAAAAACACTAAAACATCCCAAAAACCTAAAAACCCATAAAACCCCAAAAAACTCTAAACAACCAAAAATCATTAAAAACCCTTCAAAACATTTAAACATGAAGAAAATTTAAAAACCCTAAAAAGTAAAAACATTAAGAGACCTTATAATATCCTAAAAGACCATAAGAACATCCAAAACCTCTAAAACCCTAAAAAACCCCAAAACCCCAAAACCACCGTAAAAACACTGAAAACCCTATAAAATCATAAAAACTCTCAAACCCCTACAAAAACATCAACCAGAAAAAAACAAAAAAAAAATATCCAAAAAGACTCCTATACCCATAAAATTCAAAAACCCTAAAAAAATAAAAAACCCAAAACAAAACTAAAAATTCAAAAAAAAAAACCCTAAAACACTAAAATCCCTAAAACAATAAAAAATCATTAAAACCGAAAAACCCTAAAAATAATCCTAAACCCCTTAAACCCCCCAATAACCCCCAAAACAATAAAAATCGCTAAAAACTATAAATCCCCTAAAAACAAATTAAAAAACTAAAACCCCCTAAAACCCCTAAACCACCTAAAAGCAATAAAACACCTAAAAACCCAAAACCACTAAAAATAAATTAAAAATATTAAAACCCCAAAAACCAAAGAAAACACTAAATCCCACAAAAACCATAGACACTTAAACACCATAAACCCCCCTAAAAACCCTAAAACCCATAGAAACCCAAAACCGCAAAAAAATCATAAGAAACCTAAAAAAAAATAAACTCTATACCCTACACTCTAAACCTAAACCCATTCCCTAAACCCCAGTGACTAAACCCTATAGCATAAACCCCAAAACATAAACCTTACTACCTATACCCTATAAAATATACCCTAAAACCTAAACCTCACACCCTACACCATTAACTCAATACCCTACATGGAAAACCCTAGACCCTATTCTATAAACAATATATCCCACACCTTAAACCCTAAACCCTAAACCCTAAACCCTAAAACCTACACCTTAAACCCTAAACCATGCACCTCAAACCCTAAAACCTAAACCTTAGAAGACCCTAAAAACCCTAAAAACACTAAAAAACCTAAAATCCATAAAAATCCATAAAAAAATTAAAGCCCCTTAAAATCCAAATAATTCCTTAAACCCCCCTAAAAACCATAAAAGACCCTAAAAATATTAAAAGCCAAAAAATATCATAAAAGGCATAAAAAACTAAAATTACAAAAACCCTTATAACATGAAAGACCCTAAAACCCCTTAAAACCATAAAAACCCTAAAACGCCTTAAAACACTAAAAACCCATAAAACACTTAAATATCCTAAAACCCCTAAAACCCATAAAAACCTTTAAAAAACTTTAAAACCCATAAAAACCCAAAAAAAACTTAAAAACTTAAAAAAATCCAAAAACATAAAACCCTTAAAAACATCAAAAGAATAAAAGAGACCCAAAAACCTCAAAAAATACCCTAAAAACCCAAAGAACCTAAAAGACCCAAAAATCAAATAAAAACCTAAATGACCCTAAACACTATAAAACCCTAAAACCCCCCTAAAACACCTATAAAACATGAAAAATATAAAAAACCTAAAAACCCTTAAAATGAAAAAACCCAAAAAACCATAAATACCGTAACAAAATCTTAAAATCTGAAAGGACTCTAAAAATCCTAAAAGACCCTACAACATTCTAAAAAATCCCTAAACACCATTAAAAGCCTAAAACACTTAAAACACTTTAAATCTCATAAAACCATTAAACCCTTTTAAACATAACAACACTAAAACCCCATTTAAAGGACCCAAAACACTCCATAACCCATAAAGACCCCAAAAAATGATATAAACTTTAAATATAAAAATAACTCTAAAAACGCATAAAAAACCTAAACCCCTAAAAATTATAAATAACCAACCCCCCCCCCCCCCCCCTAAAATACCATAAAACTAGAAAACCTATAAAAATCCCAAAATAACCCAAAAACCCCTAAACACATGAAGTACACTAAAACCAATAAAAGACCCTAAACCCCTAAAACCACAAAAAGACCCTAAAAGACCTGAAAAACCTTCAAACCCGTTAAGGAACCTAAAAAACATAAAACCCCTTAAAACCAAAAAAGAACCAAAATAACTCTAAATATCCCTAAAAACTCTTAAATAACATAAAACCCTAAAAAACACTAAAACCCCTTAGAAAACTAGAAAGACCTAAAAACCCCATAAAAACCCCAAAACCCCTAAAACTCAAAATACATTAAAAACTATTAAAAATAATTAAAACCCATAAAACCCTAAAAAAACCTAAAAATCTAAAATCCCCAAAAACCCTTAGAAGGACTTAAAAGGCCAAAAAAATAACATGGAATCCTTAAAAACCTTAGAACCCCTAAAAAACCTAAAAATCATAAAAAAATCCCCTAAAACCTCAAAACCATAAAAATAATAAAAACCCATTAAAATTCTCTAAAAAATTTTAAAAACATAAATAATCTCGAAAATTCTAAAAAAATCATAACCCCTTAAACCCCTAAAAACCATAAAAACAAAAAATCCAAAAAACCCTAAAACCCAAAAAGTCCTGAAAACTCAAAAAAACCAAATAAATCCTAAAACACCTAAGAACCATAAAAACCAAAAAAAATCGCTAAAAACCCCAACACCATAAATAAAAAAATAAACACCTTAAAACCCCTAAATACATAAAAGGTCCTAAAAACCTTTAAAATACTAAAAACCGCAAAAACCAAAAAAACATTAAAACCCTATAAAAGACCCAAAAAACCAAAAAGAACCTAAACCCCCGAAAATCCTTAAAATCCTAAAAACCAGTAAAAACCCTAAACCCCCTATAAAATAAAAAACTCTAAAAACTCTAACAAACCTAAAAGGACTAAAAACAACTTAAAGACACTAAAAAAACCCCAGAAAGGTAAAAAACCTGAGAACCTATTTAAAACATCAAAAACCATCAAAAACCTTAATAACCCTAAAAAACATAAAAACCTAAAAGGATATTGAAAACAAAAACCCATAAAACTTTGAGAACCCTAAAAACCCGGAAACCCATAAAAATATAAAAGTCCTAAAAACCTTAAAAACAAATGAAAACCCAAAAATAGTCTAAATACCCCTTAGAGACTCTAAAAGACCCTATAAACCCCTAAAAGTCCTTATAGGACCCTAAAACCATATATAATTTCTAAAAACACAAAACACCCAAAAACCCGTAAATTTTTTAAAAAAACATAACCCCCCCCCCAACGATAAAACTTCTAAAAACCCTAAAAACCTTGAAACCCTAAAAGTACTTTTAAACCACTAAAACCCCATAAACCCTAAAACCCTAAAAAACTATAAAGATCCCTAAAAATGCGAAAATCACTAAAAACCATAAAAACAAAACAACCCCAAAAATACTAAAAAGACACTATAGACTATAGAAACTTAAAAATACTATAAAACCTCTCAAACCCATAAAAGCCCCTAATTCAGAAAAAGACCCTAAAAGATCCAAAGAATATAATAGACCATGAAAACCCAA